>JAWPNB010000007.1:5017500-7517500 GCA_033996785.1 Trichosanthes truncata
ACCTCATATTTATCAAACTAAAAAAAAAAAATCAAAAAAAAATCAATTTTCATTTCCATAGTTTAGGTATAGTTTCAATTTGGTATCAGTTTTGAAAGTTTCAATTTTAGTCTCTATTGATTCGGCTAGAATTCAATTTGGTTATTCTTATTTGAATAAATCCTACAAGTCATACTTAAATTGTGTTTTATCCCCCTCAAAAAATCAGATTATTTTCTTTCCTTGTTTTAAAATTTCACTCTACAACTCTACTATAAGTTAATTGATATAGTTAACCAAATAGAAAACATCAATTCATTATTGTGTAAAAAAAAAAGTCTCTATATCACTATATGTCAAAAGACAGTCAAACATCAATTCATTATTGTGTAAAAAAAAAAAGTCTCTATATCACTATATGTCAAAAGACAGTCAATTTGGGAAGCTTAAAATCATAAATAATCGGTTAAATTATCAAAAATATCCCTAAACTATGGGGTTGGTTTCAATTATACCCCTAAACTTTGAAAAGTTTCATTTTAACCCTTGAACTTTGAAGTTTGTTTCAAAACAACCCTTGAAAGTTTTTTCCGTTAAATTTCTTAACGAAAAATGACATATTTGCATATGTTTTGATTTTTTTTTCAACGTATATGTTCACATAAGCAACAATACAAATGCAAAAACATCATTTTTTGACCATGAATTTATTGAAAAAAAGCCTTCAATGGTATTTTTGAAACAAATATCAAAGTTCAAGGGTTAAAATGAAACTTTTTAAAATTTGGGGGTATAATTGAAACAAACTCCATAGTTCAGGGATATTTTTTATAATTTAACCTAAATAATCAAGTATGTTTTGGTTATCAAAATTTTAAAGTATTTTATTTTAATCTTTCAACTTTTAAAATGAACTAACTATTTTTTTTTCTTGAAACTAACTATTTTGATATTTGTAATTATTCTCCTTCAATATTCACACATTCAAAATTCTTCACATAACATATGTAGCTCAGTACATATCCATTATTCATTGTTGGAACTAGATGATTCTTCTCCCTTAAAAGAAAAGACCAAATGGTTTTTTTTTTTTTTTTTTTTTTAAGTTTATAGACTATAATAAATATTTAATTTTTTTTAAACAAATAAATTTAAAACTTTATGACTAAAGTCTAATAATATTTTATTATTTATTTATAAATTAAACTGTTTAAATATCAATAAATATGTATATTTACATGATAAAAGTAGATAAAATTTACCAACATGAACACAGTCTAATTAGTAAAAAAAATATTAAATTATAAATCAAAATATCAAACAAATAACTTTTTAGATCTTATTAGGCTAAATTATAAAATACTCCTGAAGTTTCGCCCTTGTTTTAAAAATACTCATATTCTTTCAAAAGTTGCAATATTATTCTTATCATTTTCTAAACATTTCAAAACTTTCTTTGGAGTGGAAATATGTTAGAATGTTGAACGAAAATCGATGTGGCGATGACCTGAAATGATGTGGCTGTGGCTAAGATACTTGTTTGGATCACGTATAAAAGAACGACATTCAGACTTGATGACTTTTTTTTCAACATTCTAACGATTTTTTTACTCTACTGGTAGTTTTGAACATTTATAAAAGACCAAAGATAATATTGTAACCTTTTGAAAAAATATGAATATTTTTTAAATAAATGACAAAGTTAAGGAGTACTTTTTATAATTTAGTTTTTTTATTAATAAATTTAGGAAGATGTATAATACCTTTTAAAAAAAAGGGATTATTTTTTCCAAAATTTTCTTTTACGCAACACGTTTTGGGGTAGGCGGCCACGCAGAGACTCGGCCCCACTGGATTTTTCACCAAGTTTAATCTTTATCCCGTTTTTTGTTATATATAAATTAATATAAAGATGTGCATATTAAATTAAAAGTAACAAAGCACTTCAAAATTACTCAATTAACATTTTTAGTCCTCAAGCTTTAAAAAATAATCATTTTATTTGCTATTTGTTTTTATTACTGCTTCATATTCCTAACACCAAATTTAAAAAAAAAAAACAAAAAAAAAAAAAATTGAAAACTACTATTGTAGTTTGTGGAACCAACTTTTTTCTCTTGAAAATATAGGATATGTCAAAGTGAGTATAATTTAGCGGTAATTGACATATATTCCTTTTGAGAGGTTCAAATCACCATACTCAAATTTATTGTATAAAAAGAAAAAATATATATTGGACAACAAATTTAAAGGCAATTTTCACAAAAGAAATTGCATTTAATTTCCTTTGTTAGAAATAAAATTACTATTAAATATAAATTTCTAAATAGTCTATGCAAAAATTAAACACATAAACAATAAAAAAAAATCGCCAAATTCAACATAACTCAGTATATAAAAACACCGATTACCATTTCAGTTGATAAAACAATTTAAGTCTTTTTTTTTTTTTTAACAACATTAACTCTTAACGATAGGTGATAAGGGGATAACTAAATACCGATATTTATTTATTTCAGACATAAATGTTGAAAATTTGTAATAAAAATTATAAAAAATTGAATTAAAAAAATGTTTTTATTATCAATCAAATCAATGTAACATCGACTCCACATGGTGGAATTTTTCACAAACAAAAAATGCCAAAGAAACGTGGTCAAAAGAAGGCCATTGGTTTGCATTAATTAATTAATATTAAATTTATGGGTTGCAAAAGAAAAGATAAGGATGGCTATGAATATATAAATATATACCCAAAAATATATACTATTATTAAAAAGAATGCTGGTTTTTTCTTTTCAAAATTTGGACTTTCCATATTGCATTAAATCCTTGAAATTCACACTATTCGTGGGGTAAGATGTTGTGGAATTATTGTGAAGACTTGGATAAAGCTTTTTTTTCTTTTTTTCTTTTTTTTTGGAAAAAAGACAAAGTGTTGGTTGAATATGATTGATGTATTAAATAAAGGTGGATCAATTTTTTTTTTTTTTTTTTGAGTTCAACCCAACATTTAGATGAAAATTTGAACCTCTAATTTTTTGGTCGATGGTACATACCAATTACTGCTGAGCTCATTTTAACAATATATTAAAGAATAATTATGTTCAAATAATTGATCATGAATGTTAAGTAGGATAGAATATGGGAGATAGTCTAGACTGACTTCTTATTATATATACATATGTTTTTAAATTTAAACCGTTAAAATTGATGATCAACTTAAGTATAACTCGTTTGATTAAAGAATTAATAATAATCTTTAAGAGTACTAGATTTAAATCTCTGCTCACATTTGATTTGTACTGAAAAGAAATTAAAATTAACTTATTAAAAAATATACAGGTCCAATTCAACTTTTTTCCTACTTAGCCATTTGTTTGAAAAATCAAATAAATTATATACTTTGTCCTTAAAGTACTTTATCACCAATGCAAGTATTTATACTTTTACAAAGTTCCATTCTACTCTCTATACTCTATTGAGATCTCATCAATAATTTATATTATTAGTAAATGAATTTACTATGGTTAAAAAATATTTTTAGACTTTGAACTTTTATAAAAATAACAATTTAGTCCATGAATTTTAATTTGTAAAAGCTTAGTCTCTGTATTTTAAAATTTGTAACAATTTCGTCTAGTATACTTTAAAATATGTAACAATTTGATTCCTATCATAAAGAATTCCATCAAAATTAAGTGATAATTTTTATTATACAACAACTTAGTCTTTATAGTTTATAAATAATTTTGATGCGTATTTAGTTTATCAATCTTCATATGTAAGAAATCTCATTAAATCTTAGTAATATCTTTCACAATAAGGACTAAATTGTTACATATTTTAAAGTACAATGACTAAATTGTTACATCCTAAAGTCTATAGACTAAATTGAGAGTTTAACAACATATGAGGATAGAGTTATTTGAACCTTTGACTTTGGCCTCTTGGTTGATGATAGATGCTTTAACCATTTGAGCTATACTTAGATTGGAAAATTGTATACTTATGTGTGTTTTGAGTAAATCGAACATGAGTTATGCTCAAGTTAGCAAAATGTCTTACCTTAATTCAACTATATATTCATATCGACAATTAAACCTTCAAAATATAATAGATACCGAGCTATATATTTAGATTGGCATTGAACTATCCATTTTTCTGTCTGTATATTTGTCATATATCACCTTAAATCAACTTGTATCTATCATATAGACATGATCTCATCATTTATTTAACTTTATTAATGACATGACATTAATAGTTCATGCCCACATGCGTACAAATACAAAACTCATTAACTACCATTTTTAAAATTATAGAGATTAAATAAATACCATCATCAAAATTTAGTTTTCAAAAATTGACTTGGATTTTTAAAAATATTGATAAAAATAACAAAATAAAGAAACTTATAAATGAAAGTAATGTTTATAAACTTAATTTTTAAAAACAAAAAAAAAAATTAAATGTTTATCGAATGGATAAATAATAGAACAATATTTGGCTGCAGGTATAAGAATCTCTCTGTCTCCCACCATTCAATTATTGATAATAAAGAAAAAAAAATATTTTCTATATTTCTCTCTCTTAATTATATTTTCTCTCTCATTGTTATCAATGATATTGGTTGGGAGATTCCTACACTAAGTATTGTTTTAAATAATATCATCAAAATTTTAAAAAGACAGTAAAAAGGCAAAAAAAAAAACTTCTCAAGACAAAGCATGAACAAGTGGGTCCCACTTGAGATACCTTAATTAGTGGAGCTTTAGGCTGTGCAGTGCAGACTAGTCTGTCTATCTCAATGTCTTTGGCCCTTCTATTTATTTATTATTTATTATTTTTCTTTTTGGCTTATTCATTCACTCATATACGTTTTCGTTTTATTTGATCAGTTGATATACAATTTTTGATTATTTTCTTATACTTTGAATTTTATTGTATTTTAATTTCTGGACTTTTAATAAAGCTAAAAATTAATTTTTATTAGTTTTTATTTTATAAATTTTAGAAATATATTCACATTTTATCTTTTTACGTGAAAATAATAATTATTATTTAACTAATTTTAATAAAAATTAACTTCAAACTACGATAAGAACCAATTTCAAGCTCTATTAAAAGTACGAAGACTAAAATAAAATGAAACCTTAATTATACAGATCAAAATAATATGTTAACCTATTTTATCTTTCATATCAATCGACATATGTCTAAATATTCTATTTCTTCACTAGATTTGCACAAAAATATAATTTGACTTTTAAATTAAGCTTCTTTCTACAAGCCTTCTAATTAAAAACCTTCTATGTGTTCTACATAGAATTATATTTTACGTTCGAATTGGCTTTATATTTTCTAAATTTTAATGTGTGTTTCTTTAGTTTGTGAATTTTAAAAATTGCAATTACGTCATTTAATTTTTTATTTTAATTTTAATAAATTACGGTGCTAATAGCATAAGTTAAATATTAATGTAACGTGTTGATTGAACTGGAAAATGATTACTTTGCTAGACATGGCAACAAGTGCTTTGAAGGATAAAATAATGGGAGCATGCAAAAAAAAAAATTGCATTGGTTAGAATCAAAAGTTTACAAACATTGTTGAAGTTTTAAAAGTTTAATAACTAAATAAATATAGTCAACCTAAACATAACTTAATTAGTTAAGACATTATTTTCGACCTATATTATTAGAGGTTTGAATCTCCCTCTAGACATGTTGTTGAACTAAAAAAGAAATTATAAATAAATATAAACATTAACACCCATTAACTAATTTTCTATATATATATATTTTTTGAAATTTATAAATTTCTATCTATATTTTAAGTTACATATTGGTTGAATGTTGTAAAATATATAGTCAAAGATTTGTATAAAATAGAATACGAGAATTTAACCATAATAACTAAAGTGACTGTTTTGTACTTCACCCAAAAACAAAAAGACTACTCGGAAAAGTTCGAATATTAAAATAGAACAAAATTGTACGAATAAAAAAATAAACCTATCTTTCGATCTACTTGCTTTATTTGCCCCTCAAGTTTCATTTATTTACCGATGACCTACCCGTGCGTCAATGTCTAAAAATAAAAATAAAATTCTCATTGGGAAACCCGATGAAGTTGGATCTCTCTCACGCGCTCTGTCTTTGGATTCCTCACCACGCGCTCTCACCCGATTTGGTTAAGCGGCACGTCACTTTTTTTTTCTTTTTTTTTTTTCGGTTGACATTAATAAACTAAAAAAAGGAAAAACTTTTAAATAATATAAAGATATTTGTTTGTGGTTTTGACAATGACAAATCATACCATTCTTTTTTAAATGGATTCTAATATCTTTAGGTATGTTGAATGTAAGGTAACAGTTAGGACATCAAGATTGATATAAGTCAGGTCCAAGCATTATAACTTCAACTAAACTTAGTTCAAAAAAAAAAAAAAAAAAACGAAAACTTCAAACGTTCAAATATCTACTCCAATATATTGTTGAACTAAAAAAAAAAAGTTGAATTACACGTTTAGCTATTGAACTTTCAACTTTGGTGTTAAATTGGTTCATGAACTTTTAATTTTTTTTAATAGGTTTCTGAATTTTAAAAAACGTTTAATAAGTCTTTAAACATTCTATTTTATTTAGTCTACGAGCTATTGATGCTTTTTAAAGTTTATGGACTTCATAGATACAAACATAAGAGTTCAAAGACTAAACTTGTAATTTAAAAAAAAAAAAATCCACCTCCATAATTATGTAATACAATTTTGTAGAACAACAAAATGTATATATATATATATATACCTCTACCGCATATGTATGTATGTATATGGTATGAATTACGATTTATAAACTAGGTAAAGCTTCAAAGGTACGATTTGAAATTATTCTTTTTTAAAATAATGATTGAACCGAGTAGAACCCATAAGATCTATGATTAAATAATCAAACATTATATTGATTTGAAACGTACTTATAATATAGTCTATTTAATTTTTTTCTTCGTTTCGTTATTTATATGATTTTATAATGTTAAACTAATCTTATCATGTCTCAATTAGTTAAGGTATATATTTTCAACTAATAGATTAGAGATAGAGATGTCCACGGGGCGGGGCGGGGCGGGGCCGGGGAATCCATTCCCCAACCCCGCCCCGCCCCCCATTTCATTCCACGTCTCCTCAAAATTTCCCATTTAATTTTACGGGGATTGGGGCGGGGATTCCCCGTGAAGAATTCGTGGGGATCGAGTTCCCTGCGGGGAATTTTTTCCCGTTATTTTTTTTTGTTTTTTGTTTAATTTATTCTCAACCATAATAGAAATTATTTCTAAATTAATAATTTTCAATATAATTATATTTAAAGAAAATGTTATAAAATTTCCTAATAAAAACAATAATATACCATAAGTAAAAATACTATAATGTCGAAACAACTTAATTTTTAAAAATTTAAATTTAAATATTACAACATAGTTTTTAATTTTTTTTATAACGAAATAGTCTTAAACTAATTCCTACTATAGTTTTTTTTTTAAAAAAAAATTCTATTTATAGGTAATATATATATATATACTAATCGAGGTGGGGCGGGGAATCGGGGCAGGGGACGGGGACGGGGACATATAATATATTCCTCGTCCCCGTTTAGCCAACGGGGAGAAAAATCTCCTCGCTCCCTCCCCCATTCCCCGTGTAATTGGGGATTCTCCGCCCCGTTTGGGGTGGGTCCCCGGCCCCGCATGTTAAATGGACATCTCTAATTAGAGATTTGAATCTCAATTCAGATGTTGTTGAACTATATATATATATATATATATATATATATATATATATATGATTAACATATGATAGGGAACTTGATATATATAATGGGGATGTCAACATAGTAACATGGGATATGTGGATTTAAAGAAAGTTCTCAACTTGTCCACATTGGTGGCCTCTAGTTTAGGTCATTGAAATTATGATCTTAAACAAAGAAACTTTGACCTTTATGAGAGAGAGAGAGGGGTTTTAAAATTGAAGAAGTATCATTAGGGGAAAAAAAAAATACTATACTTATTCTTCAAGTAAATTAAACTTTTGATCATATAACTTTAATTAAAGACTATTTATTAATGAATGATACTTAAATAAATAGTATAGACTACATAAGTGTGTACTCTCTGTGAATAAATAGCTAAGGAGCATGATGAAATTTACCATAATGAAAATATTTTTAGTATTTAAAAAATCGTAATCGAATTTATTGATATATTTATATAAGATGGAATCGCTAAAACCTCATTTAATAATTATTTTATTTTTATTTAAACAACAATTTTATTTTTTCAATTTAAAATTGTTAGGTTAAAATACCATTTTGGTCCCTGTACTTTGGACTATGTTCCATTTTGGTCCTTGTACTTTTAAATGTCCAATTTTAGTCCATGTACTTTTAATAAAGTTTAAAATTGGTCCCTATGACAAGTTTGAAGTTAATTTTTATCAAAATTGGTTAAATAATAATAATAATTTTAATACAAGAAAATACACCATGTGAACATACTTCCAAAATTTATAGAGAAAAAGCTAATAAAGACTAACTTTTTTAAAGAAAAATTAACCATAAACTAATAGTAGGGACCAATTTTAAGCTTTATTGAAAGTACAAGGACTAAAATTGAACATTTAAAAGTACATGGACCAAAATGAAATAAAGCTTAAAGTACAGGGACCAAAATGGTATTTTAACTAAATTTTTATTATTGATTTTTTTATTTGAATTGTTCCTTTAAAATAATATATTTAATCTTAATAATACTTTTCAAACAATATACATGTGTGCAAATATCTTTCTTTAGTTTAACAACACTTCTAATTTTTTAATCGAAAGTATATATATGTTAACTAGTTAAATTAAATTTATTTTACTACGTATAAATAAATAAATGTGTATATATATATCTTAAATTGGTCATAAATGAACGTGCCAACTTCAACCGTGTATATAATTTTATTAAAAATAAAAACCATATATTATATATTCATGAAATGTACGTATATTTTATATTGAATTAATGTTTGAAAGGGGAATTTCTATTTCTTCGTTTGAAAGAAAGAAAAAATAAATGAGGAAAAATAAATAAACAAAACCCACTAGCTTGTTGCCAGAAATGACATTTTTTTTTTCAAATGATTAGAGGAAATTAAATATTTGACCGTTGATTAATGTGGGGTCTCTACCTACTTTGCTTTTTGCCATACCTTGTCAATCAAAATCATATAAAATGTGTCTATATGTGCATGACTCAAATATTTTTTTGGCTATGATTCAATTGACGAAGACATTATATATTTATAATTATTCTACTAAATTATTATTATTATTATATATATATATATATATATAACATGTAGACTTAAATCTTATTTTAGTCATTAAACTTTTGTACTTATCCTATTTTTTCAAACATTTTACTCAACGTCGAGATGCAAACTACTTTAACTTTCAGTATTCATTTTCATAATTTGTTAATAAAATTTTAATGCTACATTTTTTTTTTCTAACTTGATGAGTAGAACATAGCTTAGTAGATAAGACACGGTTAATAGTTTGATCTCTTGCAATTGCAATTGTTAAATAAAAAAAAGAAGTTAACGTCCGTTTAGAAGGTTAAGTGTTAAGTTTTGTAATAGATGAACAAAAATTAAACACAAAAAAACTTTAAAAATAAATAGTGTTTTTTCAACAAATAATTGGAAGAAAATTCCCCCATGACCTTGACTCATGGGAAGGTGCGTGTTTAACCACCCATATTCGATAAAAAATCAAGGACTCAAAATAAGATTTAAATAAAAAAAATTAAATGCCACTAAATAAACATATAAAAATATATAACAAACTTTTTAATAAAATTATTCGTTAATTAATCTCATCGCCGTACAATACTCTCATAATAAATTAATACTTCAATTTCTTTTTTTTAAATATTCAAATGTCATATATATGACGTCGCTGTCTTTATTTTAAAATTTTCCAAAACTATAGTATTTATTATATATTCGTTTTAATGTTTACTGTGTTGCAAGATTGAGAGAGAAAGCGACAAATTGGCGTATTGGGGAGGTTATCGCGATAAATTGAAATAGGCGATAAGTTGACTAAGGAAAATGTGGGTGGGAAGTTGAGGAAACGACACGGTTTTTGAAGGTAGTTTGTCAGCGACTTGGAACCGATGGGACAGGTTTTGGGGTGGGGACCACAAACTATTCCTTTGTGGGGGAAAAAAAATAAAAAATAAAAAGACACTCAGTACTGTATACCAGTTGTCACCGACGAAATGATGTAACACAAATCCGCCTCAACCTTTTTTTAGAAAAAAAAAAATATATATTATTATTTAAGCTTTAAATCTATTTTAGTCATGAATATTTAGTTTTGTTATTATACTCGTGGAACGTTTATTTTGATTTATGTACTTTTAATTTTGTCTATTTTAGTTATTGTAGTTTTGAAATGTTTGTTTTCATCCCTGTAGAATTAAAATCGATCATTTTAGCCCATTGTTTGCTTATATTATCGTGTTTTCCTTCTATCATAATTCCAACATAAATACTACACTCATTGTGTATATGAGTGTAGTAATTTTGTAGAAACTAACTAAAATGGTCACATGCTAAAAGCACAGAGTTAAAGATGAGTGTTTTAAAAGTATGAGAACCAAAATAGTAGACGTTAAAAGTATAGGAATCAAAATAGGATTTAAACCTTTTTTTTCTAATTAAAAAAAAAAATTGTTCTTCTTCTATGTCAGTTTTTGTATTTTGTACTTTTTCATTATTTAGGTCGAATTTTTTAAAATATATTTATATTTTTGTTAAATGTTTAAAAGATAAAATAAAAAACTTAAGAGTTAAGACAAACAACATATTTTAAACAAAATTAATATGAGGTGAAGAAAAACAATTAGACTTATACCATCCTAAAAATAAATAAAATAAACAATATATTTATCAATGAAATTTTAATTCTAGTCATAATCAAAATTTGAACTTCTTTTGTGGATCAATTTGTTTATAAAGGAAGAGAGAGAAGAATAAAATAAGGGTAAGTTTGGATTGGAGCCCTTATCTATTTTCCACATCCATTCATTTAATATTGGCAAGATGCACCACTTTCCTCCCTTGTTCTTTAATATCCAAAAGTCAGTTTTTTTTTTTAATTTATTTAATTTCTAACCACAAAAAATTAAAAAAAAAAAAAAAAAAAAAAGAAGAAAAATCTTTAAAGAGAAATTGAGTTATGTGGCAAAAAACGTGATATATCGCGATATATTGAATGAATCAAAGGTCATTGGGAAATGCATATGTCACTTTCATCACTTTCAAATACCAACAATTCACTTTAAATCAAATTCTCTCTTCATCAGTTTCAAGTTTCAAATACCAACAAATACACTTTAATCTCATCCTCCTCTCTCTCTCCTCTCTCATTGTGATTGATAGTTCATTTTAATTCCCACTTTGACTAATTTTTAACTCTTCTTCTATTAATAATAATCATTTTTATTGGTTAAAAGAAACTTGGGTTTCCCAAGGGGCAAAGATTAACTTTCTTATAATTAAATTAGATCCCACTAACATAGTATGTGTCTATTTATAGATTCCATTATAATGGCAATATTTTAATAGTTTTAAATTAAATGAGATTCTACTCTTAACTTAGTACAGTTACATGAATGCTACTAAGTTTCTAATCCGTCTCTCTACACAAGTTAAATGTAAAGGTGCTCCTATTGATAAGGATTTAGAATCTATGAACACTCCATGTCCTGCGCCAAAGATTCCCTACTTTTGGAAGTCTCTTGGAGTTGTATCCTTTTGTCAATTGAACAAAAAAAATACATTTCGAATTTTTTTTTTTGACTTGAAGTATGCGCCTATCCACCCATTAGATAAATTATTATTGGAAACAAAATGATCTCTTATTTGGCAAGACCCTTTTTTTGTTGGAAGAATAGGAAAAAAATTGAAATATGGAGCAATATAACTTTTGAGAATTCAAGAGTTCTTAGTGAGACAGATGTCAATCCAAGTACAACTTAGTGGATAAGACATTAATTACCATATCAAAAGTTAATGGTTCGATGCTCCACCTTCGCAATTATTGAACTAAAAAAAAGTGTGACTAAAGATTCGTGTGTGGTAAAAAAAAACTTGGATATATATATTTTTATATAGATTTGAACTTTTGACCTCAAGGAAATGAGTACATGTCTTAATCGATGAGCCACACTCTCGTTAGCAAAACTCAAATATTTTTAAATAAAAGCTTCCAAACTCATACTCTCAACTTCCTACAAATTTAAACAAAATTACGAATCAAACATCCGTAAGATTCAAATAGTACATTAAAAATTGAAATATTTTTCTTCAAACATGAATAAAGTAAAGAATATTAGGGATAATCTTACACCATATAATTTCAAAAAAGGAATAATCAATCTTTAAATTTACTAATACATACTAATTGAACAAATTTAGGATGTATACATAGTAAATGAAAAATTGACCAAAGATGCTAAAATTAAGTTTGGAAGCACTCAAAACATTAGATATTAGGGATTTTTCCAAGTTGGGAATGCAATGATGTGGACAGCCAAACCAAACATTTTCATTTTTGTGTTTTGAAAATTTTAAGGATCTCTTTTTCTCTCTCTTGCCCTATGGGATCCCACCATCTATTTTGACTTCCATTTCTAACCTCCACTAACCCACTCTCAAACCCATAACTTAGAGAGAGACAGAAATATTCCCTAAATTAGAGAGAGAGAGAGAGAAAATAATTATACTAATTTTAGATTTGGGATTTTGGTGTCACTACATGTGTGGCATTTGCCAATCCCTAAAAGGAAAATTTGCCTCAAAAAGTGTTTTGAAATAACTTTGAGAGTTGCTTTGAAGCATCATGTGCCTAAATAGATATTTTTGTTACTTTTAATGTACATTTTCATATTAATGTAAATCATAGTGTTGTTACAAAAATATTGTCAGAAGAGTATGGTACGGTTTTGCCTTTTCCCCCCTTTTATATTACATTATAAATAAGAAAACCACGCCAATCGAAAAGTAACTCAACTGATTAAAACATAAATTATTGACTAAAAGGTCAGAGGTTTAAATTATCACCTCACATCTTACTAAACTAAAAAAAAAATCACTATGTCTAACGTGAAGTGCATATTCCTTAACTTCTTAATTATGTTTGGCTGTCAATTTAACCTTGCTTTTTGGGAAAAGAAATTTGATGAAAAGTATAATTTCAAGTTTTATATATATATAAAATTTCAAAGATGTAGAATATAGAATGACAACTATTTTTTTATTTATTATTATGGTCTAGAAGTACAATAAAAATCACTAGCCCCTCTGGTAAAAAATGTAGACACCAAAAAAGCCAGCTATGAAATTACCCAAATAAGGGTAGGGTAAGATGGCCCAATCAATCTTATCAATAAACTATTGGAAGAAAAAAAAAGAGAAGAAAATAATAGTAATAATAAAAAAAGAACTTCATCTACATTTGTCTAGATATTATTGGACCAAATTCCACATCAACTCAAGCACTATAATATTCCTCTACTCAAATGAACATGACCAATTTTCTTTCTTAGTTTTTTTTTTTTTTTTTTTTTTCAAACTACAAACTATTTTCAATTTTTCTTTTTATTCTTTTTCAATTCCGAATTTAGTAAAGCTTGAATACACACACACACATAGAACTATCTTGTAAACAAAGATATTGATATTTATAATTATTATTTTGTGAATTTATTGTAATAATTTGTTTATCATTCAAAGACAAGTGTAAACAAAATCTAAGTCAAATTTTGAAATCTAAAAAAAGTAGTTTTAAAAATTTTATTTTTATTTTTAGAATTTGACTAAGAAAGTGTTTATTAAAGAAAAATAAAAATCATTGTTAAAAATTTATTTGAAAATGAACATAATTTTAAAAACACAAAAAATCAAATAGTTATCGATTTTTTTTCTTATTCAAAACGAGTCAAGTAAAATGATAAAGTATTTTAAAATTATTCATATTCTGCTTTAAAAACACACACAATTTTTATTTTTATTTTTATTTTTTGTGATGACTAAAAGAAAAATGATATGAGAATCACGTGAAAAAGAAATGAATCGCCTCCAATAACGAGACAGCATCTGGTTGGATTGATAATTTCTCCACTGAGAAAATAATATAAATTAATCAATTAAAAAAAGAATTATTAAAATAATTTAAAATTGATTATTCTCGACTTTATGTTTCCATTCATTTCAGTCCCAATAATTAAGAATTAAAATACCTTTATTCTTTTGTTTGTCTTTTCCTTATCCAAGCATTTTTTTAATATAAATTAAAAATAAATTAATTTTAAAAAAGCGAGGTGGGCCATGATGTTACCCACCATACCCAATACACTTTACTTAAAATAAAATTATTTGGTTAACTTACCTTGCCAATCTAAGTATAATTTAACTAATTAAGACATTAATTTATCAATTAAAATGTTAAAATTTTGAATCGAAAAAAAAATCTTAAAGTTGGTGTCTATTTAGTAATTAACCCACTAAATTATTTTAAATTTTGTGTTTAATTAGTCTCTATAATTAATTTATAAACTAATATTAATTAGGAGCATGATGTGCGGACTAATTTCAAACGTGTAGGCGGCTAATAGAAAGCTAACATTTTATGAATTAGAAAAAAAAAAAAAAAAAAAAAAAGAAGACATAATTGAGGCAGAAAATTGATACAATTATGAGCCACGAAAGGAAGTCATCAAGCAGGAGGGAGAGAAAGGTAATATAGAGAAATTTCCGAACCCAAAAATGGAATTTCAGCTTTTATTTATTTGTTTTCTTTTTTTAGTCACTTTCAAAAAGGAAAGGAAAAGAAAAGATAATAAAGGGAAGAGGAGGACAACTCCAAGAAGATAGCTATTCCAAACGATATATCGCGAGATAAGAGAAATATTAAAAAAACGCGAGAAATTAGAATTTTTTAAAAAAAAAAAAAAAATTAAAAAAAGGGATTGATTTAGATCTCAAACAATAAAATTTGGCAGTGGGACTTTGAAGTTGGAGAGAGGACGGGGATCCCCTTGTGGTGGGACCCACACATTTAGTAGATGTCGCGTGTGACCCCCAATCTCCCATATATATTTTTATATATAATTTTCTTTTTTTTTTCCTTTCAAAAAAGAAAAAACTTTCTTTTCACCTTTTGTCCCACATCATTATTTAAAAGAACATGAACAATACATGCTTTTTCCTTGGTCACTAAGTATCTTCTATTGACGACCATTATGTTTTTTTTACAATTGATAGAGATGAGCGTGAAAAAAAGAGAGAAGATATACTTTTTATTTGTCTAAAAAAATTAAATAGTTATCGAACTTTTCGTGATTGTTAGTAGGAAGACTAAGAGATTTATTTAGTAATCAACAAGAAAAATACTTACCTTCTGACCGATAATTAGGAGAAGGGAATGCGAAAAAGAAGAGACAATTGAGGTTTTTAATGGTAGTAAATAGGAAGATTACTAAACATTTAGTAGGTAATTCAAGTCTAATTTTGATAATTGATATGAGTTTGGCTCAATGGTAAAGACACAAGTAACTATTCTTTAAATGTCGAAGGTTTGAGTTACCACTCTCATAGCTGCAATAATAATGTTATATTCTTTTATAAAAAAAATAGTTTTGGTCATGAACCATGATATTCCAAAAATTAGGTAAAAATTGGTCAATGAATTTTACTTATTTTATTTTAATTCCATCTTTTTAGTCTTTACCTATACTTTTCTATTGATCTTTTAACAATAATTCAAATCTAACGGAAATTTTGAACCCAATATATTATATTTTATTTAGGCATCAATTTCTTATCTATATAGACATATATTTACTAGATAAATAAATAAAACATGTGCTTTTATTAGGCTTTTGGTAAATAATTTATGTCGAATGAAATAAAATATTTAGAGTTTAAAGGGTAAAAAAATTATGAAATAAAAATTCATAGTTCATTTTATAATTTAAACTCAAACTTTTATTTATTTATTTTACAATATAAGATGGAAGATTCAAACCTCTATCCTCTTGGTCGAATTTATTTGTTAACAAGAACGAGTTTCTTTTATGGAATATTTAAAAATTTCACTTTTGTTTTACCTATGTTAGGGTGAAGTTTTCACTTCAATAATGGTTGTAATAAAATAATGATGTTTTTTGCTCTATTATATTAAATGCAAGTACATTTATGATTTGAAGTCACATCATCTGTGTTAAATAATTAGTAAACTAACCATATTCAAGGACTAAATTGGATATATTGAAAATTTAGAGACAAAAATAAAATTAAAAGTTTAAGAACCAAAACACAGAGATTTATACTTAAAATAATTGATTAAAATTACATCGTTACCTTTTAACGTTTGAGATTAAATAATACACGTTTTTCTCTTCAATTTGATTTTTATATGATATATTATAATCAAATTTTTTAGATTTCTTTTTAATCAATTGTGTTAAAAGAGAGAGACAAATAATCATTTAAACTTCAAGAAAACTTAATCATACAATTATTTCGTACATACATTAAATTTGGACATACTCGTGCATACTTATAATTTAGGAGGCTCATGTGATACATATGATTTTTAAAAGTTGTTGACTCATGGAAAAATTATTAAAGAAGGTGGAACAATGTGACTAGTAATTTTACGAGCAAAACTATAAAATATATTTTGTATATGCATCAAATGATTATTAGAAGCATATAAAATTTGAAATTATATTCAACTACTATTAGAGAGCCACATACAATAATATTTCATTGATACTTCAATTAAACTATCAAGATGTGAACTCAAAAATATATATATATATATATATATATCAAGATGTACTAGTTATAACGGAACTTAAGAAAATATATAGAACTATAAATATTAAAATAGTAATTTAATTAAAAAGTATTTTTTTTTCTAAAAAATAAGGATAAAATACGCATTTAGTCCTTGAGTTTACTAAACTAACACTTTTGGTCATTGAGGTTTTAAAATGACATGTTTAGTTTTTGAGATTTAAATTTGATTTCTAATTGGTCTCTAAAATTCGAGATTGTTTTCTAGTTGATCTCTAAGTTAAAAATAAAAAATAAAAAATTTCAACTCATTTAAAAAATACATATAAGCAAAGTTTAGTCACTGACACATTATCATTGTGTTATATCAACTAATGGTCAACTCTATTTAAGGACCATTTAAAAACTAATTTCAAACTTCAAAAACTAATTAAAAATCAAATTCAAACTTTAGAGGACCAAAGATATCATTTTTAAAATATCAATGATCAAATAGAAATTAATATTATTAAACTCAAATATTAAGGACTAAAAGAAACTAAGTTGAAGTTTCTAAAACCAAAAATATATTTTACCCAAAAAGTTATATTTTTACAAGTGAGGGTTATAGATGGGATTTCTTAAAAAAAAAAAAAAAAAAAAAAAAAAAAAAAAAAAATATATATATATATATATATATATATATATATATATATATATATATATATATATTTTAGTACAATAGGGGTTGGGGGGGATTCGAACCACAGACCTCATGGTCATTAACACATTCAATATGCCAGTTGAGCTATGTTCTCTTTGGCTAAAAAATATATACTAAAAAGTTAGTTGAAGAGGTTTCATTTTTTTTTTCTCCTTTTAAAAATAATTCTTAAATTTGTTTTTCGAACTAATTAGTAGAGGATGTACAAATTCTATTTCCACGTGGCCTTTGTCCACGCTCCCTCCCGCCTCCTGTGGGACCCACCACTGAAATTTGCTTCCAGATCAACTAGAACTCGACACGTGTTAATGCTAGGTGTTTGGTAACGTATTTATTACTCTCCTTGGTTTGGAAAATTATCCTAACACCATCGTTTTTTTTAGGTCAATAATATGTAGAAAAGATCCGAACCATTTATTTTTTGATCAAAGGTATATATTTAAATTAGTTATATTATGTTCAAATTTTAATATGGATTATTTTATTATTGTGGCTGCCACATTAAGCTTTTATAGAATCGTGGCTAAATCATAATTTTTAGTGTTAATCTAAACATAGAATCGAGCATAACTCAATGGATAAAGAGACGAATTTCTATCTCAAAGGTTAATACTTCAATCTTCTACTTCTGCAGTTGTTGAACTAAAAAAAATCATAACTTTTTTTTGTTTGTCTTCTGAACTCAATGATTTAAAGTAGCTAGCCATATTATTGTTCCAATCTCATGAATTAACTTATCAATTAGTTAGCCAAATTTAATAAATATGCTTCTCAAATATAATTATGTAAAAAAAATTAAATTTAAATATACTAAATGGTTCCTATATTTAGGTTGCTTTTAATTTTTTAAATTATCAAATTTACCTCTAATATATATATAAAAAAATTCAATTAGGCCATTTCATAAATTTTTTGTTAAAATTTACTAACTTAAAATTGACATGTCATTAAATTATTGTTTTAAAAATGTACTTAAAGACACGTAGACATACCACTTCGACACCTTACTTAGAAGCAATTAGTTTTGTTAATGGGCATGTTAGAATTTTTGGCTTTTATATGTTGAGTTGCATATAAGTGGCACATGCACGTTTTTAAATATGTTTATAAAACAATAATTTAATAATACATCAACATTCTGTTAGTATAATTTAAAAAAAAAAATTTCTCTAATTGGAAACTTTTAATATATTAAGAATAAAATTGAAATTTTAAGAAAAAAGATTATGGACCATTTTGTATGTTTTACCTAATTTTAACTTATACATTTTCTTACCTAATATTTTCAATATTTAATTATCAATTTAAAAAAAAAGATTAATTGCATTCCAAAATTCATGTATTAAGGCCTTTAAACAAATCTAATTATTAAGATGTTACTTAAATATTGATGTGACATATTGATTACATTAAAAGGTAATAATTTTAATATGACATGACAGTTTAATTATAGAGCAAAAGAATTAGCTAGAAAATAAAACAAGAATGATATTAGAATAAAAATAAGGTTCAAAAAAAAAAAAAAAAGAATAAAAATAACAAGTGATGATATTATGACATGAAGGTGCCGAGTCTAATCATAACGAGTGATAATAAGAATAAGGGCGAATGGGCCATTTTCTTATGACCAAAGTAGGAAAATAAATATATTTTTCCTAATAGAATAAAAATACATATTTATCCATTTGAATGACTCCAATTTTTTCTAATTTTAAATCAATATTTGAAAATAGGTCAAACATATTGTTAGAGAACGACTTAGTTGAATATAACTCAACTAATTAAGATATATATCATTGACCAAAAAATCAGAAGTTCGAATTTTTACTCTCATACATGTTGTGTTGAACTTTAAAAAAAAAAAATAGAACTAACCATTATTTTTTTTTATAATTATTTTTCTTTAGTAAACCAATTCAATTTTTTTTTTTTTTAGTTCAACAACATTTGAGAAGATTCTTGGTAGAAAGTACATGTCAATTACTGTTGATCTAAATTCACTTTGACAACTCAATCTAACTTAAAATATTTATGTAAAATCAAAACTAAATATACCATCAAAGTCACATATATTAAATAAATTTATTATCAAAACAATTAGGATTAAGTCTGCGTCATTCAATAAACTCCACACAATCTAACTTATAAAATACCTCTAAACATCAACTGTGGAATTACGTGTCGATTTGAAATTCTCTTTAAATTTTAATATCACAAAGCTTTCAACTTTTTAATTTTGTTTTTATAATTTATTGAAGAAAAAAAAAAAGAGAGAGGAAGAAGAAAGCTTTCAATTTCGTGGACCTTGGATGAAATGATATAAAATTCGAGAAACCCATTTTCTCGTATTTCAATTTTAAAATTATGTGGATGGTGACATATATTTTAATCGGTTAAATATTATTTTAAAATAAAATTTCCGGACGAATAAGATAGATGTCATTTTCTAACACAAAATTTTCAAATTTCAAACAACTTGGATCCACTGGGGATACTTTTGTAATTTCACAATGTTCCAAATAATTGACTTTTTATGACTGATAAGGACATAAAAATTTAATAAAATCAATATTCTCAATAAAGTCGACGTATTATTATAGTAAATTAAGTAGATGAATTAAAAAAATCCAATTCCTTAAAGGGCGTAAAAAGGAATAACTTTAGTTCTCCATAATATTGTAACACCTCCAAGACTTATTACATCAATGCTAATTTTTGGACTAGAAGAAATTCTACTTTTACCTAATCAATAAAAAAATATTTTTCCTTCGTATCGATGTCAAACCTTTTAGAACTACGGTTCGAATTTTTATTCGTTGTGACAAACACAGACAAATATTGTAACTTCTTAATGGTTGATTTTGTTGATTACTCATGTCTAACATGGATTTTAAAAAATAAAAAATAAAAAATAAAAACAGTGATAAGATCGATCAAAGTGGGCATTTGGTCATTTAACTAGTACTAATAGTTAATTTTTGCGATGACTTTAGAAACAAGTGTTAAGTGCTTTTATGAGCACTTTTGAAAGTGATTCTCCTATTTTTAGTGTTTTTAGAATTTTAAAACCACATTTGATCTAATCAAACAAAAAGCAAAGGAGACTGCAACCAAGTAAGAAAAATAATGTTAGGTTCTCAATTCAAAGAGAACTAACCGCACGTTTGGGATTGCGTTTGCATGAACAAAAATCGATTAGGGAAGAATCTTTGTTTAGGTTGTTGGGTAAATCTAATTATTTTTTAATCTATCTAAAATCGCTTTTCAATTTACTCTTATGTTCAAAATCACGCTTATACTAACTTTTGAATTCAACTTTCTTAAAAACAAGCTATCTTCTAACTAAATTTTAAAAAACCAAATCTATCATGCCATATTTTCTTTACGTCTATTCTCTTATATCAATGAAATTTGGATTTGTTGAATTTTTGTATAACAATTGTTTTCCAAGACGTTTATCAAATAATTTAGATTAAACAAAGTTACTTGTCATTTAAATTATATATATTTTTAAATAATTAACTTATAAATTTGATATTAAATATCAATATATAAATAATTAAAATAATAGGTCTACTTTGTCATTATAATTAAACCACTACAATTTCATTTGAATTTACCAAATGCTATGATATGTTTTTCTATGTTTAAAATTGAAATTTACCAAACACTAATATGTTTCATATGACATCTGATTTTCCTAAAAGCAAAGTTGTCTGCAATTATTTCAAAAGCTATAGTAATCACAAACGAAACGTAAGGCCCCGTTTGATAATGTTCTCATTTCTTGTTTCTTGTTTCTTATTTCTGTTTCTCGTTTCTTATTTCTATTTCTTAAAAACTAAAAACAAAAACATGTTTGATAACTATTTCTGTTTCTTGTTTCTTATTTTTTGGTAAAAATAAAATTTAGTACATATACTATAATAAAACATATAACATGCATTAAAATAAATATAAAACAATTATAAAGAGGTTATAGTATTTTATTAAGGCCCAACACCTAATTAATAATACTAATAATAAATTTTATCCTTCAAATGTTGTTCAAATTTGATTTGCAATGTTAGAGAATTAAATAGAAAATAATAACTATAAGCTCATTAATGTAAAGTAAAAGAAAATAAGAGAGAAAAGTAAAACATAATCGAAAAGAGAAAAGTAAAAAGAAAAAAAGAAAAAAAAATGAACTATTAAAAGAAAAAAGATTATGATGAAAGAGAGAGAACGAACAGAAAGAAATAAATTAAAAAATAAAAATAAAAAAGAAGAAAAAAAACAAAACGATTAAAAAGTATTAAAAGAAAAAAAAATAGAATGGAAGAGAGAGAAAGAAAGAAGAGAGAGGGGAGAGATGGGTAAAAAGAAAAATAGGAATACATGCATGAAACCTGAAGAAAAAAAAACAGAAACAGAATTTGAAAAACTACGGCCCCGTTTGATAACCATTTGGTTTTTGGTTTTTGGTTTTTAAAAATTAAGCCTATAAATACTACTCCCACCTATGGTTTTACTTATTTTGTCATATACTTTTTGCCTATGTTTTCAAAAACCAAGCCATGTTTTGAAAACTAAAAAAAGTAGTTTTCAAAATCTTGTTTTTGTTTTTAGAATTTGGCTAAGAATTCAAATACTTCCTTAAGGGAGATGAAAACCACTGTAGAGAAACTAGGAGAAAAGAAGCTTAATTTTCAAAAACCAAAAACCAAAAATCAAATGGTTATCAAACGGGGCCTACTTTTTGAACTTTCTCAAAATCTGCCATTTTTTTAGAAACAAGAAACAAGATAGTTTATCAAACATGTATGTTTCTTGAAAAATGAGAAATAAGAACGAGAAACAAGAAACATGAATGTTATCAAACGAGCCCTAAATCAACACAACTGTCTTTATCTTAAAACCTTAAACCCTAACAAACGCAAACATTTGTTTTCAAGTAAATGTTAATTTTTCCTTGATATAAGATTTTAATGTCAGTCAAAATTCCAAAAACAAAAGCGATAGTATAAACCAAACAACACAGTTCCCAATTCCACTTCAAAAGAATAACGAACAAACACTTGAAAAGGATATTTGCAAAGAATCATACATCGACATGAGTTTTTCTTCAAAGATGAAAGAAAGCACAAAAAGTCGAAAGAGACCACCATCGAGTAAGAGAAACAATACTAGAACTTCTAAAAGCCACCGTCATCGAGAGGAAGGAAATCAAATGAGACATTTAAATAAAATAAAATAAAATAAAATAAAGGTGAAAAAGGGGAATAGGGGAATCAAGAAGGGGTAAAATGAAAGGTGAAAGAAAAGAAAAGAAAGCAAAGAAAAATATTCCTGCTGTCTTTCTTTCAATTCAATTCCCTCCCTCTCTCTCTCTCTCTCTTTCATGGGACGTTGGCATTTGCAAGAAGGTTCTTTGAAAAGAGAATCCTCCTTTATGTTCAAAGTTTCCACAAACCCCATTTCCTTTTCCTTTTCCTTTTCCTTTTCTTTTTCTCTCATGAAAGAGTAAAAAAATAAAGTCGTATATATCGTCGCTGAAACCCACTCATTTTCATACTTCAACAATTATAGGGTCGGAGAGATTGAGTTATCGACTTTTGAGATGATTGTAGATCTCTTATCTTACCTACTGAGCTATGGTCGAATCGGTAAAGCTCACCCCATTTTTCTTGTTTCTTCTTTTTGTTTCTATGCTTAAGTGATAAGTTTGATCTCGAAAAAAAATTAAAAATCGAGTTATGCTTCTTTCCCTTTTCTTTTCCTTTATGTTCTTTCATAAAAGAGGGAGAAAAAAAGTCGTATATATCATCACTATAAAACTCACTCATCTTCTTCTTTTTTTTTAGAGTTCAACAAGTATAGTGGTTTAGAGATTGAGCTATCGACCTTTGGGATGGTTACATCTTTCTTATCTTATCTACTGAGTTCTGCTTAGATTGGCAAAATCCACCCATTTTCTGGTTTCTTTTCTTTTTGTTTCTCTGCTTAAATGATAAGTTTAATCTCGAATTTTGTCTGTTTAGTCACTGCATTTTTAAAAAAAAAACTAAGTTTTGGATTACGCTCCTATTTGATCTATATCATTAATATCATTAATGGAATGTTAATGTGACATGACAATTACATAAGCTTTGGATGAATTGTTGTGATATGGCAAACAACTAGGTACTAGTATAGAGAAAAATATTCAAGACTATTATAGTAGGTGCTATTCATTTCATGTTCGTTATGTAATTAATAAATATATTATTTATTTTAGTTAACAAGAGTACCTACCATAAAAGTATTTATTTATTTTTTCAATAACAGCCATGTCATCATATTAATGGAATTAACGATAAAAATTAAATAAAAGTTTTTTTTTTTTTTTTTTTGGTTTGACAATATATAGAAATAAGAAGTAGAACATGATGAAAATAGGAAACCTTATAATTATAATTATTTTATTTTTGGGTATTTTTTAAATTCCTTTTCTTAATAATGGCAAAATCTAAAAAACCCAACAAAAAATTCAAAATCTTTTGTAGGTTGGGTGGAGAGTACAATCTTTTTGGACCTTTTTGAGCCAAGTTATTGGATTCTTTTTCATTGGGCCAAGGTCCAAAACTTAAGGCCCAGTACAAAGTAGGCCCACTGTTCCAGCCCAATTTTTGCAAACTGTGGATTCTTGGAAACCCAATCTATTTTAAAGGCCAAGCCCACTACATAAATGACATTTTTTAGAAAATGGACACTTCTAGATGTAGTATTTTAATGATTTTATTTTTAAAAAAATAGAAAAATAGAATAATAAAAGCATAGCAAATAATGTATGTATTTATGTTAAGTGAATTAAATTAGTAACAATTATAGATCTTTTTATTTGAAGTCATTTTAGCAAATACAACCTCCGTATAAATCAAATGGAATCAAATGCATGTTTTTTTAACCTTAGGTTGCTAGGGTGCAACATCACATATGTACATCCTTGCAACCATATTATTATGCTTCTAAACATGAAAATAAAATATATAAAAACTAAAATGTCTTCTCAATTTGAACTATTAGTAATTTTCCTTAAAAGGTCATAAATTCGAATTCCGTCTTTTGTCTAAACTAGAAAAAAAGAACCATGGATTTTAGATTCAAACCGTAAAATTTGATCTCTAAACTAATCAAGGTCAAAATATTATCAAGAATACTTTTTCTCTCTTTCTATAACTATATAGATATAATTAGGTTAAATTAAAAATTTAGTCCTGATTTATATCTAATAGGTCCCTGACTTTAAAACGTTATTAATTCAATTTTATATCTAATAGGTCCTTGACTTGTTCGACATTCTTTTTAATTCACAAATTTATTATATATAAAATTAAAAGTTTAGGACTCTATCAGACACAAAATTAATGGATTCATGTTAAAGACTTATTAGATACAAAATTGAAAATTCAAAGATTTATAAGACACATTTAAAGTTTAGAGACATATTAGATACAAAATTGAAAGTTTAGGAATCTATTTAGATACAAACATGAAAGTTCATAGGCTAAACTTGTAAATTAACCTAGATTTTAATTTTCAAATAGAATTAGTAAAGCTAATTGGATGGTTATATTACTAATTACACCCACATCAATTATCTAGATTAGATCAAATTAGTGGGGCTAATTAGTGAAATTTTCACATGCATGCAAATATCAATTTAAATTATTTTACCCTTTATTTTGTCTAAATCAAAAAATCCAAAAAGGAAAAAACCAAAAAAAATAATAATAATAACATTAACCAAAAAAAAAAGAAAAAGATAAAGAAAAGAGAGAACGTGTCATGTTCACACGAAAATAGTTTTTTTTTTAAAAAAAAAAAAGCAAGAATCAAAGTTAATTGAATCCGTGAACCTCCTCACAAAAAAAGCCAAAATGGAATTGATAGAAAAGCATGTGAATGTTGGCAAAATTTGACTCTCAAACAAAACACTTTTTTGCCTTATGTCTTTCTCCTTTGTTTGTTTGTTTTTCTTTTCTTTTAATATTTATTGTCTAAATCAAAAGACTATTTTAAAAAATATTTTAGATTTTTGGATAATATTTTGATGCGTCTATATAGGGCTTAGGACTTTTTTATATTGGTCAATTACGATCTAAATGACAAATTCATGCACGTTAAAGATGTCAAATCTAAACAACCGTCTAAAGTGGTACATATATTGTAATTTTTGCAACATGACCGTAGTTCAGCGGTCAAGGCACTTATATATTCTCTTGAGTCGAAGGTTGAAATCTCCATCTTCACGTTTAATTTGTTGTCTTTTTTAAATGAAAAAGAAAAACTATCACAATTTATGTCTATTAGGTGGTTTTTTAAAGAATAAATTATATTTTTATTCCTTATACTTCAATCTTCATTTTAATTTAGTTTTTATTCTTTAAAAAGTTTTAGTATCACCCTATACTTGGATTAAAGTCTACAATACATCCTTACTATTAGTGAGAAACAACATAAATATAGTATGATAAGTTGTTTGTAGTTACACTCTAAAATAAATTCCAGAAATTTAATATTCATTATTTGTTACAATTTAAAATAAAATTAGCCTTATGCTGGCCCCTTTCCATTTTTTAATCAAAAGAATGCTTTACAAAGAACATGACTTATCAAACCTTCACATCAACATGAATAATCTTTAAAAAACACCACATTATGAAGCTTATTTATCATATTTACATATAAACTAGCTTTTGGATTATTACTTCTCACTAACCCAATAAACTTTAAATCAATGCACAAGAATGAAAATGAACATTTTTAAAAATGTAAGGACGAAATTGAAACTAAATTTAAAGTATGGATACTCAAATTGTAATGTGAATTTTTTTTTTTCATATATAGTAATTATACTTTTCTCTTTTTTTAAAAAAAAAAAAAAAAAAAAAAATCCTTTTTGTGTATTATTTTTTTTGAATTGGAGTGTTACTAAATTTAGTTTTCTCCAAAGAAAATTAAAATAATAAAAGCATGTCTCATCTCTTCATCAAAGGTCAAATACAAAAATACTTCACACATTAGATATAAGAATTGAATGTGATAGTGATTGAAGACCGTCCCATACCCCATAATTAAAGGAGAAAATTAAGAATTTAAGTCAAACCCAAAAAGTTGACTTAATTAGAAGCTTATTTCTGCATACAAAACAAAACGCTTTTTCACATTAATCATATATTTGTTAGCTGGATTAATGATTTTTCAATGAAAATTAGAGTTTGCTAGATCTAACATAACACCATAATCAACCCCCCCCCCCCCCCCCCCCACATCTACATATTTTTACTATTTTAACATTGTTATATCAGTAAACAAACATACGCCAACATGAGCATTTGACATGAAAAATATACTTTCGATCAAAAGATCAGAGATTCGAATCCCCCCTTCCACATATTGTTGAACTAAAAAAAAATGTGTTTCAAAGAAAAAAAGTATATAAAATCTCAATCAAATAGAACTATAAAAGTTTTCAAGTATTTAATTTTGAAAAAAAAGTCATTTTCATAAGATTTGCAACGACACAAAATGACTTTTTTTAAAATTGAGTTTGAGAAATAAACTATTTTAAGTGAAACACTTTGAATTCAAATTCTAGAAAAAAATGTTTTTAAGTGTTTAATTGGGAACTCCTAAATTTTCATGATATATGAACCAAAATACCCTCTTCCATTTGGTTGCCACCGCCCACCACCGGCAACTATTGGCGAATGCCGCTGTTCATCACCATCTCACGCCGGTGACCACCGGCAACCATCGAATTCCACCGCCGTTGACCACTTCGCTGACCACCGCGGCTGATCATAGTGTTTTAAATACACATTTGAAGTTATTAGTTCATAGTGTTTAATAGACGTCTTTTATAGTAATTTGACATTTGTAGAAGTATTTTGAGTGTAGAGCAAACCAAACAAACTTGTGTATTAAAACACTTTTGAGAAAATATAACCAAACATATGAGTGTTTTAATTTTAACCGTTTTTATAAAAAAAAATGATTTTTTTAAAAATAATTTTTTTCACAGGAAATCCAAGCAGGCCTTAAATCTTAGAAGTTTACAATTTGCTTCTACTTAGGGCATGTTTGGTCAGAAACCACTTTTGTTATTGCCAAAATTACTTTCCATTTTAAAATGGTGTAGAAGCGATTCTTGATCAATCATTTAGAAAGTAATTATTAGTAATTTAATAATTCTAAAATAACTTTTAAATTAAACATTAATAATTTAAAATATTTTTAATTATATGAAAATATTAAAAAAAATGTGAAATCCAACACTAACATAAGTTATTATTAAACACATTTTACAAAATCACTTGTAAATAAACCTCATTTGCGAAAATCATAAGTTCAAAAATCACTCTCAAACATTTCATTAATCATTAACATGATATGTCTATTCAATTTTTTTTTTACTAAATTTACATGATGTGACAAACAACTAAACAAATTCATGATATACAACATGGTGAAATAAATACTTAAAATCTAGATCAACGCATCTCCACTAGCTTAGAAAAAAAAAGTGTAAACTTGTTTGAATAATTTTACAAAGTGAGAAAGAACAAAACTATAGGCAAACAAGTTAAAAATCAATTAAACTAAGCAATCATATGCAATTCATTTCATTAGGTACATAATTCAACACAAACATATATAGTTGCTTATAGTTCAACCAATCCAATCTTCTCTCTCTTCCTCTCCTTGATTGATGGGGAAAAAATTGCATATTTCAACAAAAACAAGCCTTGGGCCTCACTCTACATAAATTTGATGTCTCACTATACACTATTTTGAAGGGAATATGACCATTTGGCTTTGTTTGTGCCCCACACTCTCACGTCTTTCTTATTCATTCCTTTTGTCACTTTCAAGCTTCAACCAACGCGCTCTATATTAATAACGTTCTACTGATAAAACTTGATTAGTTTATGAGAAAATAGATTTCACCTACATCATCTACTTTTGACAACTTCGTTGAAATTTTTTTATTGGTTTAGATTCGGATTCAAATCGTACTACTCCACGTTGTATTTTTATAATACAAAAAATTACTTAATGTTGTTCTTTAATTACATTTCAACTAGCAAAGTGTAGTTGTTTCAACATACCCATTAGGAGTTCAAAATTTTCTACCTACTTTATATCTTTTGTTTTGTTTTTGTTTTTTTTTTGTTAAAATATCATTTTGATCTCTGTACTTTAGATTTCATCTCCATTTTAGTTTTCGCACTTTCAAATATCTAAATTTGGTATGTGTATTTTTAACAAATCTTAAAATTAGTCCTTATTGTTAGTTTGAAGTTAATTTTTATTGAACTTGATAAAATAATAATAATAATTTTCATAAAAAAAAAAAAGACATAAAGTGAATATGTTTCTAAATTTATAGAGTAAATGTTAATAAAAGACTAATTTTTTCTAGAAAAATTCACAATAAACTAATAATAGAAGCTAATTTTAAGATTCATTGAAAGTACGGATACCCAATTTAAACATTTAAAAATATAAAGACGAGAATAGAATAAGTTTGGAAGTACATAAACTAAAATAGTATTATTATTATTATTATTATTTTAAAAAGAGTACCAAACACAATTTCTAATGGTAATTAGACTGGCAAAATTCAATTGCTTCAAAGTATCATTATAAGTTCCAGTCTTTCAACCATACTTTGTTGGTAAAAAAAGAAAATCAACCAACATAAAATTTGTCAAAAAAAGAAAAAGTTAAAAAAAAAGTTTTGGTCTCAAAAGTCCACCATAGTTTCTATTTTCTTTTTAAAAAAACTATAATTTTAGGTTAGTTCGTGTGTGTTATGTTTTTGTTGAATAAAAGTTGGGGATTAAGATAAATTAAATTAACTTAGTGACAGCAACCGACCTTTGATATAATAAAAATGTTGAATCAAAATACATTATCTAACTTGTGATTAAATTACGAAAAATAAAATTAAATTCATTAAATAAAGAGCCGACTTTTTTTTTTGGTATAATAAGAATAATTTTTCATTAAGGACATGCTAATATGCAAGGGACTATTGTGTGGTTATTATTATCATTATTATTTGACAATATGGACTATTTTCTCATTAGAAAATAAATTTTAAAAAAAAAATTAAAAAAGAAAAGGTCAGTCAAATACAAAGTAGTCAAAAGACTAAAAATTAAAAGTACAATACAACGACTTTTCAAACACACTTTTTGGGTCATTTGACAATTTTTTTTTTAATTAGTCCCAAACTTCACAAATAATCAATAAAATCATTTATCGATTTGAAAACCCACTCATTTTCTGAAACTTAGCTTACTTTAAAAAAAAAAAAAAAGAAAAAAAAAACGAACAAACATACAATTTTACTTGGTTTTACACCATAAGACAGTCGATTAACACCAAATAAAAAAAATCAACTCATTACCACGCATATTAAAAAAATGTGTCACGTATTTAATATGATAATAACATCGATGATTTGTGATATTTGACTATGGCATACTGACAAGATTAGGACCAATTCATCATACTATTAGGGAAAAAAAAATTGTACTCTAAACTTTTAAGTTCATCATATTGGACCCTAGAATAAGTCAAAATATTGCAATATTTACCTAAACCTTAAATAGGTATAGCAAAATTTACCTTCTACTAGGCCTTGGTTTGAAGAATCATCCGAAAAAGACAAAAAAAAAACTATCATGTGCATCTAATAAATTATAAAACATAAATCTCACAAAAAAATTTCAAACTAGGGCTAGATTTTTGTTTAATTTTGAGTTTTAAAAAATTAAGTTGAATAAAAGGTAAAGATCACAATACTTATATAAAAAATTGAAATTTTAAGTTAAAATTTATAAAGTTAAATTATAAGTTTAGCCTTAACCTTTAAAAAGTTTCTAATAAGTTTTTGAACTTTTAATTTTGTGTCGAATAGGTCACTAAATTTTAAAAAGTATTTAATAAGACTCCAAACTTTCAATTTTTGTATCTAATAAGTCCTTAACTTTTATTAGACACTTTTCAAAATTCATGAACCTATTCAAATTTATGTCTAACATATTTGTTGATTTTAAAAAGGGTTAAATATGTCAAAGACCAATTAGATACAAAATTAAAAGTTTAGAGACTTATTTGACATTTTTAAAATTCAGAGACCTATTAGACACAAAATTGAAAGTTCATGCACTTATTAGATTTTTTTTTTTTTTTTAATTTAGAGACCTATTAGACACAAACATAAAGTTGAGTAACTAAACTTGTAATTTAACCAAATTAAATTTTGGGCTAAAAAAAAAATACTTCTTAACTTTGTCATTTGTTTAAAAAATATCTCTTATTCTTTCAAAATTGCAATATTACTCTCAACCTTTCATAAAGGTTTTGAAAGTACCCTTGGAGTAGAAATCCCTTAAAATATTGGACAAAAAATCAACGTGATGATGACTAAAATGCTTGTTTGAATTAAGTCTGAAAAAACGTTACTTAAATCGTTCTAATGGTTTTTGTACTCTTAAGGGCAAAACAAATTTAAAAAAAAAAAAAAAAAAGTCTCTTCTCTACATTGGTTTATGTCTATAAAAGCTCCTCTCTCTCTCTCTCAAAATGCATTCATTCACAGGAACACACTGAACAACAGAGAAACGCCAGAGAGAAAAATCATTCAGCCATTTTTTTTTTGGTCAGTTTCAGCCATGGATTGGTTCTCATGGCTTTCAAAAACAACCCTAGATCCTTCCCTCGTCTACGAATACGGCCTCGCCTTAGCCCACAACGAGCTCGAACAAGAAGACATCGTCTATTTCAACCACGAATTTCTCCAGAGCATCGGAATCTCCATCGCCAAGCACCGCCTCGAGATCCTCAAGCTCGCTCGCAAGGAAAACGCCCTCCATCCCCGTCCGATCACTCGCCTCCTCCTCGCCATCAAGAGGACCAGGCGCTGTTTCGCCAAGCTCATTCGCAATTTCACTCACCACGCCGAAGACCACAGCAAAGCCCTAGTCCTCGTCCCCAAATCCACCTACGCCGGGAAATTGCTGAAGAGGAACAAGAAATTGATGATCGCGAAACAGCAGGGGAGGTTTCTGCTCACTAATGGAAGTCCGGCGGCGGCGGAATCAACGGCCGGTGGCCTCTGGCCTCGAATCGAGAGCTTTTCCGGTCCGATTGTGTACGATCTCCGGCGGGAAGAGAAAAAGGAGGATGAGGACGATGGTTATTGGGGGAATGGCGTTGAGGAGATCAGGTGGGATACGATGTTTCAGAATTTGAAACCTACTTAGAATTTCTTTCTTGATTTCTGAAAATTCTTATGTGTTTCTTCCGTTCCGTTCCATTTCGCTTTTGATTTTTCGTTTTGAAAATTAAGCTTATAAACATTATTATTTTTTATATCCTTCTCTTGTTTTAGTATCTATTTTTTAGAAATATTTTTAAAAATCAAGCAAAACATGGATGATCGTTAGTTTTTGGTTTTTAAAATCGTGTTTTAAAAAAATATTTGAATTTTGAGCCAAATTTAAAAAAAAACAAAAAATTTTAAAGCTATTTTTGAGTTGAATTTTAAAAATTGAAAATATTTTTAAAAGGTAGATATCAAAGCAAAGAAACTGATGGATAAAAATATAATAATGTGTATAAACTTAATTTTCAAAATCAAAAAATCAAAAACTAAATAGTCATCGAACGAACGGAGCCTTAACAATTCCCTTATGGATTTCAATTTCTTTTTGGATTTCCCCCCTTTTTTTTTTTTTTTTTTTGTTTGGGTTAATTTGATGGTGAGAGATAGGTTTTTGTGTTCTTCCACCAAGAGATGGATTAGATTTTAGTAAATTACTAAAGGCTGTGCTTGGAAATTGGGAATGCTTCATTTTTTTTTCCCTCTTTTTTAGTGGTGGGTCTAGCAGAATGCAAACTTTAGGAACAAGGCTCTGATTCAAAATGATGATTGTCTCTCTTTACTTTTCTTTTTCTTTTTTCTTTTTTTTTTTTTTATTTCTCTTTTTTGAAAATCATTCATGCCCTTTAGGTCTCTTTTTCTAACAGGCATGAATGAGATCTTGATTTGTTTAGATGATGATAATCTCTGCCAAACCCAGCTTTTGTTCTTGTGGTTTGAGGTTTGTAATGTAATATTGATGTGTTATTATCTCAGTTAATACAATTTTCTTAGCTCTTTGTAGTTTATTATTCCTATCTTTTTCTTTTTCTTTTTCTTTTTTTTTTTTTTGTTTTTTCTCAAGACAACTTTTTTCTTTGTTGAGAAATTTTGTTTCTTACTGTGGAAGAAAGTTTGATGTGATCTGAAGGGTGCCTTGGGGTTGGAGAAACCAATAATTGTTTTTTTTTTTTGTTAAATTATCAAAAATACCCTTGAGCTATGAGTTTGGTTTCAATTATATCTCTAAACTTTAAAAATGAACTTTGAAGTTTGTTTCAAAACAATTCTAGAAGGTTTTGACCGTTAAATTTATAGACGAAAAATGATGTATTTGCATATGTTTTGATTTTTTTTTCTCAACGTATATGTTCAAATATGTTAACATTAGCAACAATACAAATGCAAAAACATCATTTTTCGACCATGAATTTAATGAAAAAAAGCCTTTAATGGTATTTTTGAAACAAATATCAAAGTTGAAGGGTTAAAATGAAACTTTTCAAAGGTTTGGGGTATAATTGAAACCAACCCCCATAGTTAAGGGGTATTTTTGATAATTTAACCTTTTTTTTTTGTTGACCATGTTGGCTATTTTATTATTAAAAATAAAAGGGGGAAATAAACTGAATAAATTAAAAGGGAGAGTTGTATTCTTTTTTATTTTATCATATTATAACTTGTACCAAATAGGACTAACATTTACTATTATTTAATAGCCTAAACATAATTTAATTGATTAAGACATAAGACTTTGATAAAAATTTATGTTTTTAGTGAAACTAGATTTTACAAAAGTGCACAATTACATTAAAAAAAAAATAAAAACTTTAATACATATACTATTTCCTGTTATAAACTAAATTAAATATAACATAATATATTATAAATCATATAATATTGTACATGTTCTAAATTAATTAATAATAGTTTATATTAATTTAGTTTGTAACTACAACTATTTTTATTCTTTATAAATATATTATCAAACACATTTATGACAACATTTTAAATTGAAACTCAATTTCTTAATCACCTCACAAACACATTCAAAAATACTATGCATGAAATTTTTTTATTGAACCTCAAAATTTTGTTTTCAAATCATTAACTAAACACACTTTAAGAAAATTATTACCATCTCAAAAATTAGTAGTTCCATCTTCTCCCAACATTAATCTAAAAAAGATCTAAAAAGAAAAAGTTAACAAAAAAAAAGACTACATGTACAATTCAAAATCTAAAAATTTAAAAGCTAAATAGACTTAACCATTCATAAATTAATTGCCAACATGAGCATAGCTCAACCGACATAAAATTATACCTTCAACTAAAAGATTAGAAGTTTGAATCTCTCTCTACATATTGTAAAAAAATATATATAAAATAAATAAATAAATTCAGGGATTAATCCAACCCAAATGTATTCTCAAATTTCTTTTGGTATCTCATTCCATCTCTAATTAATGGTTCTTTTTCTTTTTTTTTTTTCCATAAAACAACATTATAATGATATATATTATACTAAAACAAGCATTTCACATGGTGTGTAATGCACAAGAGTAACAAAGACATAACTAAAAAGGCCTAATACACATCCTTTTTAACTCAGCGAATACAAGTTGGCCAAAGCAAAGAAAATCCTCAAAGTCACTTTCACAAAATTCATTAGTTGAGAAAAGATCTGCCACAAAAACAAGGTTGCAAATCATGCGAAAACGAGCTTGGCCTCGACAAATATAGCTTGACGTTTCAAGCCATCTTTCAAACATCAATGACCTGAATTTTGAGGCAAGCGGAACGAGCCACCGGCGTAAAGCATTTGATAGACTGGCCTTAATCTAACAGTCAGAATTATGCTCAAGATCGAACCTAACCCCGCAACGCCCGAAAGAACGAAGAAAGTGATCCTGAAGCACTGTTGGCCAATGCAGGTTATTGAACCTTGCTTAGCAGCTTCATTGTCGTATAAAGTACTGGAGAGTAGAACCGAGAAAAGGACTGCTCCTATTGGATTCCCCAGCTGCATGAAGTTGAAGATCACTCCGAAATTCTTTAGGCCGAAAATCTCAGATGCGAGAGGGACCATCATTGAATATAGAATTCCGTAGCTGATTCCAGTGAAACCTGTGGCGACGTAGAGAGTACTCGTGAGGGCGGACGCATACAGGAGGAATGCTATAGCCATGAGTATTAGTGCAAACATCATCCAAAGCGAGCGAGGTATCATTCTCGACCTGCATTGAACAACAATGGCCGATCCGATAAGCAATTGGTAGATGAAGCAACTTCGTGAGAAAAACACTGGATACTCAGAACAGAAAACCAAAGTAATCTGCAAAAATCTCCAAGTTAAATCTGAAAGCTATACTCTACTGTGGTTGAATTTGAAGATTTTGAAGCATTATGAGCACCAAAAACTGGGAACGACCAATAATCTGAAATCTATACTCTGTTTTGTATTAGCATTTACCTGACGAAGTGTTCGGAAATAACACCGGAGCCTAGACGACCAATAAAGTTGCAGAAGCTGAAAAGAGCCAACAGCAATGTTGTGTCATTAACACCTAATGAAATCCCAATTTGAGACAAATTGTTGAGAACCGTTATTCCTGGACCGACCCCGAGGAAGTACAAGAACCAAAGCAGCCAGAAATCGGCTTTCATTACGGCTTCACGGAGCTTGAAATCTTCCCCTCTTTTAGGTCTTCTCTTCTTCTTATGAATCGCCCCCTCTCCCACAGCAAGAAGTGTTTCTACATCTGATGAATCATCATTCTCATAGAAACTTCCAAGATTTGTAGCTGAGGAAGATGGTGTCAATAAAGGTTCTATTTGGGAAGAATCGCTTTCTTCAGAAGCCAAAGGTTCTGCAGAGTCAACTCGAGGGCCAAGTTTTTTCGTCTTTGCAGAACAAATGGTCATTTTTATGGGAACTGCAAGAGGAGACATCAAAAGGATAACCATTATGGCAACCAAGGTGTATGCAACGGCATCACTAGGGGTTGTTGTTGCATCTAGAATTGTGGTCGAAACTAGTAAAACAGCTAGCAAAACACAAGCAGCTTGCGTGAAAAGAAAATGACCGCGCTCAGATGGATCCTCTGAAGCAGCTGGAGTACAAGGTCGAACAAAGTACATCAAGGCTATGCACAAAATGGGTATCCCAATCGCAAGAAACAACAGTAAATCCAAAGCAGACTTTCTGAGCACCATGCTGTATATCACCGTGTATACAGCAGCGCTAAGCCCGACATAACCTTTGAGAATGCCAGCAACGGTACCCCTACTGAGAGGGAAGTTCCTCATGTTGGTTACGAGTACAGCTGTTCCAAACCACGCATTGCTATTTGTAGCAATACAATGTGTGAGCCATAGCTGCCATGCATTCAGAAGTAAATGTGTGAGAGTACTAGTAAGGGGTAGGTTGGGAATATTAGTATATTATTAGTAAGGGTATACTAGTAATTAGCTAGTGGTGCCTTGGTTATAAATAGGGGAGTTAGGGTTCTTAGTGAGGGGAAGGATTTTGGTATTGTCTCGAAAGGCTATTGACATTGTAATTTCTGTTGATATTGCAATATAGTTTGTTCGTGTGTATTTCTCAGGCACCACTAGCTAATTACAACTATGCCCATAATAATAATATACTAATATTCTCAACCTACCCCTTACTAGTACTCTCACAAAATGTTTAAAGCACATAAGCTAGAATCAACAGGGTCCAGAAGCAAAACTGGTAAAAATGCTGCAAAGACTAGGAAGAAGTGAAGGAAATTAATTTAAACAAATGAATGAATATCAAAACAGTCATATCTCATCCACTTTCTACACATATGTTAGGCCTCCTATCTTCTTTACCTATGCTAGGAGGGTAAAACTGTTAGGAATACTATTAGGGTAGATCTTAAAAGATTAGGATAAAGGCATATTAATGGTTAGCTATGGGGTTTGTTTTATGGGTGGTTATTATAAATAGAGTGAATGGTAGAAGGTGAAGGCAGACAAATGTAACTGTTTAAGCTTGAGTTTGCTCCAAAGGGGGTGTTCCAGTTCCTCTACTGACTCAGACCCGTTTGATAACCATTTGTATTTCAATTTTTGGTTTTTGAAAATTAAACTTAAACTCTACTTCTACCTATGAGTTTCTTTGTTTTGTTATATACTTTCTAAAAATATTTTCAAAATCGCCAACCTGAGCACAACTTAACTAGTTTAGGCATATACCCTCGACCAAGAGGTCAGAGATTCGAATCCTCCCACCCCATATGTTGTTGAACTAAAAAAAAAATGTTTTCAACATCCAAGCCAAATTTTGAAAACTAAAAAGTAAGTTTTAAAAACTTGCTTTTGTTTTTGGAATTTGACTAAGAACTCAAATATTTCTTTAAGAAAGGTGAAAATCATATTTAAGAAATTGTGAGGAAACAAGAATAAATTTCAAAAACAGAAAACTAAAAACAAAATCGTTATCAAATAAGGCCTTAGGTATTCTTATTCTATTCTCCAAGTTATGAATACAATTTCTATTTCAATTCACTAGTTTGTATCGAAAACTATAATCAGATATTCAGCAACCAAACAAGGGAGATATGAAAATGTAATTGAAGGGGTGTAGTAGAGTTAGTAGATAATAGATGGCACAGAATAGAAAATGGGTTGGAAGTAGGAGAGTATATGAGAAAGGGGATGAAGGAACTTGTTGAGAATCGAGTAGGAGAGAGTTCCAAGGTTGCTTGAATACCCGAGTAGGATTCATCTTGTAATGAACTTCAACCTTATCCATTGAATGAATATAGAGTTTCATCTGACTGAGATGGCATGAGCAGATTAACATCAACATGCTTGTTTAGTTTCATTCAGATCATCTACATCATTATTTATTCGAAAACATGCAAATTTTTCAACAAATTATGGCTGTCATTTAATATAGAGAGATACATTATTATGTCTATTATTAACTAAAACATGACAACAAAATAAGTAATTTTTCTTAAGTTGCTCAAATTTGACCCTCAACCTATCAACAATCAATCATCATTCTTCTTCTGTGCTAAAGATGACAAACTTTGACAATGAATCAAGAAAATGCGACAAAGTCAACGTTGTTAACAATATGCCCTCTATTTTGTAAAAAGTTCAGATCTGATTTGTATGCTAATAGAACTCTTGGTCATATTTCACTCCATTAAACTTTAATGTGCTCACGTAGTTATGACTTCTAAAGATTCGGATAAATAATCATGTCTACAAGGACAGCCATAGTTCTTTTCTTTTTTTTTTTCGTGAGTGTCCGGACCAGCTTGCACGCACCTTGACTATTCATGATAGCCATATTTCCACTCATTCATGAGTGCCTAACTTGATCAAGTTTTGTTTGACCTTAGTGTTAAGAGATTTCTGTTTGCCCCTCTCACCGCGCACCAAACCGAAACAAAAGCTAAACTTCCTTACTCAGTCTGCTTCTTGGCTAACTAATGGGAGCAGCCATTGATGGAAGGAAATAACAGGAAAAAGTTCCAATTCGAAGGCTCCTTTTCATAAAATCTCATTTAGGTGGATTGTGGGGATTTCTTATCAACCCTTTACATGATTAACAGAATAAGTTGTTAGTTCCCTATTAAAAAAAACAAGTATTTGAACATACAAAGTAACTTCTGCATCAAAACCCTCAGCATTTAGCTTATCAATCTAGTTATGACTAATTACTAAGCAGCTTTGATGCAAGATCTCCCAAAAACCAAGAAAAAAAAAACAACTCCATTAACAGAGAAACATCAAGATTTAGATCATAGGCCATCTTATAATAACAAAGCAGCCAAAAAACCAATCTGTTCCATTCATCAAGATCAACAAACAAAACTATCAGACAATAAAGTTCTTCAAAATCATCAGCCAGTAAAACACATAGAAAAGGAGAGAAAGATCTTCACAAAGGGAAAAGATAAACATCAAACTCACCAGCCAATATGGCAGATTGGGGACAGTTCTGCTAACAGCAAGCCAAATAGCTCCATAACCCACAAAGCAACACACAGAACCAACCAGAAGGACAGCCCATGGAGGAAATCTGTTACAAGCAAGTCCAGGAAGCAATCCCACACTCTCCCCAATGTCATTAGCCACTCCCAGCACTGTAAGCTGCTGCTGATTCAAACCCAGAACAGATTTAAGCAAGTGTGAGTAAAGAGAAAAGTTATAAGAAGTGCCAGCAGCTATTTGAACCCAGACAGCAGCAGCCAAGCCCACCCATGGCGGCCTACTTCCCCCTTTCAAAACCAGCCTCGGCATCCCCTTGAGATTAGGCGAAAACCCTCAAAAGAACAGCAAAAGTTACAAAACCCAGATGGAAAAAGGGCTGAATCGCTAATTTTGAGGGTTCAAAAGGCTTTATAAAGGGGATTGAGAAAAGAAACAAAGGAGAAATGGGGAAAATTTGAAATGGGGTGTGTTTTTTGTTTAAGGGTTAGGTGTCGAATTAAAAGACAAAGGGGTCAAGGCCATGGCCCCCGCTGCCAACACCAGCAGTTCTAAGAAGGAAAGAATAATTTTTTTTTTTAGAACACTTCAAAATTTTGTGTTTTCTTCATACCTGTCGGTTGATCCTCCGCTGACAAGTTATGAACCAGATTCAATGGTGGTATTGAAGTTTTTTTTTTATGTAATACAGAAGGTTGGGATTTGACTCATATGATTTGTCGAGATGAACGGAGCTAGAGCCTTGATTTGAATCATTAATGGTTTGAATTATTGGTGTCAAATTCTGGTATTTTAGGCTTTATGATTTGCCTATGGAAGTTGGTTTTAACGTCATTTACAAGTGATTTCAAGTTTCGTGTTTTAAAAGTTCATGTCTATTTGATTCATAAATTTTAAAAAGTGTCTAATAAAATTCAACTTTCAATTTTATGTTAAATAGATCCTTAAACTTTAAAAAATGTCTAATAAGTCTTTAAACTTTTAATTTTATGTCTAATAAATCATGAATTTTCAATTTTGTACGAACCTATCCAACATCTTTTAAAACTCATGCATTTACTTGACACAAAATTGAAACTTTAGGGTCATTAACAATAAAATTTAATTTTATATCTAATAGATTAATGAATTTTTTAAAAAAATTGAATCTGTAAGGGGCTGTTTGGGTCACTAAGTGACTTGTTGAGCACAAAATTGAAAGTTCAGAGACCTATTAGACACAAAATTAAAAGTTCAGGGACCTATTAGACACTTTTTAAAGTTTAGAAACCAAATAGATACAACCTTAAAAATTTATGAACTAAACTTGCCATTTAACCATTTTTTCATGTGAAAGTTGAGAGACTCAACCTCTGACCTCTTGATCAAGGGCATGTACATTAACCAATTAAACTATGCTTAGATTGACAACGTAATCAGTAATCATGACAAGTTAGCGGGTTTATTTTTGCCTTTCATTACAAAAATCAATAAGGAAGTGATGAGCAAGAGGAATCACAAGAAAAGAAGAGAAGAATTGAAAATTAAAGAATGCACCAAAGTATATAATCTTAGGTATTAAGACATTTTCTTTACTTTTTCTCCCATTGAATTTAGTATTCAAAAAGACTAAATCTAAAACATTCAAATGCATACAAAACTCCAATGTCAACAAAAGTGCTGAAAGGCATAGCTGATCACGTCTCATGATTTTATAGGACCCTAATTTTTGTCGAGACACTAATTTTGTCTCGAATCGATCTTGTCCATGATAAATTTGGCCTAAGCTTCATAATAAATATAGATTATTATAAAAAAAATGTCAAAATTAAGAAGTATAAAATTAAAGCAATAAATATAAAATTTGTTTAAAAATGAAAATGCTGAATACAAAATTTTGCCTAAGGCCTCAAGTTGCCTTGGGGAAATGCTATATATACAAAAATTTGTGTATTTTATATGCTAAATAATAATGGTAGTTGCTACACTTTAATGACTATTGTCTATTTAGCCTTTGTACTAAAAAAATACGTATGATTTTAAATTTTAAATGATGATTTTATGCAGTCACTGTCGTTAATACTATCAACTAAATGACATACCTACTTAGACAAAGCAAAGAATGAAAGATTTGCTCACTCTCTATCCGTTTTATGTTAAGAATTTATGTAAAAATATTGAGATTATAAAGTTTTCTCTCTAGTTCACTCGCTAAAAGTGAAAGATTATGTATATGAAAAGTCAATGGCAAAATTTTGCCCCTCCCTAAGAAAATTTCTGGCCCCACCCCCACATACCTATTGAACAAATAAGTAGTAACAAAAAAATGGTAAAGAAAGTAGATAATAGATTGGTCAAAATAAAATAACATGTGTTGTGTGTGTGTATTTTTTAATTAAACTATCTAATTCATTTTATAGACTATGCTACTCTACTTTGTCTAATTATTCACTTTATTTGATCATTTGTTAATTGTGTCAAGCCAAAATTAATTAACATTTGCAATAAACGTATCATGTTATCATTTAGATGCCACACGTGCTAAAAAACATATTTTTAAAAAATAATGTATACTTAATAATAGGAGATAAACATGGAAAGAAAAAGGGGAGATTGTAACTTGTAGGGGCATAGAACTTCAATTTTTAAGTACAATTCTCCACCTCATAGTGTTAATTTTCCAAATAATATTTTGATTGGAAGGGTGTAGATTTCAATTACCCTCAAAGTCTTACAATGGATGTGATGCCACCAAAAATTGTGGTAGGCAATTGCTACAAAATAAATGTCATAATCACACACACTTTCAACACATAAAATATAGCCAACTATTTTGTATTATATGCTTAATTTAATTGAAAAAAAAAATGATTTCTCCCTTTAAACTTATCAAGTTGTATCAATTTACATTCTAAACTTTCAATTTCATCAAATTGGACCTTAAACTTCACCAAGTGTTGCAATTTTTACCCATGTTCAAATTTCGCTAATTCATCCACTAATTTTAATTAAAAAAAATGTAAAAATCTCTATAAACTCACTAATTTCAATAAAATCAAGTTTCTTATAAAATTAAGTTCGATTCATGCACAAATTAACTTCTAAATTGTTTTGCCAAAATTCACAAATTTCAACAAAAATTTAGCTATAATGTTGTTTTTCTTTGAAATTCTGTCAATTTTGTTTCATACTTAAGTTTTATAGTTCAATGTAATTCATTTTCATTGAACGCATAAGAGCATACTATTATTTTTAATAATTTTTGGAACAAAAATTTATCATGATGTTAAATTTGCAACACTTTTTAAGGTTTAAAGTTAATATTGCAACATTTATCTAAGTTTGAGGAACAACTTGATCATGAAATTGAAAGTATAGAATAAAAATTGATATAGTTTGACAAGTTTACGAGTAGAAATCAATTTTTTTTTCTATTTAATTTCATGTTTATTTTGATAAAGGTTAACAGTGTGAAATACTAAACTCCAAACCAAAGTTGACATTGAATTTTTGGCATGTATTTAGCCATATGTGGCCAAGTTTTGTTGAATTGGTATTATTCTATTAATCGCCCATCCTCATGCTTTTCCCAAAAATAAAAAAAGAAATAAATAAAGTGTCTTTTTTTCTTTTTTCTTTTTTCTTTTTTAATTTAAGAAATAAAGTGTCTCATCCTCAAATAAAAATGAGATTGAGGGAGAAACGTCTCAATTTATTTATGAGAGAGACATAAAATAATTCTTTTACCTTTATCAACAGTCACAACTCTATTGCAAATCTGTCTAAAAAAGGAGTTGAAACTAATTTGGGCTGTCTTTTTTGCAGGGTTTTTGAAGAGACGACTAGCCATTTGCTGTGGGAGTGCAGGTATGTTAAACGCTTATGGCACCACTTTTTCCCATCTAATGTTAGTTTTTTTTCTTTGGGCAGGGGTAGATGGTCCCCTCTGGATTACTGGGACTGTATCAGATGAAACTCAAAGATCGAGGACTTGAGAGGTCCGGTGATTTTGATGTGGAACGTCTGGCAAAGGAGGAATCAAATCCGTCTTGGAAAGGAGATCGCTGATGTTGAGGCGTTGGTTCTCTCTAGAGAAACTCTCTTGGAGTTGCACTTGAAGGATAAGCAATCGTCTCCGGGTCGTCAGGCAAAGAATAGCAGACAACTACTTGGTTGTTGGCGGGCTCCTCAGGAGGGTTTCTGGAAGTTGAATGCGGATGCCGCCTGGTCGGATAGCATCAACAAAGGTGGCACGGGGTGGGTGGTGCGAGACTGGAATGGGACTCCCGTTCTCGGCGGGATGACTTTTGTGGATCGTAAATGGTCAGTGAAGGTGCTCGAAGCAAAAGCGGTTGTGGATGGTCTTGAGCAGATTGCTTCTCTCTGGAAGGGATGCAATCCTCCCCTTCTAGTGGAATCAGACTCTCTCGAAGTCACTAATCTGCTGAACCGGTCTAGTTCGGATCTCTCGGAGGTTAGTCTGTTCATTGACGAAGCTATTAGTCTCTCCCACGTTGTGAACATTTGCTCTTTTTGTAAAATTCCAAGAGAAGAGAACAAAGCTGCCCATAATCTAACGGCTTTGGCCTCTTCTTCTGGCAATTCTTTGGTCTGGAAAGACTGTTTTCAGAGGATGTGTTACCACTCATTTTTTAGAGGGGTTGTTTGTAGTTGGGTGTTGGTTTCTTTAATGAATTTGCTGTTTCAAAAAAAAAAAAAAAACTCTATTGCAAATCTAAACTTATCCCACTGATCCAAGTGAGAAAATAATATCAATGATTAAAATAACTATTTTTAAAAAAAAATCAAAAGCTGAAAAGTTTAAGGACAATGGTTATATTTTTAAAACTGGTGGAATAATATAGAAAAAAAAAATGAAAGTTGTTAGATAAAAATAAGATTTAAATGCAAACACAAACCTAACTCAACCGGATACTCTCGACTTTGTTCGAATCTCTTCCCTCATATATTATAAATAAAAACAAATGAGATTTGAATGTAAATTATATAAAAACCTTTAATAATAGTTAATTTATGAAACATGTATACAGATCTGTTTTCTATTCTTTAATAATAGTTTAAGGACAATGAAGCAGTTTCATTAATGAGAAACATGTGCAACATGGCCCACAAGAAAATAAGTAAATAATTATAGGGAGTGCACATGTTTCACAAGAAAATAAGTAAATAACTATGGGGAGTGGATCTTTCACACATAGGATGTAACCATTATTTATTTATTTTTATTCTCAGTTCATCAGAAGGTGAGTGGGTTGGGAAGATTTGATTTTAAATTTTGTGATTTTGAAATACTTTAGATTCTTGGAAAATTTACCCTTATGTCCTTAAGTTGTTAGGGATAGGTTTTTTGTCACTAACGTTTCAAAATATATCTTTTTAGTCCTAAATTCTGAGAAATAGGTTTAAAATGTCTCTAATGCTATTTTTTTTTAAAAAAAAATTAATGTTGAATGACATTTTAAATGTAAACAAAAATTCACTCTTTCCATTCTTTTTCCTCCCTCTTACCCAATTTTCTCTTCTCCCTTTCTTCTGGGAGGAGAAATTGAAAAGGATCACCTTTTTTGCAACCAAAACAAAATATGATCGAATCTTTCAGAATAACGATGAATAACTTTTTGCTTACATCACATCGAGAGCGACAGTATGAGAAAACCCAACGAGAGCAAGAGGCCATTTTCGACATTCTTCTTGCCGACGTCATTTTCAACCTTCTTCTCCTCTTTCACGCACGTCACCGCCAACCCACCTCAAATTTGGAATCAATTTTCAACCCAGCTCAACCTACCTCAAACCACACAAATTTCATAAGTATAAAATTTGGAATCCATTTGCATGGGTATTAAATCTGGAATCCATTTTCAACTACGAGGGATCTATTTTCAACCACCTTCTTCTTCTTCGCCTTCACGCATAACAGGATTTTTGACATCGTTCAGCACGAATAGAACCTAGAAGGTTGAAGATGGTGATGTGGGCGCCGGCGTAAGTTGATACACTTTCTTCCTTCTCGCTTTTGTTGAGTTTTTTTGTACTTTCGCTCTCAATGTAATGTTAAAAGACCCAATCATATTTCATTTTGGCTACCAAAAAAAGGTCATCCATATAAAAAAACCTCTCAACATCTTCTTCTTCTTGAAGGGAATAATTGGATTAAACCACAGCGGAAGCGTTGGAATCGATTTTTATTTTATTTTAAAATTAAACAAAAAAATATTTTAGGCTAAGCAAAACATATCTTTGAGATAAATATGGAGATATTGATGTTTATCTCCTCTATAAAATCTTCCTGACTATGACTCGAACACAGGAAGAGGTTTAGAGATAATTCTCTAATTCTCTATTGAGGAGATGTGTGTTATGTTTAATGGCTCAACCCAAGAGTCCTATTTATAGAGACCAATGAGAAATCTTTGTCATAATTAAAATATTATATTTTAATATCTAATATATTAAAATATATCTTATACTTATTTGAATTTCATTCAAATCTTCTACGATATTTATTTATTTGAATCTTATTCAAATTTTATAAATATATTTACATTAATTATTTTAATATTTAATGTATCAAATACAATAAATATATTTTCCTCTTTTATATTTAATATATCTAATATATCTAATATATTAAATATTAATTTGAACACTACAAATTAAATATTAATTTGAACATTTCAAAATTTTCTTTTAACTAAATTGATTTTTTAGTGTTACTATAAGTTAGCAAGAAGACCTTATGAACCTACAGATTATAAGCTTCAATGATACAAAATCAATTAATTAAACTCTTTAATTAATTAATTTTCATTCATTAACTATAGGTCACTCCACCATAGACCTAGAGTTGCACTCTTATGCACTGTAGGGCAAATTGTGTCCATAGATATAGTCACTACATGCAAGTTGATCCTTCACGAGTTGTTCGTAATTACAGTTGGGTCAAAAGTCATTTTTACCCCTATAATTACATCTTGCACCTTAAGTACCATTGATCCTCTAATGAACAATATGTTTATAATTTAATTATAAACTAAGTCCCTCTCGGGCCAGTGAGAGGATGAGGTCTCATTGTTCAAGTCCCGAAATCAGCACTTAAGGGAACTACTCATCTACTTACCTACATGGGAATGAGTGAATTCCATCTTGTGAGATTATGTTCTCAACTCCTTATTTGGTCAAGTCCCCAAAATTGTAGGCATATTGAATCGGCTACAAAAGCCACTCTCACCGCAAATCAAAAGACAAGCCCTCACATGAAGGAGTTGATAACTCACTCAGGATTAAGATCGAGTCACATATGATCATCCTGATGAAATATTAATCTTCTCAATCAACGGATTTATAAAGAGATATTAAATATTTCGTGGTCCAGTCTTATACAAACTCATTGTATAAGATACCCCCACTCACATGTCTCCACATGAACAATTTGGATCAAATCATTTGTAACTAGGGGTGTACACGGGTCGGGTTGAGTTTGGTTGGGGGGGGGGGGGGGGGGGTTTGGGACCAACCCAAAATTTCAGGTTGGTTGACTTCATAACCCGAATGACCCAGTTATAGAAGGCAACCCAACCCAACCCAATTTTTTTGGGTTGGGTTGTCGGGTTCTTTTTTTTTTCTTTAGATATTTTTTTTTAATTATTTGCAATAATTTCTTCAAGAACTAAATCACATAACATTCAAATATTAAACTTTAAAGTTCATAACATCCGTTACAATCCTAAATGAAAAGCATTATAAGTTCACAAATTCATAATTTCAATCATCTAAATAAATATACAAGTTCATTAATACAATTTCTACAACAATTAAATTCTTAAATATAGTCCCACTAAATTTCCACAGCAAGAATGAAGCCAAAACATCCCTTAAAAAAAAAACAAAAAAAACTTATTTTCAGTTCGGGTCGAGTTGAACCGAGCCAAAATTATCCCAACCCGAGAACCGAACCGAATTTTCGGTTATTCCAAATTTTAACCCAACCCAACCCAAAAAAAATCTAACTCAACCCAACCCAACCCTTACAATTTGGGTTGGGTAGGGTGGTTGTTCGGATTATCGGTTTGTTTGTACACCCCTATTTGTAACTATTACAAAATGAGTCGTATCAACAGTTAGAGGTGTTCCCTTTCGGTCAGCTTAAATACCCCAGTCTAGACAAAACCTTCCATAGACAGAGTTCCCTTATAGTCAATTTTTATTTCAAAATCTATTAATCTTTAATTAACTATTAATTACTAAATTAATGAACCTAAGTGAATTTATATAAATAAATGTTTTTAATCCTATTAAAAAACTAATTTCACTTCATGGATAATCTTGAAATTCTACCATTTTAAATCCTTTAAAACTAAATTAAAAAATTGTCCTAAATTTTAATCTTATTAGAAACATATAAAAATATATTAAATTCAAAATTTTAAACTATGAATAATCTAGAAATTCTACCATTTTAAAACTAAATTAAAAAATTATCTTAAACCCTAATCAACATCATCATTTGCCCTTCAAGTTCATGGTTTAATATATATATATATATTAAAAATTTAAGACACAACAGATAGTAATTATCATGTGCATGGGCATTTGGAAACTTTGTGAAGCAACCCACCTATGACTCACCGCCTGTCAATTGGGACCCACAGCTACTTGATAACCTCACCATACTTTTATGGGCTTTTGAATAATTGGGCTTTGTTTATTCAATGTTACCATTCCATAGACATATGGATTGATCGCTTCAGTGAATAAAACTTGCACCAACTGATATATATAATTTTTATCGTAAATATAAATGTCCATTCCACATGCCCATTTGATATCTATACCAAGTGGCATTTTATCCATAGCCAAAGTGTCTTTCATGTGTCCAACAAAGACCATAGATTGGTGTCCAAATGGACCACATCATGCTCTCCTAATTGCCTATATATAGTGGTTCTTGATGGATAAATAAATATAGACATTTTGGTAAAGAAATCTCTCCAATCTTCTTTTTTCTCTCCCACTTTCTCTAATTTCATTTGTTTTTAATTTGCCATAAATCTCCACTTTCTTTTGTTTATAATATATATATATATACTCCTTTTTATATAATAACACTTGTATTATTATTATTATTATTATTATTATTATTATTATTATTATTATATGTTTTGGTAAAGTTTTGGTGTCTGGTTTCGCCTCTCAATTTTACAACACGTTATCAGCACGAGACTCTGTCATTTTTCCCGCTAAAGGTAAGTCTTATAGGTAAGCCATTTTTACGCATTTGGTTTATGTTAAATTTCTAATATAAATATATTATTATTTTTGATAGTGTTATTATGGCAAACCTTACAAAACTAGAATTTGCGGCCCATTAATGGAAATAACTACTTGTCATGGGTCCTTGACGCTGAGATCCATTTAGATTCTATGAATCTTGGAGAAACAATTAAAGAAAGAAATGATGCATCAAATCAAGAAAAAGCAAAAGCCCTGATCTTCCTTCGCCATCATCTTCACGAGGGATTGAAAATGGAGTATCTTACAATAAAAAATCCCTACGTTCTATGGCAAGGTTTGAAAGAAAGATACGATCATCAAAAAACAGTTATTCTTCCAAAAGCTCGTTATGATTGGATGCACCTGAAGTTGCAGGACTTTAAATCAGTAAGTGAGTATAATTCCGCACTCTTCAGAATTAGTTCAAAATTAAAATTATGCGGAGAAAAGATTACTGATGTTGATATGTTAGATAAGACATTTTCCACTTTTCATGTCTCGAATATGCTCCTGCAGCAGCAATATCGAGAGAAGGGTTTTGCAAAATATTATGAACTTATCTCATATTTTCTCGTTGCTGAACAAAATAACGAGTTATTGATGAAAAATCACGAATCCCGACCAACTGGAGCAACACCATTCCCTGAAGTGAATGCTGTGAATTTTAATAACCGTGGTCGAGGTCGTGGTCGTGGTCGAGGTCGGGACCGCGGTAGAGGAAGAAATACCTATTTTCGTGGTGGGCATTATAATTTTAAGAAACCCACACGAAGTGATGATCATAAAAGAAAGGCTCCACAAGATAGAAGTTCGAAAGGTGATGAACATAAATGTTTCCGGTGCGGAATGACTGGGCACTGGTCACGTACCTGTCGTACGTCAAAACACCTTGTTTATCTCTATCAAGCTTCCCTGAAGGAAAAAGGAAAAGGAAAGAATGTGGAGGTAAATCTTGCCATTCAAGAAGATGATGTGTTTGACCCCTCCAATATGATGCATCTTGATGTAGCTGATTATTTTGAATCTCCTGGAGAGAGAATTGATGCAATCAAACAAGTAGAGGATGATTTGTATGAAAATATATAATTAAGTACTGTTTAGTATGTTTTTGTTGTTGTTTTGTTTGTATATATATTTAAGACTCTTTGTAATCGTTTTTCTTTTCTTTTCAATGAAGAAATATGAACAATTTCAATATGTTGAGTAACTCGAAAATGAGCAATGAGGATTTATGTCTGGCAGACTGCGCAACTACGCACACGATACTCATAAATAGAAAATATTTTACTAGATTGACAATGCTGGAAGCAAAAGTCAATACTATATCAGGTTCTGCAAATCTGATTGAAGGTTTTGGAAAAGCAAACTTTATTTTGCCTAGAGGAACAAGATTTACAATTAATAATGCTCTGTTCTCTAGCAAATCGAAAAGAAACTTATTAAGTTTTAAAGATATACGTGAAAATAATTATCATGTTGAAACTGATTGTAAAAATAATATAGAGTGTCTCTATATAACATCTATTGTTTCACATGAAAAACGTATATTAGAAACACTGCCTGCTTTTTCTTCTGGATTATACTATACTCATATACGAGTAATCGAAAGTTATGCAATAATGAACCCGAAGTTCATGAATCCAGAAATATTCAGTGTTTGGCATGATCGATTGGGCCATCCAGGGTCAATAATGATGAGAAAAATTATTGAGAATTCACATGGACATCCTTTAAAGAGCCAGAAGATTCTTCAATCCAATGAGTTGTCATGTGATGCTTGTTCTCAAGGGAAATTAATTATTAGACCATCACCAGCTAAAGTGGGGATTGAATCACCTGCATTTTTAGAGCGAATTCAAGGTGATATTTGTGGACCTATTAACCCACCAAGTGGTCCATTTAGATATTTTATGGTATTAATTGACGCATCCAGCAGATGGTCACATGTATGCTTATTATCAAGTCGAAATCTTGCATTTGCAAGATTACTTGCTCAAATAATTAAGTTAAAAGCACAGTTTCCTGATAATACAATTAAGACCATTCGACTTGATAATGCTGGTGAATTTACATCCCAAACTTTTAATAATTATTGTATGTCAATTGGGATAAGTGTTGAACATCCTGTAGCTCACGTTCATACACAAAATGGTCTAGCAGAATCATTTATAAAACGTCTGCAACTAATTGCAAGACCATTGCTTATGAGAGCTAAACTTCCTACATCGGTATGGGGTCATGCTATTATGCATGCTGCATCACTGGCACGTATTAGGCCAGTAGCTTCTAATAAATACTCCCCAATGCAATTAGCTTATGGCCAGCAGCCAAATATTTCCCATCTAAGAATTTTTGGATGTGCAGTATATGTACTGATTGCTCCACCACAACGTACTAAGATGGGTCCTCAAAGGAGGTTAGGAATATATGTTGGTTTTGATTCCCCATCAATTATTAAATATCTTGAACCCCTGACGGGTGATGTATTTACTGCACGATTTGCTGATTGTCATTTTAATGAGACAAATTTTCCAACATTAGGGGGAGGAATTAAGAAGTTGGAAAAAGAAATTACATGGAATGCATCGTTATTATCTCATTTAGATTCTCGTAGAAATCAATGTGAACTTGAAATTCAAAAGATAATTCATTTGCAAAATATAGCAAATCAATTACCAGATGCATTCACAGATACTAAAAGTGTGACTAAATCATATATACCAGCTGCAAATGCTCCATCAAAAGTTGATATCCCAAAGGAACAAGTTGTCAATAATGAGTCTGGAGCACGCCAGAAACGTGGTAGACCAATAGGTTCTAAAGATAAAAATCCTCGAAAAAGAAAAGTAGTTGAGAATCAAAATGATTCAATAAAAGGTATGGATGTTCCAGAAGAAATCCAGAATACAACTACTCAAAAGAGTATTGGTGAAAATCAAACGCTTGAGGATAATAATGAAATTTCTATAAACTATGTTACAACAGGAAAGAGATGGAACCGAAATGATATCATTATTGACAACATTTTTTCTTATAATGTTGCTCACGATATTATTCATGAAAGTGACGATTTTGACCCAAAATCTATCGTAGAATGTCAACGTATAAAGGATTGGCCGAAGTGGAAAGAAGCAATCCAAACAGAGTTGAACTCACTTTCAAAACGTGAGGTTTTTGGACCAGTAGTCCCAACACCGGAAAACGTCAAACCTGTAGGATATAAATGGGTATTTGTAAGGAAAAGAAATGAAAAGAATGAAGTCACAAGATATAAAGCGAGACTTGTTGCACAAGGATTCTCGCAAAGGCCTGGTATTGATTATGAGGAGACATATTCTCCTGTGGTGGATGCAATAACGCTAAGATATTTGATTGGTCTGACTGTATATGAAAAGCTTGATATGCATCTAATGGATGTAGTCACGGCGTATTTATATGGATCTCTGGATAATGACATTTATATGAAAATCCCAGAAGGATTTAAAATACCAGAAACATATGAATCAAGTTCTCGGGAATTGTATTCAATAAAGTTACAGAGATCATTATATGGATTAAAACAATCAGGACGAATGTGGTATAATCGCCTGAGTGAATATCTGTTGAAAGAAGGATACCAAAATAATCCAATATGTCCGTGCGTTTTTATAAAGAAATCTCAGTCAAGATTTACTATTATAACTGTATATGTTGATGACTTAAATATAATTGAAACTCCTGAAGAGTTATCCAAGGCAATAGAATATCTTAAGAAAGAATTCGAGATGAAAGATCTTGGAAAAACAAAATTTTGCCTTGGTTTGCAAATTGAACATTTAGCAGATGGGATATTTGTTCATCAATCAACTTATACAGAGAAAGTCTTAAAAAGATTCTATATGGATAAAGCACATCCATTGAACATTCCAATGGAAGTTCGTTCACTGGATGTAAAGAAAGATATATTTTGACATCGAGATGACAATGAAGAACTACTTGATCCTAAAGTACCATATCTTAGTGCAATTGGTGCACTTATGTATTTGGCTAATAACACAAGACCAGATATTGCATTTTCAGTAAATTTATTAGCTAGATATAGTTCATGTCCTACAAAAAGACATTGGAACGGAGTTAAGCATATACTCCGATATCTTCGAGGGACAATTGATATGGGTTTATTTTATTCTAACAAATCAAAGTATGATCTAGTTGGCTATGCAGATTCTGGTTCTCTATCTGATCCACACAAAGCTAGATCTCAGACAGGTTATCTATTCACATGTGGAGGAACTGCTATATCGTGGCGATCAGTGAAACAGACTATAACGGCCACTTCTTCAAATCATGCTGAAATCCTCGCTATTCATGAAGCAAGTCGAGAATGTGTATGGCTAAGATCGATGACACAACACATTCATGAGACATGTGGCTTGTCTTCAAGTAAACCTCTTCCAACGATGTTATACGAAGACAACACAACATGTATAGCTCAAATCAAGGGAGGATATATCAAAGGAGATAGAACAAAGCATATCTCACCAAAGCTCTTCTATACTCATGATCTTGAAGAAAATGGCGATATCACTATACAACAAATTTGTTCGAAAGATAACCTGGCTGACTTATTTACGAAGGCATTACCAACTGCAACCTTCGATAAATTAGTATATAGCATTGGAATGCGGCGACTCAAAGACTTTAAGTGATGTCTCCATGAGGGGGAGTGAATGTATTATAGTAAACTATATAAAATATGTACTCTTTTCCTTCACTAGGGTTTTTTTTCTTCCCATTGGGTTTTTTTTTTCCTAGTAAGGTTTTTAACGAGGCATATTTTATAAATGGGCATTTAAGGGGGAGTATTGTAAATATAAATGCCCATTCCACATGCCCATTTGATATCCATACCAAGTGGCATTTTATCCATAGCCAAAGTGTCTTCCATGTGTCCAACAAAGACCATAGATTGGTGTCCAAATGGATCACATCATGCTCTCCTAATTGCTTATATATAGTGGTTCTTGATGGATAAATAAATATAGACATTTTGGTAAAGAAATCTCTCCAATCTTCTTTTTTCTCTCCCACTTTCTCTAATTTCATTTGTTTTTAATTTGCCATAAATCTCCACTTTCTTTTGTTTATAATATATATATATATATACTCCTTTTTATATAATAACACTTGTATTATTATTATTATTATTATTATTATTATTATTATTATTATTATTATTATTATTATATGTTTTGGTAAAGTATTATTATTATTATTATTATTATTATTATTATTATTATTATATGTTTTGGTAAAGTTTTGGTGCCTGGTTTCGCCTCTCAATTTTACAACAATTTTGAAATATATGAAAAGTATTTATTCATTTTGTTAATAAAAAATAACTATATTAAATTATTTTTTCCTTAAAAATGAATTTTACCAAACACGTGTTAAGGGTCTATTTGGTAGGCACTCTGAAAACAGAATTTTGAAAGTAAGAGATTCAATGAAAACAAAGTTGTATTTCATGTTTTCAGATATGTGTTTGTTAATAGATTTAGAATTTGGATTCCAATTTAAACAATTGTTCAAAATATGTTTTATAATATATTTATAGACCATTAACTAGTTTTAGTTGCAAAACTAAATATTATATTGAATATAATTCATTATTAATTAATTTATGAACATGATTTTTATTATAAATTTTGTATAATTATTATTTTACAATATCATATAATTTATAATATATTATATTATACATATTTTAATTTAACAAAAATAAATTGAGTTTATAACTTGAAATACTATATTTATTAAAGTTTTGGTATTTTCTAATGCAATTCTGCATTTTAAATTTTCAAATTCAAAATCTGGATACAATGAAAACATAAAAGTGTTGTTTTCAGAATTTTCATTATTTGGATCACATAATCAGGAAACAGTTTTCGAAAACATGTCTGCCAAACGCATATTCACTGAACTCAATGAATCTGAAAACATAAAACATAATCCAAATTGCCTACCAAACAGTCAAATATAGTTTTTCAATTTGGATTCGAATTTAAAGTTTTTAAATTGGAACCAAATATGTTTTACATATATAGTGAAAATAAAAAAATTTGTTTTTGTTTTATGCTAAATTCTTTATTTTTGAAAACAATTTTTGAATCACAAATCAAACGGAGCCTAAGGCCCCCGTTTGGTTTGTGATCCGAACATATTTTTCGAAAACAAAGAATTCAGTTGAAAACAAAAACAAATTTCTTATTTTTATTATATCTGATAACACGTTTGGTTTCAATTTAAAAACTTTAAATTTGAATTCAAAATTTGAAAACTGTGTTTGGTTGAAATTTGAAAATGTAGAAAAATATTATTGTGTTTCATAGAATCAATTCTTTAAGAAAAATCTAATATAATTATTTTTTATTATAGCGAATTTGAACTTATTGTTGCCGAAAAGGAAAAGAAATATTATGGAGATAACAAAGATAGCAAAAGGAGAGATGGTTCAAAATATTTTTGGTTTCTTGAAATACAAGCGGTAAAATTTATAAAATGAATAAAACTTTTCCAACGAGAAAAAGGAAAAGAAATTCTTTCTAGTAAGAGAGAGAAAAAAACCATTTATCTAAAATGATTAATGTTTATACAACGTTGTACTAGTTAAATCAATAGTATAATCATCTATAAATATTTTCAATAACTTTGGTTTGTTGATCTTGTTAGCTTTACGAGCTTCAATCATATGACTGTATATTTTGATGATAACAAACCTATTAATTACTAACAATTTTAGTGTTTTAAAATGTCCACAGTGTAGAGCTTGAAAAGACGATTCCAATGCATTTTGAATCACTCAAATCGGACTTCAAACGAGAAAGTTATGACCAACAGAAGATTGAGAAAAACTGCTATTTAGCAATGACGTGGACAAATAATATTGCGACACGTGGCATTTTGAAATAGTCGTTAAAGGCATTTTAAAATTATTTTTTAATCATTCTTTTGTCATTTTCCTCCCAAATTTCCTCCACCCTTGATCCATCTTAACTTAGATCTAATGGATCAAACTTATTCCTTACAACTCCATTTAAACATCATTTTCTTTCTCATTTTCATAACTCTCATCCCCAAAAATTGCTGAAATTTTCTCTCAAACATTCTCCATTGTTGATCATTCTTCAAAGCTTCATCATTTTCTATTTTTCTTGTGAGAGAATTTTATATGAGAGATTAGATTGTTCCTTTTGAGCTAAAAATTGTAAACCTACTCTTTGTGAGAGTTTCATTGTGGGTGTTTAAATTATTTCACTATTTCAATTGGGTTTTGTATTAAGGTGTGGGTACACCTTGGGATTTTGAGTGAGCGTTTTAATCCTGAACCCGAAAAAGGATTTGTAGTGGTTTGATCCTGCACCCAGTAAAAGGATCGTAGTGGTTTGATCCTGAACTCGTTAAAAGTATCGATATAGGTTGGATCCTGAACCTACAAAAGGATCAGTTGGAGGTTGACTCTTGAACCCTTAAAAAGAGTCCAATCGGTTTGGTTCTCACCTGTAAGAGAACCATCGCAATAAAATACCCAAGAATGAGTCTTGGGGAGTGGAGTAGGGATTTTCGAACCACTATAAAAAATTTCGGTGTTATCTCTTCCTCTCTATTCTTTTAAACTTTCGTTGCTTAATATTTTTGTGAGTAGATTGCATGCTTAGGAAAATTGTTCTATATTTCTAGAATTTTTTAGGGTGTTTATTTTGATTAGTTTGGATTACATTATTTTAGTTTAATTCTTTAAAAAGTTTTAATTTTTTTAAGCAACCCTATTCACCCCCTCTAGTGTTGCCATATGATCCTACAGATCTTTATTTTTTGTAGTTTTTGTAATAAAAATTTAATGATAGATCCACTTTGTAGATAGATGTACGCTTATGAGTTTTAAAGAAAAAAAGTAAATTGTAATATTCAATTTTGTTGTTTTGATGAAAACCGTGTTTTTTGAGGAGTGTATTTGTTGTTTTCATAATTTTTAAAAACAAAGAAAACAACAATTTGTCGTTTCCAAAAATAGGTCATTTTCAGAATTGTTTTTGAAAATAATTGTATCAAACGCATTTTTATCGTTTTTCTTGTATCTTTTGTTTTCGAAAACATAAAAATGAAAATGGATCATGAACCAAACGAGGCCAGGTTTTTGAACTGACCCACATGCTTTGGGAGGGGACCAGAGAGCTTGTTGAAGCTGAGATCAAAGTACTGCAAGCAATGAATGATCCATAAATTTATGTTGGAGGCACAAGTTCATATTAGGTTAAATTACAAGTTTAGTCCCTTAACTTTTATTTTTGTTACATATGGTCCCTAAACTTTAAAAAATGTTTAATAAGTTCCTAAATTTTCAATTTTGTGTCTAATAGATCCTTGAAGTTTCAATTTTGATAGGTTGTGACATATTCAAAAATTTTAAAAATTAAATATTTTATTAGACATAAAACTTAATTTTGTGTCTAGTAAGCCCCTAACCTATTCAACATTTTTTTAAAAAAATTAATGTATTTATTAGTTACAAAATTTATAGTTTAAGGTTCAATTAGATACAAAATTAAATTTTATGTCTAATATAATAGTTAAATTTAAAATTTTTTAAACATGTCTATGATCTATTAAATACAAAATCAAAAGTTCATGGATTTATTAGATATTTTAAAAGTTCAAAGACTTATTTGACACAAAATTGAAAGTTTAATGACCTATTAGACAAGCCAAAGTGAGCATAATGAACTCCTTCCCTGAGTTTGAAGGTTCAAATCCCCATACTCCCATTTGTTGTATTGGGAGGGGAAAAAGAAAAAAAAAAAAAAAAGAAGAAGACTTATTAGACACAAATTTTAAAATTCAAGCACTAAACTTGTAATTTAATCTTCATATAAATATAACTTTGAATATATTGATAAATAATACTTAGATTAAGTAATATTAATTACAAAATTATAATATACCATTTTGAGAATTATACACATAAATATATAAGAAAATAATGGAACTTGAAGTATTTAAGATTTTTTAAAATAAAATTAAGTTTTTTGATCCAATTAATTTTTCTAAAATAATTTACGAAAGATTATTTATTCATTTATTTGTATATTTATATGCACTAGTAAACAACACGTGGGATGTAGTGAAATTTTGTAATTTTATTTTAAAGTCTAAAAATATAAAAGTTAATAAAATGATTTAAATTTTGTTATAAAATGAAGTATGTTACTTTGATTTGGCATATATAATATTAGAAGTTTTTATAAAATATATTACCTAATCAAAAACTTTTCACATTAAATAGTTTCTCAAAAAGAAAAAAAATGAAAAAGTTTAGCAGTGATAACAATTAACAATCTTCTGTGTTAGTGAGATGTTTCAAGAGTGGGAATGATATGATTGTTGTAAAAAAAATCAGTTCATTTGATTTAGAATTTGAATCAGAAGAAAAAAAAATTCACCACATATACCTTCCATTGTTTGAGTTTTGAATCACTATAACTACTATAATATTTCTTATGAAATTTGAATAATCAAGGTAGATTTTAAAAATAATTAATTAACTAGATTTAGAATTTAAATGAAATAATAATCATTATATATACACGTACCTTCAATTGTTTGAGTTTGAATTTGAATCATCATACTATTTAGTTTTAAAAAATTGAAATCAATGACGTAGATTCTACTAGAATTTGTACGGTATGGTTTCATATTAAAAAAAATAGATTTAAGCTATTCAAATGATCGTCTCAGTGTATTTTGACCATTTATAACGGGAAATTTGCACAGATGACTTACTTTCACGCGTATCGATGCCATTTGACCCGTGTTTTGAAATTAATGACATATGACCCTTTCCGTACTTTGCATCCCGTCTAAATTACTGTGAGGGCATCGTTGCTCTAGCTTTTCTCGCTCTCGCTCTAGATCGTTCTCGCTCTCGCTCTAGCTTGTTTTCTCTCTTGCTCTAGATTGTTCTCGCTCTAGCTCGTTCTCGCTCTCGCTCTAGCTTGTTTTCTCTCTTGCTCTAGATTGTTCTCGCTCTCGCTCTAGCTTGTTTCTCTCTTGCTCTAGATTGTTCTCACTCTCGCTCTAGTTCGTTCTCGCTCTCGCTCTAGCTCGTTTTCCCTCTTACTCTAGCTTGTTCTCGCTCTCGCTCTCGCTCGTTCTCACTCTCGCTCTCGCTCTAGCTCGTTTTCTCTCTTGCTCTAGCTTGTTCTCGCTCTCGCTCTAGCTCGTTCTCGCTCTCGCTCGTTCTCGCTCTAGCTCTGCTGCTCTAGCTCTTCTATGACATAATTTTTTCTTGTCTTTTTTTTTTCTCCAGATTTTCAACCACTCATTTGAGCGAGAGCGAGAGCAAGAGAGCTAGAGCGAGAGCGTTTCCGCCTACGAGAGCGTGAACAAGCAAGACCACCTCATACTACCTTCATGTGTAATTTTGCGCACTATGTCATGTCAGAATGGGTCATATTTCATTATTTTCAGAATGCAGGTCATCAGTCATTAAAGCATTGGAAAACGGGTCATCCGTACAAAAACCCCATTTATAACGAAAGGGCAAAACATAATATGTTATAAAATATATAAATTGTAAAGTAAATTGAAATATATTATTAGAATAGTAAAAATTAGAAGAAAAAAAATAAAAAAAAAAAAGCCTAGCCCAGTCCAAACGAACAACCCAATCGATTTTATTAAAAAATAAAACCTAAAATTTTTCAATTGCAATTTACTCCATATATTATAAATTACCTCTATAATTCATTGATAGGTATGCTAATAATCCGCTGTATTTATACTTTATTTTTAAAATTTGATCATTCGGATCGTTTATCAATAAAAGTTAACATATATTTCCTCTAGATATTTTACCATTTCCTCTAGATATTTTACCATTTTTTATTTTGAAAACTTTCATTGTTTGATCGAAAAATCTCAACATCTTCACACTGACAAACACTCATAAGCCATATATGTAAATATCACGACTATGCTCAAATATTTGTATAAATATTTTCTGTAAACAGCATATGTAGATTATCAAAAGGGAAAAAAAGAAAAATAGAGTCTGTAGCTAAAGAATTGATCAAATTATTAATTAATATGGAGTATATAACAACTTTATAAGTAAAAAGGCCTATTAAATATTGATACATTATATTCAAATCAAATTGATACAAGTATTCAAGTAAAGAATTGATAATATTCAGCCCTAGCAAAAAGGAAATTGAAAAACAAAACGTTCAATAAGAATCAAAAAACAAATTTGAAACCAGAATCAAAATTCATCACAATTCTAATCACCATCTAATCGGCGCTTTGACATTTTCAATTCTGAGAGTTGAAACCACTCACCACGCAAAACGTCAGAATTGTTCCAGAGATTGCATCACTTTTCAAACGAACGAGAAACAGATGACTCTGATTGATCGACGCCAATTTATTATTCCATATCACTTACTCGAACCAATATTCATTCACAGAACATTTCTCAGATTCGTCTATGGATGTAATGTATTGAATACTGACCTCCTTTGGGTGAGCCTCGTCGTCGCAATGGACAAAAAAAATCAGTTCGTAATGAATGCTAGTTCTCTTCCTCTGCTTTTGGGATTTTTTATAAAAATAGGGTTGTTTTGTAAACATATTACAGAAAACGGGGTAAGACCAAAACATTTTACAAAAAACTGGTAGTTTTTTTGGATTTATTGGAATGCGTCTGTACAAGAGACGCATTCCATAATTTTTTTCGGTCAACAATGTGGGGCCGGTCAGAATGCGTCAGTGGCAGAGACGCATTCCATCCTCCCCACCTGCTCACCCTGCACAACGCTAGCCTGCTGATGTAACGTGTCTTGATTTGGTCAGAATGCCCAAATGTCCAAATTTTAGTTAGTTTCGTTTCAGTCCCATTTCTCTATTTCCCTCTCTTCCTTCCCTAATTCATGATGTCCCAAGCATAGAAGAACCACACCAATTCATCCCAAACTCCCCCTGCGTCTTCGTTAGGTCACCTTGCAAATCTCTCGCTCTCTACCTTCCATTCTGTATTCAAATCTTACATCGAAGGCAAAATTTCTACTCCCCCCTTGTTTCTTTTCCGTCAGTTGCTAAGGCAAAGGGTTAAACCCAATGATTCCACCTTCTCCTTACTCATCAAAGCCTTCGTTGTATCGTTTTCATCTTCTTCTTTTGCACCATCATCCTATTCTGAGGATGCAAAAGTGGAGGCCAATCAGCTCCAAACCCACTTCATTAAATGGGGATTTGACCAATTTTTGTATGTTAGTACGGCTTTTCTCGACATGACTGATAGACGGCTTGGCCTAGGCTGAAACGCTGATGGCCGCTGCTGCTGATGCGATGAAGGCCTAATCAAAGCCGATAAAGCTCTTTTCACGAGGTCAGCACCTTCAACGCCTCCGATTCTCACGAGCGACTTCGTCATTGCCGATCTCCGGAAATTCAACGTGCTGCTGCTCGATCGGAACGATCCGTTCTGAAACTGGCTGCTGCGAATCGCGCCATTAACAGAGTACCTCGAATTCGAATTCTTGTGGAGAGAACACCGGAACGAACCTGGATGCGTCGTCGGAGAACACATACACACTTTCTTCTTGTTCGGCGATACCGCATTGGCATTGTTGTCGCGATTCTTCTTCTGAACCGAAATCGAACGGCCGGGCGAGGCCGACCTCCGATCAATCTGAAACCTCACAGACGACGCTGCCGACGCCGACGAAGAGGAAGACGACGATTTTCCATACACCGTCACAGGCTTTGGAGATGACGGTCGAGACAAGAAAGTCGACGAGCGGGCGGAAAATGTCGAACTCGACGAGGCGAAAGCCGACAGAGAAGAAAAGTAGCCTCGCGACGGCGAGGATGTGGCCGATTGTCGAGATTTGGCTCCGGACAACGAAGCCATGGATTTGCAGGCAGTGGAGTGAGAGACTGGTTTTCGGAGAAGAGGAAAAAAGGATTGAGAGACGGGTTTGATATTTCTGGAGGCGCCAAAATTTTCACAGTGCGGCAAATGACCAAAACGATTAAAATGAGATGACAGAAGGTATTTATAGGGCGCAGTAATGATAGGGATGTAATTAAGTGTAAGTTTGAGGGTAATTTTGTAATTGTCCTGTTCACTTTAAAGTAAATCGGTCATTGGCTGCGTGTCGATAACAGGTTGGGTTTAAGTAGTGCGTATATTAACCATGCGCTAAGGCTGGGAGGAAATCAAATGAAGTTTCTCACGCGTCCTTTTTGATGTGTGGTACACGCGCGTAAAGTTTTAATTCAAAATAAATAAATAATAAATTTATATATTGTTTTTTAAATACTTGGCTGCATTGACAACAATGAGAGAAAAAACACGGCTAGGAGAGAGAGACGTGGAAAATATTTTATCTCTTCTTGTTGTTAAGAATTGAATAGTGGGGGCAAGAAATTGTTGCATACCATGCAGCCAAGTATGAATTATATGCAACTAAGTATTGTACATTTTGTTTAGAGCTTGTTTATGTCTCTGGAACCGTAATCCTATCCTGTAATCTCATTCCGCCAAAAAGGTACTCAATCCCATTTGGACTCGCACCATTTTTCTTGGGCTTACTTCCCACATTTTGTCTTTTCTCCCTCTTTTAACCTCATGATTATTTTTTCTTTCTTTTTCCTCCCCCTTCCTTCTTTCCTTCTTTCTTCTTTTTTCTTAAATTTAGAAAATCCATAATTATTTTTATGATTTTATTAAAATTTATTCTTATTTACCTTTTGTAGTTCTTCTCCATCAATCCCCTATTTTTCATTTGTTCCTTTGATAATAATGGCACATTCGACCATTGTTTTGGTCAATGGCCATAGCAGAAAGTCATATTCTGCAACACGATTTTTGGCCATATTTGGAACAACGAGAACTAAGAGAAATTTTTTTTGTTTGATCTGTTATAAAGATATCACTTTAAAATAAATTAAATAATATTATTTGGTCTATTACAAGAACATCATTTTAAAATAACATAAATTATATTATCTTATTACATCAAATAACGGTAGATTTTGTTTTGAAAATTGTGATTTTATTTTCCTTTAAAATATTTATAACAAGATTATGTGTTTTGAAAAAAAAAAATTATGCCCAAATTGAAATTTGAATGAGGGGTAAATTTTAAGATAATTATTATTTTATTTTTTAAAATCCTACATTTTTTTAAATTTTAATTTAGGTATTAAATTTTTTTCAAGTATAAAAATTTGAATAAGTAAATAAAAATGCAAAAAAAAGGGCATTTTAATTCTTGTACCATATTTTTTTAGTTACTGCATTTTAATCAATTAGAAATATAACATGACATTCTGGTAATCATACCTATTTCATTCCAATTCTAGATGCAAGTAAACAATTCTAGGCAACTCTAAGTAAACAGCCTCACAAGAATATCATTCCCATTGTGATTGATTTCATTGTGATCAATTGATTTCATTACGATTTGAGTCCATTTTCATTACGGATATGTAAACATGCTCTTAGTTCAATATGGGAGATTCAAACATCTAGCTTTTTAGTCGAGAATATATGTCTTAACTAGTTGAGCTATGTTCAAATTAACAAATCAATTTGTAATTTAAATATCGTTTTTCACCTTAAATTTAAATTTGAATAAGTGTTTGTTCACTTTTTGCTAAGTTCTCCTATTAATTTTTATTTTAAAAAAAAAAAGGAAAAAAAATCTTTCAAAATCAACAAATTTCAAAAAAAAAAAACCCTGAAACAAAATTGAGTTCCATTAATCAACAAAATCGATCACGAAAAAAATCTCCTAACTCTTATAAATTTTAACAAATCTCCCAATCAGAAACAGTGAAGAAATTATGTGAGTGAAACTGTCTCTGGCTGATCCTAATGTGCAACAGTGGCTTTATTTTGGTTCCATACAAAACCCAATAACAATAATAATTAAGGGACGTTTGGCTTACAGATTTATCAACTCTAGGTTTATGAAGTTTGGGTTAGGAAGTCTAGGTTGTGTAATTTGTGTTCGGATTGTATAAATAAAGAGGTTATAAATATGGAGTTATGTAGAATAGGTAATTTGTGAGTGTATGATTGGTAAAAATCAATATATAATACATATAAAATAATGTGAGTTTATAAACCTAAGTTCATATATAACATAGGTTTATATAGTCGAGAGGAATTAGCAAACCCATAATCCATGGTAGTTCTTTATTGAGGGTTACACTAGATTCAAAACGCCCTTAAACCCTTCTCTTTTTATACCACCAAAATTCGATTTAATGAATTTCAACGTAGTAGTCCATTTTTTTTTAGTTCAACAACATGTAGGGGTGGGGAATTGAACGTCTTATCTCTTGTTCAATAGTATATGTCTTAACCAGTTAAGCTATGTTTAAGTTGACTAATCAGTAGTCAATAGACTGTTGTGTTAATTTTCAATTTCATTTATTTGACCATCATGTTAGTTTTACGTTTACCATAATACTATGATATGGCCATTACAAAAGTAATATATACTGCATTTCAAGTCACACCTTCATATGCCAACTTAAGCATAGTTCAAATGTCTACTCTCATGTGTCGTTGAACTAAAAAGCACGTTGCACCTTTTTATTTCTATTGTAAAATAATTTAACGCCACACCTTTTTTTTTTTTTTTTTTTTGCCTCATTATAATGCATTACTAGGAATAAGAAGAATTGACATGATTATTTATTACTCATTCTCATTTCTCATGCAATTGGAGGTCACAAACTTGAATGGCCTGCAAACTAAGATTATTATAGATTAACTCTGATTGTTTTGAGATTTTTATAAAAAAAAAATTACTATTAAATATTAATTTTGATTTTAACTTGAAATAATTGAACTTATTTCAACTTATTTTAAAAGAAGACAATTATATTTGTTTCTCCTATGATCAAGACTGGTTTGAATGTGATTAAAATCCTTCAATTTTTTATGGCGCCAATTAAGACTCATTTCAAATGTGATTAAAACCATGCAATTTTTTTTGCAACTCATCACCAAAGTATGCTCATGGTAACCTCTATTTTCAATTAATTGTCACATTATTATCATATTTTTTGTCTTCATTTTGACTAGTAAAATTAATTAAATGATTGTTTTGAAACAATTTGAAATGTTATTAAACTTTGGAAATAATAAGAGCATAATCGAAATCTAACCTAAAATTAGATTTTTAAAATAATAAGAACATAATTGAAACATACTCTCAAATTCGGTAATATTTTTTTATAATTTAACATTTTTTTCAAATGTGTGCATAAACTTGAATATAGTTCAATGGATTAAAACACATGTCTTTGACCAAGAGATCATAGGTTCGATCTCCGACCCCTATATGTTTTCGAACTACTTTTACTTGACAAGAATTTGAAAAGTTGGCCACCATAGCTTGAACTCGTCGTCTCTAACCCTGTTATTATTTATTATTTTCATAGCTCTCGATCAACTCATGGTGGTTAAGAAATATTGTTATCATTACTAATATAGCAATAAGTTAAAATATAATTTACTCACCAAAAGGTGAGAACTTCAAATTCTTATCTCAAATATTGTGAACTCGAAATAATAATAATAAATAATAAATAAATAAATAAGAAACTCTATTAAATATTGATATATAATCTTCAAATCAAATTGATACAAGTATACAAGTAAAGATTTGATCATATTCAGCCCTCAAAAAATGGAAAACGAATTTGAAACTAAGAACCTTCGGAACCAATCAAAATTCAGCCCAATTCTAATCACCATCAGATCCGCGCTTTGACATTTTCATTCTCAAAATTTTTCCAGAGACCGAACAGTTTCGAGATGGAAGACAAACAGATGACTCCGATTGATCATCACCATTTTATTATACCATATCACTTCCTCGAACCAATATTCATTCACAGTATATTTCTCAAACAGATGTACCTATGCTATGCACAATTACTGAATTTCCACCTAATAACTTTTTAAATTACACAAAGGAGGAAAAAAAAAAAAGAATAAATCCTGTATCGACTCTGCAAATTAACTCGCGATTAGTCTTAGCCTTAGATACTGACCTTTCGGTAAGAAAAAATCAGTTCGAACTGAATGTTTATGGTTGGAAAATGTTCCGCTAGTCCTCTTCTGCTCTTGACATGAGTGATAGCCGGCTAGGCCTTGGCTGAAACGCTGATCGTCGCCGCTGCTGATGCGAGGAAGGCCTGATCAAAGCCGACAAAGCTCTTTTCACAAGATCAGCACCTTCAACGCCTCCGATTCTCACGAGCGAGTTCGTCATTGCGGATCTCCGGAAATTCAACGTGCTGCTGCTCGATCGGAACGATCCGTTCTGGAACTGGTTGCGATTCGCGCCATTAACAGAGTACCTCGAACTCGAATTCTTGTGGAGAGAACACCTGAACGAACCTGGATGCGTCGTCGGAGAACACATACACACTTTCTTCTTGTTCGACGGTACCGCATTCGCATTGTTGTCGCGAATATTTTTCTGAACCGAAATCGAACGGCCGGGCGATGCCGACCTCCGATCAATCTGAAACCTCACAGACGATGCTGCCGCCGCCGCAGACGACGAAGAAGACGAAGATTTTCCATACACCGTCACAGGCTTCGGAGATGACGGTCGAGACAAGAAAGTCGTACTCGACGAAGCGAAAGCCGACGGAGAAGAAACGTAGCCTCGCGACGGCGAGGATGTGGCCGATTGTCTAGATTTGGCTCCGAACGAGGAAGCCATGGATTTGCAGGCCGTGTATTGAGAGAGTGGTTTTCTGGAGAAGGGAAAAAAGGTTAGAGAAGAAGGGTTTGATATTTCTGGAAGCGCCAAAATTTCACAGTGCGGCAAATGAGCAAAACAGTAAAAATGAGATGATAGGAAGTATTTATAGGGGAATTAATGGTAGGGATGTAATTAAGTGTAAGTTTGAGGGTAATTGTGTAATTTTGGTTGTTAACTTAAAAGTAAATCGGTCATTGGCTTCGTGGGATTAATAACAGGTTGGGTTTAAGTAGTGCGTATGATAGCCGTGGGCTGGACGGAAATCAAATGAAGTTTCTCACGCGCTCATCTGGATGTGTGGTACACGCGCCTAAAGTTTTAATTCAAAATGAAAAAAAATCCATTTGTATTTTTTTTAGCTCAATACCTAAGAAGTCAAATATTCAAACCTCTAAATCCTTGAATTTGATCGAGAATATATGTCTTAACTAACTGAGGTATGTTCAAGTTGACAAATCAATCTGTACTATTAAGTATCGATTTTCAACCTAATTCTAATTTAAACTTCAACAAGCGTTGCAATTTTTACTTTTTTTTTATTTTTCGCTAAATTCTCTATTAATTTTCATGAAAAAAAAAAAAGAAGCAAAAATCTTTCAGAATTAACAAGTTTTAACAATAATAAGCCTGAAACAAAATTGAGCTCAATTAATCCACAAAATCCAAGGAAAAAATCCCCCAACACTTATAAATTTTAACAAATCTCCTAATCAGAACTAGTGAAGAAATTATATGAGTTAACTGTCTGACTAATCCTAATGTGCAACAGTGGCTTTAATTTGTTCCATACAAGACCTAATAAACTAGTGTAAGAAAAAAACTAATGGTACTTATTAGTAGTGGGCTTAACTCTTAAGTGGAAAGCTAACATGAGATTAAATTTAAGGTTTTCAAAAATCTTCCTATAAAGATTAATTTTTTTAAAAAAAAAATCGTTTGGCTTACGAATGTATCAACTTTGGGTTTATGAAGTTTAGGGTTAGTAATTTGGGTTATGTAATTTGTGTTCGGATGGTGCAAATGAAAAGATTATAAATATAAGAGTTATGTAGAATATGTTTGGTTTGTGAGAGTATGATTGGTAAAAATCAGTACATATATTGTCACATTATATGACACTTTTATTACCATTAGGCCAACCCATGATTAAGAATTGTATTCTTAGAAATATGTAACTAATTTCTTCAATTTTGTGAGTATTTTATTTATTTTTTTAGGATACTTTTATAGCATTGTATATTTTGGTTTAGGCTCGTTTTTAAGTTTATTCGTGTTCCTTCATTTATCTTGATAAAAGTTTGTTTTTAAAATTATAAAAATCAGTAAATAATTAATATGGTATTGACAAAGATGATTTATATAGCCAATCAAAACATAGTTCAACTAGTTAAGAACTTAAGACATTATACATAAAGGGGGCGTTTGGAGCACCGTTTCGGAATTAGAACCATTGGAATCGAAACCCTGGGGGGTTTGAAAGCCTGGGAATCAGAAAACAATGTTTGGGGTGCAGTGTTATGAACCCTGAGAATCAGAAAACAGTGTTTGAGGTGCAGTGTTCTGAACCTTGGGAATCAGGAAACAGTGTTTGGAGTGCAGTGTTCTGAACCCTGGGGTTGTGCAGTTTTTCTTTTTTCTTTTTTCCTTTGCTACTTTGGTCTCTTTTTTTTTTTTTTTCCTTTCCTTGTTTTCTAGTGGCAATCTTTGGTTAGTTGTAGAATATGTTGTGTAAGTTGGGTAATTTTTTTAGTACTTTTGAACGGACCTTTTAATTAGTATAAGAATAAGAAATTTGTTACTAGAAATGCAAATAATTACTTCGTAAAATACAAAATTTGGTTAGGTTTATGGCATGTATAAAAAAAATAGTTGTAATAATTTATTGTTTTTTACAGAAAAAAAATGTCAGTTTCCAATGAAAAATAATTACTTTGTCAAAATATCAAATTTGGTTAGGTTTATGACAAGTATTTAAAAAAAATTGTAATATTTTATTGTTTTTTACCAAAAAAAAAATGTGAGTTTCTAATAAAAAAATTAACATACTTTGTCAAATATTAAATTTGGTTAGGTTTATGACAAGTATAAAAAAAATATTTGTAATAATTTATTGTTTTTTACAAAAAAAAAAATGTGAGTTTCCAATGAAAAATTAACATACTTTGTCAACTATCAAATTTGGTTAGGTTTATGACAAGTATAAAAAAAAACATTTATAATAGTTTATTGTTTTTTACAAAAAAAAATGTGAGTTTCCAATGAAAAATAATTACTTTGTCAAATATCAAATTTGATTAGGTTTATGACAAGTACAAAAAAAAATTTTGTAATAATATATTGTTTTTTACAAAAAAAAAATGTGAGTTTCCCATGAAAAATAATTACTTTGTCAAATATCAAATTTGGTTTGGTTTATGACAAGTATAAAAAAAAACAAAATATTTGTAATAATTTATTGTTTAAAAAAAAAAAGATTTTCCAATGAAAAATAATTACTTTGTCAAATACGAAATTTGGTTAAGTTATGATATGTATAAAACAAACATTTGTAATAATTTATTGTTTGTTACAAAAAAATGTGAGATACCAATTAAAAAAAAACAATGGACGAGACGGGAGAGAGATAAGAAAACTTGATAATAAAAACATGTGCCAAATGAGGAGAAAACTGGTGTGTTGGAAATCAAACTCCCCCCCCCCCCCCCCCATTTCACTATGCAAAACCATGGGGTTGTGTTTCAAAACTATTAGGTTTTGAACACAGTGGCCCAAACAAGAGTTTGAGTTTGGATTCCAAAACAACCCAACCCAACCCATTGCTCCAAACACCCCCAAAGAGATTAAGTTGAAAATTTTAAAATAACATGGAATCTAGGTATAATTGATAAAAAAAATCTAGGTTACATTACAAATTTAGTCATTGAACTTTGAGGTTTGTAGTTATTTGGCCTATGAACTTTCAAATTTACAAATTTCGTCATTGAACTTTCCAATTTTTTAAAATTCATGAATCTACTAGACACAAAATTGAAATTTCAAAGTTTTATTAGACATAAAATTATAATTTAAGTCTAATAGAGATCAATTAATTTTAAAAAGTCTAAATTTATCAAAAATCTATTATACACAAAATTGCAAATTTATAGACCTATTAGACATAAAATTGAAAGTTTAGAAATTTATTAGACACCTTAACAGTCCATGTACCAAATAGACACAAACTTCAAAGTTCAAAAACTAAACTTGTAATTTAACCAAAAAATCTTCACCATCTCAAAACGGATAATTTGATCTCCTACCCTTATAATTGTCGAACTAAGTATAAGACTAGAATGGAAACTAAATCATATGGATGAAATTGAAATTTTCAGAACCATGAAGGCCAATTTTGCAACTAGCCTATTTTTTTCAATTTTGATAAAAGGGCTCACAAATAAAAATTAAAAAATAAAAATAAAAATTCAAGAACCGTTGGGATGAAGGGCGCGAAAGCAACCAAACAGAGAGCAAAAAGCTTGCAGAGCGATCAAGAACAGAACCCAAGCGACCGCTATTAAAGCAAGCAAAGGCCAAGAATTGTAAACATATTCCTTCACAAATCTTCCCATTTTCACTCTCCACAATCCGTCGTAATACTCATTCACTTCTTCAATCACCTTGTCCAACTCCAAAACTCTGCTCAATCTGATCGATTTGCTCATCCCATTCCACATCGCAGCAGCCTCTTCGTCGCTCTTCAAATGGTTCAGAATCACCCCTCCTTCTCTCAGCAATCTCACGTCCTCATCGGAATCCACGATTCCGTTCATCAATTCCGTGTATCTTGTGAAAATCAGCGGCCCTAATCCGCTCGACGCTTCGTATGCAACCAGGTTTCTCAGCGTCGCTTGTGTGTTTAGATCTAGCCTCGCCGTTGGAAGGTACAGCGTTGCGGTTTTGGCGTCGAAGGTGATCGATGAGATTCCGCCGTGGGAGGGGGAGAAGCTGATTCCGGCTTTGGAGAGCTCCGAAACGGAAGGTATTGTTATTTCCTCCGTTAATGGCGGTCTGTTTGAGTTAGGGTTTTGAGATTCTGTTTCTTTTGCTTCTTGTTGTTCCTCTCTGAAGAAGAGAATCTCGGCGGGTTGTTTTAAGATTGCGAATGCAGGGATTGTGGAGAGAATCGTCCATGGCAGACGCGCGATCGTCTTCACTGGTTGGGATTGGATCGCTCGCTTTGTGAAGCGAATTAGGCATCTGATTGATTCCGAGAGGAATTGCTTGGATCTGTGTGCGAATCGTTTTCTGTAACTCGAAATTTGGGGAGATTGTTCGATTTCGTTGGGGATTTCGATCATTTCTGATGTTTCTTTCGATCTGGGAGTGATCATTCGGTATAAGAAGTCGAGCAAATGAGCGCAATCTGAGATTTGAATCTCTGGAATTTCGTCCTTGATGTTGAATGGAGAAAGCTCTGTGAACAATCCGAGCAACATGGAGAGAAAAATCTCATCGGATTGTTCAGAGGATTCGGATTGGAATTCCATTATCTTCCTCAACACGAACAACGGAATCTGATTTTCGAGCATGATTATGTCTCTCAGAACGGCGTTATGCGCCGGCTTCGTCCCGGCGTAATCCATCAAATGCGCCATTCTCGAAGAAACTCGCCGGAGAATCTTCATTTTTCCGGCGTAGACATGGAGAAACTCAAGCAAGAAAGAGGCGTCAATGGCCATCATCCAGGCTAAAGTTTCGCCATTAAAATCCAAGTAACCATGGTAACACGCTCGAATCTTCTGCTCGAGCTTCATCAATTGCTCAACCAGGTCGTGAAATTGGAGGTCTCTGGGGCTGAATTTCTTAGCTCTTTTTGCAGCAGAGAGCTTGAATCTCTCCATCTCATGGAGCTCCGGCCGCCAACAATTGTACGGACCCAACGCAACCAATTGGGGAGTGTAGGAATCTGGGTCGGACGACATTAGCGATTTAGGGACCTTGAAGATTGCTACTGGAGGAATCCCGTCGTCGTCGTCGTCGAGTTCTTCTTCGAGGGTCCGACGGATTTGAATGACCCATTTGAGCTCGTCGAAGGTGGAAGAGGAAGAATTGGACGCCATTGTCGAGTGCAGAGAGGAAGTGTTGTTGTTCCATATTGATGGATGAAGAAGGTTTGATTTCTTTCTGTTATGGATTTTTGCGTTGTTTGTTTTTTGGCATTAAAGTGGAGAGGGAGTTTGCAGAAGAAGAGATTAATTAGAGGAAGATCAGAAACAGATTGAAGAGTGCGATCAAGGATGAGGATGCGTTTCTGAAAATCGTGGCCCAATGGGAAAATTTGATAGGGCAAGTAGATATGGAAATATCGAAAATATGTCGATGGATATTTATGAAAAAGTATTAAAAATAAAATAAAAATGTCGATGAAAATGTTAACGTGTTTATAGAAACTATACTATTATAATTTAGGTTAAATTACAAACTCTTTAAACTTTTTAATTTATGGTTCTATTAGACATAAAATTCAATTTTATAATTAACAGATTCGATAATTTTTAAAAATTTTGAATATGTCAAGGATTTATTAAACACAAAATTGAAAGTTAAGTGATCTATTAGATATTTTTAAAGTTCAATTACCTATTAAACACAAAATGAAAAATTTAAGACTTATTAGATAGATAGTTTTTTAAAGTTCAAAGGCCTATTAAACACAAAAATTTAGAGATTTAATAGACACTTTTTAAAGTTTAGAGACTAAATAGACATAAATCTAAAGTTTATGGACTAAACTTGTATTTTAACCTATAATTTATGTTTGCTCAAGGGAAAAAAAATCTATAACTTATGTTAAATTATAAGTTTAGGTTCTCTGTTTATTGAGGTTTCGGTTGGTAAAAAATCAATTTTGCCTCCTAAACTTGTCAAATTGTATCAATTTTTAACCATAAACTTTCAATTTTATCCAATTGCATCTCAAACTTAAATAATTGTTGTAATCTTAACTTAAATTCAAAAAGTGTTGTAATTTTTACTCTATGATAAGTTTTCATTCAAGAGATCGTTAAAAAAAGTATTATCATAAGTGTTCAATAAATTATAAAACATATGTTTTATACAAAATTGATAAGATTTAAAAAAAAAAAAACGACATTAGAGTTTTTTTTTTTTTTGAAATTCATGAGTTTTGACAAAATTATTCAATGGTTAATTTGTGCATTAATCAAACTTAATTTTGTGCAATATTTGATTTTATTGAAATTAGTGAGTTTATGGAAAATTAGTGGGTAAATTGACAGAAATTGAACAAAGAATAAAAATTACAACACTTATCTAAGTCTAGAGTTCAATTTGATGAAATTGAAAATTTATAGTGAAAATTGATACAACACAACAAGTTTAGGAGAGTGATGTCAGTTTACCATTTTTCACAACAAATGTGCGGTTGGAGATTTGAATCTCTGACCCTAAGAGATAGATGTGTGGAGTTATGCTTGTATTAACTATCAATTATTTTAGTTCAACATGTGGGTGATGATCTAAACTTTTGATCTTTTGGTTAATGGTATAATGTCTTAACCAGTTAAGCTATGCTTAGGTTGGTCATGTTAGCTGTCAATTTACATTTTTTAATTTTGTGCTTAATAAATTTGTCATTAAGATCGTTAATTTAATCCCGGATCCTATAATTATTGAATTAAAAAAAGAGTGTCATATAGCTACTTTGTTCTTTTAGGGATCTATTAAATTTTTTTTTTAAACATAGAGATTAAATAGACATGAAATTCAAAGTTTAGGAGTGTTTCTAAAATATAGGGATCAAGTAGACGTGACATACAAAGGATTTATCATTAAAGTTTAAAAATTTATTACACATAATATTACAATTTTGAAAATTTAAGGGGGCGTTTGGAGCACCGTTTCGGAATCATAACCCTTTAAATCAGAACCCTGGAGGGTTTGTTCTAGGGGGTTTGAAAGTCTGGGAATCATAAAACAGTGTTTGGAGTGCAGTGTTCTGAACCCAAGGAATCAGAAAACAGTGTTTAGGTTGCAGTGTTCTAAACCCTGAGAATCAGAAGACAATGTTTGGAGTGCAGTGTTTTGAACCCCGGGTTGTGCAGTTTTTGTTTTTCCTTTTTTCCTTTACTACTTTGGTCTCTCTTTTTTTCCTTTCCTTATTTTCTGGTGGCAATCTTTGGTTAGTTGTAAGATCCTTTTAGTTAGGTTTATGACATGTATAAAAAAAATATCTGTAATAATTTATTTTTTTTACAAAAAAAAAATGTGAGTTTCCAATAATAATTAATTACTTTGTCAAATATCAAATTTGGTTAGGTTTATGACATGTATAAAAAAATATTTGTAATAATTTATTGTTTTTTACAAAAAAAAAAAAGTGAGTTTCCAATGAGAATTAATTACTTTGTCAAATATCAAATTTAGTTAGGTTTATAACATGTATAAAAAAAATATTTGTAATAATTTATTGTTTTTTTACAAAAAAAAAAAGAAAAAGAAGTGAGTTTCCAATGAGAATTAATTACTTTGTCGAATATCAAATTTGGTTAGGTTTATGACATGTATAAAAAAATATTTGTAATAATTTATTGTTTTTTACAAAAAAAAAATGTGAGTTTCCAATGAGAATTAATTACTTTGTCAAATATCAAATTTAGTTAGGTTTATGACATGCATAAAAAAATATTTGTAATAATTTATTTTTTTTTTTTTTTAAAAATGTGAGTTTCCAATGAGAATTAATTATTTTGTCAAATATCAAATTTGGTTAGGTTTATGACATGTATAAAAAAATATTTGTAATAATTAATTATTTTTTACAAAAAAAAATGTGAGTTTCTAATGAGATTTAATTACTTTGTCAAATATCAAATTTGGTTAGGTTTATGACATGTATAAAAAAAATATTTGTAATAATTTATTGTTTTTTACAAAAAAAAAATGTGAGTTTCCAATGAGAATTAATTACTTTGTCAAATATCAAATGTAGTTAGGTTTATGACATGTATAAAGAAAAATATTTTTAATAATTTATTGTTTTTTACCAAAAAAAAAAGTGAGTTTCCAATGAGAATTAATTATTTTGTCAAATATCAAATTTGGTTAGATTTATGACATGTATAAACAATAATTTGTAATAATTTATTGTTTTTTACACCAAAAAAAAAGTGAGTTTACAATGAGAAACAAATGTCAAAGGAGGAGCAAACCAGTGTGTTGGATTTTGAAACACATTGGTCCAAACAAGGGTTTGCATTTGGATTCCAAAACAACCCAACCCAACTCATTGCTCCAAACACCTCCTTAAGATTTATTAAAATTTATTAAAAACAGTTTAAGACAACAAGGAAAGTAGGAATCTTAAAAACAAAAAACTGTACAAGGACTATTTTTTTTTAATTCAATAACATTTGGGAGTGAGATATTCGAACATCTAACTTCTTAGTCGAAAATACATACATGTCAATTATTGTTGACCTATGTTCACTTTGGCAATTGTATAATGACTAAATGAACCCACCTTTAAAAGTTTATGAACTGAACTAATCAGTTAACCGATAATTTAATTATATCAAGATTTGTAATTTCATTAAATCTCCCCTCACTATAGATTAGAAGAATAACTTAACATTTCTAACAAGTTCTCAAAAACATTGAGATTAAGGGTGAGTTTGAATACCTTCAGTTTAAATATTTTAAAAATATACTTTTTAAGAAAATGCTTTTAATTATGCAAGGTATTACCTGTTTTTAATGTTTTAATATCGAATTTGTTTGGTTGCGATACATTTAAAAGTAATTTTGTTAATGATAAATATATTTTTTCTTTCTGATTACATTGAAAATTTTCTAGTCGATCACTTTAAAGATACTTTTTGGATAATAATCTCACAAGTGTTTCTTAAAAAAGGTTTTTAAATTAATTATTTTTAAAAAAATATTATTAATTCTATCAAAAGTGCTTACAAAACAACAATTTTATTATTTTTTTCCAAATACATACCAATAAATTTAAAATTGTATCATTGTATGGACTAACTTACGATTCTACATTTGCATTCGGTAGTTGCCTTGTTTTTTCTTCTTTAGAAGTCGCATTCATAAATTTCTAAGATATTTCTACTGCTCTAAAATTTCAATGAATGTGTGAATGTCATTTTCCCCCCATTAATTTTTTACTATATTTTTACCAACATTTCAGTTGATTTTTTTATTTGGATTAAAATATTATTTTGGTTACTGTACTTTGAGGTTCATTTTATTTTAGTCTATGTACTTTCAAATGACAAATTTTAGTCCCTATACTTTCAATGTCACTTAAAATTGGTCCTATTGTTAGTTTATTGTTAACTTTTCTTTAAAAAAAATAGTCTATATTAGTCACAATTCTATAAATTTTGAAAATATGTTCACATTGTGTATTTTCTTGCATAGAAATTATTATTATTATTTAACCAATTTTGAAAAAAATAACTTCAAGTTAATGGTAGGGACTAATTTTAAGATTTATTGAAATTACAAGTACTATAATTGTATATTTAAAAGTACATGGACTAAAATGGAATGAAACTCAAAGTATATGGGACTAAAATGGTATTTTAATCTTTTATTTTTTATTTTTTATATTTTGCATTTTCTTTGCCAATGTGACAAATCAAGGCTAATAATAGAAAAGAAGATGGAAGCTTCCTTCATCATTTGTCAAAAAAAAAAAAAAAAAAAAGTTTAAAGAGATCTACTCCAAGTAGATGCAGCCAATGCCAAATTTCCATGTACCCACATCTTTTTACTCCTTTTCATTCCCTTCATTCCTTTGGTAGATGGGGCCATTTCTTTCAAACTATTCATATTTTGGCCCCTATTTATATTTTATGACATATATCCATTTTTACCTTTTACCTTTTCATTTCATCCAATTACACTTTAAAGGGCCGTTTGTTTTTTGGGAATCTAGATAACTGGAATCTTCAGATGCCTGGAATTATAAATAACCGGAATGATAGATGTCCGGCATCTTTAGATAGTCATGTTTGTTTTGTAGGGAAGTTTTTAAAGATGTCTGAGAATATTTGGATAACTGTGTTTGTTTCGCAGGATTTGTACTTGAGAATCTTTTAAATTTACATAATGTTCCAAGAATGCCCTCACGACAATTAATGTAATTTATACATTAATTTAATACAATTTGAATTTATATAAGAACAAATAATTAAAAAACTTTCTTATTGGCAAACTTTCAATAATAAAATATTAAAAAGACATAAAATTTGTTAAATTAAATTTTAGAAAATTAGAATGAAAAGAAATTCAGAAAAAATTATTTACAAAAAAATTAAAATGCAGAAAATCCCAAAAAAATTAATTTGCATAAAATATTGAGAACATAGAAAATTAATTTGCAGAAAATGAAAGATCAGAAAATGCAAAAAAAAAAAATCTAGAATATTTCATAACATTATTTTGCAGAAATAAAAGAGCATAAAAAATGCATAAAATTAGTTTATAGACAAAATGAAGAATATAAAATAGCAGAAAATAAAAATGCTAAAAATGCAAAAAATAAAAATGCAAAATGCAAAAATTTATTTTTCAGAAAAATACAGAAAATAGAACTCCAGAAAATGTTGAGAATTTATATTTAAAAAAAAAAAAACAGAACTTAATTTGTTGAAAATGAAAATGTTGAGAATTCAAAAATATAATTAACAGAAAATGCAGAAAACTAATTTAGTTTGAAGAAAATACAGAAAACTCATTTACAGAAAATTATAATACATAAAACTAATTTGCAGAAAATAAAAAAATGTAAAAATGCAGAAAATGAATATGCATAAAATGAAGAAAATGAATATGCAGAAAATGAAGAAAATGAATATGGAGAAAATGCAGAAAATTAATATGCAGAAAATAAATGTGCAGAAAATGAAAATGTAGAAGATATTGAAATTGAAGAAAATAAAAATGGATAAATTTTGAAATGTAAAAAATGTAGAAAACAAAAATGGAAAAAAAAAAATCAATGATTAGATGATCTGTAAAATGAAGAGACATTAATTGAGACCTCCAATTTTAAGGTCAATGTCTCGACATACATCTCATATAAAAGAAAAAGGTGATCAAAATTGAATAGACAACATAATGAAAAAAAATCTGAAAGGTAGCGAAAGGAAAAAAAATGAGGAAGAAAGTAAGAAAGGAAACATGAAAAATACCTGGAATATGAGTAAAGCAAAGCAGAGCAGAGTGTTTTTGAAAAGAAAAAAATTCTAATGAAAAGTGACGACTGATGAGACGACTTGGAGAAAAAGAAATCGATTAGTGGCAAATAATTAGGGTTAAGGGTAAATAATGTAATTTGATAAATGCCTGAAAGAAGGGAATCTTAAAAACCCATCTTTTCAACGGTATTCAAGATAGCTTAAAATAGGGGATTTTAAAATACCTGGTATCTTTGGATGCCTGGCTATTTTAGGATTACCACAATACAAACACGGTAATCTAGATAGCCATAAGGTGGGAATCTTGGATTACCACCAAACAAACGACCCCTAAATATTAACTAGTGTTGTAATTTTTACCTTAAACTTAAATAAGTGTTACAATGTTTATCCTACGATAGACTTTCACTTGAAAATTCGTAAATAAAAACATTCTCATGTGTATTTAATGAGTATACAACATGTGTGTAGTATGAAATTAATGAAGCTTTAAAGAAAAACAATATTAGAGTTTGATTTTTGTTGAAATTATTTATTAGTTTTGAAAGATTTATTCGATCGTCGATTAAACAGGATTGCATTCGTGCAATACTTGATTTTTGTTGATATTGGTAAGGATGTGTTTGGTTAGTGATATGAAAATATAAATTTGAAAACAAGAGATTTAATAAATGAAAAATAAAATAAAATTGTATTTCATGTTTTCGGTGTTTTTGGATATTTGTTTGATAACATATTGAAAAACTAAAGATCCCAATTTAAACAGATGTTCAAAATGTGTTTGATAATATATTTATAAGCCATAAAGAACCATTATAGTTACTAAGTAAATATTAGGTTGAATCTCAATTATTATTAGTTAATTTATGAACATGTTTTTTTTGTATCAAACAAATTTATGAATATGTTTTATGTTATAAGATGTGTATAATTATTATTTTACAATGTCATATAATTTACAATATATTATATTACACACATTTTAATTTAACAAAAATGAAATGAGTTAATAACATGATATACTTATTTATCAAAGTTTTTATTTTTTAATATAATTTTACATTTTAAAATTTTAAATTCAAAATCTGAATACAGTGAAAACATAAAGGTGTTGTTTTCAAATTTTTCACTAGTTGGATCACATAATCAAAAAAAGATTTTCAAAAATAAAATTGTCAAAGAGATATCAGTTAAATTCATTGACTCAATGAATCTGAAAATATAAAACATAATTCAAATTGCAGACCTAAAAGGCCTTAAGTTTTTGGGAATTTTTTGGGATTCTGTTTTTCCCCATTGGTTGTACTTTGCTTTAATCAGGGAACTTGTTTGGTTTTAATGAAGTTTCTCATTTTTCAAAAAAAAAAAAAAAAAGTTTTTGGAGATTTTTATTTTACTTTTTTTTTTTTGGTTAAAATTGGTGGGTTAATTTAGGGAAGATTGAACATAGGATAAATTTGCAACACATATTTAAATCTAAGGTTCAATTTGATGAAATTGAAAGTTTATGGTGAAAATTAGGGTTTTTGTATGGATGGTTTATTATCATGCGTTTCAATGTCATATGACATGATTTTTGAAAATAATGAAATATGACCCATTATGACGTGACAATGTACGCAAAATTATCCAGGAGAGCCGTATGAAGTCGTCTCACTTGCTTACGCTCTTGGATAGGGTAACACTCTCGCTATTAATTATTGTTCTCGCTTGCCACGTCAGCAAAATTGCTTGAATCTTAAAAGAAAGAAAGCGAGCAAGATCGAGATTGAAGAAGAAAAGATTGAAAAGAAATAAAGAATATAAAATTAAGTCAGAGAAAAGCGAGAGTGAGGTTGAAGAAGAAAGAAATAAGATAAAATTAAGTGGGAGAAGAGCGAGAACGAGAGCGAGAGTACGTTGCTCTCACGGTAATTTGGACGAGTTGTGGAGTACGAAAAATGTCATATGTCATTAATTTCATAATACACATTAAATGAAATTAAAGTGCGTGAAAAAAGATCATCCATACAAATATCCCTACCAAATTTGACATCTTTGTTTGATTCATGCATTTTAAAATTAGGGAAAAATACCTTTTTGGTCCCTGAGTTTTTAACAGTACGTGCGTTTGGTCCCTGAGTTTTGGAAATATACCTTTTTAGTCCCTGAGTTTAGGGAAAAATACCTTTTTGGTCCCTGAGTTTTAGAAATAGACATTTTTAGTCCTTGAGTTTTGAGAAATAGATTTAAAAGGTCCCTTGTATTAATATTTTTTTTATTTTTTAATATAAAATCAATATTCTTTATTAATTTTTAATATTAACAATTTTTTAAATTAAAAAAAAAAAACCTCTTTATTAATTTTAAATCTCTCAATATTCTTGATTAATTTTAAATTATTAATTTTTAATATTAACGATTTTTTACTATTGAGAGAGAGAATGGGGTAGAGAGGGAAGAGAGTTTTTTTTTTAATTTAAAAAATCGTTAATATTAAAAATTAATAAAGAATATTGATTTTATATTAAAAAAATAATAATACAAAGGATCTTTTAAACCTATTTCTCAAAACTCAGGGACTAAAAAGGTATATTTCTAAAACTCAGGGACCAAAAAGGTATTTTTCCCTAAACTCAGGGACTAAAAAGGTCTATTTCAAAAATTCAGGGACTAAACGCACATATGGTTGAAAACTCAAGGACCAAAAAGCTATTTTTCCCTTAAAATTACTACCATACAACTAGGGATGTCCATTTAACCCGCGGGGCCGGGGCCCCGCAGGGACCCGCCCCGAACGGGGCGGGGAATCCCCGTTTACACGGGGAATGGGGGAGGGAGCGGGGAGGGATTTTTCCCCGTTGGCTAAACGGGGACGGGGACGGGGAATATATTCCCCGCCCCGACCCGCCCCGCCGGCCCCGATTAATATATATATATATATATATATATATATTATTACCTATAAATAGAAAAAAAACTATAGTAGGAATTAGTTTAAAAATATTTCGTTATAAAAAGAAATTAAAGTTTATGTTGTAATATTGAAATTTGAATTTTTAGAAATTAATTTGTTTCGACATTATAGTATTTTTACTTATGGTATATTATTGTTTTTATTATTATTTTTATTAGGAAATTTTATAACATTTACTTTAAATAGAATTATATTGAAAATTATTCATTTAGAAATTATTTTTTATTATGGTTGAGAATAAATTTAAAAAAATAAAAAAGATAAAAAAAAAAGAACGGGGAAAAATTCCCCGCAGGGAACCCGATCCCCGCGAATTCCCCGCGGGGAATCCCCGCCCCGATCCCCGCGAAATTAAACGAGAAATTTCGCGGGGACGGGAAATGAAATGGGGGGCGAGGACGGGGACAGGGAATCCATTCCCCGGCCCCGCCCCGCCCCGTGGACATCTCTACCTACAACATCGTGTTCAATTTTTAAATTAAAAACTCGATTTTGTCAATAAATAAAAAACAGAGAAGCCATAGCCATTTCGGCATTCGCAGCAATTCCACAGCACATGTACTTTCGCAATTCCTACTCTCACAGTTGAAGCTCTCAGCTACCTTCATCCATGGCGGCGGCTCTGCATCTCAACGCAAAGCCGTTCAACCTTTGTTCCCGATCTATCGGCCTTTCAAAGCCATCGCCGAAGCTTTTCCGAGTCAGTTGCTCTGCTGGAACTTCTCCTTCCCGGCGCTATAATATCGCTCTGCTTCCCGGCGATGGCATAGGCCCGGAAGTTATCGCCGTCGCGAAGGATGTTCTCAACCTCGCTGCTTCGCTTGAAGGTCCCTCTAATCCGTCTTTGTTTCTCCCTTTTCTTTTTCATTTCTGTTGGGATGCTGCTGGAGTTAATCGAAGAAGAGAATTTAGGACGATTATTTGATTTTGATGTTGCTTTTGTGTTATATATGGTGGTGGTTGGGTTTATGTTTTGTTGAAGGAATACTGAATTCTTTGATTTAGAAGTTCAATATATGGATTCCCTTGTTGTTCTGTTGCAATCGGCTTGAAGAAAGTTAACGTGGGTTTATTTTTTTGCTGAGAAATGAACTTAGGAAATTGCTATGAGATGAAGAAAGTTGGAGGAATTTCCTTTCTGCGTAATGTTGTAAAATTGTAGGGTGAGATTTTACATTTCGTTTTGATTTTTGATGAGATTGGCTTCCGTTTCGTTAGGGATTGGATTTGATTACAAAGAGATGCCTGTGGGCGGAGCTGCACTTGATTTGACCGGGGTTCCATTGCCAGATGAGACGCTTTTAGCAGCAAAGCAATCTGATGCTGTTCTATTTGGTTCAATTGGAGGGTATTTATACTTAATATCTTGTGCTATTGCATTGATTTCTTCCTTAACTTTTTTAAATGGTATGGTTTTGTTGTTGAATCATCTCATGGCTGTTTCCTTTTATTAAGATACAAATGGGATGACAATCCAAAGCATTTGAAGCCAGAGACTGGGTTACTTCAACTCCGAAAAGGTCTTGAAGTATTCGCTAATTTGCGGCCTGCAATTGTCTTTCCCCAGGTAAACTTTAACATTATCCTCCCTCCACTACACCAAACTATTTACAAAAGAAATTGCAAGCCCAAGGTTCATTTTCTTTTTTGGCTTGTAATCAATAATATTCCGTATAACAGGCATGTATCTTGTTGAATCCCAGATGCAACAAATAGGTGTTTCGATTATTTGAAGACGGGGACAGTAGCTTGGTTTGAAGCCCTATAGATAGCCTTATTTCATGTTAATGTTGACTTAGCCTCATGCTAACAGGGATAGATTCAGACTTATGAATTAATAATGGCATGACTTAATATGTTGGTATATTTTAGTGGCCAACTTGCCAGAATTATTTTTCAATGGTTTGCATTATATTCAGAAGCGTGGGGGTTGAACTTCGAATTGCATCTTGCACTTCTTATTAAAGAGCATCTGAGTTTGCCTGCCTTCAGAAAATCTATGCAACTGTTACTCCTAAATGAAGCATGAAGCGTATACCTGTAATAATTTTAATTGAGATGCATAAATTCATGTGCTGTCCTGTGAGTTCATGAGGATGCACCTGTGGATATAAGGTTAAAGGTCTTAGATGTGGCACTCTATTGCCTATTGATTATTCCATTTCTTACCCCCTTCAGTTGGTGAACGCTTCAACTTTGAAGAGAGAAGTTGCTGAAGGTGTTGATCTCATGGTCGTAAGGGAACTCACTGGAGGTAAAATTTTCCCCCTCCCATATGAAACGAGATTGCTTGTCCCTCCATCTCTCAATTTTGAGGATTTGAATAAAGGTGCCATGATTTCTTCCACCTGGATTAGGTATTTATTTTGGGCAACCAAGAGGTTTTAAAACCAGTGAAAATGGGGAAGAAATTGGATTTAATACTGAAGTGTATGCAGCACATGAGGTAATTTTTATTTATTTATTTATAATGCAACTTCCTCATGAGCTTGCATATAAAGTCTTCAACTTTTTATTCTTATACGACAAGCTCTTATCTTCTTTAAAAAATTTGTTATTGTTGTATGGCAAGCGGTTAAATATTTGTTGGATTAAGAAATTTTCAGATCAGCATTCCATTCTAATTCTTGCTTACTCAGCAATTTTATGCTAATTTACGAATCCATTCTTCAAAGTGATCATTCACGCATGCATGAAAAAGTTATTCCTTTTTTCCTTTTCCCCCCTTTTCTCTCTCTTTCTTTCCCTCCTTTTTTTTAACCATAAAAACATTGCAGTTTTATATAAATCTTAAATTGGAAGATTAGTTGTTCCACATTTCATTTTTCTTGAAATTAATATTACATGCTTAATTTGTTTCCATATCTAAAATAATCCTCTTTTTATTTTATAAACTATGTATTATGTCTATTTAAATGATTATGTTTCAGTTTGTTAATGTCTTCTTTGTCAGATTGATCGTGTTGCTCGAGTGGCATTTGAGAATGCTAGGAAGCGACAAGGAAGAGTTTGCTCTGTAGATAAAGCAAATGTGTTGGAGGTGCTTAAGACTTTGATAATTTTTTTTCTTGATTGATTGGTATTGTGGTCATCGTAATTCATAAGAACAACATTTTCATACTTTTGGTGCAATCTCGATTAATAATACTTTGTTTCATCTATTTTTCATTGAACCGCACCTCCCACAAAATATAGCATGTAGCCACAAAAACCTTGCTGTCTAGTACAAAAGGTAAAACTGCTTTCTCTCCTCTTGGGAAAGTTGAAACCATACAAAATATGCTTATCACTTCCTCAAGAGCTTTGAGGACCTGGAATCAGGAACATCTAAACATAAATTTTGCACTTAGCAAATGGATTTATTGCCTGATTGCAAGTAATTGGCAAAGTAATTAATTTGGTTGGGGGGTCGGATAGGCATGTTCTATTGCTCGATTGCAGTTCCACATGGTTGAATTAGAGGGAAAGGACTATTTGTACATGTATCAAGCATTTCCTATTTAATGAAGGATGGTGGGAGCTTTCTACAGAATCTAGTATTGGAGGAAGTTCGGGATAGTATCATGTCTCTTTCTTCAACTTGGTCTTCTCTGTCAATTTTTTTAAAAAAATTATTTTTCTCTGGAATTATAGAAATTTTTTCATCAAGGCAATTATAAAGTCTTTCTGTAATCCTTAAATTATGGCTTAACCTTTCTCGTTTACTTCATTTCTTTCCAGTGAAAAGTTCTGTTTCTTCCTTAGAAAAAGTTGTTAGGAAGTTTGAGAGAACAACGTCAGACCATTCCCTTATTTTGCTGGAAACAGGTTCAAAGTTGAATTTGAGAATGGCTGTCTCATCCTCTTTAAGTTTTGCTGAAGAATAATGATCTAAGATCAAACATTCAGTTCAGGATTTCCCTACTTTATTGAAATATAATCTTACATTTCAGCTCAATATGTTATGTACGGTCTATAAATGTAAGAAACCTTACAATGGAACTGCTTATTCTACAGGCATCAATGCTTTGGAGGAAAAGAGTGACAGCAATAGCTGCAGAATATCCTGATGTCGAACTCTCACACATGTACGTTGATAATGCTGCAATGCAGCTAATTCGGGATCCAAAACAGGTCTGCATTGAAAAGTAATCTTGTTGTCCAGAAGGGGCTATGTCATAGCCCCTCTGATAGGAAAGTTGAGTTTTATTGGGACTGATTGTGGAAATTTGCAGTTTGACATAATTTTGACAAACAACATATTTGGTGATATTTTGTCGGATGCTGCTTCCATGGTTACTGGAAGTATTGGGATGCTTCCATCTGCAAGTCTTCGTGAATCGGTAGTTAAAATCATTCTCTTGCATTGTTATTGTGGTCTTTTGAAAAGTTGTGCATTCATGATCTAAATTTTCTTCATTTCCCTTCTAATGAAATTAATCGTTTGAACAGGGACCTGGACTTTTTGAACCTATACATGGTTCAGCTCCTGATATTGCTGGACAGGTTTGTGTTGTTAAAAGATCAAAATAATATCATTAAGGATGCAAAGTTTTATGCTATGAAATGACATGGTTTTATATGTAGGATAAGGCAAATCCATTGGCAACAGTTCTCAGTGCTGCTATGCTTCTTAAGTATGGCCTCAGTGAAGACAATGCTGCCAAAAGAATTGAGGCTGCAGTTTTGGATACTCTAGAAAGAGGATTTAGAACTGGTGACATATACTCAGCTGGATGTGTACGTATCTCTCTCTCTCGCTCTCTCTTACTTTAGTCTAGTCGTTGAATCGGGTAAAAAGTATAGATAAATACCCAATCAAACTGACATCAACAAGACCAAAACATCTGGGGAAAAAAAGGTGAAAATCTGACCGAACTGTTCAACAGTAATCAAATGACCTCAACCAATAGATTTTCAATATCATGAAAATGAATAATCTAGCTAGTTTTTGCCACTAAATCAATCAAATTGAGTTGGTTTAATTGGTTTCATTAATTCTTTTAGGCTTCAAATTACATCCCTTATACGATCACAAACGTATTGCAGAGTTGGGTTGTTTATATTATTTCTTTTACTGCCCTTGTGCAATCTAGTTTAAGATTATGAATGCAGAGGGAGTTTAGGGAAGAATAACTACCAAGAGAGGGATTGTGTACCGCACTTTCCACCTAGCAAATATTAGAAGGGTGTTTACATAAAAATGATAGGGTTTTTCACTTTTGAAGTATGCATTGAAGTGTATTTCTGAGGGAGGGGGGGGGGGGGGGTGCAAAATGGCTGGGGAGTTCCAAAAATCGAACTTCTATTATGAGTTTCTAGCTTGAGCATAGCTCAATTGGTTAAGACATATACTCTGACCAAGAGATCAAATGTTTGAATCTCACACCCCCACATGTGAACTCAAAAATCAAACTTTTGAGTTCATATATTTTCATGGTAAATGGTAATTCATTCTTATACCCAATTCCTCCCCTCTTCCCCTTTTTTACTTTTAACAACTATTATCTCTAATTCCTCTTCTTGGTCTTCATCCTAATGATTTGCTTGACTACACAGAAACTAGTCGGATGCAAAGAGATGGGTGAGGAGCTATTAAAGTCGATAGAGTTCCATGAACCCGCTACAGTCTGAGTCAAAAACGTCAAGGGGTCCTTCGTTGGCCTCTCTTGCATTTGCTTTTCTAATGCGCTCTAATGTCGGTTTCAATTCACACTTACCGCGCTGTTCCTCAATATTGTAGGTTCCTCTTTACAATTTGGTTATATTTTGCAGGCTTTGCATCTGTATGAACAAGTTGAGTTTAGGGTCTTGATTTTTTCAGAATTATAACTATCTCTCATATGAGGCAGGAATCATTTTGACAATAATTAGTATAAGTTATTCATGTTTATGAGTTCTAAATTAGCTGGATTGTCTTTTTATTGTTAAACAAGTAGTTAGTTTGTTATTGGGCTTTGGCTTTCTATTTAAAGCCCTGAGCTAAATCTTGTAATACATAACAAAATCATATATTCATTAATACACAAGATTGACAGCATTTTTGCCATTGTTATATGGTATCAGAGCACTAAGAGTCTAAGACACGCGTCACAAATGGCCTCATCCTCGTCTTCCTCTTCTTCCACCTCACAAAGTTCTCCGATGATCAATCCCTCTTCTCTCCCCATTCTTTTGCTTTCAAACGTCTACAATCTTGTTTCCATCAAACTTGATTCTGGAAATTACTCACTGTGGAAACACCAGATCACTCTTATTCTTCTTGCTCATAAGCTGTTTGGGTTCGTTGATGGAACGAATGTCTCTCCTTCTAAATTCGTTTGTGATGATCGTGGAAACAATACAACCGAAATCAGTCCCCAATATATTGACTGGATTGCTCAAGATCGTGCAATTGTCTCGTTGATTAACTCTACACTCTCTGCCCAAGCGTTATCCCTTGTCGTTGGCTGTACTACCTCTCGAGAAATCTGGGTTTGCATCGAAAATAGGTTCTCTTCTCTGTCTCGTTCTCATAGTATACAACTACGGACTTCTTTGCAAAGTCTTTCCAAGAAATCTGAAGAATCAATTGATTTGTATGTGCATCGTGCAAAAGAATTACGTGATAAACTTGCTAACATTGGTGTTATTATTGATGATGAAGATATGTTAATCCGCATTCTTAATGGCTTGCCATCTGATTATCATGCATTCAAAACCTCTATTCGACCCCGATCTAATGCAGTTTCTTTTGAGAATCTTTATGCACTATTGAAAGTGGAAGAACAGTCCCTTGAAACTCAGCACCAAAACACTGAAAATCTTGTGAATGCTACTGCCCTTTTTTCTTTAAACCGAACCTCAGGACCTTTTCGAGGGGGTACGAATAATGCAAATAGAGGGAGAGGTACTCGATACAATGGAGGACGACATACCAATAACAGTGGTGGTCGAGGAAGGAATTTTTTTAACCATACCAATAATAACAGCAGTGGGCGAAACAATCAAAACCAACCACACTCCTCAAATTCTTCTGTGTTCAGTAGTCATCCTGTTTGCCAAATTTGCCATCACCCTGGTCACAATGCTCTTGACTGCTTCCATAGAATGGATTTTTCCTATCAAGGACGACATCCTCCTGCCCAACTGGCAGCCATGGCTGCATCATATTCTTCCACTGGAGATACTAATCAATCTACTCCCGTATGGCTTGCTGATTCAGGTTGTAATGCTCATGTTGCTCAGGCTATGGCTCTTCTTGGTACAGCCACTCATTGTCTCAATGATGAGCAGATAGCAATTGGTGATGGTCAAGGTATTCCGATTCAACACACTGGTAAAGGCATCCTTCCTACTCCATCCTTTACTTTTAATCTCCCTTCCATACTTCATGTTCCCCTCTATGTCTGCCAACTTACTTTCTGTTTATCAACTTTGCAAAGATAATCAGTGTTCAATTATTTTTAATGAAGATTTGTTTCTTATACGAGACAAAAATACTCACAAGATTTTGTTTCAGGGTCCATCTAAACATGGTCTCTATCCTCTTCCATTGTCATTTTTACTTTCATCTCAACCTGTCCCAAAGGCCTTTGTCAGCACCAGAGTTTCCTCCTCACCATGGCATGCTCGATTGGGTCACCCATCTGATTCTATTTTACATACTGTTTTGTCAAAAGCTAAAATTCCATTTTCTCGAAATACTTGTACTGGTATCAGTTGTTTCCAAGGAAAAATGCATAAACTACCGTTTCCTTTGTCCAACACTTTTTCTCTTACTCCTTTACATTTGTTACATAGTGATGTGTGGGGACCTTCCCCTGAAATATCTTACTCTGGCTACCGCTATTATGTTTCCTTTATTGATGACATGTCTCGTTATACTTGGATTTTTCCAATGACAAACAAGTCTTAGGTGTTTTCTATTTTTCAACAATTTAAAGCCTTTATAGAAAATCATCTTTCCTCTTCTATTAAAATTTTACGAATTGATGGTGGTGGTGAATACACTAGCAAACTTTTTGAATCATTTCTTTCTAATCAAGGTATTCTCCATCAAATTAGTTGTCCTTACACTCCTCAACAAAACGACATTGCTGAACGAAAACACCGTCATTTATTTGAAATAGCCTTAACACTTCTACATCATGCTTCCTTACCCCTAAGATTTTGGTTCCATGCCTTTTCTATGGCTGCTTACCTCATAAATCGTCTGCCATCTCCAATACTTAACAATATGTCTCCCTTTGAAAAACTTTTTCATACTTCGCCAAATATCTCTTACCTTAAAGTCTTTGGTTGTGCGTGTTACCCACTTCTAAAGCCTTATAATGATCACAAACTACAACCTAAAACCTCTCAACATGTCTTCCTAGGTTACACCCCAACTACTAAAAGGCTACGTTTGTTATAACCCTATGACTGATAAATTTTTAATAACAAGACATGTCATCTTTGATCAAACTCTTTTTCCCTTTGCAAATAAATCACTCTCTTCCCCATCTCCCACTTCATCTTTACCTAATACTCTCTTACCACAATCTTCTACCTCACCACTCATTCCTTTACTTTCTTCTATTTCACCAACTTCAAACCAATCACTTACTCAGGATCCTTTACCATCAAGTGTTGAATCAACTGCTCCAGTCACAAATAACCATTCCATGACCACTCGGTCTAAGGCTGACATTTCTAAAAAGAAAAAGGTGTTTACTGCTACCACATATTCTATTTCTAAAGACCACCTAATGTGGAACCTACTTGTTTTTCTAATGCTACAAAATTTAAGGAATGGCGCTTAGCCATGGCTGATGAGTTCACAGCTTTGCAAAAACAGAGCACCTGGAGCTTAGTTCCTCTTCCACCTGGAAAAAAATCTTGTTGGGAACAAATGGGTCTATCGTATAAAATATAATCCTGATGGGACAGTCTCTCGTTTCAAAGTAAGACTAGTAGCCAAGGGTTTTCATCAAGAAGGAGGTATAGACTATGATGAAACTTTTAGTCCCGTTGTCAAACATACCACTGTCCGCATTCTTTTTTCACTTACTACCCATTACAATTGGCCTTTACGACAAATGGACGTCAAGAATGCATTCTTGCACGGTGTTCTAAAAGAGGATGTTTATATGTCCCAACCTCAAGGTTTCATTGATAGTGATCATCCGGACTATGTGTGCAAATTACATAAGTCTTTATATGGGCTCAAACAAGCACCACGGGCGTGGTTTGAAAGGTTCACTACTTACTTATTAACACTTGGCTTTGAAGCTTCAAAAGCTGATACGTCTCTCTTTTGTAAAGTTATTGATTATGCAACTACTTTTCTGCTCTTATATGTTGATGACATATTGATCTCTGGCAGTAATCTTCTGGATATTGAGTCACTTATCTCTGAATTGAAACGAGAGTTTGAAATGACAGATCTTGGTGAACTAAAGTACTTCCTTGGCCTTGAGGTTTCTCGAACTACCTCAACAATTACTGTCTGTCAGACCAAGTATGTCAAAGATCTTCTCACGCACGCTGGTATGGTTGACTGCAACTCTTGTCTTACTCCCTGTGCTCTCAAGGACAGTGTAACATCTGCTGCCTCTGCACCTCTGAAAGATCCTCACTTGTTTCAAAGTCTTGTTGGATCTTTACAATATCTTACCTTTACACGACCCAACATCTCTTTTGCGGTGAATAGAGCTTGTCCAAAGATGCATGCTCCAACTGAAGGGGATCTTATGGCTGTTAAACGAATTATGAGATACATCAAAGGGACTTCTCACCTTGGTTTATCTTTTAAAGCTGGTTCTGTTGAGCTGAAAACATTCTGTGATGCCGACTGGGCGGGAGATCTTCTTGACAGACGGTCCACCACAGGGTATGTTATATTTCTGGGTAACAATCCTATTTCATGGAATGTAAAGAAGCAGCCTACAGTTTCTCGGTCTTCAACAGAGGCTGAATATTGGTCCTTTGCTGTCACGACCGCTGAATTGTGTTGGATCAGGCAAATTCTTAAAGATTTTCAAATTCGTCTTCTCACGGCTCCCACATTGATGTGTGACAACACTTCAGCAATAGCTTTGGCCAATAATCCTCTGTTTCATGCAAGGACAAAACATATTGAAATAGACTACCATTTTGTGCGTGAGAAAACTACTCTTAAGGATATACAAATCAACTATATTTCAACTGTGGATCAGATAGAAGACATCTTCACAAAGCCTTTATCACATTCACGCTTCCTTCATCTTAGATCCAAACTGAGTCTCTTCGAGTAATCAATTTGAGGGCGGATGTTATGAGTACTAAATTAGCTGGATTGTCTTTTTATTGTTAAACAAGTAGTTAGTTTGTTATTGGGCCTACTGAAGTAGTTAGTTTGTTATTGGGCTTTGACTTTCTATTTAAAGTCCTGAGCTGAATCTTGTAATACATAACAAAATCATATATTCATTAATACACAAGATTGACAGCATTTCTGCCATTGTTATAATTCATCAGACCAATTTTCTTCTTCTTTCCCTATTTTCCATTCCCCCATTGTCGAAGTTTGAAACAGAAAGAAAGGTTTAAAGCCAGAATGACTGAAACCATGAAGAAATAAAGATTGCAAGTGAAGTCAGAATTCTGCAAGCCAAAGACAGGTACTTACAAATATAAAACCAAATTAGAATAATCCTTTTCTGCAGCTGGCTTGATTAGCATTTTCATCCATTGTTTATTTACTTAATATTTGTCTAATTGGCTGTTTTTATGTTTTAAAAAACGTTTTGAAAATAACCGTCAATTTTAGATTTTTTTTTAGAAAGGTAATTTTAAAAAACTTTTTTTTTTTAATGGAAGATTTAAAGAGTATATTAATGCATTGATAGCAGAATAAAACATGTTATTTATAAACCTTATTTTTAAAAAAAAAGAAATGAAAAAGAAAAAAAAAAGGAACTAAAAACAAATGGTTAACAAGAAAACATGTTATTTATAAACCTTGTTTTAAAAAAGAAAAATTAAAAACAGGAAACTAAAAGCAAATGGTTAACCTATTCTGGTTGAGGTGCACATTAAGAACATTCATACAATGACCTATGTGCCTCGGGTCATGCACTCATTATGGAAAATTGCTATCCTAACGAACTCATCATCAACACTTGACTTTAAAATAAAGCTCGTACTCACTTATTTTTAGATCTTTTTGTTGACCATTGTATAAAGATCGAGTAGACAACTTTGAACATTTAAAGATCTATTAGAAACTTTTAAATTTTATGGAATAAATAAACACAATTCTAAAATTTCAAAGAAACTTGAATTTTAATCTAAAATTAGATTAAAAAAGTGGAATGCTCTTCTTAGTTCTTACAATAGTTTTTAAAACTTGTTCAAATTTGAAGGCATTTTTGGTCCATAAGCTTTTATGCCGTTCCTATTATTGTCCATAAAATTTTAAATTTTAGTCTTTAAACTTTTAATCACTCAGTTTATTTAAAAAAAAATTAAAACCTTATTTTTAGTCTCAAAGTGATAATCTAATTGACGTATGGACAATGGATGCTACTATATCATATTTTAATAATTGTAATAAATTTTTTTTATGGTAGGACGAAACCATAATAATGAATGACTAACATTTTATATTTTACCCTGTTAAAAAAAATGATATTTTAAAAATTAAACAATAAAAAATTAGATAAAAGGAAAAAGTAGAAATCAAAATAAAAATTCTAAAATGTTGCTCATATATTAAATGCACATTTGGTCCTTGTGATTTGAATTTAGTTTCTATTTAGTCTCCGAATTTTTAAAACTAACACTTTTGGTATTTGATATTTGAATTTAGTTTCTATTTGAGTCCTTGATGTTTAAAAAATGATGTGTTTGGTCTTCGAGATTTGAGTTTGTTTTTTAAATTATTCCTGAAGTTTGAAATTAATTTCTAAATAGTCTCTAAGTAGAGTTGATCGTTAATTAATATATTGGAACGAAGATGTGATAGTTAAAATATACTAACTAGACTTTTCTGATATGTATTTTTTAAATGAGTGGTCTTTTTTAATACTCAAGGACTAATTAGAAACCACTTACAAATTTCAAAGGTCAATTAGAAATCAAATTTAAATGTCGAGGACCAAACATGACACTTTTGAAACTTTAAGAACTGAATTCAAATCACAAAGAAGCCAAAGCAAGCTTAGTAAATTACATGTTTAGTTCGTGAATTTTAAAATGCCATGGTAATTTTTTGTTCAGCATTTGAATAGATTTCTACTCCAAGGGTACTTTTGAAATATTGGCTAAAGTTCAAAAATAATATTGCAACTTTAAAGAATTGAAGTATTTTTGAAACAAAAGAAAAAGTTTAAGGGTTTTTTTTTAAAATAATTTAGCCATAATCCAAACTATATTATTCTCGTGCGACCCGACCCGGTTTTGCTGGCCAACTTCCATGGGCTCATTTCTGAAACCCTAGTCACCTTCTTCTTCTTATTTCCTGTCAAAACCTCACTCCAAAATTTCTTCAGTTCCTCTTCCAATGGCGCTTCAACTCAGCCTCAGACCCAAAAACCCTAAAAGTCTCACCAATCCTTCTCTCATCCACCTATTCTCCTCCAATTCCTCCGCCCCATCTGATCCAAATGACGAGCCCGTCGATACTTCTTCCTCCGCCTCCAATGGCTCTGCTCAATCTCCCATGTCCTCTTACTTCAGCGATGTCAAAGCTCGCCTCAAACAGCAGCAGCAATCTCCTTCTCCACCGAGTGCTAGAAAGCCTTCGTATCCATTCACTTCTATTCCGAATCGATCGAGTTCTCCGGCTTCAAAAGCCGCTTCACTCGAAGAAATCAGAAAGAATCTCTCTGAATTTCGCAGTCGATCGTCTGTTCCTCCTCCCTCCGAGCTCGGCTCTACGCCTTCCTCTTCTGCTTCTTCGTCTTGGCAGCGCGGTATCTCGTTTCAAGAGCTTTACAAGAGAAACGCGATGAGGAAGGGCGAGGATGGTAATGCACCTGCAGATTCGACGAACGGTGGCCGGAGCAGCATGCTGCCGTTTGATTCTATTCGGGAGAGCTTGCGGCGGGCGAGTTCATCGAGGGCGATGCAAAATGAACGAAAGAGTGGGGATTCAATGTCCTTATCGGCTTTTAAGAACAGCTTGAAATTGAAACCGTCGGACCCGTCGTCGACACCGGTGTTTGGTGGGACAGAGAGGTTGCCGGCGTCGGTTTTTGGGAAGGAGATGAGGGACAGAAAAGATGGGGAGAACGAGGGAATGAAGACGGAGTTTGTGAAGATGTATAGCCATGGGGAATTGGGGAGCAAGTTGAGAGCTCTGAGGCCAGAAAAAGCAAAAGGGAAGAATTGGTTTTCATTGACGGAGTTGAATGAGAGGTTGATGAAGCTAAGGGCAATGGAGGAGAAGGAGACTGAGTCGAAAATTGGGGGGATTTCATTCCAGGATTTGAGACAGAGCTTGGTTAAGATGAAGATAACTGATGATGAAAAGGCAAAGAAAACGACAAGTGAGTAAACAAATTCGTGTACAGTTAGGAATTATAACTAGTTTTCTTTGAAATTGTTACATGAAATTTGCTTATGTTATTGAAACTAGTCTGGAAGAGAAAGTGGGCTGAAAATCTTGCCAAATAGATGGCCATTCAAATTCTGAAACTTTAAAAAGGAAGAATCTAAGCCATCTTAAGTGCATTATTTGGTTAGGAGGCTGTGTACAGCATGTGAAACTATCGAGGGCTGTTTTTAGTTCTTTTTCTAATTCAGAGTTAGATAAATTAGAGAGAATGTGTTTAAGCATGTTGACCACCTACTTAATATTTCTGTAAGTTACTTTGGCAACCAAATGTAGTAGGGTCGACAGTTGTTTTGTTAGAATAGTCAAGGTGCATGCAAGCAGACTTGGACACTCACAAATAATAAAAAAAAGGAAGAGATTTTTTTTTAATACAACAATATGAGGAGATTTGAACCTCTGACCAAGGCTTTATACCTGTTGAGCTGTGCCCCATGACGGCAAAAAAAAAAAAAAAGATTTAGATAATGTAATCTTCACGTGCTTATGTTATGAAGTACCTCTCTTGGGCCTATTCACTAGAACTGTTATCTTGGTCCTCCTGTGGGGAGCGATGCACTTTTTCTAGAGTCACTGAAATTTTGAAATTGTTTTCATTTTTGGTCTCTCCCAGTCCAGCGGCTTGATATCTTGGGTCAGATAGGTCGAACACCGAACTATATGCTACAACCTCCAAAGGAACATCTTGTTGAAAAGGTATGGGATTTCATTAAGTATTGTTAATTAGTTTTAATTTTAGTTTTTCTTTTTCCATGAACCAATTTAAAATTATCCTAGTCCTTAAAAGTTATGGATGCTGGACTACACTTATTTGCTTGTCCTCTTGGCTACTACAGTCTTATCTCTCATTTCTAGCTTTCACTATTACCTTTTGAATTCTCTGATTGTTGATGAAAATATTGATTTTTTCTTGTTCCATTCTTCAAATCATCCAAGTGGATGGTATTCCTGATTTTCTTTTATTGTTAAACTACAAGCAAGCTCCTCATTCTCATTTTTAAACTTGCATTTGTAGTTTCACACTGCAATTTCATTCTGCTTGTTTCATGTGAAAGTTGAACTACGTGATTTTGATTTGTCATTTACTAGAGTCAGTAATTTCATGCAGTATTTCCATACGGATAACATGTCGTCTGCTGAAAAGCTGAAAATCGAGTTAACAAAAGTTAGAGATGAATTTAAAATGTCGGAGTCAGACTGTGGATCTGCTCGGGTTCAAGGTACATCTTTTGATTGTAATTCTTTAAAACATTCATCTCGGCAGATTTGGAAATCTTGATCGCATGGGATATCTGCAGAGCCTTTATCCATGGCACAAATTTTCGTACTTGTCTCCAATCCTCTTTCCCCCCCTTAATATTTCTGTCGTCCCTTAAGGCTGTATATAACAGACACGATTCTGGGAGGTTATTGAGCCTTTTGCAGTTAAATATTTCAAAGTAAAGATTTTGACATCCTTTTTATTCTTATCTCTGATTCAAATAATGCTTAATTTCGTTCTTCTTTGTACTCTGCAGTTGCACAACTTACCACTAAAATCAATCATCTAACTGCCGTCCTGCACAAGAAGGTAAATGAAACCGTATTTTCCTTTCATCTACTACACATTTTAAGATCATAGTCACAATTTTCTTGATTCCATTCCGACTCGTATTGAATTTTCATATCTAGTATTAGGAACCACGTCTCTTCCCTCACAGATTTGCATTTTGAATTTGAATCTGTGTAATGTATCAAAAGTGTTGCTATAAATATACCATTTGGCTTCAAATTTTTGGATGGTTTCTGAAATTGATATTGTAACTGTTTGTGGTCACATCTTCATACATCATAAATGTGAAAATTGGTCAATATGATTCAGGACAAGCATTCTAAGAAAGGTCTTCTTGCAATGGTGCAACTGAGGAAAAAGCTACTGAAGTATCTGCGACGAACCGACTGGGAATCCTACTGTCTAGTTCTTAACAAACTCGGTCTTCGAGACAACCCGGATTACAAGAACTGAAGTACAGGTGGTCTCTGTTCTTCTCTTACATGCGTTCAAATCTCTTTCCTGAGGTTTGCACTCAGTTTTGTTTCATTCATACCATCATATCATGAAGTGAGAGCTTTCTGCTTAGATAGTTCATTGCTAATGGGAAAGTGCAGAATTTCACAAGTTTTATTTCAATAGATTGTATTAGCAAATCCTGATCTGGTGTAATACTGTTTTTGAATTTATTCCTTTTTTAGCTGCAAAAAGGACTGCTCTGCTCCTGCTGGCAAATAATGGAGTTGAAAGTAAAGTGGTCTGCAACAATTTTAGTCTGCAGTTAACCATGTTCATTTCCATATTTATACCTTTTATACCTTGTCTTTCTTTTCCAGATTAAGGCTTTTTAAAAAAAAGTTATTATTTTATTATTTTTTTTGCCTTCCTGGCTGAGTTTGGAAAATATTGAAGATTGTTTGGTTTTTTAATTTTAAAGTTGTTCAAAGTTTCTAATCTTTGACCATCATTTGAAAGACCTTGTAATTCTACTTTATTTTTTATTTAATCCTTTATTATCTTATCATGGATTAAGGTTTACTATACCTCCATTAATATTGATAAGGACTAAGGAGTGATAAAAATCTTCTCATGAAATAAGTTTTATTTTTTTCATTAAAAGAAAGTGATGTAATTTTATTTCATTGAGAACTTAAAAAGAAAATTTAAAATAGTATATTAAATAAAAATTTATTTGGCAGGTTGTTATGGATCCTTAGTTTTTTTTTAGAGTTCAATAAATATAGCGGTGGAAAATTGAGAAACGGAGTATGTGTTCTATTTCTGCCATATTCAAATTGGTAAGAGCAGTAGGTTTTATAATTTTATTTTGGAAAAAAATCTATCTATACCTCTAAACTTTGGGGTTGTATCAAATAAAATTATAAATTTCTATAAGTAAATCAATTTAGACCATTGGTTAAAATTTGGTTTTAAAATTGTTAATTAAATTAGAGAAAAATGTTGAAATTAAATAGATAGTAACAAGTTTTCATTAATATGAGTGGTTTTTTCTTATTCTTGTCTTCTTCTATTTCTCTACTTATCTAAAAAGAATTATGTCATAATTTTTCTTGCTACTATGGTAGGATTTGAAAAAAAAAAATTTATTTTGGTGATTTTGAGCTGATTTTAAATGGAATTAAGAGAATAATTTTATTTCGGTGATTTTGAATTGATTTTAAATTGAATCAAGAGAGTTTAAATTGATTTACAACAAATGTGAGGAATGAAGGTTTGAATTTTTGGCCTCAAAGGGGTAGTACATGTAGAGATAGCAAAAGTACCCACAAGGAATTCCACATGAATAATTTTATTTTATTTTTTTAAATATAAAATATATATTATAATTATTTATAATAATAATATAATATATTATATTATTAATAACATTATGTATATAAATATTTTAAAACCTTTTACTGTATTCTGTATACTTTTTTAGTTTCTGTTTTTCTTTTTTTCTTTAATTTAATTTCATTAGTTTGGGTGTGTTATACTGTTGTTATATATAATTTTATAATATAATAATTTTAATATTAAATTTATAATAAAAATATGGGTAAAATATACTTTTGATCTCTGAGGTTTGAAGATAATGTCTATTTATCAAATGGGGCCTTAGTTGTTGAAGTTTCAAAATAGACATTTAGTATATGAAGTTTGGAAAATAATTATATATAGTCTCTATGTTAAATTGACCATTAGTTGACCTACGAAAAAGTGATGGCAATGATGAGTTGGCAATTTTAAAATAAATTGGCCATATTTATTCATTTTATATTATTTTTATATTATGTGCCATTATTTTTTCTTTTTTCCTCTACCCTCTCTCTCTCTCCCTTCTCCTTCTCTTCCCTTTTCTCCCTTTCTCCCTCTATCAACTGGTGTCACTGCCCAGAATTAAAAGAAGGAAAAAAAATACCCAAACACTTTTAAAATACAAATGTAAATGATTAAGTCAATGATGGGTACTTGAGAAAATAGAAAAAAAAAAAAAGAAGCTCAAGAATCACGTAAGAGCAGGAAGAAATTTCAAGTCAATGATGGAAAATCCGAATTTCAAAATGCCAAAAATTCTCATAATGAACTAAAGAATCAGTGTCCAAAGCTATGCCACAAACTCAATCTCACAAAGCAAATACCAATTTGACTTTCGCCTCTACTTCGTCGTGCCGTCATCGCCTTAGGCGTCGTTGATTTTCCAAATGCTGTTGTCGTCGCCGACCTCGGCTATTCTACGGGGACTGAACCCACTCTTCGCAATTTTCGAGATCGTCGATGCCATCCACTCCCAGCGCATCGAAGGAGGCGGCGCAATTGATGGTGTTTTTAAACGGTCTGCCGGAGAATAATTTCAACTCTATTTTTAGATGATTATCAAAATTTTGTGGGTTAATACCATGAATAGTTAATGAATTACTAAATCCATTACCACTCTTTCGTTAGCTTTAATCCATTACCAAATCTACAATGCCTAAGTAAGTGTTTGAGATTTTTTTTTTAAAAAAAATAGGCAGTAGCACCCGCGGATAGAGAGGGAGAAGGGGAGAAAAGAGAGGGGAAGGGAAAGGGAAGAGAGAGAGGTGAGCGAAAAATAAAAGCAAAGAGAAAAAAAAATGCCACATAATATAAATGAATAAACATCATCAATTCATTTAAAAATTACCAACTCAGTATTGCCACATTACTTTTTCGTTCGTCAACTAACAGTCAATTTAACATAGGGACCATTTAGAGTTATTTTCCAAACTTCGGGGACTAAAGTGTCCATTTTGAAACTTCAAGGACCAAATAGACATCAACTTCAAACCTTAGGGACCAAAAGCGTATTTTGCCCTAAAAATATTAAATATTTTTAAAAATTAATTATTTAAATAAATAAAACAATAAAAATTCTATATTAAATATATATAATTTAAATATATTTACTGATTTTTAATTAATTTTCAATTAAAAATAAATAACAACAAACAAGGATTTGTCCCTGCAGGGACATGATCCTTGAATGGGGATTCCTCGACCTCGACCCCGACTCCCTAAAATGGAGAATGGAGTGGGGACGAGGATGAAAAATCCTCACAGGGACGGGGATGAGGAGTGCATCCTCGACCCCATCCCGCCTCGTTGTCATCATTAAGTATATGTCAATTATTATTGAACTATGTCCATTTTGATAAATAAATGTGTAAATTGAAAGTCTAAGAAAAGAATATCCGTGGAAAGAAAAAACAAAGAAGAAAGTCTTTTAACTTAAAAGAGAGAAAAATTTAAGATTTGGAATTAAATTAAAATCATTTGACAAAATCAAATTAAAAAAAAAAAAAGAAAAATCATCATAATTTAAAAAGCCCAAATGAAATGAAAACCCTAGTTTTCAAGGAAAAAGAATTTTATAGAAAAAAAACCATAGGGTTTCGCGCCATCTCATCACGGCCAAAGCAGTCTCTCCCGCGCTTTCCCCCTTCGTTTACTAAAGCTTTCCACTGAACCAAAACCATATGATCGACCACTAAACATTCCTTCTCCATCTCCTTCATCTCTGTGCTGTTGCCGCTTCATCATCTGTAAGGTACGCCTTCCTTCTTCCTCTTCCGATTTTAGGTTTTCTTTGATTTTGATATATACCTAGAATGAAGATTGCCGTTCTGTATTCGCAATCGAATGAATTTCATGTTATAAATTTCCGCAATCTATAAAACCTACGTTCTTACTTGTGATTGTCCCTCTCGCTTTCGGTGTTTGTGAATGTTTTAGGTTTGCATGAGGTAAGTTTTGTCGAAAACCCAATATCTAAATCTTATTTTCCAAACGCAGGAAAAGCTCTGTTTAGTGCCGTTTGCATCTGCGGTGGTTACGAGTTCTATTTCTGGTAGTTAATTGACTTGGGGATAAAGCTTTTGAGCGTACAAGTTGACGCAGTTTCAAGGTCAGGATATGATCCATGCTCGCTTCCACATTCTATAAGCCATTGTAAGATTAATTTCTTGTTTCATATGTGATTTTTTATTTTTATTTTTTTGGTATTTTATTATTATGTATTTGTTTTTTGTGGGCTATGACGAGTGGGTAAGGAATACATTTGATTTTTTTTTTTTTTTTTAAGGTGTAATATGCATTGGATAGTTTCTGTTTCAATCACGATATGCTACGAAATTTTGTGGAAATGATTGATATAGAAGACCTCTCTGATTTTTTTTTTCTTTTAATTTTTAGGAGTTTTGGAGCAGTAACAGTGAGAAGATTCTCGAGTTCTCTACTGAAAGTTTCTTCTAAGAATTTTATCCGGAAGATCCAAATGGGAACTAATCAGAACTCTATACTAAGTGGTTGCAGCAGTAACTCTAGAGGAGCTTTGGTGGTTCTAGAAGGTTTGGACCGTTGTGGGAAGACTACACAGTCCAGTAGATTAGTCCAGTACTTAGAAGGACTTGGGCATTCTGCTGAGCTTTGGCGGTTTCCTGACAGAACTACAAGTGTTGGACAGATGATATCTTCCTATCTTTCAAACAAATCACAGCTGGATGACCACACAATACATCTTCTTTTCAGTGCAAACCGATGGGAGAAGAGGTTTGTTAATTTTTCTTTATACAACTTGCATCTTAGTCTCTTAGATTGATAAATTTTCAGTTCCTAACATGTGATGTAGCTTTCTATGTTGTTATTAAGTGACAAGCTTCGAAATTAAAAATAGTGAACCTGGTTTTAGAAGTTCCAAGCAACGTTAGTTGTGAACTTTCGACCCAAAACCATTTTGTTGCATGTTGGATATCCACATCTTTTTATAGGAAGAATGGTATACATCTACCCCAAGAGTATGTGCTTTGTGTTTAATTACTGTAATGCTCATGCAGATCATTAATGGAAACTAAATTGAAGAGTGGAACCACTCTTATTGTTGATCGGTATTCTTATTCAGGGGTGGCCTTTTCATCTGCCAAAGGACTTGGCATTGAATGGTGTAAGGTAAAAATACAAATAAGCAATTTGGCTGAATCCTTTGTTTATTCAGATAAATGTTCTTTCTTTTTTTTTTTTTTGTATTTTTTAATGTGGGGTTTTAAAATGCTGATGTTATGTAATACTTCTTTTGACCTGTTTTGTAATTATGTACAGCTCATTTCTTCTTTGTGGTGTCTAAGATTTGAGATTCTTTTGTAATTATAGCCTAGCTTTAATCCTCCATAATTGGAAGGAGTTTTTGGGAGGGGGCCTTCTCATCCCCCTGCCCCTAAGCTGTTTTGGTTACTGTAATATATTCCCATTGTTTCTTATAAAAAAAATGCTCATGTTACATTTGTCCTTTGCAGGCACCGGAGGTTGGTTTGTTAGCTCCGGATCTAGTACTGTACCTCGACATATCTCCAGAGGTTGGTTAAATTATTATATCATTTTTTTCTGGAACAATTTTAAATGCATTTATTAGGATGGTTTACCATAATTCACCTTTTCCAACTTGTTAATGTAATGAAGCTATATATATATATATTAACATTTTTCCGTCGGGACTCTTCAAGTCATAGCTGATATAGAAATTGTCAACCACGTCCTTAAAGATCATAGAAGCAATTGTAAATATGTATTGGACTTTTCTATGGAACTCAATCAATTGTATTGTGTGTAGCACACAGTAGGCAGGCCATTGTTCAAGTAGAGCAGGTGTTTTTATAGACTTATTTTGCAAGTTTTTTATTATGTCATTGATGACAATGGACTTATAAGCATAATAAACTAAAATCCAGAGAATAGTGTCCTTTGTGCAATCTATGATATCAAAATATTATACTATTTGCGTGACTTTATCTAGAAGTACTGCCATTTTTTTTATGTTAATGATAAAAATTGACTTTGATTTGTAACCCTCACCAATTAGACAAATGGTCAAATTCAAAAACTTCCAATCTATATTTTGATTGCTTAATGAATAACGAGTTATTTTGAATGAGCAGAAAGCTGCAGAAAGAGGAGGTTATGGATGTGAGAGATATGAGCAGCTTGAGTTCCAGAGCAAAGTTGCCCAGTACTATCAAGTTTTGCATGATTCTTCTTGGAAGGTAGTGTTTCATTTGTCTTGGAAACATTGACAGAATTTATGCATTAGGAATCGTTGCTTTGGGCTTTCACGTTCGTTGTAGTGGAAGCTGGTTCTTTGTATTTTTTTGGTTAATAAACACTCTTAATTCCTAAACTATAATGAAACTAATCATTTAGTCCTGAACTTTAGTTTGTAACAATTTAGTCTTTATAGTTTGAAATTTGTAACAATTTGGTATGAATTTTAGTATGTAACAATTTAGTCCCTATACTTTTAAAACTTGTAACAATTTACTCGTCCCTACCTTGAAAAATCTCATCAAAGAAATGTCGATTTTTGTTATGCAACAACTTAGGCCTCATTTGATAACCATTTGGTTTTTGAAAATGAAGTCTATAAATACTACTTCCACATGTGAGTTTCCATGTTTTCTTATCTACTTTTTACCTATGTTTTCAAAAACCAAGCCAAGTTTGGAAAACTAAAAAAAGTAGTTTCAAAAACTTGTTTTTGTTTTTGGAATTTGGCTAGAAACTCAAATGTTTCCTTAAGAATGATGGAAACCATTGTAGAGAAGATGAAAAACCATAGTAGAGAAATGATTAGAAAACAAACATGATTTTCAAAAACTAAAAATAAAAAATTAAATGATTATCAAACGGGGCCTTAGTTTTTTTAGTTTATAAACATCTTTGGTCCTTGTGTTGTCATTAAAAAAAAACATCTTTGATTCTTAATCAATTTTTCAATCTACATATGAAAAAAATTCTATTAAATCTTAACAACATTGTTTACCTTAGGTAAATCATTACAAATTTTAAAGCACAATGACTAAATTGTTACATAGTAAAGTTATATGATTAAATTGTTATGGAATTACATAGTAAAGTTTTATGATTAAATTGTTATGGAATTGAAAGTACATAAACTACATTAGACAAACTAAAGTATGTGGACTAACTTGTTACTTTCATGAAAGTTCAAGGACCAAAAATGTTTTTTAACTTTCCTTTGTTTTTTTTTTTTAGGATTTACTGACTGGATTGTGGACTTTCCTTTGACTTAATTACAGATTATTGATGCTTGCCAACCCATGGAAGATATTGAGAAAAAACTACAAGAGATTGTTCTGGGCTGTGTCAAGAGATGCCACAATGGGGAACCGCTTTCCCAGCTTTGGTTAAGTTGATGCATTCTTCCGAAGCTTGAAGATTTTTTTTTTCCCAATTATATTCAACATGTTGAGAACCTGGGGGCTTGTCTTGTTTGTTTTAACATTTATATAAGTTTAATTTGAATTTCTTTTTCACAAAGTTCTAATTTTCAAGCATTAGACATTATGAATCAATATGTGAGTCAGGAAAGAAAAGTTCAATCATGACACTTGTCTTCTAAAGCTTCCCCTCACCCCCCCCCCCCCCCCCCCCCCCCCCCCCCCCCCCCCATTGGGCTACACCCTTTGAGAATACAGAAAATATTACATTTTTTAAATTATTAATTGGAGCAAGACTAATTCATTCTAGTCTTGAACATTTTGAGAGGTTAAAGATTTCTAGATAGAAAAATAATAGTGATATCTAGTCCATATGTAGAAGTTTTATGCTTTATACACTGCCATCCATAATGTAATCATCAAGGGTACAAACATTCAAAGTGAAACATTACATAGAACTTTTAAGATAGTCAAAAACTGTTATGATCAACATAGTTGATACTTGATAGCTGCTAGTTATTGCAATTCAAAAAGAAGAATTCAGCTCTTTAGATGGCGATGGAATCATGGAGACTGAAATGGAGTTGTGAAGGGTGGTTCAGGTGGCAGGGGCACCAATGGCTCATTGAAACCAGAATCTGGTGCTGGTGGTGCAGACACAAAGGGAAATGGATACTGTGGAATATCTGGAACTTCAGGAACCAGGGGAGGTGGAAGAAAGGTAATGGGAGGCTGTGGAATCGTGAAAGGCGGTGGGTCGGTCGGGATTGCTACCAGTGGTGGAGGAAATATAGGGATGAACGGTGGTTGATCTGGTGTGAAATCAGTCGGAGGTGGCAGATCAGGAACTGGTGGAGGTAGTGAAAATTCTGGCAGAGGCGGTGAGAACGTTATTAAAGGCGTTGGAGTAGAATATAGTGGTGGTGGTGAAGGAACCAGAGGTGGTGGAAACCAGGTTGAAGGTGTTGGAGTAGATAACAATGGTGGTGGTGAAGGAACCAAAGGTGGTGGAACCATTTCTGAAGGGGTCGGAGTAGATAGTAATGGTGGTGGCGGTGATGGAACCAAGGGTGGTGGGGGAGAAGGAGATGAAGGAGGTGGAGATGGAGATGGAGTTTCAGGTGAAGCCAGAGGGGGTGGAGATGGAGTTTCAGGTGAAGCCAAAGGGGGTGGAGATGGAGATGGAGTTTCAGGTGAAGCCAAAGGCGGTGGCGGTGTTGCGAGAAGGGGAGGCGGAGAAGGAACCAAGGGGGCTGACTGATAAACTGGAGGAGGAGAAGAAACTAAAGGGGGCATAGGAGGTCTTGAGGGTGACAAAAATGGGTTATCTGAAGGGGAGGTTGGGAAAGGCCACTGGCCACAGGCTCCAAATAAGTATTGGTAAAATGGATCACAGTTAGATCTTCTTCTTCTGCTGCTTCTGCTTCTGTTTCTGTTTCTGGTTCTCTTTTCTTCATCTTTCCACCCTTTTCTTTCATGTTGATTTTGCTTATGTTCAGTATCTGCTTCTACAAGTACTTGGGAGATCAGCAGCAGTGCTAAAACTGATGCTATTACTATGGTAAGCTTCATTTCAGTTCTGATTCTTCTTCTGTCATAATCTTGTATGCATTTTGATGGTGTTATTTTTTGTATATAAAAGGGCACATATAGACTGGTTTGTTTTGACCTTGCCTTGAAGTTTGCAATTATAATGTTGATTTCTATACCATTTATGCTTGACTTCTTGAGTTTCAAAGAGCAGAAGTCAGATAGCTGGAAGGATTTGAATGCAGCAGAGTGTGAATTAATGGACACAACTCTCCATGCTGAGAGAAGGGTGGGAAGCAAGGACTAGCTACCTTCAAATTTGTGACTTCCAATGCCAATTTATGTAAGTAGTCTATAAATACCCTCTCTCTGAGTGAGTAGTTGAAAGTTGCATAGAAAACTTCTATCTCTCTCTCTGAGTTGTTGAAAGTTGAAGTGAAAAACTTCTAAGCTTTTGGGATTTTAAGACTTAAAACTCCAAACTATTAATTGTATCCATTAAAATTCTAAATTTTATAAGTGAATTAATTTAGACATTCTCTTAAGATTTTGTTCTAAAACTGTTAATACATAGTTCTCACACGTGTATATGATTTTAAATGGAGAAATTAACGTAATGTTAGAGAGAAATATTGGAATCATATAGATGGTGGCAGATTTTCATTAATATGAATGGTTTTTCATCTTCTCATATTTTTCTCTTTTTCTCTATTTATTTAGGAAGATTTACGTGATAATTTTTCTAGGATTTTGGGAGAATAATTTTTTAAAAGATTTTGAGTTGATTTTAAATGGAATTGAGTGAAAATAGTTTTAAATCACTAACGAATTGTGTAAATTGATTCACTTATGAAAATTTAAGGTTTAAATTGATACAATTATTAATTTGAGGGTTTAATTGATACCACTCAAAAAATTTAGGTCCCCCCGTTTGATAACCATTTGATTTTTAGTTTTTGAAAATTAAGTTTTTAAATATTACTTGCACCTATGAGTTTTCCTGTTTTGTTATCTATATTCTTTACATATATTTTCCAAAACCAAGTCAAGTTTTGAAAGCTAAAAAAAGTAGTTCTCAATTTATTATTTATTTATTTATTTTTAAATTTGACTAAGAATTCAACTCTTTTCTTAGAAAAGATGAAACTCATCGTAGAGAAATGATGATAAAACAAGCTTAATTTTCAAAATTCAAAAACTAAAAATTAAATAGTTATTGGGTCTTAGGAACATAAATTGATTTTTTTTTCTCAAAGTTAAAACTTGAAAGTTAGAAGCAAAGCTTCTCTCTCTCAGGTTTGAGTGGTTGGGAGCTGCAAGGCTTCTAGATGTGTGGTGACTTGGACTCTAAGAAAAAATTGTCTAGCTGAACATGGAAAAGAAGGCAAGTCTTCTTCATCATTTAATGATTTACCACTTGATTGTCCATATAATTTTATTGTAATGTATTCAATACTTGATTTTTGATATAAAATTAGAAGTTTATACTGGTAAATAATCAGATATGAAAATGTTCTTTTCCTGAAGGAAAAAAAGGGGTATGACTATATTTTAAAGAAATATGCTATTTGTTGTTTATTTGACTCATTGGTAAGGGGCTGTCTTGAATGAAGTGCCATTTTCTCTGTCAAAAAGGATGGACCAGTTGGGACAGTGAGTGAGTTATAATAGTCTGTGTGTTATAATAATCTGTGGAGTTATATAATATGTGTTTAGGATGCAGAGTTATGTAGTATATGTTATAATAGTCTGTGTTTGGGGTGCAGAGTTATTCACAAACTATTATAACATAAATTATTATAACATGCACTCCAAACAGCCTCTTAAAACTTTATTTATAATTAGGGATTAAAATATCGGTTCATATATCTATAAGTTGAAGGGTTTGACATCGATATTAATTTTTTTTTCTTTGAGTGTAACATATATAGGTGGGGATTTGAGCTTTTGATTGGACAAGGGGTATATGTTTTAACATGTTGAACTATGTTGGGTAAAATAGTAAGAATCAATTATGAATTACAATTTAATTCTACCAATAAACTTATCTTGTTTGCCTTTCTTAGTATTTTTTTGAATAATTTGAAGAGACTAAATACTTACACTTCATTTTATAAAAATATGTGAAATTAGAATTTATTTTGTGTGTAAATAAACATGTAATACAAATAAATTTGATCACATATATATTTTTTATCGCAGATATTTAATATTTACATTGAAATTGAGGCGTTACTTATAGTTTAGAGATTTGTTAAAAATTTGAGGACATTATTTTCTAAAAGAAACTTATACTATCTTGTATAAATATTCATGAAATACAAGAATATCATTCATTACTTATCAATATGAATATCAATATTAATAACAAAATTTATTGAGTGAAAATAACTGAAATAATTTTTATAATTTTTTTTTACAGAAATATCATCAATATTCATCAACCCATTCATAAAATTGAAATTTTAATATCCACAACGATATCAATATTTTAATCTTTGTTTATAACCATGTTTATCTACAATTATTTCACCTGCAAGTTGCACTCAATTTCTTTTTTTTTTGAAACTTATTGAAGAAATTGATTTATATTTCTCTAATTCTCTAACTATGATTGTAGATAAACTTTAATTTGTCGTTTATCTCAATATGTTGTTTCGATCTTATTTTAGACTCAAACGTTTAAAATTTATCCATCAATTTGAAATTATTAAAACAAATATCTTTCTTTCTTTTATGGTTATTAACAATTTTTATCTTCTAAAAAAAAAAAAAAAAAACAGTTTCAATCAACTTGTTTGGTCTTTCATATTCAAAGAATTTTTTTTTTTTTAATTTTTAAAATGCAGTAGGGGTTGGAGAGATTTGAACTACAGACCTCGTAATCGTTAACATATTTAATATGCCAATTGAGCTATGCTTTCTTTGGCTCATATTCAAAGAAGTTTATTTTTATCGATGTATGATTTTTCTCACAATGTGTGACTTTCCATACCATTTTTCATCTAAAACTCAATTTCCTAATTTCTCTTCCTAATCAAATGCGATTTAAACTCTTCAATTTAATTTTTTACAACTTAATCACTTAACTATGCTCACCAAAGTCCAAAAACTTGTGACCTATATTTTTCAACTAATCTTAACATTATATTTTCAAATCAGTCTTTCATATTTTAATGAGAAAATTAATGAAATTATTGTTTATAATAGTTAAGAGTTAACACGACACATACATAATTGAAACCTACTATTTATATCATGGGTACCATTATTTTACAAGTTATTATTAAACACATTTTCATTTCATTTTAAAGAAAAGTTGACAGAAGGTTCAATTAAATTTAGAATTTAAGAAAAAGAAAAAGAAAAAAGAAAAAAGAAAAAGTTCTCTATCATTTTACATGAACGAACTCAAATAAAAACACAAATCAACGATTAATCCAAAGACAAACCCTAGAAAACGACGACGCATTACTTGAAAATCTCTTCTCCAAGAACCTCCTCTGCAAATACTCCATGGCCGCCGCCCTCTCAAGCTGGTTCTGCAGTAATGGCGCCAAGTCCAAGCTCGTCCGAATCGTCCATCCCGGCGGCCACATCGAGCTCCACGACGGCCCCGTCCGGGCGGCGGAGATCATGCTCCGAAACCCTAAATTCTGCCTCACTCACTCCCAATCAGCTCATCATGCATGGGCCATCGTCTCGCCGGACACGACGCTCATGCTCGGCTGCAAATACTACCTCTTACCGGAAAACACCGTTGGAAACCTCCAGAAGAGACATCCGCCGCCGTCTACGACGAAGGAAAATGGAGATTTGGAATCGGATTGTTTCAATGGCGGAAACTGTATGATGTGTTTCGTTTCAAACGAGAAGGGCGAGAGAATTGTGAGGTCGGAAATTGGAAATAGTTGCAGAGGAAAGTCGGAATGTGATGAGGATTTGGAGGGGAATAGGGTTAATAGGAGAGGGGTATTTTTGCAAAATAGGAATATTAGAGGGTCTCCCAAGAGAACATCTGGGTCATCCGATAATTGGGAACCAAATTTGAATAGCATCTCTGAAGAATATTGAAAATTTGTATTTGTTTTATTAGTGATATCGTTTAGGGTGCGATTGGGTTGGGTTCGGTCGGTTTAGTTTTGGATGATTAATGCTGGTCGATTAGGCATGTTAATATGAATGATAATAAATAAATTGAGTGTAATGTAGTAAAAAATTAATAAAAGAGGAAAGTTTAGTTCATAATGTTTAATGTGAATTTGATCATTGTTGATGTGCGATTCTAAATGAAGTTAATTGTTGACGTATCGTTCGAGGTGAGTTCTAATTAGTTGATCTTGTACATTTCGAAGCTAAATTGATGTAGGACAAGATTAGATAATTAGCTAATTAGCCTAGTTATAGTTATCATTAGTTTAGTAGTTAATTTTAGATTAATTAGTTCTTAATTAGTATTTTAGATGTTTAATTAGTTATGTGCTTATTTTCTCGTACCAATAGAGATAGTGTCCCTCACTTATATATCCATGATCTAATTTCCCTTGTCTAACCAATGTGGGACTTTGGTCGCACTCCCAACAAGGGTTTGTAAGTGAGCTTTTCGAATATATATTTTGAATAGAACATTTGGTTCTTTGAAAGTTTTCTCTCTTTTGGGATGAATTTCCTTTCTTTGGCTATGGATTTGGCCTAACCTAAAATCCGTTGCGTTAATTGGTATCAGAGCTCTCGGATGAACTGTGAATGTTCCCGTGAAGGTACGAACCCATGGACAGCGGTTAGAGACGCCAGCATCAACGATAGACTTTCCACCATGGATGTGCTTCTTCATCCATGTATTTTGAAACAATATGCACCTATTCCTCACCATTAGGGATGACGAAAATCTCCCCGCAGGTCCTCGTCCCAAATGGGGCAAGGAATCCTCAGTTTGATCGGGTATGGGGGTCAAACTGGGAATTTTTTCAGGTCCCCGCTTCGTCCTCATCCCCGAACCCGCCCCAAATATTTTTTTAATATTAATTTTTAAAAATAGATTATAATTATTTATAATAATATTATTATTAATATATTTTATTATATAATATTATTAATAACATTATATATATATAAAAGTACAAACACCTTACTGTCTTGTTACTATTTTTATTTTCCTTTCTAATTTAATTTCATTAGTTTATATGTATTTATTATATTTAATTTCATAATATAATAACTTTTGTATTAAATTTATAATAAAAATGTTATATATTTTTAAAAACTAATTATTTACATAAATAAAGCAATAATAATACTAATTTAACATAAAAGTTATAATTTTAATATATTTATAAATTATTAATTAAAAAAATAATTATAAATAAAAATGAAAAACAAGGATTTTTTTTCCATGGGGACACGATTCCTGAACGGAGATTCCCAACACCGACCTCGACTCCCCAAAATGGGAAATGGGGCGGGGACGGGGATGAAAATTTCCTACTGAGACGGAGATGGGGAGTGCATCCCTGGTCTCGCCTCGCCTGTTGCCATCCTTACTCACCATTCTCATACTTCATGTAGAAGTTACACACCATCCAAAGCGAGTTACAACACCCTTACTCAACAACCACCATCATCAAACTTCATCAAAACATTCCAAACCACCCAAAACAAAGTTTCATCAAACAAAATATTATGAAAATCACACGCAATATTCAACCGATTTTGTAGTCAAAGTACTTAAAAAATTGTCTAAAAGATTAGATGCCTACCGTGTACATTTACAAAGCGACTATGAAGGTGGAGACGAAGCAGAGGACAACTATGAAGAAGATGAAGATAGTGACAATGAAGAAATGGAAGAGAGGAAGAAGATGCGAAATCATGGGCATCCATGGGGTTCATGGATGATCGAAGAAATTAGAGACAAAATAGAAATACAAGAAGAAACCAGAGGAAAAAAAGAAAAGGTCGGAAAAGCAGCGAAGAAATCATGGATGTTGGATTTGGAGAAGACAAAGCTGGTTTAGTAAAAAAAGCTAAAGAAATCGAAGATGTTGGCGTTATAGCAGAGAAAATCGAGGAAGAAGAGGAAAATGAAGAAAACGATTTGTCGGAGCTTGATGTTTTCGGACAGAAATACAAAACGCAACACATTGCAACGTTGTCAGAGGAGGCTGATTCATCGAAGGAAGATGCTTACGCCGCCGCCAGTTTGTCGAAGGAGGACAAGTACGCCGACACAGGATCGTCGGAGGCAACCGATTTGTCGAATCTCGAGGACAGGGACACATGTTGTTGGTTATTCGAATGGGAAAGATTTGGCTGCAGCTTTGCCGAAGAGGGTTCTTTTGACCTCCGTGAACACGTCGAAATGTGGCTTAACCTTTGCCACCATCACCTTAGATGCATAGAAGGAGCAGTCGCCAGTAACGGTTGAAGAGGAAAGAATCGCGTGGGTAGCCATGTCTCATGATGAAAAAGAAAGAAAGATGGGAGTGGGGGCAATTTTGGAAATTTGTATAATAACCTCAAACCTAAATGGTAGGACTCCTATGCATCGAGTCCAAACAAAGCATTTCTACTCCATCCTGAGGAATTTTTCATGGAGGATTGCTTTATTTTCATTATGTATTTGAAAAATTTTACGACGAGATTTTTCGATTGAAGTTTACCACACTCAACGAGCGAAGTTTTCAATTTTATTACCTCGACTTGAAGACGAGTCTTTTTTTTTAAAGTCGGGGTGAATGATGTATGACAAAATTAGATAATTAGCCTAGTTTTAGTTATTATTAGTTTAGTAGCTAATTTTAGATTAATTAGTTCTAATTAGTATTTTAGATGCTTAATTAGCTATGTGCTTATTTTCTTATAAGGCTATAAATAGTAGGGGTGTACACGGGTCGCGTTGGGTTGGGTTGGAGGATTTTTTGGAACCAACCCGAAAATTCGGGTTGGTCGGGTTGGCTACTCGAATGACCCGATCAAGGGTTGCAACCCAACCCAACCCAACCCTATATTTTCGGGTTGGGTTGGGTTGGGTCGCCAGGTTGATTTTTTTTAATACTTTTCTTAATTATTTAAAATAATTTTTACTTGAATTAATAACTAAAATGACATAAAATTCAAATATCAAACTTCAAAGTTCATAACATCTTAATATTCATTACAATCCTAGATGAAAAACATTAAAAGCATAAAAAATGGTCTCCATCTTTTATAGGGGAGCACATGTAAGAGCTTTTTGGAAAATTTTCAGAAGGTCACCCAACATAGAATTGTTCCAAACCTAGCATGTTTAATTTTGGAGTTCCAATGAATGAACCACCAAAAAGGAAAGTGCATCTTGTTGGTATAGGTAGTAACCATCAATTTTTTTAAGCATTTCTTAACCATACTTACATATCCTCAGAATCCCTCTCATTCAGATGTGGTCACGGTTCATTTATGTACCCCTCCTAAACTCGGGCGTTACATATTCTCTCGTGATTGGGCCACGTGACAAGCCTTGATTTTACCCCAATAATTATTAAAAAGTAATTGAGTTATCTTTAATGGGTGTCTAGATAGTGATGGTTTGAGATGATGGGAGATGCAAATATAGTGTAAAGAGTGGGCTTTCAATATCTTGATTATCAAAAAGAAAAAGGAAAAAAGAGTGTAACGGAAAGAAAAAACGAGTATAACAAAGTTAATTTGATTTTTTTTTTTTAAAAAGGAATGTTTTAGCATAGATAATCTCTATGAAGATTTTTGGATCTCAAATTCATTTATTAAGAGCAAAAGAATTGGTAGGAGGCTATTGATATGAATATTTGGTTAGTATAAATTTTGTGACTTTACAAGAATTAAATTTTGTGACTTTGATAAATAGTTTGAAAATATTTTCATGAACAATTAAATATTTATTCTATCAAATAATTATTGGAAGAAAATTGAGTGGACAAATGTATTAAAAATATTTTATTTATTATTAAAATAATACTCTCTAAATTCATAATAAAAGTTACATTTTAAATATAATTTAATATATAGCTTTTATTACTTTAATTAAATAATTTATATTATTTATTACAAATTTTAAATTTACCAACCAAATACATTTTTAATAAACTCAGGTTTAACACATTAGAATTCAAACACAGATTTAACAAACCCGAACTTGACACCATTCAAACACTGGTTTAACAAACCCAGACTTAACAAACCTATTTTCTGTACCATTCAAACACAGACTTAACAAACTCATACTTAACAATCACAGACTTACTAAACCCAGGTTTAACAAACCACCTAAACCTGTGAACCAAACGACCCCTGAGTTTGTAAGTTGTGTATTTGATCATCATCCTTGGAAGATAGCAACTTTTTTTTTTTTAGTTCAACATTGTGCGGTGGGAAATCAAACCATCAACCTTTAAGGTGATAATTTGTGTCTTATCTACTGAGCTATGCTCGGATTGATAGAAAGATAACGATGTTGTAAGAAATAAGTGTGGTTGGATAATATTTGCTAATAAAAACTCTTCGATGCTTAAGTCAAATCATGATTTTGAGTTTCATCAAATTTGTATTGTAATCTACTACTCATTTGAGAAGCGTAATCATCATAACTAAAGTCATAAATTTCAGTAGACATAAGTGGGTCTCTGTAGTTTTTTTTTTTTTTTTTTTTTTGAATTCAACAACATTTGAAAGTGGGAGATTCGAACTCATGGCCTCTTAGTCATAAACATATACTTCATGTCAGTTGAGCTATGCTCTTGTTGGCCTCTGTAGTTTTATTGAAGTTGTTGAATTAATAAATAATTTAATATGTGAGAATTTATATGTGGTCTTTTTTTAGACATACAACTTATAGAATTGCAATTATAAAGAAAACTTATAGTTGACAAGATTTTGCATTTAGGGCTAACTATAGTTAGGTAGGTGGGCCTAGTAAGCTTTTAAAGCTCACGTTTTTTTTAAATTTATTTAAAAAATTCGAGGTCACATTCTCTTATGTGCCAATCTCTTTAATATCAAACCACAAAAGAATATTAAAAGGGCTAAGGTAGGTGAGGTAAGATGCTTAATCAACTCATATTAAAAAAAAAAAAAAATCAATTTTGACGCTATACTTTTAATTTCATCAAATTGGATCTTAAACTTAGTAAAGTGTTGTAATTTTTACCCAATATTCAACTTCTGCTAATTCGCCCATTAATTTTAACAAAAAACATTGTAAAAATATTTATAAACTCAGTAATTTCAATAAAATCTAATTTTGCACAAAGTTAAGTTTGATCTATACACAAATTCACCATTCAATAATCTTTCTAAAATTCACAAATTTCAATAAAAATTTGACCCTATATTGTATTTCATGTTTTCATATATGTGTTTGGTAGCAGATTTAGAAATTGGATTTCAATTTAAACAATTGTTTAAAATGTGTTCTATAATATATTTATAGACCAAGAAACTAGTTTTTAGTTGCAAAACTAAATATTAGGTTGAATATAAACCATTATTAATTAATTTATGAACATGTTTTTTTTTTATAAATTTTCTATAATTATTATTTTACAATATTTTATATTATAAATATTTTAATTTAATAAAAATAAATTGAGTTTATAACATGAAATACTATATTTATTAACATTTTTTTTTATCTTTTTTAATATAATTCTGTATTTTAAATTTGCAAATTCAAAATCTGGATACAAATACAATGAAAACATAAAAATGTTGTTTTCAAAATTTCCACTATTTGGATCACAAAATTCAGTAACAGTTTCGAAACCAGATCCTGAACTCAGTGAATTCGAAAATATAAAATAGAATTCATATTGTCTACTAAACATTCCCTTAGCTCTAATGTCATTTTTTTTAAAATCTTATCAATTTTGTACCATTATATATGTTTTAGAATTCATTGAATGGATATGAGAATACTTTTTTTTTATGATCTTTCGAAGGAAAACTAATTAGAGGGTTAAAATTGCTACACTTTCTAAAGTTTAGTGTTAAGATTGCAATATTTATCTAAGTTTAGGGTGCAATTTGATGAAATTGAATAATTAACATGTACCCTTGATTGCTATAAAAAAAATATATGTACCATCGATTAAGAGATAAGAGGTTTGGATCCTCCACTTTCAAGTGTTGTTGAACTCCAATATATATATATATATATATATATATATATATATATATATATATATATATATATATATATATATATATATCACCAAGCGATAGAGATGTCCATTTTTCTCGCAGGGACACAACTCTCACGAAGCAGGGAATTCTTGTTTAGGCAAGAAATGGGAAAGGGAATGGGAAAGACTTTTTTCCCATTAGCTAAAAGGGGATGGGGACCCCGACCCCGGACGGGTCCCTGCCCTGTTCTCCGTTCCTGCCTCGATTTCTTCTTCTTTTTCTTTTTTTAATAGATATATTTGTGTATATATAATAAACCATGAATCCAAACTTTTATTAAATATTATTTTGTTTTTCTAAGGAAATTAAAAAAAATAATCTCTTATTAGGAATTAACATTTTAAATATATATTTTTTTGAAAAAATATATTTTATTTAATTAAATTTAAAAAAAATGAAAATCATAAACGGAGAATTATTTCCCGCGGGGAACCCGATCATCGCGAATTTTATGCGGGGAATCCTGCCCTATTCCCTGCAAAATTAAATGAAAAATTTCGCCGAGACAGAGAATGAATTCCTCGATCCCGCCTCGCCTCGTGAACATCTCTACCAAGCGAGAGTTGATTAAGTAGCTAAGCTAGGTGGTGAGGTAGGATGCCTAATCAACTAGTGTTATTAAATTGACATTACCGCGACAAGATCAACTGCAGTCGTAAGTTGTAACAATATTTATAATTTTAGCCCATATGAGCATAGTTCATCTGGTATAAAGTATGCACCATCCATCAAGAAGTCATAGATTCGAATCGCCCACCCTATATTGTCAAAAAATATATATATATTTATAATTTCAAAGGACAACTTTGCAATTTTTCCAAATTTGAAACAATTCAATATAATGGGCAACATTGAAAACAACTTCGATCAAAAGGGCATATAGGTAAATTTCGAGTCCCCGGCGTAAACAAAAATCTGCAACACCAACAATGGAGTTACTTTACTCTAAACGAGAGATAGAAGAAATGAAGAAGAAGTGAATTTCTTCAGAAGAGGTCGCTACCAGAGGTCAGAATCTATTCAGAGAAACTTTGCCATTTCTTCACACGAGAACTGTCATTTTTTTCTCTGATTTATCTTTCCTTCCTAGGATTATAATGCTTTCTATTGCTGTAAATCTTCAATTTGCTGATTTCGCATTCAAATTGATGTATGAGACTGTGCAGAGAGATCATTGAAACAGAGCGGAATAATCGAAGAAAGTAGATGGAGAATACACCTACCTACACTCGAAGATTAAATGTCGATCTCAAAAATCTACCTCCAATTAATAATCCGCGCATTGGAAATGGAAATCACTCCTCGATTCCGGTGAAACTCGATTGTTTTCCTGCGGCTTTGTTCGATTTTCTTTGAAATTTGGAAAGGAATTTGATGTTGACATGATTTGATTTGTTTCAGGCAAAATTTGAGAAATCCAGGTATATTTGGCGTGTGCCTCAGTTTATTCCGTTGAATCACCGGCCGGAAATGAGGCCGAACGAATACGGTGGCTTGCCGATGAAACCTGTCTCTTCCGATTCCGCTCGAGCTCTGAATACGAAGACGATTCCAGAGGCTTCATCGGATTCCTCCGATAAAAAGAAGGAGAATAGCCGGGAAATAGCTTCGAGTTGCAGTCGCAGACATGGCTCGGCCAAAGAAGGTACCGATTCAAACCTAGTTCCTCAACTTGATTACTGTTTGCGATTCGAGATCGATGATTCCTGTTACGTTTCGTCGTTTTGTCAATTTCTTGGATTATTCTTCTCTTCGCGATTTTGCTTGTTTTCTTCTCATTGATTTGCAAATGCAATTGAATGTTCATCTCACTTGCATTCATCCAGTAATTTCAGGGTTCAGTTGTATTCATCTCACTTACTGGATGTTAGAGAAGATAGACCAAAACTGAACATTTCCAAAACTGATTCAGCGTTCAGTTTTCTATGGTAAGTATTTGGTCTATCTTCTCTAACATTTCCAAAACTGAACGCTGAATCAGTTCTCTGATTGTTTTTGAAGATTATCATTAGTTTCCTTCCTTTCTTATTAGAGAGAGGGTGGATGTTACCATCTATATAACTTTTTTTTCTCATATTGTTATTCAGAATTCGTTTTCTTTTCTTGTTTGTCTTCGATTCTTCTCAGGCGACTTGTTTTCTAAAATAAATGAAGTGTTGTATGTGAATAATGTATTCCAACCCACACAGTAACAATAACTTCAAACTTTATAAACTATTCGATCGCATGAAATTTGTGAGAATAGTTTTCTAAACTAAGTTATTAGATTCTCAAAAGAACAAGTTACTCGCAACCCTCAAGGGATGCCCTGCTCGTAATAGCTGGAATCTCAAAATCCCTCTTCAAATATATGAATAGAAAATTTAGACCCGTTTGATAACCATTTGGTTTTTGAAAATTAAACTTATAAACACAACTTCTACTTATGGCTTACTTGAGTTTTTTTTTTTTTTTTATATCTGTCGCTATCCGGACCAGCTTGCTCGCACCTCGACTAATTTCACTGGACAATCGCCTGATCCTACTACATTTGGTGTCAGAAAATACGTAGGATATTAAATCCTAGGTAGGTGGTCACACCATGAATTGAACACATTTCCTCTAAGTCTTTTATTTTCTCCAGGGCCCTTATTTGACCATTAGGCCAACCGATAATGGTTGCTTACTTGAGTTCTATTAAAGCTAGATAAGGCATATTGCTAACTTTTTATCGACACTTTTTTCATATAACTTTCTGCATTCCCTATTACATCTTGAGTTATTGGCTTTTCTCGATTCTGATAATCTAATTCTGATCCAGAAATTTCCATTTTGGGTACTCAAAGTTTGCTTTAATGGTTCAGCGCTTTATCTTTCCCTTTTAGGTACTTCAGAAAAGAAATCGGCAAAGTCCCTTCTGTTTGAGATTTGCACTGCAAATCACTGGCAGCCTCCTCTGTTTGAATGCTGCGAGGAAGAAGGTCCAAGCCATGCAAGAAAGTAAGCTCAATGACTATCATCAACATGAGTAAGCAACAGTAGTTATGAAAGTACAAACACTTTATTCGAGTAACATATCAGCGCCAAACTTTCTAAAGATGTAGTCCTCATTCTGCTTTTGGTCTTGTGTTGGATTACTCGCTAAAACTCGAAAAAATTGCCTTTCTAACAACTACTTTTTGAAGCTTTTATAACGTTTCTGCCTTTCATCTTCAAAATGAGGATAACTAAATGTCACCATGGATGTTTATGAGAGTGAAGGGGCTTGCCAAAGATAGAGTTGTTCAAGTTTTTTTTAGCTTCAACTCTATAAAATTTCCTCATTGTTTGGATTTTGACATGTCAAGAGTCATCTGTGTGCAAACATGAGCTAGAATATAGATTGGAAAGTAAAAAGACTAATCAAAGAAACGATTCATAACTAGCTTAATTTTTCAAAACAGGATTAAGAGCATGTTTGGGAACGATTTTGAAATGACCAAAATCACTTTTTATCATGTCAAACATGCCCTAAATAAAACCGTTATTTAATGGGATTCTAGCAATTGATGTAACGTTTATTTTGATTCAGGTACAGGTTCAAGGTTATTGTTGAGATGAAGGGATCATCTTCTGGAGCAGTTTTGGAATGCTATGGAAACCCTCAAACAAGAAAGAAAGTAGCAGCAGAGCATGCAGCAGAAGGAGCATTATGGTATTTAAAGCATATGGGATGTCGTTCTAAAAGATAATTAGGAATTGTATAGAACTAGAAATGGAAAATTAATAAATCATTTTAACCAAAACTCTTTTCATGGAATAAAATTTTCATTAGCATGTAAAGGTTTTTGTCGATATTTACGTAAATTGAAGGCCTGATATGCTTTTTTTTTTGGGGGGGGGGGAAGAAAAAAAATCATTTTTTCATATTGTATCATTTTTTACCTTAAATTTTCAATTTCATCAAATTACACATCAAACTTAGATAAATATTGCAATCTTAACTCTAAACTTTAAAAAAGGTTGCAATTTTAATCATCTGATAAGTTTTCGTTTGAAAGATCGTTAAAAAAATTATTACAGTGAAAGATAGTAAATGCATTCAGTGAATTCTAAAGCACATGTATGATATAAAATTGATAAATTTTTACAGAAAAATCACATTAGAGCTGAATTTTTGTTTAAATTTGTAAATTTTGGCAAGGTTATTCAATGGATAATTTGTACTTTGGCCAAACTTAATTTTGTCCAAAGCTTGATTTTATTGAAATTAGTGAGTTTATGAAGATTTTTAAATTGCTTTTTGTTAAAATTAGTGGGTGAATTAGCGGAAATTGAATAGAGGGTAAAAATTGTAATATTTATATAAGTCTATGGTTTAATTTGATGGAATTGAAAGTTATGCTGAAAATTGATACAACTTGATAACTTTAGAGGTAAGTTTTAAGACTGATATCAGTCTAAACCCCATCCAATATTTTCTCCTACTTATCTTTTCATCACTCAATCAAGTGGGTGTGGGTAGGTTCATGAGCCAAGTTGTTCATTTACTATTACATGTGGGTTAGTTTTCATATGTGGTAGCCATTCATTAAGGATTGCAATAGCTATGATTTCCATTTTAGATGTCTATGAACTCACAAAGTATTATGTCTAGTAGTTTTATCATAAGCCAATTTTAATATTCACTAACGATGAGGATATAATTGCAAAATATTGAAACATAAGGGACTAGATTGAAACTTAGTAACCTTACTCATGGGCATAAATTTTAAATCCCTAACACCACAATTGTGTAATGATATATTCTAAAAATATGTATTTCTTTTTCTAACAAAAGAATTTGGTGGAAATAAATTGATAGCTAAATTATAGAAAATACTCCATAATTTTTTTTTTTTTTTAAATACTCTTGTCGTTAGCAACTGTGACGAAAAGCCCATGTGGCCATTGAAATCTTATTGGCAACCTGTATTACATAATAAAAAAAAAAAGAAAAGAAAATGTGAATAATTTGGAGAAAATAGGTGTAAAAAGTTTCTAGAAAATTAAGGTTCATCGTTTTAAAAGAGGGATTAGAGTAAAATTGAACAAGTTAAAGAAGACAACATACCTTGTTCGATAATTGAGTAACCCCAATTTTATAGCAGCCCTAGTTTTAGAACAACACCAACAACAAAATGAATTGGGGGTGAGGGCAATAACCTTTTACAACATCACCAACAAAACGAACGGGGAGTCGTCTTCTCCAACAAACATTATTCAATACAATAGTTGTCTTCTTCTTCAGTTTTAACCTTAACGCTAACTGCTTACTCCAAACGCTAATCCTAAAATGAAGAAGCTAAACCGAACGCTACGTTTTCTCTATTAAAAAAACACCCGTAGCAAAGTGACATCGTTTCATTCTTCTATAAAAACCAACCATATTCACTTGTCATGTAAGCTACATTTGAATTTTCAACGCGTCACATGGGTTTTTCCATCGCAGCTACTAACATCAATGGTATTTTTGAATTTTTTTGAAAGGTCAAGGGTATTAATACAATTTTTAAGTTCAGGGATATTATTGAAATGAGGTTCAAATTTTAAGGGTATTTTCTATAATTTAACCTAAATTGATAAAATAAAGATAAAATTGGAAGTTTGAAAAGAATATGGATGAATATATATAGGATATATATTAGGGACTTAACTTTATATTTAACCTTTAGATAACTTTTGTTGAACTAAAAAAAAAACCGTTTAGAAAACTTAAAAACATGTGAATGAAGTTGAAAAAAAGTTAGAGGTAAAAGAATTCGATGAATGAAATTAGAATAGTTAATGACATAAATCGTAGATGCTAAATTCCCAATGATCATCTAGTAACTTGCAAAAGGAAAAAAATAATAACGTTCTGGTTTAACATTAATATGATGTTTGTTGAAGTGGTTCCAATGGTCAAGCTAGGTCAGAATTTCTATATTGCATGAATAAAGAAAATATATTTCAAATGATCAAGGAGATTGATGATATTTATAGGATAACTATGGAAGTTTTCGAAGAGGTGAAATAGAATTTAAATCAAATTTTTATGGTTGAGCTTGAGATAAGACAAAATTGTTAGAGAGTGATCATTAGTTAAAATGAGTATTGTGTAAATCCTAAATATCTTAAATATTTTCTTAAACATGATTAAATGTTACAATATTTTTAGAACGTGTTGAGATATTTATTGACATCCTTTAAAATATTTTTAGAAAGAACGAATGTGAAATATATTTGAGATAGGTGTAGAACTAATATATATTAAAAAAAAAAAAAAAACTTCTAAAGTGTTGCATTTATTGACATATTAAAGAAGTTTTTAAAAGTATTATTAGTTCAAGATACATATAAAAAGCTTCTCTCAAGACTAATTTATCTTATTTTATTTTTTCACCATTTCTTTTATTCTCTCCTCGTACTCATTCATTCCCAATTCCAAGAGTGTCATATATATAATAGATGAAAAAATAATACTTGACAAAATGTAAATTTAACAAGGTTGATTTGTACACAAGATTTGAGATGATCTTTTTCAAAGATATAAAAAGCTTCACTTAAAATGTAGGTGATTTAATCTTAAGGTAAGAAAAAAATCTCATGAACTATAAAATTTTATCATCCAAGTTTTTTATTCCTAAGAGATGATGGTAAAGAGGAGACACACCAACTAATTAACTAATTTCAATTTTTATTCTCTAAATTAATTTAAAATATTTTATTAGTTATCTAATATTTGTATTATTTTAATTAATTAAAGTATTTTTTAATTTATTATTTTCAACTAATATTTTAAGTTCAATTTTAAATTTATATTAATTTTAATTAATCCATCCATCTATTCTAAAAAAGATAGATATGCATGAAATTCGAATTTTGATTGATTAATTAAGGATATAATACTTTAGCTAGTTGAATTATATTTAAATTGGCTTAAACTTTTAAATTCTAAATATTTAACTATGAGATATTTAATATCCGTACCTATCCAAATAGATACAGGATTAAAATACTACCTTTTTTTTTTATAATTATAATAGAATTAATAGAGAACAAGAAAATGGAATAATAACGAACCACTCCCACGTGTCGGGTTAACACCAACATAGGATTGCATATCACAATCACACGTGCTGGCGACTTATTGCCATCACCCTACTTTTCTACTACAAAAATCAAACAACAAGACAGCCTAACAATAACACTAACAATAATAATAATAAATTTCATTTTTTCCCTTTCTGATTTCATTTCTGTGTCTCGTTGCTTTCGCCGGCGGTCACTTTTCCGGCTCCTGAAAATTCTCTCTCTGTCTTCATCTTCAAACAGTGTAGTGTTGTTGGATCGTTTCAATGTCCAATCCCTTTAGTTTCACCACCGATTCAACATGCCCCTTCAATGTATGAAGCTCCCTCAACCTTCAAAATTTGCCCACCACACAATCAATCAATATCATCATCATATAATTCAAATGCGTTCGAGTTTAACAGTGTTTCGTGTCAGTGTTAAACTATCACTGAACCTAAAAACTTAAATGGTGTTAAATGACGAAACAGGAGTTCAAGGAAAGAATTTATCAGTACTGATATCATGTTAGATCACTACTGAACTCGAAAGTTTAAGCAGATGGATTATTATATACCTTGCAACCTCAGCACGCTTCTTGGCTTGCTCAGCGATTTCAGACAACTCCCTGTAATTGTTTTTGTCATTGAAGAGGTCCGATGTATCGGGAGGCTGCAGGCCGTGAAGGGTACGTTGAGCTGCAGCCCATTGAGCCTCCCTCTCGCCAATGCCATAATCCTTCTTTGTTGTGAAAGCAGTCTGAAATGTGTATATGTGAGCCATGAGTGAGTGAAAAAAAACAAGTCAGTTACGGCATGTTTGATAACGTTTCCGTTTTGTGCGTTACCAAATGAACCCTTAAGAGCCAAGTTGTTTTTGTTTTTAGTCCTTTTTATGTACCTTGTTTTGAAGCATATTGTCCCAAGCCTTGCCGCTCAATGCATATCGAGTGGCGAACTTGAGAATGTCCAGAGGAATGTAGAAGATTATGCTATAGATCCAGATCACTCCGGCCCATCCCCATCCAATCCCTTTCATATCCGCAAAATCCCAGTTCCCAAACACAGCAATGAGTGTAGCCACCTTGACGAATAATCATAGAAATCAATCGTCAAATCACCACTAAACTCAAAAACTCAAACTAAAAGGCTACAGTATTTTTTGAAAAGAAATAACATTACAAAAATTTGAACACAGAACATTCTCCTATAATATTATGTTAAATCATAAGCTTAAGCGAATGGGTTACAATTCTTACCAGCTGTGCAGCAAAGAAAGCAGACACGAGGAGTAGACCAGGGCGTTCGACAAATGACCAGCTTCGAGATCTTGTGACAAAGATGAGTGCCTGACTGACTGTGCTGACTTGAAGATACACAGCTGCTGTGAGCTCACCCCTACTTTCTCTGATAGAATGTACACCAAATTTGTCCTGCACGTGTAAACAAAGAAATTAACGTTCAAACATCTTCTCCTGTAAACCATCACTAAAGGAAGCGATTGCTTGCAATTTTCTTACCGAAAAGAAATCGGTAGCGTTAGCGATCCAGAAGAAAACAACAGTCATAACGGCCAAGTATGAGCCCAAAACAATGCCGGTTGCAAAGATCTCGCGGAGCTTCCATGAATCAGGAAGAGGAGAGGGTTTTACTCTGTCTTTAGAGATGGTCATGATGGTGCCATCATTGAGAATGGCTATGATCAGAACCATGAAAGGGGAGAAGTCAAATTTCCAAATGAGTGCAATAAGCATAAAGCCCAAGACAATACGGATGGTGATTGAAACTGCATAGATGGTGTAGTTCTTCATTCTCTGGAAAATGGCTCTGCTTGTTAAAACAGCACTGACGATCACACTCAGTCCTGGCTCTGTCAAGACTATATCAGAAGCACTTCTTGCAGCATCAGTTGCATCAGCAACTGCAATTCCTATGTCTGCCTTCTTCAACGCTGGAGCATCATTCACACCATCTCCTGTCATCCCACAAATATGCTTCCTCTCTTGAAGTCTCCTCACAATTTCATATTTGTGCTCTGCATTTGACATCAACAACAACAGCCAGTCAGTAAGCAAAGGCTTGAACAAAGCTATATTATAAGAAGTTTACGATCAATCTAGTCATTCAACTCACCGGGGAAGACGCCTGCAAATCCGTCAGCCTTCTCAATAAGCTCATCAACAGGCAAAGAAGCAATTGACTCGTCCTTGCTTTGTCCAAGGAGTGAGGAAGAGGGATACATGTTTGTGCCCATTCCAAGCCTGCGGCCAGTTTCCTTCCCAATGGCCAGTTGGTCACCAGTGATCATCTTAACATTGACACCGAGATGAAGTGCCCTTCGGATTGTCTCTGCACTGTCATGCCTTGGAGGATCAAAGAGAGGCAAGAGACCAACAAATTGCCATTGTCCTCCAGCACTTTCTTTGGTTTTTTCTGGAACGGTCTGTAGCAACAAAGAGATTTCGTCAAATTCAATCTCATTGCATAAATGTGTTTTGTTTGGTCATATCTCAATACAATTATGGGATTTTGAGGACAAACTAAACAATGACCTGTCTGCTAACAGCAAGAGAACGAAGACCACGATCGGCAAATTTGTCAATGATTGAATGGGCCTTCTTCTTTACACCATCTCGGAGGTCACAAAGCTCGATGATCTGTCCGGATTAAAAATATGTAAATATGAAGTAGAGCTAGAGAAAGACAATGCATGAGTTTGAGTAATTTTACAACCTGCTCCGGGGCTCCTTTGCTAACTCGGTGCCAATTGCCATCATTGTCAATATATGTTATAGCTGTCCGCTTGTCTACAGGGTTAAAGGGCAAGAAATGGACCTCTCTAATGCCTTCTCTGGCCTGTGAGGTAATCATAGAGAAGGTTAACACATTAGAATGTCATCTCTGAAAACATCAAAGGCCATGGAAAAAGCCAGATACTGTTTATTGAGGAACTATTTGCTGTAGAGTTAAAAGAATATACCTCCTTCGGATCACCTAGCATGCCAACAATGCAAGCATCAATTGCATCTTGATTCTCAACCCTGGAAGCTCTAGCTCCAAGCAAAATCAAAGTATCTTTGTCAACATCTCTAACGAACACCTGAAATTTCATATACAATTCCATGATTGACTTGATACAATCATGAGTATCATTTTCATTTTTCTAATATCTTTTGTTAATGTATGTTGAGTACTGACCTCAATCATGGATTTGTCAACTGTAAGCTTGTTGAGAGTTAGAGTTCCAGTCTTATCACTGCAGAGTACATCCATTCCAGCCAATTCTTCAATGGCCGTCATTCTCTTTGTAATAGCACCCTGCTGGGATAGCCTATGAGAACCAATAGCCATTGTAACTGACAACACTGTTGGCATGGCAATTGGAATCCCCCCAATGAGAAGCACCAAGAGATTGTTAATCCCATCTCTATATCGACGATGTTGAATCGGATACATCACTACTATTTCTATCACCATCCCCACGGCAATCGAGCAAATACAGAAGTTTCCAATGGCAGTCAAAACCTGAATACAATAGAACAGAATAGAACATAACAAACATATCATCATCAGTTCAACCTTTCATTTTCTAACTCTGAAAGAGAATGTGAAACCTTTTTGCACATTACCATTTGGAAGTGTCCCACTTGATTTGTGCTATCAACCAAATGAGCAGCCTTTCCAAAGAAGGTGTGGACACCAGTGGCAATTACAACAGCCTCGATCTCACCTTGCTTGACGGTGGAACCAGAAAACACTTCATCACCAGCGCTCCTTGTAACTGGCAAAGACTCACCAGTAAGTGCTGACTGATCAATCTTGAGCGGATCACCATCCAACAAACGAGCATCCGCTGGAATGATATCTCCCAACTTAATGCTGATAACATCTCCCGGAACTAAGATTGCAGCCTCTTCCTCACACCATCTTCCATCACGAAGGACCTACCATAAATAACAAAACCATCATCATTCTGAAGATTTTTTAATCCACATCCAACAGTTGCTAAGAGACAGCCACATTGTTGGTGGTCTCATTGAATAACTTTTCGATCGAGACCACCAATAATTACCTTGGTTTTTGGTGCAAGTCCTGCCATAAGTGCAGCTGCAGCATTGCCAGCATTGTTTTCCTCTATAAAGCTGATTGTGGAATTGATAATAAGCAATGCAGTAATGCCCACAAAATCCTGCCAATCCGGTGGTTGCCCCTGCAATTTTATCCATTGAAATCATATCAGTGTCTCAGCAAGAGCTTTGCATTTCCATTTTTTCACCTTTGAAAACAGAGGGAAAGAGAGAAATGTTACCCCTCCATTGGCAAGAACAATGGCCATGATAGCTGCAGCTTCCATAACCCATGAAAGTGGATTCCACATAAAGCCCAGAAACTTCAGAAATTTACTTTCCTGTTTGTGAAGAAGAGTTTAAAATGTTAGATTCTTCTTTTGATTGAAGCTAAAAGTGGAGAATATTTGTGTTTGTTCATTAGTTTTAAGTGACCTTTTTCTCTTCAAGCTTGTTTGGGCCAAAGAGTTGGAGCCTCTGCCGCCCCTCCTCTGAGGACAAACCATCTCGGGAGCATTTCAATTGTTCAAACACTTCCTCAACTGGTATGCGCTCCTGTAAAGCATACAGTCAAAAAATTAAGTCAATTGAAAAATTCATAATTTCAAAGGATTTAATTCTTTAATGATTTTTTTCCTTTCAATATCATGTGTTTAAAATAATATTCAAAAATGATTTAAATACAGTGCAAATAGTATATGACTACCAAATAAAAGGTTAATAATCATGAAAACACTGTTCATAAACACAGTTGATTAAGCCACACTACTTTGAAATCATAGTATATAATTATGTTATTTTGAACAGTTTCTCTATCACATTAATATTTAGATTTAAATTAACAAAAACAGCTTATAATTTGGACTTCAATCATCAAGATTACAAAGAAAGCAATTCAATCGAAGTTGAAATCAAATCAACGATGTTTCAAAAACGATCTCAATCGAAACAGAAAAAGAAATGCGGATCTCCAGAAGTTCTGAATCGCCAAACAGAAAAAGAAATCCAAAATCTCCACAGTTTCTCAAAAACTTAATTACCGAAAACAGAAACGCATAGAAGATCAGAAGAACTTACAAGATCAATGTTCTCATTCTTGATCTCCTCTAAGCTGATGTCGGTCATTTTGAGAACTATATAGAATACAACAGAGGAATATATATACGATTATACAAAAACAAAAAAAAATGGTGAAATCTTCTTTTCAGTTTCCCATAATCACAGAGTAGTGAAGCGTCTTCAGGCTCCTTCAAATCGTCGGTCGACGGGGGGGAAAATGTAAAATATTTTTTTGGTTTTTCTTTGTTATGGTAGAGTGATGAGGAGTTTGGTGTTTTATAGGGAAGTTTTTGGGGCATTTTGATGGAAATGAACGAAGGAGCGAGAGTCTTGGTTCTCCTGGAGGCTCGGTCGTTCAAAGGTAAGTGAGATACCGCCATTACTGCAACTTCCTGTTTTGCTCTCCTTCAACCTTGCGCCATCTGTTGCAACTGGAAGGGAAGATGGGTGTTTTACGTTTTTGCCCTCCTCACTTATTTTCTTTTGATTTTATTAAAACTATTATAATTATTTATTTAGGAAGGTTTTAATTTTAAAAAAAAATATTACATTTTAACCGTCAACTTAATCAGATATATCTATTTTCACCGTAGACTACTATGGGCGCAAGATTAAAATAGACTTGGTCACTAAATATTCTAAACTCTATCATTAACCAATTTTAATATTTACAATGAGATGACTAAATTAAAAATGTTAATAGATAAGAGATTAAATTAAAACTTTTGAGTAATAATGGTTAAATTTGAAAAAAAAAACATTTTAAGTATTTAGGCTAAATTTTATTTAAAAAAATTAAAAGACTATTGTTCACACGAGAATTTCAACAAAGAAATAAGAACACGTGCAAATGAAACTTTGTATTTGTATAACTTTGAATGTGTGGAATACAATCTCTAATACTTGATCCTCTGATTCTCTCTCTTGCTTGTATGTTTCACTCGAGGGCTGTAGAGCTTACTCTCGAGATTGAAGCTTCGATGGATTATTGGAGTCTCGAATAATTGTTCTTGATCTTCGAGGAAGTGTTCTTCGTTCAGGAGGGATTTGATCTTCAAGAGCTCAAGGAGTCTTCTGGCTTGTGTTTCTGAATTCTCTCTGAGGTCTCAAATTTCTGAACCCCCAAAATGGAGGAGGGGCTCTCTATTTATAGAGTTCCCCAGGGCCTCCAGATGGGCTTGGGCTTGACTATTGGACTGGGCCTGGTGGACTTTGAGCCTGGTCCTTAGACTGAGCCTGATTAACCTTGGGCCTAGCCTTATGGGCTATGACTTATTAACTTTGGGCCTAGACTTTGCTGGATTAGGGCCTCCTATTTGGGCTTAGTCTAAAATTGACCCAAATTTCATATAACCCAATTGCATATTGGGATTTACTTTAATTTAATTTAGGGATACTTGCAAATTTAAATAATCCCTAATTAAATCAATAATTTTGCCACTAATTTAAATTAATGACCTGACAACTTTTAATTGGCCAAAATTTCTATTCCAACAAATGCTCCCTTTTCGAGATTTATGCACCAATATGTGTGAGTGAATCTCGAAAAAGATAATTTTGAATCAAAATTTAAGGTATTTGCCCCTAACTTGGACTCCATTTGATGTGCCAATTCATCAAAATATGAATTTTGGTCATAATTTTGATTTTTTTTTTTTTACACATCTTTTTGCGCCAATTGATCAAAATTTGAATTTTGGACAAAATTTTGATTTTTCTTGTTTTGGCGACCAACTTTAAATTGAATTTCAATTGGGTTTAATTCCAAACTGAATTTCGAGTAATGCTCAAACTCCATCCAATTTTAACATGAATTTGAAGCATCACTTTTTTTTATTTTGCATTTCACTCAAATTTGTTTTGGGATTGAGTTGTAATCGCTCCCCAAAATTTCTTGATTTGAGATCAATGATTTGAATTTGAAATTTATTTGGGACAAAATTTGTAATGTGCCCAAACTTTGATTTGAAGCAAATTTGAAATTCTAACATAATTTTGACTTTGGATAGAATTAATTTCATCAAATTTTGAGTGAGACTAAAATTTAGATTATGTCCAAATTTTAATTCAAATTATCACGGAAATTTGACTCATATTGAATCAAACTTAAAATGTATCCAACTTATCTTTTTGATTTCAAAGTTGGACCAATTTAAACTTGATTTGCAAATTAATTTGAATCAAATTTCATACTTGATCACAATCCGATTTGATTTTGAATTCAAACAAATTTTGAATTCGAATTATGATGTTAAGATAATTTGAAAAACAAACTCCTCATTTGAAAAGGATTTCAGAATATAATTTGATTCGAAATCCAAATTAAACTAGGATTTAAATTTGAATTAAAGCTCAATTGGAAATCCAAATTTTTTTTAAAGTCTTGAATCATCTCATGGGTCTTTTTTTTTAATCACAGATGGTCAACCTTGATAATGGATTTGGGAATTCAAAATATAAAATAACATGTTTGGATCTTGGATTTATCTTATTTCAATTTCGAAACCCATAAAGTTCCAAATCTAAATCCCACGAAATCTAAAATCCAACTCCAAATCCCCGAAACCTTCCTTATAAATACTGATGAAGAAGACATTTGTAAACATCTGCAAGTGGTCAGCCGTTCGCCGTCGAGATCGAACTGACGCACGCCGAAAATCGCCGCCGCCTGTCGTGGGTCTCTGTCGTGTTTCACCAACCGCTGCTGTCGAAACAGAGTCCTTTGCCGCCGCACGTCGCCCACTGCACGAAGCCGGTCGCTGCTCGCACAGTCGCACGTTGGAAGTTGCTGCACACCGTGAGTTTTTTTTTCCTTTCGCTGGAGAGGACGAGCGTGGGAGGGAGACTGGGAGAGTGAAGGTGAGAGAAAGGGTAGATGAATTTGTTTTCTTCTTTTTTTTTTATTATTTTTTTAAAACAAACATGGCAGCCCACCCACTTTTTCTTTTATATATATATATATATATATATATATATATATATATATATATTTGTTACTTTAAGAAACACGTGGGGCAGCCCACTTTTCATTCTTTATATATATATATATATATATATATATATATATATATATTATATTTATATTCTTTTTCTTTTTCTTTTTCTTTTTCTTTTTTCAAATTCCCTTACAAAAATCTTTTTTTTTTCTTTTCATTCTTGCCTTTTTTTTTCTTTTTTTTTTTCTTTTTTTAGTTTCTTTGCAACTCTCTTTTTCTCTCTTCAGAATTTGGCATTTGCAAGTGCTGGCAAGACCTACAAATATTTTCACCATAGCAGAAAATATCTTGATCCACTAAAAGGTTAAACAAGCAGGTAATTTTCTCTTTATGTGAAAATAATATATATATGCCCACTTTTTTTTATTCTTGCTTGCAGCTAAGATGTCTTCTTCAACTTTGAGACTTCTTCTTCAAATTCTTCAACTTTGAGATGTCTTCTTCAACTTTGAAGGTGACCAACCCCTGATTCATGCGGAATTAAGGATGGTTCACCTTCCATCTTGTTTTACCTCTGGAAGACCCGACCCTAACTCTGGTGGAGTTGAGGGCAGTCTTGCTTTACATGTGGAAGACTCGACCCTAACTCAAGTGGAGTTAAGGGCGGTCTTGTTTTACCTGTGGAAGACTCGACCCTAACTCAGGTGGAGTTAAGGGCGGTCTTGTTTTACCTGTGGAAGACTCGACCCTAATTCTGGTGGAGTTAAGGGCGGTCTTGTTTTACCTGTGGAAGACTCAACCCTAACTCTGTGGAGTTGAGGGCGGTCTTGTTTTACTTTTTTTTTTTTTTTTGTTGCAAATGAGACTTGTTAACTTCTAACTTGCAGCGAGTGAAGATGCTTGAACCTTAAGAAGGTGAGCAATGAACCAAATTGAAGAGAACAAACTCTATCGTATGCATCCAACTCATCGTCTTGCTTCATGGGGAAGGAAATGTTTTTTTTTTTTTAAGAGACTGAACTTAAAGTTTTTTTTTCCTTTAAGCTGCCTACGTACCCTTTGAGTGGAAGGGATCAAGTCATAACGTAGTTCAAATGAATACATTTTTTTATTAGGGCCGTTCACCTTTTAAGCTCATGAGGGCTAGGAGCATCATGTAGTTTATACTCTTACGATTAGGAGTGTTTACATTTTATGCATAAAACTTTTTAAGAAACTTTCCATTGATAGGACCGATCCTTAAGCCGTCTTTATCCACGATCTTGTATGCTCCATTGGTGTAGACTTCTTTGACAATGTAGGGTCCATCCGATTTAGGCTTGAACTTGTTTCCTGTATGTCGTGTTGTGATGATGGGTCTTCGGACAGCAAGTACTAGATCACCAACTTGAAATGACCGGGGCCTGATATTTTTATCGAAGGCTTTGGTCATTCGTGCTTGGTAACATTCCAGCGCCTGTTGAGCATCTAGTCTTCTCTCATCCAGCGCTTCTAGCTCTTGGAGACGCAATCTTGCGTTGTCTTCTGTAGTCAACCCTTCTTGTACAGCCATCCTGAGTGATGGAATTTCTCTTTCTAATGGGAGCACAGCCTCTACCCCATAGACGAGGGAATAAGGCGTGACCCCTGTAGGAGTGCGATGCGTAGTTCGGTAGGCCCATAACGCTTCACCGATCCTTTCCTGCCAGTCTCTTTTTGTCTTAGAGACTACTTTCTTCAACAAGTTGCACAATGTCTTATTGAATGCCTCTGCCAGGCCATTTGATGCGGCATTGTACATGGATGACTTGTACTGCTTGAACTTGAACTTCTCACACAACTTGTCCATTAAGTTGTTGGAAAACTGCCTTCCGTTATCCGTCACAATACAATGCGGGATGCCATATCGGTAGATGACATGAGTTCTGATGAAGTCCACGACATTTTCTTTCTTGGCTTCTCTTAATGCGATTGCTTCGGCCCATCTCGAGAAGTAATCTGTCGTTGCCAGAATATAGGAATGTCCTGCTGACGACTTTGGTGTTATTGGACCAACAAGATCAAGCCCCCAAGCTTCAAAAGGCCATGAAGCAACAGTTGGATGGAGAGGTTCTGGCGGTTGATGTATGAAGTTTGCGTGAAACTGACAAGCTTCACACTTCTTTGCATACTCCATCGCATCATGAATCATTGTAGGCCAGTAGTAGCCCATCCTTTTTAACTGGAAATGAAGTTTTGGACCTGACTGGTGAGCACCGCAAACGCCTGAATGCGCCTCCTCTAGTGCTTTGATCGACTCTTCTTTTCCAAGGCATCGAAGGAACAGTCCTTCATAAGAACGACGATAAAGAGTCTCCTTGTAATAGATGAATCGGGAGGCTCTTCTTCTTACATCAGCCTTACGTCGCTGATCTGTGGGAAGTTTCCCATGCTGAAGATATTCTATGATGGACTGTCGCCAGTCTTCCTCTTCAATGGCATAGACAGAGCTCATTTTTACTTCTTGATGTTCACCATCGGTTGGTGGCACGATCCATTTCTGACAAAGTGAGATGTTTATAGTCACCTCATCTGAGATCGTTAGGGCGGTGGCCAAATTTGCTAGCGCATCTGCCTTCTTATTTTCTGACTTTGGAACATGTTCCAGCATAATGCTGTCAAACTTTTCCATCAGCTGCCTTGCATAGCTAAAATAAGGCTTCAGGTCCCCATGCTTCACATCATACTCAAGCAAAAGTTGATTGATAATCAACTTTGAATCGCCATAGATTTCTATGTACGTTATGCCAATCTCTATAGCCATTTGGAGGCCAATTATTAGCGCTTGGTATTCAGCAACGTTGTTCGAGCATAACTCACGAAGTGTGAAGCTATAAGGGAGCATGTGTTTTTCAGGCGAGATAAAGACAATGCCTGCCCCCGCTCCATTTCTTCGTGCCGCACCATCAAAATACATGGTCCAAGGCTCTGTGATTTCCACATAGAAGACTTCTTCATCAGGCAAATCCTCGCATAACTTCCAGTCTGATGGAATTGGGTGATTTGCCAAGAAATCTGCCAGTGTTTGCCCTTTTACCGCCCTTTGAGGTACATAGACAATGTCATATTGCTGGAGTAAGATTGCCCATTTGGCTAAACGTCCAGAAATAATTGGTCTTGACAAGATGTATTTTATAGGGTCAGCTTTCGCCACTAGGTGTATTGTAAAGGCTTGCATGTAGTGCCTTAGTTTGTCAATAGCGAAGAAAAGAGCAAGACACATCTTTTCGATTGGAGAGTAATTTACTTCAGCTCCATTCAGAGTCCTGCTTAAGTAATAAAGGGCTTGTTCCTTCCCTTTTTCTCCTTCTTGGGCTAGCAACGCTCCAAGCGACCTTTCCTGCGCAGCGATGTACAGTATCAACGGCTTTCCTGCTATAGGGGCGCCTAAAACAGGGGGATTAAGCAAGTACTTTTTGATGCTGTCAAAAGCATTTTGACATGCTTCATCCCATTCGAAGTCTTCTCCTTTCTTCATTAACCTTTGAAAAGGCTGACATCGACCGGCTAAGTTGGAGATGAATCTCCGGATATAGGCCAAACGACCTTGAAGACTTCTCAACTCGTGTAAGTTTCTTGGCCTTGGCATTTTTTGAATGGCGTCAATCTTTGACTGATCTATTTCAATCCCTCGATGTCTTACCACAAATCCGAGGAATTTTCCCGAGGTGACGCCAAATGCACACTTGAGAGGGTTCATCTTCAACTGATACTTCCTTAGTCGATCAAAGACCACTTTTAGATCTTCCAAATGATCTTGTCTTTTCTTGGACTTGACGACAAGATCATCGACATAGCACTCGACTTGTTTATGCAACATATCATCGAAGATCTTTTGCATGGCACGTTGATAGGTTGCACCAGCGTTCTTCAGTCCAAAGGGCATTACCTTGTAACAGTATATCCCTTTTGGAGTTCGAAAGGCCGTCATTTCTTCATCTGCAAGAGCCATTCGAATTTGGTCATATCCTGATGATCCGTCCATAAAAGATAGAGCTTCGTGTCCTGTAGTGGCATCGACCATGATCTCAGTGATAGGCAGTGGGAAGTCGTCTTTTGGACATGCATTATTCAAATCACGAAAATCAACGCAGACGCGAAGTTGCCCATTCTTCTTTCTAACAGGAACAATGTTGGCTATCCACGTTGGATATTTTACCTCGCGAATGAATCCTGCTTCAATCAACTTATTGACCTTCGTTTCAATTTGGGGAATAAGCTCTGGCCGAAAACGCCGTTGAGCTTGCTTGACTGGTCTATACCCTTGTTTGATGGCAAGATGATGGACAGCTACTTTTGGATCAAGTACAGACATCTCTTTATACGACCAAGCAAAGACATCTCTATACGACGTAAGCAAGCTCATATATTTGCTTTCTTCCTCACAAGTAAGCGATGCACTTATAAAAGTTGGACGCGGCTCTTCTGGTGTACCCAGATTCACCTCTTTAAGCTCGTCCACTGTAGATTGGCTACCATCTTCAAGTAGCAATGGTGCCTCATCAGCATCTTCTTCAGACATTTCAGTCTCTTTTTCCTCTTCAACAGTGATATGGTGACAGGAGGTCTCACCTTCCTCTTGTTCCAAATCCTCTCTTGAGGGATTGGTGATGACGACATCCCGTCGCTTTACCCTCAACGAACCCTCTACGTTGACTGCAACGAAGGTTTTTCTCTTCATTCGAGAAGGAAAGGCACTGCGAATTTCTCCATCATTCTTCGTTTCAACAATGGACTTACCTTTTAGGGTTTCCACCGGGCAATCATGTTGAAGCCGGTCAAAGACTGACGATGGAGGGTCCCCACTTCTTGACGTGCTTACACTCAGCCTTTGAAAAGCTGATGGCCGTATCGCTGTTGAGATTGAAAGTGCATCTTTTCTCTTCGTCGTAGGCACACTTAATCTTCGAAAAGCTGACGGTCGTGCCAAAGTTGGAGTTGATGAGGAACTCTCCCCTTCGCTTGTAGGCATACTTAACCTCTGAAGGACTGAAGGTCGAGTAGAATTAGAAGTTGGAGTTGATGAAGCATTTTCTTCCTTAGCAGGCATACTTATCCTCTAGAGGGCCGAAAGCCGAGTGGAACCAGAGGCAGGAAGTGACCCCTCTTCTTCTATCAGAGTCACTCCTAATCGCTGAAGAGCTGAAGGTCGCGCTACTGATGACCCGACACGTCTAAAAACAGAAGTCCTTCGGTTGACGTCTTCCTTTACATTTGAATCATCGACCTCTTCTACCGTTATATGATTTGAGTCTGCCACCTTCGCCTTCCCTTTTCTCGTTATGCGAATTGGCTCAGGGGACTTGTATCCAAGTCCTGTCTTTGACAATGGTAGAGCGTAACCTTCTTTCAAAAGTTTCTTCTGTGTTGAAGAAAGCTCGGGTCTTTCATCGAAGATTTTGAGACTTTTAAACTCAGTGTGAGTCGAAAAATCATAGCCTGCTTTTGCAAGGAGTTTATACGCCTTCGGGTCGAATCCGTCATTCGTTCGTCTTTCAGGCAGAAACGTCTTCGCTTGGTCATCTACAGGTTTCTTGACCTCCTGCTTTGTTATCTTTGTGAGAGGCGTGACAAAGTTTTCTTTTAGGATCTCAATGTCCCCGACTCTCAAATTCCTTGAACATTCGGCAAAAGGTGATTCACCCTTCTTGCGTCGAGATAGAGGGACATAGCGCAAGACAGGAACACTTGAGATTTTCTCATCTTTCAAAGCGTTGGACTTTGCAGAGCTTGTAGAGGCTTCATCTCTTTTTGGGGCAAGCCCGTCTGTTTCCTTAACAGTCTCCTTTCTCATGTCAGCTTGTGGTTCTTCTTTGGGCTTACTACCACCTTTAATCAAAGGAATGTTTGATGGTAAAGTTTCTCCTACGCCGTCACCCTTCATATAGAACTTTGCATCAGCAAAATGGGACTCAGCTTCTGAAAATGGATTAGTGTCTGCTTCCACTTTCTTGATGCCATCCTGGTAAAATTTGAAACACTGATGTAACGTAGAAGTTACAACCCCATTTCCATGAATCCAAGGACGACCCAGTAGCAACTTGTAAGTGGTCTTGGAGTCTATGACGTGAAATAGGGTATCAGCCTTTAGATCCCCAATGATGAGCTCTAAGCGTACCATGCCAATGCCTCGTTGCCCACCTTGATTGAAGCCTTGGATCACCAGTTTGCTGTTTGACAGCTCTTCCGTCAAGATGCCTAACTGCTTCATTGTCGACTTGGGCATTATGTTGACAGCTGATCCGTCGTCGATAAGGATTCGACCAACTCTCTGCTCTCGAATGTACCCCGAGACAAACAAAGGTCTATTGTGGGGCTTCGACTCCAGCAGCAGGTCTTCATCTGTAAAACCTATTGACATACAACACGACGCGCATGTATGTGCCATAGAAGTTGGAGCACTTGCACTGTCGGAGTCTATCAGTGCCTCAATAAGAGCGTTTTTAGCTGCTTGAGGGAGTGACAACAGGTCCTCTATACTGAAAGAGGATTGGTTTTCCGGCTCAGTTGTCACCTCAGATGAGCTTAGAGGATCCTCACTTGTGTTGACAACATGACATGCAACCACATCAAGTGCTTCATCTTGTCCAACACTTAGAAAGTTCTTTGGAAAGAATTCCTCTAGAGTCACTGGCTGTCGAGGACAGAAGAAATCCTCATCGCTTTCCACAATGCAGGCGAGCTTCCTTGCATTCTTTTTTTCTTTCTTCTTTTGCGACTTTCTTTTTCTCTTATGCTCCCGAAATAGCCGAGATTCCTTTTGAGCATAGCTTTGTTGCCGCTTCTTGCGACGAGTCACAACAGTCCAGCCTTCATCTTCATCTTTAGTCTGTTCATTCTTTCCTTGAACGACTTTCTTTTGGAAGTCTTTCTCTTGCTGATTCTTGATTTGGGGTTCTTCCTTTGACCAAACAGCAATAGGTTCAAAGGATCCGAACTGAATGAGGCTTCTTTTTCCCTCGTAAGACGATCTTGTAGGTGACTGGACTCTGGGTTGAGTCATTATAGCCGCATGATTCGTCTGAGCCACTTCATCAAGATCTAGCTCAATTTTCTTCTCGCGAGCTAATCTCATAATCACTCCTTTGAGCACGAAGCACTTTTCCACGGGGTGGCTAACGACTTGGTGGTATTTGCAGTAGTTAGGATCATTTACCTTTCCTAACTCCTCGGGTCGTTTACATTCAGGCAACTGAATGAGTTGTTTTTCCAACAATTGTTCCAGCATGTCTGGAACATCAGAATCTGGAAACGGGTAAACCTTTTCCTGTCTCTCTTTTAGTGTTAGGCGACGTCTCTCGCCTCCATCTGATTGTTTCTCTACCTTGATTTCTTTTCCCTTCTGAGTAAACTTTAAAGGGGTCGTGTTAACGACCATAGATTGTTTGGCAGTAGCACCATTTGAAACTTTTTCAGTGCTTTTCACTTCTTTCTTTTCCCTTTTCACCTCGGGGACTAAAATGTCTTTACTTCCTCTAGCAGCAATGCTTAGCTCCATGTCATGAGCTCGAGTTGCTAACTCTTCAAAGCTGCGGGGTTTTATGCCCTGTAAGATGTAAAGCAATCCCCAGTGCATACCTTGGATGCACATCTCTACAGCAGACAGTTCTGTGAGTCGGTCTTTGCAGTCAAGACTTAGAGCTCTCCAGCGATTGATGTAATCGACGACAGGCTCGCCCTTTCGCTGTTTTGTATTGGTGAGCTCCATCATGCTGACAGTTCGCCTCGTACTGTAGAAGCGATTAAGGAACTCTCTTTCAAACTGTTCCCAACTATCAATCGTCTCAGGCTCAAGATCAGGATACCAGTCGAAGGCATTCCCTTTCAAGGTGCGGACGAACTGCTTGACCAGAAGGTCGCCGCGAGTTCCAGCATTCTCGCATGTCTTAACAAAGTGAGCGACATGCTGCTTAGGATTACCCTTCCCATCGAACTGCTGGAATTTTGGGGGCTGGTATCCGACAGGCATTCTTAGGTTGTCAATTCTCTTAGTGTACGGTTTAGAGTACATGAGAGAATTCTGGGTGGGTCCATCATACTGAGCTCTAATGGAGCTCATAATCATATCCTGTAGTTGCTGGACTGACAAAGAAGCAACCGAAGCTGAGTTTTGTGGTTGATCTTCCTGGACGATAGTCTTCCCCTTGTCAGTCTTCTTCGCAGTAGGGGTCTGACTCGACTCAGCAACTTCTCGACTTTGCATCTGGTTCTTCAGGTAGGCAATCTCTTGGTCCCTTTCTTCGACTGCCTTCATCAGAAGATTAATCTTCCTTTCCATCTCCGCCATCCTTTCATCAGAGTCTACATCAGCCATCATTACAGACATCACATCTGGATTTGACGTCGTCTTCGATCGACTGCCAGCAGGAGTGGATTGATCAAACAGCGGGTTGTCCTTGACAACAACCTTGTCCTTGGAAGATTCTTCGATCAGTTTAACAATTCTGTTTGCAATCGCGTCAGGGGTTCGACTTTCGTTTATTTCAACCCCTTGAGATCGACTGCGAGTAACTGGTCCCATGTATGTGTTGCTTGAAGCAGTAGACTTCGATGCAGCTTTCTTCGATGCCATTGCATTACTTGGAAGAGAAAGAGATGAGAGGTAGAGATGGTCCCACTGGGCGTGCCAATTTGTTCACACGAGAATTTCAACAAAGAAATAAGAACACGTGCAAATGAAACTTTGTATTTGTATAACTTTGAATGTGTGGAATACAATCTCTAATACTTGATCCTCTGATTCTCTCTCTTGCTTGTATGTTTCACTCGAGGGCTGTAGAGCTTACTCTCGAGATTGAAGCTTCGATGGATTATTGGAGTCTCGAATAATTGTTCTTGATCTTCGAGGAAGTGTTCTTCGTTCAGGAGGGATTTGATCTTCAAGAGCTCAAGGAGTCTTCTGGCTTGTGTTTCTGAATTCTCTCTGAGGTCTCAAATTTCTGAACCCCCAAAATGGAGGAGGGGCTCTCTATTTATAGAGTTCCCCAGGGCCTCCAGATGGGCTTGGGCTTGACTATTGGACTGGGCCTGGTGGACTTTGAGCCTGGTCCTTAGACTGAGCCTGATTAACCTTGGGCCTAGCCTTATGGGCTATGACTTATTAACTTTGGGCCTAGACTTTGCTGAATTAGGGCCTCCTATTTGGGCTTAGTCTAAAATTGACCCAAATTTCATATAACCCAATTGCATATTGGGATTTACTTTAATTTAATTTAGGGATACTTGCAAATTTAAATAATCCCTAATTAAATCAATAATTTTGCCACTAATTTAAATTAATGACCTGACAACTTTTAATTGGCCAAAATTTCTATTCCAACAACTATATATGAAGATCATGTTTAAAGGAGCATACAAACAAGTTAAAATATATTTTTGCATTTTTTTTATTGCTTTGGTCTTATAATTAAAGCATGCCAAATATTTTTGTTGTTAAAGATGAGTAATAAAAATTTGGTTCAATATGCGTGTTGATACTAGAATTTGGATCAATGAATCAACGGTGAATTTGTATTATAGGAAACTAGAATGTGCCTTCAAAACCAAAGAAATGAACACCGGTGTGGTGCTAAGCCACCTACACTCCGATGCTCAAGTCAAAAATCAAGTTTATAAGAAGCTTAGAGAGTAATATGTGTGTATTTTTGGATGTACTATATGTATTGTTGTATCTCCATACTTATGGGAGGTTTAACGTAACTAAAGCCGTAGTTGTAATTGAGGGCTAAAGTTAGGATTTTCGGGATGCTTTAACTGTGAGGAATGGTTACAAGATTGGATTTGGGTTGGACCATTACTTCATTGAATCATTTCTCACATAGGACTCAAGCCTCTTAGCCTTTGACCATGGTCGAGACTCGAGTGGGACTCGGCCTCACACGACCATGGGAGCCTTGGCCAACCCCCACAGGGGGTTGCTCTTCAAAGTCGTGTGGGTCGGCCTCCAAGGCCTTGGCTCAACCCCTATAGGGTCGATTATCATGGCCTTGGTGTACTCTTATGGGGGTTGGCCTCAGCCTCTTCAAGGCCTTGGCCCGACCCCTATAGTAACTTATGCTTTAAAATTGTTCAATTATACATTTTCAGTCCATAAATATTAAAATTGACTTGCGATAACCCTACATGACATGATATTTAGTAAGTTGGCAAGAATTTAGATTATGAATTAGATGACCTTAAAGTAAGAATGTCGAAATGTTTGCCAACTTAAAAATTTGGTAGTGAAATTAGAAAATTTTCTCTATTGGGGGCTTAATTTCTCTTATAAATTTTTGCCAACTTACTAAGTGATGATTTGCTAGAGTGATGTGAATAATTATGCAATATTATGATGTCTATGCGCAAGTGTACACATACTTTTGTAGCAAGCGATAAGTAAATTATCATATCCACAGAGACTATTAATTCATCTATTTACTAAATCAATTCCTAGTAACTCAAATTGTAACCATTCAAATTCGTCAAGGAAATGAAATAAAATAAGTCACTATTGCTGGAACAAAATTAATGCTAAAGCAGGGAAAACAGAGGAATCGTAACTGAACAATTAACAACTGGTCTAAATACTTTTAGCTAAAACAAGGCTCGAATTAGAGGTGAATCATGCTTTAATTAAGTTACGAATTGAGTACATATTCATTACATTCGACCCACTACAGATTTCACGGTATTCTCCCGAATCACCTAAGTATACTGTTTCATTTCCATTACTTCAGCACATTGAACCCACTGTATTTTGTGTGCGTTAGGTGAGTGATTATCCCTAACCTACTCACTTAGCTAGCTACTAACCCTAACATGGGGCTAATGTAGTTTTTAAGTTTTCAGCCCCTCCACTTCCCAGAAATCAGAAGGACACTGCTCACATCGGCTGGCCAAACGGACATGAACTAATGAATAAGCCCTCTTAAAAATCAAATCGAATGAAAGAAAATATACTCAGCTATAACATTAATCAAAAGCAATCAGCCTCTAATCCTCACCTTATGGTGATTAGTTCATAATGTAAAAACAACAGCAGAAAAGTCGAAATGTAAACATAATGGAAATGATACAGAAAATAAACTAAATGAAAACATAAAATGTAGCAGAAGAAATCGGAAAGCTGCCCCAAAACGTTTGACTCAGCATCGACGTTTATCCCCTGGAGAAACCTTCCTTTTATGGCAATCTTCCGTCCATGGCCTCCAAAATCGGAGCTCTCTGCTTCTCTTTCTCTCTCTCTGTTGTTTTCGGGATCTCCCACTTCTCTTTCTTTAAAAACGGCTGCCCAACAACATATATTCCCTTCTTTATGCAAATAAGGGCTGATTAGACAAATCCTGTGACGTGGCGAGCTTCTGTTGGCTGAAATACGCTGATTGGATTGACATTTTCCAGCTCATTTAATGAGCAGCAATTCTCACGTGCGAAATTCGTGTTAGCCTAAATTGCCAGATTTACTCCAGCAAACTGTTGTAAAACTGCTGCTCTTGACCTCGGCCGTCTTCCTTAATCAAGCCCTAAATTAATCACATAAAGCTCCTTAATTAGGATAATATTGCTCTAATAATAATGTTACTATATCAAAATTAATCATAGAGCAAAATGACTCAAAGTTAGGGAATTTCCAAGATATAATGAGATAAAATATGACAATTCAATCCTAAAATGATACCCTATAACTCTTATTTTAAGAGTTATCACTAAGTATCAAGTAAATTTATCGTCAATCAATTTTGGCATTTAAAGATAATCGAGAAGAGTCTATTCAAAAATTTCTAAAACATAAGAGATTAAATTGAAACTTTTTAAATAATAGAGAATAAATTAAAACAACTCTCAGACTAAACATATATTTAGCCTAAAAATTTAACATGACAAGTTATAGGTCGTTATACTCAAAAATTAGTCATAGAAATTAAATCATAAATTGACCTATTGCATGGTTTTGACGTCAACAATATTGACTTATTTCATGAAAGTAATCATTTAATCTAACTTTAGTTTGTAACGATTCAGTCTTTGAACTTAAGTATGTAACAATTTAGTCTTTGTACTATAAAATTTATAATGATTTAGTTCACATTGTGAAAAATATTTTAAGTTTGAATGGAACTTCTTACATATGTAGATCAACAAATTGATTAGAGACCAAATATATTTACAAACTATCAAGACTAAGTCGTTACAAAACAAAAATTTTCACTTAATTAGAAATTTTTACGGTAGAGATTAACTTCTTATAAATTTTAAAGTACAAAGACTAACTTGTTACACATTTCAAAGTACCGGAACTAAATTGTTACAAACTAAAATTCAAAAACTTAAATGTTACTTTCTTGAAAATTCATGGATCAAAAGTGCTTTTTAATCTAAAATTTTTTAAGCCAAACTTGTGAGTTTATACTTTTATTTATTTTATTATTGTTATTAAAATTAAAATAAATATCTTGTAGAATTGAAATGAATTATGTAAAATTAAAAAAAAATCTTGAAATCTTAGTCATTCTTAGAAATGTAAAAATAAATTTTAAAATCTATGTTTGATTTTTCAAATCAGCAAATACATCAAAAATAAAATATAAAATTCCTATAAACTAAAGTCTTAGAATATAAAACGTATATATATATAATGAAAATTTTCTTAATTCTAATCATTGATGATATTAATATTCAATTTTTAAATTTTTTTTACTATTTATACTAAACATTTATTAATTTCTACATTTTGAAAAGAACAAATTACTTTTCCCGCCAAGAAAGTGGGATCTCCTCCTTGTTCTTTCCCGCTTATAGACATTTTTCATTGGACTTCAAATGAAATGGGCCATCAAAATAGCCCATATAGTGGACTAGGGACCAGCTCAACTAAGTTCGTAAACCTAAAATTAAAAATGCATTTCTTCAACATTGTTATCTATATATATATATAGATATATATATATATAGATATATATATATATATATATATATATATATATATATATATATATATATATCTATATATATATATATATATCTATATATATATATATAGTAAGAGTCAATTTTAAGATAAAAAATTTTATGTGTAATAATAACTGTTATGCGTGAAATTGGACTATGAGAACAAGCATAAAATGCAAGAAAAATCAAAGTCTAAATAGGGAAAAAAAACCCAACTCAGACTAAAATAGACCAAAGTACAGAAGGAACCGGGCCACCAAACAAAAAGAAGGGAAACTTGGGCCGAAGCCCAAGTTCTCTGGTTGGCCTTGGCGCATGCCCCCGGTCCATGTGATCCTGGTCCAGCCCAATCCAGTCCTCTTTTGATCTAATTCAAAAAGGAGTTAGCGAAAATCCTAAAAGGACCATATAAATACCATTGTTCAATGAAAAGAAGGTAAGTTCTTCCTCATTCTCTAAACCCTAACTCGTCACACTCATTCACTCTTTGACTAAAGCATCGGAGCTTGTGTGGCAAGCACCACACCGATGTGCAAGTTTTTTTTCATTTTGCAAGCCACGTTCTTCCTCCCTCAAATAAATTTTACCGTTGTTGTCATGTGAAGGCCAAATGCGTTACCCTGTCCAAATTTTGGCAACAACTATAACTATTTTCTTTTACAATTACTAAAATAGCAAAAACAGTCTTAAATCATTATTAAAGTCTAAATCATTATTAAAGTCTTACAGATGGAATTCTTACCTAAATTGATGACAATGTCCAATTTTACAATTACGCAAGTTTGAGGGTTTTATTTTTGTAGTCAAAAGTTTGTGTGTGCAATGCAATTATAACAATCACTGTTATTTATCTTATTATATAAAAAAAAAAAAAATTATGCCATATTAATATCAATAATATAATAAAAATTAATAAACATGTGCAACCAACTATTATTAGTGTAGCATTGAAAAAAATAACATTATGACCAAATAGAACTCACGAACTATTTCATAAAATTCAAAGTTAAATTGTGATTGTATACTTTTCAAAAATTCAAAGACCAAAATAGATAGAGTAAAAAACTTACGGATAAAAAAATAAATTTACTCATAAATTAAAGTGTAGATACATAATTGATACTAATATGAAATACATAAATAAAATTGACACAAACATAAAAGATATGAGGTGGAGAGGTATAATTTCCAACAAAAGAAGAAATTTAACTTTACACTTCTATATAATCCAATAATTTTATTAAATTGAACCCTGATGTTGATAGATGGTGTACTTTACATTTATTCTAACAAAAATTTAGCCTTGTCATCATTAATACAATATAGGGTGGAAATAAAGCAAATAGGGGATGCAAAAAAGGCAAAGAGGATCAAAATGATGAGTTATCACTATCTATCTATATGATTCACATGAACACAATTTTCAAACTCATAATTGAAGCAAGACCCAATATATTATCAATAAGTGGATTGGAGCATGCATTGTAAGTCATTTTCTTCTTCTTTTTTTTTTTTATATATTATTAAATATCAAAACATTATGTTCTTTTTAAGGAATGAAAAAAAGGAGAAAGAGTTGGATCTAAAAGTAATTTGCATATACCAATTTATTTACTAAGCAAGAAAATTAATTCATAAATATAAATTTATACATTCATTTTCACACTCTCATTTATATTTGAGAGTTCAACAACATGAAGTGCAAAATTTAAACTTATGATCTCTTAGTCGAAGGTATATGTTTTAACCAATTAAATTATGTTCAAATGAGCATTAATATATTATATTTAATTCATAGCACTTTTCTAAACGTACAAACCTAACAAAGCATAAACAAGAAGCACACTTCAAGTGACATGTTTAAAAATATATTGTTTTATTATTTATTTTGAGTAATTTTTTTTCTTTTCTATCTAACATAACCTCGTGTTCTATTTTCTAGGTTAAGTTTGTGTAATTCAATGTTAAGCAGACAAACACACATGTTTATTATGTGAATGTACTTATACTGGGTTATGAGTTTGTTAATCCTATTAACTGGCTAAATGTGAACTTATAAAATTTACTTTTTATACTATATATTTACATACTAACTTTTACAAATATCTAAATTTTTATAACATATTCTTTTCTACCACCTAAATATAGATTTTACAAACAAATGAAAGGTAAATTATAAAACAAATATGGGATATTACCTCAATTCAATTGAGCTAGAAAAAATTATATAAAAAAGACTCAAATTCTTTCGTTTGAAGGAGATGAAGGGCTTCTCACCATAGAGAGAAGCACACGTGCAGATTATTCTATTATTTAACAATCTTAATGATAAAATTAAAGTTTTTACTTTTCACCCCTTTGATCAAATATTTGATTCTTTTTTTTTAAACATGGTTATAGTTTGACTAATTAAGACATTATTTAAGGTTGAAGGTTCGATTCTCTCATCTCATGTTAAAATTTAAAATAAAATTTTAAAAAAAAAGATTTTTTTAGTTAATATTTTGTTCATTTATTCTTATTCAAATTTCTATTGTTTTTATTTTTAAAATTCATCTATAATTTTTATAATGTTCTTTAAAACGTAGATTGTAAAATAATAATATAATAAAATAAATAATAATAAAGAAGTTTATTTTTTTAGAGGTAAAGAACTCTCGATGGAGATTTTAAATTTAAATTGGAAAGGGATAATCTATTGATTGTCAAAAGGATAGCTCAATTAAACTAAAAACAAAAATAATTATGAAATGAGTCTTTCAAAGTTTATAAACAAGATTCGAGTGGCATCAAACACATATATTTTTTAAAATAAGTCCTAGAAACTTGTACCAAAAGATATGAAAAATATAAAATCCATAAAGAATATTCATGACAAATTAATAGTAATAAAATTAAGAACTAAAAAAAATAGTAATAAATTAAGAAATCATGATTTCAAGAAGAGAAAAAAAAAATTGAAAGTATAGAAATTGTAACGGGGAACACAATCAATTTCACAACATGTACAAATCATCATTATTGATGAGCTTTTTTATTTTAAAAAAAAAGAATATTGATGGGAGAAAAAACAAATATAATTAATTACACGAATATAAAAATGGCAGCCAATTATGAAGCAAAAAAGGAGAAAAGGGTGGGTCTTAATTTGTTGGAATTTGTTTGCTAATTGATGGATTCCATTCCATGCACAACTTTAATTTACCCAAAAATTAATTACTTAATTAAAATGATTACCACTTAATCTAGGAGATTAACAAGGAGTTGTATGTAATAATTAAAATCTGATTCGATAATGACTATTCTTATATATATATATATATATATATAGTTTGGTTTTAAGTATTTACCTTTTCTTTTTTAGAGTTCAACAAAATTATAACCAAAATTTAAACATCGAAACTGTTGTTTAATATATATTTTTTTAAATTAAATTGGGTCGTCACTTTTTCCATCCAAAGTAATGGTCTTGCTTGATAAATTAAAATATCATTTTCAACTTTGGTTTTTGAACTTTTAGTCTCATTCCATTATAGTCCTTATATTTTCAAATGTCCAAATTTAGTCATTTGAAAGTATTTTCCATTTTAATCCATGCTTGATAAATTATTTTTTGGAAAAGTTACCAATAAACTAACGGTAAGAACTAATTTTAAGATTGATTGAAAATATATAGATTAAATTTGGTCATTTGAAAGTACATGAAATAAAATGAAAAGATACACAAAGTAAAAGAAACAAAATAGTATTTTTAAGTTTGGAAAAAATACATTTTTAATCATTTAGGTTTGAGTTTGGTTCCATTTGGGTCCCTGAGTTTTCAAACTCAACAAATTTATCCATGAGATTTTCATTTGGTTCCAAACATCAATCTTTAGAATAATTGTATAATGTCTTAATTAATTAAACTATTTGAGTTGGTCTGACGTGATAATAGAGATGTCCACGGGGCGGGTCGGGGCCGGGGAATGGATTCCCCGTCCCCGTCCCCGCCCCCCATTTCATTCCCCGTCCCCGAGAAATTTCCCGTTTAATTTCGCGGGGATCGGGACGGGGATTCCCCCCGGGGAATTTTTCCCCGTTCTTTTTTTTTTTTTTTTTTTAAATTTATTCTCAACCATAATAAAAATTATTTCTAAATGAATAATTTTCAATATAATTCTATTTAAAGTAAATGTTATAAAATTTCATAATAAAAATAATAATATACCATAAGTAAAAATACTATAATGTCGAAACAACTTAATTTCTAAAAATTCAAATTTCAATATTACAACATAGACTTTAATTTTTTTTTTTTTATAACGAAATAGTCTTAAACTAATTCCTACTATAGTTTTTTTTTAAAAAAAAAATCTATTTTTAGGTTATATATATATATATATATATATATATATATATATATATATATATATATAATTAATCGGGGAATCGGGGCGGGGCGGGGCGGGGCGGGGAATATATTCCCCGTCCCCGTCCCCGTTTAGCAAACGGGGAAAAAAACTTCCCCGCTCCCTCCCCCATTCCCCGTGTAATCGGGGATTCGGGCCCCGCGGGTTAAATGGACATCCCTACGTGATAATAGTCGATAAATAAATAAATAAAAGTTTTTTAGTAAAAAAAAAAGTTTTAAATGCTTTTTTTTTCCCTTCCAAATCTAAAAACTAGAAACGAATCAAACAAATTAGCTTTAAATACGATAATAAATTTATCTATAATTAACACTAAAAGACATAAAAAATTTTCAAATATGAATGTGGTTTGGAAAAATTCATAATGATTATAGTTTCACTTTCAAAACATTCTCATTTTGTTTTCTCACTTACTTTCTTTTTCTTTTTCTTTTTCTTTTTCTTTTTCTTCTTTTTATTTATTTATTTATTTTTGTTATTTCTCATCTGGATAAGGGACTTGACAGCTTTATTATCCCATTCCATCTTATATATCTTTTTTCCATTTTTAACATCACTTTTGACCCACATACTCATTCTATCTCTATTATTTCCACTTGTTTTTATGTGGGTTGTCATCAAGTGCTTCATAAAATTCTATTTTTTTAACATGTAAAAAGAAAATAATTTTGAGATTATTCTCTTTTGGTTTTTTATTCTTAAAAGTTTTGTTTTTGTGTAGTAAAAATTTTTTAATTCTTTTTTTTTTTTAATTTTAACCCCAATCAAAAATAAATTTAAAAAAAAAAAAAAAAAAAAAAAAAAAAAAAAAAAAAACCACATTTTTTTTTTTCACTGAAAATTTGCTGTTAACAACTTGGTTATTTTAAAAAAGGAAAATGAACGATAAAATCATTATCAAAGGAGAAATTTATACAAATACCTTTTTATATTAACTTATTATCAAAACTTTTTATTATTATTATTTTTGTTTTCATCATTTCATATTTATAATCTATTTCGACAATTTCATTGTTGAAATGAAAAAAAATTATTTGACAAATGTCCACTGTATGGCTAAATTTGAAACGACCTAAATATCTTGAATAGTATTGAAAACTACTTATGATTAAGGACATGAGGTGATAAATTTTGATGGGGTAATTAGTGTAATCCAATAATTTCGTTCGTTTAAATAGCTCCATAATAATTAGAAAGTTCATCATTTATAAATATTTTTAAATTCCAAATAACATGTTAATATTCTAGAAACCCTTCAAATAAAACTTTTATATCCCTAAATAATTTTTCTCAATGGCAGTTTTCAATTTATTTTTTTTTTTACTTTTAAAAAACTATGGCTAAATTTTCAATAACTATTTTTTAAAATGAAAAAAAAGACTCAATATATTATGACAAACAATTAATTAGATGCTATTTGAGAATAGCATTAACTATAAAAATTATTCTTAATTTTTTTAAAATAGAGATGGCTTGTTTGGAAGGTAAGTTTTTTAAGTTGTATTCTATTGATTTGTTACCAAAATAGTTTCAACTTTAAAAAGAGGAAAAAAAAAAACTGTAAGCACTCTTACTAACAAAAAAAAAAAGAACACCATAAATAGTAAGTACAATGCTGAACAAGTACATGATCATATGTTTTTTTTTTTTTAAGAAAAGCGTAGATTAATGTGGAATATCGTTTTTAGACATAACTTTATAAACCATGTCTAAAAACAAAAAAATAATAAAATAAAATAGTCATCAAAATGAACTTTAATTTTAAAAAGTTCATTAATTATCAATTTTAGAAAACTTGAAATTTTTGATCCATTAATTTTGTTAGGTACAAAAACAAAAAGATATCAAAGTTCATATGTCATATTCTTCTAGACAAACAAACATATATTGTCTAGTCTAGATCAAGCTTCATTAGTCTCACTTTTCTTTTCTTTTTTTTGATTTAAGTCCTTAGTCTCCCTCCTACTTTATTGATTTTTATCTCTTTTTTCTTTTCTTTTTTTCTTTTCTTTCTCTCTTTCTCTATGCTCTTCAACTTCCTTTCATAGTTTTCTTTCTTTTTTCTCCCTTCACATGATCCAAGGTTGTAGCTAGATCATGTACTTGTCAAAGAAACAATTCTAATTTTGACTTTTTTTTTAGTTGCTGCTTTTTCTAATCAAGTAAGAATTTTCTACTGAATGTTATCACATTGTATGGAGTGATATTTTGAACAATTGTATTCAGATTTCCTAAAATTAAGGTAATGTCACTTCCAATCAAATCAAGTTTATTCTTTAAAGGAATGATACGTGAGTGCGAAAAAAAAAACATTTATTCATGGCTTATCTTTTGAAAATTATGAGGACAGTACATATGTAGTTCTAACTCAGTAAAAAAAAAATCAAAGTGAAATACTACCTCTATAAATTATATGCATAAAGTTTTTTTTAGTACAAGAGTATATAGAGGTGAGAGATTCAAACTTTTAACCTCTTAATCAATAGTGTATGCCTTATGTCAATTGAGTTATATTTAGGTTGATAAATAAAGTTATTTAAATACAACAAATATAGCATGGAGATTTGAGAGCCTCTGATACCAAAGAAATGAATAAATTTCTTAATTGTTGAGTTATGCTCAGGTTGGCTTATAACATATATATATATATATATATATATATAATTTGTTAGAGTATGGTACTTTTTAGGTTATTTACTTAAAATAAATGAACTTTAAATTATTATTTTCTCATGTAGTTCATTTTTTTTAATCAAGTGGATTCAACATTTGCTACAGTGAGCATAGCTCAGCAATAATTGGTATGTACCATAGACCAAAAGGTCAACTCCAAAATGTTGTTGTTGATACCGAATTTTGGTCAGACAAATCAATAGTGAATTTGTAATATCGAGAATCGAATATGCCTGCAAGACAAAAGAAATAAACGACGGGGTGGTGCTAAACCACCTACACTTCGACGCTCAAGTTAGTAATCAAGTTGACAATAGGTGTAGAGAGTAATATGTAAGTTGTTTGAACGTACCTTTCCATCTACTAATTTGTCGACTTATAGGGTGGTTTCCTTACACTTCGACGCTCAAGTCAGTAATCGAGTTGACAATAGGTGTAGAGAGTAATATGTAAGTTGTTTGGATGTACCTTTCCATCTACTAATTTGTCGACTTATAGGGTGGTTTAGAAATCATCGTCATAATGGAGTGTTATAATCTCACTGTGATTCTCGCTGCGCGTTAAGTGTGAGAAACAGTTACAAGGTTGGACCGTTACTCGAACAAACTATTTCTCAAATGGATTTTGTCTAACTGTGGCCGAGACTCAAGCCTTAGCCTTCTCAACCATCGGTTAACCCCCGTGGGATCGGTCATTCTACCTTTGGCTGACCCCTTGTAAGGATCAGTCTCAAGGGTTGGTACCAACCCCCAGCCAACCCGGAGCTCACCCACTTGGGTCCTCGATTGACCCCTATGGGGTCGGCCACTCTATCCCTTAGCTGACCCTCACGAGGATAGACCTTGTGGGTCTTGGGATCGACCTCATGGGTTCTCGGCTGCTTAGTCCTTTGGGCTTCTACTCTTGGCAAGCTTAAAGCACAGTCCATAATTTCACCCATAACAGTTGCCCCCACTCTTGGGTCTGACATTGTGGATTATGTCTAGTTCAGAGTTGAGAGTACATTCTCTTGTCGTTTTGACCTTGGCTGACCCGCACAGGTTGACTCAATCTTTGGCCTGACTGACCCACATGGGTCGATCTCCTATGCCTTTTGGTCAAGGTCCTTCTAGGGCCTAATCGGCGGCGTTGAAGTCTTTTATTTAGTCTCATCTTCTGTTATATTTCATTATCTTCTCCTCTTGGAGGTCAGACTCCTCCTCTCGAGGGTCAGACTCTTCCTCTTGGGGGTCGACCTCCTCGCTTTGGGGGTCAAACTCTTCCTCTTAGGGGTCGGCTGCCTCAAGGGTCGTAGGGGACGACCATTTGGCCACTTGGTCCTTTGGCTGACCCCTAAAGGCTTTGGTCAACCACTCGAGCCCTTGGCAACCCTTACGATGATCAACATCATGGGTTCTCGGCTGCTTGGTCTCGTGGGCTTCTACTCTCTTAGCAGGCTCATGGCCCAATCAATAATTTCATCCATAACAATTGTTGAACTAAAAAACATTTGATTCAACATTTGATCGACATAGTGAATTATATGTAGCCAAATCTTTTTCTTTAGAATTTTTTTTCTCTTCCTATTAATAATATTAATAATTTATTATAGTTTTATTTCCATAATCTAGAGAACAATGAAAAGATATAAAGATTTAGTTGAAAAATGCACAACAATAACTCAATATTATTCAATATATATTTGACACCCGCTAAAGAAAAATAGGAAAAAGATGAAAATTCATCAATATTTCACCAGCTACATATGACCCAATTATCTTCTTTTTTTTTTCTTTTTTCTTGAATTCAACCACATTTGAGAGTGAAGGATTCGAACCCATGACCTCTTGGTCATAAGTACTTACTTCATGCCAGTTAACCTATGCTCTTGTTGGCCACCCAATTATCTTCTCGAATTTTAATTAACAGACAACAATCATTGAAAGATCAAATCAAAGAGATATCTCACCAAATATATATAGAAAAGTTCCATATAAGATTGAAATACTAATTTTCTTATTAATATGAATATGGTAACCTATATAGTATATATGTTATCTTTTTTACTGAATAATTACTTTTAAAAAAAAGTTCTAAAAATGAAAAAAAAAAGTTAAATTACAAGTTTAGTTCTTGAACTTTTAAATTTGTATCAATTTAGTCATTAAACTTTAAAAAGTATTTAATAGGTCCCTAGATTTTCATGTTTGTGTCTATTTGGTCCCTAAACTTTAAAAAGTGTCTCTGAAACTTTCATGTTTGTGTCTATTCGAACCCATTAGACACATAATTGAAGTTCAGAGACTTATTAGATACTTTTTAAAGTTTTGAAACCTTTTAAACATAAATTTAAAAGTTCATGAACTAAACTTGTAATTTAACATCAAATTTATTTCTTAAATAATCTTTTCTAATTATTCGTAGAACCAATATTATTAAGATGATTATTATTAGGGCAAAACTCAAATGACCCAAGATCAAGCAACTCTTGAATCATTTGCTCCACGTGGTCGTCTTCAAGCCGGCCGACCTCCCGAGCCTCACCCCCGGCGACCCATTTGCCGTCCTTCTCCAGCCAGTGACCGCCGCAAGCGCCGTCGTCCCCGTCGAGTTTGGTGGCCGGACGGCGACTTGAGTCGGCCAAGTGGGTTTTGGTGGGGATTTGCTTTTTGGCCATTTGGAGAGAACTCATTCGACATCTCTGCAATTTCTCGATCAATGTCGGAGTTAGAAACTTCGACGGCGGCGCCGACGAGGAGTGAGGTGGCGCGTTGTGATTGGTTGGGCAACACATGATTCTGGCTGCTTCGTCGTATGCTCTGGCCGCGTCTTCCGCCGTTTCAAAAGTTCCCAGCCATATCCTTGTCTTCCTGTGAAGGAGAGAGTAAAAGAAAATTCAAATTAATGTTTATTATATGATGATTTTTTTTTATATAAATTTTTTATATGATGATTTAATTTATGTAGTTTGAGATTTGTAACGATTTATTTAGTAAAAAAAAAATTGTCAATTTTACTACTGATGCTTCAACACCTCTACAGTTGAACAATATATTTAGTTCTTAATTAAGTTTTTTTTTCCTCGAGTTCACCACATATAGGATGGAGAATTAAACCATGACCTTTAAAATGGTAATTAGTATATTATTCACTGATTTATGTTTGAATTAGCAAATTCTTAAGGTTAAAAAAACACATTTTGATCTTTCCAAGAAAGAAAAGTTTAGTTCATGAACTAGTAAACAACTTAGTTTATGAACTTTAATATATAATGGTTTAGTCTTTGTAGTTTAAAATTGATAACAATTTTTAGTTTTTAAACTTTAGTATGTAACAATTTAGTTTATGGAGCTAAAATTTTGTAAATATTTAGTCTGTACACTTTGGAAAAATCTCATTTCAGGAGAATTATCAATTTAGTATGTAATTTGAATCCATCGTTACATGTTATATATTCACGTTTCACAATTCACCTTAACTAGATGTTTTAATCTACATAGACTAAATCGTTACAAATTTAAAACTACAAAGACTAAATTGTTACCTACTAAAATTCGTTACTTGGATGAAAGTGTATACAGAAAGAGAGAGGAACTAAATATAATGAGTTGTTTTTAAGAGGAAAGAAGGAGAAAAAACGTAGAAGAGAAGTGATTTAAGGAAGATGATTTTGGAAGAAGTACTTTTGGAGTGGGAAGGAGAGAGAGAGAGGAATTACAGTAATGGGTGACGAATCTCAGAAACCCAAGAGCCCCAGTGCCTTCGCCGGACTCCTCGATAGCGCTGTTGAGGTCTCGCCATTTTAGAGAGAGAAAGAATGAGAGAGAGAGAGAGGAAGTGATGGAAAATGCGAGAGAGAGAATAGTGGAAATTTATATCAAACTTTTTGCGGCTTTCCATGCCTACTAAAATGAATTAGGATTTACGAGTCTCTTTTGTTTGGTTTCGATATCGAGAGCTGAATCAACATTTTCATTGTACGGTAAAAAATCTATAAAATATATTAACAAAATGAAACTAACGTGAATGATAATAATCATTTTAACTTATTTAAAAGTGTTGAATGTTTATTTAATATTTTTTTGTTTTATAATTTTTTCAAAAATATCTATCAATATCGTCATTTAATTGAAATTTCCATTGATATTTTTATAAAATTGAGATATTTTTGTCGATAGTTTGTTTGGGTGATTAATGGGTTTTTTTTTTCAGAACATCAATGGGGTCTTTTTAACTCTTCAAAATAGTGATTTTATTTACTAATGATTTGGTTTTCACTCTGTGTCTTTGATGGTGAAATTTGAAATTTCCCATTACTTGTTTGTGATGATGAAGGGTAAAATAGTGGAATATGTTTGAGGTGTTTAACTAAGATAATTTTAGCATTTTAAAGAGATCAAATGTTTTTAAGGGTGGAGATCAAAGACAAGAAAAATTATTTAAACTTTAGACGTGATGAGGTAATAGTCGTGGTATGTGTAAGTTGAGGTGCTAGTTTTAACCTAAATACGAACTAAATAAATATAATGTGTCCTAACTTTATTGTCCACTTGACTTAAATGTGACACAATCACAAGAACTAGAATTGTTTATCCACATATGCGCAGTTCACCCAACAAATGGGTAAAAAGAACTCGTACATCTTTTAATATTGAATTAATTCACGATGTTCATAATCACTAGTTATTTCAAATTTTATTAAAATAGAAATTTAGGGTCCGTTTGATAATGTTCTTATTTCTTGTTTCTTGTTTCTTTTTCTTTATTAAAGAAAAATGGAACGTGGTTTGATGACTATTTCTTGTTTCTTGTTCTTTCTTTTTTTTTTTTATTGAAAAAAGAAAAAAGAAACATATTTGGTAACAATTCTTGTTTCTTGTTCTCTGAAATTTTAAACTAAGAATGTTAAAATTCTATATGAAAATTAGTTTTTGAAATTAAGTATTCTAAATTTTATGTTATCTTTATTTTTAGGTACTTATTATACATTTTAGAAGTAAAAAATGATAAAATAATACTTTTATTTATGTTTTGGAAAAATCTGAAAATAAAAACAAGAAACTTGATTCTATATGTTGTTTCTAACATTTCTACACAATTTTAGAAACATTTCTAAAAAATGAGAAACAAGAAACAAAAACGGATATCAAAATAAGAAACATAAGAGAAATGAGAACATTATCAAATAATTCTTTATATCACAATTTTGAGGGGGAAAAAATTTGAGTTCATATGAGAGGGGATACAAAGTTCAATTTTAACTCCAATTGAATCATCATCTCACATAATTATATTATATTAAAAAAAAAACATGAATAGGGAATTGATGAGCACATTGATTCAAATTCAATTCTAAATTCCAAACACACCACACAGCTGGCCCTTACTATGTGAAATCTCTCTCTCACACACTCAGATATATGCTTTTTAGCTTCCAATTTTGACTTTTTATTTGTGTACGTTACCTCTATCTAACAAAAGCATGCATGAAAATTTTAGTATTGCTTAAAGAGTGATTCTATGCGTTTTCACTCTCTTCTTTTCTTCTTCTCCTCCTTTTGGTTCACTTTACATGGCGCTATGTTATTTAGCATAACATTCTAGATTTATATTAGTCGTTATGAAGATTTAAAAGTTTAACTTAGAGTCGTTATGAAGATTTGTAAGATTTAACAGAATCGTTGTGAAGGTTAAGGTATAAATCACTTACAATTTCAAAATGTATGTGCAAGAATAAATAAGGTTTCTAATTAATTTCTATTCTAAAACGTACAAGGAGTGTAGGCCAACTTTTTTTAATACAAATGAGAGGCATTAAGCCATAGAGTTACAATCTCCCAACACTAAGGAATTAAGTCAATTTGGAAAGTCAGACTCCCACTTTGACACACCCTGCTATCTGTCAAGACTCTTTTTGCTACCGCATCAGCCATAATATTTGAGGATCATCCGTGGTGTACAAAAGAAATAGAAGGAATCATATCAGCAATGTGCCATATGCATCATGCTATTGTTCTTGTCTCCGTCAAATCGTCTTCCAAGTCATGCAAAAGCTTAATTGCGCCCAAAGAATCTGATTCAACAATCAAGGGTTGAGCATTTGGAACCTGAAGTTGGCGAAGACCCTCTTCAATGGCTAATAGTTCAAGTATCTTAACGCTTCTGTTTCCGTCAACAAAGATTCCTCCCGCACAAAGTAGCTCACCTTAAGAGTTTTTGAGGGCCCACCCTAAACTACCATTTTTCGTCATCTTACACCTTGTCACATCCACATTTGGTTTCAAAGAACAAGGTGGAGGAGGATTCCATCAACTAGAAAGCCTTTCTTCCCTACTTGCCAACCTGTTCCTCACAGCGCGATCAGTTTGGGAATAGAGCTTCAACTATCTATGTTGAATGTCTTCAACCACCTTCTGAGTACTTCGAATTAACCCTTGAAAAACTGTTGCATTGCGGCTCTCCCAAATCTATCATAAAACTAAAAGCATCTTCCCTTTATCACCAGCATCTATAGCCAGCCATATTTATTCGAAGTAGTCCCAAGCACTCCGCTCCATCCTACCATACAGCAAATTGCATACGTTAGGATTAAAGCATTTTGTCCATATATCTCTGGCAAACTTACACTGTCAGAATAAGTGTGTCGTAGTTTTCGGTTCAATCTTGCATAACAGGCACCAAGGTTCTATCTCCATTCCTCGTCGAATGATATTAGTTCGTGTCGAGAGCATTTTCGTGAGGATGTGCCAGCAACAAGTCTTGTACTTTGAGGGGCCTTTAGCATTCCAAAACTTCTTCCAGCCCCTAGTGGTTCTCCCAACATTCGAAGGACCTGGCTCCTCACATCGATCAAGACGAACTCCAAGTTTATAAGCGCTTTTAATGCTTTTTTTGTCAAAATGCTAAATAACTTCGTCATGCTATTTGGTCCTTGACATGGGGATAGATAAAATCATTGATGCATCCTCTATTGTGAAACCTCTTCGAACTTGATCCTCGATCCAACAACCATAACCATCTATTAAATAAGCCACACTTTTGTCCCTTAGAGAACTATGAAGAGCAACAGGTCGACAGTTTCCCTCACATGGTAGCCAGGGATCATCACTAATCTGGATATTGATTCCATTACCCACTCTCCATCGATACCCTTGCTTAAAAAGGTCACGACCCCACAAAATGATTCGCCAAGCAAAAGAGGGATTAGACCCTATATTTGCATGAACATAAAGTGACCTGAATGGAAATACCGACCACACAAAGTTCTATACAAAAGGCTTTCATGGCACCTCAACAGTCTCCAACTTTGCTTAGCCAACATCGCTTGGTTGAAAATCCCTAGATCACGAAAACCTATTCCACCCAGTTCTTTACCAATGCAAAATTTTCTCCAGCTCCGCTAATGTATTCTTCTAGATCCTTCACTAGACCCCACCAAAAATTCGCACACATGGAATTTATCTCAGCACACAATTTGTGGTGAAAACAACTCATTGTATAGTTTGGGATTGCATGTGCTATGGCCTTAATTAAAATCTCCTTGCCTCCTGCAGAAAACAGTTTCTCCTTCCAGCCCTGCAGCACATTCCACACTCTCACTTTGATAGATTTGAAGATTTCATTTTTGTTGTGTCCATTTGTTGCGTAATTTTTGCGCAATACCGCAAGTGTACGGGTCAAGTTTTAATATAGTGAAAGAGTGTTCGAGTATCGTCCTCAGGATTGGTTTTCTAATTCACTTAAATACTATGAATATTATCGCCCAATTTTATTTAGAGAATAGAATTGAATGATGGATGCAAGATTTAAATAAAACAATTATAATAAAAATTGAAACAATCAGAGGAGAGAATATCCTAGGGAGTTGATTTCACCTTATTAGACTAAAATAAATAAATTACTTAAACATCCAAGATTGATCAAACAAATATTTCATAAGTCTAGAAGTCTTTTATCATGAATGACTCTCTCGAGGACAAACAATTCTTATGCAATAAGGCAAAACCTACATCTCTGATGATTTTTAACGTTATGCATAGCATTAAGTTCTTTCATTAACAACTTCGAAAGGAGCCTAATCATTATCAAGTTAGAACTACCTTTAGTCATGCAATTAGGATCTAATCTAAATTACCTTTCTCAAGCGTGAATTTAGACCAACATAACATTTAATCCGTGATCAAAAGATTAAAAACATTAAGAATATAAAAGCATGAATGAAATTAATGACAATCAATCATGGAATTTAAATAATTAAAATATAAGGTCTAATGGCTACATCAATCCCTAGAATAAGAAAAGAGTTTAGCCACTCATGTTCACTATCACAAAATCTAAACTCTTAAACAACATTTAAATACTAAATAAAAAGAAGGAAGAGAAAAACTATGCTGGTGTGTCGATTTTCCGTCTCCGTATGATCTCCACAACTTGGCCTTGAATATTTCCCTCAAGTCTCTTCTCACTCTCGTATGTAGAAATTTAGAGTTGTGCTCTCCAAAGTTGAATGCCTTGAAGTGAAGAGAATGTGGGTATTTATAATGGGTTAATCCATATCCTAATCTAATTAGGAATTCATTATTTAATTAAGAATCCAAAATCTAATCAAATTAGGAATCCATAACCTAATTAAATTAGGAATCCATAATCTAATTAAATTAGGAATATTTTTCTTCTCCAAAAATTGTCCCCAAAATTGGTTGCTGAATTAGCACATTTATCACCATATTTCTTCTAAAATCTTCATTTTGCTCCAAATGCTCAATTTCTACAAAATAAACAATTATGAACGTGAAAAGCATGTTTTTACGTCTCAAAACTAGCATAAAATGAAGCCTAAAGATAGCACATATTGAGTGCTATCACCATTCTACGAGGGAAGACCCAAATATTGCCCAAGATTCTCTACCAATCGAACCCCAACATACACTGAATAAGTAGCCTCATTAGGACTAGCCAGAAACATTGACTTCTCAAAATTTACTGTCAGACCCGAGGCCCGCTCATAGATCTGAAGAATATCCTGCAGGGCTTTGCAAGCCATTTCAGTTGCTTAAAAAAACTAGGTTTTCATCTGCATAAAAAATATGAGAAATCATAGGACAATGTTTATTAATTTGAAAGCCAATAGAATTTAGAATAGAAACTTCCCTGTGAAATAATGCCGAGAGCCCTTCTGCACAAAAAAAAACATATACGGAGATAAAGGATCCCCCTGACGCAAACCTCGCTTTGGAGTAAAAAACTATGTTATAACCCCATTAAGTAGCACCGAGAAGGAAACCGACTCCACACAACTCATAACAAGATCTATCCATGTAACGGAGAACCCCATCTGTAGCATAATCTGCCTCAAGTAGCACCATTTAACCCTATCGTACGCCTTACTCATATCTAATTTCATCGCAATGTACCCGTCTTTTCCTTTGCGTCTATTATTGATAGCATGAATACATTCAAACCCAATAATTGCATTATCCAAGATCAGACGGCCTGGTACAAATGCAGACTATTCTGGAGAGATGACATGCCCAAGCACACGCTTTAGACGGTTGGCAATGATCTTAGCGATAATTTTATAGCACACATTACACAAGCTTATCGGTCTAAACTCAGTCATCTTTTTCGGATTAATGACTTTTGGTATCAACACAATCTGTTTGTTATTGAGATCCTTAATGGAAACCCCATTATTTAAAACCTGCAGCCACATTTGAGTAAGATCTCGGCCCATTAAATCCCAATATCTTTGGTAGAAAAGAGCACTGACCCCATTAGATCTAGGGCCCTTAGTTGGGCGCATATTTTTGAGAGCTTGTTCAACTTATCCAACTATGAATTCTCTATCAAGATCCCGTATGTGCTCATCTGTTAGAGTCTTAAACATGCTCTGCACAACAGCCTCTATATCCTCCATCTAAGGAACATAAGACATAAAAACATTCTTAAAATAATTAAGAGCTATTTTACTAACCTCTGCTTCTTCTGTTTGCCACAGGCCCTGGTCATCCATCCTGACCTAAAGGTCAAACGTTCGAATTTTCACTCTCATATTGGTGATCTATAAACAACGAGAAGTGTAGGCCAACTTGAGCATAGCTTAATTGGTTAAGGCATTATATATATACCTCTAGGTCAGATATGTTCGAATTCTCACTCCCACATTATTGATCTAAAGAAAGAAATAAAGAGTATTATAGGTCAACTTGAGTATAGCTCAACTAGTTTAAGACATTATATTATATGAAGCCATATGTTTGAATTCTAGTTCTTAGATTGTTCGTCTAAAAAATGACAAGTGTAGATTGAATGAGATCATGATGATTATATGAATTTTTTTTATGCCATAACAAAGATGCACAATTTGATAAGATTTGACACCTTACTATAAAATTAAATAAAAGAAATACCCTTGTAGTTGCTTGCCCATCTTATTTAACTATGAACTCTCTTTCACTTTAAAAAAAAAAAAAGGCTAGAAAATGCACAATGATACCTAACAGAAGCTTGAAGGTTAGTTTATTGAACTTGTTAACTACATGATAGTATGATGCCTAAAAACAGCTAAAAGTTCAATTCAATGCTTATCTTCAATTTAAATATTTGTCATTCGTTCTTTAATCTATATTTTAAACGAGGTCGTGACTAATATGGTTATATTTAGTAGAGTTAGTCAATTTTAACCTTAAAGTTTTATTTCATCAAATTTAAAACTTAAACTTCAATATTTGATGAAATTAGCACTCTATTCAAATACAATTTAGAAAATTATTTTGAAACCAATTAACCAGTCAATCTAGTCCATCCACTAATATTATGATATCTAACAATTCAATCCCTAACTTTTTTTTTCTTTTTTGAGTTCAACATGTAGAAATAGAGATTTGAACCTTTGACCTCTTGGTCGAAGATATATGTCTTAACCAGTTGAGTTGTATTTAGAGTTGGCATTCAATTACTAAATTAAGTATCCACTAAGTATCCAAAAAGACCCAAACTTAAAGCTAAAACGTCCAAATCTAATTATAACTCAACGAACAAAGATATACTACTGATATCTCATCAAGTAGTTTGCACAAATTAGAGGGAAAAATTATATACATAACTTTCAGAAGTTGTCAAGATTAGTGAACCCTCTTGGGCCCCTTCTGATCTTAGTTTCAAGAATCATCTTGTTCTTATATTTACTTGTATAACTACTTATTTGAGTATTTAGTAGTATTTTTAACTTTGGCCCAAAAAAAAAAGGAAACAAAAAAAGAGGCAAAGATTCAAATAGTTCATATATAAAAATATATAGTTGATTCATATAGTCTATATATAGATGGACATTACATTAGTTTGGATCGAAATTCTATTCTTAATATAGTGTTTATGTTACTATTTGATATATTTTACACCTTAATGTGACTTTTGAGCATTGATTTGAAGTGATCAAAGAAAGGTAAAATTGAGATTGGAACTAATTTACAAGAATATTACTAATGACCCATGAATACTTGATCTTCAAAATTCTTATAGGCCCTCATAGATCCATTCAAATGTTGAAAATTGAATTTCCATTAATTGATTAGGATACAATAAACTTAACCCCTCCTTGAAAGGTCCTATAGTATCTCTCTCGCTATTGATTTTCTTCTTATTATTAAAATTTTATATAAGATGTTCGTATTTTTACCCTTTTTTAGTTGAGCAAGTCAAATTTAACCATAAAATTTTAATTCCATTAAATTGAACAAATACCTCTTAGAGAAAGTAAAGATGTCTTAATTGTAGAGCAATTCTCATTTTTGGTTGGATTTTTATTTTTTAATTCAACAATTGCGAGGAAGGAAAATTGAACTATCACTCTAGGATGGTAGTTGGTGTCTTTATCAACTAAACTATATTCGGATTAGCAAATTGTATTAAATGCTTTTTAGTTAGATTAGAAAGTTCTGATATTGAATTAAGACACTTTTTAGCTATTTAGTTTTGGGGTTAACCTCAACCATTTTTATGGTTGACTTCGAGAATTTCCCTTTTTTTTAAATAGATTTCGAGAATTTCAATGACTTGATTTTGAGGTATTTTGATTATTGAAGATATTGATTTTACCACATTGCTTGAGTTTAAATTTTAATTTTATAAAGTTAACATTCAAAATCAATTCACTAAACTAAATACAATATTTCTTAAATTCATTTTTGTTAATGTAAATTATCAAGATTAACCAAATCACTACTCTATTATGGTTAATAATATGGTTAATAATTAACCTCTCAAAGATGGTTCAATGCCACACTTCACAATTGTTGAACTAAAAATAATTAAAATATTAAGTGTACAAAGTTTAATATTAGCATAACATAGATGTTTGATTTACTGTTTTAACAAATCTAGATTTGTGGTGTTTGAATTTTGTAGAATAATGAGTAAAAGAATTTTGGTCTATTTCCATATAAAAAAGTTCATGAATAAAGAATGTATAGTATTTGAAATGGATTTTTATTTTAACAAAAAAAAGCTCAGGTAAATGATAAAAACTAATAAATCTTTAATTTCAGTCCATCCAAGCATAACACGGTAGATATGACATCAATTATCATTTCAAAAGTCGATGATTCGATCTCGACTCCTGCAATTGTTGAACTAAAAAATAAGTAAATAAATTCTTAAGTTTGGAGATGAACAATGCCACAAACCAAAGTAAGCTCAATTTCACAATTATTACACAAATCCTATCCATCTATCAACCCCTTGGCCTTCAAAATTCTGAGTCTAATCTTCAAATTAAAATTGTTCAACCTCACAAAAAACACCACCACTGGTGATCAACTTGGTAAAAAATACAAATCAAAGGAAACACAATCATACAAACAAAAACTTGTGCACTACGTTCTAAACTAAAAATATATTCAAGATTTGTGCCGCCTAGTTAAACCTATTAGTAATTTGACATCAGAGAATAAGATAAATTCAAAGGGGAAAAAATGTACTCGATTGCCGATTTGTACAGCGACTACTTTCTTCCGCTGCCCCCAACCCGAGGCTTGCCTTTAACCTCAGACTCCTACACATTCAAAAGGGAAAATTCTCAGCCTGCAAAGAACATTCTAAACAAGTACAGAAACGATCAAATTTATGCACACCAACCAAACCAACCTGTGGTAGATGCAAGTAAATGTAAGTCTTTGCTGTTGCTGGGTTGTGATTTTCCGCTCCTTTACTCCAATCGTAGCACACCTATACAAATCCCACATGTCAAGAGTTCAGCTTACTTAAAACAGCAACTTTTTCACGTACTTTAAACCTCAAGCCCTGTTTGATAATAACCATTTGGTTTATAGTTTTTTATTTTTGAAAATTAAACTGGTTTTCACTCAATTTCTCTTCAATGGATTTCATCTTTCTTAAGGAAAGATATAAATTCTTAGCCAACTCCCAAAAACAAAACAAGTTTTCAAAAAATACTTTTTATTTTAGTTTTTAAAACTTGGCTTGATTTTTAAAAATACATGTAAAAAATAGATAACAAAGCAAGGAAATCCATAGGTGGAAGTAGTATTTATAAACTTAATTTTTAAAAACCAAATAGTTATCAAACGGAGCCTCAATTTTTTAAAAAGAATTACGAGTAGAAGGATTCCCGCAGTTTTACTAGCAAGAGATTTCGGTCTCAAGTGGTACCAAACCATGCGTATAACAAAACAAACATCAACACACTAAGTTGTTGGTATAACTTGCTCACACTGGGGCATGAAAGCTTTTCAATCAAGACTTCTAAATTTTAATTTTTTCAAAAAAAATTATGAATAGAAAGATTCCCACAGTTTGCTAGCAAGAGATTTCAGTCTCGTGGGGTACTATATCATACGCATAACAAAACAAACATGACTAGGTAACATGACACACCAAGTCGTTGGTATAACTTGCTCACACTGGAGTCTGAAAGCTTTTCAATCAAAACTTTTAAACCTTGATTTTAAAAAAATATATATGAACAGAAAGATTCCCGCAGTTTCCTAGCAAGAGATTTCAGTCTCGAGGGTACCATACCATACGTATAACAAAACAAGCATGAAACACCAAGTCGTTGTTATAACTTGCTCACACTGGGGTTCAAGCTTTTCAATCAAGATTTCTAAACCTTAATTTTTTTTAAAAAAATTATGAACAGAGAGCAAGAGATCTCAGTCTCGAGGGGTACCATATCATACGTATAGCAAAACAAACCATGACACACCAAGTTATACAAACATGCACACTAAGTTGTTGGTATAACTTGCTCAGCTCACACTGGGGTCTGAAAGCTTTTCAATCAAAAGACTGGTCATAGTGTAATGGGAACCAAATGGAAAGAGATAGATTGTAGTGGAATAAAGAAAAGGCTTACAAGACAATGAAGAAATTCAAGAGCCCTCCCCTACTCCCAATTCCGAACTATTTGGAGTATTTATCTACTTCGTTCCAAACCCCTAATCCATTAATTCTATTTATAACAATTCTATTATCTATATGACTAATATACCTCGAGTGAAAGGCACATTGCTATACACGTTGGAAATAACGGTTTATAATAGGTGCTTGTGTAACCTTTGAGGGGAAGGTGGTGGTAAAATTAAAGAAGCAAGCATCAGCAATAAGAAAAAAGAAAGAAAAACAAGATGATACGTACTGAATAGGCAAATATCGAACCATCCTGGTTGAAAGAGCTACAACTTATGGGCTGACTACAGCGTAACATGGCCTGAAAAGCAAAAAACATAATCATTCATTATTTATTCATTAAGAATAATCCTCGAAATATTTTTCCAGAAATAAATAGGGTGAAAGAAAAAACTAGTATTGCCTGACACATAAAAGTCACAATTACATAGGACAATTTAAGTGAGCATGAGATACATATTTTCTAGAGTTCTGAGTTGAGAAATAGAAGCAAGATAATTTGCCTTTTTAATCTTTTTATTATAGAAGGAACTAATTGTAAAACTAAACCAAGTTATAAAAGACATGTTTTAGCAGAAATTTTATTCTCTTTCCTTTTCTCACTCTCCTGTTATTATAGATCCCTATACTTGCAGCAATACCTCCAACATCTGATAACCTCCAAAAGAGATAGAGATTAATTCATAACACAGTTTCATTTAATTCAAGTACATTGGTGCATATGAAGTTTCTCGTCAGTTTTTGGCTCAATTTAATCTTGTCATAAATCAACATACTGATCTCTGGCCATAAAGCGAACTGGCAAACAAGTTTTCTGTTCAGAAAATTGTTTGTAAATATAGTTCCCAATTCCCATGCAAACCCAAGCTATTTTATAAATCTTGAAGACTGAGGATTATGCAGTTAAAAATCTAACAAGGATCTGAAGGCACCTTCAGCCTCTGTTTGCTATCCTTGTCCCAGAAATTAAAAGCACCATCCGACCCTGCAGTTGCAAAAGTGTGATGCACCTGAAAGAGAGTGCAGGTTAATAAATAACAAGATTTATAAACCATTAATCAAAATACAGCAAATTAAGGTTATTGGTAGCAGATAATCACTTAAATTCAGAAAATAACCACCCTATGAGCGCATCAATCAGGAAAAATCCTTGTCATCTTAAAATAGTCAACAACAGTCTACTATCCCAACAGAAGATTATTAAAAAGAACTGCAAGTATGAATTCCTTCCTTTTTCATAGTTAGAGATGCCATTGGGGGTATATTAAAAAAAGCATGGAGGTCTGAACTCCTATTATAGAAAAAAACCACAAGAAAAGTTGATGGATGGAACACTTTTTGCTTGTCTAAGGTGGAAGGATGATATTATGAAATGCAGTACTTTCTAACCTTCCTGGGTACTAAAAGCCCATTTTCCAAATGCCAAGAAAGTTGGATATTGAAATGGAAAAGGATTGAGTGTATTTCTTTGGAGTGGAATGAAGAGAAGAGGTCAAGTAGTTTGTTGCTTGGAACACAATTGCTAAGCCTTTGTGAAGTGACATTTCGGGAGTTGGGAATTTAAAAAAGAAGAATGAAGCTTTCCACTGGCCAAATGGTTTGGAGATTTCCTAGAGAGCCAAATGGCTTTGGGGATTTTCTACATAGCCAAATGAGCAATGGCATGAAGTGGTAGTTAGAATTCATGGAAAAGAAGATTTGGGGTGGTTTACTAAAACTAAAAAATCAGGGGGTGCAAGCCATCCATGATGGATGATCGTTACTGAAATAAATGTTTGAGATGAGGAAGTGAGGAAGCTTGTAATCTTTTTGCAGCTAATTGATGGCATTCATATTGATTGGAGGATAGAAAAATCTAGAATTTGAACTCCACCTACATATAAGTTCTTTTATTAATCCATGGTAAAGAATTGGTAGGTCTCCCTTGATCTTGAAGGAGGTTGGATATGTATTGTGTAAGATGAAAAACCCCAGAAAATATTTCTTTTGGTACTATATTTGGAAGGGCAAAAACATATATAATAGGCTTCAAATATATGGTCCTTACTTTACTCGGTTTTAAATCCGGATGTGTGTAGTGCTCAAAAGCTGGAGAAGACCTTTACCCGTGATCTTCCAAAGTTCTTTTAGCAAAAAAATGTTGGGATTTTGTGTTAAGGTTTTGGTGTTTCTTGGATTTTTTTTTTACCGGGAGTGGGAGCTTTGCTCCCCTATACCCGGGGGCACCCATGCCCGCCCCAAGGCCCGGACCCTGGAGACATCAAGGGTTTTTATTTATTCTTGGATTTTTTTATGCTTCAAAATAAATAACTTAATATATTCAAACTTACCGGATGAAAGTTCAAGGAGTTGACAGAATATATCTCGGATCCATCCCTGTGGCACTTGAAAGTGAAGTTCTTATTCGCCAAAGACTCGTCAAGGTGATGAACACCAACCCTTCCCTCTATTGAACCGACCTGGAATGGTTAATGAAATCAAATTAAGCAATTTCACAATATGATCAACTTAAGGAATCAAATAATTTTACTCATTCAGAACATCAGAAAGAAAGAAAGAAAGAAATAAGAACCTTGAAGTAGTAGTAACTAAAGTATCATCAAGATATAAATATAAGATTTTTACTAGAAAGAAAGTAAACATTTAAACCAATAAATACAAGGGATTAAAATATTACCAAGAAACCTTGCTGATCAGGAAATGCAGCTACACATCTTGTTTGATACTTCAAGGGTGAAACAATTCTCTTATATTCACTCTGTCGCCATTTAACAGTATTAGATTTTAAATATGAAAGATAAAAGAAAATTAGCATTTAAAAGAAGTCAGATAAACCCCATACGCAGAACATTTAGAATATTATAGACAACTTCAGCTATTACATTAGAGAGAGAAAGCGGGGGGGTAGCAAAAATAAAAATAAAAAAACAGTACCTGAGGAGTTTGCAAGTTAAATACTATCAGATTTCTATCTGCAGTACCAACTACCATTAGAGGATATCTCACTGTCATTGAATAACAGCGATCAGGAAGTTGTTGTGTGTGCACTGGGTTTGGCTGCCTTGTATCCCAATACCTGAATTGATATAAAAACCATCAAACTTTTTATAATCATAATTAGAAAACATAGGTACCCTACCATGATCTACGATTACTCTTCGCATGGTAGACAAACAAAAGGCAGAGAGGACAATTTTTTGAAGAGGACATTTGATATTATCCATTGTATTAACTAGGGACTGACATGATGCAAGTTCCAGAATATCAAACCAAGAGCAAGTGCTAAGAGAGGAAGAGAGTCAAGTGCTACATTGACATGAACCCACATATTTTCAACAACGTCTTCCTTCAAGATGAGATGAATCTGGCTAATTAAAAAGATTCAACATATAAAAAAACTCACACTTAATTCATTTTAAAACAAAACACACTCATATTCTTAATTAATCTTAGTATGAAACATATGATATTACAATGAAACTGTTCTACTTGTATTGATGAGAATATATGAACTTCACAGAACGCATGTTCAAATTTCATAAAGATAAATTTAAGAATCAACAGATAAGTGCTTACTTTAATGTCTTGTCCCAGCTTCCAGAGACCAATAGGTTCATCTCAGGGATCCAAGCAACTTCTTTGACGGGTGCTTCATGCATGGCTACAGTCATGGCTTGACCACCTGACAATAAGGGCCACATTTTAACTTGTTTGTCACAGCCTCCAGAAAACACAGTTGTTCCATCATCCTTCCACGCCGAGCATAAAACCTAAGCCAAAAAGTAGTATACAAGATAATTAGCCACTCTTTGGATCTAACAGCAACAAAATTCTAATTAAACCACAAAATCAAAAATAAATTGTTACATACCGGTTGATCGTGAGATATAGAAGCCTTAGGCGTACTGGCAACATTACCCGCATTTTGCATTATTTCCCAACAACGAACCTGCAGAAGCCATTAAACAAACATATAATTATAGAATAAACTAACAAACCTCAAATGCTATATATCATTTTGACATTCATTAGGCTAATTTGCTCAACGTCCAAATGAGCAATTAAACATAGCGAGCAAAACTTCCTGATTCTCATAAAAAAGTAAACCCTAAACTGGATAGAAAATAAACAAAAAAATAGGGAAAAAGAAATGATAAAAGGAAAGAACCTGATTATCCCATGAAGTCGCAACCAAGTGATTAGCCTTCGGACTAAAACTGAGGCTGGAGACAGAATCACTGGGAGGTTGAGCAACCTAAAAACAGACATAAACTAGGCGTCAAACTGATTTACAAATAAAGCCGAAATCCAAAATCTACAACAGAAGAAGCAAAATCGAAAGTTCCTTGCCTCGAAGGATTTATTAGGGTTGGGATTCGCAAATGCAGACATCTGGAAGTACCTGCAAGAGTCAAAACACGCAGCATCAAGATATTTGCAAAAAGTACAGTGAAATCGTTCTTCTACCTCAACGACATTAAACGGGAGACAGGAATTTGGAGAGCGGATTTACCTTCAGTTGAGATGGAGTTCGAGATTTTGAGTGGAAGAAGAATGAGAGGAAAGGGTTTTTGTGGGCTTAAGCGAATCTTCTTCAGACTGGCGGTGGATTTCTGCGTACTAAGCAAGCTGAAAGCGGCTTGGTCACCGATGCGGTGCTTTGTTGGCTTGGAATGAGGAGACGGCGCGAAGTAGAAGTAGAAGTAGAAGAAGAAGAAGGAGGTTGCCTTATTATTATTCGGTTAAAATACCATTTTAGTCGATGTAATTTTGGTTTTTGTTTCATTTTGGTTTACGTACTTTTATGAACTGTTTGAGTATTAAGTGATTATAATAACATGAGTTATAATAGTCTATAAAATAATATAATATGATTTAAAATGCAGAGTTGTCTAGTCTGAAGTTTTAATAGTCTGTATTTAGGATGCATAGTATTCATAGGTTATTATAACCCCAATTAGCCCCTTAGGGGCCGTTTGGCCCATGAGTTTGGGATGGGTTTGGGTTCCAAACCCAAAACCATGTTTGGCACAAGGTGTTTCAAAACCCCTTGATTTTGAAACACAACCCCATGGTAAACAACAATGCAACCCCATGGGGTTTGTGCCATGTTTTCCTCTTCCATTTGTCGTTTTCCATTTCCGGCGACCACTCCGACAACAACTCAGGAGACCACTCTGATGACAACTACGGCGACCACTCCGATGACAACTTCGGCGACCACTTCGATGACAACTCCGGCGACCATTCCGACGACAACTCCGGCGACCACTCTGATGACAACTCCGGCGACCACTCCGGCAACCACTCCGATGAAAACTCCGGCGACCCGACCACCGCTAACGATTACCTCCGACAACCACTGCGATGAGAACTCTAGAGACCAGTTCCATTCACCATTCTCCATTTCTAGCGACTACTTCGACAACAACTTTGATGACAACTCCGGCGACCACCCAACAACCACCGATAACAACAACTCTGACGACTACAACGGTGACCCGACCACCGATGATGATTACCTCAGACAACCACTGCGATGAGAACTCGAGAGACCAGTCTGACGATTACCCCTACGACTCGACCACCCCAATAACTAGACACCCCGATAACCCAACCACTCAAACAACCCGACTTGCCCGAACCATCGACAACAACCACTTCAATGACCCGATCACCCGACAACCATAGTTGACGACAACTTCGAAAACCTGACCACCTAGCAACCACCGTAGACAACCACCTAGTGACCACTCCGATGACCTGACCACCCTTATGACTACTTCGGCGATTACCCCGACGACCTGGTAACCCAACCACCCAAAACCACTGTTGACGACCACCTGGTGACCACCCTAGTGACTCCAACAACCCAACCACTGCCACAACCACCTAGCGACCACTCCGGCGACATGACCACCCTGATGACCACTCCAGCGACCCGACAACTACTGCTGAAAACCACCCAACGACCATTCCGACGACTTGACCACCGTGCAATCACCACCGGCGACCACCTCGGAATACCCAAACACCCCATCAATCCAACCACCCCAACGACCACTCCAACAATCACCCTAGCGACCCAACCACCTAGTCAATATTTTAAAAGGGCCAGCGTGGACGAACTATATGCAAAACTAAAGGCGATCCCAGGGATGACAAGGCAAAACTGAATGACTGTTGCAAAGACTATTCTCTCGGATAGTATGATGTTGAACTCTTTCTTTACATTCACCCCAGATTGGAAGTATGAGTACTACGTGAAAATTTTGGGGAAAGCACCTAGAACCTGACTCTATTTTCATCACTTTCATCTACCACTCTTATGACTTACATTTGTGTTTGGACAACTACTTCTATTTTCTTGTCATTTCATCTGGAATGTGTGTTATGATATTTTTAGAACTAGATCTTAGTTCTAATTTTTGGTTTTACTTTACCATTGGCAACACCATTCTTACATCGCACCTATTAATTATCTGTTGCTACGCATAATCTTTAATTTATGTCATCATAAGTGGAGTGAATGAGATAGCATATAGTTATACAAACTACACATAGTATAATTCAAATTGAACTATAGTTGTAACAATTGCTCTACATAATTGGTTAAATAGTTGGTATGTAACACACCAAAAAAATTATGAAGTTAAAAAAATGGAGTAGGAAAAAAAACAGTGTAATTTTTTTTTAAAATAATAAACAGTTTGAAAAATTATAAAAAAAAAACAAACTAAACAAATCCAGCCCAACCCAACCCTGCACCCCAAACACAGGTTTCAGCAAACCAGCCCAACACAACCCTGCACCCCAAACACAGGAATCAGAAACCCCAGGGTTTCTGATTCCAGCCAAGAAACCTCAGGGTTTCTGATTCCAAACCAGCGCACCAAACATCCCTTTAATGTCTAATATTAGTCACAATAAAGTTTAAAATTGATCTCTACAATAAGTTTGAAATTAATTTTAATCAAAATTGGTTAGATAATAATAATTATAATTGTAATACAAAAAAAATCCACTATGTGAATATACTTCAAAAAAAAACTAATAAAGACTGATCTTTTTAAGAAAAATTAACAATAAAGTAATAATAAGGACCAATTTAAGCTTTATTAAAAGTACAAGGATTAAAAGTAGACATTTGAAAGTATAGAAACTAAAATGAAACAAAACTCATAGTACATGCACCAAAATGATATTTTAACCTTTTTTTTTCGTAATTGTTAAATCTATACTATCTATCGAAAATATTTACAACTATATGCCGTGGAATAAATAAAATATTTACACATATGTACTTTTAAATTATTTTATTTATTGTCAATGCATAGTTCAACTCGCATAAAATATGTACTCTCAACCAAAAGTGAATCACCCACATATTGGCAGGAAAAATTATTTTATCTTGTTTTAATATATATTCTTTCTGAATTTGCCCATAGATTGTTCATTTATACTTTTATATTTGTGATTCAATAATAAAAATAATGAATGTTATAACTCAACTAGATACAACATCATACATCATAAAGATCACACGTTAGAATCCCTACATGGAGCTAAAGCGTAGCTTAACTGGTTATGTCATATACTATCGTGGCGGATCCATAACGTTATGTCAAGGGGTTTGATATATTTTGATATTAGTTTGTCCAATAGAAAATATAACTGATTTTTTATGGGTAAAAACACTTTTGGTCCTAAACTTTCATAAAAATAACAACTTAATCATTAAACTATGAATTATAACAATTTAGTATCTATACTTTAAATTTATGACAATTTAACCATACTACTGTGAAAAATTCAATCAAAATTAAGTGTCAATTTTTATTATGGAATGACGTATGCTGTGTTATTTATAAACACATTTAGTTCCTAGTCAGTTTATTGATCTACGTATGAAAAAAATTCATTAAATCTTAACAATATATTTCATGATAGAGACTAAATTGTTATAAAATTTAAAGTATAGAGACTAAATTGTTACATACTATAGTTCAAACACTAAATTGTTACACAATTGAAATAAATCTAGATACTAAATTGTTATTTTTCATGAAATTTGGAATAAAAAATATAATTTGTTGCTTAATAAGAATTATAGTTTTTATAGAATTAATGTCTTATAAATAGTTTAATAAAATTTAAGAATATATTTCTTCCCTTCTCATTTATATTTGATATCAAGAATAAATGAATAAGTTTAAAGGTTCTTATTCAATATTTGTAAATTGTAAATATTTATGGATAGAATTATTTAAAGGTGGTGTAGCTTACTATTCAAATGTACAAAAATTAAAAATCTAAATAATTTTCTTAACCGAAATCGCGGGATATGACGAATTGACAGATTTCACCATAAGTAACCAATTCCCAGGGAATATTTCCTTTGTAGAATTCCCGGAGATAGATCATCAATTCCGAGCTGAATATTTTGGGCAGTCCAATAATAAATCTTTCTTTCCATGAAGGATTATTGGCGTCTGCTCTCTTGTAAACCTCTGTCAGAAAGGTATCTTTATACCATTAGAAATCATGGAGTTTTGGGCAGGTTAATTTTTGGAGATATTATCCTGCCTAAATCTGGTATTCTTTATCGTCTCCGACAAAGTTTTTTGATTATTGTGAAGCAGAGGGTTATGACTGCATTAAAATCTCTGCTTGTTGGAATATGAGGTGGTATTGCTGGTGCATCTATAGTCATACCAGTACCACTTTGTGTCGTTGAAGTAGTTACCTCTTCTCTTCTAGGAAATTTTGAGGAGGAGTCTCCTGAATCAATAGGAGATCTATGAGTAATAATTTTTCTCCTTTCGGCTTCATTGAAAGTAGATAACCACCATCCTCTTAATTGTCCAGTAAAACCGGCAACCAAAAGGCGAGCGCTATCATGATCATTATGTCCTTCTGAATTGTATGTTGCGTTGGCAATAAACGTTTCCTGGACAACTCCTACGATAAGATATTGAGAAAGACCATCAATATTCCATTCATAAATGGATTGATCGTCATATGATGAGTGTTGAATAAAAGATCGGTCTTCGATAGACAAATCTGGATGAGTAGCCCTTGGATAATAAATCCTTGGGTTGCTCTTTGAGTACTGCTTCGAGATCATATTAATTTCCTTAGGATCTTCTTCATCGGAGATAGCATTCTGCTGCATGGTAAAAATTAAGTCTTCTATCTCTTCGTCTTTGAGTACGTTGATTTGTGGACATTTTTCACTTAGCCTGGCAAGTTCTTCATGAATTTTTTGAAACATAACTTGCTCTTTGCTTTTGAGTAAAGGGATGGATCCATTTGATCATCTACAAAGAACTGGTAGAGGGTCTCTTACTATAAGAATTCCTGATGTGGTAGCAGAAAATCCTTTGTGGGTGCTGGATGAAGTGAAAACCTTTTCTTCAATCCTGCACATTTGTTATGTCATTGTAGACAGAATTTTGTTCGTATAGTTGTTTTGAAGATGAACTCCTCTGATTCCTTTGGAGGGGTTCTTTTCTTCTTCACTCAAGGATATTTGCTTGAATGGAGCAGCAACAACTATATTACCTTTAGAGCTTCTGAATTCAATATGCTCTAGTGGTGGATGAATATCTGAAATCTCTTCGTCTGATGTTTTCCAGAGAGTTTCTTTGAGAGTGTTCACCTCTTGACTATAGCCATTTTGATTGGCGAACCATTCGAAGAAAGATATATTTCTTTTAAGTTCTTCCATGGTAGAAATTCATGTTTTCTTGAAATTTTCTCTTTCTTCAGCATCGTATGCCTTAAAGAATAATTCTCTAGGCATTTTCCATTTTTGGTCAAGAAAGTCTTTTTTTAGATTTTCCATATTGACCTTGAATTCTTCAGATATGACATTAAGCTCGTTAAATCGGCTTGCTGAGTCCATATCTGTTTGAGTAGGTGAGTTTGGCCTTACATACCTACTTTATGGTATGCGAGGGCTAAAATCCACTAAGTCAATTTTCGCATAGAGAGATCTTCTCAATAGTTCTTGTTGTTCGAAACTTGTTGAGGATGAAGCTTCTCCTCTCAATTCCGAAACACTTTGCCTTGAAGGGGCAAAATTTGAAACCTTTGGACCGGTTGGCAAAGGTTGTTGGAAGCTGAGCTCAATAGATCCATCTGGGTGTTCAACTAGTTGAGAAAGTTGTTTTGGTTTTGGTGTTGGAGCTACTACGGCTCTTTCCAAAACCCAGTGAGATGTCATGGTGATGTCTTCCCAGGATAATCTTCTTGGAGTCTCTACTTTGGCCATCGTAGTATTGGCTTCTATGAGTATTGTTGTGCCTCTAGGGGAAGCCCTTAGAGCTCTTGGTGCTATCTAAGTTTTCATCAAATGATAGCAAATTCTGAATATAGTTACAAACCCATGAGTTTATGGTTCTACATTCAAATATTTGAAATGAATATCAAGAATCAAAGATTTGAGTATGTTGGGATCTCTTAAAGAAAGAGAATAGTGCGGATAGCAATTGAAATAGGCTGGACCATTTTCCAGATTGGTTTCAACCATTCTAAGAAGAGAGTCCTGAAAATTTCTGAACCTCTTGTCCTTGAGAGTTAGAAGGACAAGAGTATTCAAACGAGTTATGAAAAGTGGCTTAATTGCTACCTGGATTACACCAAGGTGTATGAATGAGTATTCTTCTCGATGTTGAAGTATTAAATCCCTTGTGAAGAGATCCAATGATTCTGGGTTGTGGCGATAGTGTTTTCCATAATCTTGACTCCCCAATTTTGAGTAAAATTGAAAGTATTCTTGTAGTATATCGTTTTTGGATCCAACTGAGGAATATTCCAATTGGCAAGTTGCTCTTCAACGCGAGCTATTTGGAGTAATTCATTTGAATTATTGAGTAAATCAACATTCTTCTCTGCCTTGTGAGCATCTTCATTTTGAGTAGATGATTCTCCAGGAATCATTTGATTACTTGAACTGGCGTCGTCGTTTTGAATATCTTTGAGTAATTTCTTTGGAATCAAAGATTTGAGTAACTTGGACATTACTTCATAAAATCTAAATATTTTTGAAAGATAAAAATAATATTGCTTTAACACAATATTATCCTTCAAACTTCTTCTTCTTCACGAACTGCTCGTCTGCAACGGGAACACGTGGCTTGCCAACGGTCTTACGCCTTGCTGCCTGGAACACCAAATGCTTACCAACGTTGCTGTCGGACGGGCTGATGGAATGATCAAAGATGTAAAATTAAGAAGAACAATATTGAATGAAATCAATATTGAGATTTGTCTTTTAAAAATAAAAAGATTAATATAAATTAATCTCTAAGTACGCAAAAATTTGAAGCAATGGAAGTTGTTTCAAAGATTGGAGTATATTGAGTATGATGGCTCTGATACCAATTGGTCCCGAAACCCACAATCTTTGCTCAGATTGCTAAAAGGTTAGAAGAATTAGGATCTTTGCAGAATACAAGTGTTTTGCGAATAGATAGCTTAGAAAGATTTTTGCTTCTTCTCTTTTGCTAAATTATCTGCTTCTACCTTTTGAATACAATTTGGAAGTCTTTTATAGACCTCGGACTCCAAATACAATTGAATGTAATTGAGTAAAAGATAGGGATGAAAGGATAAGACAAACCCTTATCTCATTCATCTTTATGGAAAACAAGATAAAGTAGATGTGGCCCGACAAGTATGCGTTGTTTTGTCAGAGCTTTATGGAAAGCATAAATAATTTCAAAAGACAAAAGTTAATAAGTACCTTTGTCTAGAAAGAAAATAAAAACGTGGAAAGTATTTACCTACTATCTAATAAAACAAACGTAGACCATTCATTGAATTTGTGCAACCATTTTGTGAACAAAAAAAATACAAAAGAAAAAACACGCCCAAGACTAACTCCTTGTTTGGGACCTCCAGATTTGAGAGGATTTCAAATTAGTTATGATTTGAAATGAATTCACATGTTTGGATGTACAAAATAAATAAGAGATTTGAAATCAGTTATGATTTGAAATCTTGTTTTTCTTAAAAAAAAAAATTCATTCCAAATAGATCGGATTTAACAGGATTTCAAACTTTAAAAAATCTGTTTCAAATTTTACCCTACGAACATTTTTTTAAATCTCGCCCTATACTTCATATACATCGATAGTTTCTTCCAGATTGAAGCAAACTCTTTCTTCTATATTCAAGAAAACTCAACATCAATCAAAAAACTCAAAGGCTGGTTTCTCTATTTTTTATAGTTAACTGCAGTGAGTTTTTTTGCTTTTTGTTTAGTTCATTTTCTTAAACATTTTTCCTTTTTATTGGTTGATTCGAAAAAGAATAATATGTTTATTGAATCAATTTGTTTCTCTAAACTGTAATGCATTTTTTGTTTTATGTTTTTATTTGGATTAGTTGAACATTGGTTGAAGAAGAAATCAACCAAAAAAAGAAGTTTTTTTTTTCTTCTTGAATAATTCAACTAAACAAATTAAAAATAAAACAAAAAAATTAAAATAAAAACAAGGAGGAGAGGATATATATGTATATATATTTGGGAAACAAAGAGGAAAAGATAGATTAGGAATAAGAAAGAAAAAATCTAATATGTAATTCACATAATTTCCAGTTAAATAATAAGAGCATAACAGTAAAATGTTATACTTTTTTTTAATTTCTTGTGCGCATCCAAACAAAAAAAAATTAATTTTAGTATTTTCAAATCACTTTAATTCCAAACGCAAATAGAAATCTGAAATCATTTTTATCTTTAAAAATACTAGAATTCAAAATCATCTTTACACAAATCTATATGCCAAACATAGCATAAAGCTCAATCCTGGGCATTAAAAAACAATAAAAATAGAAAAAAAAATTAAACAAAGTATAAAAGAAACGTCCTAGACTGAAATTCAGAAAAAGAAAATAAACACCCCAAAACACACGGAGGATTCGAACAAAGGCATGGGTAGGGGGGCTTGGCCTTCATGTCATCACGCTAAATGTCATTTTCCTAATGTTTTAACGAACGATAAACTACTAATATATAAAATAATTTTACTTGAGGAAGCCCCCCGAGCCTAATGTAGATCACCGTATACCATCGACAAATAGGTCATAGATTCCAACCCCTCACCCCTACTTGTTGAACTAAACAAAAAATCTATGCGATAATATTGAATTATGTGTGTGTATATGTGTATATCCTACTATCCTAATATAAATGAGAAACTTTATCTCTCTTTTTTGTCCTTAAAATTTTTAAAAATTCTTATTATATATGTACTTTATATTTAAAATATTAATTATACATTTTTTAACAATTAATTAGACATTTCTAACTTGAACGTTTCCATCTTCATTAATTATGGCTTGTATGATAACCATTTGGTATTTGGTATTTTTATTTTTATTTTAATTATACTTATTTTCTCATAAATTCTCAGTAATTTATTTATCTTTCTCAACAAAAGATTCGATTTCTTAACCAAATTCCAAAAACAAAATCCAAATTTTTGAAAACTATTTTTTTTAATTTTCAAAACCCATAAAAAGTAGACAACAAACAAAAAACCCATATGAAAGTAGAATTTATAGAATTAATTTTAAAAACTATACCATTGGTTTTTTACACAATTTCTAAATAATTCATAAAAACTCACACATTTAATTAAGGCAACAATAAGAAAAGACCTAAAATTTGCTAAAAAAATATGACCATTTTTTCTCAAATCCACCAAGGAGTATGTAAGTAAAATTCACTTAGGCTGGACTCTTTCTATTCCCACAACACTCTTCTCAACTCTGTTTTTATTTTCCTTACTATTCGACTATTGTTATTAAAAAAATTATTATAAAAAAAAAAAAAAAAAAAAAAACCCATTCTTTCGTTCTCATTTGTGTTTTTCAAGTGAGAAGAAAGACAACAAGAGAGTACAAAAATCAGTGCAAAAGCCCTAGGAGGGAGACTGACGGCGGCGGTGGGGGCAGTGAACGGGAGAAAGGCGACGGCGACACCGTGCTGCTGAAAGCCTGAAACGGAGGAGGAGAGGGTGTGAATAAGAAGAAGACGAAGAAGAAGTGCCATGGAGGTGGAGCAGTTTAGGATTTGAATCTTTCTTTTATTCTTTTATTTTTTTTTTTAAAGATAATGGTGGGCTGGGCTTTTTCTTTGAAAAAAAAAAGATAAAGAAAAAAGTGGGCTGATTTATAAACACATGGGACGTACAATTCAAACTCATTAATACATTATACATCCATTTTAAAGGTAAAATAATTTTTTTTAAAAATAAAGAAATAGATATTTCCTTCCCTTTCTCATCTAACTCACCTTATTTCACCAACTTGATCACTACTTTCTATCTCTAAGGGCATACGATATTAAAAATAATAAATGTTATAACTCACATGGATACGACATCATACATTTATCATAAATGTCATATGTTAGAATCTCTACCTGAAGCCAGCTTAAGCATAACTCAACTGGTTAAGTCATATATTATCAACCAAAAGATCAAAGGCTCAAATCCCCTACTCTCACATGTTGAACTAAAATAAATCCCTACCCGTATAGCATTGAACTATGTGTATGTGTATAACTTTTAAATGGATTTAAAATTTTGTGAGTGGACCTATTTGAAAAAATAATTTTAAATAGATTTATTCACAGTCAGTTGAACCGAGCACAAAATAACGATTTAAGATTATTTTGAAATAACTTTTAGCACTTTCAAAATAAATCCTAAAGACTACTTAATTAAACTATAATATCGCTTCTCTCACAAGCCAAGTTAGTTTAGTTTTATATTGAATGCGTCCAATAATATTTTCCTCTCGTATATAGGGAAAAACAAAATCCTCCATGGAACAATATTTGCTCATGATTAACAATTTAAAAGAAAAATAACTTTTGAACACAATGACTGAAAATGTACAATTTTTTTTTTTGTTTTTTGAAAACGACTGAAAATGTACAATTACCAAAGTTCGAAACCTTTTTTAAAAAATCAAATAAATGCATATACAAAATGTGCAAACTATTTGTACTTACAAAAATAGTGCATACTATTCATTAACCACAATAATTAAAATTTAAATTTCAATCAACAGTTATTTAAAAAAAAAAAAAAATCAACTCAACAGAGTTGTTACGAATTTACAATTATACCTTAAATTTGATAAAACTCTCGCAACTTAATCCAATCATCATCTTAAACAAAGTGATACTGATCTCCAAAAAAAAAAAAAAAAACAAAAAAACAAAATGATGCTTTTTATTTTATTTTATATTTTACAAATAGTTTAATTGCAACAACTTGCCCACCTAAAGATCGCTTGAGACATTTTTACAAAAGGTCGTAGGTTCAAATCCCGACTCCTATCTAACATGTGATCTAAATATTTAAAAAATTGTAATAATTGTGGGTTAAAATATCATTTTGGTCTATATACTTTGAGACTTATCTCATTTTAGCTTGTGTACTTTTAAATGTCTAAATTTAATTCTCATAATTTCAATAAATCTTAAAATTAGTCTTTATTGTTGGTTTGAAGTTAATTTTTATCAAATTTGATAGAGCACTAGTAATAATTTTCCTTTAAAATAAGACACGATGTGAATATCTTTCTAAAATTCATAAAGGAAAGACTAGTTGAGACTAAATTTATTTTAGAAAAGTTAACTATAAATTAATAGTAGGACTAAATTTAAGATGTATTGAAAATACATAAACTAAAATATAACAAATTATAGAGTAGATGGATCAAAATGATATTTTAACCATAATTATATATATATATATATATTTTGAGTTCAATGATATTTGGGAGTAGAGAGATTCAAACCTATGACCTCTTAGTCGATGGTACATGCTAATTACCGCTGAGCAATACTCACTTTGGCCATATTTTTATAACTTTAGATACTTATTTAATTTTTTTAAAAAAATAGCAATCACTCAAATTGAAAGTTTAAGCCAACTAAAACATAATTCAACTGGTTAAGACATTATAACTTCAACCGAAAGGTAGTACAAATCTTCACCCTACATATTGTTTAACTAAAAAAAATGAAACTTTGAGGGTGTGATTGAAATTATATCAAATTAAATTAGATTTTTATCCATTTAAAAAAAAAACCCAACGATTTGTCATTTTTAGAATACTTCAAAGGGTAGGAATAGGATATATATATATATATATATATATATTTTTTTTTAACCCTCGTGGGAATAGGATTAGGAATGAAGAATAAAATAAAATATAAACCTATATTACATATATATATAATTTGACAAACTCAATGGAAAAAAATAAATAAAGGGAAAAGGAAATTAGAAGAGGAAAAAGCCGAAGTTTTGTTCCCACTCTTTTTCTCTCTATTCTCCAATTTGGTGCGATAAAAATCAATCTTCTTCTTTGCTTTCTCTTCTTATCTCCTCCATTGCAATCGAATTGCTGAAGAAGAAGAAGATGCGGCGCTCTGCTACAAGGAAAACCGGTCAACCCAATTCAACTTCCGTTAATTCTTCCGCCGTGGATCTCTTTCGTTCCGGTATTTGATTCTTCTTTGTCCACAATTTGAATTCTTCTACCTGTAATTCTCGCCATGGAAATCGATCACCGTGTTGTGTATATATTCTGGTTAATTGTGTGCTTCGGTCACGAGCATGGTTTAAATTTGATTAATTGCTACCTCGATGCCTATGTTTAAGGAGATTTTTGTGTTTTCGATGTTGTGTGTAGAGCTATGTTAATGATTTAGTTAGTCTTTAAATAGAATGAGATTTTAGTGGGATAAATAGCTTTAGGATTTAGCTAATAATTATGGCTATCAAATTTGGAAATTTCTAGCTTATTATACAAGATTGTTTTATACATGTAGTTGAGCACCAGTAAGAGCTAATTCGAGATGACATGGAGTGAGTCGAAATTATTAAAAAGTAGGAGTTTTGGAGTTTAGAAATTGAAAGCAAACGAATCCTAACATGCAAACTACTTTTATTCATTTTTTTTAGAATTTTTCAAATTTAATTGAGTAATGAACTTTGTTGGGTGGTCTACTGACTGTTCTTTAAGCGAAACAATGTGGTAGGTGGCTTTCTCAGTTATATTGTAATAATTATCATGCCCATGTTGATGTATAGTCTTTTGTTCTAATGAGGTGATTTATGTGAAAGTATTTTATTTGTGAGATTTCTTCCACCATTATGATGTGATTTATAGAAGCCCTTCTTTTTATTTGTTCACTCTTGCTGGTATAAACTAAATTATTTGTGATATTTATTTATTTATAATAATGCTTGAATGAATTTTTTTTTTTATAAAAAAGAAATATAATTTCTCAATTCTCATGAACTTAAGATTCTCAATTTATCCAGCCTCTAGTAGAGCAAGCACAAAAGAGTTGGAACGGATCGATAGCCTATTTTACTCATATGCCAATGGCTCTTCTGGTTTGATCGAGTAAGTCAACTTTTGGTCCATGGAAATATCTCAATTTTCAGCATTGCTAGTTAGCTTTGCGGCGTACCTATATTTTTTTTATTCAGTATAATACTGTTTAAATTCCTAGCAACATTCAAATAATGAACCTTTTTTCTTTTTGTGGTGGATGTCTCATGCTTACTCTTATATAATATTATCCTTCTACATCAAAATTTCGCATCCCTGTTCTTTTAATGATCAAGGAGGTTGTTTTCCTTATCTTTAAGGAGACTTCTGAATACTTGTATGGATAAGATCCGTATGTTATGTAGTACTGACTATTTCTTTAACAGTCCAGAAGGAATTGAAACTCTTTGTTCAGACATGGAAGTGAATCACACTGATGTAAGGATCTTGATGCTTGCTTGGTAAGTTGTACTTGGATTGATATGATAACTCAATATTTTTTTGTATATGACCCCATTGCCTAGAAACTAATGGATTGCACATACCAGGAAAATGAAATCTGAAAAACAAGGATACTTTAACCTGGTAAGAATTATTTACTCTCTTGTGGGCCTCGGAATATTATAAATTATATAGTAGTTCTTCTTTCTAGTATTGTTGTCCTTTTATTTTCTGCAGTATGCATCCACATCATTTAATCCTTTCTCTTTCATTTTCTAATCAGTATAGTAATCTATGAAGAGTATATTTTATCTTTGTTCAGCACCAGGCTTATATGGAAAATCCTGTCATTTAATTCCCGGTTTCAATTTATTTGGAAAATTTTGTTGTCAAGATCTATAAATTGTTTATATCTTTTATTTTCCTCTCTTGTTTACTTTTCTCTTCCTTGTCTTTTCATCACGTCCGTGTCCCATCTTATTATCTATTCTAATTGCATTGTGAAAACAAGATGAAGCATTTAGTCCCTGCTGCCCCCTCCTTAGTAAATTCATTTGATGGATCCTTAACCTATTGCATATTTGATAGGATGAATGGCGCAGAGGCCTCAAATCCCTGAGGGCGGACACTGTTAGTAAACTAAAGAAGGCACTACCGGATCTCGAGAAAGAGGTACAATACTTGTCTTGTTAAAAGTTTCAAAATAAATTAGTACAGATAGTAAGTGCATTGCTGAATTTTTTATAAAGTTTTTAATTATCAATTTCTCACATTTTGAGTAGGTAAGGAGGCCGTCAAACTTTGTGGACTTCTATTCTTATGCATTTCGGTATTGTTTAACAGGTAAACAAGTTATGTTTAGTGCATTCTTAATCTTGAAGCTCGGTTTGTTTTCTTATACTCTAATTGTAATTTGATCTTTACGTTTTCTTTATTTCGTTGATATTTTTTCTTAGAGGAGAAGCAAAAGAGTATCGACATAGAGAGCATATGCGAGTTGCTGGATCTTGTTTTAGGGTCTCAGTTTCATGCCCAAGTCAATTCATTTGTTGAATACTTAAAGGTGAGTGCAGCATTGTGTTTGTTGTCATCTAAATTGCTACATTTATCCATGGACATGGTTTATTTGCCACTGCAGTTGACTCCACCTCTGCCTCAAAGTATTTCTAGATATTTAATAGTAGCACTTAGTCTGAGAGAGTTACATTCTTGAGTTGTGGCCTCTCTTTAGCATACCTAGTGGGGCACACTGCCCAGCGTTGATAAAATGGAATTTACCATATTTCTTCTTGTAGCTTTAGCCATAGCTATCGAGGTAATTCGTTTGTATGTTAATCTGCTTTCTCACGAGGAGAACTTAAGCACATGGTTGGTGATTTAAGACTGGTGATCTTGAAAGATATATTGTAGAGTAGCAAGATTTTCTTGCTTAGGATTTCATCTTTTTGGGTTATTGATTGTTTAATCCCGTGTTTACTGTCTTCCCCCTCATCCAGAAGGCAGAATAAAAATTTCTTTCTTATTTGTTCGTATTATGTATGCAGATACAAAGTGACTATAAAGTTATTAATATGGATCAATGGATGGGCTTCTTTCGGTTCTGCAACGAGGTACTTTCATTTTCTCTATCTCTCTCTCCCCCAAAGCACATTAACACATTTCATTATGTTTGCTTTCCATCTATCCATCTCATTAACCATCATGGGTTGGCCTAGTGGTCAATACGAGCCATGTAAATAATAAAGGGCTTAGAGGGAATAGGTTTAAGTAATGGTGGCCACTTATGATTTAATATCTTACGAGTTTCCTTGACAACCAAATGTAGTAGGTTCAAGTTGTCTGTTTCCTTGACAACCAAATTCAAGTGGTTATTCTATGAGAATAGTCGAGGTGTGTGCAAGCTGGCCTGAACACTCACGGATAAAAAAAAAAGAATCCATGCATTACCTGTGGAAAACAGTAAGAAAAATTGAGAGGCAAATAGTTGGAATCTCCTAGAAACATGCTCTGAATTTACCAAGAGAGTCATTGCCAATCCAATGATCCCTTCCCTTGTATTCAACAAGATTGGTATTTAAGTTTGTGAGTTCGTTTTCTAATTGGTTTAGCAAATGGGTATTGGGAGTGGTCCAAAGGGTTAACCAGTTTCTAGTATTTTCCTTGCTAGCTTATCATGTTTATATGTCGCTTGCCATCTGAACCTGAAAATATGAAAAATTATTAAATTGCTAATTGGACAATCTAGGAGGGGATCAACTCATCCCATTCAATAATTCAATAAAGGTCAGGTAAATAATAAAGAGCTCGGAGGAAATGAGTTTAAATCATAGTGACCACCTACCTAAGATTTAATATCCTACGAGTTACCTTAGCAACTAAATATAGTTGAGCTAGGCAGTTATCTCGTGAGAATAGTCGAGGTGCACACAGGCGCTCCCGAACACTCCTAGATATTAAAAAAAAAACTTATCCAATGGTTCACAATCTATAGAAAATCAGTAGAAGGAAAAGTAAAAGGAAAAGTGCAATATGATGCAAGAATAGCTTCTCTATCCACCTCCAATTGATTTGTTTGTATCATCAGCCTATGCTATTGATGTCCTCAATTCAAGTTTTGACTCATGAATCATGATGATCATTGTGCAGATAAGTTTTCCTGACCTGAGCAATTACGATTCGGAACTTGCTTGGCCGTTGATCCTCGACAATTTTGTTGAATGGTTACAAGCAAAACAAAGTTAAAAGACCCAATGTCTTCATCATACATTGTATTTGATGTATACGCCACAGTTGTTGAAGCAAGTATCCTATTCTCTTCCCGCTCTAGATTCAATATATGTTGTGGTTTCAAAGGGCGTCACTTCTAACCCACCTTTATCGACATTGCTCTGTCTGCAGGCTCACTTGGATTACACATTGCATAGCAGCAGAATTTTCACTTATTATTCCTTCTTTTACTTTTTTAACTTCTTTGAAATTGATGGTGATTCGCATTATGTTAAAGTTATCATGTCAAACATTCATGGATGATTCTCCTAAATTGCTAAAGCTTACTTCCACGTTTTTGTGGCTTCCATTCTTCATCATTTTTAGCCATTCAATTGACTGACTATTTTAGTATTTTACTGACTTTTGTGTAAGAGCAGCTCAAGCCGAAAATTGTTCGACAGGAAAAATTTGGGAATATTTTTATTGGCTTTTTGAACACTTGTCCCCTCTTATTTGGACAAAGAAAAAAGGAAAAAAAAAGAAAAAGAAAATATGCTGATAGATAATAGATTAGATGTCCTAGGTTGTATCATGTTCAAAATCAGAATTTCTTTTTTTTATTTTTATTCTTTTGAAAGGTGAATTCAAAATTGATTTATCAATAACGTTTTGCTGACTACACAATAATTATCAAATCATAATATTATTGTGGGTAAATTATAATTTTTTCTATGGGGTTTCACCTTAGAGTTATGGGAAGTGGTTCTATTTGATTATTTTCTATATTTTTGTTGTTGATTTGATTTTTTTTATAATTAATTTTATAATGTTAATGATGTCCACTCTATATTAAAAAAAATGTATGTATATATATGTTCATATACATTTTTTAGTTGTGATATTTGAAATATTCAACGTTTGGTATGCTATATATATTTGCAATCAGCTCTATGATGATCTCAAATTGAGCAAATGTAGATATTGTTTATAAAGACGTGCAAGTATATATTTAAATAGTAAATTTGCATATCATCCTACACTAATTATATAATCAACTTTAATTTAAAATGAGAAAAGTCGCCACAAAAGTGATATCTTTTAGAATTCAAATACTAAATTAAAAAGCAACTAATAATTTAAAAGGACAATAATATTTAAATCAAAACCTTTCAAAGCAAAAGGCTTATCACATGGAGTAGATGTTTATAGTTTGAAAGTGAATGGTAGGTTGCAACAATGTCAAAAAATGGTTAAATTCTCAAACTTTTTGACCCTTAAAGCATTCAAAAAGAGCAAAAGTAGAAACAACAATGTCACAAAAGTGGAACACTATTACAAAATAATGGGCACAACTTTTATGGCAAATTTGCACCTTATTTTAGTTTATTTAGCTTTTTTTTTCCTTTCTAAGGGCTCTTGGCAATTCCAATGCTTATATTAAGGGTTATTTTACATGATTTGAGGTCCTTTTCCAAAAAGGTTGTTTTCTAAAGGATAAGTAACTTAAATCTCCTGAATTTTTATGATGCTTTGATGTATATTTCATCTAGGCATCCAATTGTTTCCACACACACATATATATTTGGTAACATTTATGTTTCTATCAGATTAAATTCGCAATTAATATTTGCAATTAATTAAGAGTTTTTTTTTTAAAAAAAAATTATGACGAATTATAACATTCTTATTGCTGGATGAAATTATTTTTGTGATACTGTTTTTAAGTTGCACTGAATAATTTTTAGCTAGATTTGGATGTTTTGTCATTAAGTTGAAATACTTTGCTTGATTTTGTAACTATGTTGAGCATTTTCATGAATGAATTTGGATATTTGTGTAGCTTGATTTTAATTATTTTTATTGAATTATATTTAGTGTGTTGATTAAGTCAGAAGTAATTGTTCAATTAAGTTTTGAGTAGGTATTAATTTTACCACTTATTTAAATTTAAAGTTCAATTTGATGAAATCAAAAGTTTCGGATTAAAATTGACTCACGTCAACTTAGAATCAAAGTAAAAATGAAAATTTTCCTTGTACAAATATTTAAAAAAAAATGTAATAATGCTTATAATGTGATGGCCTCATTAAATAATTTATAGTTAATTTAATTTTAATGTTTTTTTTTAGTTCAACAACAAGTGGAAGTAGAAAAATTCGTACCTCTGATTTCTTGGTCAATAACATATGTCTTAACCAGTTGAGCTAAGCTTAGGTTGAAAACTTACATTGTACTTAAAAAAAACATAAAACTTACATCCCCTTTTTGAAAACTAGTTTTGGAAATTCATAATTAAAAAAGACAAATTTAAAATATTATTTGACCCTACACTTTATAACTTATTCTATTTTAGTCTCTATATTTTCAAATGTCTAACTTTAGTCCATGTACATTTAATAAATCTTAAAGTTAGTTGTCATCGTTAGTTTGAAGTAAATTTTTATCTAAGTTGACCAAGCAATAATATTAATTTTCATTCAAGAAAAGATACAACAACAATAAGTTTATCAAATTTCTAAACACAAGGCTTAGAGACTAAATTTTTTAAGCAAAAATTAACAATGATGACTAATTTTAAGGTTTAATGAAAGTAAGATGGCTAAATTTAATGAAATTATAGGGATTAAAATAGAAAAAGTGTCAAAATATATTGATCAAAATGATATTTTAAAGCCATCATTCCAAGGGGATGATATTTGCAACTAAGAAAATGAATTTGCCCATCAAAAAATATCGTCCAAATTTGGATTCCTAATCCACATCTCACCTGGGAATTCAAAACCTAGCCTGTAACTTTAATGGCAGCTCAAGAAAATCCAAGAAAATGGGGGACATTAATGGTGGGGTAGAAAACATTGCAGAGACAAACAAAACCCACTTTGCCTAATAATACACAATTTACATAATGACTAAAATACCCCCCAAAAATGCCTTCTTTTAGAGAGAGAGAGAGAGAGAGAGAGAGAGAGAGAGAGGGGTAATAATAACTAAAAAACTTCAAGAATTTGAAGTGGTAATCAATGGTGAACTTTGGGGACGAGGGCGTCTGGTTCTGCTTCTGCCTCTGCGGAGAATTGTTGGAGAAGAAGAAGAAGAAGAAGAAGAATTAGAAGCTGCAATTTCAGCTGTTATTGGCGATTCCTTCTTCTTCTCTTCTTCTTCTTCTTCTTCTTGTTTTTCTTCACTTATCTTTTTTTGCACTCTGTTTTGTCCAAATTTTGTGGAGTTTAAGGTTGCTGGTAAAACACAGTTGCAAATCCACCCTGCATTTCAAAATCCCATCTCAGAAAATCAAATACAAAAAGATTCAACACAATCAATGACAGAGACAAAGAAAATTGGTTTAAATCCTACTGCTACTTATTTTGTTTTGTTTTAATTCCTAAACTTTAAAAAGTTTTAGTTAGTCCATAAACTTTGCTTAAAAACGTATTTAGTCTTTATAGTTTATTTTTCATTAGTCTCAAAATTGTTTAGAGACTCGATCCCTAACCAATACAAATGCTTGTTCGTCAGTTAAATGAATGAAAAGGTATGCTCAATATATTAAAGGTTAAATTATAAGTTCAGTACCTGAACTTTCAATGTTGTGTTTATTTGGTTTCTAGAAAGTGTCCAACACATCCTTAATTTATTTGACATTTCTTAAGTTTGACTTATTAGACAGAAGGTTCAGAGATCTATTAGACATTTTTAAATTTCAAGGATATGTAGGAAACAAAATTGAAAGTTCACGACTTATTAGACACTTTTTAAAGTTTAAAGACCTTTTAAACACATACTTAAAAGTTGAGGAACTAAACTTGTAATTTAACCTATATTAAATTAGTGGGAAGAATTAAGATAATGTTGTATACCAAGTTTAGGGAATAAAATAAAATATTTAAAGTCAGAGTTCCAAGAGAGAAAAACAGAAAGAAGTAGAAAAGGAAATGTAAATTTAGATCAAAACAGGAACTGAAGTTGGATCTTACCAATCCTAGCAAGGCGATTGACCCAACTTGGAATGGGATTTCCAGTGAGTTTGATACAAACATGGTTGCAAAAATGGTTGCAATTTTTGGTGATTAGATTATAAGCATTTCCTCTGTAATCTTTACCAAGTTCCTCCATTAATGACCTCACTTCTGCTTGACTCAAATCTGTTTTCCCAATCAAAATCGATTTTCTGAACTTGAATCCATCGCATTGCTTCGGTTCCCCTTCAAATATCCCTGTGCTTGGATATTCATGAGCCCCAAATGCAAGTTCAATTCCATGAACTGCATCAGAATCCCATAGATTTCTCAGTTTCAGATGAAAAATGGAGGTCCAGGAGACAGCAGAAAAGAGTTTCCAAGACTAAGTTATACTTCAAGGACAAAGACCTAATGTACTGAAAGTAAAAAAACCTCAAAGTTCATTCAATTTTCCTTCCATTTTCTCAACAACCAAACAGAACCCATCAAAATGAAGGTCCAGAAAACAGCAGAAAAGAATTTCCAAGACTAAATTATAGTTCAAGAAGTAAAAACCTCAAAGTTCGTTCAATTTTCCTTCCTTTTCTCAACAACCAAACAGAACCCATCAAAATGAAAGTCCAGAAAACAGCAGGAAAGATTGTCCAAGAGTAAATTGTAGTTCAAGAACAATCAACAAGTTCGTAAAAGAAAAACCTAAAAGTTCGTCTAATTTTCCATCATTTTCTCACCATCCAAACAGAACCCATCAAAATGGAGGTCCAGAAAACAGCAGGAAAGATTGTCTAAGATCAAATTATGCTTCAAGAACAACAAACAAGTGCACTAAAAGTAAAAATTAACCTCGAAGTTCGTATAATTTTCCCTCACTTTCTCACCATCCAAACAGAACCCGTCAAAATGGGAGGTCCAAAAAACATCGGGAAACATTCTACAAGAGTAAAACCACACTAGCAAGAAAACAGAAAGCAAAAACCTCGAAGTTCAATCAATTTCCCCCCATTTTCTCAGCAACCAAACAGAAACAGAACTCATCAAAAGTTGATTTATCATTCAACAAGCACCAAATCCAAATTCAGCATCAGAAATCAGAATGCAGATCTAACACAGCAGATTCCAGCAGAGTAATCGGTGAATTAGAACGAGAAGAGGAGCTTAAATTAGAACATACCTTGAACACCAGAATGAAAAACACCGAGGCCGAACCAATATGCGTAGCCATTAATGGGCGTCAGATCGTACACATTGACGTACACTGGCGCCGATCCGGAATCGCCATTGCTGGAGATTCTTCTGCACAACATTTCGATCTCAGTTCCACTCACTCACTGCAACTAATCAACTCCATTGCTAAATATCTTCGAACCAATAGAAATTTATCATTGGAAATATAAACAAAAAAAGTGGTCAGTGTGAAAAAAACAATTAATGGGTAATCATAATTTTTCTTGATTCTTAACAAAGTTTATAGTTTTTTTTTTTTTTAAAGTGGGATTGGGAAATGGGAATCTTCTAGTTCAAGTGGGTGCCACCAGTTGTTGTAAGAGTAGAACTTGATTTATTCAATAAATTGAGGGATTTGTCCCTCTTTTTTTTTTCTTTCCTTTTTTCTTCTTTTTCTTTAATTATTATTATTATTTTTTGAGTTCACGTAACAATATATTCGAACTTTTAGGGCCTGTTTGGTATGCAATCCGGATTCTGTTTTATGTTTTCAGATTCACTGAGTTCAGTGAATATGCGTTTGGCAGACTTGTTTTCGAAAACTGTTTCCGGATTCTGTGATCCAAATAGTGAAAATTCTGAAAACAACTTTTTTATGTTTTCATTGTATCCAGATTTTGAATTTGAAAATTTAAAATGCAGAATTACATTAGAAAATACCAAAACTTTAATAAATATAGTTTTTGATGTTATAAACTCAATTTATTTTTGTTAAATTAAAATATGTATAATTTAATATATTATAAATTATATGATATTGTAAAATAATAATTGTACAAATTTTATAATAAAAATCATGTTCATAAATTAATTAATAATGGATTATATTCAATCTAATATTTAGTTTTGCAACTACAACTAGTTAATGGTCTATAAATATATTATAGAACACATTTTGAACAATTGTTTAAATTGGAATCCAATTTCTAAATCTGCTACCAAACACATATATGAAAACATGAAATACAACTCTGTTTTCATTGAATCCCTTGTTTTCAAAATTCTGTTTTCAGATTGCATACCAAACAGGCCCTTAACTTCTGAATGCTCATGTTGATTTGATAATAATAAATTAACTTATTTAAAAAGAGTAAAACATTTATTTGTTAATTTAAATATTTTTATGAATTTTTTATATTTATAATTTTTCTAAAAATATCCATTAAATTGACATTTTATCTGTATTTTCATAAAATTGATATCTTGACATTTTCTTCCATGTCGATATTTAAAACTTTGGTTATAGTTTTTAATATTATATTTTTATTGTTTTATTTTAATTTTTTTAGGGAAATTTCGTATATTATTCCATAAAATTTTTAAGCCATGCATTCTACATGAATAATACTTGCCTACACACTAGTTGATATCTTATTGACTATTTAATGTGACGTGTTTTTGTTAGTTTGTTTTTATTGTATTTAATAGATAAATAGAACTCGCTAAAATTTTCAATCTACTAAAAATGCATCACATCAAAAAGTGTGTCGCAACTATTGTTCTTTTTTGAACCAAATAGTAACCTAGTAACATACATTGAACCAAATAGTAACCTAGTAGCATACAAACAATTTATGAAATATGACAGAATGTTAAACTATAAAGATAGTTTGTAAACTACGAATCTGGACATAACTTAAACTGGTTTAGTCATATATCTTCGATCACAAAGCCAGAACTTCAAATCACTATCCCACCTGATTAACTAAAAAAAAAAGTTTGTTGGTGAACTTTGGACATTTGGTATTTTTAATCTTTAAAATTTTCAAACTTTCAATTATGTATTTAAATTTTATATTTTATTTTCATTTAGACAATGTCATTCATAGAAGTGAATTTCTACTAGATTGATTTTTTGTGATGTAAATAGTTGAATATAGTAATATAGGTATGTTAGGTCAACATTTCATTAATGCATGATATTAATGACAATGATCGAGTGAATATAAGCACAATCTACCATTTATAAACGTACTCAAATCTTTATCAAATTAAGGAGTTAAATTAATACAATGTTCCTAAAGTAGAAATTAGTAAAAGTAAATGGAAGGTTAAAAACTATTTTTTTATACATAAATAAAATTTTTAAAAAAAAATCCCATCTCCATAAAAAAATCTAAAAGAAAGTTTTTTTTTTAAATTTTTTTTTAATTCTTTTTATCTTTAGTATTAATTCTCCCAAGTCATGTATATCTTTAGAAGTCTAAGAATATGGATGCTAAGTTATAAAAGTCTAAGAAATGGACATAGGAAAATACTATGCTGTTTCACATGTGAACCCATGACCTTTAATTTATAGATAATTTCAAATCAAATTCAAATTAATTTGTCAATTTTACAAAAGCATATTATTATATTTCATATTTGTTTTTTTTTTTTATTAAAATACTATTTTCGTCCATGTACTTTGGATTTTATTCTATTTTAATCTATGTACTTTCAAATGTCCAAATTTAATCATTGTACTTTCAATAAAGCTCATATTATTAGTTTATTGTTAACTTTTCTAAAAAAAATTAGTCTATATTAGCTTTCTTTTTATAAATTTTAAAAATATGTTCACATTGTGTTGATTCTTGCATAAAAATTATTGTTTTTATTTAACCAATTTTGATAAAAATTAACTCCAAACTAACGGTAAGGACTCATTTTAAGATTTATTGAAAGTAGAATGACTAAAATGGAACAAAACCCAAAGTACATGACCAAAATGATATTTTAACCCTGTTTTGTTTTTTGAATACATATTTCATACTTATTTCACACACATTTGGCTTGTTTGGTTTATAATGAAAATGGTACAGGTGGAATAAATCACATGTACTAATTCTATTAAAGTTAACAATAAAAATGTCAACTTAAATATAGTTTAACTAGTTTAAAGCATATATACTCTCAATCAAGATGTTAGATATTCGAATTCTTCCACTTCCACATGTTGTTGAACTAAAAAAATGAAAAACAAAAAAAAAAGTTTTTTTTTTTAAAATATCAAAGACATTTTTTTAAAAAAAATTCAACAACATATGGGTTGGGGAATTTGAATATATTTGATCTCTTGGTCGATGACACATGTCTTAACTAGTTGAACTATGCTTAAGTTGGCTAACAAAGATAATTGGTATTGAAGAATTTAAACCTAAAAATGAGATATTTAAATCAATCAATATTTGGAAGTTTTTTTTTAATTTAATCTACAGATCAACTTTTTCTATATCATCAAGAAACAAAGTTAAAGGTAAGAGAATTTCTTTTTTCTAAATAAAGACCAAACTTTGTCTTTAAAAAGTCATGATTTAGAGACGGAAAGAATTAAATACATTTTGGTCTTTTTTTCTTTCTCATTTTCAATCATACGTTAAACTTTTTTCAATTGAATTTAATCTCATTCAAACTTTTTTTTTTTGGAAGACCATTCCAAAACAAATAGTGAACTAAAAGAAAAATTAAAACAAATAGATCTTATTTAATATCAAATTATCTTGTCCAATAATAATGGCGATACCATATTTATTTACTACATATAATACCCTCCATAATTTTTTTCAATTTAAAAAAAAAAAGTTGTATGCACTTGAATGTTTTTTATTTTTATTTTTTGAGTTCAACAACATTTGGGGGTGGGGGATTCGAACCTATGACCTCTGGATCATAAGCCCATACTTTATGTCAGTTGAGCTATGCCCATGTATGCACTTGAATGTTTTTAGTTGTACTATAGACTACGAAAAACACAATGAAACTCTTAATCATTGTGTTAATAAAGTAGAATTGAGTTTTTTTTATCCTTTTTTTTTTCTTGAAGAAAAGGAAACTTCATGTATATATATTTATCCATTGACAATTTTAAACTATGTTTACTTTATATTAATCGTCAAAGTAAACATAGTTTAAAATTATCAATAGATAAATGTATATATACATGAAAAGTTAGCACAAAGTGAAACATGCATTGTAATTACTAGTGATTAAAATTAGGTGTTCAATTGAAAAAGAGAGAATATAATGATTAGCCTTATAGGTTAGTCACTCTGGTGGGTCCACCACAAGGGAATAGGGATGGCCTTAACTACTTTTTATTTTTCCTCGTTTTTAAATTTCAAGTTAAATTACAAATTTAGGCTTTCAACTTTTAGATTTATGTCTATATGATCCTGAATTTTAAAAAGTATCTATTTTGTCATTGAATTTATAATTTTGTGTTTAATGGGTCCTTAAATAAAAAAAAAAAAAAAGTGACTAATTGGTCTTCAAATATTTAATTTTGCGTTCAATAGGTTCTTGAATTTTTAATTTTGTGTCTAAATAGGTAATTTATTGATTTAACATTTTTTATAATTCACATACCTGTTGGATGTAAAATTGAAAGATTAATTTTTAAAATTTAATTTTATATCCAATATATTAGTTAATTTTAAAAATTTTGAATATCTCACGAACCTAGTAGACACAAAATTAAAAATTTAGGGACCTATTAAACATTTTTAAAGTTCAAAGACTTATTACATATAACATTAAAAGTTTAGGAACTTATTAAATACCTTTTAAAAGTTGAAGGATCTTTTAAACACAAAGTTGAAAATTTAAGAACTAAGCTAATTACAATTCTTTTAATACATTACACTTACTTTTTTTTTTTTTTTTGAAATTACATTACACACCTACTTACACATATAACATATTAACAATAATTCAATATTCTAAAAACAATAATTTAGTAAAAAAAGATGAAACACTCAAATCAATATTAATATAATTTATTCCAATTATCAATTTATATTACTTTTTTTACAACAACATGTAGGGGTGGAAAATTTGGATTTATAATCTATTGGTTGATGATATACGTCTAAACCAGTTGACCTATGCTCATCTTAATAATTATTGACTTACATTACTCCATGAATACTAGTTGAACAAAAAAAAAAGGGAAAATTTTTGAGCACTTTGATTTATCTTCAACAAGTATCTAAATTTATCTTCGAGTCAATAAATCAGTGATTATTATAAAAAAAATAATAATAAAAGAAATGGTTATAATCATCTACCTCAATTAGTAACTATTGTATTTAATAATAATATATTTATAATGAAAAAAGTATAACATTTGTAATTCTTTTTTATTCAAAAACATTTTTTAAAATTGAAGCTGGTTAATATATATGAACAAAATTATGTTACATTTTAAGGGGAAAATTTTCCAAGACATTTTTTTTTAAAGTTGACCTAGGCAATAAGCAGTCATGGAAGTCGACTCCTTAAAGGACAATTTTGTTGAATGATTTAAGAGAATCAATTTTGACACAAAAATAGATTTAAGGAATACAAATATCAACAACTTGTTTACACGTTCATTTTTTAATATATATAAAAAAAAGAAAAAAAACTTAACAATTTTATAATATTATGTACCATACCAATGAAAACTTTTGACGTACTATACAAAAAAAAAAAAAAAAAAAAAAAAAAAAAAGAAGAAGAAGAAGAAGAAGAAGAAGAAGAAGAAGAAGCTAAATTATAAAAAAATGTCTTTGGACTTTACCTTTTGTTTTAAAAAATACCCCTATTATTTTAAAAGTAGCAATATTACCTTTGACATTTCATAAGCATTTCAAGACTATGCTTGGAGTCAGGGGCGGATCCAGAAATTTATGTCAGGGGGGGCACAACTACATGTAAGATTAAATTACGAGTTTAGTCCTTAAACTTTTAAGTTATCTATATGGTCCCTGAAATTTAAAAAGTGTCTAATAAATTCCTTGAACTTTGAATTTTGTGTCAAATAGATCCTTAAAACTTTAAAAAATGTCTAATAGGTCATTGAATTTTCAATTTAATTTTCTAATATGTCCCAAAACTTTTAATTTTGTGTCTAATGGATCTTTAACCTATTCAACATTTTTTTTTAAAATTCTCTTATCTATTAGATGCAAAATTAAAAGTTTAGGATCCAATTAGATACAAAATTAAAATTTATGTCTAATAAAACATTTAATTTTTAAAATTTTCAAATATGTCAGAGATCTAATAAATACAAAATTAAAATAAAGTTGAGAGACTTTTGTTAGACACTTTTTTAAATTGGAATCTATTACACACAAATTTGAAATTTCAGAACCATTTGGTTTTTGTTTTTGGTTTTTGAAAATTAAGCTTGTTTTCTCCAAATTTCTCTATATTGAGTTTCATCTTTCTTAAGGAAACATTTAATTCTCACGCAAATTCCAAAAACAAAAACAAATTTTCAAAAAATATTTTTTTTAGTTTTTAAAACTTGGCTTTTGTTTTTGAAAATACATGTAAAAATTAGATAACAAAGCAAGAAAACCCATAGATGGAAGTAGTATTTATAAGTTTAATTTTCAAAAACCAAAAAATAAAAACTAAATAGTTATCCAACGAGGCCTAAACTTGTAATTTAAACTTTGTATAAATATAATTTTACATATGTTCATATATAACATTTAGATTAAGTATTATTAATTACAAAATTATAATAAGTTATTACAAAATTATCTAAATAAATATATAAACTATATAATGAAACTTGAAATATTTACCCAAAATTTTTTTTGAAGGATATTTACCCAAAATTTTTTTTGAAGGAAATTTACCCAATATTTTTTAAATAGCTTTCCAATTAATTTTTTTAACAATAATTTACTAACTACTAAAAATATTAGTATTTTTTTAGATTGAATATATTTATATATATATACACTCACAAAATTAGTAACTAAACATAAAATATCTTCTCAGCGTTTGTATTATTATATGCATGGCAAAATAAAAAATCGGAATAAAAATTAACTACCGGCGCATCCATCAAGTTTCGAACCTAGACACTCAGCCAAAAAGGAAAGAGGCAGCATGCCTCCTGACCAACGAACCAATACTACATTTTAATTGTGAAGTAAACAAGTATATATATATGTAATACAATGACAATCTGAGGGGGGGCACGTGCCCCTCCTGACCCCTATGTGGATCCGCCCCTGCTTGGAGTAGAAGTCTTTTAGAATGTTGAATGAAAAATTGATGTGGCGGTGACGTGAAACGATTTGGTAGCTACTAAGATGCTTCTCTTGATTAAGTCGAAAGAACGACATTCAAACACATTGACTTTTCATCCATCATTCTAAATATTTTTCTACTCCAAGGGTAGTTTTGAAATGTTTATTAAAGATCAAGGGCAATATTGGAGCTTTAAATGAATATGGGTATTTTATAAACAAAAAGTAAGGTCCGAGGTATAATTTATAATTTACCAAAAAAAAAAAAAAGAAGCTAAAAGAATCCTTGTAAACAGTGAAAAACAAACCTTCCATTTCTTTATGAGTTATTTTTCTCCTCTGTCATTTTTTGCTTCGAGTAGAGATTTTGTTCCATGGCTATGAAGAAGAATGCAAGAAGGAGAGCATGAATGATGACAATTTGCAGTATGCAATCACAATTTCTACTTTCAAAGGCACATGCAAATCTCTTGAGCAGGCAATGCCCGTTGAGATCAAAGCACCTAAACTAAGACTGAAATCTCATCCATCATCGAAACCTAGGTGCAAAATGAAGGAATACAATTGCGGTCTACTTATTGGAATAGGATAAGTTTATCTTTTCGTTAATTTTTTAAAAAAATAATAAAAACAATAAAAATAAAAAAAAATAAAAAAAGAGAGAGAGAAAAATTCAACTTATGAAATTCCAATCAGAATGAAGAAGCTTAATTTAGAGAGTCTCTGTTTAAGGAGAATCCTGTCAAGGCTGAGATATTTAAGTTGACCGCTAAGGGAACACCTCTACTTGGAGATTCACCTGGGAGTTCGATAAATCAACTTTAAGTTCGAAATTGGAAATTTCAAAAGTTAACTATGACTTAGGAGAAATTGTGTGAATGTTTTGATGCTCTACTTGTGAGTTTCAGGTGAAAAAAAAAGTCTTTCAATCACAATTGCAAAAGCAAGTTGCAATTGCAATTCAGGAAACTCAACCAAACGAGGCATATTGGGAGTACGTCAAAGAAAAGGATGCAGTAGTAACTGTCCATGCTATCCAAAGGCAAATGGCCACTTTTCTGGACTTCCCAACAATTCTTCGTCAAAGATCCAAGACCCCTGAAGAACGCAATGGCATGAACAACACATTTTTCTCTACATAGGGGAGTTCTTTCTGACCTATTTTTTCAGCTTTTGTTTTTTGTTTCTTTTGGTTTAAGATTTAGTTAGGTTATTTCATGTTTTCTTTGGTTATTTGCTATGGAAAAAAAATTGTGAATGCTTTTGACTTGTTCAAATTGACAAACACATTTATTGTCTGATTTCTTTGAGTTTTATTCTTGTTGAATACCCTTAATGATGAAATTTTGGAGTATGCTCAGTTCATTAAATACTTAGAAACATTATGTAGATACTTCCCGAACAAACAATTTCATGATTCTTTGTCTTTATAAAACACCCAAGCCTCAAACTCACCTAAGTTTTTACACTGAATTCCCTTAGAAGAGTCTAGTTGAGATGTTTTGAAAATCACCCATTTTCACCCCTTGTGCTATCCTTGGTCAATGGAGACGTTGACCCGTTTAAGTTTGGGGGGGGGGGGTAAGTTATGTAATATATATAATACTAATGTTGTAATAATATGTTGTTGTAATAGCTGCTAAGATAAAAAAAGAAGAAGAAGAAAAAAAAAGGATACTCCTCCTTCTAGAGTTAACTGAGTAACCAGGGGCAGTTATGACATCCATGATTTTCTTTGCATGAAAGGTTAACTTAAGAAGTGAGTATGTGAAAACAGCCTTGATGTGATAAGTGCTCGTAGCTAGATACTTTCACCAAAAAGCGTTAGTAAGCTAGAACGAATGCACAAATGACAAAAAGGTCCCATCTTAAAAAAAAATGTATGCATCCTAGCAGTGAAAAAAAAAAAAAAACAAATTTGGGGGGGGGGGGGGGGGACATTGTTAGTTAAGAGAATCATGTAAAGTTAGCTTGTTTAGCACCTAAGTAAAACTTGACTAAAAGTGATAGGTAGTATGAATCTAAGGTGAGATTGTGAGATGAAAGTGTTTTGTTTAGATAAGAGAGGCATGGAAGTTGTATGTAGTGGAAGCATCCAAGTAAAGTTAAAGTATTATGAGCATGAGACCTCCCCTGAGAGGCATATTTTTTTCAAAAGAATTATTCTTAGAATCTACTATGACTTGTGTTTATATTTATTTTGCAATTGCTTGAAGACAAGCAATAACTTAAGTTTAGGGGTGTGATAATTCTCATTTATGAGGATTATTTGACCCTAAACTAGGTTGTTCTTGTCACTTTTGTGTGTTTTGTTGTATGACAAACAAGCTAAAAATGGTGTTTATTGGTTAAATTCATAAAAGTTCGTTGGAATAATGAAAAAAAGGAAATGAGTTGAAAAAAAATGGAATTTAAACTAATTTGTTGTTTTTGTGTAGATTTGGAGAATAAATCCAACAAGCATGTAGGAAGGAAATAAGAAAACATTAGCTATAAATAATAAGGAACAAAAAGTAAGAACAACTACGGGCTCGCGTATTCCTTGCTTCGATCAAACCAATTGCACCTTTAAAGGCGATTAGCTCTTCACCTCCTCTAACTTTCGCTGAGGGATCAATCTCAGAAATTTCAGAGAAAAATACAAGAATAAGATGCTGGAAAATGACAGAAAACATGAACTATGAACTGTGGGCGAGCAGGAAAAACCTAACCACATTTTGGATCTTTTCTTCCTCTATTTATAAGCTTATTGGCTAGTGTTTCCATACATAATCATCCTCAATCCATGGGCTGAGTTTTAGGAATCAAATTGGGATGATAATCTTCCAAAATCGTGCAAAAATCCCATTAATCGCATGATTTCCGTCATTTTCGGAACTTCTAGATTTTCCAGAAAATGCAATTGCATTTTCATCAGCATTTCTGGGCTTGCTTACTATCATGCTCTTGCGAAGGAATGCTATTCGGAATGCAATTGCATTTTTCTTTTTTTTTAATAGAAATTTCATTTGTTGAATTTTCATTTAATTTAGTTGATCTCTCAATTTCTCTTTATCTAAGCTTGTTATGGATTTTCTACACTTTAATTTACTGTTTTTCATCCCCATGATAATGAGCTAATTCCTTCTTTGTGATTCAAGTATGTGAATGCCCTAAAGATAGGAATAAATGCCTAATTGTGAGAGCAATTTTGCTTCATCTATAGCTTGTTTGCTTTTATTGATTTTTATACTTATTATTAGTCTAGATTGATCACCTAGATTATTATACAAATTTGAGTCTAATTCTGAAAAGGTTAGATAAAAATTTGGTTTTCATAAAAGCAATAAAGGAAAATATCTTAGACATAGGAATTTGTTTTTGACCCTAAACATACGGCAAAACCTTTAAAACCAAAAGAATTGTGTTTCAAAATTAACTAAGTTTGTATTAGCTATAGAAATATCTGTTTAATCGCTTAGCCTCCTAAAGAAACTTCATAGAAGATCGAATAGGTGTTGAATTCGGTTTACAAAACTTAAGTGTTGAATCAAAGGATTGCAATTGCAATTATGCCGCAATTTCCTTCAATGGAGCAAAAACACGTTTGAATCCCTCTTTTATCATTTGTATTTCTTCTTTTCAAAAACAACAAAAAAAAATCATGCCACTTATTGTTTTACATTGGTTACCCACATTTGCAATTTGAAAACGTCTTTGCTTATTCTCTTGAATTTTGTTGTATCCGTTCCCTGTGGGATCGATACGCTGTCATACTTCCAGTTTTATATTACTTGTATCGACAGTGTGCACTTGCACTGAACTGGAGCTTTGTTTTAATTTACAAATATTTTCTTTAAGCCCCACGTTTCAGTTCGATAAAAAAGAAATGAAAAAGACATTGTCACAATTGATTATGAAGTATGTAATATGTAATAATGGTATATAAAACAATATATAATGCAATGTACCATAATTATGGATATATTATATAGCATGATATATAGTTATATTATTAAATATACTATATATTGAATATACTATGGAATGTTTGAAGTTTATTACGATATATGAATATATGGGTCAAAACAAATATATATATGATAATTACATAGTATATTTACATGCCAATATACATTGTATATTCTCGTAACAAAGGAGAAATTGCAAATATAGATTTATGCGGTGAATAAGACATACAAAATTATTCGAACAATGACAATAAAATTCATACCCATTATTCGGTATAATAGAAAGCTGGAAAAAAGAAACACTGAATTTTTGGTGGATGGTTGAGGGATTATTTGAATAATAGAAAACTTACTAGTTGGATGTGCACAAAAGATGACCGACAACAAGATTGAAATCCAAGGGGCGTCGAAAACAATAGAACCAAAAGGAAAAAGGGAAAAATGGTTTTTGAAAAATGGGTGAACAAAATGGCCGGATGATGATAGAGATGAGAAAGTACAACACAAAAATCATGGTAAATTTCATGTCATTAATTGCTAAAATCATGGGATTTGATGAAAAATATTATATAAAAAATAATTTTGTGTAATTAATTGCTAAAATTGTGGGAGTTGATGAAAAATATTATATAACAAAGAATAATATTTATTATTAATATACGCATAATTAAAGAAATAAAAACAAGAAATAAAGACATAATGGACTGAATTTGCACATTACATCTATATTTGAAAATTTTCAAAATCTTTGTATATTTATAAAAATAAGTATATTTAAACTAATTATTTATGTAAAAATTCCTTTTTAAAATAAGGAAACGTGATTTTTTATGGTTAGCCCATAAAAAGGAATAGTTTCTTAAAAAAAAGAAAACATCATTCATTTCTTCTTCCTCCCCGTCACCATAATCTCCCACGACTGTAATTGAATTTTTTTTTCAAATTTCTTCAGAGATTGTATTCCTTTCTTCTTCCTCCCTCTCGCCATAACCCTTCACCGCTCGCCCTCTTTCGCCACAAACCACTGCTCGCCCTCCTTGCCCACTAATTGCAAATGGCTGGAAACATCGGTCACTACCCATCGGTGGTGTTGGATTGTGAAGGTGCCATCGGTGATATTGTTGGATTGAGTCGCTACTGCTTATGTGTGTCGTGGGTAATTGTATAGTTGCTAAATAATAGTTCTTTTTAGGTTAAATTATAAAAAATACCTCTGAACTATGGAGTTGGTTTCAATTATACCTTTGAACTTTGAAAAGTTTCATTTTAACCCTTGAACTTTGAAGTATGTTTCAAAACAACCTTTGAAGGCCTTTTTTCGTTAAATTCATAAACGGACAATGTTGTTTTTGCATTTATATTGTTGCTTATGTGAACATATTTGAACATATACGTTGAAAAAAAAAATCAAAATTTATGCAAATACGTCATTTTTCGTTCATAAATTTAATGGAAAAAACTTTCAAGGGTTGTTTTGAAACAAACTTCAAAGTTCAAGGGTTAAAATGAAACTTTTTAAAGTTCAGGGGTATAATTGAAACCAACCCCATAGTTCAGGGGTATTTTTGATAATTTAACCTTTGTTTAAGTAGTAGGATTTTTTTTTATGGTTATACAGTGATTTCATACCATGTGTATATTTTCTAAATGTAGTGGTATATTAACAATATGAGGTATATATTTTGTATAATTTTTTAAATTGTAAAATATATATTATGTATGTATGTATATATATATATATATATATATATATATATATATTTCCAAATGACATGATAGTGGTGATGAACAAATATGCCGAGTATATATTTGAAAATAATTGAATATATATATATACCCAACACATATGTATACCGAATGTATATGAAGAAATCCATAATAGGTGGAATATATGATGGTGGTAACAAACAAATATACTGAGTATGTATTTACAAATAACTAAATATATCGAGTATACATGACGAAATTCGTAATAGGTAGAATACATATCTAAATAGAGATGAAATAATGGATATAAGTATAGATATATGTTGGAATATATTAATTTAATATTATCATTCATATTGTTTGGTATGACAAAAAAATACAGTATATACAATGAGCAAAACAAAAAATATACATACATAATTTATATGAGGTATATATGAAGTTATATATATTGAACGCTAATGAATGCAAATTGGCCGGATAGTGATGAAATTCGAGGAATAGTGGAAAAAAGACAGAAAAATTGCCAGAGGAAAAACGATGCAACGAACATTTTGAAAAAAATCGAGAAACAGAAAATACGTTTATGTGAAATGTTGAAGATGGGTGGCTGAAAGTTGACGTTTATATGAAAGTCAATTGCTAAAATCCTGGAACAAATCGCTTGAACAAAATGAAAAAATGGGAAAAAAAAACAACGCTAAAATCGTGGAAGTATCTAAAATAATATTCACAAAAACAACTATAATATTTAATATTAAAATGAAAACATTTCATTAATGTATGTAATTTAGGAAATAAATTTGAGTGAATACTTGTATTCATTAAGGAGAGAAACGAAATAGGAGCATAATGGTCAGAAAAATACACCTCAAATCTAATAATGAAAATTTTTAAATATTTGGCCATTTGTGACAATATGTATAATTAATTTATATATTCATGTAAAAGTTCCTAAACTTAATTTTAAAAAATAAAAAACCAAATGGTTATGAAATGGAACCTAAACATTCGTTTTTTTTACGAACACTGCAAAGGTTAGCTTTCTATTTCTACCGATTTTATCACATGAATTTATTTTTATCTAGATCATTACTTCTATAGCCATTTATATATAGTCTTTTTTTATCTTCTATAACAACATAAGCATAACTCAACTATGTATGACATATACTCCTGACTAAGAGGTCAAATGTTTGAATCTCTCATCTTTACATGTTGTTAAATGCAAAGAAAAAAAAACAATCGGGATAGTAAGTACAATTCAAATCCTATTTTCTTTATAAATATTAAGGTCACGATGAGTAGGAGTTTAAGATGCACTCTTTACTCTTGATCATATACTGAAATTTTTAATCTATATCCTTGTTTCATTTCTCAACTTTTTGAAGTTAGTGTGAGTTTGGAAAATCTACAATATATATATCTTAAAATAAACAATATAAGGGTAGAGATTTAAATGTCTAATTTTTAAAACAATTGCATAATTTCTTAATTAGTTGAGTCATGCTTAAGTTGGAGGGAATCTCTTAGAGGAACATGTTTTCCATAAGTTGTCGAACTTTTTTTTCTTAATAAACGATACTAGTTGATTTATTTTTATAAATTAACTATAAAAATATAGGTTAAATTACAAATTTAATCTTTGTAGTTTGAAGAAAGTTGTAATTTAGTCTAAATGGTCTTAAGTTAGAATTTTATCCTTATGGTTTAATAAACCCTATTATGAGGGTTTTTTTATCAAAATATAGAGACTAATTCTAACATTTAAAACTATATAGACTAAATTATAACTTTCTCATCAAGACCAAATTTGTAATTTAACTAAAAATATATAATTGAACAAAAAGAAGGATGGTGGGCCTCAGGCCCAAATATTGGCACCTCAATGGGCCTGGCAAATAAAGACTCGTCAAGAATCAGTGACTTATATATTCATTCCACGTTCTCCGAAGCGCCATATTGTTCAAGGGCAATGTTTCGCGCCAGAGCCAGTTGGAGTCGATTTTCAAAGCGATTGAAGCCATTCGAAACCACATCATTTTGCTCCAAATCCCACATTCCGACCAACAAGAACAGCAACAACGGCAAGATCAATGGCGACAACAAGGTTGAGTCGGATCTGAGCAGCTATAACGAAGCGTACAAGCAGCTGGATAACTTGGACTTCATGACCGCGTCCAAGATCCTCTTCACTGAACCTCCCGAGAAAAAGAAATTTGGGTATCCATTTCTCTTCTCTATCTTCCTCTTCCATGGCTGTTTGATCAGTTCTACAATTCCAGTAGCTTTTGGTTCTTCAAGTTCTTTGTGGCATTTTATCAAACATGTTGTGTTCACATTAAATTGTGATTGAATTAAGTGGGTCTCGTTGTATGCTTGTGTTTATGTTTCCATGGAGTAGTGAGATTTGAATATTCAATAGCAATGCGTCGTATTGTTTGTTTATAAAGCTTAATCATAAAAAATTTGTATCAAATAACCCATCAATATAAGATGCTGATGGTTTGTGCTTTTAGAATTAAAAGTGTGTTAAAAAAAATTCATATATCTTTCTGATGATTTTATCTATTTGCTATAACATATCTCTTTCATGCTCAGGATTGATTTCCATCTGGTGCAACTTTTCTTTGTTTGTATGCCGTCTTTGGGTGGGTACCTTTACCTGTCTCTCTCGCTGTTAATTAATATTGTGTTTGGCTAGAGACATTACGTGTGTCTTAATCATTTGCCTAAATGTACTTATTTTATGTAACAGCTGTGTATCTGGTGGCCCAATATGCTCGTTACGAAATGAGGAAGATGGAAGCGGTAACTAAATTTCAGGGCCTCATTTTTAAGTTTCTTAAGTTTACATTCTGCGTTTACTGCTTTATGTTTTCTTTAGTTAAACGTTTTCACATAATACTCTTTTCTTAGTTTGCTCTGTCTTTCTTTTTCTGTTTTATCTTCTCTGTATTCTAAGATTATCATGATTTACAGGACAAAATTGGGGAAGAGTGAAAAATGTTTTTTATATGATAATTTTTGAAACAGGATTCATCATTGAAGTACCAAGCTTTCAATTGTTTGATGCCAAACTTTTATGCATGCACAATATATAGTTCATAGTTGTTAACTAGATGTTCCTATGTATTTTGTAATGTATGCAAAACATTGTACGGAGGATCATAATTAGTAACTGTGTCTTAATTGGTCAAGAGTCTTACTGGCTGGAGCCTTTTTTTTTAAAATCTATAGTATAGGTTTTTGTTTAGGTTCTTCTTGTGTTGGGCTTGTCTTCTTGTAGGCCTGTAACGCCTGTTTGCATTCTTTCATTTTTCTTTCTCAACCAAAGCTTGGTTTTTCATTTTAAAGAAATAGTTCAGTAAGAGCACCTAGCTCAGTCTTCTGCCCCTTTAATGCCCTTCTCATCGTGCCCCTTCAGTAAGAGATATTGAAGTTTTAAGAGGTCGTAAGTATTAGTGTGTTGTAGGGATACTTTCTTTTATTTAATTTAGATTACCATAAAGGTTGTCGTTGAATTACCATTATTTCAGGTTAAGAGACTGTTTAGGTACATTCTTCTGAATCTTTTTCTCCAATAACTCATTTTCTATAACTTGCCGCCAAAAAGGAAAAAAAAAACCATACTATCTTTTTGAAAAATTGGTTCAATAGTCTCTGAATTAATAAAACTGTTGGGAAAAATGTATTCTTTTTATCTATATGAATGTGAAAATGGAATATATTTAAAAAAATTTACACGAGAAGCACGATTAAAAATCATATCTAAATTGTGACTTTCGAAAACAGTGAAGAAACACAGTAAAATTAGCAAAACTTGGTTCCATTTTCTGCTTTTTTTAAACCGTTTGAAAAACCATCCTACCAAATAAGTTTTCCAACTCAGAAATTTTTTATTCATTTTTTAAGATAGACGATAGTTTTCAAATATAGCTTTGAAACCATCTCTAAGTTTTCATGATTAGTAATTATTTTATTAGATATCAATGTAAGAGATGAAATGACTGCATCATCATTTTGTCTCTTAAATCAAGATTAGTAGTCTATATGTTCATGTTTGGCATCATATACTTTAATTTTGAAGTTCAACCTTTTGAGACTCTGTTAAATTATGAATTATGATAACTAGTAGTTGTCTCAAAAATTAAACCTAGTGGTTTCAAGAGTGATTTGTTGTTAGAAATTGTAATAATTTCATATGGGAACAGCATTTGGGTACACCTAGTGAATAAATTTGAGAATGTAGAAAGTTGGAAAGCCAAAGGTTCACAGTTTTATATCTTTGTTGATCTCATATAATTAGATCAGTTCATATATTACGTTGAGGCTTTAACTACTATAAAAAAAACTCAAAAGGTTACTAGTGCCAACCTTTTATAATTTTGTTTCATCCTGCCTTCTAGGTACTTTGTCTATCGTTTACAGAATGTGATGAGGAACCTGTTTCTGTATAAATGGCAAGCAAAAAACACTTCTTTTTAATAGAAAACATACAGTTAAAGCATGTTCAATAGTCAAAGTAGAAGGAAAGAAGTTAAAAGATTATATGAAATATTGCTAGAAATTTCGGAGCATTCGAAATTATAGATGTTAAACAAACAAAAAATAGGTCATATCACCTTTTCTGTTTAATTAGATATAGATGTAAGAGATGAAATGACTGCACCATCATTTTGTCTCTTAATCAAGATTAGCAGTATATGTTCATGTTTGGCATTATAAACTTTGTAATTTAGAAGTTTTAACTTTTTGAGACTCGGTGTTGAATAGGGAATTATGATAACTATTAATTGTTTAAAAAATTAAAGTTATAGTACACAGTGATTTCAAGAGTGATTTGGTGTCAGAAAATGTAATTTCATCTCTGAACAGCATTTGCTACACCTAGTAAATAAATATGAGAATGTGGAAGGTTGGAAGGTCAGAAGTTCACAGTTTTATATCTTTGTTGATCTCATATAATTAGATTACTCCACATATTACGTATTGGCTTTAACTTTTATAAAAAAACACAAAGGTTGCTAGAGTTACCTTTTATAATTATCATCCTGGCTTCCAGTTACTTTGTATACCGTTTGTAAAAGGGTCATGAGGAATCCGTCTCTGTATAAAATGACAAGAAAATAACTTTTTTTTTTTTTGGCATTTAAAGCCTAGGCAAAGAAAGATAACAATGTTCAAACCCAAGGAAATTTGGATACTTAAGTTTTCCTATGGTTCTTTGATTTGGTCCCTTAACAATGTTTTTCTGTGATTTTCAGTTATTCAATGGTTTACTTAACCAAAGTCACCATATCAGGACCTGGAGCTGAAAAAGAAGAAAGAAGAAGAAGAGAAAGCTAAACAAATAGAGTTAGAAGAGACTGAAGAAATTCATGAAAAGAATCTGGAACTTCAGGAGGTAAAAACAAGACTTGATAAACTCGAGGAGACTATAAAGGAAATTGCTGTTGAATCTAGAAAACAATCAGGGAGTGGTATTATGACAAAAAACTCTGAAAAGGGTCAAGAAGTTGATAAAACCAAACATGGGGAAAATATTAATCCAAGCAACATGGGGAATACGTCAGAGACAAGCAAGGCTATGGATGACCATCTTGGTGGACAAAAAGTAGTACCGGCTCCAGTTTTGCCCAAAGGTCGTGCAAGTGAGTCTACATCACGAGAAGATGGTAAGCACCAAAACCACGGTGGAGGATCTTCTTCAGATGCCAAGAGATGAGGAAAGTGCCTCTCTCAATATTACTGCAATATCCTGCCCATGGTACTTTTCCTTTTTGATGAAGCTAGAGATGGAGTGAACCATGTTGCCAAGAATCCAATGGTTCCAGGTTTTGTTTAATAATTATATTGCTCGAGGCAGTAGCCTCTATCATTAACAATGTAAATGCTTAATAGGTAAAGGATTGATGCCCATTTTGTTATGACAATTAATTACCTCATGATTAACAATCAATTTCTGTTTGTGTTATTTAAGGGCATGTTAGGGAGTGATTTTGGAATGACTAAAATCACTTTTGTCATGTCATTTTTAGTGATTTTGGACATAACATAAATGATCTTTGCTATTCCAAAATCACTCTCAAATATGCCCTAAATGTACTCGCCACAGGGTATTTCTTTTCTCTCCCCCTCCCCCCCCAGAAATCTACTTGGTAATACTGAATTCATGGAGTCCGTGGCAGTGGAATGGGATTGAACTAGATAAAAAGTCATTGTCATCAAGTGGGCAGCTATGTAGTTGTCTTCCTGCTTATCATACTGTATTGCAGACCCAAAGGTCAGAACAAATCCAACCCCACCTTGTCCCAGGTCTCCTTACTGTAGATTTAGCTTGAATTCAACTTTGTACAATCAATTGATGATATACAAACAATTTGTTGGACCAAACCCGTGGTTTATTTTTGGATTTGACCCTCTGACACATTAAAGCATCAACTTAATATTTTGTAGGTAGAATATTTGAGAAAAGGATGCTTTATCCATGTTATATACATTCTTTTTCCATAAAGTAAAGTAGTCTAATTAAATATATTGGAGTTAGACCTTCTTTAATGATGACTGGTTATCCTGAAAGGAAGACACTGATTGGTTTGAACTTCACCTGATGCTATGTGATCACAGATCCACAATTCTTTTTTTGTCCATTCTCTGGCTACTTTTGCTGTGTATCTGAAGAATAATTGTATGGAGTTCAGTCATGTTTTCTTTGTTTCAGTAAATTTTTAACATATTACTTGATTTGATGAAACTTGATTCATTACTCAACCTCTGATAAATTACTGATGGCTTTAGTTGAGATGCAAAATCAAAGGCTATGATTCTTCAATGCTGCAAAATTGGCAGTCTAACCCAAAGAATGGACACCCCAACTGATGAAGTAACAAAGCAACAGATGGCCAAAACCCAAAGTATGCTCAGTCATTTTCAGAAAGGTTTGTGTGGTATGATAAATAAGTAAGAGATTTTTATTGTCATCAAGTGTCTTAATAGCCTGATTTCTGTTACTTTTACATCTTGATATTGATACTAGGAGAAATTAGTTCCATTATTATGACTAATGATCATAGTTTAGATATATGATTAAGGTGAACATGATTTGTTTTGTGATATGAACCCCACCACTGGTTTGGCCTTATTAGGAGATCCTGTAGGTCAGAAATCAAGACAATGAAGATTTACCCACAATTTAATAATGTGGAAAAAATGATGATGGTGATGGAATAGCTGAGGAGGGGGAGGGTCATTATGTGGCTTCATTACTTTTTCACAAGGTTTGCTATATATCTATACCTACCTCTTTTTGATCTTCTAATGTGATGGTCTATTACTTTCAACTGCAAGTGGGTCAACAATGTTGTCATTCCACTCTATCACAACCATTCTATTTGCATACATATATTCATATGTCTCTGTATGGTGGTCTCATTAAATGAAAACTACAAGCATCCAAATTCGTGCTCATTTCATGGACCACACATCATAATACTAATTAGTCTTTGAATTTATGACCCTTTTATCCAACAATTTCATATTGGGGCTTTCTTGAATCTTCTCTCTCTCTCTCTCTCTCTCTCTCTCTCTCACAAACATATTTGATTGACAAGAAGCCTAAAATCTAATGCTGGATCTTGAATTATGACATAACTCCATGTTTGTCTGTAAAATTTATTTATTTATTTAATCATATTTTTAAGGTTCTATTTAATAAGTATTTTGTTGTTTTATTATTTTCAATTGTACTGTGCTACTGCGTGATCAATACGATGTCAACTCATTATAAACTAGGAGAGAATTTTTCACAAAAATCTTAGATCTCTCTTATCTGATTGGAAAAAAAGTCTAAAATATAATGTTTGATTCTAAATTATGACACAACTCCATGTTTATCTTTGAATTATCCTTTTTTGAATCTTTTGATCACTTCTATTATTCTCAAAACCAGGTCGTAGAGGAGAGAAGTTCAACAAACAAAACAGATTAGTTCAATTATTCTCAAAACTTGATTGTAACTTAACGTACGAACGATGAGTGACAGAAAAATTAAAATTAAAAGATTGGTTGGGATTTCAAAATTGAAACTTTTCTCATATTTCTTATACCAAACGAATTAAATGATCAAAAACTTTTATTTGTTGATTGAATTTGGAAATCAATAAATAATATAGACACAAAATTGAATCATCGTCCACATTTCTCAATAGTGTATGCGTGTGGAATCAATCTTAATTATAACAGCCATAAAAGCATGAATGAGAAATTTCCTCTACACCTACACTTAAAAGTCTAGCTACTTTTACTAGTGGAAACTTGCATCTCTATCTATCCCTACTTTTTTTTTTTTTTTGTAGAGAGAGAAAGAAAGAGATAGAGCGAGAGAAAGGCAATTACTTTCTCAAATTCCAAAGTAATTTTAACAGATACAGTGGGTTTTTTTTCTGTCATGTAATAAATGGGAATTTTCTTTTAAGGATTACCCTTTCAAGAGGTCTACTTTTTTGTTCTTCTTCTGTTGCCAAAATGGATTATTTACAGAGACAATCTTCTCAGGTATTGGAAACAGAAAAGGAAAAAGAAAAAAAAAAGGATCTAAATCAATTCCAATCTTAGAACAAAGCATCAAATTTCAAAAATGGAAAAAAAAAAGGATGAAAAAAAAAATTTGAAGAAAGTTCCCTTTCTGATTAGAGCTTAAGAGACAAGTCAAGCTTCAACAACTCATCTTGTTTAGGCTTCATCTTCAAATGACTAAAACTGCCATCGCCTCCGCCACTGCCGCCGCTGTCCCACCAGAACCCACCGAGCGGCGGCGGCGCCTCCGTCGTGGAGAATTTTTTCACACCCTCAAACCTTGCAGCTCCAGTGTTCGACGAAATGCCTCTGAGACTTCCGATGTGGGAATTCCCCTGCAGCAGCCGCCCAATCGCCGGCTGTTGATCAAGCGGCTGCCGTGACCAGCCACTGTGACCATAAATTCCCGACGACCCAATTGCAGAAACATGAAAAGAAGAAGGCTTATGAATCATCGAATGAGCCTGAATTCCAAGCGACCTACTAAACGACCCATGAAGAGGAAGAGAAGCCAAACTCGAATACCGATGAGCGAGCCCGAAATTCGAACCCGACCCGACCCGCTGAGTCCTCTTCGCCAAAGTCCTCTCGCGCTTGTGAGCATTTTGGTGGCCCCCAAGAGCCTGAGAACTGTAAAATTTCCTCTGGCAATAGTTGCAAGAGAAAACCCTTGGCTCTGTTTCTGTATCTGCGGGCTCTGCAGCCAAATTCGCATCGAAACAGTCGATTAGATTGAGCTCTGGGTTCGACCCATGATCGGAATCGTTGTTGCAGAGACTCAGATCAAAACCCAGTTGGGAATTTGGGTTAATTTGACCTTCCCCTTTTGGATATGGTGGAGAAGACTCTGAAGCAGAGATGATTGTTGAAGTTTCAGAAGGGGATGGTTCTGATATAGGAAGATCCATTGAAGGAGGAAGAAGAAGAAGAAGAAGAAGAAAAAGCACAGTATCGAGAGAGAGATAGAGAGAGAGAGAGAGAGAGATGAGAAGGAGAAGGTTATTGATATGGTAATAAGTGTAGTGGTTTGTTGTATGTATAGCAGAGAAATGGCACTGTTTTACAGTTAGAAGGTCTTAATATAGCAAGTCAAGCAAATGAGGAGAAGAGCCTTTCTTCTGATGTGTTTTGGTTTTGGCGCCTCTATGGCCTCTCTGTCTCCATTTGTTTTTTCTCTTTTGAGAAAAAACATTATGTCAGAGGCTCGTGTTTATTTAGTCTCCAAATTTGAAAGGATAAATACAAAATTGAAAGTTTAAAAACTTTTAGAAATACAAACCTCAAAAATCGACACAACGGTGAAAGTTTAGCTACATAGAATAAACTTTTTGAATTACATAGACTAAATAGATATAAATTTGAAAGTTTAATAACGAAACTTGTAATTTAGGTAAAAGGTTTATATAGAGTTTTTGTACATTTCAATAATTCATGAGACAACTACCTAACTTCTGTATATTTGTCTATTTGGTTGGACCTTAATATACTAATGAGATAGACAATATATAAAAATCAAACTAAATATACTATGAGTTGGTACAAATTAAATTGAAAGTTTAGGGACTTTTAGAAATACAAATCTCAACTATGGACATGATAGTGAAAGTTTATGTACTTATAAGAAACTTTTTGAATTACAGGGACTAAATAAATATAAAATTAAAAGTTTACCTGTAATTTAGCTAAAAGATTTATATTGCGAGTATTCATGCTAGCTTTTGTACACTTACATAATTTCACAAGACAACTACCTAACTTCTATGTCTATTGTCTATGTCGTAGGACCTTACTATCCTAGGTAAGTGGCTGGTAGGATTTGATCTTGTACTATCAATGGCCTTATAATTTTTTTTTCACTTGCTCCCATGATTATCAAGTGAAATGTGTATTTTGTTCAAATTTTATTTTAGTCTTTGAACTTTCATTGTTATTATAGTTTGATATTTAAATGTTTACATGTTTTGTTTTATCCTCTAAATTTTGTATCAAATACTATCTTAGACTTAGTTATTTAAAAAAGAAATTGATATAAATATTATATTTTTTTCATCTACCTTAGTAGCAACTATTTACAATGAACAGTTAACTTATGTATAGACTGGTTAAGACATAAAATGTTTATCAAGAAGTCAAAGGTTTGAATCTCCCACCCCACATGTTGAACTTAAAAAAAAAAGCTATTTACAATGAAAAAAAAATACTTGAATTCACATGTAATAAAAAAATAGAATATTTAAAACGTATCTGAACTTTTGTTAAATGACATGAAAATTTAACAAGAAAGACTGTGACAGTCTTTTAAGAATTAAAATAAAACATTAAAAAAATGTAGGAGATTAAACAGAATAATTAAGAAAATTTTGAGAGTGAAATAGAATAAATAAGAAAGTTTAAGAACTAAAAGAGGAGTTAAACTTTTGTACCTTTTTCTTTTTCTCTATCAATCTTTTTGTCTCCTTAAAGTTAATATATATAGAAAATTTAACCAAACAACATGATGAGATTTGAGTATCTTTATGCAAAAATAAGAGATAGCTGGACATGAAGGTGCTTGATTTTATGTCCATAGCGAATAAGCGGTGCCGTAGTTTTTACTAAAGATGACTTAAATGTCAATATCATCCCATCATATATTTCCATTAAATAGCTTTGGGTTTTGTTTCATTTTCCGCTAAATAGCTTTGGGTTTTGTGGTCTCTGTACTTTTAAATGTTCAATTTTAGTCTTTGTACTTTCAATAAAACTTAATTTTTTTTTGAGGTTCAACAATGAAGTGAGGATTGAACCATCGACTTTTGCGATGATTATTCACGGAGTGTGCTCGAATTGATGATTTAATTATTTTGTTGAAAAGTTATTGCTTGCACGATATTTAAGAGATTATTATTATTTTTTTTTTTGTTATAATATGGTTTGGATTCCTAATGTTTATTCTTATTTGGTCTATAAAGTTTTAAAAGTTAGGTTTTCAAATTTTAATAAATTTTAAATTCAGTCTTTACTATTAAAATTTTAGTTGAGATAAAAAAATGATTAAGATACCATTTTAGTCTCTGTACTTTTGGGCTCATTTAATTTTAGTCTTTATACTTTCAAATGTTTAAATTTAGTCTCTATACTTTCAATAAATCTTAAAATTAGCCTTATTGTTAGTTTGAAGTTAATTTTATCGATCTTTGTAAAATAATAATAATAATTTCTATTTAAGAAAGACACAATGTGAATATATTTCCAAAATTTATAGAGGGAAGACTAATAGAGAATAATTTTTTTTAAAGGAAACGTTAACTATAAACTAACAATAAGAACTAATTTTAAGATTTATTGAAAGTACAAAACTAAATTTAGACATTTGAAAGTCATGGACTAAAAACTAGAACAAGTCTCAAAGAATAGGGACCAAAATGGTATTTTAACATAAAAAAATCTATATATAATAGAGTTAAAGAATATATGCAACCATCAAAGAAGAATGTTAGAAGATGGAATAAAATATGAATAATACTTATCTCCTGACCGATCGTTAAAAATTTCCAATACTCAACATCATTATATTTTTGATAACTAGGAGAGAAGAGTGTAGAAAGGAAAAAAAAAATAAGAATAGAGATTTTTTTTCCAAAAAAATAAATAGCTATCAATTTTTTTAATATTTCTTACTGACCAGTTAGTAGGTAAATATTATCCATGAAATATTACTAGAAAATTTTACACTTTCAAGATTATAGACGTTAAAAAAAATAAAAAAGTTGTAAGAAAGATCAAATCTAAAATTTACTAAAATTTAAGAGGCTAGAATATAATAAAACTTTTTAGACATTAGGACAATACAAATAAAATTTTAAAATAACTAAAAATTATACTTTAAGGTTTTAACAACCAACTATATTGTTTTATTTTAGTTTTCCAAGAACATAAAATATGAGTCCTCTAAAAAAAAAAAGAAACTCAAACAATGATGTGCTTTATTAGTTTCCTAGAATTTAAAGTATATGGTGTCCAAACATATATTTTCAAGAAATTTAATGTCACATCCATCTTTCATCCATCCTTTGAAAAGTAATCATACATTAATTTGTGTGTCTTCAACTATTTGCCAAGTATTTGAATTTGGTCATTATAATTATCAATTAGCAACTTCTTCAAATTGCATCAAATCAAAATCAACCAATTTGTTGGCTTAATCAATCAAGATCACAACAAGTTGAAGCCATTCATAATTTTTCTTGTGAAAAGATTTTCTTTCAAGTTATGATCATAAATTTTTCGCTTTCATAAAGGTTTGATGGATCAAAATCTTCATTAAATACAATTGAGATTATCAATTTCAATTTTATTTATTCGAGATTATGTTTCTTTTAGATGGATTAGCTTTATTAGATAGAGGAAAAACTTTCAATTCTATATGACAACATTAGAACTTATGATAAAACAACTTAAAAACCAAAATATCATGACATTATAGATTATACTTTTAACACTTGCAAAATCACTCTCAAACATGCCCTTAAAATTTCCTCACAATCACTTTTAACACTTGTAAAATCAACCTCAAATGCACAAATAATTAGGAATAGAAAAAAAAAAACTTAAAATTTGTACTTTTCATATGGATTATAGGTTCGAATAGAATATTTTCCATAATTTGTGATGTAATAATAAGAATAAAAAAACTTAAAATTGCATGATTTTTTTTTTTTTTTGAAAAGGTTGCATGAAAAAAATTGATACGAACTAGGAATAGAAGCTAAATATACACAAATAATTAATTATTTTTTTTATAATAAAAAAAGACCAAAGTATACTTGTACGACAAGTCGATTGTAGCTAGGCGAGTCATGTCGTTTAATTTAATTTATTGACCTAGTTAAATTTGAGATATCTTCTCTATATCTTAATGAAAGTTTATTTTATAATTTTCTTTTAGAAGCCTTTAATAAATAATTCATTTAAAGTCTAACCTACCTCACTCCTACGTTTTTTAAAAAATAAAAATCAATTCATATTGTCCATTATCAATCATAATATAGGACAAATATAATGACTACTACGGCCTACATAAAATAATAAAAAGAAAAATTTACTATTAATTCACATATGATTATGCATATGCATAAAACTACTATAGTTGAACAAAATTATATATCTTGGATGATCCCAACCACTCTTGATGTGTACTCAAGTTCGATCTTTTTTTTTTTTTTTTCATTTTTTTTAAAAATTCAAATATTGAATATATTAGTTTTGAATATCGATCTTCCTATTATTTTTATTTAGGTATCACATGCGTTGATTTCTCTTCTATGCTTTCACTCCCTTCATAGTCGTTTCTTATTTTTTCTTTTATCTCATGATTTCAAAGATATTCATATTAAGCCATAAAAAAGTCGTTGCAAAAATTGAATATGACTTGAATGTTCACTCTATCATATGACCGAAAATGTGAGTTCAAATCATTGATCTCGATTTACTTAATTTATGTTTTATTTATGATCTCTACATTTTTATAGGTTTAATTAACTTATCCTTTTAGTCTCAATACTTTAATTGTAATTTTTTTAGTAAGCGTTGTTTTGGAAATCTCATTACGATCCCTATATCCCAATAGTCAATGAAAAACAACAAAATTCTAAACTTAACAAGTTTATTAATTTGATGCCAACTTGAGCATAGCTCAAGATATATATACTCAATAAAAAAGTTAGAGGTTCGAATCCCTACCTCACATGTTGTTAAACTAAAAAAAAAAAAAAAAACCCGTCATAGACGAATCCAATGAGAGTATTGTTGGCTTCAAAACAGAATTAGTTCTACCCCTTGTTCTACTTTTCTATTGGAATTATACTTTAAAGCTTGAGTTAAAAAATCATATTATTTAAATCAATACAAGTCGTCAAACTCCCATTATTCACTAAAATAAAAATGCCAAATCTAGGAGTTCATGTACCACATTTACAAGTAACCTTTTACATTGAATTTGTGCTACTCTTTTTCTATAAGTAAAGACATTAGTAAGTTTTAATCAAATCATAAATATGAAAATAAAAATTTGAAAAGTAAAAAATCAAATTGAAACTAAGATTTAAAACACATGGAGACTAAAATGGTAATTACACGAACATTTTCATATGACATCTCTCTCACAATATCATCAAAATATATGATTTTGGATCATCACTAATTATATATATATATATATATATAAACTAATTTATATATGTGTGATTTTATGAGGGCACCATTTTGTTTTATGATTAGAACTTCACATACTATATGACTTTTTTGTGAGTAGAATTTTGAATCATAGAATACTAAAAACAATGATAAGTAAGTGGGAAAGGATTGTGACTTCAAATACATAGATATGCCTCAATGTCCACTCAAACTAAAGCACTTATAATTAAAATTTCACATCCCATTTGAGGCTGCACCAAGTTGAATATCTTCCCAAATTTTTAAAAAGGGTTAGGTAAGCATCCACAATTGGGGATTTATCATCCAATCAACTTGTTTCTAATATCACATCCTTTAATTTGTATAAACCTTTTTTTTTTTTTTTGGTTTTCAAAAAATATATAGATGGGATGGGATGATATGAATCTTTGAATATAAATTTTAAAGGAATATTTGTTTACATTTACAAAGATTTCTTGTTTCTGCTTTAGCTAAATTTGACCAAAACTAAGGTTATGTTTGGTATGCCATTTGGATTCTATTTCATGTTTTCAGATTTCAAATAGATTCAATAAATATCCGTTTAATGTATTTGTTTTTGAAAACTGCTTTTGGATTATGTGATTCAAATAGCGAAAATTTTGAAAACAACATTATTTTTATGTTTCAAGTGTGTTTAGATTTTGAATTTTAAATTTTAAAATGCAAAATTAATTAAAAAAATAAAAACTTTGATAAAATATACTATTTGATGTTATAAACCAATTTCATTTTTGTTAAAATAAAAATATTTAGTTGTAAAATAACAGTTAAACATATTCATAAATAAATTAATAATAATTGAGATTCGACTTAATATTTAGTTGATAACTACAAACTATTTTTATGGTCTATAAATATATTATCAAACATAACAACTTTTTAAATTGAGATTTAATTTTTGCTTCCAAACAAATATTAAAAAGCAATAAAAATAAATCGAATCCATAGTTTTTAAATTTCTGTGTTCAGATCACTATCCAAACACTCTCTCAAAGATTTATCTTCTATATATATATATATATATATTTTAAAATTTGGTTAAAAATTTCTCATTATTATTTGTTTTAAAGGTAAGAGAAAAAAGAACAGAGAAATTATGAGTAAAAAATTTTAATCAATTAATTTTTTTTTTAAAAAATGGAAACTATTATGAGGTAAGGTTCAAATTGTTTGTTGTCAATATTTGTATATATTTTCCAGAAGTGAGAAAAGTGAAAACATAAAACGTGTCAAATATTAACATATTTCTAAAAAAACAAAAAACAAAAAACGAGAATTATAAATGTTACCAAACACCCATTTAAAACCTTTGTTTGATTGTATTTGTTGTTACACTTGCAACAAGTGAGAGTTGTACTAAAAAAAAAAAGTGAGAGTTTGATAAAAAAAAAAAAAAAAAACCCTATTATTTCCTCCTCAAGTTTCAGATCTTCTATTCTCTTTTATTATTGTATTTATTTCAAAAAGAGTTAAAACCGTCAAATTCTTATTAGACTAAAAAATTTGGGTTGATAATTAAAGGTATATTTAATTTTTTTAACCAAACATATATGAATATCTAAATATTCATTAGTCTAATAATTGTTATTAATTTTATGAAATACTTTTTAAATTTAAAAATGCATGTCTTCATTTCAATATTCGAGTTAAAGCTAAACTTTTCTTTTTCAAACTTATGATTTGAATCTAATTCCAATATTGTCTCATAATAAAATGTAATTAATGGGTTATGTTGAAAACAGCTTCCATTTTAGATTTTTGCAAGAGTAAGCAAGAAACAAGCTTTAATAATCAATGATTCATGAATGAGTAATTTTACGGGTTAAGATTGGTAGGAAATCTAACTAGATAAAGTTCTTACCCCTCTCAAGGATTTTCCCCCCTAATTTATATGAAATAATATTAGGAAAAGAATCATTTTTTTTTAAATTTATTATTATTATTTTTTAAAGTGACATATCTTGCAAAGGAGTGAGATTTCACTCTTTCAAATTAGAAAACTAAAGATCGGCTAAAAAAAACAGCTATCAATATTTAAAATTTTGTACTTTCGTAAAAGTTCTAAATTTTATTAGTGGAAACTCTAAACTTAAATAAGGAATGAAATTAATTCCATTATAAATACTATACTATAAAGTTGTCCAAAAACAACTAATACGTTACCTAAAATCCAAAACACAAAAAAAAAGGGCACAAATGCGCAAACCTAAGTGCAAAAAAAACACTCATCCTAGCCATGAAATACTCTTGAAACCAACATTAAAATGTTCAAAACTAACTAAAGCAAATATCCGTTACAAACTATGAAGTTAGGACTCATAAAAATATCATCATCTAGTTACAAGAGTGTTCAAGCTCAAGTCACAAATTTCTTTTTTAAAAACAACTCAATTAACTAAATTATAAATGAGATATTACCAAGTCAAAATGACACAATTAGAGGAAAAGAAATTAATTATATAAAAAAAATCAAGATTTTAAAGTTTATTTTCTTTCTCTAATTTACCTTCTCTAAATCTTCAAAATTCAAAGATTATATAAAGTTAGATCGTAAAATTTTGTCCGTCCTTAAGAAAATTTCTAGCTCCACCCCTACATTAGAGCTTTAAACTTTAGCTCTACCCTCCAAACCATTAGGTTACCACATATTCAAAGTTTAAGGTTTTAATTCAAAAAAAAAAATTCAAAACTTTTGAAGCTAAACCCACAATTTATAAAGATTTCATTATTATTTTTTTCTTTTTTTGAAACAGAGATTCCATTAATTTGAATGAGGAGAATAGAAAAAGAGATTCTGATTCCAATGTTCATTTGATTCTATCCATCCAAACAGAAAGTTATTTTCAACAAACTCATAGAAAAAAAAAAGAAAAAGAAATTAAAACTCCCACTTCTCAATCACTTCAATGAGAAAATGTCCAAATGGGAAACCCTAATGAGACCCAAATAAGCCTTAATTGAGACGCCAATGGGACCTCCCCACGTGTGAATAGGAAATGTGGTTTGTCCTTTTGCGTTCTTGAAAAGGTGACAAATGGCCGACAATTGGATTGAGAAATTGATATCAAATAGAGAGAGAGTGAGCAAAAAAAAAAAAAAAGAAAAAAAGAAGCTCTTTTATTAGGGTTTCCATGGTGCTGTCCCACACCAAACACTACAAAAAAAAAAAAAAAAAAAAATTCAAACATACATATATCACATCTTCTTCATTATGTCGCTTTCGTATTAGTGTTTCGAACATGTTTGGTGATAGTTTTAGATAAACATCTCACTCGTTTGATTACTATTTCGTTTGTTTAAATTTATGCATTTTTTTAAAAAGAAGATATCGTTGATTGTTTAGTACTGGATTTTTAGAGAAATTATGATAAACATACACAAATATATCACATGATCTTCTTGATTATGTCACTTTCATATTAGTGTTTTGGACCTGTTTGGTGACAATTTTGGATAAACATCTCACTTGTTTGATCAACTATTTTGTTTGCTTTAGTTTCGGTTGTAGTTGTTAATTTATTAGTATTGGATTTTTAGAGAATTTGTGATATATATGTAACTTGTTCTAATGCTTTTAGTTGCAAAAATATTAGCTGCTTTGATCATTTTCATAAATGAAACGTTCAATAAAGTCAATGAATTAAATTTTCATCGACATGTCGACATTTCTATTGATATTTTCACATGTTCATGAATTCGACATCGACATGAGGGAGTGAATGAACATTTCATTATATCGTAAAAGAATTAATAAAATATATAAAAACAACAACAAAATGCAACTAATGTGAATATAATATTAATAATAAGTATTTTAACATATTTAAAAAAGTGTAAAATGTTTATTTATTAATTTAAATATTTATTTTAATTTTTTTTTTGTTTTATAATTTTTTTTTTCAAAAATATCTATCGACATCGACATTTTATCGATATAATTTTTATTGATATTTCTATAAAATTGAGATCTCGATATTTCTGCTGGCATTGACATTTTCAATATGAAATAAATTAGTATTGAATTTTAGGTAGATCATAAGATGAAATTCCCAATTTTCTAGGTTAAATAGACATTTTATTTCTTTTTTTACATTGAGAATTGCAAACATAATTAGGACGATGTGAAGTGTGGGCACATGAGTTGCATTTATTTTTGACGTGTATTATTTGTATTATGTTTTTATAAATCGTTGAATTTTATTGGAAATATTCTATTGCGACTGGGATCATTCATTGTTGAAAAGTTGTAAACTCTACCAATGAATTTTTATTTCTATTTTTGAAATTTTTAATTCAAATTTTCAAATGGGTCCATTTCTTTTATTAGTAATCTATATATTTTTCTAAAAAAAGTAGTCTTGAAAATTTTAATTTTTTTTTTGAAATCCATTCTAAAAATAGAAAATGAGTGGTAGATACTAAAGACTAAAAAAAGTGAAAGTACAAGAGTTTGATACCTGACCTTTTAAGTTGTGTTTTATAGGTTTCAAGTATTTACAAGAATTTTTTTTATAGGTTCTCAAAACTTATAAAACTTTGTATTAAAAAAGATTCTAAAACTTTAAAAAATATCAAATAGTTCTCTAAACTTTTAATTTTGTTTATAACAAATTTTTAAACTTTTTAAAAACAAGCTAATAGGTTAACGATATAAGTAAGACACAAAATTAAAAGTTCATCGTACATACCAAACAATTTTAAAGTTAAAGAACGAATGAGATTCAATATTAAAAGTTCAAAGACTTATTAGACTAGCAACCATAAAAATTTAGGAACTAAACTTATAATTTGACCTACCTAAAAGTGCTCGAGAGCTATTTCAAAGTTGTTTTTAAGTATCCTTTTCTACATTTTTAGAATAAAAGAAAATCAATAGAAAGATGTTTAGCTAACTATTTCTTAAAAATGATTTTTTTTTTTGTTTTGTCTTAGCGTATTCTCACCAACAAAGACTTATTGAAATTATTCTACTTTTTAAATAGTCGTAAAATAATTTTAATATTACAAACGACTTAGGCTTAGTTTGGGATTGCTATAACTTTTAAAATCATTGTTGGGAATTTTGCTTTTAAAAAAATCAGTTTTGAAATGAAGTAAAATAGTGTTTGGTAAGTTTCAACTTTAAATTAGAAAAAACTAGTTACGGTGTTTGGTAAACTAATACTAAATTGTTGTGACTTAATTATAATGACCAAAGTAGGCTGATTATTTCAATTTATTTTTATATTGATATTTAATTTATAAGATAATTATTTAAAAATTTATATGGTTTAAATTGCATCTAATTTAGTTTAATTTAAATTATTTGATAAAATTTAAGAAAAATAATTGTTATAAAAATTGAATCAATTAAAATTTTATTGATGTAAGAGAGAATATATGTGGAAGGATAAATTTGAGATTTGCAAACGATTAGAGAAGGTGACAGACTTATAGAAAAGCTAAATCTAAAAGCGAGTATCTATCAATTTTTACATGTCAGAGTAGATTGAATAGTGATTATTGATAGATTAATAAATTGTTTTATCAAACAACTTAGGCAGTTAAAATCCTCCCATAATCGCTTTTTACGCTCGCAAACACAATCTGAAACGGGGCCTTTAATTGTTGTGAACAACCAACTAAAGCTGTAAAAAACAACGACAAAATCGTCTTCAAACGAATCTCGATGTGTTTGATGGTTTGTGTTAATGAAGTGTCTTTGAACTAAAAAGATTGAAAAGAAATAAGATGCTATTGGGTAAGAGTGCACTTGCTTTTTAAAATTTCGTCTCTCTTTTGGCTTATATTCAATTGGAGAGAAAGTCCAATGAACATGATTTCCTTTTTGTTTGGTTTTTCTTTAAGTTTCTTAAACTTTCTTCCCAAAATCTTTGTGTAGATTTTCTTTGTCCACTTTTAACTTGGTGCAATTGATGTGTTAATTAAAGTGGTTCACTAATTTATAATAAAGCAAATCCAACAAAAAAAAAATGGTTCTTTTTTAAGATGCCTTATTTGGTGAATTAGATGAGTTAATATGGAAGCACTAATCTGATAAAACCATTGAATTTGATCAAGTTCTATCTAATAAAATCGTGTAGAAAAAAATTTATATCTTTTCGAATCTAATCTTTAAAATTCATGAAATGATGTCAACCAATAAAAGCTTGATTTAGTAGTCAATTTTGACTCATCAATTTGAGTATTCTAACGTTATATTCATATAGTGCTCGTTCGTTTTTAATAGAATAAAGTTTATTATAAAGATAGTGATGGAATTGATTAATATTAATAATTCTCCTTATCAACCCACTTTAAAAATCTAATTACTATTCAAGTTTGGCAACTAAATTAATATTCTTCCAAACCATCTTTTTCCAAATAGTACTTGCAAAGAAAAATAAAAAGAAAATAAAAGCTTGGTTTTGTTGACTTGCATGTAGAATAAGCATCACTTTGCATAGTCTAATTTGGCCAAGTGTTTTTTTGAGGAAGCAAGCAAAGCATAAAGTTTGAAATGACTAAGGAAATGTTATTGTGGGCAAAACTACATGCTTTAGCTTTTGGTTCAAGTCTCTAGATTACAAAGCTAAAGTAGTTTTTTTAATGAATAATGGTTTGGTTTAAATCTTTTGGTCCTCCAACTTTTCATGTATTTATTAATTTGTTTTGTTTTCTCAACTTTTGAATGTTCATCAATATTAGTCATTGTGATTAATTTTTTCATTAATCATTTAAAAAGAACTTAAATCCATTTGGATACTTAGGGCTCATTTAATAACGTTCATGTTTTTGGTTTTCCATGTCTTGTTTTCAGTTTTTGAGATAAATAGTTGGTAACTCTTCTTGTTTCTTGTTTCTCATTTTTCAAAAACGTTTCAAAAATTGTATAGAAATTTTGGAAACAACAAAATCAAGTTTCTTGTTTTGATTTCCAGTTTTTTTCATAACATAAATAAAAGTATTATTTTATCATTTTTTTTACTTCTAAAATGCATAATAAATATCTAAAAATAAATATAACAATTTTTTTTTTATATTTAAGTTTAAAAACTTATTTTCATTTAAAAATTTTATATTTTTAATTTAAAATTTCAAAGATTAAGAAATAGAAAATGATTATCAAACATATTTATGTTTTTTTTTCTTCCATAAATTAAAGAAAGAACAAGAAACTATTACTAAATGCATTTATGATTTTCTTTATTAAAAAAGAGGAAATAAGAAACATGAAACAAAAAAGGAAAAAAAAGAAACAATAGACAAAAAAAGTTATCAAATTGGACTTTAATACCTAACTTTTTGTATGTAATTTCAAACACATTTATCTATGTAGATATTGGTTGTAAGGTAAATAAACAAATAATATGCAAAATAATTTATAAAAAGTTAAACTGCAAAGACTAAAGTGGATATTTATTCAAAATTCAGGGAATTAAAGTAGTTGGCATATAAAATAAACATTTCAACCATAATTTGAACATAAAGAGGGAAAAAAGAAACAATATTGCCTTCACTTTTTTTGTTAAGTAAATGCTTTTGAAGTTTTGATTAAATCAAACTATGATGCTCATGTATTGAAATTAGAACAAATTCGTTTGCGGAAGCCATGACAAATTTATATTGCTTTTTTATTTCCAAAAAAAAAATTATATTGATTTACTTACACCGGGTCTATCTTTAATATTAGAGTAAAATACATTTTTGTTCATTGATATTTGAACATAGTTTCTATTTAATTATTGAGTTTTCAAAGTTAATACTTTTGATAACTGAGATTTCAATTTATAATTTCTATTTGATCATTGGAGTTTAAAAAAATGACGTATTGGGTCATCGATATTTAAATTAGATTTCTAATTGGACCTAAAGTTTGAAATTGATTTCTAATTGGTCCATGAATATAAAAAAAATCAACTCATTTAAAAAATACACACAAGCAAAGTCTGGTAAGCATATTTTAACTACTACGTCATAATTTTGTCCTATCAACTAGCGGTCAACACTACTTAGAGACCATTCAGAAACCAATTTCAAACTTTAGGGATCAATAAAAATTCAAATTCAAACTCAGGACCTAGCATGTCATTTTGGAAACCCTAAGGACCAAATAAAAAGTAAATTCAAATATCAATGACCAAAAGTGTTAGTTTTAAAAATTCAAGGGTGAAATAGAAATTAACTTCAAATCTTATATGAACCAAAAATGTATTTTACCCTTATTTTCTTGATAAATATGAGAGGGAAGATTCAAACTTTCAAAGTATAAAGTGGATCATAAATATAATGCTTTGAATATTAAGATATACTGAAATTGACAATTTATTTTCAGAGTATATACTACTATAAAATTCTAAAATCATCATTAAATAGATTCTCATATTTGAGATTTTGTTTTAGAACAAAAATGTTTTAAGTTTGGTAATGAACCTTTTACCCCCACACACATACATATATATTGTTTTTGAAACAACCTTTTACCAGCCAAAGAGAGCATAGCTCAATTGACATATTGAATGTGTTAACGACCACGAGTTCTGTGGTTTGAATCCCCCAACCTTTATTTTACTCAAAAAAAAAAAAAAAAAAAAGAAACAACCTTTTACCATATTTGAAAGGGTTCTGAAAGACAACTTTATGATTTTAAAGTTCTAATTTTGACCAGAACCGTATCTTTATGGACATTAAAAGAATTTTAGAGAGTTGTTGGGCGTACTTTTTGGCAATACGGTTTTTGAACACTATTTTATAGAGTTGCTTTAATAATTGATTAGATTTCCTTTAAAATATGGTATTATTGTGTATTTGAAATCATTTCTTTTACTATTATGTATTTCTTTAAAGTAATATTAGGATATTGAAAATGCTTCATGATTCCATATCCTTTCTTTAATGGCCCTTTGAAAAATATTTTCAATTATTGTTGCCAAAATCCAGACATGAAAAATCTCATCCAACATTTACGTGACAGCAATAGCAAATTTGTTTATTTGGAAAAGACGTGACCTGAAAAACAAGAAAAATCTACACATCTATGTGGTGCTTGCTGCATAAGTTTTGATATTTCAGTAAGAGAAAGTTATGAAGTGTGGCAAGGGTTTAGAGAATGAGAAAGAGCTTACCCTATGTAGGTTGAAGAAAAATATTTATATGGAGAATAACCTAGGGTTTTCTTGTTTCCTATGTGAATTGGGTTAGGAAAGGACTGAAACAGAATGAACCAAAGGTACCACGAGTTGGAGGCATGCATAGCACACGCCTCCTAAGCAAAATTGGGCTCCTTAGATCGAGGCCGTGGCTAGGGTTGGGCCTTTTTGATCCAATCCTTCCTTTCCCAAGGTCTAATTAGGGTCCTAGATACTTTTTGGTTCAAATTCTTGTCTTTGGGCCCACTTTGTTGGAGTTTTATCCCTCTATTTTGAATTTATTCTTTAGGTCTAAAATTACCCATAACATCAATATTGGGTAGGAATTCAAACCTTGTTTAGCATAAAAAAAAATTGAAGATGTTTCTAATTTCTGTATCAGTGAGCCCAACAAATACTTCTTGACTCAAAAAATTTTCATCAACACGTTTTTAGTAAATACTTACAAATTAACATTTTTTTATATTCATGAGTGTCCGAACCAACTTGCACGCACTCCGACAATTTTCATGAGACAACTTTCTTATCCTACTACTTTCGGTTGCTAAGATAATTCACAAGAGATTAAATTCTCAGTAAGTGGTCACCATGATTTTAACTCGTTCTCTCTAAGCCTTTTATTATTTACAAGATCCTCATTGATCACTAGGCCAATCCATGTTGGTTAATACTTGTAAATTAACTTGTTTTTGGCCGCACAATTGCTTTAGTTAAGGATATTATTATGTATTTTTTGTACCATTAAACTAAATCCAATCATAATATTTTGCTAAATTATAAGTTTTGGTTCTTGAATTTTCAAAGTTGTGTTCATTTACAGGGGCGGACCCAAATACTAATGTCGACAAATTATGAAATATAAATATAAAAAAAAATATCACCAGAAGGTCATAAGTTCGAATCCACACCTCCACAATATGTTGACCTAAAAAAGTTATTGGTGATAAGAATAGGTAGGTGTACCAAAGACTTTCAAACAAAGTTTGAGTTATTTTAAGTACCATCATATAATTTAGCTCATCTCGACGTCTTAACAAATAGAAAAAAAAAGAGTTAAATTACAAGTTTAGTTCATGAACTTTTAATTTCTAGTCTATTAGATACCTAAACTTTCAAAAAGTGTCTAATGGGTCCATAAACTTTCAATCTAGTATCTAATAAGTTCCTAAACTTTAAACATGTCCAATAGGTCCTTAACTTTCAATTTTGTGTCGAATAGATTCCTAAATTTTAAAAAATATTGAATAAGTCAAGGATATAATATTATAGTTTCTTATGGAATTAAATATTAAAAAATAATTTACGAACATTTAAAAATATTTGTAAATTGTAAGTACTTTGTAGATAAAATTCTTTAAAGAAAATGTGGATTATCATTTATATTTATAAAAAAAAATATAGGTATAAATTAATTCTAAGAACACATGCGTGCAAGAGTGCTTATAAATGTTAATACCACTGAGACAAAACACACTTATTAATCAATGTGTATTATATAATACTAATAGTATATATTCTAGAGTGGTATTAGATTCAAAAATTGGGGGTGGGGTCCAAGTACTTTAAAAGATTTCTAATAAGTCAATGAACTTCTAATTTTATGTCTAATAATTTTTTCTATTAACTCTATTAGATTAATGCGTACACAACACACTAACTATATTATTTAAAGATGCAACCAAAATGGACTTGTCACATGCTTTTTAAATAATACACACTGAATGTCATGATAGTATTAACTAAATTAATAGCAAGAATTTTTAGAAAGAAAATTAAAAATTTAGCCCTATTTGATAACCATTTGATTTTGAAAATTGTATTTGTTTTCTCTCAATTTCTCTATAATGGTTTTCATCTACAATGGTTTTTATCTTTCTTAAGGAAACATTTGAGTTTCTAGCCAATTCCAAAAAACAGAACAATTTTTTGAAAACTGCGGCCCCGTTTTAATAACCATTTGGTTTTTAGTTTTTGGAAAGTGTGTTTGTTTTCTCATCAATTCTCTACAATAAAAAGAATATTTTATCGATCTAAAAATCTCACATTGATTCAAATATGGTAAAAAATCATAGACAATAACCCTCGAAAATGAATCCCTTTTTCACAGGTGCGTTTCATCCAACTAAAGATGTGAGACCAGAAATTTATGATGCTACATGAAAGCTTTTCTCCATGCACAAAACAATAGTCCTGAAAACTGATTTTTTTTTTAATAAATCCATACAAATAATTGTGGGTTTTAATGCTCTTTATCAACCTGAAGAAATTCCAAAAAAAGAAAGAAGGAAAGAGGAGGAAGGAGAGAAAGAAAAAAATAATCGTGGAGGTTAGAAGAGAGTGAAAGGGCAAATGATGGGAAGTAAACAAAAAAGATGGGTTGGTCCCACATAATATTCAATGGTAATCGGATAACATACCCTCGAAGATGTAATTAGAATGCAAGATAGAATTACGTAGGCCCGCAATTGATTTTCATTGCGGAATACGGTAAACACCATCAATTGTAATCATGTGGGACCGATTACAGGTAGGTAAACGGACACTGAGTTCATCTTTCTTAACAAAACATTTGAATTCTTAGACAAATTCTAAAAACAAAAACTAGTTTTTTTAGTTTTCAAAATTTGGCATGGTTTTTGAAAACATAGGTAAAAAGTACATAACAAAACAAGGAAACCCATGGGTGGAAGTAGTATTTATAGGTTTAATTTTCAAAAACCAAATGGTTATCAAATGGGGCCGTACCTTTTTTAGTTTTCAAAACTTGGCTTGGTTTTTAAAAGCATATGTAAAAAGTAGATAAGAAAACATGAGAACTCATAAGTGGAAGTAGTATTTATAGCTTAATTTTCAAAAACAAAAAATAAAAAACTAGAATAGTTATCAAACGAGGCCTTAGAAATCTATTAGAAACCTTTTAAGGTATATGGATGAAATAGAAGGTTAGAAAGACTAACAAAACAAAGATTTCTCATTTATTATTATTATTATTTATTTTGAATAATAAATATTTCTCATATATATATATATATATATTTTAAAGCAATGGCTTGGAGTAATCCATACTAGTTTTGTAATAATTTTTAATCTTTCGACTATTTTCTTAAAAACTTTCAAAAATTAGGGCTGTGATATATATACAAATCCCTGTAACGTGAAATTAAAATCATGGGCTTAGAATAAATCTTGATGGCCCAATGTAAAACAATTTGGACCAAACACTTGAAAGAGCCCATAATTTAGTTCACTTTAGTGGGCTTAGACAAAGCCCATAAAAAATATTGAGCCAGTTCAGACAAAAAATCCACGAAAGTGACAGCGAACCGGCAACCGCCTTTGACGACGACGTTTCTCCGAGAGCTTCAAGAGATTAGAAGAACAAAAGTCAACGAAAAATTTCAGACGTTGACAAGCACCGGGACCCATAGAAAAGCCAAATATTACGGAGTTTTAAAAATGAGAACGGCGTAGAGGATTTCGATTTTTTGTTTTTTTTTTCCAAGAGGATTAAAGCTTACGCAAAATTGCATTTATTTTTGCTTCGCCAAAAAAAAAAAAAAAAAAAAAAAAAAACTCTTACCGGTTGATTTTCAGACAATCTGTCTCGTCTCTGAACGAACCCATTTCTTCGTCCTCTAAAGCGGAAATTTCACCAATCCATACAGGAAGAGGAGGAGGAATTGGAACGATTCAAGAAGAGAGGATTTGATTCGCAGAAATTGGCCCCTGTTTTTGTTTCTGATCGATACATTGATGTCCATATCCATGGAGATGCCTAGCTCGTGGGATGCCCTTCGCAAACAGGTTTGAATTCTCCTCAATTTCTTGTTTCTTTTTTGTTTTTGGATTACTGTCCTCATTTTTCTCGATTTGGTTGTATCTTTGGCTCTATTTCCGATTGTCGGTTACCTTGAATCTTGTCGTTTGAAAAATGATGATTATGAGCGGTTTTCGTTGCGTGTGATTTGTGGAATTGGGAAAGATTGATGGTTTGACTTTTAGGTTTTGATCCATAGCTGTTTAGGTTTGACGATTGGTGAGTTTTGAATTTGGAGGATCGGGATTTTGGAATTTGAGATGTGATTTTGGTCTTGTTTGCTTGCGCGGGTTCTGTTATGATGATATTGTTGAAGCCGATAATCTCAGTATTGTAATTGTCGGCATAATTCATGTATGCTTCTTTGTGCTATCTGTTTTTCTGTTATGGTAAGATACTTCGGAAATTCTATACACTTGGACGAGCTTTTTTTAAAGATTGATAGTCCGGGTCTATCGCATTATCGTCCTCTGCGCTTTGGTTTTTTTCGAATTTTGCTCGTGTGGAAAGATCGTGAATTTGATTTGTTATTCATAATGAAGATCATTTCTGGATTTTCATTTCTTTTGCATGTGTGAGACAGTATGTTTTTTCATTCTACATTGTCTCATCTCTACTATTTGATTTTATTGTTTTTTCGTTGTAATGATAATCTTTGTTATGTGCTTACAGGCAAGGAAACTTGAAGCTCAGTTGGATGAGCAGATGAATTCTTTTCGAAAACTGGTTTCAGCAAAGGTTTCTACAAATATTGATACTGCAGAGAGTGATGTTGAATCTGGGATAGAACGTCTGTTAAAGCAGCTACAACAAGTGAATTCACAGATGCAAGCTTGGGTCTCATCAGGTGGTTCTGAAATGGTTTCCCATACTTTGACTAGACATCAAGAAATTCTTCAAGATCTTACGCAGGTACTCTTGTCTTTAAAATTTTTGTCTAGTAGCAATGTGAATCTTTTCACATTAGAAGGGAAGAAATGCTATTGGGTACTTGTTTTTTTTTTTTCTTTTTCCACTTCCGGTCTCCTTCCTATTCATTCTATTGATTTTCTTTTAGATAATCAGTAAGTTTTTAAGATTTTCCTTATGCACAATTAACAACAGTGAACTCATGGATTTGGTTTGGCATTTCTGTAATGGTAGTATAAGAACAAAACTTTAGGGTGTGTATGGTAAGTGATTGAAAAACAAGAATTTAAGACAAAGGATAATGGAAATCAGAGTTGTATTCCATGTCTTCACTGTTGTTGTATATAGCAGATTTAGAATTTGAAAATATTAAAAACATATAAGTGTTGTTTTTAAAATTTTCACCTTTTGGGTCACATGATCCAAATGCAATCCAAATACTATTTTCAGTGAATTTAATAAATTTGAAAACAAGAAATTGAATTCGGATAAGATACCAAATAGGCTCTTGTCTCTTTACATTTATTCAATGAAAAGTTTTGTTTCTTGCTTAAAAAAAAAACCAAATCGACTCTTATTTTCCTTATTTTGATAATCCCCTTCCCCTCTAATTAATGATATTTTTGAATGTGAGGAGTGTTGAGTATGAGGGTAACCATTGGACCTCTTTAGGCTCATTTGTGAAACGTGGTCTATAATTATTCTATAGGAAGTATTAAGCTAAGCATATAAACATAGTCCAGCTTCTGCAATTTTTTTTTTGGGTCTTAGAAGTCTGTTGTGTAAATTGTGATTATGTCTCATATGGAATCTAAGACCAAGTTTTGTTGATTTAGTGCAGGAGTTTTATCGTCTTCGCTCCGGCCTCCGAGCCAAGCAAGAACATGCTTCACTTCTAGACGACTTCAGGGAATTTGATCGTTCAAGACTTGAATTGGAAGATGGTCTAGGTACTGCAGAACAAACTCTTCTAAAGGAGCACACATCTATTAGCCGTAGCACAGGACAGGTATCTTTACCTATGTCATAATTATTTGCATGGATAACAATTCCATTATATTCTACTTAAAGGTTTGGTTTATTGATTTCTTTGACGGAGTTTCGTTTTTGGTTTATTGACATTATTACCATATTAGTTACTGTAGGAATGAGAAACTTGTGCTTACTATCATGTTCTGCAACCTGTCATTTATTTTCATTTTAGTAACCAGCTACTTACATATTGGAATCCAGCATCTGGATTTTTACTGAACTTTTGTATTACAGATGGATAATGTGATTTCGCAAGCTCAAGCAACACTAGGTGCACTTGTCTTCCAGCGATCGACCTTTGGTGGCATCAACTCAAAACTTAGTAATGTTAGCAGTCGCCTTCCATCAGTAAGTGGTTATAGTTAATTTATTTATTTTCATTTTTCCATCGGTAACATAACAATAGTTTTCAACTCAAATAATTGCTAAAATGAGATCTCATACATGCATATATCTGGTGGGAAGGATGTCCATTCCGGAGAAAATAAGACTGACGAATTAAAGACACTTATTTTCACTGAATCAAAAAAATCTTCATCAGCATACATATACCTTTTTTTCTTTTTTTTTTCTTTTTTTTTTTTTAAGTTCAACAACATGTGGGTTGTGGGGTGGGAAGACTCGAACTTCTAATTTCTTAGTTCAAGGTATATGCTTTAACCAGTTGAGTTAGCATAGATTCTTGTTACGTTGCATTCAAATGATGAATCCATTTCATTGATTTAATGTCAATGATGGTCCAGGTAAATCATATTCTTGGAGCAATAAAGAGGAAAAAGTCAATGGACACAATCATACTCTCCCTTGTTGCGTCCGTATGCACATTTCTGATCCTTATCTACTGGTTGACCAAGTGAGTTGTGATTATATTCTTGGCAACTGTGTTGAAGTTGTTACGTGCTTGTTGTTTTCATACTCTTTTACAGGGTCCAGCTCATCTTTTCTTATTGACTCTATTTGTAACAATTTTTTTCCCAGTAATTCATTAAATATTTTTCGTAATGTCACTGAACTTTAATCCCTTGTCGGGGGCGGGGTGGCCTCGCTGGGAAACTGAAGTTGGTTCTGTCTATAACTACTGTCATTTATATTTAGTCATATCGCCAACGATTGAGATAATACCTGGAATTTTTCTGTGTCTCGTGACGAAGCGGGGGGGTTAAAGAATTTTGTGTATAGGTATTTCTCCTGATGTACGTTCTGACTATTTTCCTGATGTTTTGTAAGACCAAGGTTGCATTCCTTATCTAGCATGTGCAGATGTTGCTTCTGCAACACCTCATTGACTGGACAATATTTTGTAGAAATAAATTTTATTGTTGAGAATTCGTTGGTAAGTTTTAAGACATTGTGAACTGTGATAGGATCGATGAATGAAATAGAATTTTGATTCTGGAATAATGATCTGATTGATGATTTAGTGTAGCAATATATAATTTGTTGTTCAATTCTGGACCTGACTATAATAGAAAAGGACATATCAAATCCTATCGAGTTGGGATTCATGGGGATGGTTCATCAAAGAACAAAATAGAAATAGTGAATTAGTTTATGTGCATTGTGACTGAAGTTCATCCCTCTAAAAGATCATCATGTGCTAATTCGGATATATTTCAATGGATAAGACACTTATAACATTTACCAAGGTTGAAAGTTCGAACCTCCATTTCACATATGTTCAACTAAAAAAAAATTACAGAAAATACAATCGGACTTTAACAAATTAAAGTTAAGGATTTAGAAGTTAAACTTTAAGTAACTAAATTTTGGATAATTAACTTTCATTTAGAAATAATAGTTATGTTTCATTCATATTATATTAATGGTATTAACAACAAACTTATATCAATTCAAGCATAGAATGAGACATCAATTACTATCCTAAAGGTTGATAGTTCAATTCTGACAAAAAAAAAAAAGAAAAAAGGTCTTAACTACAAGAAATGAACTGGCTTTTTTTTTTTATAAAATTTTATAAAATTTTTTCTCTCTTTCTTTTTTGAGTTCAACAACATTTAGAAGTTGGAGAATTTGAATTTCTGACCTCTTGGTTGAGGATACATGCTAATTACTGTTGAACTATGCTCACTTTGGCAAGAAATGAACTGATTTAAACGTAGCTTAGCTAGATAAGACAATAATAACCTTTCTTGAGGTGGGTGTGCAAATCTTCCATCTATCATTGAACTAAAAGAAAAAAAAAAGGAAAAATTGTTTTTTATGATAAAAATTGTTTGGAAAATTTAGGCCTATTTGGTAGGCAATTTGAATTATGTTTTATATTTTTGAATTCACTGAGTTCAGTAAATATGCGTTTGACATATGTGTTTTCGAAAACTGTTTCTGAATTCAATGATCTAAATAGTGAAAATTTTGAAAACAACATTTTTATGTCTTCATTGTATCCATATTTTTAATTTGAAAATTTAAAATACATAATTATATTAAAAAGATAAATTTTTTAATAAATATAGTATTTCATGTTATAAACTCAGTTTATTTTTATTAAATTAAAATATGTATAATATAATATATTATAAATTATATAATATTGTAAAATAATAATTATACAAAATTTATAAAAAAAAAACATGTTCATAAATTAATTAATAATGGTTTATAATTCAACATAATATTCAATTTTGCAACTACAATTAGTTTCATGGTCTATAAATATATTATAGAACACATTTTGAACAATTGTTTGAATTGGAATCCAATTTCTAAATCTGCTACCAAACACATATCTAAAATATGAAATACAACTCTGTTTTCATTGAATTCTTTGTTTTTAAAATTCTATTTTCATATTGCCTATCAAACAGGCTCTTAACAAAACCAAATGGATCAATTTGAAGCTTTTAAAAATTAGAAGAATCAAATTGAAATCATGGTACCTTTGTCTTAAATGTTAAATTTTGCTCAACATATTGTTGAAGTAAAAAAAAAAAGAAGTCAAACTGAGTATAGCTCAATCGACATAAAACGTGTACCATCGACAAAGAGGTTGGAAGTACCGTATTGTTGAAAAAAAAGGGGTAGAAAAAAAGGTAATTTAAGTGTTGTAAATAAATTGGTATATGTCATTGTGTCTTATAAAGTCTTGAATTTAAATATAAAAAATAACAAAACTAAAGGAAAGCGTTGAAAACAAAAAATCCAGAGCGCGAATGGACGACGACGAAGATCCATGGTTAGCTCCCGACAAGCTCTACCACTTTCTTCTCTGCTTCACTCTCACCATCTTCTTCGCTGCATTGGCCTTTCAAGCGCGCTATCCATTCATCCGTCGCCACTCCATTCTGATCGGATCCGTCCTTTCTCTTTTTGCCGGAGCCGCCAAAGAGGTCGCCGACGAGCTCGGCTTCTTCAAGTCCGCCGGAGCCTCTACCAGGGACGCTGTCGCTGATCTGATCGGCGTCTTGATCGCTTCTTTTCTTCTTCACGCCCTCAAATTCTCGATCCGCAGGGGCGGCGACAAAGAAGCTAGCCCTAATCGGGACATTTTAATGGTCTGAGAGGCTTGGGTTTTCGAGCACTGATGGAGGAACGTGAACGTTTGACTTCGATTGAGGTCTTGATCGTTGTGGCGATTTTGGGAAACGGAGGGATTCGTTGGACGTGAATTGAACTTCTGTGCTCTGTTTGAGAATGTGGTTTCATTTTCTTTATTCTTATGAGAATGTTTGATATTTGGTTATGAATTATGCATTAACTGAGATTCCATGGCATGATTGATTGGAGTTACTTCTTTTTAATGGAACTGGTGAAGAAATATTCGATTTCATAAACTGTATTATGATGAACATTTGAAAGTGAAAAAGTGTAAATTCGAAAAAGAGGTAGTTTTCTGCTTATTGTATTGCATTTCATTCTGGTTTAATTGCTGAGTTAGCGATGCGTTTGATTAGATTTTCTGAGGTGATTGATTGCAATATAGAATCCAAGGATCTTAGCTCATTTTTCCTTCACATTTTGAGTAATATAAACATGATATACAGCCTCGGACTGAAATCCCTCTAGTTTTTTGACAATCAAAATGTCGTAGGGTCAGGTAGTTATTTCGTGAGATTGGTCAAAGTGTAAAGGTTAAACTATCATGGGTTAGCTTAGTGGTCAATAAGGGCCCTGAGAATAATAAAAGGCTTAGAGGAATGAGTTCAATTTTTGATGGCCACCTACCTAGGATTTAATATCTTCTGAGTTTCTTTGGCAACCAAATGTAGTGGCGAGTTGTCCCGTGAGATTAGTTGAGGTGTATGCAAGCTGGTAAAAAGAAAAAAGAAAGAACAAAGGTTATGTAGAATGTTACCCCCATTGATTTTACAAGTCAACTGCTATTGCTTCATTTCAGCTTACAAGATAATTGTTGCGAGTTTCTTTTTCTTTGTTAAAAACTGGAAATCCTTTTTATCATACACAAGACCGATACCGGCAGCCGGTCTGTCGACATTGTTCTGTCATGTATTTACTACCGAGAATACATTTGGTTTTCCATCTTATTGATCTTTTCTAATTTAGTTGTTGTCTCAACAATCTAATGATCAACATGTTTTTCGGGTCATTTAGGTAGTTAGGGCAATGGAGCTGTTGTCATCTTCGAAAGCTTCTTGCTGTGGAAGGCAGGCGTGTGTCGCCATCTTCGTCAGGCAACTTAACTGCAGTGTAGATTCCAGCTCCACACAATGTCCCTAGTATGGGAGCTGTGAGGTAAATCCATATGGCTCTAAAATTGTTTGCAGCAATGGCTGGCCCCAGTGTTCTCACTGGATTCATTGAAGCTCCAGTTGTTTCTCTGTAGCATAATAAAAAAGAAAAGCTCTTAGTTTGTTTCTTGTTTGGTGAAGGTGAAGTTGCCCCAACTGTTTCCTTTCTGAAACAGGAGCCATTTAGTTGACATCTGTTTAACTTAAGTTCTAACTGAATTATAGAGGAAGATCCACATTTTTTCTTTGCAGAACATAAACGAGTAGATGATGTATTAAGAAATCTATTATTTTGTGTTTGATAAGTTGATAAGTCACTACGAGTTGAGTTATGTGAAATGGATAGGTTTTCGATTTTTTTTTGACTTGGTTAATTAATTATATTTCAACGTCACATCATCTGTTTATTATTAATTATGTGTTAAATTACATAGTATGTCTTTGTACTTTTAAGTATTGTGGTTGTTTATTCTCTGAATTTTAAGAAGTTTTAATTTGGTTTTCAAACTTTAAATTAGGAGCAAAATACACTTTTGGTCCATGAGATTTGAAGATTTGAAGTTAGTGTCTATTTGATTCTTGAGGTTTCAAAAATGACACTTTAGTTCCTGAGGTTTGGAAAATAGTTCTAAATAGTCATTGGAGTTAAGTTTACCGTTAGTTGACTAACAAAAAAATGATGTGACATATTGAGGTGACAATTTTTAAATGATGTGTCAAAATTTATTAATTTTTTTTTTTTGGTTTGAGGTTATGTGGCTTTTTTTTTCTTCTCTTTTTTCCTCCTTTCTTCTTTTTGTGTCCCTCCACCCTCGTTTCTTCTCTCCCAGCTACTGACTCCATGATGGCCACGTCCACGGTGGCACTCGAATAATCAAAACGATCTTTGGATACCAGAAATCGTGAGTGAATTTTGCGATTCTTAGAAAGCCCTAGGTGCCTCCCGATGTTAATTTTGGAACTGGTGATTTTGACGATGAACCCCTTTCCTACAAAAACCCAGCCATTGATTCTTTGGAAAATTGCTTAAAATTGTTCTAACTTTAGCCCTCACTTCAGTGACAGCCCAATGAAGAAGGCGGGAAAGAGAAGAAGGGTGACTGCGGTGCGGCGACCCCAAAGCCACCGTAGAAGCGGTGTCGAAAGAAACCAAAGTGGTGGAGTTGAAAAAGAATGAAGGTTACTATTACCCACAAAGGTACGCCATGAGAATGTGCGCATATCCTCTCTAGATTTTCAGTGATGAAAGCCTAAATGCATGTTCTGTTATGCGAATGTAAAAGTTGAAAAACATTCGTTTTTGGGTTAAAAAATGAAACTAGAGTGGAGGGAGATGGAACTACTAAATGTGCTACTACTGCTGTGTAGTTTTGTTGCTCTACAAAATAATGGTCTCTACAGAAAAGGCTATAGAATTTTGCTGGGATTGTAAATTTTCTTTTTTAGTTATTTTTAAAAAATGGGGTTAGGGGATGTAAAATAATAATATCCAATAATATTGGGCACATCAAATTTGAGAAATTTGTGCATGATGTTAATGTTATTTGATGTATAAATTTTAGAGTTTTTGTCTTGAGCACTTATTTTGAGCTAACTAGGCGAAACTATGGGCGGTGAGATGTGACCAAAACCCAGAATTTGATGGAGGAGTTTCCCCATTGAAATCGACAATTCCAGAATTAGCATCTCAAGGCACCTATGGCTTTCTTGTATCGAGAATCTCACTTGCGATTTCTAGTATTCGAAGACCATTTCTATAATTCAAGCATTGTCGTGGATGTAGCCATCGTGGAGTACATAGCTGTCGGAGGAGTATAAGAAGGAATATATAGAGGAAAGGAGAAGGAGAAGGAGAAGGGAAGAGAGAGAAGATGCAGGGAAAATGAAAAATAACTTTAAAAAGGCTACATAATCTTAAAACAATATAAATTTTGACACATCATTTAAAAATTGCCACCTAACATGCCACCTCATTTTTTCAGTCAACTTAACTTCAGGGACCATTTAGAACTATTTTCCAAACCTCATGAACTAAAGTGTTATTTTTGAAACCTTAGAGACCAAATAGACACTAACTCCAAACCTTAGAAACCAAAAATGTATTTTACCCTTAAATTATATATTTTTAGTTTATATTATTAATAGTTTCTTGAGCACCATGGGTTGGTCTAGTGATTGATAATGACCAAGGTAAATAATAAAGGGTTTAGAGGGAATAAGTTCAAGACAGGATAGCGACCTACTTAGAATTTAATACCTACGAGTTATCTTGGGAACTAAATGTAGTAGAGTTAAGTGGTTGTCCCTCGAAAATAGTTAAGATGCGTAAAAAAAATCATTCACAGTTTCTTTTGAAGTTTGGATCAAGTGACAATCTCTAGTTGGGTAGATTAGATTTGATTTTATGAAAATTAATGGGTTGGTATTTAGGAGATGGACTAGTTAGGATCCTATTTGATAACCATTTCGGTTTTTGGTTTTGTTTTTTGTTTTTTATAAACAAAAAACCGTATACGTTTGATAACTGTTTTTTGTTTATGTTTTTAAAAAATTAGAGAGATGAAAAGATGTTTTAGAGAGAGAAAAATGTATAGAGATATAGAAATAAAAATTTAGAGCCAGGTATAATTGTTTTAGGGAGAAAAGTTAAACATAGTAAATTTAGAGACATAAACGAAAAATATTTAGAGAGAAAAATTAAAGAGTGATATTCGTTATACGTGATAAAAATATTAGTTAGATAAAAAGAAAGAAAAGTTAGGGAGAACTAGATAAATTTTAGAGAAAAAAAGTTAGATAAAAATAGAAATTTTAGAGAGTAAAGTTAAGAGTAAAAGATAAAAATAAATGAGAAAACAAAGTTGTAGCGGGAGAAAATTTAGAGAGATTTATTTTTAAGAGAAAAGTTAGAAATATATTTATTAGAGAGAGAAAAGTTAGGGAGAAGTTTTAGAAATAAATAAGTCGAAAGAAAAGTTTAGAGAGAAAATTCTGGAGAAAATATTTAATTTTTAAAGAGAAGTTGGAGAGGGTATGCTAGAAGAGAGAGAAATGAAAGTTAAAACAAGATAAACATTTTAGAGAGATAATAAAAAGTTTTAGAGAGAGAAAGCAAAATAAAAATTATATAGAAATGCAAATTTTAGAGACAATTTTAGAGATAAAAAAGTTGGAAAAAGAAATTTGTTGGAAAGAGACATGTCAAAGAGGAAAAAATGAGCATTAGTAGAAAAATGAGTTTTTGAAAAAACAGAAATATGTTTTTTAAAACTACTTTATTTTTTTGTTTTTGAAAATTCCTTATAATTTCAAAAATGTTTTTAAAAAATAGAAAACAAAAAACAGAATTAGTTATCAAACAATTTTGTTTTTAAACAATGAAAAACAAAAATAGAAAACATAAAATGACATGGATATCAAACAATCCTTAGGTAATTATTGGGTCAAGGCAATTGGTTTGAGTACATCAAAATAGGCCTAAAGTTCGATTATTGGTGTGTGAAATGAGAATGAAGGTACAATTTATCTTAATTTTTAAGGGGCTGTTTAGGGCGTGAGTTATAATAGTTTGTAAAATACTTTGCACCCCAAACACAGACTATTATAACCTAGACTAAATAACTCAACATCTTAAACATAAATTATATAATTCTACAGACTATTATAACATACTCAATGTCTCAAAATTTTCATAAAAGCAACAATTTAGACTTTGTTTGATAATCATTTTAGGCCTCATTTGATAAGCATTTAGTTTTTGAAAATTATGCTTGTTTTTTCATCAATTCTCTATAATGAGTTTCATCTTTCTTAACAAAACATTTGAATTCTTAGTCAAATTCCAAAAACAAAAACAAAATTTTAAAAACTATTTTTTTAGTTTTCAAAACTTAGCTTAGTTTTTGAAAACAAGTAGATAACAAAACAAATAAACTCATAGGTAGAAGTAATATTTATAGGCTTAGTTTTCAAAAACAAAAAATCGAAAACCAAATAGTTATCCAACAGAGCCTTAGTTTTTTATTTTTGGTTTTTTGGTTTTTGGTTTTAGTTTTCTGTTTTTAAAAAACAAAAACTATATGTGTTTGGTAACTGTTTTTTATTTTTTGTTTTATGGGTTTTAAGAATTTAGAGAGATAGAGAGATATGTTAGGCTAAGGAAATAAAATTTTAGAGAGATAGAGATAAAATTTTTAAATATAGAAAAAGTATTTAGAGAGATAGGAGGAAGAGGAAAAGGAGGAAATGTGGAGAAGGCTAAAGAAATGAGAGAAAAGGTGACTTAATTTTTTACGATTGAAGTTTGTGAGTAGAGATGTCCACGGGGTGGGGTGGGGACGGGGATGGCTTCCCCGTCCCCGTCCTTGTCCCCGCCCCCCATTTAAATCCCCATCCCCCCAAAATTTCCCGTTAAATTTTGCGGGAATCGGGGCGGGGATTCCCCTAGGGGAATTCGCGGGGATCGGGTTCCCTTCGAGGAATTATTCCCCATTTAATTTTTTTTCTTTTTTAAAAATCAAATAATTCTTTTGATAAATTTTCAAATAGTTAACTTCTATGGAAAATATCCATTAATTTTTAATTACATTGTTAATTATTCACCAAAAATCTTAATTTAAATAGTTAATTTTCTATTAAAAAAATATCTATTTAAAGATAAAATTCTTGAACCTCCTAATAAAAACAAAACAATATTACATATCAAATTATCCAATTAATCCAGACATATAATTAAAATGTTTAACTATATGATTCAAACATATATATATACTTATACACATATAAACATATATTTATTAAAAAATATAAAAAAAAATTAAACGGGGCGAGGAACGAGGATGGGGAATACATTCCTCGTCCCCGTTTAGCTCGCGGGAAATTTTTTACCCCCACTCCCTCCTCCATTCCCCGCCTAAACGGGGATTTCCCGCCCCGTTAAGGCGGGTCCCAGCGGGGCCCATCCCCGTGGGAAAAATGGACATCTCTATTTGTGAGTACAATTCTTTTCCTTAAAAGTTTGGGTTTAATTTTTACAGTTAAAAGTATGTGGACGCAATTGTAAGCATCACTATAGTTCAAGAGTGGTTGGTTCAATTTGCCTAGAATTTTAATACATAAAAAGATAAAGTTTAAATTACAAATTTGGGTATTGTATTAATTAATTTGGTCTTTTGGTTTTAGAAGTTTCAATTCAGTCCATATGGTTTGAACTTAGTTTTTATTTAGTCCTCATGATATTAAAAGTTTCAATTTGATGATTCCTACGGTTTGGTTAATCTCACAAATCCATTAATTTTATGTTTTACCCACTCAAAAAACCCACCTATATTTTTTTTACTAAGAATAAAATCTAAAGAATCAAACCAACATAGTTAGCCAAATACAAAGTATTAGCTCAGACCACAAAAAAAAATGTCAATACAATAACGGTAAAAACGACTTGCCAAGTTTAACTAAACCATATGGATCAAATTAAAACTCAATCAAAATTATCGGTACTAAATTGAAACTTTTAAAATCATAAAAACTAAATTCGAACTATAGAAACTAAATTCAAACTTTTAAAATCATATGGATTAAATTAAAAATATATCTTTAAACTATAGAGACTATAATTTAAAGGAAGACAAAATTTTAAAAATTTAAGGAGATTAAAAAATAACACTAAAGAAATAATAAATTAAAGGGTATTATTGTCCTTGTCCAATAATTTAATGCGACTGTTTGGACATACCCGGCGATGAGTACATTAAGCATGACTGTTGCTCCCACCGCGATTCCCGCCAACTCCCCCACCTGCATTTCCAATTCTATGTCATCCTTTTCACATTCAATCATTCTTTCCCACAATTTTACATATTCTCTGTTCAAATATATATATATATATATATATATATATATATATATATATATATATATATATATATATATATATATATATATATATATATATATGTTTTTTTTCGTTACATTACATTCATGATTTGAATTTTACAAGATCCAAAAAAAAAAAAAAAGAGTATGCTTTATTTATTCATGCTTGTAATAGGTAACTTTATATATATATATATATATATATGTTTTTTTTCGTTACATTACATACATGATTTGAATTTTACAAGATCCAAAAAAAAAAAAAAAGAGTATGCTTTATTTATTCATGCTTGTAATAGGTAACTTTTGAATAATATATTTAATGGAGCATTCAAATAGTAAGGGCTTGAGTGTTTGAAGATAACTTTCTTGAGGTCTGAAGTTTGAACTTCCAAATTTAAAATTTAATAATATTCATATAGTGGACTCTTAGACATCTTAACAATTTTTTATTAGTGACAAAGAAGAAATTGTTCTGCAATTCCGAGCATAGATCAGTGGATCATAAGATATCAATTATCATCTTAAAGGTCGATGATTCAATCTCTTACCCTATAATTGTTGAACTAAAAAAAAAAAGAAGAAGAAGAAGAAGAAGAAGAGAAATTGTTCTATGTTTTAATTTTTCTAAAGATTATTACAATTCAAATGAATTCAAACTTAGGATCTTGAAATGATTTATTAATATCTTGTCTAGTTGAATTATTTCTAGGTTCGCTTGAACTTTAAAACAAATGTCATATCATTGAACTTATTTGCTACATATATATAATAAATCATCGTTGTGTATTACCCCTAGTTAACAAGAAGTAAAAGAAAGAGACAATATATAATAATGCATAATATTAAAACATATATAGGGGACTAAAAATAAAGTTTTTTTTTTTAGTGTTCTTATAGAGAGAGACGAAAGATCAAAAAATAAAGGAGGAACTTACAGCTCGAGTATCGGTGGCAACTGCGGTGATGACAAACATGAGGTTGAAGCTAATGATAAACTCAAGAGCAAAAGCTTGAGCATATCCACATGAAGGAACAGTCACTCCTCCACCCATTATGGGATCAAACATCCATTTCAATGCAAATGAAGCACATAGAGAAGCCACCATTTGAGCTCCAATATACACTGGCACCTGCAAAAAAACATACCAAACAAGGCTCAAGAGATTTTTAATTAGCAACCTTTTTGAAAGTTAGAAGATTGATCTCATGGTGGCTACCTGCTTCCATGGAAAGTGCTTTAGTGCAGCGAAAGCAATGGTGATGGCCGGGTTCAGATGGGCTCCGGAGATGTGGCCGGTCGACAAGATGACGACCATCACTGCAATGCCGGTGGAGGCCGCTAGGCCGATGAGTGTTTCGGTTCCTTGCGTCTTTTTGTTCACGATGGCGGTGGCAGTTCCGGCAAAGATGAGCATCAAAGTGCCAATGAACTCCGCTCCCACCTATCGATAGGGACACAGACACAAAAATCCATATTCTCACCTTTTTATATATATAATCTCTCAATTCTGAAGCCAAACCGAATATAATTCAACTAGTTAAGATATACGTTTTCAACCAAAAAGTTAAAGGTTCAAATCCTTTCACTCCAGTTGTAAAAATAGAAAAACTCAATTCTTATTTAGGAAGACAAATTAAAGGAACTTTTCGAATATCAATTTTATTTTCTGTATTCTTTTGAATATAAGACATATTAAGGGGAGACAATTGTCCTCTTCATCCTTTTTTGCAACATTAAATTACAAATGCAAAATTAGAGAGTTAAAATATAAAGTACCCATTCAAAATTAGATGTGTGTGGGTCAGTGTAAAGTTTTGAACTTTAGTTACCAAAATGCTCATTCTTTCCTAGGATTATTACCTTTCTTGCAAGTGAGACATGAGGGGGTGGAAATGAGCAAGAGACTTTAGATAAGCCTCCTTCAGTGCCCCAATCATCAACATTGAAGGAGATGCAGCTTTTGAGAAGAGATCTTTTACCATTCTCACTTCCATGGTGATTTCCCTTGTGTCCTCCAAAAAGCGGGGCTCCGGGCGTCCCCGGCGTCACCGGGGTCGACGGAGCTTCCTCGGTGTCCATAACTCGAAAATTTTAAAAAAGAAGAAGACAAAGAAAGTGAGACAAAGACAGGTTAAGTTTTTCCAATTTGGTTTTGGGGTTTGTCCCTTTGTCGTTGGAGAGTGAACTAAGCTGAATGATTGATTATTTATAGAAGAAAATTGGTTGACTTAAGAGAATCCCAAGACAAAATGAGAGAGAGAACATAAGTCTGTGGCTGTTAATAAATTAATCCCTCTCTCATCAAAGTATCATTTTTTTTTATTAGTTCAATAGCACACGACTATATAGATCTGAACTATTTGAACTTTTGGTCGAGAATATAATGTCTTCATCAGTTAAGCTATGTTCGGGTGGTTGATATCAATGTTTTGATATTTAATAATCATTGACTCTTTTAAAATGCCACTATATCATTCAATAATATGGATCTTCTAAGATCACTTGCACACTATTTTTTGTGCCTCTGAATCAGTATGATGATTTGATGGAAATGCTGTGGTTCTAAACAATCCTTTGAATGATGATGATGGTGATAATTGGTGATTGTATATGATCTTGGTTGACATAGTTGTTATAATTTTTATCTTTTAAATTTTGTTCTTTAGCCTATGAATTTTCATAATTAGATTTGATTTCATTGGGTTTAAATCTTATTTGGAGAAATTATTAGAGGAGACAACTACAATGTGGTCAACAGTTCTCTGCACAATTGGATGTATGAGAGAAAAACTGTAAAAGTACTTCGAATAATTTGTATCAAGTGGTTACACCAAGGTATATGCAAATTTTTGAATCTACATCTAATGGTTATTGAGAGGTGACTGTATTATAGTGGCCTCATTCAGTAATATTTTTTCCACATTTTGGTCTCTTGATGTTTTAGCTACATTTATTTTGATTCTTTAACTTTTAAAAATGTTTATTTCAACCTTTGAATTAAAAATAATTAATCGGTCTTGTCATTATTATGCCTTTAATTTCTATTGATTCGCTTGATATACTTTTTTCAACCGACCTATTTGACTTCACAATACATGCCTATGTCAACATGTTAATACACATATTCAAGGTCATGTTCATCTATTTGTCGAATAATTAACGACAGAATAAATGGAAAGACCAAAATAGTTATTTTTTAGAAAAATGAAGAATTAAAATAGACATTTGAAAAGTTCAAGAAAAAATATTGGACTAAAAAAAACGGTTTTGATCTTTATTATTAAAGTTTTGTATTGTGTTTAATATAAATCTTAATCTATCTATTTTGTTTTCAAATCTCATGTCAAACCCAATACATTTGGCATTTTCCATAAATCCAAGACATGTGCCTTTTGTTTTAGAAAATCAATACATGTGTACCTTGAAGGGTAAGAAAACAAGACACATGTGCCTTTGAAGTATAACAAATAAGATGTCTTCCTACATCCAATCACCACCTCCTTGTCAATAGGAGGAAATTAAGGATACTAGCAATCAGCTAGCAACCAGGGCAGCTATAGGAAGTTTCCTCGGGCGACCGTAGGAGCGAAGAAAACTACATCGTTTAGGTCAGAAATGGTAACTCGAAGGGAGATCAGAAAGTACCAAGTACAGTACGAAACATCTGATTCCTAAACTTTCATTTCAAAAGTCGAGACAAGTTTGTCTAATATTTCAAAAAATTATTCTTTATTTCTAAGAGTAGTACTATAGTTGCTCTTCGAGAAGCCCTCAAGAAATATCTTGTTGAGCTATAGAGCAATCTAAATATGATGCTATCATCTTAATTATTCAATTTTAATGGTGTTATTGAGTAGGATTTTAATTCATGAATTTTAGCCTGATGAGATATATATTTGATCTTTTAATAGTAAGATAACATTATATTATTAAACAATAGGTTAAACAAAAGCATATGGCTTTGTGACACATCTCAGTCACACATGAGCTGGCTTTCAAACATCTTATAAAATTTAAAGACCAATCCACCATTATAACCAATTATAAGCCTTAAAATATTGTCTCCAACACATGATTGGTGATATGATTAAGGAAGTATCCTTGAAGGTCTTTAGCTAATGAGTATTTTAATCCACTATTTATTAAAAAAAAGTTTAAGATTAATAAACTATCAGAGGTGATGCAGAGAGAATCTCTTAATTGACAAATAAACAATTTATATTTATTTCATAAATATTTTTCTAACTAAAGTGGGTTGGTTTTGGTCCACTCTTTCTAATTTATATTTATTCTTTTTCTTTTTCTTGCTTTAATCATTATGAGAAAAAAAACCCAAAAAAAGGTTAAGATTAAGGTTGATTATGACTGTGTGTTGGTAGGCATATATATTGTGAGGCTAAAATGGTTCTCTTTTTGATCTAAGTATATGCTTCTTTAAAGTATGATGAGTGTGTCCAATTCAAAAGCATCAATGTTATAGATAATTAGGCCTTCAAATTCTTCAAGTGATCAAATTCTATCATTCAATTGAGATTATTCCAAAATTAAAAGGAAAGTTCTGCCTATTTGATCCCTAGCGAATTATTTTTTTTCGGATGTACATTGTCACTAGTAATTGAAGTACAATTAGATTTAAATTTGTTCTTCACTTTCTTATTCTTATTGTATTGTCAAAAAGAAAAAGATCAAATCAAACACACTACGCAACATCAAATTTGTTTGAGATAAAGTTGAGAAAAACCCAAGAATAATATAATCAAAATCAAATTAAAAAAGTGGGGAGGAACCCTAAAACACTATAACCTAGGTAGAATATGAATAGGTGGTATATAATTTTTGTTTTTCTAATCAATGGTGAATAATCCTTTTCAATCTACATTGTTATTAGTAAACTAAAGCTGCACAATTGAAATTAAATTCTTCACTTTTTACTCTCATTCACTCGTCAAAAAATCAAAAGAAAATCAAACACACTACATAATATCAATATTTGTGACAAAAAGAAAAAAAATAAGTAAAAAGAATATTGTTCATAATCAAATTGAAAAAATGGGGAGAAACCCTAAAAAGGTTAAGAGTAGGGTAGAATATAAATATGTGGTACAAATTTGGATCCTTCATGAGACCCTAAAATTGCCTAATTTTTCTTCATCCCCTATTGGAAACTTCTGTCAATTGGGTGACAAAGAATTTTCACATCTTTCAATCTTCTTGTCATCAAGTTTTCAAATTGTCATTAAATCACTTTTGGAACTTATGCTAAAAATTTGCATGACTGTTATTGTGGTAGAAGTTTGAAGCTTTCTGTGAAATAATTAATTTGGAGAAATACATGGAATATAAAAAGGAGAGAAAAACATATTCAATACCATATAAAATAGAAAGTATAGCACACGCAACCAATTTTAAGATATAAAATGCAGGACACTTTTAAAATTTAAGAATGCAAGTCATTTTTTAAACAATAGAATTTGTTATAACTTTGAAATATATATTGAATACAATAATATAGAATATGCAACACTTTAAATAAAATAAAATGTGTGATCGTATTAAAACTTAAAGATACATGACACTTAATTTTATACATGACACTTATACAATATGAAACATTACGTTTTAAAACTATAGAACACAAAATACACCTCAATTTTAATATTAAGGGCAAGTAGCCCTTTTAAAAGTATAAAATATAAAACATTAAAAAGAAGAGTCGAGTAAAGCTAACAGATTTTCAAATATATAAAATCGGCAGCGGTTTTTAAAATATAGAACCTTTTAAATTTTTAAAATTTTAATTTTTGAAATGAGAACCTTTTAAACTTAAGGATAAGCAATTGTTTCAAATATATAAAATACGCAACTCTTTTTCAATGGAAATATGCTGTATTTTTTAAAATACAGAATAGACGAGACTTTGTAAAATATTAAATATACAAGCATTTTAAACTGTGGAACAACCAAAATTTTTTAAACTTGCCAATTTGAGCATAGCTCGCCAACTTGAGCATATATAACTCAACTGATTTAGGATGTCTTCAACCAAGAGATCAGATGTTCAAATCTTCAAGCTTCCATATGTTGAAAAAAAACTGATTTTCAACCATGTTCTTAACTTTTTATCCTTTTATTCTACTATTCAACTCATCCTGTTGGGAATGCGACCAAAGTCACACATTGGTTAGACAAAGAGAAGACCATGGGTATATAAGTGAGAGACTATCTCCATTGGTACGAGGCCTTTGGGTGAAACAAAAAACAAAACCATGAGGACTTTTGCTCAAAGTGGACAATATCATATTAATGTGGAGATAGGTTGTTGTCCCTAACACATCCAATATTCATTTTTGACTAAATTATAGAAAATACCCCTGAACTTTATATATTGTTCCAACAATACCACTAAACTTTAAAAAATTTCATTAATACTACCCTACCTTAAATTTCAAAAGTACTCTTATAATAATGTGATGAAAATGTTAATTTCTTCGTCCTCCCTCTCTCCAAATTCTTCTTCCTCCATGGTCACTTTGCGAATGATGTTGAATGCCAAGGTATCAGAGAGCATTATATGGCAACATTGGAAGAGTTAAGGTCGATTTTCACGTCGGAGTAAAACTTCGATGACATCTCGAAGATCTCAGAGCCGTCGGGGAAATCAGGGAGCACTATGTGGCAGTGTTCTTCCTCAACTTCATCTTCTTTTTGTTGCTCTGTTTCAACTGTTTCATTTTGATTTTCTTTGATAGTAGGGCAGTTTTCTTCTTGCTCAACTATCATGTTGTGAAGATTCCAGCTCTTTGACATGAGAGGAAACTGAAAATTCAAATCCATAAGACCAGAACTCAAGAGGAACAGTCCGAAACAACCAAATCGAAAAATTACCAGATCCTACTAATCAAGAAGTTCAAAGTGTTAAGTTCATGAGGGGATGTTTGAGAGTAATTTTGAAATGGTTAAAATTACTTTGTCATGTTTAAAATTACTTCAAAACATGCAGTTTAATCATTTAAAATCAACTTATGTTTTACACTTTTAAAGGCAATTTTAATACCATAAAAATTGATTTTGAATATTTAAAAGCATGTTTCGAAGTAATTTTGAATAATACAATAGTGAGTTTAACCATTTCAAGATCACTACCAAACATGCCCTACTTTCATCAAATTAATTGATTCAATTCCTTTCTTCGTCGTCAAAGAAAGGAAAACATAGGCTGATAATTGGACATTTTTGAAGCTCAAGTGTTAAGTTATTGGCTTGCCCTTCTTAAATCATCACTAACATGATTGACAATTACCTTGAGGTGGTGGTTTTGCAGAGTAGTTATTGAGGAGAAAGAATTTGCAAAAGAGAGCAAGGAATAAGAAGAATAAACATTTTCTATCACATTACTCACGGTAAAGGTGCTTTTGAAATTTTTTGAAAGATCAAGAGTATTAATACAAGAGTATTTTTGAAACGAGATACAATGTTCAAAAGTATTTTCTATAATTTAGTATTCTTTTTAAATCCTTAAACTTCACATAAAAATTAATTTAGTTCTTATAAATCATACTCAATAATTTAAAAAAGAAAGCTTGTTAGTTGTATCAATTTTTAAATAAATTTTAAATATGATTAAAGGAAACTCCAAATTTAGATAAGTATTGCAATTTTTATATTTTGTTCAATTTCTCCAAATTCACCCACTAATTATGACAAAAAACAATGTAAAAATATAAAGAGAAAATCAATCATTTCAATGACGATTGCACAAACAAAATCAACCATTGAATAACTCTACAAAAACTAAATTTTTTTAACAAAGATTCTCCTCTACTTTTGATTTTCTCTATTCTCTAAAATCTTATCAATTCAATACCATATATGTGTTTTATAATTCATTCAACATACATGAAAATACCTGTTTTAACAATCATTCATATGAAAACTTGTCAAAAAGTAAAAATTACAACACTAATATAAAATACTACACACTCATTTGCAATTTGATGAAACTGAAAATTGTAAAAATTGATACACCTCACCAAGGTTAGAGTAAAAATTATTATTTTTCCTACTTTTTTTATACAAAATTCAAAAACGAAAAAATAGAATAGTTGAAAATTTAAAGACCAAAATTCGAGAAGTGTGAAAGTTTGGTTACAAATTGGATTTAAATCATTGTAACATTATAACAGTCTAAAAGCAGCAGCAGCAGCAGCCAAAAAAAAAAAAAAACTTGCTAGAGCTTAACAATTTCTTTTAACAATACTCGAGACTCCAATATCCAATGTTGGAAAATTTGTATAATATACAAAAATCTGATGATAAATGTATAACAGATGCAAACTCAATAAGTAACACCTCAATTTTCTAAGATCAGAAGAGAAAACAAATCACTGTTTCATTTAATATGAAAAAGAAAAATGAAGAGATCCAGTTTCTCTCCCTCAAATCCCCACTTATCAGAAAACTTGCCTTTCATTTTCCAGAATAAGCAGGTAAACCACAGCTAGAGTTCAGTGATAAACAAACTGCAAGAGCCCAGAAGATCATGTAAATACAACAAAGCAAAGCCAACATCAAAATGACTCGGCTGCGATTTGGTAAAGGCTACAATTTCTACGTCACGGTACACGAAAAGAAGATGGAACACCCTTAATAAATGGTTAAACAAAATCTTTTTAAATTTAGACTACTTCCTGCTTTGTAACAATAAAATTATAAATGGAGGAAAGGCAACGAAAAGACCTATATTAGCGATGTCAGCGGATCATGCTGCTTAAGTACTTTCTGTTGTATTGATCTGCAACTTTGGACAGAGATTGTATTGTAACTGGGAATCCGGGACCCATCTGCACATAAAAGAACAGTGAATTACTTCACCATTTATTAGACATTTAGTAGTTGCAACTAAGAGGATTAAGATCCCATCAAGAAGAGATATGAATCTCAAAAGTCAGCAACCATCACTTCCATTTATGAACAAATGATTTGCACAGAGTTAAAAGGAAATATTTACAGTCTACATCAACTCATAAAGAGCCTACAAATTATTTGCACAGAGTTAAAAGGAAATATTTCCTGTCCTTTACTCAACTTTTCAGACATTTTTATAAGATTTATCATTCATTTGTCAAAACAGTCAATCTTCCCAGAACTCTTTTAATTATGGTATGCTACAGATGAATTCCTCAATACCCCTTTTAGTAAAATAGTATTTTGAGATTTGTTGGAGCCATTCGACTTCTTCGTTTCATGCCAAGACATTAGTAGATTCTGACACGAATTTTCATACATACGATTGACTGATTCATCCAAGTAATACAGACGCACATTTATTTTCAGCAAGAGTCATAAGAATTTGACATAAGGAAGATGCCAGATAACTAGCTGCATGTAGCATGAAATAACCAGACTGCCTAAACATCGAAATAATCTTAAAGTTGCAATGGAAATAAGCCCGTGATCTATTATCGCAATTTTTGTAGCCAAAAAACCTACATGATCCATGTTCATCAAGTTTCGAATTAGAAATTAATGTATGATTTAGTAACTTCGAATATTGTATAATCCAAGTAGATTCCTGAGGGATTTTGACACAATCATTTTAGTTGAACTCAACGGTTTATCACTGTGCCCCATATGAAATGTGGATATTGCAATGAATGGAACAAGGTTTATAAGAATTACCGTGCTACATATGTGGAAGGAATTTACATATCCAGCATATTTTGAGGCTGCAAGTACAGGTAATTTCAGTTAGGGAAACCAAAGAAAATGCCATGACGACTGGCAGAATAGTCGTTCAGTTGATGAAAAAAATAATAATTTTCCCCAGCAGGCAAATAGTTTGAATGATGAAAATATTTTTTACCCATAAAAGTAATGGAAGCACTTAAGTTCAATGACGAATGAACTTGCATTGATAAATGGATATTCATCAAACACAAATTAACAGAAAATAAGAGGGAAAACTTGCCTTTTTTCAAACCTACAGGCTTTGCAAGCAAAAGAGCATTCACAAATGCACCGATATTTTCTCGTAAGGACTCTTCTGAATGACTCACCTGCAAGAAATAATTTATGATATTTAGAAGGGTACATTCCTAGAAACTTTCATTCAGCTTCAGCATGATGATTCCTTATAAAACCAAGCAATATCCGTTAAACTAAAGTGATTTTACCTTCCCAAGCCCCACATGAACAATAGACGTGGAATCCATTTTAAAGTGCATGTGACCTTCTCTTGCTTTCTTTAAGGCCCCTTTGATATCACTGGTCACAGTACCTAGCTATACAATATATCAGTACATCTGAGTTGATTTCAATCTATAAGCACACAAGCACCATAGAAACAGAGGATTATGGGCTCACTTTAGGATCTGGTAGCAATCCACGCTGTCTCAAAATCTTTGAAATCTGAACAGCAGTAAGTAAGATCAAACTTTGAGTAAACTTTTTATAAAAATATTCCGCTTGAATAAGCAGCTATCAGCATAGAACAACAGTACAATCCACAAAAAGTTAAAATTCCATAAACCTTGCCAATGCGCCTCATCATTTCAGGGGTTGAGAAACACTTATCAACATTGAATTTCCGACTGGCTGCATACATAGAGTTAGAGAAATGAAGTCCCAGATATTGATTAGTTACAAATTCAAGTTCCTTCATCTAACTAACAGGACTAACTTGATTTTGTAAAGCTTTTGATCATTTTCATTGGGCCTATTTCAACTAAATTATATTGTGTGAAGGATTTAGAACCAAGAAGAAGACATGGATACTTGGGTGCCCGTTCCACAAAACTTCTTAAACTATATTATTTTTTCAATGACAATTCTAGAGAATATAGAGAGGCCTCAAAAGGGACTAATTTCACCTCTCATTCAAATTTAGAGTTCAATTTGGTGAAATTGAAATTTTAAGGATAAATTTGACTCATTGAGTCAAGTATAAGTACAAGAATGAAAACGAAATTTTCCCTAATAATAAAAAGGAAAACCAACAGGGTCAATTCTTACTTGCAATTTCCCCTATAAGTTCAACGCCGCCTACAATATCGGCTCCAGCAGCCCTTGCTTCCTCAGCGTCAGCCCCTTCAGCAAAGAAAGCCACTCTGACAATCTGAAAAGTAATATATATATATTTTTTCAACAAATTAACTATAATATGGAGTTCCAATGTGACATGCTCGTTCAAACAAAGTTCAGATGCTACCTTCCCAATGGAATGGGGCAGAGTCATGTTACCTAGAACTTGCTGCATTTCAGAAATTAAAAAGCTATGAGTGCAAACTATATTGTAATAGATAAAAATATTGTAAGAATTATGTAGAATACCACAGAAGGAAAGGACATATCATTGTGCACAGAATCAGCAGGAGAAATGAAGGAATTATTCTTATCTCATGTTCTAAAAAAAACAATAAGAATGTGGATAACTTTCTGAAGTTATATAAAATGGGTAACAGAATATACAACATCATCATCATAAAAAAATTTAAATAGGGAATCTAATCAAATAGTTTGTCTAAATGCCCTCCGAAAAGCCACTCTGTCAACTCTATCATGCGCATTAATGCAGCTGCAAGGCCGTCTTAAATTGAACCAACAACAGGTACCACATTCAAATCAACCATTAACTAAGCAAATTCTCAGGGTTCCTTTCTCCCCTAGAACTCCATTGTTTCTAGGCTAGTAACACAATCATTCAAACTCAATTCCTACTGAGAGAAAACAATCCACAGAGTACAGAGATAATAGACACATTACCATTTTCCTAGCATCAACCCCCAATCTTGCATGTGCTTCAACAGTCTCATCAAAATTTCGCTGAGCACCAGCCTGAACTTAAATCAAACAAAAAAAAAAAAAAAACAATGAAGTTTAACAATGAGATTTTCAATAACCATTTCATAAGTAAAAATCTAAAAAAGCACATTCATTTCACCACTCTAAAGATCATGTATACAGATACTCTACAATCAATCTCTTTACTATTCACACTATCCATCATTGATGGAAAACAGCTTTCAGTTCTCCAAAAACACCCTCAACAGTGAAATTTCTCATGAAAACTTAAAAAATCACAATCTTCTACACCGACCTTCACTTGCCGGATTGCGTCCATCAAATCAAGAACCACCTTCTGCTCTTTCTTCTCGACCTTGATCAGCATTGGAAATGGAGCAGTAACTTTATCCTCTTCCGCAACCCTAAAAACCCTCCTTCTCCACTGCTTCTCCGCCTCAATTCTCTTCCTCTCCTCCTCCATTTGCGCACTCTCCACACCCTCTTCTCCTTCGCCCGATCCCGAAACCCTATCTTCCGGAAGCGGAGCAACACGCGACGGATAAGACACCGGAGCTATAGATGGAGTATCCTTCATATAGCGAATATCCTCGCGAGTCCACGACCTCTGACCATCCGGGCTCGGCGGCGGCCGTCGTGGAGGCGGCGGCGGAGGCAAAGACTGGGCCGATTCTGGGGAATCGAGGTCCTGAGCGGATTGGGGCTTGGGTTTGATGGCGTAGGAGACGGGCTGAATGGGAACGGAACGAGGGGTGGGTGTTCTTCGAGAGGATTCATTGGGGGAAGAATCGGGATCTGGGTTGGATTCGGATTCAGAGGAGGAGAGGGATCTGTGAAATTGAAGGAATTGTGGAGCTGAAAGAGAAGTGGGTTTGGCGAGGCAATGGCGGCGAGATTGAGCGAGGATGAGCTTGAGCACTGCCATTGCTGGATTGCAGCTCGAGAAAAGGGAGAACAGGGGACTGTGGTTTTAGAGGTTTAAGTGGGTGTCTTGTTTTAGAAAACGGGTCGGGTCGGGTAAAAATGGATGGGGATGGGGATGGGGACGCCATCCCGGCCCCGCCCCGCTCCTAGAGATGTCCACGAGGCGGGGCAGGGCCGGGATGGCTTCCCCATCCCCATCCCCGTTCCTGCCCCTCATTTCATTCTCTGTTCTTGTGAAATTCTCTATTTTATTTTTTGGAGAGGAGATTTCTCGTGGGAAATTCGTGGGGATCGAGTTTCTTACGGAAAATTATTCCCCATTTATATTTATTTATTTTTTAAATTTTGATTAAATAAAATATTTTTTTAGAAATTTTATATTTAAATTATTAATCCTAATAGTTAATTTCTATTTAAAAAGATTTTTTTTAATGTTCTTTTAAAAAAAATAAAATAATACATCATAAAAGATTAAATTTAGTATTTATTATATATATGAATATACATATTAAAAATAAATAAATTAATCGAGGCGAGGGCGAGGGAACAGGGCGGGGACAGGAAATACATTTCTCGTCCCCGTCCCCGTCCAGCTTATGGGGAAAAATTCTCCCCCGCTTCCCCGCTCCCTCCCCCATTCCCCGTACAAATGGGGATTCTCCGCAGGACCCCGTCCCCGTGGGAAAAATGAATATCTCTACTCTCTCCAATGCTTATTATTAATTTTCTTTTCTAATAGATGGATGAATTGCTAATTTTATGTCTAATAAGTTCTCATTATTTATTATTATTTGGAGTTCAACAATATGTGTGAAGTTGGTGATTCAAGCATCTAATCTTTTGATCGTGGATATATATATCTTAACTAGTTAAGCTATGTATGCTCTTGTTAGCAATTAGTTTTCCTTTTTCTTTTTGAGTTCAACAATATGTGTGGGTGGGCACATCTAACCTTTTTATGATGTTATATGCCTTAACTAGTTGAGCTGTGCTCAAAGTTGGTTCTTTTTTTATTATTATTTTTTTGTTCAACAATATATAAGGATTAAGATTTAAACTTTTGACATCTTTGTTGAGAATATATAACTTAACTAGTTTATTTATGCTTAGGTTGGCTCGTTGATTTTTTTTTTAAGTTCAACATGTGAGATGGAGAAATTCGAACCTCTATTTTTTTGATTGAGAATATATGCCTTAACCAATTGAACAATGTTCGGTTCGATAAGTTGGCTTGTTGTTAACTCTATTAGTTTGACACTTATGTGACACATTATTTAATGATTATGTGATAGGTTGATTTTGGGCATGTTTAGGCATTTGGTGCACGGGTAAAAGAATGAGAGGCGTTTAGTGTTTTTTGCAAGTTGGTTTTGTATAGTTTGCTTGCTCACTTGAATCTATTTCACATAGCACATTAACTTTGTCATTTCACAATCATGCAATGTTTAAATAGTATGTGTCTCATAGGTTTGAAAATTTTCAATTTTGTGTCCAATAGAGATGTTCACGTAGCGAAGCAGAACCAGAGATGGCTTTTCCGTTCCTGTTCCCACCTCCTATTTCATTCTCCTTTCCCGCGAAATTCTCCATTTAATTTTGCAAGGATCGAGTTCCCCTTGGAGAATTATTCCCTTTTTTTTTTAAAGTTTTGAATAAATAAAATATATTTTTTCATAAATTTCTATTTAAATTGTTAATTTCTAATGAGAAATTTCTATTTAAAGAGATTTTTTTAAAAAAAAATTCTTAGAAAAATAAAATAATATTTCATAAAAGTTTAATTTTGGGGTTTATTATATATATATATATATTAAAAAATAAAAAAAAATCGGGACAGGGAGGGGGAACGGGGTCGGGGAATGCGTATTACCTATCTCCGTCCACATTTAGCTAATGGAGAAAATTTTTTCCCATTCCCCACCCCGTTAAGGGCTGCTTCTGCGCCCTACGGGAAAAATGAACATCTCTAATGTCTAATATGTTTCTATCTGCATTTGACATTTTTGAAAATTTACAGACTTATTAGACATAAAATTTAAAGGTCATGGTTAGTGGCGGATCCAAAACTTTATGTCGGAGGGGGGGGGGGGGGGCACAAATTCATATGGAGTTAAATTACAAGTTCAATAGTTGAACTTTTAAATTTGTATATATATGATCCCTAAACTTAAAAAAATATCTAACAGATCCTTGAATTTTCAATTTTATATCTAATAGATATCTAAAGTTTCAAGTTTGTATCTAATGGGTCTCTGACATATTCAAAATTAAAAAAAAAAAAACTAAATGTTCTATTCGACATAAATTTTAATTTTGTGTCTAATAAGTCTTGAACCTATTTGATACATTTTTAATATATTTATTAGTTATAAAATTGAAAGTTTAAAGTTCAATTAGATACAAAATTAAATTTTATGTCTAATATAGAACAATTAATTACAATTTTTTTTTTGAAATCTAGGACCCATTAGATACAAAATAGAAAGTTTGTGAATCTATTAGACATTTTTAAAATTCAATGACTTATTAGACACAAATTTTAAAATTAAGGGACTAAACATGTAATTTTAAATATATTGATATATAATATTTAGATTTTTTTTTTGAGTTTAACAACATTTAGAGATAGGAAGATTCGAACATTTAACCTCTTGGTCAATGGTACATGTCAATTACTATTGAGCTATGCTCACTTTGACATATATAATATTTAGTTTAAGTAATATTAATTACAAAAATATAATAAACCATTATAGAATTATCCACCTAAATATATAAGCAAAAAAAGAAACTGGAAATATTTAAGATTTTTTAAAATAGAATTAATTTTTCTAAAATGTTTACTAAAGATTAATTTCTTTTCGTATATATGTGGGTAAAATTAAAAAAAAAATAATTACACGCATCAAAGGTTTTAATCCCATGACCCTGAACGAGCAAGACTACTTCCGTGCCACCTCTCAGCCAACGTACCAAGGGAGATTTTTTATTTTTTAAGTGAAACTAGAAATAAATATATATAAACCCGTAATGTCAGGGTGCCCATCTTGGCCCCAACATGGATCCGCCCCTGGTCATGGTTGATGGTTCATAAATTTTGTGTCTTATACCTTTGTAAATTTAAAAAATGTCAAATATGACATGAATTTATTGGGAACAAAATTGAAAGTTTAAAGACCAATTAGACACAAATATGAAAATTCATAGACCTATTAAATACTTCTTAAAGTTCATGGTCCAATTAGATACAACCCTAAAAGTTCAATGACTGAAGTTGCAATTTTAACCAAGATTATAACCAACATGTCATGTGTGAGTGATCGGATGTACACGCAAGCACATGTGATCAAAGTAATATAAAATGGTATGTGAGTACCAAGTATCGAATTCCAAGGGAACGGTGTAACAAAAATATAGTAAGCAAAGTGTAAGGAAAATTGCAACTAGAAAACTAAAATTGCAAAAATAATGTTGAGATGGTTTGTTGGTAAAACAAAATAAAAATTGTAGAATCACAAAATGACAATATTGAAATAAAGAAAAATTGCAGAATTGAATTGCAGAATCTAGAAATGGCAATAATGGAAATAACCAAAAATTGCAGAATTGAATTGCATAATCTAGAATTGGCAATATTGGATAGCAAATTAGATAAACTTAGTAAATGAAATTGCAAAGGGAATTTTAGAATAAGATGGGGCTCAAGAATGTTATTGCCCTAAGTTGTAATTGCAATCCAAAATTGCAATTTCAACCTACTCCACACTCAATTGTAAACCAAAATTGCTTCTCCTATTCACCTTGAATTTAGGTTTTTAGGAGGCTAAGTGAGTGACTTATATGTCTATAGTCCCTCTAGATTAGATAGTTCGGCTCAACAATTTTATGGGCTTTGGAGTCCGTAATCCATATGTCTAGGGTAAGAATTGGCTTATGTCTAAGCTCTTTTCTCCATCACTTGTGCAAAATCCGCTTATCACTAACCCCGTCGGTATTAGATCTAAGCTCGAGTTGCTACCTTAGTTGATCATTCTAGGATCTCAACAGAAATTTATTCAACACAAGTAAACAATTGAGATGTAGGCTTGGTTTTTAGTTGAAATTTTGGCTACAATTACTTCTTAGGGAATTCACATTCTTAAACCTTCTAAGAAGTTTAGCTCAAATTGAAAATAAAAATCTTACAACTAATTTTGAAGAAAGTTCATATTAGAAAGTTGAATAAATTGCTAATGGTGAACAAGGTTAAATAAATTAATACATATTCCTAGCTTAGACAACCCTTGCTTAATTGAACAAATTGAGACAATAAATTGTAATGCAATTCTGGGCAATAATCATAGGGACCCTAAGAAAAATTCTCAATTGGAATTAAAACAAGAACCAAGGGCAGCAGTGAGTTTTCCTTCAATTCTGCTAGAGATAATAACAAGCCATTAATCACTGAACTTTTATAAAACAGGGCTAAACTTAACTAAAAACAGAAGCAAAGATGATAATTGTTTGATGACTCCTCCCTCTATTCTAATCGATTAAATGTTCTCGTTATTGCTAGGAGATGATTAATCTTAACAATCCAAGTACCACTTGAATTGGATTGGGCAAACTTGAGTAAAAATAGAAATTAAATAACTTGCAGCAAAGTTGTGACATTAAACAAGAAGAAACCTACAGAAACTCAAAACAAAGGCTGGAATTAAACAAAAACTGAGTGCAAAATAGAATTCAAATGAGCTACAAGATTGGACTATTAGCAACTCTCGGTAATATAAGAAGAAAATGCAGAAAAGTAAAACAGAAACTCAAGTTCTTGGCCAAAAAAAAACAGAGCAGAAAAACTAAAAAAAAAAATAGAGGAGGAAAAACTTGACAAAAATCTATGATGTAAAACTCCAAAAACACCTCCAAAAACGAATCTCTTATCTCCTCATCCTCTTCCCTCTTTATAGACATTCATTAGGATTGAAGAATGTCCAAATTTCGTGCTCAAAATCCCTCAAATCATGCTGTAATTGAAGATTTTCAGAATGGGTTAAATGCAGATTTTTTTTTCCTTTTTTGAACTTTTCTACTGCTCCGATTGTAGAATCACGATTTTGCAATTTCCACATTCCTAAGTATGCTGCTCCATATTGCAGAATCACGATTTTGCAATTTCCATATTTCCTACAAACAAGATTAATTTATTTAGAACTCTATTCCAATTGCCATCATATTTATTTCTTTCTTAAATTAAAGCAATCTTTAGACTATTTTCAAATGGTCTTAAGTCAAAACAAGAATATTTTAAGCAATTGAGAGTTAAATAAACCTTAATTCTAATGCTTATCAGTGAGCATTGGATTGAGAGAGTTAGAGGCTGTTTGGGGCAAAGAGTTGCAGGGAGTAGAAGTTGCAAAGAGTAGGAGTTAGTAAGTTTGGGGAGTTAGGAAGTCTAGGGAGTTAGGAAGTCTGTGTTTAGGGTGTAGAGTTGTTTAGTATGAAGTTAGGAAGTCTATGTTTGGGGCAAGGAGTTGCAGGGAGTAGGAGTTCTGAAGTTTATGTTTGGAGCAAGGAGTTGCAGGGAGTAAGAGTTAGTAAGTCTGGGGAGTTAGAAAGTTTAGAGAGTTAGGAAGTTTGTGTTTAGGGTGCAGAGTTGTTTAGTCTGAAGTTAGAAAGTCTGTTGTTGGGGCAAGGAGTTGCAGGGAATAGGAATTCTGAAGTATGTGTTTGTGGTGTAGATTTTTTAAACTTGGAGTTCTGTAGTCTTAGTTGATTTTAGTTTTTTTTTATACAATTTTTTCTACAATTTCTCAAATTTTCATTATTAAGAATTTGTTCCCATTAATTCTAAGATTGGAATTTTTTGTTTTTATTAATTTATGTATATTTTACAAATTTCTTTAAAGAAAAAAATAATTTTGAACAAAATACCCCACATTCTTTTTTCAATATCTCTCACATTAATTATTCATTTATCTTGGATAGTTTTCAAATAAAAGAAAGTCTTACAATATTTTTTGAAATATTACATGTGACTTGGAAAGATTTCAATCCATTAATTTAAAGGGATTCAAATAAACTTCAAAATTTTTACTTTTTTATTCTCTCAATTCTAAAAATAATATAAATTTGTTTCCGTCAATCCTAAAATCAAGATTTTAAATTATATTATTTTATGAATATTTTATAATTTTGTTAGAGACTTGTTTTCGTCAATTTTAAATTTTAAATTTAAGATTTGTTTTTCAAGCTTAGAAAAATAAAATATTAAATTATGCAAAAAAAAAAATTTATTTTTATCAATGTAATGAATTATCTAAAGTTTGATTAATTTGAAAATAATGTATTCTTTGAAGTTTTAAAATAACTAAGTTAAAAATAAAATATCAAATATTTATGCTATTTTAAAATAATTAAGTTCAAAATGTATATATATATTTTAACACCATTCAAAATGAATATCATACATACTTTTGTTCAAAATACTATATATTTATGTAATTAATTGTAATAATTTTATTTTATTAAGTTTGGAATGAGAAATTGTTTATCTTTTTATTTTGAATATGATTAGTTTTATAATCAAATTTTTTTAATACGTTAATCTTTTTAAATACTAATTTTCTAAAATGTAATACGGGTTAGTTTAAAATATGTTTTTCTTATCTTCAAATCATAAAATTATATATACTTTTGAGCTATTAATAAAAAAAAAGCTTAAAAAAGATAAGATTGTTATTTGTTATAAGTAATTTTAGTTGAAACTTAAAAAAAATTGTAGATGACATGTAGAGGAAGTGAGATAGGGAGATTTTTTTCAATTAAAAAAATCATTATGTAGTACTATAATTTATATTAAAATTTCAATTAAAATAATAGTATCATATCTAAAACATTCTTATATAATTTATATTTAAAAAAAATAAAATTATAGAATTAAAAAAAAATTGTTAAAAAATTTATTAAGATTATAGAATAAAAAAATAATTATTTATATTTAATTAGTAATTAGTAATAATGATGATAAAATTTTTCAAATTAAGAAATTAAAAAATAATGTAAAAAAATAGAGAGAGAAAAGAGAGGGAAGAAGAGAGAGAGGTATGAATGAGGTGAGGTGAAGAAAAAAGGAGATAGGAAAGTTGTGGGGCCCACAATGAGGAATTGGAGAAGGAGTTAATAAGTTTGTGGCGCCATAATGGGGAATTGGAGTAGGAGTTAATAAGTTTGTGGGTCAACAATAGGAGTTAAATTATGTTTGGGCCAAACAAGGAGTTTGGGAGAGTTATTAACTCCTCAATCCAAACACCCCTAATGACATAAATTTATTAGATACAAAATTAAAAGTTCAAAGACCTATTGAATATATATATTATTTTTTACATTAAAATATCATTTGGTCCTTGTACTTTCGGTCTCATTCCATTATAATCTCTATACTTTCAAATGTCAAAATTTAGTCTATGTACTTTCAAGTAAAACTTAAAATTGGTTCCTATTATTAGTTTATTGTTAACTTTTTTTTTTAAAAAAAAAAAGTCTTTATTAGTCTTCCCTTTATAAATTTTGAAAATATGTTCACATTTTGTGTTTTTCTTGCATGAAAATTATCATTATTATTTAACCAATTTCGATTAAAAAAAACTTCAAACTAACAGTAGGAACTAATTTTAAGATTTATTGAAAGTACAGAAACTAAATTTAGACATTTGAAAGTATAAGGATTAAAATTGAATAAAACCTAAACTATAGGGACTAAAATTGTATTTTAACCTATTTTTTTAATGTATAGGCTAGACACAACACTCAAATTTTAGAAATCTATTAAAAATGTTTTAAAATATGTAAGGAATAAATGGACATAACCTCAAATAATATTCTTCATAGACCAAACTTTGTAATTTAACCCTACTCTTATTATGTTTTGGAGCCTCATCTTTTATTTGTAATGATTTAATTTTTATATTCTTATTAACGCAGCAAAGTTTTTAATTAAAATAATTCATTAAAAATTTGGTATTCGTGTATTGAAAATATAGATTAGTCAATGAAACCATAAGTTTTTAATTTCTATAGGTGTTCGTAGTAGGCCGGCCATCCTACCTACAGAGAGTACTGACTATTTTAATACAAACTACCCTTCCATTTTTTTTTCCCGTTTAATTATACCCTCCCACACAAGTATATAAGGATGTAAAATCTAAAATTTTTATCCAAAATCCTAAATCATATTGGGTTGAATTGGGTCATAAATTTTTTTTTTAAAAAAATTGGTTTTCCCAAAACACAAATGGGGCTTTGGAGCATCGTTTCAGAATCAGAACCCTTGAAATCGGAACCTTGGAGGGTTTGTTCTGGGGTTTGAAACTCTGGAAATTAGAAAATAGTGTTTAAGGTGCAGTGTTCTAAAGCATGAAAATCAAAAAACGGTGTTTGGAGTGCACTGTTCAAAACTATGAAGTTGTGTTTCAAATCCATTGAGTTTTGAATACAATGACCCAAACAACGTTTTGGATTTGGATTCCAAAATCATCCAAACCTAACACGGTGCTCCAAACGCTCCCAAAAAGTAATACAATCATAAATTTACCGAAGCTTACACTAATCCCATGATTTGGCATGCCATGGGGCACTAATGTTAATTTCTATCATCAAACAAAACCCTAGATAACTAAAAAATTTTCTTTTGATTAGAAAAAAAAAATTCTCATCCTATCTCTATCATCTGCAAATAGATAACAAAGTCACTTAAATTCACTATTAAACATTGAAGTCCTAATTTTCATTCTCATTTAATAACTTCCACTAAAGCTTTGTTTGTATATGCATATGGAGGATTTAAAGAGTCACTTTGTGTTTGGGAGTGATAATCTCCACCTGCTTTGGAAGAATATCTAAAGCTTAAACATAAGAAGAGGAGGCCACATCTAAATGAGGGAGATCCTGAGGATATGTAAATATAGTAAAGAAAGGCTTAAGAGAATTGATAGTTTACTACCTATACCAACAATGTGCACCCTCCTTTTCGGTGGCTCCATCATAAGAATTTCAAAATTAAGTGTGCTTGGTCTGGAGCATTTCTATGTTGAGTGATCTTTTAGAATTTTTTCTAAAAAACATGTGAGTGAAGACAAAGCATGCTGAAAGAACTCATGCTAGTATGTAGGGATAGTCTTCACTCTCACAAGTTGTTCGAGACGATTAAGGTGACGTGGCCAGGTCACAAAGGATGCAAGGAAATGATGGAGTTGTGTGCCAAATCTAGATTCCGAATCCTAGGCCTGGGCCTATACAATTTAATTGGTCAAAACATTAGTAACCCTTTCAAAAATTGTAAATTTAAATCTCTACACATATTTGAAGGGTAACACACTTAAAAAGTAAAAAAAAAAAATCCTAACCAACATCACAAATATGGAAGGAATCTTCTAGCTTATTAGTTGCATAAGCTGCACAAGTAAACAGGTAGGCAACTCTTGTTTGACTTTGAGAGCTTCCTATAGTCTCCTTGTTGGTAATGAAAAGAACAGGTAGCTATAATGTATTCATGATTCAAATTCTTTATTTCTAGTCTAATTTTTTCTTCAATGTATAATGATTCAACCTTTCTAGAACTCTTTTTCATTCTTCAATTTCCACAAACTTCAAAGCTTGAAGACTAAAAATGCAATGGTTTCTCTGTCAACATTTTGTCGCTCTAACTTCACTATTACAGCTTTCTAGTTTTCTTTGAATTAACTTTAATCTTCTTGTGAATCTTGTATCTAGTTGGATTAGAGAAGCAAACTAATTAAAGTAATATTTACTATTTCACATCCAAAAGAAAATGTGTCTTATAGATTGATCAATGTTAATTGAAAGGAGTTTGGATCGGTTTAGAATACCTTCTAGTTTAAACACTTTTAAAAAAATATTTTCAATAAAAATGTTATTATATCTTACATGTTTTTAAAAGTATTTTAAATAACAAATATCTTACATGTTTTTAGTATGTTACTATACTAAACACTATTTCAATTATTAATTTTTCCAAAAGTGCTTATAGAAAAAATTGATTTTATTCAAAAAGCATTTTTGCACAAGTCATACATAATAAAAAGTTCCTAGTTATTTCATTCCTTTAAGTCATTGAAGTGCAATTTTTTATAGAATACACCACTATTCGAGCATATCTCAGTGGATAATAATATTCGAGCACCTATTACCATTCCAAAGGTCGACGATTCGATTTCTCACCCCTACAATTGTTGGACTAAAAAATTCATAAATATAATACGACATTGTAAGTACTAATTTTAATTCAATTTATGAAAATATATGTAGATGTCTTTGAAGTTCAAATACTTTATAAAATTTACAAAATTTTGAATAAATAACCCAAATAGTTTAATCCAACCGGACATTACCTATAAACACTCCTACCAAGTATTATCTCACATTTTAAATCAATTAATTTTTCAATAATAACGTCATGTTGAAATACTTGAGAAATGTTGTAGTGGGTAGTTAAGATCTGTCGATTAATATTGATATTTGGTGGCAGATTTGCTCTTATGTCTAATTTAGAGGGATAGAAATGATAAGTATATATTGAAAATGGGAGGTTTTTTTTTTTTTCCTCATCTCATCTCCCTTCCTTTTTGAAAAGATTGAAAATGGGAGATCCTAAATGTAAGTTTTTTATTGGAGTGTATAAGCACTATAACAACTTAGGGTTTTCTGGCACTAAAAAGCGTTGAGAAAAGTCAAAACTGTGTCCGCAAAGGTTCTCTCCCGACACCATGGCGAAGAAGAAAACCACCATTTATATATAGGACCTCTCCCAACACCAAGAGAGTTACTTCTCCCGATGCCAACTATATGGCGTCCTTCTCCCGACGGATTTCCTGAGCGTCGGGAGAAACAATTTTTCTTTTAGTGAAGGGATAAAAAAAATCTTAAAGTTGGAGTTGTTTTTGTCGGAGAAAATCTTTCCACTTTTATGGCAGAAATAAATAGAAAATAATTGAAGAATTAAAAAAAATAAAAATTTACACAAAAAACTCACAACTGGAGAAAAACTATGGCACATTAGAAAGAAATTCTATTATGTGAAAAATTGTTACAGAAAAATATTATCTCATAGCGTTGTATCATTTACACTCTTTTTTCACTCTCAAATAAGAGAACACAAGGAAAAAATTTAACTAAAGTTAATACACCAAAGCCATGAACCCTTTTATTGCACTTAGAATCCAATAACTTCATATTACCTTTCAAACTTTAAGATTAATATTTGGCCAAAAATCGTACTATTTTAAAAAATGAATGTTTGTTCCAGGGAATGTGAGATTTTGTTTGGTAACTTATTTCTATCTATTTAAAACAAATCTAAATGTCGTTTATTTTTTACTTTCTTTAATTTATTTTCAAGAATAACATAATATTTTAGAAACACCAAATTCGTTCTTTCTAAGTAATAGTTTGGTTAAAATACAATTTTGGTATCTCTACTTTCAGTTTCATTCCATTTTAGTCCATGTACTTTTAAATGTCTAATTTTAGTTCTTGTACTTTCAATAATTGGTCTTTGACGTTAGTTTGAAGTTAATTTTTATTGAACTTGCTTATATAATAATAATAATTTTAATGCAATAAAAGATACAATGTGAACATAATTTCTAAAATTTATAAAATGAAAGCTAATAGAGACTAATTTTGTTTTAGAAAAGTTAACAATAAACCAACAATAGAGACAAATTTTAAACTTTATTGAAAGTATAAAGACTAAAATTGAACATTTGAAAATACACGGAAACTAAAATGAAATGAAACTCAAAGTACAGAAACTAAAATATCATTTTAACCTAATAATTTCCAATACGTACATAATGACCAACATTTATAAATCACGCAAACCATTATTCTTTAAAATAATTTTGAAAGCGCATAAATAGAAAACTATTTTAAAAATCAACTCTCAAAAAAGTTAAAATTTAACCAGAATTAAAACTCAACCCAATTTAATACTTGCTTATCTTTATAACTGATGACTTCTTTTTCTTTTTAATATAAATTTGGAAACATTTCCTAAAAAGTGAAAATTGAAAAAAAATGTAAAACAATTACCAAATAAATAGATTTTTAAGAATTGAAAAAAAAAAAAGAAAAAAAATACAGAGTCATTACAATACACTTCTTAAACTTTAGTTTTAAAACTTCAAAGATCAAATAAAAATAATCAAACCCTGAAATGCAAAGACAAAAAGTATATGTACACACGTTTGAAAAGAAAATATCCATTCTTTCTTGAAAAATGGTAAAACATTATTTAAGTCAAAAAACGAAGAAAATGAATTCTAAACATTTTCTACCAAGTCAAAAAAGGATCTAAGAAAAGAAAATAAAGCAAGATTCTATGATCTCCCACAAATTGTCTCCCATTAACCTTCCACAACTACCAATTTCCTTCAATGTCAAATTTTGATATATTTTTTTTCAAACTAGTTGAATTATTATTCAAATTTATGGTTAATTTACCAAACCCTTATACGCCCAATACATTATTGTCTTTTATAATGTCTCTAGATTTTACGACGTGTCGAATTGTAAATCGTGTTGCCCGACAACTAGTTCATGACAGAGAAACATCTCAATATATTTTTGGAAAAAAAAGGTCAATGTGTCGTTTTCTTAAAATAATTTAATATGAGTTTGGTGAAGAAAAGACTTCAAGTCGGAGTCTTGAGCTTGACGACACCTACCACATTGAAGTTTTAAGTGTCGTATGTGGCTGTTCTCTATTTCAACAAAAAATTGATTCCTTTTACACCAAAAAAAAAAAAAAAAAAAACCCTTTTATATTTTCATACACCTTTAAATTTATGATTACATTTAAAATATATATAGGGTCAAAAGGGTGAAAAAGATTGTTCCTTTATGACGAAGCTCATTAATTTTTTTTTAGTTCAATAATAAGTGGGAGAGGAAATTTGAACCTCTAATCTTTTGGTCAAAAGTACATATTTTATGCAAGTTTTTATGCTAGTTGAGTTATGCTCATGTCGGCTACTTCGGTTCATGTTATCATGAACAAGTATGTGCAATAGATATGTAACGCCCCAGGCTCAGGATTCAGAATCCAAATTTAGCACCCGACGACCCTGACATTCTCCTGCATCTCCAGCGACATGGCCATGCTTCCTCACTTGTCTTGAACTGCTTTTAAGGGTGAAGACTGTCTCCACAGACCAACACAGGTCCTTTTAGCATGCTTTATCCTCACTCACATGCTTCCTAAGAAAATTTCTAGGAGGTTACCTAACATAGGATTGCTCCAAGCCAAGCACGCTTAATTTTGGAGTTCCTACGATTGAGCTGCCGAAAAGGAAGGTGCATCTTTTTGGTATATGTAGTAACTATAAATTATTTTAAGCTTATCTTAACCATGCTTACATAACCTCAGGATCCCCTCTCATTTGGATGTGGGTCGGTTCATTCATGGACCCGTGTTCGTTTATGGGGATAGCCTTCACTCTTAAAAGCAGTTCAAGACAAGTAAGTAGCATAACCAGGTCAGGGCTATCAAGTGCCGAATCTGAATTTTGAATCATGATTCGAATCCTAGGCTTCAGGCGTTACAGATGGTATAAGAGAATAACCTCTCCCAATATGATGTGATCTAGGAACGAACCAAGCAAAAGCTGGTGGGCATGTGACGTTCCGAGTATAGGATGAGTACATGAATGAACTAGTCCACATTCAAATGAGAGGGGATCTTGAGGCTATGCAAGCATAGTTACGATAAGCTACCTATATCAACAAGGTGCACCTTCCTTTTCTGTGATTCAATCATATGAACTCCATAGTTAAGTGTGCTTGGCCTGAAGCAATCTTATGGTAGGTGACCTCTTGAAAATTTTCTTAGGAAGCACGTGAGTGAGGACAAAGCATGCTAAAAGGACCCATGTTGGTTTGTGAGGATACTCTTCACTCTCAAAAGCAGTTCAAGACAAATAAGTAGCTTGACTAGGTCATAGAGGCCAGGATGTAGGAGAATGTCAGGGCGATCAAGTGGCGAATTCGAATTTTGAATCTTGGTTCGAATCCTAAGCTTGGGGCGTTACAAGATATTGTTGAGATAGGTTAGGGAAGAAATGTGTGGTGGTAATTTTTTTAGGGAAAAATGAAAAAAAAAAAAGGACATTTGGATTATAGGGTTCTTTATTTACATCCATGAACAATTAAAGTTGTTGCAATTGAATCTTAAAATGTAAAGGTTGTTACAATTAAACCGTAAAATTTTTATTTGATCGAGTAATTACCCTCCTTATAGTTAATTTGAGCATAACTTAGTTGTTGAGACATCTCTACCTCTTTCAAATGGTTGTTTGAATTCCTCACCCCGTATTTGTGATGTGATGTTTGTAAGAAAAAAAAAAGAATACACACCCTGTAAAATTAACTAAAGACTATTTTAGAATTCAATAATAAAAAAATTAGTTTTTAAAAACTTGTTGAAATTTGACTAAGAATTCAAATATTTCCATAAGAAATATGAAAAGCATTGTAAAGAAATCATTAGAAAGTAAGCATAAATTTTTAAAACCAAAACAAAAAACTAAAGTCCCATTTGATAACCATTTGGTTTTTGAAAATTGTGCTTGTTTTCTCATCATTTCTCTACAATGAGTTTCACCTTTCTTAATAAAACATTTGAATTCTTAGCCAAATTTCAAAAACAAAAATAAGTTTTTGAAAATTACTTTTTTTTTTTTGTTTTCAAAACTTGACTTGATTTTTTAAAACATATGTAAAAAGTAGATATCAAAATAAGAAAACTCATAGTTGGAAATAGTATATGAAAATATGAAATACAACTCTGTTTTCATTGAATTCCTTATTTTCAAAATTATGTTTTCAAATTGCCTACCAACAAGCCCTTAGAGCACAATAATGTATTTTGGATTGGTTCTAGGCACATAAAGAACATCAGGAGACATAGAAAAACTAATGGTGATGATCTGAAAGATTTGGGAGCATCGAAACCGAATCCTTTTTCATGGAGAGCATAAGAGCACACAAGTCATATAGAATTCCATCGACCATTTTCTTGGCTGCAATAATGTCTTTGATGGCTTAGCACGAATAAGGCTTTGCATTACGGATCTATATCCAATTTTGGATCATGATGATTTGTAGTTCTAGTCAACAATTGTAAAGGTGAAGATTGAATCATCGATCGTTACGATGGTAATGTTAGGAGTGCAAACAAATGTCTTACATTGGCTAGGGAATGGAGTGATCATGGGTATATAAGTGAGGACAATTATCTCTATTGATATGAGGCATTTTGGAGAACCAAAAACAAAGCCATAAGGGCTTATGCCCAAAGTGGACAATATCATACCATTGTGGAGATATGTCGAGGGTTATTGTCCTTAACAGGTAATTGGTGTCTTATCCATGAACTATGTTTAGATTTGGTCTAAAAAATTTATAATCTCGCTCTCAAATAAAAATGAAAAATGCATATGAAAGCAAATTTTTTTTATTATTATTTATAAAAAAAAAAAACAATAATTTTGTTGATGGAATGAAATTACAGGAAAGGGGGGAAACCCATATAATAAAGTTATAAAACACACCCTTTATAAGGAGAATTGCATTTATGGCAATCTAACACAAAATCATAGCAAATCTAGCACAAGCTAAAAGTATTTGCAAATAAGACACAATTTTAAGCCTTAAAGCATGAGAAAAGTAAAAAATGACCATCAACATATCTCAATGTCATAAGTCTATCAATGATAAACGTCTATCATTGACTAAGGTCTATCAGTTATAGGTGTCTACACTGACTTAAGTCTATCAGTGATAGACGTCTATCACTGACTGATGTCCATTAGTGATAGACTCATCACTGACTCAGTTCTATCATTGATAGACCTATTAATGACTATTAATCCAGTGATAGACCTCTATCACCGACTGGGGTTTATCAGTGATATGTGTCTATCATTGGTTGTTTACATACTCATTTGCTATTATGTTTATTATTGATATACCATATCAACATATCTAAGTGTCATAAGTCTATCAGTGTGTAGACGTTTATCATTGATTGAGGTCTATCAGTGATAGATATATCACTGACTAAGGTCCATCAATTATAGAACTCTCATTGACTAAGATCTATCATTGATTGTTTACATGCATATTTTCTATTAATTCTATCATTGACGTAGCTGTTAGTCTATAGTGACAAACCTATAGTGACATTCCTGGCAGCAATTTTTTTTGGTCACCTAAGCTATTTAGAAACATTTTTATTCTTTTCTGCCACATCTTAGTTTTGTCGCAAAAATCCTTTTTTTCTTGTAGTGTTTGTTACTGTTCTTTTATTGTTTAAAATATTTTTTGAACAAATAATTTATTGATCAACTACAAGCTTACGTTCCTTTCATTAAAAAAAAAAAAAAAAATCATGTAACCAATACCTCACAAAATTTGTAAGGGTTTGTTTGGTACAAGAGATTGAGGATGGGAATGGGTATGAGTTTGTGATACCCTTGTTTGGTATAAGATTTAAGGGGTTGACCATGTACTGTATTCCTAGGCGTAATTTTAGTTTAGGACTCAAAAACCCTTTTTTCTTGTAGAATTTGTTACTATTCTTTTATTGTTTAAATTGTTTTTTGAGAAAATAATTTATTGATCAATTACAAGCTTACGTTCCTTTTGTTAAAAAAAATAATAATAATAATGTAACCAATACCTGACAAAGTTTGTAAGGGTGCAAGAGATTGAGGATGGGAATGAGTATGAGTTTGTGATACCCTTGTTTGATATAAGGTTTAAGGATGTAGTGTATTCCTAGGCATCACTTATGCCCATAGACAAAAGTACTCTTTCAAAAGTATGAGTTTTTTCTTTGCCCATCTCCTCTCATTTTTCTATTTTTATATGTAATGTTATTTTGAATATAATTAATTAATTAATTAACATATTGATGTTGATTTACCAAAATTAATACAATCAATTATTTAATTCGTATTTTCAAAAAAAAATATATTTAATTAGATTAATTAAATAATAATTTATTAAAGGTTAAAGGCTAAATTATAAAAAATACTCCTGAACTTTGCCCTTAGTCCCTATTGTTAGTTTGAAGTTAATTTTTATCGAAATTGGTTAAATAATATTTGATAATTTCTATGCAAGAAAAGACATAATGTGTATATTTCCAAAATTTATAAAGGGAAGACTAATATAAATACTAACTTTTTTTAGAAAAGTTAACAATAAACTAACAGTAAGGACTAATTTTAAGCTTTATTGAAAGTACATAGACTAAATTTGGACATTTGAAAGTACAAGGTTTAAAATGAAATAAGACCTAAGTACATGGACCAAAATGGTATTTTAACCTTTATTAAAATTAATATATTCTTAATTCATCATTACAAATAAAATTTTTATTGGGAAAAAAATTAAATTTGACCCTAAACTTGTGAGATCGTATCAATTTGGACCCTAAACTTAAATAAGTGTTACAATTTTTACCCTTGGTTCAAATTCCGCTACTTTGCCTACTAATTTTAACAAAAAACAGTGTAAAATTTTTCATAAACTCATTAATTTCAATAAAACAAAGTTTTGCACAAAAATAAATTTGACCAATGCACAAATTAATCATTAAATAACTTTGCCAAAATTCATAAATTTCAACAAAAAAGAAAATAGCTCTAATGTTGTAAAATAGCTCTAATGTTGTTTTTTTTCTAAAATTTTATTAATTTCATATCATACATATGTTTTATAATTCATTGAACGCATAAGAAAAAAATTTCTTTTAACGATATTTGAGCGAGAACTTATTAGAGGATTAAAATTTCAACATTTTTAAAGTTTGAGGTCAAGATTACAACACTTATTTAAGTTTGAGGTGTAATTTGATGAGGTTGAAAGTTTAGGGTTAAAATTGATACAACTTAACAAGTTTAAGAGTCAAAATTGATTTTTTTTCAATAATGTGAAAATATATATCACGTGTGTTACATGTGGTAATAAACTAGTAATCAATGAGGTTAGCTTCATGCCTATAAACTAGGGGTGTTCAAGATTGAACCAAAAATCGATCCGACCGCCCGAAACTGACCGAACCGACGTCGGTCGGTCGGTTTTTCGCCATAATCGGTCGGAGTCGGTTTTGTCAATTGGCAAAACCGATTGTCAGTCGGTCGGTTCAATGAAAATAGAAAAAACCAACCGACCGATCGAATCTCATATATATATTTTGAGAATATATATATATTTAAAAAAAAAAGAAAAAGATAATTATTGTTGCTTTTTTGCAGGTGCACGGTCTCCCAAGACCAAAACCACCTTGAAAAAATCAAGGATTGTTGGCTTTATAAAGTGGTTTTGTCCTTTGATATTAAAAAAATAATATATTTTTTTTCACTTTGCTGTCTTTTTCGTTCTCTCTCCATCTCTTTACTCTTCTCTCCCAAATCATTTCTTCTTCTCCATCTCCACTCTTCTTGTCTCTTTCTTCTCTTCTCCTTTGCCTTTATTTTTTCTTCCCTTTCTTTCTTTTCTTCCACCGTTCTTGTCGCTGCCTAGTCGTCTCTTGCTATCTATGCCTCGCCCTTTCTCTTCCACATTTGATGTCGCCACCGCCTTGTCGTCTCACTGCCTTGTCGACTCCGTTGTTGTCGTAATCTCGTCTTTTTCCCTCTCCATTTGACGTCGTTGCCTCTTCCCTCTCCTTTCTTTATTCGAAAGTGTATGAAACAAATGAAAATCCAAAATCGCCTTTCTATTTATAAAAAAAAAAGTAAAAAATAAAAATACGAAAACCGATAGAATCGACTGACCGAACCGACTTTCGATTCAATCGGCGGCAAAATGTCTCCAAAAACCGTCGGTTTCCATTTACTGGAAACCGACTGGTCGGTTTTCGATATCGGTTTTGGCAGAAAACCGACACCGACTGACCGATGAACAACCCTACTATAAACAGGCAAGCAATTCATTATCAGATCTAGAGGAGAATTTCTCAAGCTTTTTCATTCTTTCTTCTCGATTTATACTTCCGCTTGTAATTGATTGACTTGGCTTGAATTTACTAGATTTGGACTATACCTCTCTTGTTGTAATTAAACTATAAGAAGGATGTTCACGGAGCCGGACGGGAACAAGAAAGTTAAATATAATTTTGCAGGAATTGGGATTGGGATTTTCAGTAGGAAATTTTGTGGAGATTGAGTTCCTCATATAGGATTATTTTCCATTTATTTTTTAAAATAATTAAATTAAATAAATTAGTTTGGAATTTTTTTAATTAAATAGTTAATTTTCCACTAAAATTTTCATTTAATTGGTTAATTCTCCATGAAAATTCTCTATTTAAGGAAAAAAAAATTTAAACCTCCTAATAGAAACAAAATAATATTACCTATCAAATTATCTATGTCTATCCATATATATAGTCCAAATGTTCAATCATATGGTTCAAACATATCAAATTACTATTATTTTTTTTAAAATTTTTTTCAAACATAACAAATTATCTAAGCCATTAAACAACAAAACTTAAAATTTAAAGTTTATATATAATAATAATAATAATAATAAAAAATTAAAAAAGAGGTAAACGGGACGAGGACACGGGGAACGAAGATTCCCCGCCCATGTCCCCGTGGCTCATGGAGATTTTTTTCCCCACTTCCTCTCCGTCTAATCGAAGATTCTCGGCTCACAAAAAATGAACATCCTTAACCATAAGGTCTATGATAATTAGAATAATAGTCCAATCTACATGAATATTAATTAATGATATCATTGTTTATGTCATTTGAAAAAAAAGGAAATATATACAAGTGAATAAAGGTTAGATTATATATATTTTTTTCCTTTTTACATGATTAAAATTATTGTAGGTGTCAATTGATTCAACGTCATTTGCTTTTCGGTTACGTGAAATGAATTCTCATGTAGGTAAATGATTTTCTTTCTAGAACTCAAAAATATCATATGAAAAATTGGCCAGTTGAAATGATGTATATGACATTCCAACGATTTATGCTTTTTTTTTTTATTTTTTATTATCTACTTTGAAGTTGTTTTCGATCTTTATTATTTTTAATATTACTTTACAAATGAAGGTGAGAGTTGAACTTAGCTACCATCTATAACATAGGTATTGAGACATAGATTTATAGCAACTTTATACATACATACATATACAGATACACATACATACATACATACATACATACATATATATATATATATAAGAATAGATGTCTATCATAACTTAAGCTATAATTTCTCTCTTTTTTCTTTATATTTAATGGGAAAAAAACTATATTATAGCTAACTTAAAAAATTACTATTACAAATATGAGACATTCCAATATCCTACTTCTGTTTAACCCTAAAAAAAGAAAAAAAATCATACTCTCATATATCATCTGAAGTTATAATAAATAGCATAATTTAATGCCATATAGCTACAAAAATAGTAGCTGTCTTATTTTTTGCGAGTACACTACGTAATTATTGGCTTATTGCATAGTTTTTTTAGAGAAGCTTTTTTTTTAGAGAAATTATTTTTTTTAGTACAACAAATGTGTGGGTCAGGATATTGGAGATTTGAATTTCCAAACTTAAGAAAAAAAGTACGTGTCAATTATCGCTGAACTATGTTTATATGTTGGGAATTTTTTTAGAGAAGTTATTCCATAGTATTCAATAAATTACTGAATAATATTTCAATACCATAATGAATCATAACGAGGAGAGTGTGAAGCTAAACTTGCTTGGGACGATACGAAGAATGAAGGAGGGGCAATGCAATTACCACCTAGTTGGCCTTAAGTTATTAAAAAATATATACAAAATAATTAAAGATTTTTAAAATAAAATTTCCTAATTTTATGTACTAAATTTTTTAGAATCAAAAGATTGTTGTATATATAAATTAAAGTGTAAAATTTTTCCACGCTTTAAGAATATTTTATATAGGTCAAACGTTTGAATCTTTACCCATATATTTGTCACGATATTTTCTAATAAAAAATAATAAATTATGACACTAATACTTTTTTTTTAGCTAAAACACTAACACTTAACCACTTATAAGCCATTGTTAACGTGTGACTCGAATTCCTCATAATTGTCTTTTTCTTTTTCTTTTTTGAATTCAACATATGGGTGGAAGGATTCGAACATCTGACATCTTGGTCGAGGGTATATGCCTTATAATTGTCTCTAAAATGTGCTCATATAGGTAAAAAATTGGAACCCCAATTCTTTAATGGCTGTTTGTGTACCAATTTTATAATCTTCAACAAAAAAAAAAAAAAAAAAATCTTGTGACTTTGTTTATTTTTCTCCCTTTTTTTTTATAACACTTATTTTATTAGAATAGATACGTATACTATGCTCATATAGATGTGTAGCAATTTATTATATGGACCTAAATGTGTATGCTCATACTTGGGACTAAACTCAAATTCCATCCTTATCAAGAAGGACAAGCTCCTAATTTACTTGTTTAATGTACTTTATTCTTATTGAATACAAGTATTATAATACTTGTATAGTATCATTTAAATATTAATTAAATATAATTAGAAAAAAGTCATATTAATTAGAAACTGACCGCAAGTCGTAGTTCCTCCATATGATCAATTGTGGCAAATAATGTCACAAAATTAAATGGAAGCATTAATTGGCATCCATTTATATGGTTTTCAATCTTGGCCTAGGTACTAGACTAGACATAATATGAGATTGCAATTTTTCATTTTGCGTTTTTCTTGATTAATGCAACTTTATAGGAGTTATCATCTTGGTTCATGAACTATATATAATTCCATTCAACAAATTACTTGGTTATTACTACATAGAGTGACGTTGAAATAAAAAAATAATAATAATAAAGGGTATATTTGAAAGTTTCAAAAAGATTTAAATTCTATATTTTAATTCCTCAACTTTTTATATATTTATTCTACTTTAGTTCCTTAAACTTATAAAAAAATTGTTTTAATCTCTAAACGTTGTATAAATACTTTAGTTGTCCTTACTCTTAAAACTTGACATTGACACATTTTTGTTTATTTACCCAATAAATGAAATTAACGTCTACATAAATAAGTATTTGAAGCTATAGGTCATGTTTCAAAGTTCAAAACTGACTTGAAATTTTTATTAAATAATTAATAATTAAGTAAAAGAGTTTTTTACGCAAAATTTAAAGACTTATAAAACAAGGAAAGGTAAAGCTTGAGCTTGAAAGTTTAGAACCCAACATAGAATATATAATTAAAACCTTTTAAAAACCTAAATATAAAATTAAAAAAGAACCGTAAGCTAGAGTCTAAAAGTTAAAATGTTAAGACCCCGTTTGATAACCATTTAGTTTTTGGCTTTTGGAAATTGTGCTTTTTTTTTCTCATTAGTTCTTCATAATGAATTTCATCTCTTTATTAAGAAAACATTTGAATTCTTAGCCAAATTTCAAAAACAAAAAATAAGTTTTTAAGGCCCCGTTTGATAACCATTTGGTTTTTGGTTTTTGAAAATTAAGCTTGTTTTCCCCCAATTTTTCTACAATGATTTTTATCTCTCTTAAGGAAGTATTTGAATTCTTAGCTAAATTCTAAAAACAAAAACAAGTTTTTGAAAACTATTTTTTTTTAGTTTTTAAAACATAGCTTGGTTTTTGAAAACATAGGCAAAAAGTACATGACAAAACAAGTAAAACCATAAGTAGGAATAGTATTTATAGGCTTAATTTTTAAAAACTAAAAACTAAAAACCAAATGGTTATCAAACGGGGCCTAAATATTACATTTTTTAGTTTTCAAAACTTTGCTTGGTTTTTAAAAACATAGATAAAAAGTAGATAACAAAACAAGAAAACCAAAGATAGAAGTAGTATTTATAGGCTTAGTTTTCAAAAACCAAAAACTAAAAATCAAATAGTTATCAAATGGAGCCTAAGTTACAAGTTTGATCTCTAAACTTTCAGAATTATATTTAACAGATTACTGGACTTTTAATTTTGCACATGTCTAATCTAATAAGTCTTTATCATATTAGACTTTTTTTTTTTAATTCATAGACCTATTAGACATAGGATTAAACAATCATGGTCTTATCAAAAACAAAATTCAATTTAAAAGGTTAGAGACCAATTAAAAATATATAATTAAAACCTTTTGAAAACCTAAAGATAAAAATTGAAAAATAGTTACAATTAAGGCAAAAAGAAGGCAAATTATTAACCTAAACCTAGAGTCTAAAAATAAAAAAAGAAAAAAAATGATAAAATAAATAGGTAGTAGTAGGTGTATGAAATGAGAGAGTTCTTCTAGTAGAGCCCTTCCTTTTTGGCCTTATAAAAACAAACCAAATGCTTAGTCATTTGTTGTGTTCCATTCTACTCTACATTTGGCTCTTCATCCATCACTTCTCTCACCCACTCTTAACGTCCTCATTTATACCATTCCCACCCATTCAAAATGCCCCTCGCCGCCGCCACCGCCGCCGTAGCTTCCGGCCAAACTGTTTGTGTCACCGGCGCCGGTGGCTTCATTGCCTCTTGGCTCGTGAAGCTCCTTCTCCAAAAGGGTTACAATGTTAGAGGCACTGTCAGAAACCCAGGTTGGTTTTTTAGTTTGACGTTTTTTTAAACTAATTCGGTAACTTTTTGATCTCTTTTTTATGATCATTTTTTTTTTAAAGATGATCGGAAGAATGCTCATTTGAAAGAGCTGGATGGAGCTAAGGAAAGGCTGACGTTGTACGGTGCTGATCTTCTTGATTTTGAGAGCCTCAAAACCGCCATAATCGGGTGTGACGGTGTTTTCCACACAGCGTCTCCGGTGACCGATGACTCAGTAAGTGAAAAAATTATTCAATTAGGTCGCTACAATCATAGTATTAAATTTCCGTCGACATGTCGACATTTCCATCGATATTTCCACATGTCCATGGGTTCAACATCGATATAAGAGGAAATCGACATTTCCACTATACCGTATAAAATTGATGAAATATTTAAAAAATAGTAAGAAAATGTAACTTTATGTGAATATAATATTGTAACAAGTATTTTAACTCATTTAAAAAGTGTAAAATGTTTATTTATTATTTTAAATATTTTTTTTGAATTTTTTGTTTTTAAGATTTTTCTAGAAATATCCATCGACATCGAATTTTATCGATATTTTCATCGACATTTTCATAAAATTGAAACTTCGACATTTTTGTCGACATCGACATTTTAAACCTTAGCTACAACGGGATTGCTTCTTAATAATAAAAAATATTATTTTCTCCCATAGCGGTGAAGGAAAGAAGAAAGGAGAGCCCACCGCTTAGTTTGTCATAAATTCAAAAGTATCTATACAATATTTAAGATTTTGTATTTTTTTTCCCCAAATTTACCCTCTTAAATTAGAAAAAGTTGTCCCTCCTAATTTTTTTTTTGACTTTGCCTCTACCTTACCATGTGGTATTCATGTTTATTTCTTGGATCATTTGACTTATTTTCAACGCACAAGTAGTGAGAGGTGTTAAGAACAAAAATAAATAATTAAATATATAAAAAGTCTATTAGTTTAAGCATTTAGATTTAGTAGTAGTTTAGCATAGTCCTACAGCTCATACGAGGCCTTATGTGATAATGTCATTTCTTTTGCAATTAATATTAATAGTTATTTATTGGGCCTTTTTGCTATATCATAATGATCTATCAACTTAGATTCCATTTGATAACTATTTTAATTTATTTTTGATTTTCTATTTTTTGAAAATTATACTTGTTTCTTCCCTTTTTTGGTTAAACTTTTCACTTTCCTTAAAAGCACATTTGAATTCTAAGCTAGCTTTCAAAAACAAAATTAAGTTTTTAAAAACTACTTTTTTTAGTTTTCAAAATTTAGCTTGGATTTTGAAAACACTTTTAAAAAGTAGATTAACAAAACAAAGAAATTTATGGATGAAAATAGTATTTATAAGCTTAAATTTTAAAATTCAAAAATCAAAAATCAAAAATCAAATATAGTTGTCAAACAAGGCTTTAATTTTTTGAGTTTAGTGGTAGTTTAACATTTACAATATCGTTGATCGATAGGAAAAGGTGGAGCAAGCAATAACCGGGACGAAGAACGTCATAATGGCGGCGGCGGAGGCGAAGGTCCGGCGGGTTGTTTTCACATCATCGATTGGAACTGTATACATGAACCCTAATCGGAGCCCTGACACGGTGGTGGATGAGTCTTGTTGGAGTGACCTTGACTTTTGCAAGAACACCAAGGTAATTAGCAATATACCATTTTTCACTTGGTTGGTGGCATTTCTCAAATTATATTACTTTTGTTTTGAATCTTTTTTTTTAATTTCCTCTTTTTTTTTTTTGTTTTTTTTTGGCATTTCTCAAATTATATTACTTTTGTTTTGAATCTTTTTTTTTAATCTCCTCTTTTTTTTTTTTGTTTTTTTTTCTATCTTTAAATTTATTGACTTAATTTTTATCGAGTTAAATGAGAGAACTTCCAATTCTAAAAATGAGTAAAAACAATATATTTGTCCTCATTTATATTCGACCTATCACTAAAAATGAAGTGATGTTAGACCCACTAAATACAATAATAGAAGTTTAAATTGGCTAACTTTTTAAATCTTGAATTTTCATGTTTATTTTGATTTTTATACTTTAAATAATTTATTTTAATTTTTAAAATTTCATAATTATTCATTTTGCTCTATTGAATTTTCATAATTTATTTCAGATTTTTTTTAGTTCAAGAAATGTGAGAAAAATTATTCTGAAAATTTGCATGCTCCTTAGTAACCATTGATACATATTCAGAGTACTTTTGTAGTTTCTCTCTCATACATCAAACGATTCAAAACTACTAGCCTCGAGAAAAAGAAGTGGTGTGTCTTTAACCTTTGATCTATGCTCATGTTGGCAACTTTATTTCAGATTTTTTTTTTTTGAGTTCAACAACACATGTGGGGGTGAGAATTCAAACCCCTGACCTTTTGGTCGAGATTATATATGCCTTAACTGTTGAGCTATGCATGTTGACAAATTTATTTCAAATTTGATATCACTTGAAATGCAACTTTACATGAAGTATAAGAACTAAAATATAAAAGAAATTCGAGGTGATTTATGTATTAAATCACCACTAAACTCAAAAACTTAAGTTGATGGGTTACGGTAAATTTCATTATATCAACACTTCAACATTATGTCTCACATCAACTTATCTTTTAGATACTATTTAAATCAATAATTTAACACTTATGTATGACAAACATACATGTGCCTAAACATTAAAAGCAATGTTAAAAGGGACCGAGCATAGAAACTATAATTAACAAAAGACTTGTGAAAACTTTGCACAGAACTGGTATTGTTATGCAAAGACAGTGGCAGAGCAAACAGCATGGGCAATGGCAGAGGAGAAAGGGGTAGATCTAGTGGTGGTGAATCCAATGTTGGTGCTTGGACCATTGTTACAGGAAACAATAAATGCAAGTGTAGTTCATATAATGAAGTATTTGACAGGATCTGTCAAGACATTTGTGAATGCAGTTCAAGGTTATGTTCATGTTAAGGATGTTGCAAAAGCTCATGTTTTGGTTTATGAAACTCCTTCAGCCTTTGGTAGATATATTTGTGCTGAAAGTATGCTTCATCGTGGAGAATTGGTTGAAATTTTGGAGAAGTTCTTCCCCGAGTATCCCATTCCTACCAAGTAAGTTTAAGGGTATGTTTGGAATGACTTTTCTAAGTGCTTAAAAACATTTTTCTAATACTTAAAAACCTTTTTTTAAGCACTTAGAAAGTCATTTCTAACAGGTCTTATATCTCTCTCTGATCTCTTTTTTTTTGTTTCTTTTTCTTCTTTTGAGTTTTGGAAACAATTTTATATAAAAAGTATTCAAAATGAATGAGTGTTTAGTCGTCAAAACTTGAATGTGTGGAGAAAATTTGAAGTTGTTGAACAAACAAAAACATGTAATTTTATTCCTTCATAACATTATATTCTCATAAAATACTACTTTAGTCCTAAACATTATTTGATTTCAAGAATCTAATTCTATGCATTCTAATATAGGACAACATGAACATAGCTCAGTGGTAATTGACATCTACTCCTTACTTTGAGGTTAGAGGTTCAAATCCTCATACCCCACATTATTTGCTGTACTAAAAAAAACAAAACAAAACAAAACCATAAACATGTAGAAAAAAGGGGTCAAATACACTTGTGGTTCTTAGAATATAGACTAAAATTTTCTATTTGGTCTATGAGTTTTAAAAACTAACATTTTTGTTCCTTGAGATTCAAATTTAGTTTCTATTTGATCTTTGAGATTTTCAAAAGTAATATGTTTAGTTCCCAAAGTTTGAATTTGATTCTAATTGGCCTTTGAAGTTTGAAATTAATTTCTAATTGGTTCCCAAGGATAAAAATAAAAAATAAAAAATTTCCAACTCATTTAAAATGGACATATCATCAAAGTTTAATAGTATGTGTTAACTATCACACATGCTATCAGTTTTTAAATTAACTAACAATTAACTCTACTTAGGAACCAATTAGAAATCAATTTCAAACTTCAAAGACCAATTAGAAATCAAATTTAAATTTCGATGACCAAACATGTCATTTTTGAAATTTGAAGGACCAAATAAAAACTAAATGCAAATCTCGAAGACCAAAAGTGTTAGTTTGAAATTAAGTTAAAATTCTAAGGACAAAAAATAATGTTTTTTACCGAAAAAAAAAATACAATATAATGCACTGAGAAGATTATTATAGACTATAGAAAAGTCATGCAATTATGGATGTCAATATTAATTTAGTTGTGCTTTAACATTCACTATATATGTTTAGAAAAATTATTTCTCGAAATTAATTTCGATATTTAACCAAAAAAAATAATAATAATGGTGGATCAAATTAAAATAATCAAAGCTGAAGGGCTAAAATGAAAACTAGAGCTAAATTCCAAGGATTCAAAATTATTACCTATAACCTGGACATAAAGTTAAATATTTTGAAGAGGTTCAATTTTCAGGTGTAGTTGACCCATAAAAAGTAGGCAAAATGATGTAGAATTTCTTTTGGCTTTTGTCATGTGTGTTTGGTAAAGAAAAAAAAAAAGTATTGACTATATGACTTCTTGGTGCAACTCAACTACCCCTAAAAACCTTCCAAAATTCCACAATAATGTCTATATCAAATGAACAAAATAGCTAGTTGAACTCCTATTTATTTTCTGATCATGTATTTGTAGTTTTCTTTAGTCAATAATTTACTTAATTATATTAATTCTTAGTGTGAACATGAATTGTTAAATATTTTATTGTTATTCTTTCTTTCTTTTCTTTTCTTTTCATTTTTTTTTATGTTATTGAAAAGGATTGATAAGGAACAGTGTTAAAAAGATCAACAAGTTAAATGTACTTAGACTCTTATATTCACCATGTGAAAGTTTGAATGTGAAGAATACACATGGTTGATTTCTAATATATAGGGGCTTTTATATCTTTGCTATTTTTCTAATTTATTAGGAATACAAATTTGAAATACATATTTAAAAGCACTTGCTATATACATTAGTAGTAATTTATCATTCAAAATAATATTTAGAAATCTAAAAACATTATAATGAAAATAATAATAATAAAAATACTATTTTGTTAAAAAAAATGAAACTCAATTCAAAAGATATGTATGATAAAGTTTTTTCTTAAAAACTCAATGAATACTTATTATAAAATGTGTAATAGTTGATATTTTACTCTTCACAAATTTTCAATAATTTTTTTTTTGAAATTGAGATATTAATTTAGAAATGAACACTACTATCAAACAAACATTTAATAAATATATATGAATCCTATGAATCCTACCATTATCAATATCATTTTCTTATTCAATAGAATCAAATAAAATCAAAATTAAATAAGAAGTTGTAATTTTGTTCTTATTGAAAAGAATTGATAACTCTAACATAGGTGGAAATGATCAAATGGTTGAATATACTTGTTTAATTTTTTTTAGTACAATAAATATGGGGTATGAAGATTTGAACATCCGACCTCAAGAAAATGAGTACATGCCAATTGCCACTGAACTATACTCATGTTGACTAATATACTTGTTCAATTATAACCATTAGAAATATTGAACTTTAAGCATTTTATTGGGGATATCTTTGACCCTTTTTTATGAATAATTTGAAATTGTGTTTTGATATGGAATGGTAGGTGCTCTGACCAGGTAAACCCTAAGAAAAAACCTTACAAATACAGTGTCAAAAAGCTCAAGGACTTGGGCATGGAGTTCATACCTGTGAAGCAATGCATATATGAAACTGTGAGGAGTCTTCAAGAGAAGGGGCATCTTCCACTTCCAACTCAATCTAACATTGCAATTAGAAGTCCACCAAAGCTTCATTATAAAGCCAACTAACTTTAAATAGATATTATCCTAGAGATAAGGTAGAGAAGGTAAGAGAGAGGGGGAAAGAGAGAAAAATATAGTCTTATATAAGAAATATAAATATTATGCAAATGTATTTAATTAGTATGTAGATCTTGGGATTCCCATTTCCAATGTATTTTATATATAATGCATATGTATTTAGTTTAAACTCTCCCTATTGATGGATACACATATCCACATATATATAAAAGTTTAAATCTTATATATTTTAGGTCTCGTTTGATGATCATTTGGGTCCCGTTTGATAACCATTTTGTTTTTTGTTTTTTGTTTTTGAAAATCAAGCTTGTTTTCTCCAAATTTCTGTACAATGGTTTTCATCTTTCTTTAGGAAGCATTTGAATTCTTAGCCAAATTCTAAAAACAAAAACAAGTTTTTGAAACTACTTTTTTTAGTTTTCAAAACATGGCTTGATTTTTGAAAACATAGGTAAAGGGTAGATAACAAAACAAGTAGATCCATGGATGTGAGTAGTATTTATAGGCTTAATTTTCAAAAACCAAAAACAAAATGGTTATCAAACGGGGCCTTGGCTTTTAGTTTTTAATTTTTGAAAATTGTGTTTGTTTTCTCAGAATTTCTTTACCATAGTTTTTATCTTTCTTAAAGAAACATTTGAATTCTTAGCCAAAATCTAAAAAGAAAAAATAAGTTTTTAAAAACTATAACCTCATTTGATAACCATTTAGTTTTTTATTTTTAAAAATTGTGCTTGTTTTTTGATCGGTGCTAACACGCAAGTGCACGTGATCGAAGTAATAAAAACTGGAGTATTCCAGAGTATCGTACCCAAGGGAACGGAGTTAATAAAATAAATTTCAGTTGGCACGAAATTGTTGGCAATTTGCAATTCAAAGTAACCAAGGATGAAAATAAATTGAGAGGTGTTTTAACTAAAAATGTGTTTGAAAATTCAATGGAAATAAAGAGGGATTCAAGTATGCTAATGCCCCTTTGGAAAGGAAATGCAACGAGAAAGCAATTGTAATCGTAGCTAACTCAAGAACTAAGTAAACCGAATTCAACTCCCATTCGACCTTCTTTGAAGTATCTTTAGGAGACTAAGTGATTAAACCTATATGTCTATGGCTAATCTAACTTAGATAGTTTGGCGCACAACTCTAGTGGTTTTGGAGTCTCGCCCTATGTCTAGGGTCGATGTTTCAGACTTATGTCTAAGCCCTTTTTTCCATTGCTTTTGCGACATCCGCTTCTCTTAACCCTTTCGGTATTAAGTTTTAGCTAGATAAGCAACACTAGATGGCCAACTAGTTTTACCCAACAATTTACTCACCAAAAGCAAACTTGAGTCCAAGAATTAGCTAGATTGTTTTTACTCTCGAGCTTTACATCTTTCCTCTAGGGCATTCACAAACTTGAATCCCAAAGGAGAGTTAGCTCTTCATGATAGAATAATTTGGAATTGATAAATTAGAATGGTAAAAATTCATTAAAAGAAACTCAAAGAAAAAAATGCAATTAGATTGCAAATGCTATGCAAGTGAATATTTTAAAGGAACAACTCAATGGTGCAAATACCAACTAACTCACGGGAAAATAACCTTGCTAAAATAGAAAAGGAGATTTCGTAAAATACCCAAGACTGAGGTATAGTATTGGAATTTAAACCCAGACGTAAACAGAAACGAAAAGCTTGTAGCAACAATTCTCCACGATTTCAACGTCAAAAAGTAAAATTATCAATCACTCAAATTGAGAAACTGAAATTCAAATTCATTGCAGAAGGTAAAATTGAAGAATTAAAAGATAACAGAGGCTGATTGTAGCCCAAAATACAGTAATTCAAATGCAGAAAAATTAGACTTCTTCGTAAAAACCCATTCTCTTCGGCTTAATCGAGCAATTTCACTCTTCACCACTTCCAACTTTCGTTGTTGTGGGATTGAGAGGAAGAATTCTGGGAATTCAAGAGAAGAACAAGAAAGAAAATAAAACCCTCGGATGATCTATATCTATCGCAGAGAAGAAACCCAATTTCCAAAACGAAAGCTTTTCTCCCCAAAAACGATCTCTAGTCTTCTTCGGCTTTTCTTCATCTTTATAGGAGTTTTTGAGCTAGGGTTGAATCTTTGCAATCAACAATCAATTACGGCATCTCACTCCCTAAAATCGTGGCTAATTTGCTCCCAATCTTCCCGAGAATCACGCTCTTCCCTTTGTTTCCAAGTTTGCCGAAAATGCAATTGCAAGGCAATTGCATTGTTGTTGCAATTCATCAAAAATCTGCAATAAGACATTTAATAAGTGAGATTTTTCCCCTTTTTTGTTTTCTTTTCTCAACTTGCTTAATTTAGAGGACCTCCATCAATCACATGATTAAATTCGCTCGAATATTTTTATTTTCATCAATTAAAATGAATAAAATCACGGATATAACTAAGTTTTAAGGCCAAATAATCCTCATGAATGAGGATTATCATTTTTTTACAATTTCTGTACAATGGTTTACATCTTTCCTAAGGAAACATCTAAATTCCTTGCCAAATTCCAAAAACAAAGACAAGTTTTTAAAAACTACTTTTTTTTTTCCAAAATTTGGCTTAGATTCTGAAAACATTTGTAAAAGGTAGATAATAAAACAAAGAAATCCATAAGCAGAAATGTGTTTATAAGCTTAATTTTCAAAAATAAAAAATCAAAAAACCAAAAACCAATGTTATTAAACGCGATGTAGATTCTTTAGTTTTCAAAACTTGCTTGGATTTTGAAAACATTTGTAAAAAGTAGATAACAAAACAAAGGAACCCATATGTGGAAGTAGTGTTTATAAGTTTAATTTTTTTAAAACCAAAAACTGAAAATTAAGGCCTCGTTTAAAAACCAATGTTATTAAACGGGATGTAGATTCTTTAGTTTTTAGTTTTTGGTTTTTAAAAATTAAGCCTATAATACTACTTCCATCTATGAGTTTCTATGGGCTCGTTTGATAACGTTCATGTTTTCTGTTTTTAGTTCCCGTTTCTCATTTTTCAAGAAACATACATGTTTGATAAACCATCATGTTTCTTATTTCTACATTTTTTAGAAACGTTTCTAAAAAAATGGTAGATTTTGAGAAACTTCAAAAAGTAGTTTCTCAAATTCTGTTTCGGTTTTTTTTTCCAGGTTTCATGCATGTATTCCTATTTCTCTTTTTACCCATCTCTCCTCTATCTCTTATTTCTCTCTCTTCCATTCTATTTTTTTTCTTTTAATACTTTTTAATCTTTTTGTTTTTTCTTCTTTTTTATTTTTATTTTTTGATTTATTTCTTTCTATTCGTTCTCTCTCTTTCATCATAATCTTTTTTCTTTTAATAGTTCATTATCTTTTTTTTTTCCTTTTTCCTTGTCTCTTTTCGTTTATGTTTTTCTCTTCTATCTTATTTTCTTATTTTCTTTTACTTTACATTAACGAGCTTATAGTTATTATTTTCTATTTAATTCTCTATTATTTTTCCTTTTGGTACGATTTTATTTTTTTATTAAATAAATAAACTAATAATGTATTTCATGTTTACCATTAAATGTAAAAAAATATATACATTCTCTCTTTTTCTGATTTTACTTGCGTGTATTATTGGCTAATACATTTTTAAAAAAAATAAAAGTAAAATTTATTATTAAATTAAAGAAATGTGGGTATATTCGATTGTCTTAGACAATTTACAAATTCGTCTAATTGACCTAACTTTTGTAAGTCAAAATCGTTCAAGGTGAATTGATTGAAGTGAGAAATAACATTGCAAATCAAATTTGAACAACATTTGAAGGATAAAATTTATTATTATTATTATTAATTAGGTGTTCGGCCTTAATAAAATACTATAACTTTTTTATAATTATTTTATATTTATTTTAATGCATGTTATATGATTTATTGTAGTATATATACTAAATTTTATTTTTACCAAAAAATAAGAAACATAAATAGTTATCAAACATGTTTCTGTTTTTAGTTTTTAAGAAACAGAAACAAGAAACGAGAAACAAAAACAAGAAACAAGAAACAAGAAACGAGAATCGAGAACGTTATCAAACGGGGCCTATGTTTCTCTTATCTACTTTTTACATATACTTTCAAAAACTAAGTCAAGTTTTGAAAACTAAAAAAAGTAGTTTTCAAAAATTTGTTTTTGGAATTTGGAATTATTAGATTACATGGATTCCATCTCAAAACCAATTGACAATGAGAGTAGCCCATATATCTTATAAATTGTGAGGTATCTTTACATTTTTTCAATGTGGGATTCTCAACAGGAATTTGGCTAAAAACTCAAATTTCCTTAAGAGAGACCTAAATAGTTATCAAACAAGACCTTAAATTTTCTGCGAAAAAAAAAAAAAAACGCACAGATATATATACTTTCGAATGTTTTATTTTTCGTTTTTCAACTTTGTATAAAAACACATTTATTAAGTGGAAACCTTATACGGCATGCACGACATAAGGCCCACGTCTATTGAATTTTTGGGCATAAGAATTTGCAAACAAATTGTCTAGATTCGTGTTGAATGCAATAGGAAAAATTTAACCATAAGAACCAAAATAGATTTTTGTGAAACCTAAAATTTTGTTCGATAACCATTTAGTTTTTCAAAATTGTGTTTGTTTTTTCACAATTTCTCTACAATGGTTTTCATCTTTTCTATAATGGTTTTTATCTTCTCTATAACATTTTTCATTTTTCTTAAGAAAACATTTGAGTTTTTAGCCAAATTCCAAAAATAAAAACAAGCTTTTGAAAACTATTTCTTTTAGTTTTCAAAATTTGGCTTGATTTTTTTTTAAAAAATATAGGTAAAAAGTAGATAAAAAAAAATATAGAAATCCATATATAGAAGTAGTATTCACAGGTTTAAATTTTAAAAAATAAAATAGTTATCAAACACAGCCTAAATTTATACAATTGAGAAATTTAAGCTGGAAACTTGAATTTAGAACTCACTTTGATGCCCCCAATATTTTCTTTTGTACCCAATAATTCACAAACATGTTACCATGATATAGGACTAGTAGAAATAATAAAAGAAAAAACAAGTTTACTCCTAAAGAAAAGAAAAAGTAAATAATTATCAAACTAGCCTAAATTACGCTATTTTATATAATTTCTTAATGTGTATCTTTGTAAGTCGAATGAAATTATACGAAGTGGGATAAAACGCTATATTTCAAAGAAATAAAAATCAATTCATCAACCATCTAAGCATATTAAATGCATTTATAAAAAATTTGAAATGTTATAAACTTCCCTATCTTTATTCCAAAAAAAAAAAAAAAACTTTGCTTGCAAATTCGTGTTAAGAGTGCAAACAAAGTCTATATTAGTTAGAAAAGGAAGTGATCACTGGTATATAAGCGAGAACAATTATTTCCATTGATATGAGATCTTATGGATGGAAACAAAAACAAAGTCATGAAGGCTATGCTCAAAGTGGACAATATCATATAATTGTGGAGATATATGAAAGTCATGAAGACCTATGTTCAAAGTGGACAATATCATATCATTGTAGAGATAGGTAGAGGTTCTATGATAAGTTTCGAACTATTTATTAAATTAGTGTTCCTTAGTTGAAAACTAATACAATATAATATATCGTTAAATTTAGTTCAAAATAGCACTATACAATCCATCTAAAATGCAATCATCTTTATGTCATATTAACATCATCAAAACTCACATTTTTTTTTCCTTTCAATCAAGCAATAACCCCAAAGTGGGACTTTGTGTCTGAAAGCCATCTAAAACCCTAACCAAAATGTCAAAGTATTATAAAAATATATATCAACATTTGGATATGGTTGATGGATAAATTAATAATGATGGGTAGGTTTATTAGGAAAATATAGTATTTAGTGTTAAAAAGTTGAAAACTTCTATTAATATTTTTATTTTTCAATTTCATCCCTATTCTTTCAGAACTTTCAATTTAACTTTTACTATATCAATTTATTCCAATTAATAATATAAGGTGACAATAAAATATAAGTTATTTAGGAAATAGACATATCCATTGAATGATTCAAAAGTCTATTCACACGAAATACTTGATGCACATTCCAACCACACATGAAAACTCACCCCACATAAGACAATAAATGGATAATACAACATATATATGTCCCACCCACTTTACCCAAGCTTCTCATTATATAATAAAAAGCTTACTAAATGTCTCTTCCATTAATATTTTTTTAAAAGTAGGTATTTTTTAAAGATATTGTTTAAATACATTCAATAAAAGATAATATATTTTTTACCAACACGAGTATAGCTCAATTAGTTTAGACATATACCCTTGAACAAGAAATCAGAGATTTCAATTCCCCACTCCTACATTTTGTTGAACTAATATATATATATATATATATATATATATATATATATATATATATATATATAGTTCTTTATATTTGATAAACACATTTGTCTTTTTCAAAGGTTTTTAATAACCTTTAATAATAGAAAGTAATGTTTGTTGATGAATATATATATTTTTCAAAGTTTTTAATCACCTTCAATAAAAAGTGGATATTTTTCAAAAGTTGTTTTTTCCCAAATATCTTCGATAAAAGTAGTATATTTTTCCAGAGATTTTTAAGGTTTTTAATGTTTGTTGATAAATATATTAGCACTCATATCATTTACGTGGTATTTGGATTGAGAAGTTGAGTGGACTAGAAAATAATAACTCCACCCAACTCTTTGTTTGGCCAAGCATCTTTTAACTTCAATTGTGGGCCTTACAAACTTATTAACTCTTACTCCAACTCCCTTATTGCGGACCCCATAATTTATTAACTCCAACTCTAACTCTCCATCGTGGGCCTTACAACTTCCTTATCTCCAATTTTCTTCTCCTCACCTCACTCCTATCTCCCTCTCTCTCGATTTTTTTTGCATATATATTTTTTTAATTTCTTAATTTACAAAATTTTCTTTATTTTTATATAATTTTTCTTATCATCATTACTAATTACTAATTAAATATAAATAATTATTAACAAAAATATTTTTATTTTTATTCTATAATTTCAATAAAGTTTTTAACAAAAATATTTTTCATTTTAATCTATAATTTTATTTTTTTAAATATAGGTTATACAAAAATGTTTTAGATATGATACTATTATTTAAATTGAAATTCTAAAGTAAATTAGAGTATTACATAGCAAATTTTTAATTGATATAAATCTCACTGTCTCACATCCTCCACATGTCATCTACATATTTTTTTTAAGTTTAAACTATAATTACTTATAACAAATAAAAATCTTATCTTTTTTAAGCTTATCTTTATTAATAGCTCAAAAATATATATAATTTTATGATTTGAAGATAAGAAAAACATATTTTAAACTAACCCGTATTAAAATTTAAGAAATTAGTATTTAAAAAGGTTAACATATTAAAAAAAATTAGATTTTTAAATTAATCATATTTAAAGTAAAAAGATAAATGATTTCTCCTTCCAAAATTAATAAAATAAAATTATTACAATAAATAATATAAATATATAGTATTTTGAACAAAAGTATATATATGATATTCATTTTGAATGATGTTAAAAAATATATATTCATTTTGAATTTAATTATTTTAAAATAGCATAAATATTTTTATTTTATTTTTAACTTAGTTATTTTAAAACTTCAAAGAATATATATTATTTTTAAATTAATCAAACTTTAGATACTTCATTACATTGATTTGATAGAAACATACACTCTTAAATTATGCAAAAAAAAAAAAAAAAAATTATAACTTTTATTAAGCTTGGAAAACAAATTTAAAATTTAAAATTTAAAATTTAAAATTATAACGCCACGTGTTATAAAATTAGCCTATTTTAAAAGTAATTAAGCTTAGTCATTAGTTACAATTCTAATTTGGAAAATTAGAATTTGAAGTTAATTTCTAAGTTCGATAAATTAAGTTTCCATAATTTTGGGGAAAGAGATTTTTAATTAAATCTTTAATTCCAAGATTCGAGAATTTAATTTTAGATCTTATTTTCAAGTTCAAAAGGAACCCAAATCCCCTATTAAGTAGATTTCAACCCAAATCTTTTAGATTCCTTATTTGGAGTTTTATTTTGGTCAATAATAGAAATTTAGAAATTAAGAGATTAGAAAATTTCCCTCCCCTTTATTTGTTTAGGCACTTTATTTATATGGAGAATTAGAGAAATTAGAAAAAAAAAAAGGGTAAAGTAAACTCTAGCCCAAATTTTCTTCTCTTCTTCTCTCCCCCATCTTCATTTTCGTGAAACTCCAACTAGCCGCCCCCATCCTCTTCTGTCTCCTTCTTCGGCCAATAGCTCTCCGGCGACAACACCCATGCAAACGACGTTCCTTCCTTTAACAATCAACTACTCCGACAAACCTCTCGACAACTATCATACTTCTCGTTGGCGGTGATACCAAACCCACATGAATGACCTTCTGTATCTTCTTCAACCCGACAACGTCGTCTCCTCTCGTCCCTTCAATAGATTGATGACCCACGGTGAGCTCCACTCATTCATCGAGTCTAGCAATTGGTGACCACGAGTGCAACACGCGATTCCTCTGTTCTTTTCGTTTAGCAAGCCATTATCAACGTTTTTCTTCTTTTAGACAAGGTTCGACACTAACCCTCATTCAATCAACTTCAATTTTGCATTAATCACTCCCTAACTACTTCAATTATGCAGGAATAAGCATATTCCAACGATTTACAGCAAATATTCAAGTCTTTTTGTGTAAGATTCGATGGGTAAGTACGCTCTAAAACCCTTTCGAACTAGATGAAATTAGTTTAGACTTGTCTTTAAACCTTGGATGCTCTTTGGTTGTAGTTTTGAACTCATTCGAACACCTTCGAACAAGACCCAAGTTGTTTCGTTGAAGATTAGGTGGTAAGGCTTCGTTTAGAATCTTTCTATACGTGTTTTAGGTGCTGTAGCTTAGTCTCTAACTATTTGAAAGTCACTATTTTAGATTTGAACAGTTTTCCAGCAAGCATTAAACTTTATTTGATGAAGTTTAGTAGTTTCGAATAAGTTTGAAATCTTTCAAACACTTATCAGGAAGGTTGAAGGTCATTTTTAGTAAGTATTAGAGTCCTTTTATCTTCCTGGACTTGTTTAAAGTATCTTAAATCAGTTTCTAATGCTTGGTGCCCCTTTATTTGTAGTTTCAAGCCAATTTGGGGTTTTTTTTGGACACTTCCAACAATTACCCAAGTCCCTTTGGGTAAGGATTAAGTGGTGAGACTTTGTTTAGGCCGTGTCAAGCTCTAGAGTACTTTAGCTTCATTTGTAATGCTTGGAACTCTTTTACTTTAGGTTCAGTTTGGTTTTAGACTATTCAAATTAGCTTCTAAGCTGAGTTTAAGTAAGTATACCTCACCTTGAGCACATTGTGGTTCGGTTGTGGATTTTCGAACTAAGTTTAGCCTCTAAACCTTTTTTCCTAATTTAGGAACCGCTTGGAATAAATTTAGGAGCGCTATAGGTAAGTATAATTCTACATGATGAGTCTGTTTGAATGTGTGAAGCACGTTGTATGTTTTCTTGTGATGTTATTATGCGATCTATGTATCTCTCCATGAGCTGTTATGAGTTATATGTTATGATATGTGTGAGTTGGTGTGATGTTAAGTTATTTACCCTTGTGGTTTGGAGCATGCTGAATGTTGAGACTGCTTGAAATTGTATGATGCTATAATGTTTATGTTGAAAACATGATCTTGTGGATATTGGGTTGTAAGCATGGTCTAGAAAGCATGTTTAGGATTGCATTCTAGGTTGTTGTGAGCCTGATTAGTGAGGTAAGAGGACCTTTAGTTCTTGATGAAGGAGGATGCTAGGGTCTCGGGTATAAATGGTCGAGGACTAGCGTTGAGATAAAAAGAAGTGATTTGGGTATCAGGGCCTTAGGTGTAAATGGTCAAGAGCTGGTATTGTTGAAGGAAAGTAAGTGAATATCAAGGCCTCAAGTACAAATGGTTGAGGGTTAATATGTCACTATTGGGTGTTAAGGCCTCGAGTATAAATGGTTGGGGGTCGACATGCCAATATTGGATAAAGAGGAGCATCAAGGCCTTGAGCATAAATGGTCAAGGGTCGATGTGATAAGTCTTGAGGCAAGTATTGAGGCATTGGGTATAAATGGTCAAGGGTCAATACGTTGTTAGTCACCGAGGCCTTGGGTACAAGTGGTCAAGGTCGATGCACAGTTTGAGGCCTTGGGTAAAAATGGTCAAGGGTCGAAAGTCGAGCTCTGTAGAGAAGCGTTGAGGCCCTGGGTATAATGGTTAGGGGTCAATGCAACTCGAAGGGTCAGTCTTAGAGAGTTTTTGTGAAAGCTAACTATGAGTGTTGAGTGAGCTCATGGAGCTTTAGTGGAGTTTAGTGTGCATGGCATGATGCAGGATTTCATGTGTTGGACAATTCTCGTGTTTTACTTGTGTATGTGCATTGAACATGTTACATGTGTTATCGTTTTTAGGAGTATGTTGGATGCAGGTGAAAAGCATGTTGTTTGTCTTGCTTGATGCTTAGTGACTTATTAGGTGGGAGCTACTTACCAGTACGTGTTATGTACTGAACCACCACCAGATTTTGCAGGTGATGATGATTACTACGACCATGGTGATGTTGAAGAGGAGGCATGGAAGGAGAAAAACCATAGCTATTACTTATTTGGCTAGTAGTTACTTTTGTTAAGTCTAGTTGAGTTATTTACTTTATAGTTGGACATTTTGGGCTGTAAATTGGTTAATGGAGTTTCCTTCCCTTTTTGTTTAAGTTTTGCATTGAGTTTGTTTATTAGGTGTTATGTTTTTGCTCGAGGTGGGATATTAGACTTTAGGTTACTTTATGTTAAGGATTGGTTTCATTATGAGTTTACTAGGTAGTTTGTTCTTGATATATTTAGAATGTTGATTCGTTATGAGTCTTTGATAGTTTTGTGAATTGGAGGTGAGAATGGCTGTTATCTGGTTATCTGGCATAAAAGTGTGTTTACTTTGTCCAACACGTGTTAGGAAAAATTTTGGCATTGTTGTAGTTATGTCGTTATGCTGCTGAAATTTTCGGGGCATATTAATTGTAAGTTAGGCTAATTTTTGGGGGTGTTACAAAAATTGAGGAAAACAAGTCTTTAACAAAATTGTAAAATATTCATAAAATAATATAATTTAAAATCTCAATTTTAGGATTGACGGGAACAAATCTATATTATTTCTAGAATTGAGAGAATAAAAACATAAAAATTTTGAAGTTTATTTGAATCCCTTTAAATTAATGGATTGAAAATTTTCCAAATCACATGTAATATTTAAAAAATTAGTGTAAGACTTTCTTTTCTTTGAGAACTATCCAAGGCAAATGAATAATTAATGTGAGAGATATTGAAAAAAGAATATGAGGGTATTTTGGTAAAAAAAAATCTTTAAAGAAATTTGTAAAATATACATAAATTAATAAAAACAAAAAAGTTCAATTTTAGAATTTATGGGAACAAATCCTTAATAATGAAAATTTGAAGAATTATAGAAAAAAACTAATATCAACTTAGACTTTTGAACTCAAGGTTTAACAAATCTGCACGCCAAACACTGATTTCAGAACTCCAAACTAAACAACTATGCATCTAAAACACAGAATTCCTAATTTCAGACTAAACAACTCTACACTCCAAACATACACTTCCTAACTCTCCAACATAATTAAATTCTTCAGACTTGCTAACTCGTACACCTTATCCCAAATAAATCCTTAATACAAAAAACTTGCCTGACGTCTCTTCCATTAACATGGAGTAAGAAGAAAATTTAAAATGACAAACTATTTATTGTTGCACTTTTTTCTTTTTTGGATCAAAATTTGTTGTTGCACTTAATTCAAAAAGAAGTAGTGAAAACCCAACCAACATTAATTATCGTACTCCAAAATTGGATTAGCCCGAGTCCTCGCCCTTTTCTGTTCAATAAAATTAAGATCTTAAAATGTAATCCAAGTTCATAATTTCCAATTTGAACAAAATAGCAAAATAGCACACAATGAGTGCTTAGCTCTATCAACCACGTTGATAGAAGATATTATTTTAAAAAAAGTAGATAATTTTTAAAGGTTTTTTTAAAATACATTCAATAAAAGATAATATATTTTTCAATGATTTTTAATGTTCGTTGATAAATATTTATCTTTTCCAATTTTTTTAATGATCTCCGATAAAAAAATAGATATTTTTCAAATGTTTTTCGTTTTATTATAAATAAATACCTTGGGTAAACCATAATATATTTTTCAAAAGTTTGGCTGAAAATATACATATTTTTCAAAGGGTTTTAATGACAACCTTTAATAAAAAAAAGGGAAAAAAGCATTTTTGACCCCTAAACTTTGCATGTTGTATCAATTTTAACCCTAAACTTTCAATTTCATCAATTTAAACCTCATACTTTACAAATTGTATCAATTTTAACCTTAAACTTTTAATTTCATCAATTTAAACCTCAAACTTGTATAAATGTATCAATTTACACCCTCGGTTAAGTTTCCATTTCAATCCTTATTAGAAAAGTTTTCCACACATGTCCAAAGTCACGTGTTACTCTATAATAGGTATGTATTTGTTATTTTTTTTTTAAAAATAAAATTGCTGAAGAAAATTGGAGTAGACTCTCCATAATGTCTTTCAATTTAGAGCATGACTTTTTTTCAATTTTTTTTTTACTTCTTATCTTATCTGATTCTATTTTTTTTTTCATTTAATTAATTGAAGGTATTTCAATTGTAATGCATGATTCTACTTAATCCACCGGCTTTTAGTAGAAACAAAGCTTATTTGCACCATATTTGTTCTCAATGGAGTACTCTCCTTTTTGAATCGTTTGCCAATATTTTTTTTTTAATTTCTCATCGGCCTTTAACTTGATTTGTCCTCCATCCACTGCAATGGACGTGGGACTTTCATAATCATCAACCTCATTAGAATTTTTGTCCTTTTCTCTCCAGCATCGATGTCACTTTAATCACTTGTAAGATTGTCGACGGGGCCAACAAGGTCGGCTAGACCAGTTCATTATGTTCATGGGCGTCATTTTGTTTGCCATTTCCTCTCTTGTTCTCTCCCGCATTTTAGCTGAGCTCAATCTTCTTTATACTTGTCGTAATTGGTATTGACACCAATGGCGAGGGAGACATGTTCATTTTGTGTGAGTCATACTTTTGAAAGTCGAGTTCGTGGTTTTCATGATGGTGGCGATCTAGAATTGTTTAATTATTCTTTTAGTAAATTTATTTTTTTTTTAAATAACAAATAAGTACCTATCATAGAGCAAAATGTGGCTTTGGACATATGTGGGAAATCTTTCTAATGGTGATGGAAATGAAAACTTAAACGAAGGTGTAAATTGATACACTTTTTGAAGTTTAAATTGATGAAATCAAAAGTTTAGGGTTAAAATTGATACAATTTACAAAGTTTGAGGTTTAAATTGATGAAGTTAAAAGTTTAGGGTTAAAATTGATACAATTTGCAAAGTTTGAGGTTTAAATTGATGAAATTGAAAGTTCAGGGTTAAAATTGATACAACATGCAAAGTTTAGGGGTCAAAAATGCTTTTTTCCCTAAAAAAAAATAGATATGGCCAAGTTGAGTGTAGCTCAATTTGTTAAGACATATATCGTCGATCAAGAAGTGAAAGGTTTGAATGCCCCCACTCTCACATACGGTTATTGAACTCAAAAAAAATAAAAAATAAAAAATAAAAAATAAAAAATAAAAAGTGAATATTTTTCAAAGGTTTTTTTTAGTACATTTCATAAAATATAGTATATTTTTTAGAGGTTTTTAATATTTGTTGATAAACATATTATTTTTCAAAGGTTTTTAATAATTTCTAATAAAAGGTGGTAAGCTTTTTAAATTTATAATGTAGAAAAATATTGTGGGAGTGAAGGTTTGAACTTCTATCTTTTGCTCAAGGGTATATGTCTTGACCAATTGAACTATGTTTTGGTCGGTAATCTAATTAATTTAGAACTTAAATATATATTAAATTATTGAACTCAATATATATATAACAACAACGAAATCTAAAAAAACAACAAAAATTAAAAAAGAAAAAAATCTAGCATATTGTTTATAGAGGCAGCAAAAATTGACGTGTATTATTTTAATGGATGACTTTACTGAAATGCATTGCAGTTAGGTCCAGTTTGTCGTCTAGTACGGCTACTTGGGCTGCTGTGTTGGTCAACGAAGACTGAAGACCGTTGAAATTCCCCCTTTCTACACGCCTAACTAATGTACACACAAACCTCGTTCGTCCATCTCCCACGTTGTTATTAATTAGGGTTTTGTTTGGTTGGTAATCTCAAAACAAAAATTCGAAAACAATCGAGCTTTGGTTGGTGACTGAAAATAGAAATTTGAAAACAATAGATTTGTGTTTGGTAGCAAAATTTAGAAACTAAATTCTAATTTAACCATTGTTCAAGATATATTTGATAATATATTTATAAATTTTTAGTTACCAACCAAATATTAGGTTGAATCTCAACTATTATTATTTAATTTATGAAAATGTTTTATGTTATAAATTTTATATAATTATTATTTTATAGTATCATATCATTTATAATATATTATATTATGCATATTTTAATTTAATAAAAATGAAATGAGTTGATAATATGGAATACTATATTTATCCAATTTTTTACCTTTTTTAATGTCATTTTGCATCTTAAATTTCAAATTTGAAATCTTGTTTTTAGAATCTTCACTATTTTAGATCACAAAATCCTAAAATAATTTTCTTAAACAAATCGGATATTTGCTGGATCCATTTGATTTAGAGAATCTAAAAAACTCAGATTGCATAAAAAGCAAGCCTTTTTTTTTCCCTAAAATTCTGCTTTAGCCTATGGAGATTCAAAAGAATGTTCTATTTTCATTCTTACAACTTTTAAAACGTCTATTTTAATTTGTGACCTTTTAAGCTTTTTTTGTTTTAGTTGTTCCTTGACACTTCAAAGTATCTATATTTTTAATCTTTTGATTCAAAATAGACAGTTATTTTGATCCTTGCCATTATATTGCTTTTAACAAACGGATAATATCACTCCAAGAATTCAAGGTTATCTCGACATTATTTCTCCTGATGCTTTAAATATGGTCGGGCAAAATAGGAACTCCTGACGGTTTAGTTAACCGTCGGTAAAGATGAAGAGAATTATCGATGGTTTACTAAACCGTCGACATAGGATACTTAATCTCGACGGTTTTGACTAAACCGTCGGCAAATGGGGGAATAAAGGCCGACGATTTATCAAACTGTCGGCCATTGGGTGAGAAACCTTGAGCCCCATTTTCCCATCTCCTTCAAAAAATTTCCCATTTTCTCTCATCTCCCTTCCCTTTTCTCCCACCCACGCTCCCACCGCCCGCCGACCGCCCCATCTGCAAGCTACCTGCCATTCACACGCTACCTTTTCTCCTTTCCCTTCTCTCCTTTCCCTTCCATTCTATCCCACCCACGCTCCACCACCCGCCAATGGCAACATCACTCACCATTTGCACGACATCGTAGTCTGACCGTTGCTCGTGCCCAGCCCCTTTCCTTTTCTTTTTTTTTTTCTTCTCTTCCATGCACCCCGCTCTCCTTTGGAGGCCGGGTCGCCGCCCAACTGGCCGCCGACCACTTCACCACCACCGCCCAATCGACCTCCGACCACCTCGCCTTGCTGTCGCTCTTGGATTTTGGTAATATTGTAAAGTTTTTGATTTTTTTGAGTAGTTAATATACTTATATTAAAGATTATTTTGCAAATCTATTTAAGTTTATTGTATTTTAATTTATGTAACCTCAGATTTGCGAGTTCGAACATTTTCAAACTCAAACCAACAAAGGTTCTAGCTTCTTTGGTTAAGAAAGTATGTAGAAATCCACTTTTAAACCTTTTCAAACTCGAACAAAGTATGTTAGATCATTCTCTAACGTTTGAAAAGTTTTTTTTTTTTTTTTTTTTTGTAGTTTCGAACTCATTTGTACACTTTTTCAGCAAAGATTTAGTATGTTTCGGTAAATTTTAGGTGATAAATCTATGTTTAGGCTTTTTCAAACACAGTTATAATAGTTCATATTGGTATTTAATTGTTGAATTCTTTTGTTTTAGGATTTGGTTCCATCTTGGAACGTTGAAATAAATTTTAAGGTAGGTTTGGATTGATTTCGAGCATAGTTAAAATAGTTTAGATTGATATCTAACCTTTGGAACTCTTCCTTTCTCTATTTTGAATTTGTATTTTATAGTTTATTGTAAAAAAGTAGATATATATGCATTTGGTTTATTTATACTTTAAAACTTATTTTTAGTTATTTTGTAAATGTTAATTATTCTTATCCATGGATATGGAGTTGATCATTATGTATGGTTGGTTAGAGTTTTTAGTACTAATTAGACTAGTTGGGTTGTGTAGACAACATAAGTTGGTTAGACTTTTTATGTTATAGATGAGTTATATAATTATGTTGGTTATATAATTATGACTTATGTTGGTTATCACGTAAACAACATAAGTTCTAGATGAGTTATATAATTATGAATTATGTTGGTTAGACTTTTTATGTTGTTTTCATTTACCTAGCCTATACTTTTCATACTTTGTTTTTGGCCTGATACATATACTTAAGTTTTGAAGATAAGTAGAAATTTAAATGAGTTATGTTCACTTTGACAAAAGAAAAAAGAAAAAAAAAAGAGTTAAATTGTAATAATATTGTAGTTTGAGTGTATGATTGTAACAATCATCATAATTGATAAGTCATTTGTGCAAAATTTCAATTTGTCACTACCAAATTAGCAATAGTTATAATACTAGAGTTTAATTGTGCCAATTAATGACCAAATTGTATATGCTTTAAAACAACGCATTTCTGTTGAAGGACTAAAACAAAGTCTTCAAACGGACTACATACTCAAGGTCAATTCTCATCCTCTCAAGTTGACTTTTACTTAGCCTATACTTTTCATTTTTTTTTTAGTTTAATTGTAACAATTTTATGTTGTTTACATTTACCTAGCCTATACTTTTCATACTTTTTTTTTAATACATATACTTTTCATACTTAAGTTTTGCTTTTGATAAGTAGAAATTCAAATGAAAATTTTAATTAATTTTCATTCATTAACTATAGGTCACTCAACTATAGACCTAGAGTTATACTCTTATGCACTGTAGGACAAATTGTGTCAATAGATATAATCATTACATGCAAGTCGATCCTTCACGAGTTGTTCGTAATTACAGCTGGGTCAAAAGTTCGTTTTACCCCTATAATTACATCTTGCACCTTAAGTACCACTGATTCTCTAATGAACAATCTGTTTATAATCTAATTATAAACTAAGTCCCTCTCGGGCCAATGAGAGGGTGGGGCCCCATTGCCGAAATCATCACTTAAGGGAACTACTCATCTACTTACCCTATATGGGAAGGAGTGAATTTCATCTTGTGAGATTATGTTCCCAGCTCCCTATTTAGTCAAGTCCCCAAAATGGTAGGCATATTGAATCGGCTATAAAAGCCACTCTCACCCATGCAAATCAAAAGATAAGCCCTTACAGGCAGGAGTTCATAACTCACTCAGGATTAAGATCGAGTCGCATATGATCATCCTGATGAAATATTAATCTTCTCAATTAACGGATTTATAAAGAGAGATTAAATATTTCATGGTCAAGTCTTATACAAATTCATTGTATAAGATACCCCCACTCACATGTCTCCACATGAATGATTTGGATCAAATCATTTGTAACCATTACAAAGTGAGTCGTATCAATAGTGTTACCAGGATGAGGCACCCAACCTTATCTATATACTATGACTCCGTAGGTTATTTCTTGAACACGATTCTCCTGTATGTCAACAACATATTGTTCAAGATTACACTAATAAACCTTGGATTTTTCATATAATAGATAATATTATATTGCAAATAAAATAATCAAAATTATTATTAATTATTAAATAAATGATTAATTACGAGGCTTTAGGGCATAAATCCCAACAATAGCTAGGAAGACTTTGTGGAGGAGATAAAGACATGCCAAAAATATCTTCATATTTACTCCAAGTAAGTTTACTTAATCTTATTTTTTAGTTTAATTTTAAATAAAATCAAAGACGATCCAATGCTTCCGATGCGGAGTGAAATGTTCATTCTATCAAGTTTAGTTGTTATGTGTTTATAGTTTTGATCTCATGTTCAAGTCTTTATTTTTTATAAGTGGGTTGAGTCGACATTATTCTAAGAACAGGTTGAAGATCACCATGAAGATGATGAGAACTTCTTATATTCATTAAACTTTTGTTTCTTGAGTAGGTTTATTTGTGTTAAAGTTTTATTTTTATCTTGTATGAATTTATGAAACGAAGTGTAATCAAATTTGGTTTAATATAAAGTGTTATTTGATTTATTTTGTGTATAATTTATTTTAGGTACAACATGTTCAAATTATAGTGAAAATCTAGACAAAAATTTATTGAAATTAATAAAATATCCAAGATAAGCAATGTTGACCAAATTTGCAGTTTGGTCAGCCTTTCCTTGAATTGCCAACCAAATGGAATTGCCGACTAAATTGCATTTGGTTGGCATTTTCAAGAATTGCTGACCAAATGACGTTTTGGTCAGCAATTTAAGGAAATGCCAACCAAACTGAAAATTTGGTCGGCCTTTCCCTAAAAAGGCCGACTAAACAGAATTTGGTCGACATTGCCTAGAAAGGCTAACCAAAGGGTGGCGTCAAAATTTCTAGGAAATGTTGACGCCACCAATATTTAGTCGACAAACGCTTCCCTGACAGGGATCTACCGATGATCGTGCGATGCAATTTTTGTCGTTGGAATACTTTTTCCAACGGTTTTTGGACTTTTCTCGATCATTTTTTGGCATCGAAAAAACTCAAAATTCTTGTAGTGATTATGGGAGAATCTTAACCGCCTAGGTTGTTTGATAAAACAAATTATTTATTAATCTATCAAGAATTACTTTTTAATTTACTAACCGAGCAAAAACTGATAAATACCAATTTTTAGATTTTACTTTTCTTAAAATCTGCCATCTGCTCTAACCGTTTACAAATCTCAAATTTATCCTTCCACATATATATATTTTCACATCTATTCTCTCTTATATTAATAAAATTTTGATTGATTTAATTTTTATAACAATTATTTTTCTTAATTTTTTATTAAATAATTTAGATTAAACAAAATTAGATGCAATTTAAATCATATAAATTTTGAAATAATTATCTTATAATAAATTAGAAATTAGATATCAATATGTGAAATAATAAGCCTACTTTAGTCGTTATAATTAAGACACAACAATTTAATATTAATTTACCAAACACCATAACTAGTTTTTTCTAATTTAAAATTGAAATTTACCAAACACTATTTTACTTCATTTCAAAGCTGATTTTTCTAAAAGCAAAGTTGTTAGCAATTATTTTTAAAGCTATAACAATCCCAAACTAAACCTTAATTTCTTGACTTCAATATGTATTTGAGCCATATTAAATTAGTTGAGACGAATATTGGGCCGACAAATATTTAGGTGATAAAATAATAGCAAGAAGCAGTATAATTAAAAAAGATATTTCGAAAGTTCGAAAACAAAATTGGTTATTTTTAAGAAAACCTAAGGACTAAAATATATAACTTTAAAGTATAGGATTCAAAAGGTTAAAATGAGATTAATTTATTTCTAAAGATTTATAGTTAAGGTCTTGTTGAGGATCCCACATTGGAAAAATGTAGAGAGACCTCACGATTAATAAGATACATGAGCTACTCCTCTCATAGCCAATTGGTTTTGAGATAGAACCCCATGTAATCTAATAGGTCTGACTTAACGAAATAATTTTCTTGAGTCATTTTTCTATTGGTGTCTTCATTGCCGGAAAAGCTTGGGGACTATTGACCACCTTTTCATGCATTGCTCCTATGTGGATAGCCTTTGGCAATTTTTTTGGTCACAATTCGAGTATAAATATTCAACAAGCTGACAAAATTGAAGATTTCATTAAAGATAATCTCCTCCCCGATTTAAACACAGCTCGTAAGATCTTTTGGTCAAACATTTTTGGGTGCAATTCTTTGGCACTTATGGCTTCAGCGCAACGATAGAATTTTCAATGATTTCTCTAAAGATCCTTCGATTCTTTGGGAAGACGTTATATCTCATGACGCATCTTGGGGTTCAAAATCCACTCTTTTTTGTGATTATGATACTTCTTCCATAACTTTAAATTGGAGAGCTTTTTTGCAGCCTCCCTTTTTGTATGTTCTCACGTACTTTTGAATGAAGTATCCTTTAAAAAATAAATATTGATTTTTCTAATGAATATTTGAGATTTTTTTTCTTGATAAATTTGATGTTTGGGACCACGGGTCATCGATTTATAGTCGGGTTGAGTGCTTTTGAGCTAGATTTGGACATTTTATAGTTAAAATTTGGGGTCAAAATTAAAAAAACTGTCTTAAACAAAGTTAAATGACCCACCCCCCCCCCCCCCCCCCCCCCCCCCCCCAAAAAAAAAGTAAAAAATATCTAAAAATTATTAAGATCCGTTTGATAATCATTTGGTTTTTTGGGTTTTTGATTTTTGAAAATTAAGCCTATAAATACTACTTCCACCTATGAGTTTTCTAATTTTGTTATCTACTTTTTACCTATGTTTTCAAAAACCAAGTCAAGTTTCGAAAACTAAAAAAAGTAATTTTTAAAATTTTGTTTTTGTTTTTTAAATTTGGCTAAAAATTCAAATGGTTTATTAAGAAAGATGAAGCTCATGTAGAGAATTAATGAGAAACCAAGTACATTTTTGAAAAACTAAAATCTAAAAATCAAATAGTTATCAAATAAGCCTAAATTTTTCGATATAATTTAGGATAAATGACTAGCTTATCAAATTTATGAGAAATTATTTTAAGAGGGAGACTACATTCACATTGAAGCTTGGATCTAGAGAGAGTAGATAGGCATCTTCGATGAAGCACGATGGCTTTGAAAGCTCTTCACTTTTGACCCAAATATTCAAATTGAAAAACCCAATAATTAATGAACCGTTTAGAAATTTGCAAGTTTTTTATTTTTTAAAGGTGTGGTTGGTGAGTTCTCTTCTCATTTGTTACTTTACTCCCTATAAAAAGCAGCCAAACCGCCACTCGTTTTTATGCATCCATATCTCTCCACACAAATCCTTCTTCAACTTTCTCTCATTCTCTCTTTCATTTCAAACCCCAAAACAAAACAAACCCTTTTCATATATCCACCATGCCGATCGATACCTCTGCAGTTTCCGGCCAAATTGTGTGTGTCACCGGCGCCGGAGGCTTCATTGCTTCTTGGCTTGTCAAGCTCCTTCTTGAGAAGGGCTACACTGTTAGAGGAACTGTTAGAAACGCTGATGATCAAAAGAATGCTCATTTGAAAGACTTGGAAGGAGCTAAAGAGAGGTTGTCTTTGTTTAGTGCTGATCTTCTTGATTTTGAGAGCCTTAAAGCTGCCATTATGGGTTGTGATGGTGTTTTCCACACTGCGTCTCCGGTGACGGATGATCCCGTAAGAACTTTGTCCTCTTTTCTCTCTTACTCTTAAGTTTAACATTATAATTACCCCTGAACTCAAAAACTTTAGCTGGGATATTACCATAAACGGGACTTTTTATTCATATTCCTAACATTTCGCCCTGAAGGAAGTAGTATATAATTAACAGAGTTTTTAATATACATAAGATCCCTTCCTCTCATGCTATTTAACTATAATGGAACTTGAAAGCATAAACAAATAGGCTATGTTGAATTTAAGTTGTTATCTGTATTCCTGACATCCAAATTTTTCAGGAAAAGGTGGAGCAAGCCATAATCGGGACAAAGAACGTCATGAACGCCGCTGCCGAAGCAAAAGTTCGACGGGTGGTGTTCACGTCGTCAATCGGCACTGTCTACATGAACCCTAACCGGAGCCCGGACACGGTGGTTGATGAGTCTTGTTGGAGTGACCTTGACTTTTGCAAGAACACCAAGGTAAATTAACATAATAACCCTTAATTAACTTAGAAAAACATAGGCTCTTTCTTTTGAAAATACACCAATTTAAGTATGGAAATTATATGTACAGAATTGGTATTGCTATGCAAAGACAATAGCAGAACAGACAGCATGGGAAGTGGCAAAAGAAAGAGGAGTGGATCTAGTTGTGGTGAATCCAATGTTGGTGTTGGGACCTTTGTTGCAAGCTGGTGTGAATGCAAGTGTGGTTCATATAATGAAGTATTTGACAGGATCTGCAAAGACATATGTGAATGCAGTACAAGGATATGTTGATGTTAAGGATGTCGCAAAAGCTCATCTTTTGGTTTATGAATCTCCTTCAGCTTCAGGCAGATACATATGCGTTGAAAGCATGCTTCACCGTGGAGAACTGGTCGAAATTCTTGCCAAGTTCTTTCCCGAATATCCTATTCCCACCAAGTAAGTTTCCTCTCTGAAAAATTTCTATTACTAGTAGGATATTCCTTTTTGTTGAACTTATAGTTTTACTTTTATAAATAATATTCTTCAATATCGGTAGATCTCATATCATTTTTAGAAAAAATATATTGACGTGTCAGACAATAAATTAATAGGAGTATTCATATACTCTTGTAGTGCCTAAATTTTTTCCCTTCCCTCTCCATCCCTATCTCTTCAGTCGTCTATTGTCGTTTTAGCTTTAAAAAAGAAAGAAAAACTCAAATAAGCTATATTTGAGTGGGGGAAAAAAATAATTTCCAACTTTTTTAGAACAAACCATTTAGTGAAAAAATGTTTGGTGTGAAATTATTATTTTTTTATTATGCTTTGTTAATTGGTTTTTGTTATGACCTCTTTTATTATTTTTTAAACATGTACAATTGTTTTTCTTCAAAAGTTTATGGAGTTGGAATCTCAATTTTCAATTTTACTATAGCAACCTAAAATGCTCTTCTTCGAAGAAACTTCTTCAAAAACTTTTACTTAGTTTTTCAAAAAGACAAATTGTTGGAATACTTTTCTTGACCAACAAAAGTTGCCCAAGATTGAAAATCATTTTTCCTTAAGTGGGAGAGAGAAAGCATTGCCAATTAATTTGACTTGAGCACCTCACCTTTTTCTTCAATAATTCAATTAAATAATATTACACTATGTAATATTTGTCAGAAGCAATTTGATAATAGAGAATAATGGGTTATATTTAATGTATTTGTTATAGGTGCTCTGATGAGGTGAATCCCAAGAAGAAACCTTACAAATACACAGTTGAGAAACTCAAGTCATTGGGAATGGAGTTCACACCTATCAAACAATGCATATATGAAACTGTGAGGAGCTTGCAAGAGAAGGGTCATCTTCCACTTCCTTCCCAACTTCAACACTGATTTTTTTTCCATGGCTTCCCATTGCCTTATATACATATATCCAAAAGTTGTATTTTTTTTAGTCTTGTTGAGAAATTTTTTTGGGGAATTAGAAAATTTTATATCCCAAAGTTTGATTTGTAATTTACAAATATTGCATAATGCAAAGCACTTATTATTCTTTAGTTCAACTATGATTTGGTGTATTACTTTCACTCTCCTCTCCCTCTCTCATACTCGATTACTGACAAAATCATCCATGGAAAAAAAAGTGAAAGATGTTAGGGAAACTTCTTGAATCATTATAGCATAAACAATTCTAGAACAATTATCTCATAACCTAGCCTAAATTGAAGACACATATCCAGTAAAGCAATAATTTTATTTGCTTGAATCTTTGAGTACGCGACGATAAAGAAAGAGAGTTAGTTCTTCTTCAATTAAGTCCTTAGAAGTTGAAGTTTGACTTTTGCTATTTGATTCATACTGGTAGAAGATAAATCAGATGTTGGGATAAACACTAAATTCTTAAGGACCAATTATCCCCCTATTAGAAAATCAAGCAAGTAGCTAGAAACAATAATAATAACAATCAAACACAAGACACTAACGATTTTGACATGGAAAAACCTCCTCAAGGTAAGGAGTAAAAAACCACGGACTGATGTCAAAATCTCCACTATAATCAATAATGAATTACAATGAATTTTTCCTAATCACAACTAAGGGCATGCAATCATTGATATCTCAAGATAATAAATCTCGACAAAAACGATAATATTACAAGAGAATAAATTAGAAAGATCTCACTCAAATTGGCACCCAACTACCGACTGCAATCTAACTGTAGATAGCTCCAAAATAAATATCCACCATTCAGATTGAAGATCCTCGTGTTAAGAACACCTTGTCAAAATTTTAGCTCAATCAGACCACAGATTGTCCTCCAAAAGGCTGAAAACAATTTTGTGCGGAATGACTTTTCTTTTCTCTTTTCTTTCTATTTTATCTCTCTGCCATTTTGTCTTATTGTTATTGCACACATTAACATGACCAGCAGCTTTTCCTCAAAAAAAAAAAACAACATGACCGGCAGCTTCAACATTACAAAAATAAAATAAAAAATAAATAAAAACCTAATGGCCCTTATGGCCCTTTGGTGGGCTTTCCACATAAGTGAAAAAAGCCCAACAAATCTCTCACTTTTTGCTATGCGGAGGAAGAGTTGCCATTCCAACGGTGGAACAAAAAAATTCAAGCTTTTCTCTTGGTAGATTCTTAGTCAACATATCAGATCTATTATGATCAGTATGTTAGTATGAGCATGAGTCGATCGGTGTCGATTTTTAGCCTAAACCGATGCCGACTACCGACATGTCAGTTTCTAACGATCGGTTCTAATTGGTTTTAGAGAGGTTGTTTACATCGACCGACCGTCTACATCATCGATTGGTCAATTTTAGTCAGTTTCATGCCTAACGAATTGAACGAAAAAAGTGAGAAAGGAAGAAGAAAAGAAGAAAAAAACGAGGAGAAGAGAAGAAAGAAGAAAAAAAAAGAATAAAAAAAGAGGAAGAAGAGATAAAAAAAAGGAAGAGAAGAAAGAAAGAAAAAAAAAGAAGAGAATAAAGAAAGAAACAGATAAGAAGAGAATAAGGAAAGAAAAACAAAAGAAGAAGAAGAATGAAGAGTGCCAAAGTGAGCATAGCTCGGCGGTAATTGACATATACCCTCTACCAAATAGATTGGAGGTTCGAATCCTCCCACCACCGAAAAATTTCGAACTCAAAAGAAGAATGAAGAATAAAGAAGAGGGAAGATGAAAAGAAGGAAAAATAAAATAAAATGAAATAATGGTTTGTTTTTTAATTATTCAAGGCCTTGGAAAGACTATCATGATGGGTCTTCCCAAGGTGCTACTGCAGCATGTGGTTTTTAACTTAGTTTTTTTTTACATAGTTGGTCGGTTTCGATCGGTTGGTTTGGTTAAGCTCAAACAGATCATCATTCAATGCATCTCTAATCCAGTGATACCTCATATCTATATGTTTAGTTTTGGAATGAAACGTAGAGTTCTTAAGATGAACAACACTCTGGTTATCACATAATATCAATACATACTATTCTAGAATGGAACTACACCACCTGCAAACGTCATCAAATAGCCAGAAGTAGACTTTCAGTTGTCTAAATTATCTCCTGCCAGATCTGAATTAGTGTAACCAACAAGCACTTGCTTTTCACTTCTAAAAGTGAGCTTCAAACTGGAAGTACTTCGCAAATATCTCATAATGCACTTGACTGCCTAACAACACCAACATCAAGAGCAATTACAACAATGTTTTAGTTGGCTAAAGTTGTTGCCGCTTGTGAAGGTATTTTAGTAGTTGAAGATTCTGATAATAGAGTCGATGTTCTAAAACATCTATAGTTGAAAGAACTTGATCCGAAGCATCTTAAGTAATAAAACCAAGATCGACCTCTTGCACCCAATTAAATTTTGGAGCTGAAGTAGAGTCTCCTTGTTTGGTGAAACAACTCAATGTTAAATTGAGAATCTAAAACATTCTCATACTCAGGCCTCAAGCCTATAAAAAGTTTAGAGCTAAAAGCCCTTTTAGACTCTATATATACTCCAACGTGGCTATTGTATGTTTAGATGAAATTCTTTCAGACAAGATCTTTGACTGTTTGAGTCAAATTAATTTGAATGAAGTTAATTACTATTGGATTGGATTGTTTGAAATCATGAGGCTTTTGATGGAGATTTTTACAATCTCATCCTGTTGCACTGGCTTTGCTTTCTTTCTATGTCTAAAGTTTTAATATTTTAGCACATGAGATAGATAAAGGAAGTGTATGGACCCATTAGTCATTAAGAATTTTGTTAAAAGAACAAAAAGAAAAGAAAGAGAAGAAAAATTAATACTTTCTCAAATTGTAGCAAGGTTGCATAGAAATAGAGAGGAAGAGAAATGGAGCTGAAATTTTTGCATATGCAAGAAAATGTCAGAGCTATGTGCTGAATTATGGTCCAAATCCTTGGTTTGGAGTGTTAGTGGAAGCCCCTCTCTGTTACTATCATTTTGTTGGTATATTCTTCTTTTATCCTTCAATAGAAGACCTTTGCAAAATTATTGGATTTTCTTTATTGGGTTTCTTAAGTTTAATGCATGTTTCTTTTCTTAAAAAACAAAACAAAACAAAATTTATACTCGATACATTCTAAAAGATAACACATGTCTACACACTAATTAGTAGATACTTCGTACTAACTGACTTTATGATGTGGTGTATTTTCATTAGCCTCTTTTTATTCCATATAATAGAATAATAGATCACACCCAAATTTTTTATCCACACAAAATATACATTATATTCGAAAATCATTATAAACTTATATTATTTAGTAGGTAAGGAAGTAATTTTCTTTTCAAAAAATGTGACTATATTTTATATCCAAGTATCTAGCCCGCCACACCTTTAATAATTAATATGTTTATTTGTTCAATCAACTACCTCAATAGAATTTGTCCTCTAATATATCTCACTCAGTTAAAAGTTCATTAAAAAAAACAAATTAATTCCAACTAGAACTACCATAAAGTTGAGATAATTCTATATGATCTCAATTATTCACAAAGGAGGAGAGAGAAAAACAGAGTTGATTTTCGTTGAAGCTTGGTGGGCTCAAGAGAAGCTACATATGCATCTTCGGTTGAAGCATAGTAGTTTGAGTAGTCTCACTTTGACCCAAATATTCAATAGGAGCCAAAGTAATTAAGTGTTATAATTAACATAAATTAAAACGTGTGCTACATTTTTTGATAGGTTGTGGTAGGTGGCTTTGTGTCCTATAAAAGCAGCGCCAAAGGCCACTCATCTCCATCAAAACTTCAATCTTCTTCAACTTTCTCTCATTCTCTCTTTCATTTCAAACCCCAAAACAAAACAAACCCTTTTCATATATCCACCATGCCGATCGATACCTCTGCAGTTTCCGGCCAAATTGTGTGCGTCACCGGCGCCGGAGGCTTCATTGCTTCTTGGCTTGTCAAGCTCCTTCTTGAGAAGGGCTACACTGTTAGAGGAACTGTTAGAAACGCTGATGATCAAAAGAATGCTCATTTGAAAGACTTGGAAGGAGCTAAAGAGAGGTTGTCTTTGTTTAGTGCTGATCTTCTTGATTTTGAGAGCCTTAAAGCTGCCATTATGGGTTGTGATGGTGTTTTCCACACCGCGTCTCCGGTGACGGATGATCCCGTAAGAACTTCATCCTCTTTTCTCTCTTACTCTTAAGTTTAACATTAAAATTACTCCTGAACTCAAAAACTTTAGCTGGGATATTACCATAAACGGGACTTTTTATTCATATTCCTAACATTTCGCCCTGAAGGAAGTAGTATATAATTAACCAGAGTTTTTAATATACATAAGATCCCTTCCTCTCATGCTATATTTAACTATAATGGAACTTGAAAGCATAAACAAATAGGCTATGTTGAATTTGAGTTGTTATCTGTATTCCTGACATCCAAATTTTTCAGGAAAAGGTGGAGCAAGCCATAATCGGGACAAAGAACGTCATGAACGCCGCTGCCGAAGCAAAAGTTCGACGGGTGGTGTTCACGTCGTCAATCGGCACTGTCTACATGAACCCTAACCGGAGCCCGGACACGGTGGTTGATGAGTCTTGTTGGAGTGACCTTGACTTTTGCAAGAACACCAAGGTAATTAACATAATAACCCTTAATTAACTTAGAAAAACATAGGCTCTTTCTTTTGAAAATACACCAATTTAAGTATGGAAATTATATGTACAGAATTGGTATTGCTATGCAAAGACAATAGCAGAACAGACAGCATGGGAAGTGGCAAAAGAAAGAGGAGTGGATCTAGTTGTGGTGAATCCAATGTTGGTGTTGGGACCTTTGTTGCAAGCTGGTGTGAATGCAAGTGTGGTTCATATAATGAAGTATTTGACAGGATCTGCAAAGACATATGTGAATGCAGTACAAGGATATGTTGATGTTAAGGATGTCGCAAAAGCTCATCTTTTGGTTTATGAAACTCCTTCAGCTTCAGGCAGATATATATGTGTTGAGAGCATGCTCCACCGTGGAGAATTGGTTGATATTCTTGCCATGTTGTTCCCTGAATATCCTCTTCCCAACAAGTAAGTTCACTGAAATCTCATCCTATTGATGGTCTCTAATATTAATTCAATAAATATAATAGGTTAATTTACAAGTTTAGTTTTTAAACTTTCAAGTTTATGTCTATTTCGTCCATGAACTTTAAAAAATGTCGAATAAGTCCTTTAAACTTTCAGTTTTGTGTCTAATAGGTCATTAAATTTTTAATTTTGCATCTAGTAAGTTCTTGACTTATTCGATATTTTTTATAATTCACTGACTTATTGGACACAAGATTAAAAGTTTAAAGATAATAATGGGTTCTATTTGATATGGATAATAATGGGTTCTATTTGATGGAATTTTTATAGGTGTTCTGATGAGGTGAATCCCAAGAAGAAACCTTACAAATACACTGTTGAGAAACTCAAGTCATTGGGAATGGAGTTCACACCTATCAAACAATGCATATATGAAACTGTGAAGAGCTTACAAGAAAAGGGTCATCTTCCTCTTCCCTCCCAACTTCAACATTGATCTTTCTCATGAGGCTTATATCCAGAATTTGTAATTTTTTTGGTATTGGGAAATTGGGGGAAAAAATTGTATCCCAGTGTTTGATTTGCAATTTAGAAATTTAATTGCATTCAAACTCTTGTTATTGATCTTAGTTAATTATATGATAATTTCACATATGATTGTCAAGTATTACTTTTGACTTTTCTCTCCTTTTTAAACTTGAAGTTATATAAAATAATAAATATGTGAATCTTATTTAATTATGTATTTGAATCAAGATAGGCTCCCTTCAAATAAAATGTATTTGCAATTTTTTTTTTTAAAATTAAACAATATATGGGGTGAGGATTCAAGACACACACACACACATATATAGATAGATATATTGAGTTCAACAACATGTAGAGTGAGAAATTCAAACTTCTAACAAATTGATCGACAATATATACCTTAACTAAAATTGGGTTATGTTCGAGTTGACTGCAATCATAAAAATCTACATTAATCGTATATGGCTAATAATGTAGTATACAACAAACAAAAGGTATTAATTTCATCACCTATTTAAATTTAAGGTTCAGAGAAAAAAAAAGGTTAAATTATCAAAAATACCCTTGAACTATGGGGTTGGTTTCAATTATACTGCTAAACTTTGAAAAGTTTCATTTTAACCCTTAAACTTTGAAATTTGTTTCAAAACAACATTTGAAGGCTTTTTTTCGTTAAATTCATGGACGAAAAATGATGTTTTTGCATTTATATTGTTGCTTGTGTGAACATATTTGAACATATACGTTGAAAAAAAAATCAAAACATATGCAAATACGTCGTTTTTCGTCCCTAAATTTAACGGAAAAAACCTTCAAGGGTTGTTTTGAAACAAATTTCAAAGTTCAAGGGTTAAAATGAAATTTTTTAAAGTTCAGGGGTATAATTGAAACCAACTCCATAGTTCAAGGGTATTTTTTATAATTTAACAAAAAAAAAAAAGGTTATGGTTAATTAAATTTTACTTGGACAAAATATAAAAAAAGAAAATTTAAAAAATATAAAATAATCCTAGTTTCCATGAAAATATGATGGGAAATTCGAATATTGTAGTGTAGGATGTGTTTCTTGACCAAAGAAAAGAAAATTGAAATGCGTTACGCCATTTTTGACTAGTGAACGAAATCCATATTACACCCATTACCCACCAAAGAAAAATGGAATCTAATTTTATAATTGAAATTGGACTTTAAGAACTTTAAGAGAAGTCTTCTCAAAGTCCACACACCACACAAATAAAGAGACATCAAAATCAACTCGGCATGCTTTCTTACATTATACCAAATATTACATAAAGTTAGGTCAATCCAAATTTGGATAATTCAAGTGATCTAATATTAATGTTTAGTTCGGTGTATTAATTCTAAACGCATTCTTTAAAATGAATTGTTTAATATTTATCATGTATAGTTATATGGGTATAAAACATTACCTTTTTCAATGAGTGCTATTGAAAATAGTGTGTTTTGTAAGAGAAAAGTATATTTTATATCCCAAAATAGATTCTAATGGTGTGTTTGAGAATTTCTTGTGACATAATATATTGCATGTGTCACTTTCTTCTTTTTAGAAACTATGTCAATTCTTTACCAAACACACAATGTTAAATCAACTAACATTTGTCTAATAAACGTGATGTGTTGTCATTTAATTAATGGTAACTGTTAAAGATTAATATTTTATAGAGACAAAATTTAAAATTCAAATATGATGCATTAAAGTTTATAGGAATAAATTTGTAAATTAACCTAATTAATAATTGATTTGACTAACTTGGAACAAAAAGTTTGTAATCATTCACATGATCATAAACCAAATTAAGAATACTAGTTAAAGTAATAATCAAAGTCAGAGGTTCGATTCTCCCATCCCACATATTTAAAAAAAAAAAATCTAATGGAGGACGTTAGTAGGAAGATATTAATTATTTGAGAGAGAGTAAAGAATAACATAATTGGCTTCAATCTCTCTTATTGGCTAAATTAAAAATTATATTTATAACTAAAACCTAAACCCACTTACCCACCACATGATGGTTTAGTTTTTTTTTTCTTTGAGTCAAATTATATATATATTTTTTCATATTCCTAGCCGTGTCAGTTTCATCAATACATTTTAAAATTTTAATTCATCCGTTGAGTCAAATTAATCTTCATATTTCATATTTATTGTATTAAAAAAATTGACTCAAATTAATAAATTGAAGTATGAAGAGGAGATTATTTTAAAATATATATAGAGAGAGAAAAACTTAACAAAAATAAAGTGGAGAATATATATAACGCAACCTTTTAAAAAGGGTTAAAGGGAACTTTCCATTGACTAAAACAGTTAAGTCTTTGGTAGGTGGGGTCAGTTAAGGTTGGCCAAGTTTCCACCATAAAGAGTTGGTGGAGAACAATCTTAACTTTTGTTATGTGTGAACAATGGAATTTAAAAAAAAAATGATAGAAATATTTTAATACATTTCTTTTTTTTTTGAAGAATGGACAATTTTTGTTCAAAATATCTCACCTCTTATCTGAAATGAAAATTGATACTTGCCCATGTAACTTAACTGATAAGGTCATAATTGTTCGGCACACAACTAGGTTTAGACCATAGCTCTGATGGTACCAATTAATTAATAAGGACAACGGACTTCCATATATCTCTACAATGGTATAATATTGTCCACTTTAGGCATAAGCCATCATGACTTTGTTTTTGGTTTCCCAAAAGGCCTCATACCAAAAGAGATAATTGTCCTCACTTATATACTAATGATCACTCTCTTCTCTAGCTAATGTGGGACATTTGTTTGCACTCCTAACATTAACTATATTTTAAATATAATTTTTCTATCTTGGTGTAGAGAAAACATGATAAAAAATTTACTATATTATGTTAAGTTTGGAATTTTTGTTTTTAAAAAATTGGCTTATCTTTTAAAAAGTTTTACCATTTGCGGCTATTTATTGAAAAAAAGAAAATTCTCAAATTTAGCATAGTCACATAATCCAAGTAAATTTTATAAAACAAAAAATTCCAACTAAGATTATGTGACTAGGCTAAATTTGAGAATTTTCTTTTTTATGAACCACCTTCAAATGTGGGTTTACAGATTTAGTTCTAAAATTAAAAGAAATTTAATTGTAACTTTGAATTTAGACCAATAGTCCAGTTCAAAATTGATTTTGCCTGGTCGTCCAATTTTTTTGTCCACATGTTTTTTTATCTAGGGTAGCTAACTTATTTTAGTATCATTCATTGATTGTGGTCTAATTAGTGTTATTTGTCAATTGAAGTAACAATATTAACATCATTGACTAATTCAAATAAACATGAGTGAAAACAATTTTAAAGTTTACAAATCAACTCAATAGATACAACCATCAAATTTCGTAAATTAAATTTATATAATTCAATCTTAAACTTTTTGTAGTTAAATTTAAAATAGGGTAAAATACACTTTTAGTCCCTAAAGTTTGGGGTAGTATCTATTTGGTTTCTAAGGTTTCAAAGTGGACACTTTAGTCCTTGAGGTTTGGAAAAATATTTTAAATGGTACTTGAGTTAAAGTTGACTGTTAGTTGACTAACGAAAAATGATGTAGCAATGATGATGTGAATTTTAAATGATGTGGCAGTTTTTATTAATACTTTATTGGTTTAGGATTATGTAGCTTTTTTTTGTTGTTGCTTTTCCTTTTTATTTTCTTCTCCCTTCCCTTCTCCTTCCACCTCTATTTCTTCTCCCCCTCCGACAGAACTTGCCGATGCACCGGCTACCGAAAATTTGTGAACCACCCCCTCTTCATTATAAATGACAAATTGCACATATGGGAACTAGAATCAAATCTTTACCTTAATACTATTTAGCTAAACAAACATATAACTAGTAACAAACGAAAAGGAAGTGATTTCCCAAGTAGACAATTTCTTTTAATCTAGTGTAGATGATCTGTAACGACCCCTGACTCTCACGACTCTCTAAATGCAGAAGCACGACTAAGTTACCTCGCTCATGCCTGAAATTTCGGCAGTATGACGGTGTAGCTACAAGAAAACCAAAATTTACAAAGACCTGATAAGAATGAAAACACTTTTATATCTCAGATATAACACTCAACATCCAACAAACTACGACAAGACATGCTGAGCTCAACCATCAGACACAAGAATCTAAGAAACTCTAACAAAATACATGGAGACAAGAGATATTTAAACTTTACAGACCAACATTACAACAAAGGAACAAAACTACAAAACTAAAACTAAGACAGGGAAAAGAAATTTGGTGGAGTCTCCATAGCCCCATCAAGTCATCACCTTCGCCACTCGCCTCAAGGATGTGCACAATCTGCAAAGACAAACAAAATAGCACGAGTGAGTATAAACATACTCAGTAAGTAGCCCACTTAACGTCCAAAACTTATAATCACAGCACAAAAGTTGCCTTGGCACGCACGGCCCCTACTTAACCTCAATTCAATCATCCAGCTAGCTAAAGCTCACACACCCTACCCCAAGTCCATCCCTATATGGTATTGTCTCAAAGAAAGCAACTCCCATGCCTACACACAATGGGGAAAATTGCCCCTTAAGCTAGCACACATGCAATAAGGGAACACAACATTTACGTTCATCACAATGTGGGAATTGCCCCCTAAGCTAGCACACATGGTGAAGGACAACAACCCTCATGCTCATCACAATGGAGGAATCTCCCCCTAAGCTAGCACACAGGCAATAAGGGAATGCAACCCTTACGCTCATCATAATGGGGGAATCGCCCCATAAGCTAGCACGCAGGCAATAAGGGAACGCAACCCTTACACTAATCACAATGGGGGAATCACCCTCTAAGCTAGCACACACGGTGAAGGAAAGCAACCCTCACGATTATCACATCACATCAACTTAGAGTTATAGACTCGCCTAGGAGAGACACAAGGTTAGGTGGCACTAATCTAACAAGTTTTTGTACTTTCGCATTGCTTTTGGAACCTCTAGGGTAATCTACCATACCAAATTCATTCATCATTTCCGAGCCACATTCATAAACAAAGGGAATAGCCCCCTAATCTACACAAGGAAAGAGGGAAAACAACCCTCAAGCCCTTCCATACATTTACAACACCTTACGCCTCATATTTATACATTTATAGGTGAGACACAAAACTTAACGGACCATTCCGAATGGCTACTTACTTTCTAGGCTAGCACCAAGGTAACTCACTTCTCTTTCTTTTAAGAAGTTATTAGCCGTATATAACCCAGGCCCACACCTCAACAAACAACAACAATCGCCTCATTGTGACCTCTCACCATAGATCACAAACACAAATCTCAATTATGAACTTTACCCTAGTTCGACGGTACTCCTAAACAAGAACTTTACATAGCCATTGCCCATACATGTGCTAGTGGCATATAGTCCTCCAATCATTTAATCCAGAAGTTTAGTCTCCTAAACACACTAGAAATCAGGACGACCAAGAACCCTCAACTCACATTCAGACCCATCTGGAATATATAACATGCCCAGTTATCTGCCTATTCTGAACACACGAAACACGGACGATGACCATTGATCACTGCATACCCTTAAGGTATTCTAATTCAACCACTAACCCAAACCAACAACTCCGGCGCTGATAAGCCTTAGAATTAAGGCTTATTTAATTCCCAAGTGCTCAAAATATTCTTGTTTGTCCTAAGATTAATTGAAAATAGTGGAAGATTGTTTGAATTTAAGGAAGAATTTAATGTGATAACATTTGGAATAGAATTCTAAATAAATTGATTCTTTTTGCAGAAATTATGGAAATTGCTAAATCAGATTGCCAAATCTGATTTGGCAATTGTGTTCTGGGCAGAAATTTATGGGGCGCGAACGAAAAACCCATAAATGGGAAGAGAAAATTTCGCACGAATCAAGGGAATTGGTGCATGATTTTTGGGCAATCTTCAACCCTAATGAATGCCTACAAATGGGAAAGAAGAATAGGAGCTATTAATCGGATTTTGAGGGCGATTTGAAGGATCAATTTCGTGGGTTTTTGGGTTTTAAAAAAGGAAAAAATTCTGCATTAAACCCATTTCGAAATTCTTCAATTACAGCCCGATTTGGAGGAATTTAAGCACGAAATTTGGGCATTCTTCAACCCTAATGAAGGCCTATAAATAGGGAAGACGAGGAGGAGCAATACAAGGCGATTTGGAGGCGTTTTGGGAGTTTATTTTGTGGGTTTTTCCTCTGTTTTTCTGCAACTTTTTTTTTTCTGCTTTTGCTCTCTGTTTTGCTGTTTTTTTTTTAGCTTCTGTCTTTATTTTCTTTTGAACTTTCTTCTTGTATACCAAGAGTGATGGTAGCATCATTTTGTTCATCATTCGAATTGGATTTTGGAAGCATTTCTAGTTGTTAATTTCATGGGTTTTCTTTCTTTACGTTAATGCTCTGTTTTTCTTTTTTTCTTTTCTGCATCTTTTTCTTTGTTTTTATATTTCCTCAAGTTCTTCTTGTATTACAGAGAGATACTCATGTTCTTCTTTTGATTTATCCAATCAATTCACGTGAAGAAGTTGGGGTTTAAGTTCGTTCTTAGAGAATTTGGCTCGTGGGTTTCATTTTTTTTTGTTTTACACTTTGTTTTTCTGCAAGTTGTGCAAATTCTGTTTTTGCCAAAAAAAAATTCAGCATTCTGTTTTTCTATTTTTATTCAATTTTCTATTTTTATTGAATAGTGTATAATTCATTATATTTAGAAGAAAAAGGAAGAAGATAGAATTGCCCATTAATGCCTCTGATTTTTGTTTTTAAATTTAATTTAATTTGAGAATTATAGTCAACTTAAGGTTGAATGCCCAAATTTTCCTAGGATCTACAAGGTTGAATGTTTAGAATATATTTTTGTGTTAATTAGCAATTTTCTTAATTTTCTAATATGATATTTTCTTCTAAAATTAATTTTAGGATTTTTATATTTAATTTGAGCTAAAACTTCTTAGGGGATTCAAGGATGTGAATTCCCTAAGAAGTAAATGTAGCCAAAATTCCAATAAAAACCAAGCCTACATCTCAATTGTTTGCTTGTGTTGATTGAATTTCCGTTGAGATCCTAGATTGATCAACTAGGGTTTCAACTCAAGCTTAGATCTAATACCTACAGGGTTAGTGATAAGCGGATTTCACACAAGTAATGGAGTAAAAGAGCTTAGACATAAGCCATTCCTTACCCTAGACATAGGGATTAAGGACTCCAAGACCCATAAAATTGTGACCCAAAAATTATCTAAGATAGAGGGACTATAGACATATAGGTCTCTCACTTAGCCTCCTAAAAAACCCAATTGCGAGGTAAATAGGAGATGCAATTTTGGTTTACAATGGAGTGTGGAGTAGGTTGGAATTGCAATTTTGGTTGCAATTACGACTTAGGGCAATGACATTCTTAAGCCCCATCCTTTATCATTTCATTATCTAAGTTCATCCAATTTGCTATTTCATATTGCCAATTTAGATTCAGCAATTTAATTTTGCAATTTTTAGTCATTTCGCTCATTGCCAAATTAGAATATGCAATTCAATTCTGCAATTTCTGTTATTTCCAACATTGCCATTTCTAGATTTAGCAATTGGATTTAGCAATTTCTGTTTTTCACCAACAACCTATCCCAACTTTATTTTTGCATTTTTAGTTTTCCATTTGCAATTTTTCTTACACTTTTGCAAAACAAAACTTTTGTTACTCCGTTCCCTGTGGGATTCGATACTTGGTACTCAGAGACGATTTTATATTACTTCGATCGCATGCGCTTGTGTGACCACCGATCAAGTTTTTGGCTCCGTTGCCGGGGAACGGCAGTTTTAACAAAAATTTTGTTTTAGCAAAAATTGTAAGAGAAGATTGCAACCACAATTTCTCCTATTTGCAGGAGGGGCTCGATTTCACTTATTGAGGGAGAGAAATTGCAGAAAGACACAATATAGGGTTTGATTGCTTGAGAAAATCTACAAGATGGAAGGAGACATCATTGCAGCATTGAGCACCCAAGCCTCATCTTTAAGCTACATGATGGAAACTTTGATGATGGGAAGTCCTATAGCTCATTTTAACCCTATCTCTTATATTTCTTGTGTTTATTGCAAAGGAAGTCATTCATTTGATAATTGTCCTTATAATCCTGATTCTTTGTGTTATGGATTTCTACCCAGGTTTACAAATCAATATCAGTACCAGTGCTTCCAGCAAGGGAAGATGATTCCAAAAGAGCCAAGCATCGAAGAACTTGCAAGGGAATATAGAGCAAAGAACGACGTTGTAATGCAAAGTCAAGCCGCATCTCTACGGAGTTTGGAAATCCAGGTGGAACAAATTGCAGATAAATTGGAGAACAGATCCCAAGGAATCTTGTTCGAGGACATAGAGACTTCAAAACAAGAAGAAAAATGTGAGGCGGTGACACTAACTGAATTGGAACATGAAGGCCTTAAACTCCCAATAGAAGTAGAAAGCACTCCAACACTTGACAACATTAAGGAGCTAGAAGGGAGAGAAGAGACCAAAGAAGCACCACCTCAAGAAGAGAATGAACCACAAAAGAAAATTGCAGTGAGCTATGAAATCGCAATTTCACAGCAATTGACATCCAAAGTGCTCCCGACGCTGGAATGTCCTGCTTTTGCTTATTACAGCTTGCAGGAAACACTAAATGAAAACGCATGCATAAAGGAGAGCATGAAGGATGGCAACATGCAATTTGCGACATGGATTGCACCCACAATTTTTACTTCCAAAGAAACATATAAATCTCTTGAGTCATCAAAGCTCGTTGTGATCAAAGCACCTCAACTACGAATGAAATCTCGTCCAACATCGAGACCTAGGTGCAAAATGAAGGAACACAATTGCGGTCTCCCCACTGGAATAGGATAAGTTTTATCTTTTCGTTCATTTTCTTTAAAAACAAAAAAAAAAAAAAAAAAAAAAAAAAAAAAAAAAGAAGAAGAAGAAAAAAAAGAGAAACTTTCAATTTTTGAAATTCCAATATGAATGAAGAAATTAATTCAGAAAAGCTCTGTCTAAGGAAAATCCTGTCTAGGCTGAGGTACTTAAGTTGACCGCTAAGGGAACACCTCTACCTGGGGATTTACCTGGGAGTTTGATGAATCAACTCTGAGTTCAAAAATTGGAATTTCCAAAAGGTAACTTTGCGTTGAGAAAACCTGTGTGAACTTTCTGATGCTCTACTCTTGAGTTTCAGGAAAATATAAGAAGAAAGAGCGGGAGGAAGAAATTGTAGTCGTAATTGCGAAAGCAAAATTGCAATTGCAATTTTAGGGGAATTCTTTGCAAGACTTCCAACAACCCCAAGGACAGTAATGGCAACAACAACACATTTTTCTCTGCATAGGGGAGTATCTTTTTAACCTATCTTTCTAGCTTTCTTAATTGTTATGTTTTTAGTTTGAGGCTTAGTTAAGTTCTTGTATGCTTATTTAGTTTAATTGCTTTCATGAATTCTGAAAAAAAAAAAAAAAAAATTCTATTCCTCGCACAAGCATGCCATAAAAATCATGTTCAAATCAAGTTTACAAATTGTTTTCTTTGGTGTTTTGTTAAAAAGCTCTTAATGATGATACCTAGAGTTTTCTCAACTTTCAAATGCTTTCACACATAGCGTTGAGCTTCAAAATCATAAAACTTGATAAATTCTTTTTCTCCATAAAACATTTGAACCCAAACTTCCCTTGTGTTTATCTCATCTAATGGACTTAGTGTTGGGTTTAATGTCCTAAAACTCGTGTTTTGTAAACTGAATATATATTCTATTTTGCAATAAAGTTGTTATTGAGGTTTATTCAGTAAAGTTGTTATTGAATAAAGTGAATTGCTCATGTCATAACCCTAATCCAATAAACGAAGAACCCTTGGCTATAGGATGTATACTTGAACTATATGTGTGACATAAAAGTGGATCAAGTTCAAGTTATAGCCAGAATGGTCTATAGTATAGGGATAGGGCTGGGTACCTTATCCTGGGGACACTATGGACGCGGCCCACTTAGTATAGTACTAACGATGTGATCCTGAATCGTTCATGTGCAGACATGTGAGTGGGGGCGTCCTATGCAATGAGTTTGCATAAGACCGGACCGTGAGATAGTCACTTAGACTTGTTAACACCGTTTACTGTCTTAACTGACTATTTTCATACAATGACCTAGGTAACTCGATCTTAATCCTGAGCGCGCTATGAACTCCTGTTTATTTGGGATTATCCTTAGATTTGCATGGGTGAGAGTGGCCCGAGTTTGCCGACTCAATATGCCTCCCATTTCAGGGATAAGACCGGGTAGATAGCTGGGGACATAGTCCGGCAAGATGGAATTCACTCCTACCCATTTTAGGGATTAGTAGAGAGGTTGTTCCCTTAAGTGCTGACTCCAGGTCTTGAACAATGGGCCCACCCTCTCATTGGCCTGAGAGGGATTCGGTTTGCTAGTTAGACCACAAACCAATTGTTCATTAGAGGATCAGTGGGACTTAAGGAACAAAGATGTAATTACAGGGGTAAAACGGTTCTTTTGACCCAGCTGTAATTACGAACGACCTGTGAAGGATCGACTTACTAATCATGGTTATATTGAGTGGACAGAAATATATCTACAGTGAGGAGAGTGCAGCCACTGGGCTATAGTGGAGTGACCCGGTGGTTAACGAATGTTGATTAGCTCGCCTAAAGAGTTTGGCTAGTTAATCTTGAATCGTTGGAGCTCATGATCTGTAGGTCCATAAGGTCCCCTTACTAGCTCGGACTTAGCCTTGTAACAATTTGAGAGAAAAGAATTTGAATTGTTCAAATTCCGGATTTGGGAGATAACGTTAATTATATGTGATATACTTAACGTTTCATAGTTTAATTATGAATTAAATTATGATAAATTAATGGAGGACATATTTAAATATGATTTAAATATTGTTTCGGTTTGGAATATGAATAGGGATTCATATTCGAACATACGATTTGAGAAATCGCAATTGGACCAAATTATTTAATTTGATATTTGATATTAAATTAAATAAATAAATAATTAATTAAATTGTTTAATTAATTAAATTAAATTAAATTAATTTTTAATTATGAATTAAAAATTAGAGAGTGATAATGGGAAGTTCTATCCACTTCCTTTTACTTTCATGTTGGTCCAATAAGAGTGTTGAGCTTCTCCTTCACTCTATGACTCACCTCCTACATTCAATTCATTCTCATCTCTTTGATGTCATAACTCCACTTGCTTGAGAAGCAAAATTGATCTATTTAGATAGAGGAGAAAGATCAAAGAATAAAAGGGATTTTTTTTCAGAAAAAGTTTCTGTTTCTCGGTTTTGAACCATTCTCACATTTCTTCCAATTTCTCTCAAGGAAAGGTCCCACAACCTGTTCCAAGGCCTGAGGATAGTAGGGAAGACACTTATGGTGGTCCACGAAGTGTTCGTGATCAGAATTTGCCCACGGTTAAGGAGAATTTCGAGCTACAAAGGTTGTTTTTCTATCCTCTGTTTTCTGCTTGAGCATGTGTTTTATTTTGCAAAATTAATCTAATTAGAGTGCTTAGATCCATAAATCGCTTCCGCTAATCTGATATAGACTCCTTCACTTAGGAGAGTTTAGCTTCGATGTTTAGCATGTTAAGTGACCCAACTATGTACCCCAACCCCTGTTCTTCTAGTTTTTAGTCAATGGGGACATTGACTCACTTAAGTTTGGGGGGGTGAGTTTTGTAATACTACCGTTGTAATATTATGTCGTTGTACTAGTATGTTGTTGTAATATTATTTTGTTGTAACAGTATGTCATTGTAGTATTATGTTGTTGTAATAGTATGTCGTTGTAACAGCTGCTAGGAATTTCAAAAAAAAAAAAAAAAAAAAAAGATACTCCTCTTTCTAGAGATAACTGAGTAACCAGAGGCAGTCATGACACCCATGATTTCCTCTGCATGAAAGGTTAACTTAAGAAGTGAGTATGTGAAAACGGTCTTAGCAGTGATTTGTGCTCGTAGTCAACTACTTTCACCACAAAGTGTTAGTAAGTTGGAACGAAGGTACAAGTGACAGTAAGACTCTCAAAAAAAAAAAAAAAAAAAAAAAAAAGAAAGAAAGAAAATGAGGCCTAGCAACAGCTTTACATAAGTTTGGGGGAAAAATGTTTGTAATGTGAGTGAACTTAGCTTGTTGAACAAAGAAGACCACCCTAGACTCTATGACTATGACTTAGGCAGGATAAGCATAATAGGTGGGTTTGCATAAGAATGTTTTATCTTGAAAAAAGAAAAGTAAAAGTTTTATGTGAGGAAATCTTGAAATTGTGTAAAGTGTTAAAAGTTTGAGACCTCTCGTGAACAACATTTTTTTTCAAAAACACCATTTGAAATCATTTTGTGAAGTGTCACTACAAGAATTTTGGTTTCTCCCGACGCACTTTTTCCCGACGCACAAAACTGCGTCGGGAAAAGTGACCTTTCCCGACGCCGTTAAAGTGGAGTCGGGAAAGGTCACTTTTCCCGACGCATGTTTTAAATTGGGGTCGGGAGAAGTGACCTTTCCCGATTCCACTTTTCATGCGTTGGGAAAAGTGACCTTTCCCGACGCCACTTTAACGGCGTCGGGAAAGGTCACTTACAAAATCCTTATTTTTTTTATTTTTTTTTCTTTCGCTTCCCACTTTTCTCGACGATCTTTTAATGGTGTCGGGAGAGAACTTTTCCCGACGCATGAAAAGTGGCGTCGAGAAAAGTTGCACTAACAAAACCCTAACTTTTTTTCTTCATCCGCAACTCATTATTTCTCCATCTTTTTCGCTTTTTTCTTCTCCTCTCTGCTCCATCCATCGCCGCCAAGATCTCCTTCTCCCCCTCTTCCTCATCTCCTCCTCATTCTTCCTTTTTTGCGTCTTATTCTTCTTCTCCTCTTCATCATCTTCCTCCTCATCTCCTTCTCATTCTTCCTCTTCTTCGTCTTCGTCTTCTTCTTCTTCTTCTCTTCCTTCTCCCCCTCCTCCTCATCTCCTCCTCATTCTTCCTTTTTTTCATCTTATTCTTCTTCTTCTTCTTCTTTTCATCTTCCTCCTCCTCCTCCCTACCATCACAACTCTCTGCCCAAAGCCACCATCATCTTCCTTGCCTCCACCGCCATTATTGTCTACATCCTTCCACTGTAAGTTCTATTTTTTAATTTTTATTTTAATAATTATAATTTATGTGATTGTTTATTATTTAAATTTTGTGTTGAACTTGTATAAATTTATTTAGTTATGAGTGATTGCAATAAATTTAATTTGTTGATTTAGGTTGTGATTATTGAAGTAATTTGATAATTTACATTAAGATTACTTCATTTAATTTGTTGGTTTAGGTTGAGGTTAATTAATGTTAGTTTGTTGAAATTTTGAAATTATTTAGTTTGTTGCTTTAGGTTGAGATTAATTAATGTAATTTGTTGATTTAGTTTGAAATTATTCAATTTTGGCTTGTGGTTTATTTTTTAGAGATTATTTTGAGTGTAGGGGGTTGGGTGGAGAAGAGATTTCTTTGAGTATAGGTGGTGGGTGAGTGGTCGGGTTGTCGAAGCCCTCCAAAATAATTACTGATTCTCTAGATCTAACTTGTAGAAATAGTGGACCAGGTCGAATCCCAAAGGAACCAATTGAATTAATTTCTCAAAGTTAATAAATAAATAATAATAAAATAAGGGGGGTTGAATTGTTGAACAAAAATTGTAATTAATTAAATAATGAAAGAAAAAAAAACGAATAAAAAAAAATCAATTTTATGAAAATTCCAATTCAAGGGTATAAATTTCATCCAATTGTAATTTTAATCATAGGCTTAAAAAAATAAAATCAATTTCAATTTCTCAAATTCAAGAACTTAGTCTACTTATTTGGAAAAGCCATAACAAGTGTAAATTCTCATATTTTAACTGACTTTGACCAAGTATCAAAATCAAACTTTACCATTTAATCAATTGGGTACGATAGCGTTCCATATCGATTAAATAATAGCATTAAAAACAATGAGAATGACTAAACCAAAACTAATCAATCGAGATAGCTACAAATTAATTAATTTTGTTTCTTTGTTTCCCTAGAGTCTATTATGCAAGCTATGTAAAATGGAAAAGCCATAACTACACACACATAAGCCAACCCCTTGCTACATAATTTAATCAATTGTGACAATTACGGATCACAAAATCATAGATAGCAATAAATCAATTGATACTAAATTAAGGCGTCAATTTAATTTAATAACAATCAACATAAAAATAAAAACAAGAAACAAAGAATTCTTGAATTAAAAATAAAATTTCAATTTGGCCCAAAGCCTCACAAAATTACAATTGGAAATTAAATCACCCTTGAATCAGAAATTAAAACTTAGCCACACATGGTGGAAAAGTAATAAAAACTATGAAGGGGAGAAAACATAAAGGAAAAAAAAAAAAACAGAAAACTCAAAGAACTAAAGAAAATTGAAAACACTCTTTTCACTCTCTAAACCCTTTTTACAAAAGAAACTAGAACTCTTCTTTTTTCTTTTTTTTGTTGTCTCCTTCACTGCACCTTCACTGCACCTTTTATACTTGAAGGATAGAGATTTTTCTACTAAAAATAGGCATCTTCATCCCTTAATTCAACCAAAAATAACTCCTTTGAAGAATGTTGAAGAATTCCTCCCTAAAGCTTATGCCCAAGATGTGGAGAATAAGAAAAAGTCTACTTCCTTACATTCTGCCACCTAAACTCATGCTAAAAACTAAATGAAGAAGAAGGATTCTTTCTCCATGAATTTCTCCCGTAGGTTGAAGAGGAGGAAGAAGTCTGCAAGCTACAATTAAAATTGAAATTAGTTAATGGGCTAAAATGGCTTAATGGGCCCAATTCCATTAAACTTATTTATTATTTTTATTTTCTCATTTTCTTTTCAACTTCTGGATGCAAACTTTTATTTCATTTCTTTTTTTTTCTTTTTAAATTTTCTTCTTCTTCTTTCCATTTTCAATTTTCCAATTTTTGTTCCATTTATTTTTTTCAATTTCATTTCAATTTATAAATTAAACTAAAATATGCTTTTTAGACTAATTCTATCAAATATTTGGCAATTTACCACCTCAACTAAATTAAACGCAATTTTAACAATTAAGCATAATATTCAATTAAAATGGAAGGAAATTAGACACAATAAATGAGATTAATTAATACTTATCAGTGAGGGAGAGATTTCTTTGAGTATAGGTGGTGGGTGAGGGACTTATATATTGTTTTGAGTTTAAGAGGTGGGTGAAAGGGATTTGTTTTGATTATAGGGAGTGGGTTAAGAATTGTTTGGAGTATTTTTAGTATGTGGGAAAGTGAATAACTGCTTTTAGTATAGGAAAAATAAAAAATATAAAAGTTGATTTACTTGGTTATGTTGGTTTCATTAAGTGTTTGTTTGATGAGTTTAGTTTTTTGTTTATTTGATTTGTTTTGAATAATTTAGTTGTTATGTTCAAAAGTTTAGTAAAGTTTAATTAGTTTTGATGTTATGTTCATGTTTTGTTAAGTTTTAGTTGTTCATAAGTTTTGAAACATTTTAATTAGTTCAAGATGTGATGATGTTATGTTTATTAGTTTTGAAAAGTTAGTTAAATTTGGTTGTTATGTTTATCAATTTTGGCATGAGTTTTAATCAAATATATGTTTCCTAGGTCTATGGTGTAACTAGTTTGGCATACAAAGTGTTAGGCACATTGTTAGTTCCTTAAGGTTACAAATTGTTTCCTAAGTAATTTGAACTAATTTGGCGCACAAGGTGGTACGGATTATAAGTTTATAAGTTTTAATTAAATTGATTAGTTTAATGGCGGATATATTGTTCTTATTTCGATTAGTTTGGTTTAGTTCCTATGTTTATAGAGTTATCTGAGTTAGTATTGCACCTAATTAAATTTTGTGTTTTAGGTCCTCCGAGGTCGATGTACGAGCAAGATTATGCCAATGAGAATTAGGATGCATGTACGTGAAGTTTTATTTTTCTTAGATGCTTTGTAATTTTATTTTTATCTCAAACTTGTATGAACAAAAATTATATGAAAACTTTGCAATTTTGTTCATATAATGTATGAAAAAAATTTGGTTCATTGGCTAGTTCGAATGAAATTTAGAAAATATTTGACTTTGTACCCAATTTATTTTAGATACAAAAAAAATTGGATAAAAATAATATTCAAAAAGAACAATAAATAAAATTAAAAAAAAAATTCAGCCCCTGACTTTTGCCGACGCCACCTCTTTGGCGTCGGCAGAAGTTACTTTTGCCGACGCCGAAATCGTGGTGTCAACAGATGGTATTTTTTCCGACGTCGGAGAGGTGGGGTCGGCAAAAGCAAATTTTGCCGACGCGGCCTATTTTGGCTTCGGCAAAGCCTCTCCCAACGAGGTTTTACCGACGCCTTTGCCGACGCTGATTTGTGCGTCGGGAAAGCCTTTACCGACGCGTTTTGTGACTTTTCCCGACGCCTTGCAGCGTCGGCAAAGGTCCAAAATCTTGTAGTGTGTTTGCTTGTGTATGTGCTATTTGTTTTCTAATTGCTTGAGGACGAGCAATATCTTAAGTTTGGGGGTGTGATAAGCCTTAGAATTAAGGCTTATTTAATTCCCAAGTGCTTAAAATATTCTTGTTTGTCCTAAGATTAATTGAAAATAGTGGAAGATTGTTTGAATTTAAGGAAGAATTTAATGTGATAGCATTTGGAATAGAATTCTAAATAAATTGATTCTTTTTGCAGAAATTATGGAAATTGCTAAATCAGATTGCCAAATCTGATTTGACAATTGTTTCTGGAGTAGGGAATGTGATATTGCTAAATCAGATTGCCAAATCTGATTTGGCAATTGTGTCTGGGCAGAAATTTATGGGGTGCGAACGAAAAACCCATAAATGGGAAGAGAAAATTTCGCACGAATCAAGGGAATTGGAGCATGATTTTTGGGCAATCTTCAACCCTAATGAATGCCTACAAATGGGAAAGAAGAATAGGAGCTATTAATCAGATTTTGAGGGCGATTTGAAGGATCAATTTCGTGGGTTTTTGGGTTTTAAAAAAGGAAAAAATTATGTATTAAACCCATTTCGAAATTCTTCAATTACAGCCCGATTTGGAGGAATTTAAGCACGAAATTTGGGCATTCTTCAACCCTAATGAAGGCCTATAAATAGGGAAGACGAGGAGGAGCAATACAAGGCGATTTGGAGGCGATTTGGAGGCGTTTTGGGAGTTTATTTTGTGGGTTTTTCCTCTGTTTTTCTGCAACTTTTTTTTTTCTGCTTTTGCTCTCTGTTTTGCTGTTTTTTTTTTAGCTTCTGTCTTTATTTTCTTTTGAACTTTCTTCTTGTATACCAAGAGTGATGGTAGCATCATTTTGTTCATCATTCGAATTGGATTTTGGAAGCATTTCTAGTTGTTAATTTCATGGGTTTTCTTTCTTTACGTTAATGCTCTGTTTTTCTTTTTTTCTTTTCTGCATCTTTTTCTTTGTTTTTAATATTTCCTCAAGTTCTTCTTGTATTACAGAGAGATACTCATGTTCTTCTTTTGATTTATCCAATCAATTCACGTGAAGAAGTTGGGGTTTAAGTTCGTTCTTAGAGAATTTGGCTCGTGGGTTTCATTTTTTTTTTGTTTTACACTTTGTTTTTCTGCAAGTTGTGCAAATTCTGTTTTTGCCAAAAAAAAATTCAGCATTCTGTTTTTCTATTTTTATTCAATTTTCTGTTTTTATTGAATAGTGTATAATTCATTATATTTAGAAGAAAAAGGAAGAAGATAGAATTGCCCATTAATGCCTCTGATTTTTGTTTTTAAATTTAATTTAATTTGAGAATTATAGTCAACTTAAGGTTGAATGCCCAAATTTTCCTAGGATCTACAAGGTTGAATGTTTAGAATATATTTTTGTGTTAATTAGCAATTTTCTTAATTTTCTAATATGATATTTTCTTCTAAAATTAATTTTAGGATTTTTATATTTAATTTGAGCTAAAACTTCTTAGGGGATTCAAGGATGTGAATTCCCTAAGAAGTAAATGTAGCCAAAATTCCAATAAAAACCAAGCCTACATCTCAATTGTTTGCTTGTGTTGATTGAATTTCCGTTGAGATCCTAGATTGATCAACTAGGGTTTCAACTCAAGCTTAGATCTAATACCTACAGGGTTAGTGATAAGCGGATTTCACACAAGTAATGGAGTAAAAGAGCTTAGACATAAGCCATTCCTTACCCTAGACATAGGGATTAAGGACTCCAAGACCCATAAAATTGTGACCCAAAAATTATCTAAGATAGAGGGACTATAGACATATAGGTCTCTCACTTAGCCTCCTAAAAAACCCAATTGCGAGGTAAATAGGAGATGCAATTTTGGTTTACAATGGAGTGTGGAGTAGGTTGGAATTGCAATTTTGGTTGCAATTACGACTTAGGGCAATGACATTCTTAAGCCCCATCCTTTATCATTTCATTATCTAAGTTCATCCAATTTGCTATTTCATATTGCCAATTTAGATTCAGCAATTTAATTTTGCAATTTTTAGTCATTTCGCTCATTGCCAAATTAGAATATGCAATTCAATTCTGCAATTTCTGTTATTTCCAACATTGCCATTTCTAGATTTAGCAATTGGATTTAGCAATTTCTGTTTTTCACCAACAACCTATCCCAACTTTCTTTTTGCATTTTTAGTTTTCCATTTGCAATTTTTCTTACACTTTTGCAAAACAAAACTTTTGTTACTCCATTCCCTGTGGGATTCGATACTTGGTACTCAGAGACGATTTTATATTACTTCGATCGCATGCGCTTGCGTGACCACCGATCAGGCGCCCTGCACACATTCAACTCATCCACAACCCAAGAAAACTAAACCTCAGCCAACCACTCAAGTGTTTCAAACAATCTATACTTAGTTAAACACCCCAACATCACATGTAGACCCTACCTAACCACTCATGATCATTCAGTTTAATCAAATATCCAATACTTTCACACTTTCAGTAAAACTACAGTCATAGCCATTTAGGTATTCTAAGGCTCATTCCAATAACCAAGAGCTAATAAGTTAATTCCAGAAATCACACATATGATCGAGACCTCGAATACTACATTATCAACCACGACTATAGCAACCCACTCAAATCAATAATTAAATTCCTAAAAATACTCTACTCTGGCACATATTAAAAAGGAAGCATATTCACAGGCATCCAATTACAACCTCGAGCAAAAAGACTCATTTATGAACCTACACTTGTTAACTGCAATCACTTGATACTTTAATCCCCTAATTTCAATTATAGACACAACTTAGGCCATTTTAACTCAAACCACGTTTGAACAGATCACTTCCCATTATATGCTTCATAAACACGATTTTCAAGCATACTTTCACAATTCACAATTATCAAACATACTTCAAAATTAAATAGAAACTTAAAGGGGCTTAAATTCAAATGACTACTTACTTTAAGCCGAATAAATAAATTACCACAAACACCAATGACAACGCTTCTTGAAATTATCTAGCAATTAATCCATGGCAAGAAACTAAATTACCCAAAAATTTCCAAGTGGTCCAACAATTAAAGCCAAACTCAAATTTTGAATAAATGATTCAAAAACCCTACTAATATTCCAAAACATTTTGAGTTAACTTTCCAATCCTAAAATTACACTTAAAACTCACTTTAACCTCCAAAAATCAATATATAGCTTTTAAGTTATGGGTCTAATTGATCTGAAATAAATTACAAGCTCGATCCTTACCCAATTTAGACTCTAAAGCTTGTTGGACAGCAGCTCAAATCGACCCAAACTTGCCCAAAATGACCTTTAAACGCAATGGGTGTTATGTAATTAAATCCTACAATCGATGGGTCACTTTAAATCACCAAATTAATAGCTAGGCCAACTTTAATAACAAAATTCACCTTGAATCAATGTTGAAAAACTTACTCATGCTGGTTACACTACAACAAATTTGACTTTTAATGATAGTCTAAAAAAATTCGCAGGTGGAAACAATGACAGACAAAAGCAAAAACGCGCTAAAAAAGAAGAATACCAAAAATTTAAGTTACAATGTCGGTCAATGATTGGCATTATTTCCTAACTTTTAATGTCGGTCATTGACCGACATTATATCATCTATTTAAAAGCGTATTTTTTAACATTTTTTCACTATCTTTTTTCTTTTTTTACATTTTGACCAAGAGCTCCATTCTTCTCTTCTCTCTAGGGCCTCCCTCCCTCTCTAACATGTGTTCAACCGCCAGCTAACCCCCCTTTCGCTCAGACTTCTTTTTCGGCTAACATAAGCTTCGCACGACTCCTCACACAGCACGTGTCCCTCCAGTGATGAAGATGGCAACATCGATGACCCACGCAAAAGCCATGAGATCTGCGACACCCAAACCTCCAATGGGTTTGTATGACGACTTTTGACGGTGTTCTACAGCAGAATCCGACGATACCCACACTCAAACGACCTCAGATCCTCAACGCCCGCTTCGATTCGAATCAGATCCGAGTACCCAAACCTTGTATATCTCAGATCTAAAGATCCATGAATCCGCGATGCCCATACCTCCGACGGGGCTGTACGACGATTTTCGATGGTGTTCTGTAGCAGAATCGAGCGAGACCCAAGAGTTTCAAGGTTGACCCACACTCAAACGACCTCAGATCCTCAACTCTTTCTTCGATTCAGATCAAATTTGAATGCCTTCAGCCTTGTCAATCTCATATCTAAACACCCACAACTCGAAGGCTCAGATATGTAAGTTCAGACACCGACCAGCAAGGTTTGAAGCACTTTTGTTTCTAACAAAAAAATAAAGGAATATTTTCTCTAAATTTTTTAAAAAAGAATTTCCACGATTACTCTTTCTTTTTCCATAGCCTCACTAGTTCCTTAAATCTTTCTAGATCTCTTCGATTTAGGGCATGAAGTTCTTAGTTTAATCTTTTTCCTTTGGTGGACTGTTCAGGTTTCAAAGAAGAGGGTTTTTGGAACTCACTATTCAAGCAAGGGTATCCATCATGGTCCATTGGAATTTTTGGAGCTCGTGGTTAAGGTATAATCTTGGTGTTGGTGGTTCCGTGAGAAGGATGAGTGAAAGATTATCTTCAAGATAAATAAAATGTTCGTTCATGTGGTTAGAACTTTTGCGCTTCCTATTTATTAAACTACGTATACGTGCCCCATAAATCCAATTTAGTTACCATTTCTAGGTATGTGAGCACTTGTTTTCTCAAATGATTACTTGAGTTGGAATGCTAGATTATTGTTATTTTCGATGAATGTTTTGAAATTTTCTTCTCAAAATATGTAAAAAATTTGTAACTAAAATCGATTCTTTCTATGCTAGAGCGATTTTTTTCTTTCTTCTTTTAATTATTGTTTCTTTCCTAATGTTTGGTGTTTCCATATAAAGGTTAAAATCACAATAAGACACCGATGATATGATTTGATTTGATGCTGCATTGCTACCATTCTGCATGTAAGTTTCTAGCTAGTATGACTCTTTTTATGTAACTTCATTATTAATGTTCATTAATGGTGGTTAGAAATTGAACTGCTTTTCCTTTTTCTTTCTTGAATATAACCCTCATTTTTGTAGGGGTACTTGTTGAATGAATTTAGTTGATACTAAAGCCTTCAATTTCATTGGAAGTAAATTTGTGTTCATTTTTCTTTAATAACATGGATAGGTGAATTGATATATTTCATTTGGTAATTACTTGTGAGAATGGAAGAAAATTTTGGTGATCTATAATAGTAGACTGATCAAATTCTCTTATGGAATGTAATTCAAATAGTAAGATTACTTCTAAATGGCATAGTAACGGTAGTATACAATCTCTATTTTGCTCAAGGAACATGTAGATTGAAGCAACCTTCCTTGGTTGCTTACAAGATCATCTAAGATCATCTAAGATCATTGAAATTTGATGGTTTAGTGTACCCTTAAAACACAAACTTTGATATTAAGACAAGGAATTGGGTATCGATTGGTTAATTTTTCTCAAGGAACATGTAGATTGAAGCAACCTTCCTTTTAGGTATAGTAAAGAGGATAAATAGGAAACATTGGAGTTTTGCATCCAAACGGTAGTTTTGAACACTATACTGAAGCTTCTAAGAGGGGAAAGGTGGATTTGAGAGTGTTCTATTAGATATCTCCCAAGAATTAAGTTGGATTCATTTAAATACTTGGACTTCTCTTATAGTTATAGTTATGTTACTGAATCAAGAGAAACAATTTTGACAAACTTTACTTTTATTTTTTATGCCAAAGCAGAAGTATGATGTATGGAAGCTAAAAAATTCAGGTTAAATTATTATGATTGCACTTCATTTATGAGACGTGTAAAAGGTTTTGTTACGGTACCGAAGGAAAAATAAGTCATTATGTTCCTTATTGTTGGAATATGAGTTTGATTTCCAAACATTCAAATTTGAGATTATGGTTGTTTTGATAATCCTGTTGTTGTGATTTAAAGGAGGGAGCAAGCATTCAACAATGTTTTCTTAGAGGTAATGAATATTTAATTAGCTTCTCAGCTCCTTCTCTCCTATAAATAATCTCAAAATTTATCTTCAGCTTTAGTTTAGTCTTTTGTGTGGCTTCTTATAGGTATAATGTTGTGTTTAAAATGTATAAACAGGTGCACACACCATGGGGCATTACCTGCGAGACAACAAGCAAGAATGTGAAGAATTTGGTTAAGCATTTTAAAGATTTTGATAACATTGGGTTTGCCAAAATAAACGGTTCTACAAATGACAACAATATCGGATGATTTCATACACATGACCAAGTTCGATATCACCTAACGGGTTATCCTCGTTACAATCTCAGGGAGATAGGGATATTGACAAATATGAGGAGTTTGTTTCTATCCAAGAACAAGTTCACTGGGTCTTTACCACCCTCCTTGGAAAATTTGAGCTCTTTGGTTTTCTTGTAAGTGCCTGAAATGGTCATTTTTTGAGGTTCAAAAAGCAATGATTTTTATGAAAGATGTTTGGCATAAAACAACATATAATATGATTAATTTATTATATGCCTTTTATTTGATATAGTGAAGCACATGACAACGATTTTAGTGGAATGATTCCTGCATCTTTTGGAGCCTTGACATATTTGAAGAATTTGTAATCCTTTGTGTTTCCAACTAATTCTCTTTGAAATTGAGTAGCCAATTTTTAAATCTCTTTCTCTAATGGTGATGAACTTGTTTTTACAGGAGATTGGACAATAACAATCTTAGTGGTAGTAAGTCGAGAATTTTGATGGGGAAGGCTCCAAGTATGTTTTTCTGCTTTTACAATTTTATTATCTTTTCTTGGTTGGTTTAATTCTTTTTTTCATTTTATATCTAATTTGAGATCTATTTTTTGTGTACATTATGAACGGAGAGAAACTAAATGTTTTGGTCTGATTTTTGTTTTTTGAATTCTGATTTGTGGAGTTAATCTAAATTTAGTTCGTCGAAAGCTTTGAATTTCATTTTTGTGATCTGATTGGTGTGTTTTGCGAAGATCAATTCTGTGGGGTTTATGTGCTTTTTTCTTTTAGTTTTTTCCCCTGGCCTTTTTTGGTGTTTGAGAGCTCTAATGAGGTTGAGTTAGTCTTTGGTAATTTACATTTTGTATAGGTTAGAGATCTTGGTAATTTATAGAGAGATATGAGGCCAATGCAGTTGTGTATTTGTTATTTGTTGTTTAATATGGTTGACTAGTTGTGAATAAGGATGTCTTATCTGGTAGCATGCTTATGGGTCAGTCATCCTGGATTGAAGCTTACATCCTCCTATAGTGCTCACCTTTCACGTACCTACAAGCTGTGCACATGTTAGGTTTGCATTTCATCCTTAGTCAGTTAAATAGTGTATGGAATTTAATAGTGATTTATTGTAAAGATCAGATAATAGGGCTAATAGCTATCTTATTATGATATATCGTTTCATGTTTTTATGAGTTTTATGGACCTCTCATATACATACATACAACAAAGGACGAGGTAATAACTAATTTGAGCAATAAGGTAGATATGTTAATAGGGTAAACCTTAGCTATTTCTTTTTTTTTTTTAGAAGAGAAACAATGGTAAACCTTAGCTCTTTCATGGTATATAAATTGCTTGGTTGTGCCAAAGTCTTCTATTGATGGTTGTTTTATAAAGCTTTTCTCCTTTTGAGTGCCAATGTTGTGTTTTAATATTTTTCCATTGGTTTAGTAAAAAATATAATAGAGGTTTTGCCAAAATTGCTGAAATTCTGCTCTCATAAAGGTTAAAATTTACTGAAGCTTTTCTGAGGAAATTGATCTTAGAAGCATCAACACGACAAATTAATCTTCAGAAGCAACAAAGGATGAGGAAATCGACTACAACAAATTTAATCTTCAGAAGCATCAACACGACAAATTCCAAGCACATTTTTTGGAATATTATTTTTTGAGGTTGTTTATTTAAATTATTTTTGCTATTTCTTTCAGTTTCATTTTTTATGAATTGTAACTCCTTTTTTTTTAAAAAAAAAGATTATTCCATTACGATTCATGATTATCTTTCATGTTTGTACATGCCTTTTATTGAGAGTCCAAGGCTTATGTTTAAAAGTATGTGTATTGAGGATCCCACATTGGAAAAATGTAAAGAGACCTCACAATTTATAAGATACATGGGCTACTCCTCTCATTGCCAATTGATTTTGAGATGAAACCCCATGTAATCTTGATATGGTATCAGAGCCCATTAAACCCAAACGGGTATTCGGTCCAAAAATTAAAATTGGGATCCGATTCAAGAATGGTGAACCCAAAGAGGCACCATCTTGAGGGGGCATATTGAGGATCCCACATTGGAAAAATGGGGAGACCTCACATTCTTAATAAGATACATGAGCTACTCCTCCCATTGCCAATTGGTTTTGAGATGGAACCCCATGTAATCTAATAATGTGTATATGCTTATTGATATGCATTAACTTGCTATTGAGAAGATATAGTTATTCATGATTAACTTGTTTTTGCATGGACAGTATCTAATAGAGACGATTTCAACTATTGGTAGGATTTGTGCTAAGGTAAATACCCTTCGTCCTATCTATCTATCTATATCTAATTTTTATTTTGGAGATTTGTGATTTACAGAGATATATCAAAGATACTGCATGTTGTTCATCAATTCCATTTACAAATTCAAGCTTCTATAAAATATCAGAAATAGTGAAATGACGGAGTTTAGGTATTGACTCTTAAAATTCTGTCCTTAAATTTGATTTTGCAAAGAGGAGATTCTTCTAGTAGGATTTGTTCTTTAATTTTCTATACAAATAGGTATGGGTGCATTTTTCTTATGTTTGGAGGGAGGGGTTAGTTATGGTTGGGCTAGTAGTTAGGGGTTGGGTAGTTACGATGATGGACTGAGTTGAGTAAAAGACAAGGTGTATATTGCAGAGTAGGGAGGCCAAACCTACTCTGCAATATTTCTTTCAGTTTCATTGTTGAACTGCATGCTTGACCCATTCCTTTGAATATGTTATCTTGAACTTTCAATTTAACTTTCTTATAGCGCTTTTAAAGTGTTTGAGCTTATGGTTTTATCATCTTCATTTGTTTTGATTTCATTTGTTTTGTGTCGATCTTGAAGCTTTAAGTTAACCACAAAGAAATAATTTTTTTTACTGCATTTCAACTGTTAAGAGGTCTTTTTTGCAGCTGGGTGCTTTTAAAGCAATGATTTTTGGATTTTGTAGGGTGCAAGTACTATGTATGAAAGTATATATGAGAAATGCATATATCAACAAGAAGAAATTGACAAGGTTCGAATAGAATGGGCAGAATTTGTTAGAAGATATATGTGTAGACTTATGAATTTGTTAATTTTGTATACTTTATGCAAGTACTTTTGTTTAAATTTTCATTTAGTAGGATAGTTCATATTTTTAATTAATTGATACGTTATTAGTTAAACGATTTGTTAATTTCCTTATTGTATTACATATTGTATATTTTATTAATTAAGGTTTTTTAGAGTTAATTATTTTGTAAAAATAATAATATTATTGATATTTTATTTTGTGCATAGGTTGAGAAAGATAAATATTTTGGTTAGATATGTGTGCAACCAATAATTTTTTTTATTAAATTATTGACGAAATAGTGGCGGGCATTGTCTGTCTTTAAAACATTCAAAACAGACATTTAATGACGGACATTGACTTTTAATGTCATACATTGACCGACAATAAAAGTTGATCGTCATTGTAGGCTACGATGACAGACAACTTTTAATGACGGGCATTGCCCGTCATTAAAAAGCGTCCGTCATTGTAGCCTACATTGACACTCAAAAAGATGACGGACACATGTCTGTCATCATTTCCCTTTAATGACGGGCAATGCTCGTCATTAAAACTCAAATTTGTACTAGTGTTAAAGTGCTACCTATAGCCTTGCCTTAGATTTTGAACTTGAGATGCTGATGAAAATTGACTCCAAATAGTTTGATTTCACGATTCAAAAACCCAAATGCTATGGATAATCTAAAATCAAGTTTAAAACTCTATGGGTTAATGTCCAAAGCCAAGAACAGTAACAAAATCACATTTATGAACCAAAAGAACGTCTCAAATCAACATCAGAACACTTACCTACTTCAAATCAAGGATGTACACGACTATACGAACACCGACCTTGCTGGAAAATGACTTCAAAACACCACCCATTTGTTGTCTGTGCAAAAATGAGAGGGAGAGAGAGAGACGATGGCGATGGGCAGCAGTTGGACAGTGTGCATGCAGCGGCTAACTGAGTGGCGATGGCTTCGGCGAACTGACTTGTGGGAGTTTTCAGATCGATCTGGCACGATAGCTCTTGGTGAGGGCATGCGTTCGACAAAATCACGGTGGCTCGTGGCTCTGCTCGCGGTGGCTAGTCGGTAAACGGCGGGGAGGGAGGGAGAGAGAGAAAGAGAAAGAAGCTATCGAGATGGAGAGGTAAGAAGAAGAAGAAGAAAATAAGGGAGATATGGAAGATATGGATGAAAGTGAGATAAGGAAGAAGAAGATCTTTTCTTTTCTTTTCTTTTTTTTCAAATAACCAAAAACCATATATGCTCTCAACTAACTTCTTAAATTTCAAATTTGCCCCTTTGATCATTCCAAATTCCAAATTAACCTCAAAATTCAAAATACTTCATGAGAATTATTCTAACTTAATTTCCAAAATAACGCCCTTGTATAGTACACTTGTACAAGAGAGAAATGCTGATGGAATATTAAAGTAAGTTGTGAATACTAAAGGTTTCACACGGAGCCACCTGATTGCTATGAACATGACTTGTACTCGAATTTGAATTAGTTTCATAATCATAGTCAAAGAATGACATTACCTATAAACATTATACTTTCCCTTTGAAGATGCTCACGAAACAAACACAAGGAAGTATTAAACTCTGTCAATGCAAAGTTTTAAACAATGTTATAAATTAACAAAACTTGATTAACAAACTCACATGCTTTAGAAAAACTTAAATTAAATATGGTCAGAAGTGATCCAATCAATGACATAACTAGGCCTGCAACGGATAATTAACAATAATCTTTAATATGACTCTTCAACATAGATATCAGTAAAGTTCATTGATTAGTTCAATATAACATATAAATAAGCGCATAGGCCGAAAAGATCAAAATGAGTTATGTGTATCTTAGAACTTTTTTTCAGTAAGTACTTACCAAAGAAAGGAATGTCGAGACGCACAAGCAAGGTAGAGATGACAAGAGTTGTTATAAGGATTGATAATATATATATATATATATTTTTTGAAAATGATATTTCATTCAAAGGTATGTGAGAAACATACAAAAAGGGAGGCTAAAGGAAAGCTCTCCAATTTAAAGCTATAGAAAAAGTATCATAATTACAAAAATGAGTGAATTTTGAACTCCAAGATGCAACATGAGATATAGTGTCTTCCCAAAGAATCGAAGGATCTTTAGAGGAATCATTGAAAATTCTATCGTTGTGCTGAAGCCATAAGTGCCAAAGAATTTCCCCAAAAATGTTTGACCAAAAGATCTTACGAGCTGTGTTTAAATGGGGGAGGAGACCACCTTTAATGAAATCTTCAATTCTGTCAGCTTGTTATACATTGATATTCGAATTGTGCCCAAGAAATTGTAGAAGGCTATCCACATAGGAGCAATAGATGAAAAGATGGTTAATAGTCTCTGTGCTTTTCCAAAAAGGAACACACCAATTTGGGCTTAAACACATAGAGGTATATTTGTGTTGGATCCTCTTAGCAGTATTTAAACCTCTATGAAGCAAACACCAGAGAAAAACCTTCAGGGAGCAATGTTGCCCAAAGCCTTCCATCAACAACAAAATGAGTGGCTGATTGAGCTTCTAATATAATAGATTTCATGGACTTGATCAAAAAAATACCTTTGACATCACTATTCCATGAAACACGATCTCAAATGACAGACTGAAGAGGGGTGCTCCATCTTTCGGAGATGGATTGCCAGTGACGAGCTTCCTTATTGAGCAATGGCCTCTGCGAAAAAAAATTCCAAAAATTTGCATCACGATCCCAGGCTTCCTGAACAGACATCAATTTATTGGTAGCCAAAGCATAAAAACGGGGATGGGAGAGGAACAAACAACCTTGGGATGACTAGTTGTGGAACCAGAAAAGAGTATCGACACCGTTTGAAATATCTCATCTCATGTGAATTTTAACAAGATCACCTAGCTTTGATATATGAAGCCAAAGGGCTTTGGCGGGTATATCACTAGGCCAAAGCTGAAGAGTACTTTGCTTTTATAGGTTGAATCCAAAGGCTTTGTTTTTCAGCATAAAACTTCCATATCCACTTGCTAAGAAAAGCTTGATTCTTGTCTCGCAACTTACCGATACCAAGACCATCTTTCTCCTTTGGTAATGTTGCAATGTCCCATCTAACCAAATGGGCTCCCCCTTTTGAATCAATACTTTCCCAAAGGAAATTGTGCATAAGCTTTCAATTTTGTTGTAGATATCATAAGGTGCCTTGAAAACTGAGAGCATATATGTAGGGAGGTTATTGAGAACAGATTGAACTAGCGTCAATCTACCACCCTTTGAGATATATGAGAATTTCCATTTATCAAATTTTCTATGGATTTTTTCAATAATCTAGGACTAGAAAGTTGAGGAACGAAGGTTGCCTCCAAGAGGCATGCCTAGATAAGATATAGGAAGGGCCTCAATTTTACAGCCCCAAATAGCAGCTGCCGAACGGAGCTCCAAATCGTCTAGATTGATACCAGAAAGCATGGATTTATTCACATTAATACTGAGGTCGGAAGCACTCTCAAAAGCTTTGATTATGCAAAATAAGTTCCTTAGCCTAATAGGATTAGCTGAGGAAATCAATAAGAGGATGTCATCAGCGAACAAAAGATGGGATATCTGCACCGTGCTTTATTGGATTTGGAAACCTTGGATCAGAACTTTCTTATTGGCTATTTCCAACAACTGAGAGAGATAGTCTAGACAATCACAAAAAGAAAGGTGGATAATCGATCTTCTTGATGAATACCCCTCTTTACTCGAATATTTCCCCTCTGTTTTCTGTTTAACAGAACTGAATAGCTGACAGAAGAAATGCAAGCTTGAATCCAAGCAATCCATTTGAGATTGAATCCTTTTTTATGGAGAATGGATAAAAGGAAAGCCCACTTTAGCTTGTCAAAAGCTTTTTCAATATCAAGTTTCAAGATAACACCCTTTTCTTGTAACACGTCCAATAATCAACCAGCTCATTAGCCATAAGGATGGCATCAGTAATCTGCCTACCATGAATGAAAGTAGATTGTTTACGGGAAATTGTTAAGGGTAAGACTTTTTTCAACCGATCAACTAACACCTTTGCCATAATCTTGTAAAGACTTGTGGTAAGGCTTATGGGGCGAAACTCCGAGACTTTGGTTGGTTTAACAATTTTAGAAATGAGCGCAATATACGTTTCATTGACCAAATAGTTCACGATGTCCCTTCTGAAAAAATCTTGGAACATTATTAAAAATTGGGGGAGTCGACGTCAATGCATATGTAGATTTCATTAAGAAAAACCATTGTTGTTCATGTTTGATTGTTCTTTCATTTGAACTATCATAGCTTTTGTTGATCATCAAATTATCTAAGTCTATATAATGTGTGCTTTTAGCCAACCAATTATTGGAGGAAACGAGACAAAATGTTGGGAGTGTGACCAAAATCGTCTCACATTGGCTAGACAAAGGGAAGATCATGGGTATATAAGTGAGAGACACTATTTACATTGGTATGAGACATTTTTAGTGAAACCAAAAGTAAAGGCATGAGGTAGCCATGAGGGCTTACTCTCAAAGTGGACAATATCATACCAATGTAGGGGTTTGTGTCCCTAATACAAAAACATGTTCAATTTTGTAAAATTCAATATATATCCTTTGATGAATGAAAGAGAAATCACAAAGTACTTTAAATGTGTATTCCGTGATTATTATTAGAGGGCATGCATTAAGAGTTGTCGATATGTCAATATATTCATCCACATATTTATAAATTTGAGAGTTAAATATTGAGGATCAATTGATATATACAAATATATCTCGTATAAATGTCCATGAAACAAGAAAAAAATCATCAATTAGTCACCTAATGAATATAAGTTATAATAAGAAGATTTCTTAAAAAAAGGGTTATAATAACAAGATTTATAATTTACCAATTAAATCATTTTTTATGAATTAGATGATAATATATGTCTCAAAGCAACAAAAATTGATAATTTAAAGCAGATATTGAGAATAGAATTTGATTAAAATTCTATTTTAATTTCTAGAAATTCACAATTATTTTAAAGCACATATGTTTATTACGTTGTATGAAGCTGGCTAGCACACAAATAGTCTAAAATAATTTTCTGTTAGATACCATGCGTGAGCGTGATGGGTAAAATAAATTAAAAAAAAAAAAAAAGGAGTAGATTTACAAGTGGCAGTACGATTTGAAATTTGAATTGTAGTTCATTGAATGCGATGCGATTGGTGTTCTTCAACGGCTGTTTTAAAAACCCTACATATTCATATTCATATTCATATTTTTCCCATTTCTCTTCTAGTCTTCTTTCCGATTATCGTCCTCCGATCATCCCTAAAGGAAAATCCCTCAAATTTAATAAACTCCCAATTCCTGCATATGTTATAGCAATTCAAATTCAAATTCCATAAAAGGTAAGACGAATTAATTCATTAGAGAGATCGAATTTGAAAAGCCGAGACGGTTCTGATTCTGAAGAGAGTGTGTTTGTTTTGAGTTTTTGTTGCAGTCGTTGGATCTGGCCAACCCGTTTTGCCGTCGGTCGTCGGCTCCGGTGGCGTCTAGCTCAGGTGGGTTTGGTTTTATGATCGACACAATTTCTTTTCATACTTTGATTTTCTGTTTTGGGAATTATATATTGGTTTGATGAGGATCTATGAATCTGGCTAAAGTCAACAGTCCAGTAATGAAACGAGGCCTCTAATTTCATAACATCTGTCTGAATTTTATTTCGCTTTTTATGGATCTACGGCTGGCTTGGGTTTTTTTTTTTTTTTTGTCCTGATCATTTTAACTGATTGGACAGGATTTTCGCTTTTCAACAATGTTGGATTTTGTTGAATTTAGCAGAGCATTCTTCATTATACATCTTTCTACGATAGTGTTTTTAATTTGGACACAATTTCCTGCACTGCATATATATTTTATTTTCTTGGAAGAATTGATACAATTTATGCTGTCAAATAACTTATTGGAATTCAGAGATACTAACCAAATTAAATTACATCAGAATGTAATGATTTATATATTACGTTATTCTTTTCTTCAATAAAAGAAAGAGTGCTGTATATAATGATGTATATTGATTTTGTTGTTGTTGTTGTTGTGTGCTTTTTGAACTGTGCAGGTGAACAAATGTGGAATATTTGATGATAGTGTCTTGTTGTGGACTCTCCTCAAAATTATTTCTCTTTAATTCGAGGTTAGTAAAGTATTAGTATAGTCATTAGCTATTATTTATGTTTTTAAAGCGAATACTTATATATATATATATATTGCAATCATGCATTCTTGTTGATGATTGACATATTATTAATTCCTTCATGAAAAATGATAATTAATTTTAGGTCCATTTGATAGTCATTTAATTTTTGAAAATTAAGTCTATAAATACTATTTCTACTCGTGGGTTTCCTTGTTTTGTTATCTACTTTTTACCTATGTTTTCAAAACTTTATTTTCAAAAACCAAACCAAGTTTTGAAAACTTAAAAAATAATAGTTTTCAAAAACTTGTATTTTGTTTTTGAAATTTCGTTGGGAATTCAAATCTTTTTTTAAGAAATACGAAACTCATTTGTAGAGAATGGATGAGAAAACAAATAAAATTTTCAAAAACCAAATGGTTATCAAATGGGATCTCAAAAATCCAACTTCTAGAATAGTACATGAAATATTCTGCAAATTGGATGCATTACAGAGGCCAAAACTTCTATCACTTGGTACGTTCTCAAACTCCTAACTTTTTGCATTATTTATGTGAAAGAAACTTTATGCATATGGAATAAATGAACCACCTAACCTAGTTTAGTTACATCAAACATTAATTTACAAATACAACTAATTAGCATTCTGATCTTACCAAACTCTTTCTAAGTTTAATTTACTTTTGATTCAAAATCTCATTTTTTTAAATTCAATTTCATTTTTCTCCAGACTTTTTTGTCGTTTAATTTCTGTTTTTTTTAAAAAATATTTCTTACTTTCGAACTATTCTCGTAATTTTTTTTTTTTTTTTGTATCTTTTATACTTTTTTCTCTCTAATTTTGTTTTTCTTCGTTTTTTCCTTTCTAAATGTTCTCTTTGAAATTTCTTTTTCTCACTTCCTAACTCTTTCTTCTCTAAAAGTCTTTTATGCAATTTATCTCAAACTTATTTCTCCCCAAAAAATTTCTGTTTTTAGAGCTTCTCATTGAAATTTTTAGTTCTTTCTTCTTAACCTTTTCCTCTCTTAAATTTTTTTTGCTCCAATAAAATTCATCTAAAAAATATTTCTAAATTCTATTTTTAAAAAATTTACTTAGAGATTAAAAAAGTATATTTTAAATTTTAGATTTATTTTTCTCAAATATTTTTCGTTTTTAAAATTTAGTTTACATTCTAAACTTAAATCTTTTCAAAATCCTTATCTCTCACTTTCTAACTTTTTTTTTCTAACTCTTTCTAAATTATTTTCAATTTCAAACATTTTTCACTTCAAATTATTTCTCACGTTCAACGTTTTCCTCGCTAAAAATATTTTCTAGAATTTATCTCAAACTTTATCCCAATCCTTTTTCTCTTAATTTTTTTTCCCTTTTCTAAAGTTCTCTTGGAAATTTTTATTTCTTTCTTCCTAACTTTTTTCACTCTTAAAATTTCTCTCTTACCCTCCAAAATTTACCTCAATACTCTTTCTCAAGTCACATTTTTAAAAATTTACTCCCGATTACAAAGGTATATTTGAAATTTGAAATTGATTTTTCTCAAACATTTTTCGTTTTTAAAATTAGTTTTCAAATTTCTCGTTTCAAAATTGTATCTTGCAATCAATTTTTTCATCTTAAAATTCCATTTTTCACATAAAATCTTTCAAAAACTCCTTTCTCAAGTTCTTTCTCACTTTCCAATGTTTTTCTCATAAAAAATTGTATCTCTCTCAACTCACATTTTTAAACATTTACTTACAATTACAAAGGTATATTGCTATTTGTTATCTATCAATAATCTTCATTACTATTAGGTTTATCGTTAATAACTATATCAATGGAATAAAAAAAATTGTATATAAGTAATATTTCAGTTGGTTTTCTACTAATTGTTGTTAGCATGTTTATTTGCTCTTAGGTCTATTACTGATATGTCTTATCAATAGGGAAAAAATGGTATATAAATGGCTTTTAAATTTAAAATTTTAATTTGTAATGGTTAACATGCTTATTTACTATTAACTCTATCACTGATATACCATACTAATAGGTTAAAAATGGTATATCAATGATATTTGATATTTCTTTCTTTTAGTGATTGTTTGTATGCTCACATCAGGTTTATCATTGATATACCACATATCAATGATAACTCAATATCATTAACAAAAAAAATAATAACAAATCACAATTACTAATAGCAATGTATCACTAATATACAATTTTTTATATCATTAGCATTAAATGTGTATCAATGATAAACATCTATTATCATTGATAGACCATTATGGTCTATCAATGATGAACATAAAAATGTTGTATCAGTGATAAACATAAAAATAGTCTATCAAACACGTAGAAATGGTTGGTAATAGATATGAAAATAGTCTATTAGTAATAAATGTTATTACTAATGGACATATTAATGGTCTATTGAGAATAGACATAAAAATTATTTATCAGCAATATACATAAAAATAGTAGATTAGAGATAAACATTTATTAGTGAACGTAGAAATGGTCTATTAATAATAGACATAAAAATGGACTATCGGTGATAGAGTTCTATTACTAAGAGACCATCAAAGTGTTATATCAATGAAAGACTTGAAATTTTAAAAAAATTACTATATTTGCAAACTGTTTATTTGTGCAATATATTTGCAAATATAATGATCAATTTTCCCACCCAATACAATTATCCTTTTTTTTTTCTTACTTTCAAACGTTTTTCTCTTCAAAATCTGGATACCTTATTTCTTTAAATTTTTTCTTTCAAAATGTTTATTTCTCACTCTAATTTTGCATCTTAAAATTTTGATTTTTTACTTCCTAGCTTTGTCAATAAAATCTTTGAAAAACTCTTTTCAAAAACTCTTTTTAAAAACTCTCTCAAGTTTTTCTTCCCTTTCAAATGTTCTTCTCTTCAATTTTTTTTTTTATCTCTTTCCAACTTCTTTTATCTCAAAAGCTTTTTACCTTCATATTTTTTATTTTCCACTCCATTTTTTTCGTTTAAAAATATTTATTTTTGAGTTTCTAGTTTTTCCTAAAGTCTTTCAAAAACTCTTTTTGAAAAACTTTTAGATAACTTTACTCTCACTTTCAAATGTTTTTCTCTTTAACTCTTTCTAATTTCCTTTTATCTCTTCAAGATTTTGATTTCTTACTCTAATTTTTTGATCGTAAACTCTATGTTTTTCATTTCTAGCTTTTTCTTAAAATCTTTCAAAAACTCTTTTTATAATATCTTTCTCATGTTTTTTTCTTACATTCAAACGTTTTTCTCTTCAAAATTTGGATATCTTTCTACCTTCTTTCTTTACATATTTTTCTTTCAAAATGATTATTTCTCACTCTAATTTTTCACTTCCTAATTTTTTTTAAAATAATCCAAAACCTCGTTTTAAAAACTCCTCCAGTTTTTTTCTTACTTTCAAATGTTTCTCTTCAAAATATGTATTTCTTTCCAACTCTTTTTATTTCAAAAGATTTTTATCTTCAAATATTTTTATTTCCATCTTAAATTTTTTTCATTTTAAGATTTCTATTTTTCACTTTCTAGTTTTTTCTTAAAATTTTTCAAAAACTCTTTTCCAATAACTTTTTCCCTAGTTTTTTTTATCACTTTCAAATGTTTCTCTCAAAAATATTTTTCCTCTCTCCCTTATTTCATGTTAAATTGATTTTTGTTGTAAAATGAGAGGCGAAACCGGGCACCAAAACTTTACCAAAATATATAATAATAATAATAATAATAATAATAATAATAATAATACAAGTGTTAAAATATAAATGGATTATATATAGATAATATAAATAAAAGAAAATGGAGATTTATGGCAAATTAAATAAACAAATAAATTAGAGAAAGTGGAAGAGAAAAGAGAGGATTGGAGAGTTTTTTTACCAAAAATGCATATCTCATTTATCCAAAATGAACCACTATTTATAGGCAATTTGGAGAGCATGATGTGGTCTATTTGGACACCAATCTATGGCCTTTGTTGGACACATGGAGGACACTTTGGCTATGGAGAAAAAGCCACTTGGCATGGATATAAATGGGCATGTGGAATGGGCATTTACTTGTCATATTTACAATACTCCCCCTTAAATGCCCATTTATATAAAATATGCCTCGTTAAAACCTTACTAGGGAAAAACCCAATGGGAAGAAAAACCCTAGTGAAGGAAAAAGAGTACATATTTTATATAGTTTACTATAATACATTCACTCCCCCTCATGGAGACATCACTTAAAGTCTTTGAATCGCCGCATTCCAATGCTATATACTAATTTATCGAAGGTTGCAGTTGGTAATGCCTTCGTAAATAAGTCAGCCAAGTTATCTTTCGAACAAATTTGTTGTACAGTGATATCGCCATTTTCTTCAAGATCATGAGTATAGAAGAGTTTTGGTGAGATATGCTTTGTTCTATCTCCTTTGATATATCCTCCCTTGATTTGAGCTATACATGCTGTGTTATCTTCGTATAACATCGTTGGAAGAGGTTTACTTGAAGATAAGCCACATGTCTCATGAATGTGTTGTGTCATCGATCTTAGCCATACACATTCTCGACTTGCTTCATGAATAGCGAGGATTTCAGCATGATTTGAAGAAGTGGCCCTTATAGTCTGTTTCACTGATCGCCACGATATAGCAGTTCCTCCACATGTGAATAGATAACCTGTCTGAGATCTAGCTTTGTGTGGATCAGATAGATAACCAGAATCTGCATAACCAACTAGATCATATTTTGATTTGTTAGAATAAAATAAACCCATATCAATTGTCCCTCGAAGATATCGGAGTACATGCTTAACTCCGTTCCAATGTCTTTTTGTAGGATATGAACTATATCTAGCTAATAAATTTACTGAAAAAGCAATATCTGGTCTTGTGTTATTAGCCAAATACATAAGTGCACCAATTGCACTAAGATATGGTACTTCAGGACCAAGTAGTTCTTCACTGTCATCTCGAGGTCGAAATATATCTTTCTTTACATCCAGTGAACGAACTTCCATTGGAATGTTCAATGGATGTGCTTTATCCATATAGAATCTTTTTAAGATTTTCTCTGTATAAGTTGATTGATGAACAAATATCCCATCTGCTAAATGTTCAATTTGCAAACCAAGGCAAAATTTTGTTTTTCCAAGATCTTTCATCTCGAATTCTTTCTTAAGATATTCTATTGCCTTGGATAACTCTTCAAGAGTTCCGATTATATTTAAGTCATCAACATATACAGTTATAATAGCAAATCCTGACTGAGATTTCTTTATAAAAACGCACGGACATATTGGATTATTTTGGTATCCTTCTTTCAACAGATATTCACTCAGGCGATTATACCACATTCGTCCTGATTGTTTTAATCCATATAATGATCTCTGTAACTTTATTGAATACAATTCCCGAGAACTTGATTAATATGTTTCTGGTATTTTAAATCCTTCCGGGATTTTCATATAAATGTCATTATCCAGAGATCCATATAAATACGCCGTGACTACATCCATTAGATGCATATCAAGCTTTTCATATACAGTCAGACCAATCAAATATCTTAGCGTTATTGCATCCACCACAGGAGAATATGTCTCCTCATAATCAATACCAGGCCTTTGCGAGAATCCTTGTGCAACAAGTCTCGCTTTATATCTTGTGACTTCATTCTTTTCATTTCTTTTCCTTACAAATACTCATTTATATCCCACAGGTTTGACGTTTTCTGGTGTTGGGACTACTGGTCCAAAAACCTCACGTTTTGAAAGTGAGTTCAACTCTGCTTGGATTGCTTCTTTCCACTTCGGCCAATCCTTTCTACGTTGACATTCTACGATAGATTTTGGGTCAAAATCGTCACTTTCATGAATAATATCGTGAGCAACATTATAAGAAAAAATGTTGTCAATAATGATATCATTTCGGTTCCATCTCTTTCCTGTTGTAACATAGTTTATAGAAATTTCATTATTATCCTCAAGCGTTTGATTTTCACCAATACTCTTTTGAGTAGTTGTATTCTGGATTTCTTCTGGAACATCCATACCTTTTATCGAATCATTTTGATTCTCAACTACTTTTCTTTTTCGATGATTTTTATCTTTAGAACCTATTGGTCTACCACGCTTCTGGCGTGCTCTAGACTCATTATTGACAACTTGTTCCTTTGGGATATCAACTTTTGATGGAGCATTTGCAGCTGGTATATATGATTTAGTCACACTTTTAGTATCTGTGAATGCATCTGGTAGTTGATTTGCTATATTTTGCAAATGAATTATCTTTTGAACTTCAAGTTCACATTGATTTCTACGAGAATCTAAATGAGATAATAACGATGCATTCCATGTAATTTCTTTTTCCAACTTCTTAATTCCTCCCCCTAATGTTGGAAAATTTGTCTCATTAAAATGACAATCAGCAAATCGTGCAGTAAATACATCACCTGTCAGAGGTTCAAGATATTTAATAATTGATGGGGAATCAAAACCAACATATATTCCTAACCTCCTTTGAGGACCCATCTTAGTACGTTGTGGTGGAGCAATCGGTACATATACTGCACATCCAAAAATTCTTAGATGGGAAATATTTGGCTGCTGGCCATAAGCTAATTGCATTGGGGAGTATTTATTATAAGCTACTGGCCTAATACGTGCCAGTGATGCAGCATGCAAAATAGCATATGACCCCATACCGATGTAGGAAGTTTAGCTCTCATAAGCAATGGTCTTGCAATTAGTTGCAGACGTTTTATAAATGATTTTGTTAGACCATTTTGTGTATGAACGTGAGCTACAGCATGTTCAACACTTATCCCAATTGACATACAATAATTATTAAAAGTTTGGGATGTAAATTCACCAGCATTATCAAGTCGAATGGTCTTAATTGTATTATCAGGAAATTGTGCTTTTAACTTAATTATTTGAGCAAGTAATCTTGCAAATGCAAGATTTCGACTTGATAATAAGCATACATGTGACCATCTGCTGGATGCGTCAATTAATACCATAAAATATCTAAATTGACCACTTGGTGGGTTAATAGGTCCACAAATATCACCTTGAATTCGCTCTAAAAATGCAGGTGATTCAATCCCCACTTTAGCTGGTGATGGTCTAATAATTAATTTCCCTTGAGAACAAGCATCACATGACAACTCATTGGATTGAAGAATCTTCTGGCTCTTTAAAGGATGTCCATGTGAATTCTCAATAATTTTTCTCATCATTATTGACCCTGGATTACCCAATCGATCATGCCAAACACTGAATATTTCTGGATTCATGAACTTCGGGTTCATTATTGCATAACTTTCGATTACTCGTATATGAGTATAGTATAATCCAGAAGAAAAAGCAGGCAGTGTTTCTAATATACGTTTTTCATGTGAAACAATAGATGTTATATAGAGACACTCTATATTATTTTTACAATCAGTTTCAACATGATAATTATTTTCACGTATATCTTTAAAACTTAATAAGTTTCTTTTCGATTTGCTAGAGAACAGAGCATTATTAATTGTAAATCTTGTTCCTCTAGGCAAAATAAAGTTTGCATTTCCAAAACCTTCAATCAGATTTGCAGAACCTGATATAGTATTGACTTTTGCTTCCAGCATTGTCAATCTAGTAAAATATTTTCTATTTATGAGTATCGTGTGCGTAGTTGTGCAGTCTGCCAGACATAAATCCTCATTGCTCATTTTCGAATTACTCAACATATTGAAATTGTTCATATTTCTTCATTGAAAAGAAAAGAAAAATGATTACAAAGAGTCTTAAATATATATACAAACAAAACAACAACAAAAATATACTAAACAGTATTTAATTATATATTTTCATACAAATCATCCTCTACTTGTTTGATTGCATCAATTCTCTCTCCAGGAGATTCAAAATAATCAGCTACATCAAGATGCATCATATTGGAGGGGTCAAACACATCATCTTCTTGAATGGCAAGATTTACCTCCACATTCTTTCCTTTTCCTTTTTCCTTCAGGGAAGCTTGATAGAGATCAACAAGGTGTTTTGACGTACGACAGGTACGTGACCAGTGCCCAGTCATTCCGCACCGGAAACATTTATGTTCATCACCTTTCGAACTTCTATCTTGTGGAGCCTTTCCTTTATGATCATCACTTCGTGTGAGTTTCTTAAAATTATAATGCCCACCACGAAAATAGGTATTTCTTCCTCTACCGCGGTCCCGACCTCGACCACGACCACGACCTCGACCACGGTTATTAAAATTCACAGCATTCACTTCAGGGAATGGTGTTGCTCCAGTTGGTCGGGATTCGTGATTTTTCATCAATAACTCGTTATTTTGTTCAGCAACGAGAAGACATGAGATAAGTTCAGAATATTTTGCAAAACCCTTCTCTCGATATTGCTGCTGCAGGAGCATATTCGAGACATGAAAAGTGGAAAATGTCTTCTCTAACATATCAACATCAGTAATCTTTTCTCCGCATAATTTTAATTTTGAACTAATTCTGAAGAGTGCGGAATTATACTCACTTACTGATTTAAAGTCCTGCAACCTCAGGTGCATCCAATCATAACGAGCTTTTGGAAGAATAACTGTTTTTTGATGATCGTACCTTTCTTTCAAACCTTGCCATAGAACGTAGGGATTTTTTATTGTAAGATACTCCATTTTCAATCCCTCGTGAAGATGATGGCGAAGGAAGATCAGGGCTTTTGCTTTTTCTTGATTTGATGCATCATTTCCTTCTTTAATTGTTTCTCCAAGATTCATAGAATCTAAATGGATCTCAGCGTCAAGGACCCATGACAAGTAGTTATTTCCATTAATATCCAGGGCCGCAAATTCTAGCTTTGTAAGGTTTGCCATAATAACACTATAAAAAATAATAATATATTTATATTAGAAATTTAACATAAACCAAATGCGTAAAAATGGCTTACCTATAAGACTTACCTTTAGCGGGAAAAATGATAGAGTCTCGTGCTGATAACGTGTCGTAAAATGAGAGGCGAAACCGGGCACCAAAACTTTACCAAAATATATAATAATAATAATAATAATAATAATAATAATACAAGTGTTAAAATATAAATGGATTATATATAGATAATATAAATAAAAGAAAATGGAGATTTATGGCAAATTAAATAAACAAATAAATTAGAGAAAGTGGAAGAGAAAAGAGAGGATTGGAGAGTTTTTTTACCAAAAATGCATATCTCATTTATCCAAAATGAACCACTATTTATAGGCAATTTGGAGAGCATGATGTGGTCTATTTGGACACCAATCTATGGCCTTTGTTGGACACATGGAGGACACTTTGGCTATGGAGAAAAAGCCACTTGGCATGGATATAAATGGGCATGTGGAATGGGCATTTACTTGTCATATTTACAATAAATTTTTTTTAGTGGTGGAATATTTGAGGTATTTTAAGAAAAATTGATTGTCTGGCGGGAATCATTTTTTCTTATTTCACTTGATCTCTACCCTAGTTTTGTGGTTTTTTTTTCAAACTTTCAATGACTAAAGGGTTTCTCTTCAAAAATTTTCTTTCTTACTCTAATTTTTCATCTTAATTTTGTTTTCCACTTCCTAGTTTTATCATAAAATCTCCCAAAATATCTTTTTCACAAACTCTTTTCTCAAGTTTTTTTTTTTTCAAATGTTTCTCTCTTCTAACATTGTATCTCTCTTTCCATAACATCTTTTATCTCTAAAGGTTTTTGTCTTCAAAGTTTGTATTTCCCTCTCAAAATTTTTCATCTTAAGATTTCTATTTTCACTTTCTAATTTTTCTCAAAAATCTTTCAGAAACACTTTTTTAAAAACATTTTCTCTAGTTTTTTCTCACTTTTAAATGTTTTTCTCTCATAAAAATTTTTCCCCTTTCTAATTTCTTTTATCTCAAAAGGTTTTTATCTTAAAATTTTTTACTTCCTAGCTTTTTCTTAAAATCTTTCAAAAACTCATTTAAGAAACTCTTGCCAAGTTTTTTATCTCTTACCAACTTCTTTTATCTCAAAAGGTTTTTAACATCAAATTTTTTATTTCCCTCTCAACTTTTTTTTTTAATCTTAAGATTTCTATTTTTCACTTCCTTGTTTTTTCCTAAATCTTTGGAAAATTCTACCTTTTCTATATATAGGTTTTCTCACTTTCAAATGGTTTTCTCTTCTAATTTTGTAACCCTTTCTTACTTCTTTTATCTCTTCAAAACTTTGATTTCTTACTATAAGTTTTTCATCTTAAAAATTATATTTTTCACTTTCTAGCTTTTTCGAAAAATCTTTCAAAAACTCTTTATAATATCTTTCTCAAGTTTTTTCCTTTCTTTAAATATTTTTCTTTCGAAATATTTATTTCTCACTCTATATTTTTTAATCTTAAAATTTTGATTCTTTACTTCCTAGCTTTTTGATAAAATCTTTCAAACACTCTTTTTAAAATATCTCTCTCAAGTTTTTGCTTGCTTTCAAATGTTCTTCTTTTCAAAAAATTTATCTCTTTCCAACTTCTTTTACCTCAAAAGCTTTTTGTCTTCACAATTTTTATTTTCCTCTCAAATTTTTTCATCTAAAATTTCTATTTTTGAGTTTCTAATTACCACTCTGCCTCAACCTCCTAGGAATACATGCTCGCATGAAAAATGGTAGGTGGTACTAGCCTAACAGGCTTTCGCTTAGCCACAACGCACTTAGATCATCAAGGGATATACCACCCAAGAGATCATAAACCTCATTCTCACCTCGACCCATAAATCTTATGCATAACCACAAACACGATCTCAACACCACACATGCTTGGGTAGACAAGGCCCGAACATAAGTTCAGAGCAAATTCCCTTATCACCAAAGCCTCATACCTATTCAAGCAAAGCACAAATCACCGACTACACCTCTTGCTTATTCAAGCCAACAAGCTACATAAGCATTTAGGTAATCATGTCCCAATCACACTTATACCTAGGCTCGAACATAAAGCTGTCACAAACACAAATCTCAAGTATGGACTTATGCCCTAGTTCAATGACATTCCTAAACGAGAACTTCACTTAACCGCAACCCATACGTGTGCTAGTGGCATAAAGCCCTCAAACCATTTAACCATGAATTCAACCCCCTAAGACACTAGAAATCATGGCGACCATTATCCTTCCCACTCACATTCAGATCCATCTCAAACATGTTAAGCACAACCCGCCATTCCAAACTACTCTAAACACAAGGAACAAAGGTAATGACCATGATCATCCTTTAAGGTGTTCTAAATCGACCACTAGCCCAAACCATCAACTTCGGCGACTTACACACAATCAACTCATCCAACATCCCAGGGGAACGCAACCCCATCCAACCATTCAAGCGTTTTAAACATACTGTACTCCAATCAAAATTCCAACATCTCAAACAAGGATTACTTAACCATTTAGTCCATTAGCCCAAGCGTTCGAAGTTTCAGAGCCACTCTAGTTTCCACCACAAACCACAGATCACAATCATTCATACATTCCAGAGCGCTGTTCCATAATTGAACCATTACTAGTTCATAAGGCCAAGTCAAAGCCCTTATGAATACTCAACTGGCAATCATGATAAAAAGTCATTCAACTAAGTCGACAAGTTCCTTTAAATCCCGGGTTGAGGTACAACAAGGAAAATCTCATTCTTGAGATATTTACAAAGCGAAACATCCAACGACCAACATGGTCACACGTATACTTCATACTTAAAAGAATTACATCCATGACCACTTAAACATACACCAACTCAATCAACCACAACCTTAGGCAAACTCTTAAAGGTTTGAATAAGATTCAAATTGGTTAGATAAATACATTTTAATATATTATATATTAAAATATATTATTTAATTATATTCCCTAGACCACTATAAATAGGACCCTAGGGGTGAGTCATTGGGCATTCTACACAACACACATCTTCTCAATAAAGAGAATTAGAGAATTCTCTCTAGACCTCTTCCTCTTTAATCCCCTGTGGATCTTCTTTCAAGAGGCTCCCACTTGTCTTGGTCCTGTGTTCGAGTCATAGCCAGGAAGACTTTGTGGAAGAGATAAAGATTTCCCAGAAGAATCTCCATATTTGGAAGGTATTTATTGCTTAATTCTTGTATTTTAGTTTAATTCTAAATAAATCAAAGATGATTCCTATGCTTCCGCTGTGGGTTTAATTCGATTATTCCCTTCATTAACTATCCAATTTCAAAATCACACTTAAAACTCACTTTAAACTTCAAAAATCCAAAAACCAATATATAGCTTTTAAGTTATGGGTCCAATTGATTTGAAATAATTTACGAGCTCGATCCTTACCCAAATTTAGACTCCAAAGCTTGCTGAAATTGGTATCAAATTAATCCAAATTCGACAATTCGTTCTCCAATCCCAATGGATTTCCTAAAATCAAATCCAACAAATTCGGTTTAAATTTCTAAAGGTCTAAACCTATAATCCAAAATAACGCCTTGAATCAACACTGGAACGCTTACCCACTTCAAATAAATACTGTATACGGCTATACGAACATCGAACTTGCAGGAATTTGACCCGAAACATCACCTCTTTACTGTTTGTACAAAATCGATAGGGCTCAGAAGGACGACGATCGACGGCGAGCTGGCATGCTGTAGCGTGCGGGTCCAACTACAGAAGCATTCGAAGAAGGTGGTTGCTGCATGCGGTGAATTGACAGAGCTGGGCAGCGTGCAGGCTGAAGCTGCAGCAGTCTGACAGGGAAGAGAGAGAGAGAGAGAGATCAGGGATAGGGATTTTGGGTAAGAGAGGGAGAACAGAGGAGAGATAGTGTTCGGAAAGAGATGGAGTTCGAGGAAGGAAGGGAGTGCTCGGGGAGAGAGAGATAACAGAGGAGAGGGGGAGAATTTTCAAGAAGACGGGAAGAGGATAAGGAAGGAGAAGAATAAGATAATGAAGGATAAGCATATATTAATTAATTTTAAAAAAAATCTAAAAATGCTCTTTGACCAATCTTTTCTTTCCTAATTTGCTGTTTTTCCTCTTTATAAATTCCAAATTAACCCATTCAAGATACTAATTTGAAAATTATTCAAATTTAATTCCAAAATTTCAAAATTATTCAAATAAGCCAGGCGTTACAAGACATCGACTCTGTCACCCACCTCGAGGTTGTGCTCTATCTACAAAATCACAAACAAAGTAGCACGAGTGAGTATAAACATATTCAATAAGTAGCCCACTTAAGAGTCCGGAGTTCAAAACCAGTTAAAGGAGGGCATTGCCCTAACTCACATACTTCAGTCCAGTCTCAAACATTCACCTTGGTTAGCTATGTGCTTACTCACCTTACCTTAGGCTCACTTCTATTTGGTATTACCACGTGTTATACATGCGAGTCATGTATCATAGGCTATTCTAATGCAAAGAAGGGAGGCAACCCTCACGCTCTTCACTCTGGGGGAGTCGCCTCCTAAGCTAGCATCTCTCGGTGAAGGCATCATATCCCTCAAGCTCAACACTCTGGGGGGAATCGCCCTCGAAGTTAGCACAATCACTTAGTGAGGCAATACAACCTCATGCTCATCACTCTAGGGGAATCGCCCCCTAAGCTCACTGATAAGCCTTAGAATTAAGGCTTATTTAACTCTCAATTGCTTAAAATATTCTTGTTTTGACTTAAGATCATTTGAAAATAGTGGAAGATTGCTTGAATTTAAGGAAGAAATGAATGTGATGTCATTTGGAATAGAATTCTAAGTAAATTGATCTTGTTTGCAGAAATTGTGGAAATTGCAAAATCAAATTGCAAAATCAGATTTTGCAATCTGGAGCAGTAGAAAAGTTCAAAAAAGGAAAAAAAATCTGCATTAAACTCATTCCGAAAATCTTCAATTACAGCCCGATTTGGTGGAATTGGAGCACGAAATTTGGGCAATCTTCAGCCCTAATGGAGGCTTATAAATGGGGAAGAAGAATTGGAGCTAAGCATCGGGATTGGGAGGCAATTTTAGAAATCAATTTTGTGGGTTTTTGCAACAACGAAGAAACCCATTTATGGAAAATTCAATCTCCGCACGAATTGAGGGATTGAAACGTGATTTTTGGTAGATTTCAACCCTAGGAAGATCTACAAAAGAGGAGGGAAGAAGCAAGAAGAATCAAGGCGGATTTTCGAAGGCAATTTGAGAGATTAGTTTCGTGGGTTTTGTAGTTGTCGAAGCTCTGTTTTTGGTTTTACTGCAGAATTTATTTCTCTATTTTCAGCCAAGAATTTAAACTTCAGTCTGTTTTTCTTCTTCAATCGATTTCATTAGTATTAGGGAGAGTTGTTTAAAGAACGATCTTTGTTTTCCAATTGAATTCTTCGTGCATCGAGTTAAGCTTTGATTCAAGTTATGTTCGTGGGTTTATTTGCAGTAATACTCTGTTTTCTTTAAGAAATTTTTGCTCTGTTTTAAAAATTCGTTCTTGCTCGTTTACCTTCTGTTTTTCGAAGGAATGTTTCAATTCTATACTATTTTTGCTCCTTAATCTGTTCATTGCAAGGGAATCGGGTATGTGAGTGTTGTGTTCATACTTGTTCTTCAATAAGTTAATTAGGATTTGATCTCAATTTTGCCTTGTATTTTCCATTCTTAATGAGAGGCTTTGGGGGCTTTATCAATCTGTTAACTGTTTTTGCCAAAGGTTCAGTTTTCTGTCTCTATTTCTTTTATTGAATGCTTCTTTTTATATGACCAGAACATTGGCAATACACACTGGTTTGGGCAAATTTGAGAATAAAAGGAAGTAGAATCAATTTCCTAATATTGCCTCTGTTTTCCTTTATTCAAATTAAAAGTTTCTGGAGATTTTGAATTAATTGCCCAAATTGGTGTTAACTTTTAATTCCATAATTGTTTAATCAAGCTATACTAATTAGAATAGAATTTTGATTTAATTGGTAATGTGCCCAAGTTTCCCAATATGAACTTCTCTTCCAAAATTAGTTTTAAGATTTTATCTTTAATATGAGCTAAAAATTCTTAGGGGGTTCAAGGATGTGAATTCCCTAAGTAATTGTAGCCAAAATTTCAATAAAAACCAAGCCTACATCTCAATTGTTTGCTTGTGTTGATTAAAATTCCGTTGAGATCCTAGAATTGATCAACTAGGGTATCAACTCAAGCTTAGATCTAATACCGACGGGGTTAGTGGCAAGCGGATTTCACACAAGTGATGGAGAAAAAAAGCTTAGACATAAGCCATTCCTTACCCTAGACATAGGGATTAAGGACTCCAAGACCCATAAAATTGTTGAGCCAATTGATCTAAGATAGAGGGACTATAGACATATAAGTCTCTCACTTAGCCTCCTAAACCCTAAATTCAAGGAAAATAGGAGATGCAATTTTGGTTTACAATTGAATGTGGAGTAGGTTGGACTTGCAATTTTGGTTTGCAATTACGACTTAGGGCAATGACATTCTTGAGCCCCATCTTTATCTAAATTCTCTTTGAAAGTTAAATTACTAAGTCTATTTAGTTTGCCATTTCTAGATTCTACAATCTTTGTTATTTCAATATTGCCATTTCTCGATTTGGCAATTAGATTCTGCAATTCAATTCTGCAATTTTTCTTATTTCGATTTTTGTCATTTCTAAATTCTACAATTAGATTTTGCAATTTTTCTTTTACCAACACACCAACCCAACAATATTTTTGCATTTTTAGTTTTCTAGTTGCAATTTTCCTTACACTTTGCTTTACAATATTTTTGTTACTCTGTTCCCTGTGGGATTCGATACTTGGTACTCAGATACCATTTTATATTACTTCGATCGGCGTGCGCTTGGGTGTTAACACCGATCAAGTTTTTGGCGCCGTTGCCGGGGAGACGATTTGAACCGACACAAAGTCGTCATCTCCTTGCTAGAGGAAAAGTGAAAGACCACCAGGTTAGTTGTACATAGTAGTTTTTCTGGATTTATTCAAACAAAAAAAAGAAAAAAGAAAAAGAAACAAATATATATGTATATATGTATATATATATATATACATTGTGTGAACTTTTTAATCTGCTACTTTTAGCTACAAGAAGACAATGAAAGAAATCCAGAGGAATAAGAATTCAAAAAGTGCAAATTGCAAGTTGCGAACAATACAGGTGAAAAATTGCTGAATCCCGAATCTGCAATCTCGAGTTTGCAATGGTTGTGAAGTTGGCGAAGAGAAAATGCAATTTCGAATTGGCAATCTTGATTTTGCAATTTGAATGTATCCCATGCAAATGGCGAAGAGAAATTGCAAATTTCGATTTTGCAATCCTTGCGAATTTTTTCTCGTAAAAGGAAAGAATAAGTGAATAAGGAAGGAAATATTTTAAGGGCAAATAAGGAAGGGAATCAATTAAATGAAACCCAACCGTTGCCCATTTTAAAATTATTTTCCTCCTTCCTTTCGCATAAAACAAAAAAGGGAAGTTAAATCAATTAGTAAATTTCCCCCCAACCACTTCATCTTCTTCCTCCTTCGACCGAACCCCTCGCTTCCTTCAACATGCAACCGTCGATGAGCACCTATCGCCGCCGGCCAAGAAAGACGCCAGTGACGAAGAGTGAAACCCTCACCGAACCCTCAAGGCCCCTACCTTCAAGCCCTAAATCCATACCCGATCCCCCAGTTCCCAAAATGTCTACCTCCGATAACGCGAAATTGAAGGGACAGCAGCAAGACTCCCACTCCTTTATCAATCTGGAACCAGAAACGGGAACAGAGGAATGGCGAAGGGAATGGCAAAAGGTAGCGGATGAACACTTCGAGCAACTAATGGAGATGGAGAAACCGCTTCAAATGGTAATGCCACTCACGGCTTCTTCTTCGAACCTGCCGACAGAACCGAAGAGGGGAACTCCGGTATGGAGAGAAATGATTCTCCAAATCCATGCAAATCGGAGAGAATTGAAAAGGGAGAAAGAGATTGACACCCTCATCAAGGGACTCAAGCATGAAGCACAAGGGCAAAAGCCGAAACCCCCATGGCTGCGGTGAAACCATCCGAAACAACAGAAAAGGAAGAAGAGAAAGTAAAAATTGCGCTTCCTACAGCAAGACAGCCAGCCAAGCAAAAGCTTCTTGCGCGAAAAGCCACAGTGACCCCTCATCGATTTAAAGGAATAAGGGAAACATGGGAAGGCCAATCAAAACCAAGAAGCTCCATAGGGAGGGATGTGGAACAAATGCCACCACCCAAACAACAGCAATCGGAAGAGAAGCAATCTGCAAAGGAAGATTGGGTGAAGGAAGCAACTGTCCGGGCACAAGCCTTAGCCTCATCCTTCCAGAGGCACACATAGCAGCCGGATTAAGCACAAAAGACCATCAAGATGGTCTGAACCAGAAGCAAAACATGGAGAAGATGTTTTTGAGATTGAAGGTCCTAGCCAAGCTCGGGAAGAGCAACCAGAACAGGTATCGTCCCCAGACTCTTTTGAATAATTACTAACTGTGGAGTCTAGAGGAATTCGTGTAACGACCCGACTCTTCCTATTAGATTTTCTAGGGACGTTACTACTTGCATGCACATGAAAATTTTGAAACTTTAGTATTGGACAAAAAGAATTAAATTTCTTCATAAACAACCAAAGAACCTTTAATTCGGGATCCCTTTTTAAAAACATTTCAAAAGATACTTGGAATTAAAATGTCAAAATAACTGATGTTTACTTAATAAAATAATTTGAGTTAAAACATAAACTAGATGGGGAAACTATACTCTTCATGACACCCATGACCCTTTCAGCAAACTACCTTGTCACTCGCCTAAGATATGTCCTTGCCTTTACCTGAAAAGAAAAACATTTTGAGAAAGGATGAGTATTTAAAATACTCAGTAAGTGACCTTTACTACCGGGTCAGGATATGCATACACATACATAATGAGTTTTCGAAAACATTTTCTTTCTTTCCTTTGGTGGGACCTAAATTCCTTTCATAGTAGAAACGTTTCTCTTTCAACTTTTTCTCTTCGGCTTAATGTGGACAATTAACCCAACCTAACTTTTCCTTTTCATTTAACCTTTTCAGGTTCCTTTTCATTTAACCTTTTCAGGTTCCTTTTCATATAGCCTCGTAAGGCTCCTTTTCATATAGATGTACATCAATAAATTTAGGAGGGTAATTGCCACAGCCTTCGAAATCAATTTTATCATGAAAACATAATGTATGCATGAGGTCTCAAAGCATTTTAAACTTTTCATTCCATGATGCAACACAAGCAACATTCTCACATCATTTATCATAAATCAAAATCATAAATCATGCATAACATTCATGAGAAGATTTGGCAAAACAAGTGAAAATCCATAATAAAATATTTGTAAAAACTTTTTATTTCAAATAAATTTTTTTTTTTCAATTCAGTTCCTGACTTGCATTCAAGCATACCGGCATAAAGTCCCTTACCTTGGCTAAGCTCAAGAATCCAATCACACAATTGCTCACCAAAATTCCTTCGCCTTGAACCTCAACCAAATAATTTGGAGCCTAAATCAAACCATCCCTAAGGTTAGAAACAATTCCTAAAATCCATAATTAAATCTCAAAGTTCCTTCCACCAACTAAAGTTCCAAAATTTAGAATAAATTCCTTAACATTTAACTTAATCTCAAATTGGTGGTTAAACTCAATTCAAAACACAAGGTTCTTGATTTAATTGAACTCTCAAATTTAATCTACCAAAAATCCAAAACTCCAAGGATTTGCTTGATTTTAGGATGGAAAATTTACCTCCGTTCTTTCTCCAAACCGACCCAAGCTTTACTAAATAAATGGTGGTTTGATTCGATCTTGTCACACCAACCTCCACCTACAATGGTTATTTCAAAATAGAGCCTAAAAATTAATGGGTAAATCTCCAAACTTCCATATCAATGCCCAAAACTACATCTATTATTTGAAAATTGTAAGATTATAGCGAAAATAAGTTTACCCACGTGCAAAAGGAGCCAAAACAGCGCTGTGCAGTACCAAAAATCCGCCAGAAAAATCAAACTGCAGCAGATCGGCGGCGATTCGTGGAGTTTGGCGTCGTGAACAGTACCCGCGGTATGAACAGTACTCGCGGTATGAACAGTACCCCCTGCGGTATGAACAGTATTCGCGGTATGAACAGTACGTGCGTGAACAGTACCACGATGAACAGTACGTGCCGTGAACAGTAATTGCATGTGAGGGACAAATCCGGCGATGTATGTTTGTTGAAGAAGAAGAAGCTTTCGAATGGATTGGTCTTTTGGTGGTGAAAGATAGAGAGAGATTGATGGTGAAGATTGTTTTTCATGGAGGAAGAGGAGAAGGTTGAAGAAGATGACGGCTTCACTTGACCTAGGGCTACATGCTCTATAAAAATAATAGAGAGGGATATTTGGGCTTGACTTCTCCTTGGGCTTGGGCTTGGCTCAAAGTCTCCTAATTAACAAAAGTTGCCCCCAAACCAATTAATTCCCCTTTTCCCTTCTTTCTTCCCTTTTCACCCTCCAATTTCTCAAATTTCAATTATGCAAATTTCTAAAATTAACTTTCAACACAACTTTAAACATGAAATTAGCCTTACAATTAATTCAAATCTCAAAATTAAAACTTTAATTAATACTTGAAAATGTCGGTCGTTACAATTCGGGCCTCTAGCACCTCATCATCTGAGATGAGGCATGATTCCGAATAGGGGAAGGCAGAAATTGAAGAAAGTGAAGAGGGAGGACAAGAAATCGAACAAAAGGAGAGTGAAGAAGTGAATTTAGAAGAAAAAGAAGAAGAGGAAGAAGATGAAGAAACTGAAGAGACAGAAGAAGAAGAAGAAGATGATGAAGAAAGTGAAGAAGATGAGGTGATTGATGTGGAGGAGAGAAGAAAAAATTTGAAAAAGATGGGACTAATAGGAGAGAAAGGTTTCACCACAAATGTGCCAACATTCATAACCTCAAGGATTGAACAATATGGATGGGAAAGGTTATGCAAGCATCCGAAACCAGCGGATGAAAACTTGGTGATCGAGTTCTATGCACATTTAGGAAATGAAGGCAAAAACGAACTCATGATTCAAAACCAAAGGGTGGAGTACTTAGCCAAGAGCATTAATGACATTTACAAGCTTAAGTCCTTGCGAAATCCCTCAGGAAATGCAGCCATCGAAAACCCAACCAAAAAGCATATGGAAGAAGCCTTGAGAATGCTTGCACACCTAGGAGTAAAATGGCAAATAGCTCATAAAGGGAAACGGCATTTGCGTGCAGGGGATTTGAAGAATGAGCCTTCGGTATGGTTGAACTTCATCAAGAATAGGATTTTACCCACTACCCACGGCTCCACTATTTCTCAAGACCGCATTACGCTCCTTTACCGCATATACAAGGGTTATGAGATCAACATGGGTAGACTAATCAAGCATGAGATGGTGGTTGGAAGAAACAAGAAGGCGGGTAAAATTTTCTTTGGAGCTTTGATCACAAAGCTATGCAAGAAGGCCGGGCTCAAAGTAACCAGACCAAGTACAAACATAAGGCCATGGGATGCTGCTGGTGTAAAGGGACTAATGAGTCACAATAAAAGGAAAGTTATGAGGCTTCACATGGAAATACCTCAAGAAAAGGGTGCTGAAAAAGGTGCAGAAGAAATTGCAGAATCAACGATTCTGCAATCTGATTTGGCAATTCTCACCAACAATCAAAAGAAGCTTCAAGAACAATTGCAAGCCTATTGGGGGTATGTGAAGGAACGTGATGAAGCCCTCCAGCAAACATTGGCCATACTCACAAAGGGGAAGGGTCCAATGTTCCTAGAGTTTCCAAACATACTACGTGCACCTCCACCAGAGTCTCATCATGATGATCAATCTTCGGTCTTTTTAGGGGAGTTCTCTCAAACACCCTTTTACGTTATTTAACTTTGAACTTTAAATTTTTGTTGAAATTTACTTTTTGAACTCTTTACTTTTGGATTAATTTATGTTATTAACCTGTGTTCTGTTCTATGTTGTTACTGTAGGATTAGTTAGCCTTATCATTCTGAGTCTTCTTTTTCAACACCAAAATTTCAAGCATTGTTATTTCAATCCTTTTCAGTAGTTGTTGTTAAAAATAAAAAATAAAAAAAACTTCGACGATGAGGTAGGAACAACCATTTTCAATAAATATCTCCAACCAACCTATTCGACTAGGTTAGTACTACTTTTGCATATAGTTAACACTTTTGATCACATCCAGTTAGGCTTAAACTAATACATACTTCAGATAGAAACACTAAGTCATTCTAAGTCCCATCCATCTCCCAATAATTCAAGCGTCAATGAGGACATCGACCAGTTTAAGTTTGGGGGACGGAAACATTTTATGTCTGAAAATGTGCTGTTAAAATATATATATATATAATACCCCTCTTTTCGAAATTTAACCAAGTAATCAGGGTAAGTCATGACACCCATGATTTGCTTTGCATGAACGGTTCAATAAGAAAACGGGTATAGTTGTATTAGGTGATGTGTGCTCGTAGTCAGCTACTTCCGCCACAAAGCGTTAATAAGTTGAAACGAAGGCACAATTGACTGAAATACTTCTTAAAAAAAAAAATTATGACAGTATGAAATAAGGTTGGGGGGGAGAAGAAATTAGAGCAATTTGAAATCTTTTGATACGATAATTTAGTGAAATCTACCTGAAGGAGTAGAAGTTTAAGTTAAAATTGTATGTGGCAAAAAGTGTTAAGTCATGAAGAAAGTAGGACTAACCTAGTCGAACAGGTTGGTTGGAGATATTTAATGAAAATGGGTATTCCTACCTCATCGTCGAAGTTTCTTTTTTTTTTTTTTTTAACAACAACTACTGAAAAGGATTGAAATAACAATGCTTGAAATTTTGGTGTTGAAAAAGAAGACTCAGAATGATAAGGCTAACTAATCCTACAGTAACAACATAGAACAGAACACAGGTTAATAACATAAATTAATCCAAAAGTAAAGAGTTCAAAAAGTAAATTTCAACAAAAATTTAAAGTTCAAAGTTAAATAACGTAAAAGGGTGTTTGAGAGAACTCCCCTAAAAAGACCGAAGATTGATCATCATGATGAGACTCTGGTGGAGGTGCACGTAGTATGTTTGGAAACTCTAGGAACATTGGACCCTTCCCCTTTGTGAGTATGGCCAATGTTTGCTGGAGGGCTTCATCACGTTCCTTCACATACCCCCAATAGGCTTGCAATTGTTCTTGAAGCTTCTTTTGATTGTTGGTGAGAATTGCCAAATCAGATTGCAGAATCGTTGATTCTGCAATTTCTTCTGCACCTTTTTCAGCACCCTTTTCTTGAGGTATTTCCATGTGAAGCCTCATAACTTTCCTTTTATTGTGACTCATTAGTCCCTTTACACCAGCAGCATCCCATGGCCTTATGTTTGCAGTTTGCACTTGGTCTGGTTACTTTGAGCCCTACCTTCTTGCATAGCTTTGTGATCAAAGCTCCAAAGAAAATTTTACCCGCCTTCTTGTTTCTTCCAACTACCATCTCATGCTTGATTAGTCTACCCACGTTGATCTCATAACCGTTGTATATGCTGTAAAGGAGCATAATGCGGTCTTGAGAAATAGTGGAGCCGTGGGTAATGGGTAAAATCCTATTCTTGATGAAGTTCAACCATACCGAAGGCTCATTCTTCAAATCCCCTGCAAGCAAATGTTGTTTCCCTAAACCCTTGGGTTTTCGATGGCTGCATTTCCTGAGGGATTTCGCAAGGACTTAAGCTTGTAAATGTCATTAATGCTCTTGGCTGAGTACTCCACCCTTTGGTTTTGAATCATGAGTTCGTTTTTGCCTTCATTTCCTAAATGTGCATAGAACTCGATCACCAAGTTTTCATTCGCTGGTTTCGGATGCTTGCATAACCTTTCCCATCCATATTGTTCAATCATGGAGGTTATGAATGTTGGCACATTTGTGGTGAAACCTTTCTCTCCTATTAGTCCCATCTTTTTCAAATTTTTTCTTCTCTCCTCCACATCAATCACCTCATCTTCTTCACTTTCTTCATCATCTTCTTCTTTTTCTGTCTCTTCAGTTTCTTCATCTTCTTCCTCTTCTTCTTTTTCTTCTAAATTCACTTCTTCACTCTCCTTTTGTTCGATTTCTTGTCCTTCCTCTTCACTTTCTTCAATTTCTGCCTTCCCCTGTTCTGAATCATGCCTCATCTCAGATGATGAGGTGCTAGAGGCCCGAATTCCTCTAGACTCCACAGTTAGTAATTGTTCAAAAGAGTCCGGGGACGATACATGTTCTGGTTGCTCTTCTCAAGCTTGGCTAGGACTTTCAATCTGCTGTCCCTTGATGGTCTTTTTGTGTTTAATCCGGCTGCTATGTGTGCCTCTCGGAAGGATGAGGCTAAGGCTTGTGCGCGGACAGTTGCTTACTTCACCCAATCTTCCTTTGCAGATTGCTTCTCTTCCGATTGCTGTTGTTTGGGTGGTGGCATTTGTTCCACATCCCTCCCTATGGAGCTTCTTGGTTTTGATTGGCCTTCCCTTGTTTCCCTTATTCCTTTAAATCGATGAGGGGTCACTGTGGCTTTTCGCCCAAGAAGCTTTTGCTTGGCTGGCTGTCTTCTGTAGGAAGCGCAATTTTTGCTTTCTCTTCTTCCTTTTCTGCTGTTTCGGATGGTTTCACCGCAGCCATGGGGGTTTCGGCTTTTGCCCTTTTTGCTTCACGCTTGAGTCCCTTGATGAGGGTGTCAATCTCTTTCTCCTTTTTCAATTCTCTCCGATTTGCATGGATTTGGAGAATCATTTCTCTCCATTCCGAAGTTCCCCTCTTCGGTTCTGTCGGCGGGTTCGAAGAAGAAGCCGTGAGTGGTATTACCATTTGAAGCGGTTTCTCCATCTCCATTAGTTGCTCGAAGCATTCATCCGCTACCCTTTGCCATTCCCTTCGCCATTCCTCTGTTCCCATTTCTGGTTCCATATTGATAAAGGAGTGGGAGTCTTGCTGCTGTCCCTTCAATTTCGCATTATCGGAGGTAGACATTTTGGGAACTGGGGGTTCGGGTATGGATTTAGGGCTTGCAGGTAGGGGCCTTGAGGGTTTCACTCTTCGTCACTGGCATCTTTCTTGGTCGGCGGCGATAGGTGCTCATCGACGGTTGCATGGTGAAGGAGGCGAGGGGTTCGGTCGAAGGAGGAAGAAATGAAGTGGTTGGGGGGAAATTTACTACTTGATTTAACTTCCCTTTTTTGTTTTATGCGAAAGGAATGAGGAAAATAATTTTAAAATGAGCAATGGTTGGGTTTCATTTTAAAATGGGCAAAGATATTATGAGTTTAAAGATCCTCTGAGAAGTTAATCATGCTAAAAATCAATTGCTTGTCAAACATGGTTAATTGTTTCCACTATGAACTTTTAAAATTGCTTGAGGACAAGCAACATCTTAAGTTTGGGGGTGTGATAAGCCTTAGAATTAAGGCTTATTTAATTCCCAAGTGCTCAAAATATTCTTGTTTGTCCTAAGATTAATTGAAAATAGTGGAAGATTGCTTGAATTTAAGGAAGAATTGAATATGATAGCATTTGGAATAAAATTCTAAGTAAATTAACTCTTTTTGCAGAAATTATGGAAATTGCTAAATCAGATTGCAAAATCTGATTTTACAATCCTGGGCAGAGAAGTTATGGAAACTAGAAGCCGCGCGAATGAATAACCCATTTATGGAAAAAATCAATTTCCGCACGAATTGAGGGATTGGAGCGCGATTTTTGGCAAATTTCAACCCTAGAAAGATCTATAAAAGACGGGGGAAGAACAAAGAAGGAAGAATTCGGATTTTTCGGGGCGATTTGAAGGATTGTTTTGTCGTGGATTTTTACGTTTTTTTTTTGCGAACCTCTGTTTTTCGTATTTCTTCTGTTTTTGGCCAAGATATTCATGTTTAATCTTGGTTTTTCTTCAGTTTGTATTACAGAAGGTTGCTTGAACTTTTTCTATTCTCATTTGATGTATTTTTAATGAAATTTGAGTTTAATTCCAAGGCAGTTGGTGGGTATTTTTCCTAAAAAAAGCATACTCTGTTTTTCTGCATCTCCTTTGTTCTTCTTCACCGAGGGTCAACTTGCTATGGTTCCGAATTTTCTTTCTTATATGATGAATATTAGTGGGGATTATCCCTTTGTTCTCAGTTGAATTCAAGTAGGAATCAATTTGTGGGGTAACCTAAGTTCATTCGCAAGTTTCTTTTAAAATTCCTTCTTGATTTCATTTTTATATTAACGCGAATTTGCCCAATTACTTTCTGCCCTTTTCTTCGATTTTTTTCAGTCCGATTCAAGAGTTTCTTGAATCGTTAAGATCAATTGTTCTCCAAAGGTGGAGGAAATTGAATCGATTGAAAGGAGTTGTGTTTTTAATGCTATCCTCTGTTTTTAGTTGGTTTACTGTTTTACAAAAGTTCAATTTTTATTTGCTTATTATTACTTTTGTTGGAATTAAAGGGAGGAAGTAAAACCCCCTAATGCCCTTAATTCTTTGTTTAAATTCCAATTGAGCATTTTTACTTGAAGTTATTGGCCACTGCCCAGATTTTTATTACAACTTATGACTTTGATTGTTCAATAAGCAAGTTGCCAATATAATTTTGTTCCCATTATTTCACTTTGCTCATCATTAATAATTTGCTCAATTTTTTTTAATATGAGTTTTTCTTTAGTTAGTTGTTATATTTTTATTTTTAATATGAGCTAAAGCTTCTTAGGGGGTTCAAGGATGTGAATTCCCTAAGAAGTAATTGTAGCCAAAATTTCAATAAAAACCAAGCCTACATCTCAATTGTTTGCTTGTGTTGATTAAAATTCCGTTGAGATCCTAGATTGATCAACTAGGGTATCAACTCAAGCTTAGATCTAATACCGACGGGGTTAGTGAAAAGCAAATTTCACACAAGTGATGGAGAAAAAGAGCTTAGACATAAGCCAATTCCTTACCCTAGATATAGGGATTAAGGACTCCAAAACCCATAAAATTGTGAGCCAAATTATCTAAAGATAGAGGGACTATAGACATATAGGTCTCTCACTTAGTCTCCTAAAAACCTAAATTCAAGGTAAATAAGAGATGAAATTTTGGTTTACAATTGAGTGTGGAGTAGGTTGGAATTGCAATTTTGGTTTGCAATTACAACTTAGGGCAATGACATTCTTGAGCCCCATCTTTATCTAAATTCTCTTTGAAATTTCAATTACTAAGTCTATTTAGTTTGTCATTTCTAGATTCTGCAATTCAATTCTGTAATTTTTCTTTATTTCCATTATTGTCATTTCTTGATTCTGCAATTAGATTCTGCAATTTTTTTTTCTTTTTATCAACACACCAACCCATCATTATTTTCGCAATTTAGTTTTCCAAGTTGCAATTTTCCTTACACCTTGCTTTACAATATTTTTGTTACTCCATTCCCTGTGGGATTCGATACTTGGTACTCAGATACCATTTTATATTACTTCGATCGCGTGCGCTTGCGTGTAACCACCGATCACTCACACAATCACTCCGTGAGGCAACACAACTCTCATGTTCATCACTCTGGGGGAATCACCCCCTAAGCTCGCACAATCACTCCTTGAGGCAACACAGTACGCTCATCACTCTGGGGATCGGCCCCTATGCATCATCATCACTCTGGGGGAATCTCCCCCTATGGGCATCATGATCACTCTGGAGAATTGCCCTCTATGCTAGCATCATCATCACTCTAGGGGAATTGCTTTCTATGCTAGCATCATCATCACTCTGGGGGCATCGCCCCCTATGCTAGCATCATGTAACAACCCTAACAATTAGACAACCTAAACGAGGAAGCATGACTGAGTTACCTCGCTCATGCCTGAAATTTTGGCAACATGACGACGTAACAACGAGAAAACCAAAATTTAGAAAGACCTGATAAGAATAATAACACTTCTAAAACTCATATAAAACACTCAGCATCCACCAAACTACGTAAGATATGCTGAGCTCAACCATCAGACACAAGAATCTAAGAAACTCTAACCAAATACACGGATACTAAAGAATATTTAGAATTTACAGACCAACACACTATAGGGACTAAGATACACAACTGAAAGCTAACAACGGGAAAGAAACATTGGTGGAGTTTCCATAGCCTTGTCAAGTCATCACCTTCGTCATCCGCCTCGAGGTTGTGCACAATCTGCAAAGACACAAAGTAGCACGAGTGAGTATAAACATACTAAGAGAGTAGCTCACTTAAGGGTCCAAGGTTCGAAACCACAACCAACGAGTTCAACCCTAATTCACAAGCTCCTACTCAAAGTGAAACTCAACATTCACTTCAGTTAGCTAAGTGCGTACTCACCTTTATTTTCTCGTTCTATACCTATGAGTCATGTATCCTAATGACCAAAGCAATGAAGGAAAACAACCCACATGCCTAAAATCTTGAGGGAATCGCCCCCTCTAGCTAGCACAATGCAATGAAGGAAAGCAACCCTCACGCTCATCACAATGGGGGAATCGCCCCCTAAGCTAGCATACTCGATAAATGAAAACAACTCTTATGCTCATAACAATAGGGGAATCGCCCCTTAAGCTACTGATCGCTATGCTTTTCGCTACATGCAAGTGCACGTGATAGAGGTAATAAAGAAACTGGAAGTATTCTAGAGTATCGTACCCAAGGGAACGGGGTTTAATAAAATGAATTTTAGTTGGCACAAAATCGTTGACAAATTACAAATTAAGGTAACTGAGAAAATGATTTGAGAGGTGTTTTGACTAAAATAAAATTATTTGAAAATTCAATGGAAATGAAAAAGGGATTCAAGTTGCTAATACCCCTTTGGAAAGAAAATGCAACAAGAAAGCAATTGCAATCGTAGCTAGCTCAAAAACTAAGTAAACCGAATTCAACCCCTATTCGACCTTCTAAGAAGCATCTTTAGGAGACTAAGTGATTAAACCTATATTTCTATGGCTAATCTAACTTAGATATTTTTGCGCACAATTCTAGTGGTTTTGGAGTCTCGCCCTATGTCTAGGGTCGATGTTTCAGACTTATGTCTAAGCCTTTTCCTCCATTGCTTTTGCGACATCTGCTTCTCTTAACCCTTTCGGTATTAAGTTATAGCTTGGCAAGCAACACTAGATGGCCAGCTAGGTTTACCCAACAATTAACTCACCAAAAGCAAACTCGAGTTCAAGAATTAGCTAGATTGTTTTTACTCTCGAGCTTTACATCTTTCCTCTAGGGCATTCACAAACTTGAATCCTAAAGGAAATTTAGCTTTCCATAATTAAATTAACAAAAACAGTAAGATTAAAAGTGATAAAATTCATTGTTACAACAAAGTAAACAATGCAATTAAATTGCAAATACAAAGCAAATCAGTAGCTTCAAGAAATAATTTCAAGAATTCAAGATACAAAATTAACTCAAAGAAAATTGTATATATGTATGTAAAATTCAAGTACAGTAGTTTTCCAAAAATTCAAATAGCAGAGAATAAAATTACCAAAACTTAAATTGACAAGCTGTAATCAAATTCAATAACAGAAATCAACATTGCTGAAATTTAAAAGACAAATCAGTGGCTAATTTAACACCATTACAGAAATTCAAAAGTGCAGAATTCAAACTTCACCCATCTTAAAACCCATTCTCCGTAACTCAATCGAACAAAGAAATTGTCCATAACCATACCCAATTCTTAGGTAGATGGGATTGAGAGAAGGATTCTGGAAGTTTAAGATGAAGAACACTAGAAAAATAAAATCCAAAAATGAAAACAAAGACTACTGCTGTCTGGAACAAAACCCAAAAATGAAATTAATTTTTCTCTCCCGAATCGAGCTCCATTTGTTCGGCTTCTTTGTTCAATATTTATAGGGATCTCATGCTAGGGTTTCCCTCTTGGTTGATGGACAATCATGGCTAATCATCTTGCTGAATTGGTGAGTCAAATTTCCTTCAAAATCCTGAAATTCTCATTTTTTACTTAAATTCCAAATTTGCCAGATTGCAATTGCATAGCATTTGCACTGCTGTTGCATTCCACGCAAATTCTACATCAAAACATTAAGTAAGTGTGAATTTTTTTCTTCTTTTGTTTTCTTTTCTCAACTTACTTAATTTAAAGGTCTTTCATCAATCATGTGATTAAATTCAAGCATTTTTTTTATTTTTCATCAAATAATATGAATAAAAATCACAAATATAACTAAGTTTAAAGGCCAAATAATCCTCATGAATGAGAATTATCAGCTACCATCTTCGGTGAAGGAAAGCAACCCTCATGCTCATCATAATGGGGGAATCGCCCCCTACGCTAGCATACTCAATGAAGGAAAGCAACCCTCACGCTCATCACAATGGGGGAATCTCCCCCTAAGCTAGCATATTGAATAAAGGAAAGCAACCCTCATTCCAATCACACAACATCCTAGGAATACATGCTCTCAAGGAAGAAAAAGAAAATGGTAGGTGGCACTGGACTAACAGACTTTTGCTCATTCGCAACTCTCTTGAAAACCTCTGTGAAAACTCACCATGACAAAACTACTCGAAAAGCAATGAACTTTGGGTCTTCGCCCAGAGCCCAAGGCCCAACTCCTTTCTTGGAATGGGTAGGTCGATGAATCACCCCAAAGACCCTACCCGATGGGCTGAGCCAACATCCAACCACTTTAAAGCCCTCATCTGGGTTACAAGCTCACATTACCACTCACCGTGTCAAAACCACAACCACTTTCTGAACCGGAGTTCACCAACACAACCAAAGATACAAATTCAACATGGAACACGATTAAATAGACAAGGCTTAAGTATAGGTTCAAACGAATCCCACTTCACCAAAGTCTCATTCATATTCAAGCAAAACATAATTCTCCAACAATCAAACACTACTTAACCATTTAGTCCATTAGTTCAAGCGTTTAGGGTTCCACAGCCACTTTGGGTTCCATCGCAACCACACAACACAGACAGTCCAACCTTATAGTTTAAGTCATTTTTTCTTTACATTTACGCTCATCTATAAACTACAATAGGGTCATACATGCATTCCAAGGCTCCTCTCAATGACTAAGTTCCAACAACTTAATTCCATAAACATACATCCAATCGAGACCCCTTGAATGCCATACTAGCAATCACGACTATTGCAAAATCACCCAACTAGGTCAACAAGTTCCTTTAAATCTCGGGTTGAGGTACAACAGGTAAATCTTGTTCTTGAGAGCCTTACCAAGCAAAGCATCCAGCGACCAATATGGTTACACGCTTACGTTACACTCACTATAAGAATTTTGGGTTTTTCGATGCTAAAATTGGTCGGGAAAAGTCCAAAAACCGTCAGAAAAGGTACTTTCAACAAAAAAAAGTGTGTCGGCACGATCGTCGACATATTCCCGTCGGAGAAGCTTTTGCCGTCCAAATTGCGTTTAGTCAACAATACAAGGAATTGCTTATCAAACCAATAATTTGGTCGACAATGCAAGGAATTGACGACCAAAGTGCATTTGGTCGGCAATTCCTTAAATTGTCGACTAAACGCAATTTGGTTTGCAATTGAAGGAATTGTCGACCAAACCAATAATTTAGTCAGCAATACGTTAAATTACCTACCAAATGCAATTTAGTTGGCAATACGTTAAATTGTTGACCAAATGCAATTTAGTCGACAATTTCCATAAAGGCCGACCAAACCACAAATTTGGTCGGCATTGCTTTATCTTTGATATTTTATTAATTTCAAGAGATTTTTGTCTAGATTTTCACTATAATTTAAACATGTTGTACTTATAAAAAATTGTACAAAAAATAAGTCAAATAATACTTTATATTAAACCAAATTTGATTACACTTTGTTCATAAATTCATACAAGATAAAAATAAAACTTTTACACAAATAAATCTAATCTAGAAACAAAAGTTTAATGAATATAAGTTCTCATCATCTTCACGGTAAATCTTTGTCCTGCTTTCAGAATAATGTCGATTGAACCCCCTATGAAAAACAACGACATGAGTGATTAAAATTATAAATACATAACAACTAAACTAATATTTCAAAAGTACCAAAATTTAATTAGTTACAAAAATATATAAGCAAAACACCAAATTTGAGAAAGCAACCAAGTTCATCTAAGTTTACTAAGTAAACCAAATTACAGAACTATATAAGTAACTTTTTCTAATCCAAAAGCACAAACATGTACATTTACATATAATTTAACATATAGACCTATTACTAATGAAGTATATATATATACCAACAAAATCATATAACTTATAACGAATTATAAGGAATTAAAAAAATTAAATTTAACAAAAACAATCAAAACTTTCTGCTAACTTCTAAAGTTACAAAACCCATGAATATAACGAAGTAAAACGATCAAAACAACAAAATTAATCTAACTTACTAAGTATACTAATGATAAACTCATCAAATTATTATACCGAACTAAAACAATCAAAACAACTATACTAATCTAACTTTACTAAGTAAACAAATAATAAACTCATCAAACTATAACAAACAAATCTTTATAAGTATAACACCAAATTTAGCAAAACCAACCAAATTAATTTAACTTTACCAAGTAAACAAAAGTTATAAAACTACGTAAGTAACTTTTCCAAAATCAAAATTACAAACATATTTTCCTAAAATTTGACTTGACTTATCAAAAAAAGTTACAAAACATAGGTGAGTATTACCTACAACTTTTCAATAGACATGCATAGCATCTAAAACTCAACCATCATGAACATAAGCTCAAAGAAACCAAATAATCAACACATCAAATTTATAATCAACTAAGAGAATGAAAACTCTAGAAGTATAACACCAAATTTAACAATACACAACCAAATCTACCTTTTCCCAAGTAAACCAAAGTTACAAAATTACAAGTAACTTTTTCAAAACAAAAATTACAAACACACATAAAACTTAACTTTACTTTGTCAAAAAAGTTACAAAACATATATATGAGTTTTGACTTAAACTTCTCAATACACATACATAGCATCTAAAACTCAACCATCATGAACATAAGCTCAAAGAAACCAAATAATCAACCCTATCGTTGCGAACTCAAACAATCAAAATTTTACCAAATAAACTAACTTTAACAAGTAAATCAAAAGTTACTAAACATAATATAACTATTTCGAAAACCAACTACCATGAACATAAACTCAAACAAACCAAATAAACTCAAAACTTAAAAACTTAAACTCGCAATTTAACTAAAACTTTAGACAAATAAAAGTGGGTCACATAGTAGTTTTACCTAAAAAGTTTCAAAATTTACGAACATATATACATAGCATCGAAAACTCAACTATATCATGAACATACATACAAACCAAAGAAGATTCTTTGCTCCACTTGATGATCTCTTTGCGCACTACCTCTTTCATCACAGGGTTTAGCCTCCTCTACATCTCCACTAAATTCTTTGCTCCTTCTTCTAAGTTGATTTTGTGCATGCAAAATGATGGGCCGATTCCTTGAATATCTGTAATTGTCCAACCAATCGCTCGTTTATGCTTTGATAGTACCTGAAACAAAAAAGATTCATCTTGATCAGTGAGTGTTGCTGAAATGATCACAGGTAGGGTCTTATCTTTCCCAAGAAAGATATATTTTAAGTAGGATGGCAATGGTTTGAGTTCCAGTTTAGGTGGGTCTACTATAAATGGTTGAATGAGCGCCTTCTTTTCTTCTAAAGTCCTTAGAGGACTAATGTATGTTGATTCTTCCCATTGGTCTACAACTTCTTCTTCTTCAAACTCGTCTTCTTCGTCTAATTGCAGTTGCCAAGATTCCACAATTTTAAGTCTCGAACAATCTTTTGTTTCCCCTGGATACCGCAATACGTCAAGTACATTAAACTTCATTTCTTGATCATTCACCCACATTGTGAGTTCTCTTTTCTGGACATCTATTAAAGTGCGACTTGTGGCTAGGAATGGTCTTCCTAGAATGATAGGAACATCTTGGTCAGCTTCATAATCTAAGATGATAAAGTCAGCAGCGAGGACAAATTTGTCTACGTCTTCAATTTTTCCTGTTGGCTGAGCTATAGACCTGTCCACCAGTTGCAATGTGATTGTAGTAGGTCTTGCTTCACCAATTCCTAACTATTTAAAACCTGACAAATGCATCAAGTTGATGCTTGCCCCAATATCACATAATGCATGTCCGACATCTGTTCCTCCAATTATGCATGGAATTGTGAAACTTCCTGGATCTCGCAGCTTTGGTGGTACTTTACTCTTCAACATTGCACTGCAATTCTCAGTCAGTGCCACAATCTAAAATTCTCCCAGCCTTTTTTTTTTGTTAATATGTCCTTCAAGAATTTAACATAGTTAGACATATGCTCAAATGTTTCTACTAACGGAATGTTAATGTGGAGTTGTTTGAGAATGTCTAAAAACTTGTTAAACTGTACGTCTTGATTCTTCTTTTTTAAATCTTTGGGAAAAGGAGGTGGTGGTATGTAACTCTGAATTACTGGTTCTGGCATCTTTGTTGTCTTGGTCTTCTTTTCTGATTCTTGGTGCTTTTCGATAGCTTCCTCGATCGCTTCACCTGATTTTTCTTTCACTGATTCATGTACTTCTTTTTCTATGCAATTCGTTTTTCCCTCACCTATATTTTTAATTTATGAATCACTTTTCCGCTCCTTTGGCATTTCAGGGCCTTTATAGTTGAGTCCACTTCTTAATGTAATGGCTTTGCAATGCTCTTTTCCTTCTCGTTGTGGAGTCTTTGTATTGTTTGGCAACATTCCTTGCGGTCTGTTCTTCATTTCATTGGCCAACTGCCCAACCTGTATTTCAAGATTATGCAAAGATGTAGTTTGGCTTTGAATGAGGGCATCATTTTTAGCCATGAATTCCTTCATCAGAGTTTCCATAGAAGGATTTTGTCCTCCCCAAGAGAAGTTAGGATGTTGCCTCTAACATGGATTGTATGTGTTGGAATATTGATTAAATCGATTTTGCCCTATATAACACACAGAGGTAGGATTGTAAGGACAATTGTCAAAGACATGATTATCATGACAATAGACACAGGTTGGAGTTGAAATCTGATTGACAACAACAGTAAAGGCCTGGTTCTGCAAAGTAAGGTTCTTTAAAGTGTTGTTCATTGCAGAAATTTGCGCACTTAGTTGCTGCCAATGTATCGACTTCATATATTCCTACAACACTTTTTGCGGGCTGTGATTCATCTCCTCTCCATTGACTGTTGTTGGAGACCATAGCATCCAGAATGTCATTTGCCTGGTTCACTGTCTTTTTCAACAAGGATTCATTAGCTGATGCATTAACTAAGGTTTTTGAGGCCTGCGTCAACTCATTGTAAAAGTGCTCTATGAGAAGACAAGGTAGTAAGCCATGATGTAGGCATTTCGTACTAGATTCTTGAAACACTCCTATACAGAGTCTACTTCTTCATTTGGTCTTTGTTTAAAATTAATGATCTCCCCACGGATCTGTGCATTTTTTGTGGGTGGAAAATACTTCAAAAGAAATTTATGTGCTAAGTTAACACATGATACAATAGAATCTAGGGGAAAGAGAAAGGAAACAATTTCAAGCATAGAGAAAGGAAAGAGAAAGGAAACAATTTCAAGCGCAATGTGTCATTTGTGACTCCATTCTGTTTGAAAGAATTGCAAATTATGAGGAACATCTTGACATGCTTATGTGGATCTTTGCTTGGTAGTCCTGCAAATTGGCCTATTGTTTTGAGCATTTGAAACATCACGGGCTTTAACTCGAAGTGATTAGCCTCAAAGCTGGTTCTGCAATTCTTGTATTAAGGTTCTGGAAAGTGGCGACTGCATAATCTCTGATCGCTCTATCCCATTCTTCTGCAATGAAGATAGGATTTTGTAGAGGAATTGCTTGTGGTAGTTGAGCAGCATTCTGGCCAGCATTTTGACCTGCATTTTGTTGCTAATTTCTCCTTTCATGAAGATTAACTCGAGGATCGTCAACGGTTGATCCATCCGATTTTCTTGCAAAACAGTTCTTGAAAGATCTTCCTGGGTACTTCACTCTTATCTTTCCTTCTCTTTCCTCCTTTGCTGCAATCTGCGGCGTTGGTGAAAAGTTCATTATATTTCAGGATCTTGCTCTGGAAGATAAGACTCCCTTCGCATGCACCAAAACCTAACCTGCAAATGACAAATAGGGTTCGGATCCTCCTGCAATAGAAAAATTGCAGTTGCAATATGTGTTGCAATTCGTGCTACAATCTGAATTTTGTGAAAATGTCGTTCCCCGGCAACGACGCCAAAAACTTGATCAACTGAAAACGTGTGGGCTTTTAGAAGAAAATTTTTGAATAGAAAAAGTCTACAGTCTAGTGCAAGTGCACACTATCAAACAAATAGTAAATGAATATTCCAAAGTATCGATCCCACAAAGAACGGATACCACAAAATCCAAAATTAAGGCAAAGATGTTCACACAAAGCAACCTCAGTAACCAATATTAAATAATTGGGAAGGTTGTGAGCGTACTAAAAATCAAATGATAAAAAGATGGAATCCAAACATGCTTTTTTCCCTTAGAAAAGAATTGTGACCTAAAACGCAATTGCAATCTTTACTCAAACACCAAGCAATGTAAACCGGGTTCAACTTCTATTCGATTTTAGTGTAAAAACCTTTAGAAGCCTAAGTGATTAAACCATATGTCTATGACTAATGCGAACTTAGTTTAATGAGAACACAACCCTTGGTCATAGAGGTTTTGCCCTATGTCTAGGATAAAAAACAAGTGCTTATGTATAAGCCCCTTTCCTCTATTGCTTGGTATGAACACGTAATCTCGTTTAACCCTTTCAGTATTAAACTCAATCTAAGTATGTTCACCTAGGTGATCAAGCCAGATTCACAATACGAATGATAATCAATAAAAGCAAACAATGCTATGGAATCGAGCAAAGTTACTTTTACATCTTAGGCCAAGTTTCCAATCTTTAGGACATCCACATATCTGAACCCCAAGGACGGAATTAGCTCATGATGGAGAAAATAAATAGCAAAACATTAAAAGAAAGAAAATACTTACTGATTTAGAAAGAAGGGAAAATAGAAACTGGAAATTAAATATGTAGTAAACTTAAAGAATGTTGTGAAGAAAGAATGTTGAATTTTATTAAAAGTAAGCTTGTTGTAAAGTAAATGACTATAATAATTAAGGACAAAAGACTAGAAGTAAACTGAAGTTGAAATAACATAACTAAAGTTGTTGGAACTTAAACTAAAATAGAAAACTAAGTTGCTGGAAATTAAACTGAAACAGAAAAACAGAGACTGCTTTTACAAGAGAAAAGTTGAACTTCAAGGAGAGAATTATCATCTCTTTAATCAATCTAAACTCAACATTTTTCAAGGATAGTAAGATATTCACAACCCTAGACTTTCGACAGGGTTGGATTGAAGTTTAGGTGGCGTTTTTTCTCCTTTTAGTCGAGAAATGCGAAAAATAATGGTCTTTAATCGAGTATGGCCGATCGTGGATTCCTCTTTTGTGGTTTGCATCTTCATATTTATAACCTCTTAATGCTAGGGTTGGCTCCTTGGATGTTGAAGGCAAGAATCGAATCCTTATGAGCTTGATTCGTGGAGAATATCTTCAAATATTAGCATAAAATCGAGCTTCAAGATTTTTTCCTTTATTATCGGAATTCTGTCTCCCAGGTGAAATTGTAGTTGCAATTGGAGTTACACTTCTGGCAGTTTTCACTTTTCTGCATAAAAACATTAAAACTCATTAAAAATAAACTCTTTTCCTCTTATTTCCTATTTCTTAGCTTAAAACAATCCCTTAACTAATTTTGGCTATTTTCTCATTAATTTGCTATGTTTATTAGACATAAAAGCATGCATTTGTGCAAATAGCTTAAGTAAAAATGGCTAGAAATATGTAAAATATTAGCATTATCAGTATCCCACCTATCGCATAGCATATGCCAATCAGCTATACCAACCACCCTAGGATGTGGGAGTGCACGTCCCTCCTTAGGAGAATATTTTCTGTAATGTTTAACCAAATCCGCCCTATACTCATTGAATGTAGTCTGCATCTCACATTCAATAAACTCATTGACGACATACTTAGACAAATCCAACTCGAAATGGTTTTAGATAAAATTAGATATCATAAACACAAACAACTAAACGATAAACTTACCAGGAGTTTATTTTTTACGTGGTCCTTTAGATCTGTGGACACATCTTTCCACTTTGATAAATGCACTGGAAATGATTCTCTTACAATTGTGTCAATTTGGCTGCTAAACTTGGTAGCAAAATTACACACAGGCTTCTTCAACTCATCGGTTATATGTATTGGAATTCTCCCATGTAGGTTAACATATTTGTCCAACTCTATGCCCCTCGAATATCCCTTTACTCTGTGTAGAATTATCTAAAACACAAATAATTAAGCTAATATGTAAATGCAAAATTATATGCAAAAGTTTATAAGAGAATTAACCTAAAGTCTCGCCTGTAAAAGACACTGCAACATTTTCAAGGTCTGCGTTAGAGTCGCCATAAGCAAAATGATTAGTCGCCTCGTTCTCTAGTTGAATAGGATGCATCATTGTGTCTCTAAAAGCACACATGAAACGTATGAATGATAAAAATAAAATAATAAGGATAAAGAACTTCTAAAATAAGTAATGAAATACATAGTTACTTCAATTGTTAATCGCTATCATGATCTGAGTCAGAATTCTCATTGGGGCTGGAAGTAATCTCAGGGGAAACTTCTACATCCTCTTCTTCATTGTTTATGAAATCATCATCATTTGATGATACCCTTCTACTAAGGTCTTCTTCCACAATGGTGGGATCAACATCATCCCTACATAATACGTACTCCTAAATTGATTCATTCACTCTGATTTCATCCTCAACTTCTATCAACTCAAGTTGGTTATTTCCAAGATCTTCTACATATGGAACATCCCACAAGCGTTTGTTCTAAACTACTTGCACCACCTTCCAATTATTGCCATATTTCGGATCTTCGAGGTAAAATACTTGTTGTGCTTGAGTAGCAAGGATGAAATGGTCATTCACATACTAGTAGTGAGATGTATTGATTGATCTCAACCTTAATGAAAGTGTGATCTATTCTTTTTACTGTATGTGTCGAACCATTTACACTTAAATATCATAACACGTCTTTTTTTCATATATTCTAAGTTCAATACCTCAGTCAATACACCATAGATATTCAATTCATCGCCTTGACTTTCACTTTCTCCAGGCACTAGGACTTCACTATTCTATGTAGCCCGACAATTATCACGAGTTATAGTGTGAAAGCGTACTCTATTAACAATGCATCCACTATAAGAGCGCACTTTAAAACTAGGTCTCATCGCCATTGAGTACAAATCATCAGACAAATTTCCACTTTCAAGCAATGAGAGAACCTACTAAGTCATTAATATACATTCCAAATCTTACTCATGATTTAAATTATATTTACATACTCTCATAACTCTCAACTTACATGAGCTTTGAACCAACCAGAAAATTGGAGTTGATGTCTTTTATATAAATCTTTGGCAATCTGTGCTTCAAGACGAATTACTCGCAAATGTTGTCTATTAAGACAAGAAATCAAAAGTTAAGTCTCAGATTTATTTCAATTTTATATTGAGATTGAGATTGAGAATTAGAGTGTTCGAGACGTACGTACGATAAGACTTTATTTCATCATAATTGTTCAAAATATACCGATGTGCTATCCATTTCTCCTCAGTGGATAAGGTTCTTCCGAGTGAGCCCCCCAATGGTCTTGCACTTTGTCTAAACACTTCAAAGTCACCACAAATCTCATTCACAAAAATTTGATCATCATTTCGTTCATCTCTATTGAATCTTGTTTCAATCCCAGTTAGATACAAAGAGAAAAAATTCAATTATTCATTCATTACAAATACTTCTGCTATGGAACCCTCAAGACGTGCTTTATTTCTTACGTATTGTTTAAATGCTCGTAAACTTCTCTCAATAGGATACATCAAACTGTAGCTAATAGGACCCACAACTTTGGTTTCATATGGCAAGTGAACTGCAAGATGCACCATTACATCGAAAAATGTTGGTGGGAATTTTTTTTCCAACTTACAAAGAATGATTATAATATCTTATTGCAATCAATCCAAATCACTTGTGCGTATTGTTTTCATGCATAGATCACAAAAGAATGTACATAGCTCAACAATAGTAGTGGACACATCCTTAGGTAAATATCCTCGAACACTAATAGGAAGAAGTCACTGAAGCAGAACATGAGAGTCGTGAGTTTTCAACCCCATAGTTTTCCATCGTTGACACTAACACATCGTGATATATTTGATATAAACCCATCTGGAAACTTCAATGATTTCAGAAACTTATAGAAATCAACCATCTCTTTCGTAGTCAACGTGTATGCAGCATGTGGCTTTACAACTCTATTGCCTATCTTCTTCAAGTGTAGATCTTTTCGTATATTTAGATCTTCTAGATCCAATCAAGCGTTTGTCGTGTCCTTTGTTTTCCCTCAATATTTAACAATGTGCCAACCAAGTTGTCACATATGTTTTTTTCAATGTGCATTACATCCAATTTATATCTTAACATAAGTTTGACCAGTAAGGGAGTTCAAAGAAAATACTATTTTTCTTCCAATTAAGATCAGTTCGTTTCCGTTTTTTATCTTGCTTCGATGGATGTTTGCTGAGCACAGGAAAGTTTAGCATACAAACTTCTTGGAAGATATCATCTCCATCCAGTACGACTGGAGGAGGTCTATACTCAGTTTTTCAGTCAAATTGCTTACTCTTACGCCAACTGTGACTCTCCGAAAGATAACGTCGATGTCCCATGTAAGAAATTTTACCTCTTATTCTAAAGGATTGTGTATCTTCTTTACAAATGAGAAATGCTTGGAAACCTTTTGTACTCCACCCAGATAAGTCACCGTATGCAGGAAAGTCATTAATAGTCCACAACAAACTTCCGTGTAGTTGAAAGTATTCACCACTAACTGAGTCATAAGTGCGCACACAATTATTCCATAACTCTTTCAACTCTTCAATCAATGGTTGCAAGTAAACATCAATTTCTTTACCATGAGATTTTGGCCCAAGAATAAGTAAAGACATGAAGAAGTTGGTTTCTTTCATGCATTTCCAAGGTGGCAAATTGTATGGAACTAGTACCACCGACCACATACTATATGAAGTGCTCATATTTTCGAATGGATTAAATCCATCTTATGCTAATCCCAAACGAACATTCTGTGGTTCCAAAGCAAACTGAGGGAATTCACGATCAAAATGCTTCCACCCTTCACCATCAGCTGGATGTCATAACACACTAGCGTCCTCAACACGCTTATCTTTATGCCATCTCATTTCAGAAGCAAAATGTTTCAATGAAAACATTCGTTTCAATCTTGGTATCAATGGAAGTGACGTAAAACTTTGTGCGGAATCTTTTTTCCTTTGTCATCGTTCACTTTATACCGAGACTCACCACATGTTGGACACTGTTGACAATCAACAAATTCTTTCCAATATAATATACAATCATACTTGAAAGCATGAATTAACTCATAGCTGAGCCCTAAGTCACGCAACTTCTTCATAGCTTCATAGAATGAATTCGGTATACACGCATCGATTGGAAATGCCTCTTTTAACAATTGTAGTAACATATCAAATGATTTATTACTCCAATTGTTAAGAACCTTAATATGCATCAATCTCACCAAAAAGTTTAATGACGAGAATCCCGTACAACCAGGGTATAGTTGATTGCATGCTTCGGTCATAAATCCAAAAATACGATTGAAGTATCCTTTTCATGGACATTAGAGGGCATCTCATTTTCGAAATTATTGTCTTCCTCTATATCTGCTTCGGCAATTGGGACTTGAAGGTCATTTAAAAGGTTGAACATCTCATTCTCTCCATTGAAATCATTAGACTCTGTAGTACTTGTTCTATCATCGTATACTTACCCAGTTGTATAACTTTCAAACATAGGTAAGTTGGCAGGTTCTCCATGATATACCTAGTGACTATAAGAGGGGGATATTCCATACGTGAATAGATGTTGCTCTACTCCGTCTAAAGATTGCCACATTGCATTCATACAATTTTTACATGGGCATCTTTTTTTTCTTGAGTCATTAACATGAAATTTTTCCCTTGCTAAAAATTGAGTTACTCCTTCTATATACTTGGTCGACAACTTGTCTCTAATTTTAATCCAATCTCTATTCATCCTTATCCTTAATTTTATACACCTTCCAAGTCCAATTCTAGTTTGTAAGAAGTTCAATCCTGTAGGATTTAGGCAAAAAAGAGATAGATTTAACTTTGTCCCAAACCCTTAATGTATAATTTTTTTGGCTATCAAGTTGAGATATACAGTTTTTGGCTAGCAAGTTGAGCTACAAATTCAATTTCATATCTTAAGCCCCATTTCATAACCATTTTGAATGATGTTTATAGTTTTTGGATTTAGAATTTTTTTTTGGTTTTTTGGGATAAACAAGCCACAATTATTCATACAGAGGCCTAATGGGTTTGTTAAAGATAAGTTATAAGCATTCAATTATTTTGAAATTGAGTTGAAGTAGTAGGTGTCTTTTCAATTGTGTTTAAGTAGAATTAATATGTTTGGAGTAAGGATATGAACATTCAACCTTAATCTTAACTCTTGATAAACTAATTAAATATTAAAAACTTTAATATTACCAAGATCATAGTATATAGGGACTAAAAACATAGTTATTATGTTTTAATTGGGTCTGATGGTGTGTGTAATATGAACTTAATAATCTAACTTTGATAAATAAGATATAAAATTTAAGAATTTGGAGGGGGTAACTAGTGTTTTCCTAATAAGATTTAAGGTAAGTGGATAGTTTAATTAATAAATTATTTACTGATTGCACAGTGATTAATTTCTCTATTAAAGCCACATATACTCAAGAACATCTATTAATTACAAAGCACATTCACTAGCTTTGATTTGTTTTACACAAATCATTGTGTTATTTCGCCTTATGACTAATTGAGAGAGCTTGGTAATTATGTATATATTTTAAAGAGAGGATTAACAAATTAAAATGTTCTAGCTTGACAATCAACATCAATTCTATAATAATACGTGTATTTAATTATATATATAACTGATTATATAACCAACATAATTATATATATAACTCATTTAGAATTTATCTTGATTTACTTGATAACAACATAAAAAAGTCTAACCAACATAAGACATAATAACCAATACATCTACTAACTTATGTTGTTTATTTGATAACCCACATAAATATATAATCAACGTACGTCAAAATTATATAACCAACATAATTATATAACTCATCTACAAACATAAAAAGTCTAACTAACTTATGTTGGTCTATACAACCCAACTAACATAATTAATACTAAAAAGTCTAACCAACCATATTTAATGTTCAACTCTATATCCATGAATAAGAATAATTAACATTACAAAATAACTAAAATAATAAATTTTAAATTACAAATATACCAAATACATGTAGATCTACTTATTTACAATAAACTATAAAATAGAAATTCAAAACAAAGAAAAGAATAGAAGAGTTCCAAAGGTTAGATATCACTCTAAGCTATTTTAACTGTGTTCGAAATCAACCCAAACCTACCTTAAAATTTGTTTCAACACTCCGTCATGGAACCAAATCATAAAACAAAAGAATTCAAAGATTATATACCAATTTAAACTATTTTAACTGTGTTCGAAAAAGCCTAAACATAGATTTATCGACTAAAATTTACTGAAACATACTTAATCTTTGATAAAAAGTGTTCAAAATATTAGCGAAAGTGTTCGAATTAGTTCGAAACTACAAAAAAAAAAAAAAAAAAAAAAAAAAAAAAAAAAAAAAAAAAATTTCAAGTTTCGAAAATGATCTAACATACTTTGAGTTCGAAAAAGTTTAAAAGTGGATTTTTACATACCTTTATCACTAAAGAAGCTAGAAACTTTGTTGGTTTGAGTTCCAAAGTGTTCGACCTCGTAAATCTATGATTACACAAACCAAAATACAATAAACTTAAATAGATTTGCAAAATAATCTTGAATCTAAGCATATTAACTATTTAAGAAATCAAAAACTTCAAAATATTACCAAAAGAAATAGTGGCGGCAGCAATGTGCCGGCAAACTGGGCAGTTGGCGGCGGGTTGAGCGGTAGGTGGTGGGGTCGTGGGTGGGAGAGAAGGAAAGGGAAAGGAGAGAAGGGCGGCGGGCTGGGGGCGGTGGGCCGCGGGAGGCGGGTAGAGAGTGGGTGGAAGAGGAGAGAAGAGAAGGGAAAGAAGAGAATGAGAGGGAGAGAAGAAAAAGGAGAAGGCACAAGCGGCTGGCAGCGGCGACGGTGGAAGGCAGCCGGCATGGGGAAGCCGGTGATCGGCAGGAAGTGTGGGTGGGTGGGTGGGAGAGGAGAAGAGGGAAATGAGAGAAGAGAAAGGGGGTTTAGACATTGTCCAGAGTGTCTAGACGCTATCAGCAGTCCCCTAAAGCCTCCATCGACGCTTCAGCGAGCCCCTGTGACGTTGGGAGAGTCTAGACGCTGCGTCGATTCCTATAAATAGATTTTTATGTCCTCTAGGTCATTTGTCTCCGTTTTTAGCCACCAAGAGACCATGCAAAGGCTATTTTCTCTATGTTTTTCATTATAATAAGTTAGATAAGGAGTTTTTTTTATCTAAATCCGGTAGTTGGAAGGCTTGGTTCAATGTCGAGCTAAGCATCCATCGCTGTTTCAAGGTTGTTTGGGATTTTTATGTAATTTTGTGAGATTCCAGCAATTTGAATGTAAATTTAATCATTGTGCTTATACTTAGTAGCATGATTGTATGGTTGATCTAACAAATTAACTGTGCAAAAGTGTTCGTAGCTATGCTAGAAATACTCGTAGGTGTCCTCAGTCTTTAGCTTAATTTGAGTAGTAAATAGGTCGGTTGCCACGTCGGTTAATTAGGTAGAATTTCTTAATCACGTGTACATGGTAGGCTTTATAATTAAAATGCACGTGTCGATTAATGATAGGATGTATAAAGTTTTATTTAATCGTACTTAACTCTTGTTAGTTGGATATTTTTTTATGTGTTTTCATGTTTATTTTGTAGGGATTCGAGCAAAGACATATTTGGAGACTTTATGTCGAATAACGATTCAAATGAGCCAAACTGGAGGTCATTCGGACACCTGAGCGAAAAGTTAGAGCAAAATTACCAAATATGTCCAGGGAGCAGCATCTCAATGCTATGCTCAACGCCAGCAGCGTCTCAACGCTAGACTTGACGCTGCTCAACGTTGCGGTTTGGCTTGCTCAACGTTGGTAGCGTCTCAACGCCATGCTCGACGCCGCTTAACGCCACACGGACGAGAAATTATTCTTTCCTTGTTTGCTAGAGCAGCGTCTCAACGCCACCCACGACGTTTCAACGCTGCCCCAATCCTATTTATAGCACTTTTTCACTCTGGAGTTAGGACTTTTGCCTCCTTTGCTTAGACTTTAGGAGAAAGCTTTTGATAGCTTTTCTCCTTCTACTTTTATACTTTTATTGTAGCAAATCAAATCATGTTTAACGGGAGATATACTATCACAATGCTTGGCTAAACTCCGCGTTTCCAATTTAGAGGTCGGTCGTAATCAATTGCAATGTTGTGAGGCTTGGACCTTAATGTAGTTTTCTTTCAATTGCAAGTATTCTTTGATTCCTGTGTTAATTTTATAAGCATGTATTTTTTATTGAATTGACGCCTCGATCACTTTACATGTTTGATTGCTAATCATGATGCATGATCCATAATTGTCATGTTGATTGAACCGGTAGCGTTAGGATTATTACATGTGTATGTTTTATGGGTTTCCATATTACATGGCTTGCATGTTTAATTCTAGGAATTAAAGGAGCATCTTAATTAGATTAAAGTTATTTCACCTAATTGGTTGTCTTGGTCCTTCCAAAGTACTTAATGCCTTTACCTAAATAATTTGGAGCGGTTTTGTCAAGAGTTGTATAGGTAATTAATATTAACTTGACGTTTGTTAGAGTTAATGACCTTAGGAAATTTGCTACTTTTTGGAGTTTCCTAATAAGTTGACCAATTGCTTGCATTGTTAAGTTTAAATATTTTGAATGTCTATGATCAATTTTTGCAATTGAGTAGAACTGCACATTTGGATTGGAATTTGGTAAGATTTGATTTATCTTTTTTTTATTTGCTTATGTTTTATTTTATTAATAAAAATACAAACCCCCCCCCCCCCCCTTTTTTAATTGTTTTCCTCTTTGCAAATTTAATTTGAGAAATTAATGTTCGGTTCCCTGAGATCGACCCGGTCCACTCAATGCTACAAGTAGCTTAGGATCAATTTATAAATTGTAATTTGATGAGCCCTCGACAAGCTCGCATCAATTAATTTCGATTAGTCAGTCTTAATTAATTAGCACATTCTGACCTATTCTAAGAGCTTAATGTTTCTAATTAGATAGCATGCTAGATAATTAGTTGAATAACCGATTTAGACGTTGGAATTTCGGTTCCCTAGGGGAGGCTCCTATGGGGTCTTGAGGAGTTCGATCAGTCATAAGTATCTGGAAACTGCCTGATTGGTTGAATATCTATGATCAAAGTTGCGTTTAATCCCTAATTGTCTCAAATCGATGTGTGGTTAGATCATTAGCGTTTATTTTTACCGCTCTATGTTTAGTCATTCTATCTCTATTTTATGCTTAACTCCCCCCTAGTCCATGTCAGTCTGTGTCATTAAGAAAACCAATTAATTGAAATCAATTTATTCAGTTTCTTGTGGTTCGACCTGGTCCACTATTAATTACTACAAGTAGTTAATTTGATATTGGTATTATAGATTGTATTTGATTGAGCCTTCGACAAGCTCCTTCAAAGCCTCAAACCTAATCAAGCAAGGCACAAATTACCAATTACACCTTCTGCTTATTCAAGCCAACAAGCTGCTTAAGCGTTTAGGTAATCATGTTCCCATCACACTTATACCAAGGCTCGAACATAAAGTTGTCACGAACAAAAATCTCGGGTATGGACTTATGCCCTAGTTCAACGATATTCCTAAATAAGAACTCCACTTAACCGCAACCCATACGGAGTTAGTGGCATGTCAAACCATTGAACCCAAAATTTAGCCCCCTAACATGCTAGTAATCATCGAGACTATTATCCTTCCACTCACATTTGAACCCATCTCAAACATGTTACCCATAATCCAGTCAACTGCACCATTCTGAGCACGCAAAACCTGAAAACTATATACTCCTAAGGCATTATAAATAGCTAGTCAACTATCTCAATCCAACAACTCCAGCGTCCTACACACAGTGCAATTCATCAAACACCCCAAGCGAACTAACCTCATCTAACCATTCAAGTGTTTCAGGCATTTTGAGTAAATCAATAATCCATGTGTAAGAACTTTTAGAGAACTACAATAAGCTCATAAACAATGAAAACTAATCACAATCACCATTCATAAACCTCGAGCACAAACTAATTCAAGGTTCTACATAGTGATCACAAAGACCAACCATTAGTTTGCAACTTTGAATCCTTAACAACAATAGTCATGTGATTAGACAACTTTTAGGCCATCACGATAAATCTCAGATTAATTCAGTCAACCACACCATAACACACATACACATAATTAAGCACGAATGTTTATTCACAGTTCTCCATAAATATAACCCAAACTTGCCCAATTACATCTTTAGGCAATTCTTTAAGGTGTCACACCAGCTAACCACATTTAGTCTCAAAACTTAAGCCATTTTTTCCATACTAGGTACATACTAAGGCCACTTTTAGCTCAAACAACCTCCACACCAAATCCACTAAATAAAACATGCTTCATAAACACAAATATTCAAGCATACTTTCACATTTGACAAAATCTCAAACATACATTAAAGTCAAAAATAAAGAACTTTAAGAGGCTTAAATCCAAATGATTACTTACAAATTTACTCTAAGGTTCAAGACGGCCCGAACTCGAATACTTATCTTGAATTGTGAAACAAAGGCCTACGCGTTATGGGTAAATTTTAAAACATTAAAACAACCCCTAAACTCCACGAAAAGGTTCTTAATTAATGCTAACTAAATCCCAACTCACACTTAGACTTAATTATGTTGGAAAATTCGATACACACGAAAAACATACCTCAAAACAGTGTTCACTGGTGCTGGATAGCTTCTTAATTAGTCTCAAAATCGTCCAAAACAACCTCTAATTGCAATGGGTATTCTAGATTAAAATCCAAAACGGTGTGGGTTATTTTCAAATCACTAAATAAGTCATTCCATTTAGTTTTACAACCCATATATCACTTCGAATCACTTTCAAAACACTTACCCACGACAATAGGAGCATTCCCAACATCGAAACGAACCGAAAGTTAGCTGGCTTTGACTCTGAAAGGTCTAAATTCACGTATTTGATATCCAAAGGCTATGGGTAGTCTAAAATCATACATAAAAATCCATGGGTTAGCTTCCAATCACCAAATTAGTACCTAAAACCAACTCTAAAATTCAAGAAAAATCACTTGGATCATTGCTGAAAAACTTACCCACGTCGAATCAAACCAAAAAAAAAATTGACTGTACAAAAACCAAACTCATCGGAATTCGACCCCCAACCATCACCTACCCTACTATTTGTACAAAAATCGAGAGGGGGAGAGAGCCGGCGGTCGACGACAAGCTGGCGTACAAAGTTGCAGCAATGCGCGGGCTGAAGCAGACGGAGGCGGCGGCAGCGTGGTCTGTGTGGCAAGTCGAATAGTGACGGGCTACATGGCGGGGAGCTGAGCTACGGTGAAGAAAGAGAGAGAGAGAGAAAAAAGAAAAAGAGGGCTATCGGGAAGGGGATGGAGAGGTAAGAGGAAACAGAAGATGAGGATGAAGAAGGAGATGAGGATGAGAAGGAGATAATTTTTTTTTAACAACTTTTCCAAATTTCAAAAATGCCCTTTGACCAAACCTTTCTTTCCAAATTTCCCTTTTTTCTCTTTCAAATTTTCAAATAACCCAACTCATAATACTCAATTGAGAAAAAATATATATTCAACTAAATTCCAAAATTCAAAAATTAACGCCCTTGAATAAGCCAAACATTACAAAACAACCCCACCTAGACAGTTGATTCAAGATCCACTATCAAGATTTTTTCTTAATTACGTTTAATATGTAATTATTATAAAATACTTAATGATATAGAATAGTCTTTACATGTTGGCACTAGGATGCCCATCTCAGCTGATGTAGTGGGAGAAATTAAAATGTCATTAAGTAATTATTGTTACTTAATACTGAGAATGATATTTTAATACCTTAAGAGAAAATAGATTTTTGTGATTTATTACTAGAAATCCATATAGTATGAATTCTGCAAGTAATGAAGTTTATATTTTCAAAGTTGTTTGAAAATATGTTCAGCTAAAATAAGAACAACTTTTATATGTTAAATGTTAACATATACAATACTACACGATTTTCAGATATCTAAGATTATAGAATCTAGAATAGAATAAAAAAAAGTTGTCTGCAAAAGATGATACTTGTTTTTGGCTCTTAAAGTTAATTCTCAGGAACTTAAATAAAATTAAGAGACTAGTAAGAGGTGATTTTCTAAAAATTATAGTTAAACACTTTACTTGTCGGTAGATCTTACTTTTCATGCAAGATAATTAATAATTTTATGCTGGAAAGAACTACAAGGCCAAAGAGCACTTTGAGTTAAACGTTCTGACCTAAGTGGTCTGATGAATGTAAAGTTAAATATGGTTATGAATATTCATCACTCTAGTTAATCTGTGTGTGAAGTCATAAGTCACGTATGTTTCTGTTGCATCATTAATAATGATTCAAGTTTTCTTATGTAGAACTTCATGCATTTGTATGTTGCACAAAGTCATGAGAGGTATGTGACAATTACACTTCTTATCATATGGTTTTGTGTACATGAAAGTGATGTATATCGAACTGACATGCATGAAAGTTATGTTTGTCTAGAAAGCTTGATGTACATTGCATAGGGTGCATAAAATTAGTGATGCACAACTAGAGGGTTCATTGTACATGTAAATGGTGTGCATAGATCTGATGCGTATAAAAGTGATGCACATCTAGAGGAAAAGATAAGAAGCTAAAAGTTGAAAGGTTTTAGGTCCCACTAGAGTAAAGGTAGCATAAGTCATGTTGTATCTGTTTACATATCTTGACCCCAGTAATGGAGTCACTTATTGGGTATTTTTAATACTCATTCTTTTCAAAACTATTTTTTTTCAAGTAAAGACAAGGGCGTCCTAGATGATTGACAGGTGGTTTGCTAGAAAGGGCCATGGAATACTTAGTATAGCATGTTTTCCACACTTTTGGTTTATTTACATTCTTTCATTGAAATTAAATTTTGTACAACCTTGGTTGAGTTGATTTAGTCAACCTTTCCATTTTCGATGCCTTGGATTTTAGATTATGTTTTTAAAAAAAAATTGGGATCCCAATAAAAGTTCATTTTTTTTTAATTTTAAGGAGATCCGTTTGTTTTTAACGTTTAACTTTTCGAAACATTTGAGGTCTCCATAACATGCATGACAGTAATGATCCTAGTTAGTTGATATCTTAGAGGTCGGGTCGTTACAATTTTTTTATCTTAAACAATCCATTTCTCACATCCTTAGCTTTTTCCTAAAATCTTTCAAAAACTCTTTTTAAAACTCTTTCTCAAGTTTTATTTTCTCATTTTCAAATGTTTTACTTGCACCGTTGGATATATGAGAGAGAATTTGTAAAAGCACCTCAAATTTCTATCCAGTCCACATCCAACGATTATTAAGAGACAGCCATGTTGAATCATTTTTTCTCCCTCTCTCCTCCCACAAAATTATAGAACTTCCCTTTGTTTTCTCTTTCCTCATTCCTCTCAAAAAACACGTAACGTGGCAATTGAAAGAAAGTATTAGAAGAGTTTGGAACAATATATATGTGCCGATTTGTTTTAGATTGATAGATGTATAAAAGAAAAATTACTAGTTCAAACATATTAGGAAGCAAACGAATTTTGAACCTTATAAATAGTTATGAGGCTGTCATATTAGAAAACTTATTCAATTTGCACATAGTTGTCTCTTATAACCATTAGATGTGGATTTGAAAATCTGCATGTTTCCTCATAATTACTTGATACATATTCGAAGTACTTTTGTGATTTCCCTCTCATACATCCAAGGTACAAAATTTCTAGCCACGGCCTTCTCGAATAATTTATATGGTCCAAAGTAAGGGGTCAGCAAAAGCTCACTTGTGAAGAATTTACATGGAACTCTCTCCTCTAAAATTTTTGTTGGATATGATTATTTGCAGGTGTTCAGACGAGAAGAACCCTACAAATACTCTGTTGAAAAACTCAAGGAACTCAGCATGGATCAGTTCAAAACGGTCAAGCAATATCTGTATGAAACTGTGAAGTGCTTGCAAGGAGAAGGGCCATCTTCCTCTTCCTACCCAACGTGACTAAACATTTTACCTTTTTTTGATCTACATTTTCTAATCAAATAAAGGAAAAGGTAACACAACTAAACTTAGAATCTGTATATTAATTTATTCTTATCTTATCTTATCTCTCTATATATCAAATTATTGTACCTCCCAAAACAATAACTTGTTCTATTTTCTTTCTTTCTTTCTTTTTTTAATTCTACAACATGTGTAGTGGGGATCCAAACCTTCGACTTCTTGGTAGATTCAAACTTTTGACCTCTTGGTCGAAAATATAATACGTTAACTAGTTGAGCTATAGTAGTAGTAAATCTAAAACATCATATAAAATAGTCAATGTCATATATTGGAGTTACTGCAGTCATGAAAGAAACGACTCTACTGTCTATCATCCACGCTAATTTTTTTATAAATAAGATAGAGGAATAATGCATAGAAGAAGAGAAACAAGAGAGACTGTTTTTAAAAAAAAAAAAACAAATAGAGAAAAAAATCAATTTATACCCTAAATTCTAATCTAATAGTTGTATCAATTAAAACCAAAATTTCATAAGTATATTTAGACCATCTGTTAGTGATAAATATAACTATTTTCACTTCATTCTATTTAAAATCAACTTAAAATTACCTAAATAACATTATTCTTCTTTCAAAATCCTACCAAAGTAGTAAGAAATTTTAATTACTTAATTTTTTTTTAAATAAGTAGAGAAAAATAGAAGAAGAAGAAAGAAAAGATAAGCTTAACCCCATGACCGCTTCCGCTACAGTTACTTTTTCTCTCTCGCAATCCATCTTCTCCAACCTAGTTGATTATGTATGAACAAAAATTTGTCCTTGATTGAGGAAGAGGGCAATTTCTCCTGAAAAAACTTGATTGTTTTAACTCGGCGCTGCTTTCATGATGAATTGAGTAACTTTCATTTATTTGTAAAGCTCCTTGTTCCATTTGTTCCATTTATAAGCGTATTGAGAAGCTTATGAGAAACTTTCTTTGGAAGGGCATTGATACTAAGAGAGGTGCTCACTTAAAGATACCTCCCTTAGCATCATGGAGCTTCAAATCTAATTTCTTTTGTAACTATGATACTTCCTCTATAGCTTTAAACTAGAGAGCCTTCATCTAAACTCTCCTTTTGTATGCTTCTTACATACCCATCAATGAAGTATCTTTTTCCAAAAAAAAATAGAAGAAGAAGAGAGAAAAGATGAAGAATCACTTCATATTAATGAAAACCGCTATTGCTCACTTGATTCTAACATTTTTCTCTAATATTACGTAATCCCTGATTTAAAGAATTACTCTTATATACGTTTGTGAATTATGCATTAACGGTTTTAATATAAAATGGTCTAAATTGATTCATTTTTTAACGTTTAGAATTTTAATTGATTCAAATTACAAAGTTTATGGGTAATAAATAAAATTTTTTCCAAAAAAATATACGGTTATCAAAATTTAATGGTGGACAACAGAAATTTCCCACTAATGCAAAAAAGAAAAAACAACAATGTCCAGAAAGAAAAATCTATAGATCAAAGTTATATAGTTGAATTGAATTTAGGGAGCCACCAATATTTCACATGATAATAATAATATGAACGAGTGATAAGGGTGAGATTTGTGCATAGCTAGTTTATCGTATTCTTCCCAACTAGTAGATAAACACACTCATGAAAACTAAACGTTCATGCTAGCCAGATCCATGAAGGGGCTATATATATATATATATATATATATATATATATATAGTTTAACAATATTTGGAGGTGGAGGGTTCGAACATCTGACCTTGATCAAGAGTACGTATCAATTACCGTTGAGCTATGTTCACTTTGACATTAAGCAACTATTGGAAATTGATATAAAAGCATATGTTTTCACATGCCATTTATTTAAAATAAAATGCATAATCAATGTTAACAATTTTCATGGTAGAAAATTTTTTGCATGTTTTAATTGAAAAGAAATAAAACATGATATGTTTGAAAATTATTTCAAAATGTAAATAAATTTCATCACCTTTTTTAAGAAGCAAAATCAATGTTTACATATCTTCTTTTAATATCTAGAATTATACGTGTAGAAGATATAAAAAAATTTAATAATTAAACTTTATAAGTTTCAAAGACTTATTAGAATATTTAAGAATTAAACTTTATAAGTTTCAAAGACTTATTAGAATATTTAAGAATTAAACTTGTAATTCAACATTTTTAAGAGAAATATGAACATTTAATTTAAAAGATTTAGTGTTCTCAAAAAAGTAATAATAATAATAAAAGAGATCTAGCGCTACTTTTCTTTTCATCAAACATGTCAACATTTAACCTATTGAGAAAGCATGACACCAATATTATATTTATTGATATTTTCATCGAAATTTCTCAAAAATTTTGGTCTAACATCTATATATATGTAAAAGCTTTCCATATTGAGAGATGTTTTTTTAAAAAAAAAAATTGTACGCATTTAACCTATTGAGAGACATTGTGCCAATTCGAGTATAGCTAAGTGGATATACCAATTAGTATCTCATCAAAAGTTGATTATTCGATTTTCTACCTCGCAATTGTTGAACTAAAAAAAAAGAGGGGTTGTGGCCACTCTTACTTTTTTCAAAGATTGAAACTTTAATATAGAGAGATATATATATTGAAAGTTACTCTTCTCCTTTTCAATTATGGAAACATTTAACCTATCCAAGTGTTGACATGAGCTTTATTGGTTAGCACATTATGGCCCTATGCTGATCCCAAAATTTCATGAGTGTATTTGAGAATAAGCCCCATATCCTCATAGAGAGCGGCCCCACTCTCACACTCATATAGATAAAATCTATCAAGGGTTGCTCCTATAACAACGACACCCCACTCATAAGAGCTACAGATTTTATTAAGAGTTTATTGAAAAACTCAACCCTCCACTACATTATAGGATAAATGCACTCACATCATAGGGATGGATCAATATATAAAGATAGTGCATATTTACGGTCACCTTATAATTCGTTTTTCCCTTTGAACCTAGTTCTCAGGATCTCTGATCACTAAGTGGGTTTCCTTATATATGGCTCATGACAATTATAAGGGAATCTCATCCCCCTCGATGTATTCCAGACCCTTTCTCTATTCAAGGCCTTTGTTAATGGATCTGCAAGATTATCACAAGATTTAATGTAATTCACATTAATAATCCCATTACTCAAATAGGATATCACAGTACTATGTTTTCTTCTTATAAGTCTGGATTTATCGTTATAAAAACGATTTTTTACTCTACCAATTGTGGCAGTGCTATCACAATTTATCAAAATAGGAGGTATTGGTTTCTCCCACATTGGAATTTCATATAATAAATCTCTTAGTCAACTTGCTTCCTCGCTAGCTGAAGCTAAAGCAATAAGCTCTGCTTCCATAGTAGAGTTGGCAATAATTGTATGTTTTTTAAATTTCCAACAAATAGCACAACCTCCCAAGGTAAAAATATACCCTATAGTAGATAAAGAATCACCTGACAATATATTCCAGTCGGCATCAGAAAATCCTTCAGCAACAACAGGATATTTTTTATAAAGTAAGCCATAGTCTTTTGTTCCCAATAAATATTTCATAACACGATCTATGGCATGCTAATGTTCTTTACCTGACTTACTTGTAAACCTGCTAAGAACTCCTACTGCATATACAATGTTAGGTCTAGTGCAATCAGTTGTATACCGTAGGCTACTAATCACGCTAGCATACTCCTTTTGATTAATTACATCACTTTCATTTTCAATGGGAAACAAGTGAACATTTGAATCAAATGAAGTAGACACATGTTTACAATCAAAATAATTGTATTTTCTGAGTATTTTCTCAATATAATGTGATTGGTCAAGAAAAAACCCATCTGAGGTTTTTGTTATTTTCATACCTAGAATAAAATTAGCCTGACCAAGATCTTTCATGTCAAAATGGTTTCTCAATAAATTTTTTGTTTCATTTATAACAAAAATATTTGAGCCAAAGATCAATAAATCATCAACATATAGGCTAATAATAACATGTGAATCTTCCCATGATTTATAATAGATGCATTTATCACATTCATTTGGTTTATAACCATTATTTAGCATGCAATAATCAAATTTCTCATGCCACTGCTTTGGGGCTTGTTTTAAGCCATATAGGGATTTAGTAAGCTTACACACTTTTTTCTCTTGCCCAGGTTCTATAAAACCTTCAGGTTAATCCATATAAATTTCTTCTTTTAAATCACCATTTAGAAAACTTGTTTTCACATCCATTTGATGAATACTCATATCAAAAATTGCAGCAATTGCAATTAGCAATCTAATGGATGTGATTCTCGTAACTGGAGAAAATGTATCAAAGAAGTCTAAATCTTCTTTTTGTTTAAAACCTTTTGCGACAAGTCTAGCTTTATACTTGTCTATACTACCATCAAGTTTCATCTTTTTTCTCAAGACCCATTTACACCCTATAGTTTTACAACATGGTGGCAAATCAACTAATTTCCAAGTTTTATTAGAAATTAGTGATTCCATTTCATCATTCACAGCCTCTTTCCAGAAAATTACATCTGGAGATGACAAAGCTTCTTGCAAAGAAATTGGTGTTTCTTGAATGTTATAAACATAAAAATCATGACCAAAATCTTTTACAGTTCTAGCTCTTTTACTCCTCTTTAATTCAATTGGAGAGTTGTTTTTATTATTATCACTAGGAGTAGAAGAACCAAACTTAGACGAAGTTTGTTCACAATTTTGACTCCCATTATTTCTTAACATGAAAAGAAACTTTTCTTCATGAAAAATTGCATCACTTGATTCAGAAATCACATTATGTTCAATGTCAAGAAATCTATAAGCTGTACTATGAACTGCATATCTAAGAAAAATACAAGTGATAGCTTTAGACCCTAATTTAGGTCTTTTTGGATCTATTAGCCTCACAAAAGCTAAACATCCCCAAACTCTTAATTATCCCAAATTTGGCTTATACCCTTTCCACAATTGAAAATCTATAATTTTTGTCTTTTTATGTGGCACTTTATTTAACACATGACAAGCAGTCAAAACCGCTTCACCCCAAAAATTAAAAAGATGCACCTGATTCTAATAGCATAGCATTAGTCAAACCAATTAAGGATCTATTTTTTCTCTCAGCTACTCCATTAGAAGCAGGTGAATATGATAGAGTAGTCTCATGAATTATTCCCAATGATTATACATATGAATTGAATTCACATTATTCATATTCTCGACCTCTATCACTTCTAATTCTTTTAATTTTTCTACCGAATTGATTTTCAACTTTGATGAGAAATTTTTTAAAATTTTCAAAAGCATCACTTTTATTTTTCAATAAATAAACATGAGTATATTTTGAAAAATCATCAATAAAAGTGATAAAATATCTATTTCCTCCTCTAGTTAAAATTCCTTCAAATTTACACAAGTGTGTATGAATTAACTCTAGTAATTCGGTATTTCTTTCAACACGTTTATAAGGTCCTTTTGTAATTTTAGCTTTACTGCATATTTCACATTTCTCAAAATCATTTTTTAAACTAGGAATTAATCCAAGACTACTCATCACCCCCACATATTTACTATTTATGTGAAACAAACGAGCATGCTAAAAAAATAAAGAAGAGAGCATATAAACCGAACTGGTAGATGCTTTATTAATATTCTCAATGTTCAATTTGAACATTCCATCACAAGCATAACCTTTTCCAACAAAAATTCCCTTTTTGTTATCACATATTGATCTGATTCCATAGTTTGTCTAAAGCCAGCCTTATTAAGAAGATAATTCGACATTAAATTCTTCCTCATGGAGGGTGTATAAAGCACATCTTTTAAAATTAGAACCCTTCTAGAGGTGAATTTTAATTCAACCTCACTAGTTCCCATAATTTGGGTAGTATGGGAATCACCAAGCATTATTGTTTTAGGCTCCTTAAAAGGAGTATAAACTTTTAACCAATCTTTGTCATAACAGACATGTCTATTAGCTCCAGAATCAGCCCACCATCCTTCAACACTTTGAACTATATAAATATCAGTTATCATATCCACAAATGGTTCTTCGGTAACATTAGCCTGAGATACAGGTTCATGTTTCCAAAATTTGCAAAATCGAGCAATATGCCCACTTTTGCCACAAACATAGCAAACTGCTCTTAAGTGTTGAGGATATATTTGATTCTTATTCACTTGGCTTGGATTTTTCTTATTAGAAAAATGAGGTTTATTATTCTTTTTCATATAACCCTTCTTTGGCTTTAAAAGACTAGCTTTAGGAATCTGACCCTTCGGTAAATTATCATTAGAAGAGATTAGATTTACCTTAGTGGAATTTTCATTTCCTTCTTGAATCAATGCATCTTGCTCTCTTGCCTCTTCCTCCACACGAATGCGAGTAATTAGCACTTCTAGAGAAATTTCTTTTTGCTTATGACGCATATTTTTCTGAAATTCTCTCCATGATGGTGTAAAGCTTGTCAATTATGCAGGCAACAATAAGATTGTCTCCAATCTTAATTCCTTCATATGCTACTTCAGCTACTATCATCTGAAAATCTTGTGCTTGCTCTACTACAGATTTTTCATCTACCATTTGGAAGCGAAAGAAGCGACTTGCAGCGTATTTTTTCGAGCCTGCTTCTTCAGTATCATATTTATTCTGCAAAGCTTTCCATATTTTCTTGACTGATGTGAAAGTAGTATCATAATAATCATAAAAATGATCAGCAAGACAATTTAAAAGATAGTACCTACATTTGTACTCATCTTTCTCATACTTGTCAATTTTCTCTTGGTGTTCCATGAACTCTTCAATGCCCATGCAATCTTCTTTGGGTTTTTTTCTATGAGGACATATGCCACTTTGAGAAGATTAAGATAGAACAACATTTTTCTCTTCCATCTCTTAAAGTGTGCTCCTTTAAATCGAAAAGGCTTGTTGAGATCTCCAACATTCTCATTAGACTTCTCAATTGTAAACTCCATGATGAATCTCCTTAAAATTGTTGGAGAAATTACAAATAACAGAGAAAAAATGGAGTAAATATTGAGAAACAAACACATGAACTATTAGGTTGAGGTGCAGGTATCTCGCTCTCTGCAAGGAGATTCAAGCCCTCTACAGTGTAATTTATTTATCAACCACCGGTGCAGCAGTTCTTCTCTGGCATGTGCCCTTCAGGATACAACAACTCAACTGAAACGTTGTGTAGCTCAAACCACTATGCACTATGACGTTGACCTCAAAGCTCCACAACAAAGACACCCTTTTTTTGGTCAATTGCTCTTAAAAGAGCAAAGTAGAGAAATATGAGAATTTAGAGAGAAGTGAAGATTGAAAAAATTGTGTGTAGAAAGTGCGGTAAGATAGGTATTTATACTAAAATTTTAGATATAGGAATTTAATACAAAATTAAGTAATTAATTTGTAAACTTTTTAACATCTTTACCAATACGTTTTTCTTTCTTAAAAAGGTGAAACTCTCACAAATTAAAAAACTAAAAAGAAACTCATATTTAAAACCAATTAAATATTAAAATGTTACAACACTTAAACATGCCGACAGACATGTCAGCAGGTTCCAGTGAAACTGTATGCGCCAGCGGCGCCAGCAGCTTCATCGCTTCTTGGCTGGTAAAGCTCCTCCTTGAAAATGGCTACATCGTCAGAGGAACTGTTAGAAAGGTTTGCTTTTTTACAAACAGCTTTAATTATTCCCTTTTCACAAACTCCAATTTCAATCCTCATTTATTTCAAGTTCTGTCTTTTCTCAATCAATTTCAGAATTAATTCTTTTTTTTTCTCCAACAAGAGCATAGCTCAATTGACATAAAGTATGTATTTATGACTAAGAAGTCATGAGTTTGAATCCCCCCACCCCCTAATGTTGTTGAATTCAAAAATAAAATTTCAGAATTAATTCTTTTTTTTTTTCCCTTTATATCTAATGGTATAAATCTCTTTTTTTTCTCTAAACTTTAAAACTTGTTCATTTTTTTCTTAATGATTTCGAAAGGTTCCTTCAACTTTTTAAATACTTTTTCCATTTTAGTTTCTAAACCTTTTAAATGTCTATTTTAAACTTTTTAAATGTCCACCTTAATCTTTGAATTGAAAATATAAAAAATAATAATAATAATACTATTTTGATTCTTATCTTCATTTTTTTAACCAAGGGATAAAATAGCTTCGAGTGTGCATTAATTATTAGAGAGAGTGCAACCAAACTCATATGGGTAGACAAGGAGAATATCATAAGTATATAAAGAATTATCTATATTGATAGTGTGCATTAATTATGAGGCTTGGGTAAAATTAAAAGCAAAATAGTAGCAAAAGTTCATACGATAAAATGGTGGATTATTTTTTTATAATGTCTAGAAACTAAAATTAATAGACATTTTTTAAATGTGGAGACCACACTAATAGAGCCAAAATGAGAGACTTAAATTTAATTTGGAGACCAAACTGAAAAAATCTTAAAATTAAACTTTAGACACCAAAATGAGATTTTAATTTTAATTTGAGATTAAAAAAAGTGGACAAATCTTAAAAGTTCAAGAATTAAAATCAAATATTAATTTTATCTAAGTATTTGTAAACTAACATAGAAACTTTAAAAGTTAAGATCAAAATTTAAAATGATTGATTATTTTTAAAACTTTCTAAAATAGACATTTTAAAAGAAACTAAAATTATATATATATATATATTAAAAGTTCAACTAATAAAATGGAATTTAAATTTTTATCAAAATTGTAATTGTGTGGTTTTGTTTTATGTTAGATGATCAGAAAAATGCTCATCTGAAAGACTTAGAAGGAGACAAAGAGAGACTAACTTTGTTCAGAGCCGATCTTCTCGATTACGAAAGTCTCAGAGCCGCCATCGCCGGCTGCGACGGCGTTTTCCACACGGCCTCGCCGGTGACCGATGACCCAGTAGGTTTTTATCTCTTTGAATCAAAACCCATTTCTTATTTTTCTTTCGGGTTTACTGATAAAGGCTGATTATTTTTTCTTTTTTCCTTTTTTCTTTTTTTTGCATGTACTTTTTGGATATCACAGGAAAGGGTAGAACAGGCGGTCATCGGAACAAAGAATGTGCTGACGGCGGCGGCGGCGGTGGAGGTCCGGCGGGTGGTTTTCACGTCGTCTATTGGGACGGTGTACATGAACCCTAGCCGCCGCCCTGATGCGGTGGTGGATGAGACATGTTGGAGTGATCTTGATTTTTGCAAGAACACCAAGGTAGATAATTTTTTTCTCAATCAAAATAGTTATGATATTGGTATTTTTTTAGCATAATAAATGTAGGAAATGAGTTGGAATTTGAATTTCTTATCAAACGCGAGTCTCTTGACTGTTGAGGTATCCTTATGTTAACTTACAGCGTGATTTTTTTTTTGTTGGGTTCAACAATATATGAAGGTGAGAGATTCGAACATTTAACTTCTTAGTCGAAAATATATGTCAATTACTACTTAGCTATGCTCACTTTAACTTATAGTCGTCATTCTTAGTTTTTATTGGGACGATGGACTAATTAATATTAGATTATATGAGGTTTCATCTCAAAACCAATTCATGTATCTTATAAATTGTGAGGTTTTTTTTCATTTATCTAATGTGGGATTCTCAACATGCCCTCTCAAGATAGTGTGGTTTAATGGGCTCTGATACCATATTAGATTACATGGGTTCCATCTCAAAATTAATTGGCAATGAGAGGAGTAGCTCATGTATCTTATAAATTGTGAGGTCACTCTTCATCTTTTCGATATGGGATCCTCAACATGCCTCCCTCAAGATGGGATCAGAGCAGGAGGTCCTGAGTTCGAACTTTTGAAGGAGTGTCAGAGTGTTAATATAATTAAATTTACCATAACCCATCAACTTAAGCTTTTGGCTTGATTGGTGATTTAATAGTTAAATCTTTAATTTTTTTTATTCATTAGGCCACATTTTTTAATGTACAATGGGTTCATATTATTATTTTTTATTTATAACATTATCTAAACTATGTGCTTTAATATAAATGTAACCCGTTTTTCAAAACGTTTACTTTATTAGGTAGGACAAATTAAATCTTTAAATTAATTCTTCATCAATATTAGGCCTTTTTAAAAAAAAAACATATACCTATGGGTTCATATTATTAATATTGATTTAGGACATTATCTAAACCTTGTACTATAACATAATATATTAACCCGCTTCTTAAAAGGTTAAGTTTGTTAGGTTGGACGCCAGTATTATATCTTCAATCAAAAGATTAGAAGTTTGAATTCCTACTTTCACATGATGTTGAATTCAAAAAAATAGTTATTAGGTTGGAAAAGCTAAGGCGCAGTTTGATAATCATTTTAGGCCTCATTTGATAACCATTTAGTTTTTTGTTTTTGAAAATTAAACTTATAAAGATTACTTCTACCTATAGATTTCTTTGTTTTGTTATCTACTTTTTACAAATATTTTCAAAAACCAAGCCAAATTTTAAAACTAACAAAAGTAGTTTCTAAAAACTTGTTTTTTTTAAAAAAAAAAATTAGCTAAGAATTCAAATATTTTCTTAAAAATGATGAAATCATTGTACAGAAATGGTGAGAAACTATATACAATTTTCAAAAACTAAAAACTAGAAGTCAAATGGTTACAAACGAGGCCATAATTTTTTTATTTTTTAGTTTTTGAAAATTAAGATTATAAACACTACTTCCACTCATAGATTTCTTTGTTTTGTTATCTACTTTGTACAAATGTTTTCAAAATTCAAGCCGAGTTTTGAAAACTAAAAAAAATAATTTTTAAAAACTTTTTGTTTTTGAAATTTGGCTATGAATGAATGTGTTAGGCCCCAATCACAAAATATTATCAGAGGGGCAATAAGGACAATACACTTCTGACTAGTCAGTTAGAAGCAATGTTGGGAATTTGAGGGGGGACCATTGGTGGGTGTAGGGTTGGTTGGTTGGGGACATGGGAGTGTAAGGGAGTGTTTAGGCCTGAGGCTGAGTGTTATTTTATGCTTTTGTTTAGAAATTTTGACTTTGAGAGAGGAAAGGGAGAGTTTACCAACCCTCTCTACTCGGTTGGGAGATTTTGTAACGCTTTAGGGTAATCGTTTTCCTCTGATTATCAATTCCTTACAAAATGTTTCTTTAAAAAAAATGAAAACTATCGTAAAAAAATTATGAGAAAACAAACATATTTTTCAAAAACTAAAAAACAAATAATATTATCAAACTGAGTCTAAATCTTTAGGTTTGTTTTTTTGAACTGTGTTAGATTATTACTCTGTTTTAAAAGTTGAAGTTGATAGCTTATGATATCGTTTGAATTCGTTTGTTTATAACAACATGCATGTTGGGATTTTAGAATTGGTATTGTTACGCAAAGACAATGGCAGAGCAAACGGCGTGGGCAATGGCAGAAAAAAAAAGAATGGATCTAGTGGTTGTGAACCCAATGTTGGTGTTGGGACCTTTGTTGCAGTCGACTGCCAATGAGAGTTTGGTTCATATAATGAAGTATTTGACAGGATCTGCAAAGACATATGTGAATGCAGTACAAGGATATGTTGATGTTAAGGATGTCGCAAAAGCTCATCTTTTGGTTTATGAAACTCCTTCAGCTTCAGGCAGATATATATGTGTTGAGAGAATGCTTCATCGTGGAGAATTGGTCGAAATTATGTCCGAGCTCTTCCCAGAATACCCTCTTCCAACCAAGTAAGAATTCCTTCCTTCTCAAAAAATTATTCGAGAAGGCTGTCATAATGTGGTTGATAGTTTTATATATATTCAAATTTTCGAATTTGTATCAAGTAGTTATTAGGGATATCCAGATTTTCAAATTCACATTCAACGGTTATTAAGAGACAGCTATATTGTGGCAGCCTCAATAAATAATTTTCCCTCCCTCTCCTCTCACAAAATTAGTGAACTTCTCTCTCTTTAATTTCTCTCTCCTCAATCCTCATAAAAATTGTAATGTGGCAAAGGGAAGAAATTATTGGAAGAAGTTAGAATAATATGTAGCGATTTGTTTGATAGATAGATATATATAAAGAGAAAAATTAAAAAACGTATTTCAAACATATTAGGGAGCATATACGAATTTTGAACCTTGTAACGACTATGAGGGGCAGTCAAATAATGATGTAGCCACATTATTATTCAATAATTTTTTTCCTTTTTAGGAGAATTTTAGGAGAATTTCCCTTTCTTACAAAGTAATTAGAAACCTACAGCTTCTCTCTCTTTAATCCCCAACTTAAGAATTAACCCCTGAGAAATTATTCGAGGAGGTTGTTAAAATGAGATTGACAGTTTTGCATTGTTGGATGTGTGAAAGAGAAATTGTAAAAGTATTTCAATTTTGTATCTAGCAGTTATTAGGGGCATGTAAAATTTTTTAATCCACATCCCAATGATTATTATGAGGCTATCACATTGTGGTGGATCTTATTGAATAATTTTTTAAAAGTAAATGCATGTTTGGAAGTTATTTTTGAATTTTCAAAATCACTTTTGTCATGCCCTTGATAGTTATTTTTCGACATGACAAAAGTGATTTTGGCAATTCCAAAATCACTCTCAAACATGTTCTAAGAGATGTGGCAAAAGCTCGCTTATGAAGAATTGATATGGAACTTTCTGTGCCTCTCTAACATTTTTGTTTTATATGATTTTTGCAGGTGTTCAGACGAGGAGAACCCTAGGAAAAAATCGTACAAATTCTCTGTTGAAAAGCTTAAGGGGGTGTTTGGATTGAGGAGTTGGGGGGAGTGGAGTTGGGAGGAGTTCCCAACTCCTTGTTTGGCCCAAGTGTATTTTAACTCCTATTGTGGGCCCCACAGATTTATTAACTCCCCCTCTAACTCCTTAGTGTGGGTCCCACAAACTTATAAACTCTTTTTCCAACTCCCCACAACTCCCCACAACTTTACTATCTCCTTTTTTTACCTCACCTCACTCCTACCCCTCTCTCTTCTCTCCTTTCATTTCTCTCTCTATTTTTTACATAATTTTTTTTTTAATTTCTTAATTTTAAAAAAAAATCTTTATTTTTTTATATAAATTTCTCGTCATTATTACTAATTAATAATTAAATATAACTAATTATTAAAAAATAATTTTATTTTTATCCTATAATTTTAATAAAATTTTAACAAAAATATTTTTCTTTTTATTCTATAATTTTCTTTTTTAAATATAAATTATATAAGAATGTTTTAGATATGATACTATTATTTAAATTGAAATTCTTAGTGTAAATTAGAGTACTACATAACCATTTTTTTAATTGATAAAAACATCCCTATCTCACTTCTTCCATATGTCATCTACAATTTTTTCGTAAGTTTAAACAAAAATTACTTATAACAAATAACAATCTTATCTTTTTTTGGCTTATTTTTTTATTAATAGCTAAAAAACATATATAATTTTATGATTTGAAGATAAGAAAAACATATTTTAAACTAACCCATATTACTATTTAAGAAATTAGTGTTTAAAAATGTTAACGTATTAAAAAAAATTGGTTTTCAAATTAATCATATTCAAAGTAAAAAGATGAACGATTTCTCCTTCCAAACTTAATAAAATAAAATAATTACAATAAATAACATAAATATATAGTAATATGAACAAAAGTACTATATATAATATTCATTTTGAATGGTGTTAAAAAATATATATTCATTTTGAACTTAATTATTTTAAAATAGCATAAATATTTGATATTTACTTCAAAGAATATATTATTTACAAATTAATCAAACTTTAAATAATCCATTACATTGATTAGTTAGAAAAATAAATTCTTAAATTATATAAAACAAATTATTTTATTAAGCTTGAAAAACAAATCTTAAATTAAAATTTAAAATTGATGAAAACAAGTCTTTAATAAAATTATAAAATATTCATAAAATAATATAATTTAAAATCTCAATTTTAGGATTGACGGAAATAAATCTATATTATTTCTAGAATTGAGAGAATAAAAACATAAAAATCTTCAAGTTTATTTGAATCCCGTAAAATTAATAAATTGAAATCTTTCCGACTCACATGTAATATTTAAAAAATTTGTAAGAATTTCTTTTATTTGAAACTATCCAAGGCAAATGAATAATTAATGTGAGAGATATTGAAAAAAGAATATGAGGTATTTTGTTAAAAAAATATTCTTTAAAGAAATTTGTAAAGAATATATAAATTAATAAAAACAAAAAATCTCAATCTTAGAATTTATGGGAACAAATTCTTAATAATAAAAATTTTAGAAATTTTAGAAAAAATTTGTACAAAAAAAAGAGCTAAAATCAACTCAGACTTCATAACTCCATGTTTAATAAATATGCACTCCAAACACAGATTTCAGAACTCCTACTCCCTGCAACTCCTTGCCCCAAACACAGATTTCCTAACTCCAGACTAAACAACTCTGCACCCCAAACACAGAATTCCTAACTCCCCAGACTTCCTAACTCCCCAGACATATTAACTCCTACTCCCTGCAACTTCTTGCCCCAAACAGCCCCTAAGGCACTTGGTATGGAGTTCACACCAGTGAAGCAATGTCTATATGAAACTGTGAAGAGCTTGCAAGAGAAAGGAGCATCTTCTTCTTCCTACCAAACATGTCTTTACATTTACCTTTTTTATATATATTCCTAATCAAGCAAAGGAAAAACCAACACAAACCAAACTTAGAATCTGTATATTAATTTATTCTTCTCTTTATCTTATGTTTGTTGAAATATAAACTTTATTTTGGGTAATTAGTATTTGGGCCTAGTCTAAATAAAAGTCCAATTTCTAGAAACATTTTAAGTTTATAATATTCTAGAGAAATCTCTTCTTGAAGATATTTTAGAGTATGATGTAGAATTCTATAGAATATGAAAAAAAATTGAATTTGTAAAGAACATTCTAGAGAGTCATTTATAACCACTAAGATTGCATATGTGTTGGAAAAACTATAGCCATAAGTTTAGGAGATGCAACTAGTATAAATAGAGGTAATATCTTAGAGTTTGGATCAAGCCAAAAAGCTAAAAGTGACCAATAATACAAGTAGCCTCTTTTTCAAAAATCTATCTTTCAAGTTTAATTTCCAATCTCCAAAAGTTTCTTTCCAACAAAGTGGTATCAAAGCTTGAAGATCCTTTCTAAGAAGATGACAACTAACAACATGGTCTCATTCCAAGTCCTCGTGCTCAGCAAGAGCAACTACGATAATTAGAGCATCAAGATGAAGGTTCTCCTTGGATCACAAGATGTAATATGGGAGATAGTAGGGAAAGGACACACCGAGTCAGAGAATGATGGTAGTCTTTCTCAAACACCAAGGGACAGTTTGAGAGACTCAAGAAAGAGAGACAAGAAGGTTCTCTATCTAATCTATCAAGGATTAGATGACGATACTTTTGAGAAGATTTCAAAAGCAAAAACGGCGAAAGAAGTATGGGAGAAGCTTCAAATATCATACAAGGGAGTGGATCCCATCAAGAATGTACGTTTTCAAACTCTAAGGACTGAGCTTGAAACTTTGCAAACGAAAGAAGAAGAAGTCATCTCCGACTACTTCTCTAGAGTCTTAACAGACACCTATCAACTTAAGAGAAATGGTAAAAAGTTCGATGATGTAAAAATTATAGAGAAAATACTAAGATCATTAGATCCAAAGTTTGAACTGATAGGAATAATCTAATTAAACCCAAGCGGAAGCGTAGGAATCGGTTTGAGTTTATTTAGAATTAAATAATAATATTATGGTTAAGCATAACATACCTTGAAAATATGGAGATTCTTATGGCGGATCTTTATCTCTTCCACAAAGTCTTCCTGGCTATAACCCGAACACAGGACCAAGGTTTGTGGGAGTCTCTTGAAAGAAAATCCACAAGGAATTGAAGAGGAAGAGGTTTAGAGAGAATTCTCTAATTCTCTCTATTGAGGAGATGTGTGCTATGAAGAATGCACAATAGCTCACCCCTAGGGTCATATTTATAGTGGTCTACGGAAAATAATTAAATAATATATTTTAATATCTAATATATTAAAATACATTTATCTAATTAATTTGAATCTTATTCAAACCGTTTAAAATTCTCCTACGACATCTATTTCTTAATTTGAATCCAATTCAAATTTAATAATAATGTATCTAATATACATTAATTATTTTAATATTTAATGTATCAAATACAATAAATATATTTTCCTCTTTTATATTTAATATATCTAATATATTAAATATTAATTTGAACACTTCAAATTAAATATTAATTTGAACATTTCACATTTTAATATTTAATGTTTCAAATAGAATAAATATATTTTCTTCTTTTATATTTAATATATCTAATATATTAAATATTAATTTGAACACTTCAAATTAAATATTAATTTAAACATTTCAATTTTTTTTCAACTAAATTGATCTTTTTAGTGTTACTATGAGCTAGCAATGGGACCTTATGAACCTACAGATTATAAGCTCCAATGATACAAAATTAATTAATTAAACTCTTTAATTAATTAATTTTCATTCATTAACTCTAGGTCACTCCACTATAGACTTAGAGTTGCACTCTTATGCACTGTAGGACAAGTTGTGTCCATAGATATAATCATTACATGCAAGTCGATCATTCACGAGTTGTTCGTAAATACAGCTGGGTCAAAAGTCCGTTTTACCTCTATAATTACATCTTGCACCTTAAGTACTACTGATCCTCTAATGAACAATCTGTTTATAATCTAATTATAAACTAAGTCCCTCTCGGGTCAGTGAGAGGGTGGGGCCCTATTGTTCAAGTCCCGAAATCAGCACTTATGGGAACTACTCATCTACTTACCCTATATGGGAATGAGTGAATTCCATCTTGTGAGATTATGTTCCCAACTCCTTATTTGGTCAAGTCCCCAAAATGGTAGGCATATTGAATCGGCTACAAAAGCCACTCTCACTCATGCAAATCAAAGGTCAATCCCTCACAGGCAGAAGTTCATAACTCACTCGGGATTAAGATCGAGTCGCATATGATCATCCTGAAGAAATATTAATCTTCTCAATTAACGGATTTATAAGGAGAGATTAAATATTTCGTGGTCCAGTCTTATACAAACTCATTGTATAAGATACCTCCACTCACATATCTCCACATGAATGATTTGGATCAAATCATTTGTAACTATTACAAAGTGGACCGTATCAATAGTGTTACCAGGATAAGGCACCCAACCTTATCCATATACTATGACCCTTTAGGTTATTTCTTGAGCATGATCCTTTCGTATGTCAGCCATATATTGTTCAAGATTACACTAATAACCTTGGATTTTTCAATAATGGATAATATTATATTGCAAATAAAATAATCAAAATTATTATTAATTATTAAATAAATTATTAATTATGAGGCTTTAGGGCATAAATCCCAACATGAACATATTGTTACCATAATCGAAGAAACAAAAAACTTGGAGGCTATGACCATTGAGCAACTCTTGGGTTCATTACAAGCATGTGAAAAAAAGAAAAAGAAGAAGGGAGGTATTGTAGATCAATTACTCAAGTTGCGAGTTGACTCAACTACTAGAGGAATCAGCCACAATGATAGAAGCCAACAAGGACGAGGTCATGGTGAACATCGAGGATGAGGAAGAGGTCATGGACAAGGTCAAGGACAAGGTTAGAGGCCCTATGAGGACAATAACAACTTCCAAAGAGGATGAAACTCAACAAAAGGTCGTGGGCAAGGCAACTCAAGATCAAGGTAAGATATGTCAAACATTAAATGCTACAATTGTCAGAAATTTGGTCATTATGCATCTAAATGTAGAGTTGCTAGCAACAATAAAGTTGAAGAGAAGGCAAACTATATTGAAGAAAGAAATCAAGAATGTGCTACCTTATTGATGGCTTGCACTAATAATGGAACAAAGATAATAGATGGTACATAGACACCGAGGCAAGCAACCATATGTGTGGAAAAAAGAGCATGTTCGTAGAACTCGATGAATCGGTGAGCGACAATGTAGCTTTTGGAGATGAATATAAGGTAGAAGTAAAAGGAAGAGGTAACAATTCTTATCCAATTGAAGAATGGTGAGCATCAACTTATTTCAAATGTTTATTATGTGCTAAATATGAAGAGTAATATCTTGATCTTGGGCCAACTCTTAGAGAAAGGTTATGATATCCAATTAAAAGATAATAACCTTTCTATAACAGACAATACAAGTAACCTGATTGCTCTCAATATGTTTGTGCCAATGACAAGAAATAAAATGTTTGTACTCAATATTCAAAACGATGTAGCAAAATGCCTCAAAATGTGTTACAAAGATGCATCTTGGCTTTGGCATCTTCACTTTGGGCATCTCAATTTTGGGGAATTAAAGTCACTCTCCAAGAAGAACATGGTGAGAGGATTAACTTCCATAAGCCACCCCGATCAAGTGTGCAAAGGATGTCTACTTGGAAAGCAATTCAAGAAAAGCTTTCCAAAAGAGTCAAACTTAAGAGCTCAAAGGCCTCTGGAACTCATACACACGAATGTGTGCAGTCCGATTAAGTCAAGCTCACTTGGTAAGAGTAATTATTTTTTTCTCTTTATTGATGATTTTTCAAGAAAAATATGGGTGTATTTCTTGAAGCATAAATCAGAGATGTTCGAGAATTTCAAGAAGTTCAAAGCTGTTGTTGAGAAAGAAAGTGGTTTGGTAATCAAGGTCATGAGATCTGATCATGGAGGAGAGTCCACATCAAATGAATTTCAAAAGTATTATGAAAACCATGGAATTCGATGACACTTAACTAACATTCCAAGATCCCCCCCAACAAAATGGAGTGGCAGAAAAGAAGAATAGAACAATTTTGGACATGGAAAGAAGCATGCTTAAAAGCAAGAAACTACCAAAAGAGTTTTGGGCACAGAAGCATTGACGTGTGCAGTCTACCTATCCAACCGATCTTTAACAAGAAGCATATATGGAAAAATGCCACAAGAAGCATGGAGTGGAAGAAAGCCTAGGATTTTCCATCTTAGAGTCTTTGGAAGCATTGCTCACGTGCATATACCAGATGAAAAGAGAAGTAAGTTGGATGATAAAAGTGAGAAGTACATCTTCATCGGTTATGACTCCAATACTAAAGGGTACAAGCTCTACAACCCTAATTCAAGAAAGACAATCATTAGTCGAGATGTAGTATTCGATGAAGAATGAGAATGGGATTGTAGACAACGTGATGAAGACTACAACTTCTTTCCATACTTTAAAGAAGATGACATAGAACAAACAAGGATAGAGCAAATAAGAGATGAGCCTTCTACCCCACCAGCTTCACCAACTACAAGTTCTCAAGAGGACGAAAGTTCAAGTGAATTAAAGAGGTCACCGCTTCAGAAGCTTACAAGAACTTTATGAGGTAACTACAAATCAAAATAATCTTACTATCTTTTGTCTTTTTGTCGATTGTGAGCCCATGGGCTTCCAAGAAGTTATGGAAAACTGAAAAAGCGCTATGGTTGAAGCGATCAAGGCGATTAAGAAAAACGACACATGGGAGCTAGTCTCACTTCCAAAAGGGCACAAGGCAATTGGTGTGAAGTGGGTTTACAAAGCCAAAAAAATATATATAGTTGGAGTTGTTAGTCGCTACATGGAGAAACCGGCAACCACACATTTGAAGACAGCAAAGAGAATTCTTTGGTACATCAAAGGTACGATAAATTACGGTTTGTACTATTCTATTTCTGATGATTATAAGCTTGTGGGATATAGTGATAGTGATTGGAATGGAGATATGGATGACTACAAGAGCATGACTAGTTTTGTGTTCTACATGGGAGACACTGCCTTCACATAGACGTCAAATAAGCAATCAATTGTTACTCTTTCTACATGTGAAGCAGAATATGTAGCTGCTACCTCATGTGTTTGCCACGTAATTTGGCTAAGAAAACTACTAAAGGAGTTGAGTTTGTCACGAGAGAAGCCGACAAAGATTTTTGTGGACAACAAGTCAGCAATTGCTTTAGGTAAGAATCCAATTTTCCACAACCAGAGTAAGCACATTGATACGTGTTACCACTATATTAGAGAGTGCATTGTAAGAAATGATGTGCATTTGGAGTACGTGAAGACTCATGGTCAAGTAGTTGATATCTTCACCAAACCACTTAAAAAAGAAGACTTCACAAGGTTTAGAGGTTTGCTTGGAGTAACAAAATCAAGTTTAAGAGGGGGTGTTAAAATATAAACTTGATTTCGGGTAATTAGTATTTAGGCCTAATCTAAATAAAAGCCCAATTTCTAGAAACATTTTAAGTTCTAGAATATTTTAGAGAAATCTCTTCTTGAAGATATTTTAGAGTATGATGTAGAATTCTCTAGAATGTGAGAGAAAAATTGTATTTTTAAAGAACATTCTAGATAGTCATTTGTAACCACTAGGATTGTGTATGTGTTGGCAAAACCATAGTCATAAGTTTAAGAGATGCAACTAGTATAAATAGAGGTGATATCTTAGAGTTTGGATTAAGCCAAAAAACTAGAAATGACTAATAATACAAGTAGCATCTTTCTCAAAAATCTATCTTTCAAGAATCTCCAATCTCCAAAAGTTTCTTTCTGACAATCTTATCTTCTTCTTCTTCTTCTTCTTCTTCGAATTAATTATACCTCTCAAAACAATTGTTTTTTGTAGTTCAACATGTGAGATAGAGATCCAAACCTCTAATTAACTGATGCGTTTGCTAGAGCAATGTGAACAATTGTGCAAATTAGAGTGTCAATGTGCAAGTGTACACATCCTTTTTATAGCAAGTGGCAAGTAAAATTATCGTATCCTCGGAGACTATTGATCTTTCTACTGAACCCAAATTAATTCTCAGTAACTCGGTTGGTAACCATTCAAAATTATCGATAGAGATGCAATAAAAGAAATCATAAATGCTGGAACAAAAGTAATGCTAAAGCAATAAACAACAGAGTAGAGGTTCAGAAAACAGAGAACGATTAACTTGTGCTTTAATTAAACGAAAGGCTCAGATTAGAGGTAAGTCATGCATTAGCTAAGTTACACACTGAGCACACATTCATTCCATTCGATTCACTACAGACTACACGGTATTCTCCCGAATCACCGATTATATGCTGTCGCAATTAAATTACTTCAGCACAATAAACCCTCTGTACTTTACGTGCGTTAGGCGAGTGGCTATCCCTAACCTACCCACTTAGTCAACAACTAACCTTAACAAGAGGCTAACGTGGTTTTTAAGTTTTCAGCCCCTCCTATTCTTCCCAGAAATCAGAGGGACGGTGTTCGAAACGGCTGGCCAAGTGGAAACAAACTAAGAATAAACCCCTTAAAAACCAAACCGAAGGAGATGAAATCTACTCAACTATAACATTAGCTAATAACAATCATCCTCTAATCCTCACCTTAGAGTGATTAGTTCATGCTACAGTGAAAACGGAAAAACAGTAGAAATGGAAACATAATGAAAATAAAACAAAAAACGACTAAAAGACAGTAGAAATTGTAGCAGGAGAAGTCGAAATGCTGCCCCAAGTTTCTTGCCACAGCAACGGCGTTGCTCCGACTGGAATCCTTCCGTTTTTGGCAAAACTCCGGTGAAGGCTCCTGGTCGAAACTCTCCTCTGCTGCTCCTTCTCTGTTATTTCGGGATCAACACCTCTATTCTCCTCTCTCCCAATATGCCCAACAACAAAAAACGGCTCCTCCCATTATAATAGTCACCCTTTATGAAAACGAGGGCTGACTGGGCTTGACCTAGTGACATGGCGGCCTCTGATTCGTTGAAAGCAGTTGACTGGACTGACAGATGCCAGCTCAATTAATGAATACAGCTCCCACGTGCGAATTTCGTAAAAGCCTGGAACGCGACATTTGCTCCAGCAATTAATTATAAAACTGCTGTTCTTGGCTTCTTAAGTCCTCCTTAATCCACCCTGATTTAATCACATAAAAGGCCTTAATTAGATAAATTTGCTCTAATAAAAATATTACTATATCAAAATTACTCCTAGAGCAAAATGACTCCAAGCTAGGGAGTTTCCAAGAATTATAGAGATAAAATATAGAAATTTAGCCCAAAAATACAAACATATAACTCTTAATTTAAGAGTTATCAAACCCCCAAACTTGAATCATTACTCGTCCTCGAGTGATGCTTCCTTCACCTATACATGTCAAAAGCTACTTCTACTTGGCCACTGAATTCTTATATGCATTCCTACCATTATAGTGATGCTCCAGCATCAACTTTGCTCCTTCAACTCAATACATACTGTCCTGCTTCAAGATTTTAAATTATTTTCTTTTGCACATGCCTAAGAATTAACTAGACATCTTTTAGCTTCAAAGCTTTTATCACTTAGAAGTTCTAATCCTCAAGCTCATTATGCAATCCCAAACCAAACTTACACAAGAGTGCTTCCTCTCTAAGACTAATCTTTTAAGCTAGCACAAAACTTGCATTTTTTTTTTTTTTATAGCCTACTACTCTCTTGAAGATCCTTGAAGTCATAGCCCTATTTCTTGGAATGACAACATTTTATGATGTCGTTCACCCTAGCTTTCAGGCTCATCACCTCATAGGCATAACACTCATTCCACTTCTTTTCTAAGACTGGCCCTCATGTCACTCCCCTCTTGCTTCTCAGAATGGCAACATTTTATGATGAAGCTCACCTAAGCTCTAGGAGAGTTGTGACTATTAGGCTAACACTCATCCCTTGCTTCCTTTTTCTTTTTTTTTTTTTTCTTTTTCTTTTCAAAGCTTCTTCATGCGGCTTATACCTTCGTTCCAGAATGCTAACACTTTTTGGTGAAAACATCTAGCTACGAGCACAAGCTACACAGAGATTGCTCTAGCAAAACCCTTTTTCTGAGCTGACTTTTTTTTTTTTTTTTTTTTTTTAACAACCTTAACAGGCTGGGTTTGCTTGCAAGGGAGAGGAGTGCATCTTAGGAGTGGAAGAGGAGTGCTCCCTAAGAGTATATCCTAAAAAAAAAACAAGCAAAATCTTCAAAAATAATTGCTCTAGCAACTTCAACACGCCCCCCCCCCCCCCCCAAACTTAAATCGCTCATTGTCCCCAATGAGAGAAAGTAAAGGGAAGACCCCCAAACTTATTTCAAGCTGGCTAAACAGACTAGAATTGGACAGGAAAGTAAACTTGGTATTACTTGGTTGGGAATGAGCATTCCTAGACTTCTAAGGTTTAAAAGGAATGGCTCTATAAGAATCTATTTAAAACTAGGACTTCTTGTGCAAAAGATTCAATAATCTCAAATGCTAAATCATCAGCAATCATCCAGCAGCTTTGAATAGAGGAACAAATTTGACTAAGCAGAAGAATTCAAGGTACAAGCAGAGCACAGCTTAATTGACATGCAATTTCTAATTATGCTCCAGCAATCTAATTGCTTCAACAACAAGCTTAGGCAAGAACAATTCATTCAACACTTAATTTAAGAGCAAGGAGGCTGGAACAATATATGCTTTCAATTACTATTAGCATAGGAGATCATGACTACAAAATTAACTGGGAGCAGCTTTTCTTCTTCTCATTCTAAGTCCTAACTTCTAAAAACTTAAACCTAATCAAAACAAGAACAACTACTAAAGCAGAAATAAACATAAGCAACAATTAAGTAAAGACAAACAAAAGTAAACAGATAGCAAATGGTTAAGGAAGACAGACTACATCCCTTCTCCTTCTTCTTCGGATGAGTCTTCGATATTTTCTTCTTCAAATGGCTGATCAACAGATGGCGGCATCCAAGGGGTCAGTACTTCTTCTGGGAAAGCAGGAAAAGCAGGGAATGGCTTTTGGAAATTGTTGAGCAAGGCCTTCTTAATAGCGGAGTCTCTTCTTCGAGCGTACAACCAGAATATTTGCTGTTGCATTTCTGCATGCTCCATCCGCTGCAGCAATTGTTGTTGCAACTCCAACAGCTTGTCAACTCCTCTCAGAAGACCTCCAGCTTGATAGCTTCCTTCCCTTCTTTGCAGGCGCTGAATGCTGCTTGGATTAATGACACCCTTATCAAATAGTATGTCATCCTCAGGGTGTTTAGGCACTCCCGCCCGATCACACAGCATTGTGATAGTGTTTGGGAAGAATAACTTCCCAACTTTCTTCTTTGCACAGCTCTCAATTTGCGCCGAGATAATCTTCCCCACATTCACGCTTAACCCCTTCAGAATTGCAAAAGTCAGTAGGATTCTAGCCATTGATACCGTTGAGTCATGGGTTGTCGGAATAAGGCGGAGCTTAACGAAGGCCAACCACACATTTGCTTCGTTGTTGAGATATGCTGCTTGAAAGGTTCTTGTTCCACCACTTGATATCCTCCACTGAGCATTGCCTACTCCCACCTCCTTTACTGCCGCATTTAACTGTTCCACAGACGGAGCAATAATCATCTCATTGAACAATGCGTGGGGGAAATCCTCGAGATGGTATAGATCGTTAATGGCCTCTGGTGACCAATCGACTGGGATTCCACGAACTACGGCCAGATACCCCTCCTTTGGGTCCAAGTTTGCATAAAATTCCCTAACAACCTGCACTCGTGCTTCACTTGGCTGTCTTGCAAACTGCTGCCAACCCAGACTCTCAATTTTAGAGCTTAAAAATTTCGGTAGCATGGTCAAATCAGAACTGAATCCTTTCTCCGGTAGAAATTCTTTCTTCTTCAAATCATTGTATTTCTTCTTTGTGCTAGAGGAAATAAACCTTTCCCAAGGAAATTCCGTACCTTCATCCACCTTTTTCTTGCCTTTTTTCTTCGCCTTGGCAGCCATTGCTGCAGCATCCTGCTCTTCTGGCTCCATTTCTTCTGTTGCCATCTCCTCTGCCGCAGATGCTTTAGCAACTCGCTTTCTTTTCTTCCTCTTCTTTTTGAATTTCTCTAGCGACTGTTCAATTACCGCTTCATCGATCACTAGGCTTTGTACAGGTGGTTCTTCTATCTCTTGGGTTTCTTCATGCTCTTGCATGTTTTCTGCTTCAGGAATTTCTTCTCCTGCCACATTCTCTTCTATGTCTTCGATAGGTCTTTCCTCTTCCGCAGGTTCTTCAACAATGGCCTCTGTTTCAGCAACTTCTTCACTTTCGACCGGCGGTTCTGGCGATGCCTCTTTCACTACCTTCTTCTTTTTTTTCTTTGGTGATCTTCTCTTTTCTTGCTCTGGAATGACCTCGGCTTCTACCGGCTCAGAAGGTTCACCTTCCTTAAGCTTTGACCGGCGCGTTTTTGCTGGCATTTTTTCGACGAGAAAAATAGAATTTTCAGAGCTAAAGTGTTCGTGTTGAGGTAGCAAAGATGATGGGTAAATCGAAGGGATAGGGTTCAATTTAAGGACAATGACTAGGAGGGTATACTGGTCTTTTTCACCCATATTTTCAAATTCAAAATCCCTCAAAAATCGCCTTGACTAACGTTATACCCCTTGAAAATCGCTGACAGCATCAAATTTGATCATAAAGCCCATATCGGTTTCCCAGATATTTTTGCTGCCACACTCTCTGCATGCTTCTGTGAGATTAATCCCCAACCACTCAATTAAAAAGATTCCGAAAATTGCTCTATCTTTAAAATTTCCGTACCAACTGCCTTTAATTCCTTAACCGAAAAAGGAATTTTTATCTGTCCTTCCCCTTTTAAAAAAAATCTGCTTCCTCTTTTATTTACAAACTCACAAAAGACAAAATAAACGATCTGCACAATAAAGAAAACCATTAAACTCCTAAAGTAAATAAAATAAAATAAAATAAAACTCAACTAACACAATAAATTCTGGAGCGTAAAAATATTCAATAATACACAATGCTCCAGCAAAATATTTGCTTCGTCATTCTTCCTTCAAACTCAGGGAAGCAAGCTTCCGCTGAATTTCTCCTCCCCAATAATGTTTGATGCGATGGCCGTTCACCTTGAATGTTCTGCCATCTTTCTCATCCTGCAAAGTTATTGCACCATAGGGAAATACCTCCACAATTGTGAATGGACCCGACCATCTAGACTTAAGTTTTCCTGGAAATAATTTTAGTCTAGAATTGAACAGTAAAACTCTTTGTCCTTTCTCAAAATGCTTCGGCAAAAGCCTTTTATCATGCCACAATTTAGTTTTCTCCTTGTATAGCTTGGAACTTTCATAAGCAGCATGCCTCATCTCATCTAACTCATTAAGCTGCAGCAACCTTAATGCTGCATCATGAGTATAGTCAAAATTCAACTTTTTCAAGGCCCAAAATGCTTTGTGCTCTAACTCTACAGGTAAATGACAAGCTTTACCAAAGACTAACCTGTATGGTGACATACCTAAAGGTGTTTTGTAAGCTGTCCTATATGCCCAAAGAGCATCTTCCAACCTATTGGACCAATCCCTTCTATTTGGATGCACAACTTTTTCAAGTATTCCCTTTATCTCTCTATTTGACAACTCTATTTGGCCATTTGCTTGTGGGTGATAAGGTGTAGAGACCCTATGCTTAACATGATATTTTGCTAATAAATTGCCAAGCATTTTGTTAACAAAATGGGTCCCTTCATCGCTAATTAAAACTCTAGGTGTGCCAAATCGTGTAAAAATGTGCTTATGCATGAATTTCAAAACAGTTTTAGCATCATTTACAGGACAAGCCACAGCCTCAACCCACTTTGATACATACTCAACAGCCATTAAAATATAGTAATTGCCAAAAGAAGGAGGAAATGGTCCCATGAAATCTATACCCCAAACATCAAACAATTCAACTTCTAAAATATAAGTTAAGGGCATTTCATCTCTTTTTCCTATCATTCCTCTCCTTTGACAAGTATCACATGTTCTACTAAAAAAATGTGCATCTTTAAAAATTGTGGGCCAATAAAAACCTGATTGGAAAACTTTTGCTGCCGTGCGTTGCCCTCCAAAATGTCCACCGTATGGAGAAGCATGGCAATGCTCAAGAATTGATTGAATTTCACTTCCAAAAACACACCTTCTATAAATATTGTCAGCACAATGTCTAAACAAATATGGATCATCCCAAAAGTAAAATTTTACCTCATGGAGAAACTTTTTCAATTGCTGTTTAGACAATTCAGAAGGTAAAATGTTAGCAACCAAATAATTAGCAAAATCAGCGTACCAAGGAATTTCATTGTCTAGCACTTCTGAGACTACCAACAATTGTTCATCTGGAAATGCATCTGTTATCTCAGGTTGCTGTAGCAATTGTTGATGCTGCTCCACTCTAGAGAGATGATCAGCTACTTGATTCTCCGACCCTTTCTTGTCTTTTATCTCTAAGTCAAACTCCTGCAAAAGCAACACCCATCTTATTAGCCTTGGCTTAGCATCTTTTTTCGCCAACAAGTATTTTAATGTTGCATGATCGGTATAAACCACCACTTTGGTCCCAATGAGATACGATCTGAATTTCTCCAAAGCAAATACCACAGCTAGCAGCTCTTTCTCTGTAGTGGTATAATTCAACTGAGCTTCATTCAAGGTTTTGCTGGCGTAATAAATTGGATGGATGGTTCTGCCATTTCTTTGCCCCAACATAGCTCTTACTGCATAGTCACTTGCATCACACATTACTTCAAATGGCATACTCCAATTTGGTGCAGCAATGATTGGTGCGGAAACTAATGCTGTCTTCAAGGTGTTAAATGCCCTTACACATTCCTCAGAGAATTGGAATGGTCGATTGACTTCCAGCAAAGTACAGAGCGGCTTGGATATTTTTGAAAAATCCTTTATGAATCTTCGATAAAATCCAGCATGCCCAAGAAAACTCCGGACTCCTTTGACTGATGATGGTGGCTCCAACTTTTCAATGATCTCTACTTTTGCTTTATCAACTTCAATTCCTGCCTCAGAAATTTTGTGCCCAAGGACAATTCCTTCCTTGACCATGAAGTGACATTTTTCCCAATTTAACACCAGGTTAGTCTCTTCACATCTCTGCAATACCTTACCCAAATTTTCTAAACAGGATTGAAAAGATTCTCCAAATACTGAAAAATCATCCATAAATACCTCCATTATAGACTCCACCATATCTGAAAATATGGCCATCATGCAGCGTTGAAAAGTTGCTGGAGCATTACACAACCCGAAAGGCATTCTTCTGAAGGCGAATGTTCCATAGGGGCAAGTAAATGTTGTTTTCTCCTGATCTTGAGGAGCAATGGTGATCTGATTATACCCCGAATACCCATCAAGAAAACAATAATAAGCTTGCCCTGCCAACCTATCCAACATCTGATCAATAAACAGCAGTGGAAAATGATCTTTCTTGGTGGCTTTGTTCAACCTCCTATAATCCATACAAATCTGCCAACCTGTTACTGTTCTAGTTGGAATTAACTCATTAGCTTCATTAACAGTCACAGTCATACCTCCTTTTTTAGGAACACACTGCACAGGACTTACCCAATTGCTATCAGCAATTGGATAAATGATTCCAGCATCCAACCATTTGATCACTTCCCTTTTAACTACTTCCTTCATTGCAGGATTAAGCCTTCTTTGATGTTCAATGGTTCTGAAATTTCCATCCTCCAAATTAATTTTATGCATGCAAAAGGAAGGACTTATACCCTGTATATCTGCCAATGTCCATCCAATTGCCTTCTTGTATTGCTTCAGCAGTTCTAAAAGCAGTAGCTCATCCTCGGGTGAAAGATTTGCTGAAATAATGATTGGCAAAGTTCCTTTTTCTCCCAAGTATGCATACTTTAAATGTGTAGAGAGGGGTTTCAATTCTAACTTAGGAGGCACCTTGATTGATGGTTGAATTGGTGGAGATTCTCTATTTGCCAACTCCAATCATTCAAATAACCTCCTATACCCTGGAAATTCTGCCACACTATTCACTTCAGATCTTTTGCTGCAACAGTCTAAATCTTCTGTTGAAATCTCTTCAAACGTTAGATCATGCTGCTCTAGCAAATTAAGCTCAAAATTTTCCTTTATCACATCATCAAGGATGTGAATAGCTGAACACTGTTCTCTCTCCGCTGGGCATTTCATAGCATCTAACACATTAAATTTCACTTCCTGATCATCCACAGTCAATGTAATGGTACCCTTAGCCACATCCACTACTATACCTCCAGTTGCCAAGAAAGGTCTCCCTAAAATGATTGGTACCTCTTTGTCTGCTTCATAGTCCAAAATGATGAAATCAGCTGGAAAAATAAATTTATCCACTTGTACCAAAATATCTTCAATCTTCCCTTCAGGATATGTGATTGACCTATCAGCTAACTGTAAAGTTACAGTGGTTGGTCTTGCCTCTCCAATGCCTAATTTCTGAAAAATAGACAATGGCATAAGATTTATGCTGGCACCTAAATCACAGAGAGCTCTTCCTACTTCTTTTCCTCCAATTGACACTGGTATTGTAAATGATCCAGGATCTCGAAGTTTAGGAGGGATAGGATTTGCAACTATAGCACTACATTCTCCTGATAATGGTACAATTTCATACTCACTTGGCCTCTTCTTCTTGGTGAGCATATCTTTAAGGAACTTCGCATACTTTGGCATTTGCTCAAGAGCTTCTACCAAAGGAATGTTTATATGAAGCTGTTTAAAGATATCAAAGAATTTCTTGAACTGCTGATCCTGATTTTTCTTCTTTAATCGCTGAGGAAATGGTGGTGGTGGTGGCACAAATGCTGGACTCACAGTAGCTGGCTTCTGTGTTACTGCTGAACGTTTTGCTCCAGCACTGTCTTCTGCTTCAGCATTTCCAGTATCCTTTGTTTTCTCAACATCCTCTGTACTCTCAGCATTCTCTGTTTCTTCCAGAATCACATTTTCAGGCTCAACTGTGTCTTCCTCTGTCTGCACTGCTGATTCTTTACTTTTCTGCTTTTGCTTGCTCATATTTTCTGTTACAGCAAGAGGTCTTCCACTCCTCAACTCAATCGCTTGTATTTGCTCTTTACCTTCTCTTTTTGGAGTCTCGGTATCTGAAGGAAGTTTTCCTTGAGGTCTGGCCTTCAACTCACTTGCTAATTGTCCCATTTGAATTTCTAAATTTCTCAAGGAGGCTTGTTGGCTTTGAATTACCGCATCATTCTTGGCCATATACTCCTTCATGAGGCTCTCCAAAGAGGTTCCAGGAATTGATTGATTAACAAGCTTTTGATGTGGAAACTGTTGATTTTGCTGCTGTGAAAATCCTGGAGGGTACTGCATTCTTTGATGACTTTGATTTGCTGCAGCATTACTTCCTTGACCACTCCAAGAAAAATTTGGGTGGTTTCTCCATCCTGGGTTATATGTGTTGGAATATGGATTGTTTTGCCTCATGTTTTGATTTCCAACATAATTTACCGAAGCTGGGTTTCCAGGACAGAATTCAAACGTATGCGCTTCCCCACAGTAAACACATGATTCTGCTGTGACTTGATTAACTGAGGCAGCATTCTGTGACACATTCCCCATTGACATGTTCTTCAAAATATTTGCCATGGAAGCAATTTGGGCACTTAATGATGATAATGCATCAACTTCCAACACTCCCTGCTTCTTCTTCCCAGGGGTGCTTCTTACATCTGCCCACTGAGAACTATTGGTAGAAATTCTCTCCAAAATCTCATAGGCTTCATTAAAAGTCTTTGAAAGCAGAGCTCCATTTGCTGAAGCATTTACCATGTTCTGAGTATCCAAATTCAACCCATTGTACAGTGTCTCCATTTGGATGCAATGTGGTAGACCATGGTGCGGGCACTTTCTTAGTAATTCTTTAAACCGTTCCCACGCTTCACTAAATGTCTCATCATCATACTGCCTGAATGCTACTATTTCAGCTCTATACTTAGCATTCTTCGTTGGTGGAAAATACTTAATCAAGAATTTTTCTGCCAAATCGTTCCACGAAGTGATAGATCCATGTGGAAAAGTATTCAACCACGCCTTTGCTGCATCTCTAAGAGAATATGGAAATAATATCATCCTAAGTGCGTCTTTTGATACTCCTTGCTTCTTAAATGAATCACTCACACTTAGAAAAGACTTAAGATGCAAATGTGGATCTTCAGAAGGTAAACCATGGAATTGTCCCACCGTTTGCAACATTTGAAACATAACTGGCTTCATTTCGAAATTTGCTGCTTCAATTTCTGGTCCAGCAATTCCAGGATATAATTCATCAAATGTGGGTACTGCATAAGCCCTGATAGCTCTTTCCCTGTCATTGGCTAAAAGAACAGGATTCTCAGCCATATTTCCCTGATTAACTGGTCGATTTCCTCTCATTTCAGGTTGTGGTTGATTCTCATCGATAGCAGGTCCTACTCGGGGTCCAGGCGGTATAAATGGATCTTGTCTTTCCATTGGATACTGCCTGTCTCTTTGACCAGCTCTTTGAGCTCTTCTCCTCAAATGAAATGTTCTCTCAATTTCTGGATCAATTCGAAATTCCAAGTCAGAAGACTTGTTCATACACCACTAACACACCTGAAAGTAAAACCAAACAGCTAATTCAGATTCAATTAAGCACCAGTTATCAAAAATCAATTTAAGTAAAAGAAAAATTGAATAGTCCCCGGCAACGGCGCCAAAAACTTGATGCGCTTGCTAGAGCAATGTGAACAATTGTGCAAATTAGAGTGTCAATGTGCAAGTGTACACATCCTTTTTATAGCAAGTGGCAAGTAAAATTATCGTATCCTCGGAGACTATTGATCTTTCTACTGAACCCAAATTAATTCTCAGTAACTCGGTTGGTAACCATTCAAAATTATCGATAGAGATGCAATAAAAGAAATCATAAATGCTGGAACAAAAGTAATGCTAAAGCAATAAACAACAGAGTAGAGGTTCAGAAAACAGAGAACGATTAACTTGTGCTTTAATTAAACGAAAGGCTCATATTAGAGGTAAGTCATGCATTAGCTAAGTTACACACTGAGCACACATTCATTCCATTCGATTCACTACAGACTACACGGTATTCTCCCGAATCACCGATTATATGCTGTCGCAATTAAATTACTTCAGCACAATAAACCCTCTGTACTTTACGTGCGTTAGGCGAGTGGCTATCCCTAACCTACCCACTTAGTCAGCAACTAACCTTAACAAGAGGCTAACGTGGTTTTTAAGTTTTCAGCCCCTCCTATTCTTCCCAGAAATCAGAGGGACGGTGTTCGAAACGGCTGGCCAAGCAGAAACAAACTAAGAATAAACCCCTTAAAAACCAAACCGAAGGAGATGAAATCTACTCAACTATAACATTAGCTAATAACAATCATCCCCTAATCCTCACCTTACAGTGATTAGTTCATGCTACAGTGAAAACGGAAAAACAGTAGAAATGGAAACATAATGAAAATAAAACAGAAAACGACTAAAAGACAGTAGAAATTGTAGCAGGAGAAGTCGAAATGCTGCCCCAAGTTTCTTGCCACAGCAACGGCGTTGCTCCGACTGGAATCCTTCCGTTTTTGGCAAAACTCCGGTGAAGGCTCCTGGTCGAAACTCTCCTCTGCTGCTCCTTCTCTGTTATTTCGGGATCAACACCTCTATTCTCCTCTCTCCCAATATGCCCAACAACAAAAAACGGCTCCTCCCATTATAATAGTCACCCTTTATGAAAACGAGGGCTGACTGGGCTTGACCTAGTGACATGGCGGCCTCTGATTCGTTGAAAGCAGTTGACTGGACTGACAGATGCCAGCTCAATTAATGAATACAGCTCCCACGTGCGAATTTCGTAAAAGCCTGGAACGCGACATTTGCTCCAGCAATTAATTATAAAACTGCTGTTCTTGGCTTCTTAAGTCCTCCTTAATCCACCCTGATTTAATCACATAAAAGGCCTTAATTAGATAAATTTGCTCTAATAAAAATATTACTATATCAAAATTACTCCTAGAGCAAAATGACTCCAAGCTAGGGAGTTTCCAAGAATTATAGAGATAAAATATAGAAATTTAGCCCAAAAATACAAACATATAACTCTTAATTTAAGAGTTATCATTAACCTTTTAGTGGATTCGAACTTCTGATATTTTAGTTGAAAATACAATGTCTTAAATAGCTAGTTGAGCTATATGCTCAAGTTCGCTTAACATATTCTCTTTTATGTATTTTTGAATATCCAACAGATAAGGATGTATGAATATATAATATCAATAGCAAAATTTTGTTATTTGAAATAATGAATTTTGTATCTCTAACCAACTTAAGAACACAACTTAACTAGTTAAGCTATTACCATAATTTTTCTTAAAGGCAATAAATTCAAATCTATATCTCAGGTTTGAATTGTTATACTAGGAAAAAAAAATGTAACTCTCAATAATTATGGCAATTTTGTTCTCTCAGGTTGGCTGTAAATATTTGTCCTTACAGTATAGAAATGGTGACAATAAGGTCCCTGGTTACCGTATGTGCGATTGTCAGTCTATCCTAAGTCTTTTCTTTCACTCTCCTCTCCAATTCTCAATCAAACTTAGCATTCCCCCAGGTGCTATGAAATGGGGGTCTTTCCTTCGCCTATCGTATGTATTGGCTTGGCTTCATGTAGAACCTAGTAGTAATTTAATTTTTTTTTTAATTTAACAATTGCAGATGTGGGGATTGAACCATCGATATTTAAGGGTGATTGATGTCTTATCTACTGAGCTATGCTCGTCCGGTAGTAATTTAAAATGTTGTTACATAATCAAATCCATATGAATGGATACATAATAATTGAACTGTATTTTAATTTTAGATTGTATAAGTGATAGGACATATAAAGTTTTATTTAATCACACTTAATTCTTGTTAGTTGGATAGTTTTTATGTGTTTTCATGTTTATTTTGTAGGGACTCGAGCAAAAGGCATGTTTGGAGACTCTATGTCGAATAACGATTCAAACGAGCCAAACCGGAGGCCATTCAGACACCTGAGCAAAAAGTTAGAGCAAAATTACTAAATCTGTCCAGGGAGCAGCGTCTCAACGCCAGTAGCGTCTCAACGCCATGCTCGACGCCACTCAACGCTAAGATTCTGTCTTTGCTCAACTCCGCTCGACGCTGCGGTTTGGCTTGCTCAACGCCAGTAGCGTCTCGACGCCATGCTCAACGCCACACGAACAAGCGATTTTTCTTTCCTTATTTGCTAGAGCAGCGTCTCGATGCTGCCCCAACCTTATTTATAGCACTTTTTCACTCTAGGGTTGGGACTTTTGCCTCCTTTTCTTAGACTTTTAGAGATAGCTTTTCTCCTTCTATTTTTACACTTTTATTGGGGCAAATCAAACCATGTTTAACGGGAGATATACTATCACGATGCTTGGCTAAACTCCACGTTTTCCAGTTCAGAGGTCGGCTGCAACCAATTGCAACATTGTGAGGCTTGAACCTTAACTTAGTTTTCTTTCAATTGCAAGTTTTCTTTGATTCCCGTGTCAATTTTATAAGTATGTATTTTGATTAAATTGACGCCTTAATCACACTACATGTTTTATTGCTAATCATGATCATGATCCGTAATTGTCATGTTGAATGAACCGGTAGCATTAGGATTATCACATGTGTATGTTTTGTGGGTTTCCATATTACATGGCTTGCATGTTTAATTCTAGGAATTAAAGAAGCTTCTTAATTAGGTGAAAGTTGTTTACCTGATTGGTTGTCTTGGTCTTTCCAAAGTTCGTAATGCCTTTATCTAAATAATTTGGAGCGGTTTCATAAAATATTATTTAGGTAATTAGCGTTAACTTGACGTTCGTTAGAGTTAATGAGTTTAGGGAATTTGCACTTTTTGGGGTTTCCTAATAAGTTGACCAAGTACTTGCATTGTTAAGTTTAAATATTTTGAATGCCTATGATCAATGTTTGCAATTAAGTAAAACCGCACCTCTGAATTGGAACTTGGTAAGATTTGATCTATCTATATCTTTATTGCTTATGTTTTATTTTATTAATAAAAAAAAACACAAAACCCCCCTTTTTATTTGTTTTCTCCTTGGCAAATTTAATTTGAGAAATTAATATTCGGTTCCCTGAGATCGACCCGGTCCACTCAATGCTACAAGTAGCTTAGGATCGGTTTATAAATTTTAATTTGATGAGCTCTCGACAAGCTCGCATCAAATTTGGCGCTGTTGCCAGGGAACCACTATTAGTTTCTCTTTGTTAAATTTGCTCTAAAACAAAAAAACAAAAAAAAAATTTCGTTTGTATTTTTATTTTTTTTTATCTGTTCTTTAAATGGCAGATTATTCTCAGCACTACTGGACAAATGGTGGAGTTGCCCCGTATGTTGATGAGGTTAGTGAGCTCAAAACTCAAATTTCTGAATTAACCTCTGTTGTTCTTCAAGTGGCTGTAGGGATGCTTCAAGCAGTGGAGACATGTAGATTATGCTGGTTGCAAGGACACCCCACCGAAGCATGCCCTCAGCTGCAATGGAACTTTGTGCCAAATGCTTACACTTTGGAAGAATTTCCTGGTCATCAAATGAACTTTGAGCCTTATAGTCCCTATCTTGAATGGGATCAATCTAGCTTTAGCTATGGATACCAGGAGGAGCAGTCGAGTCAATACTTTCAAACTTTAGACTCAGGTACGTCTTTAGAGGCCATAGTTTACCAAATTGCTAATAATACTCTTCAGTTTCAGCAGGAAAATCTCCAATTTCAAAAGGAAAATCTCCAATTTCAAGAGGAGACTCGCCCTGGAATGCAAAGTCTGGGTGACCAAATTACCCAGTTGGCTGATTCCGTGAGAAGACTGGAAAGTCTACAAGAGCAATACTCTTTTGACATCACTGAGGAAAGATTTTTTTAGGAAATCGACACCGACAGTGACGAGGAAGTTTTGAATTTTGGGCCATGCCAAGAACAGGTAATTTGTGAGGTTAAGGAGGAGTCCGAGCTTACACGCAAAGAGAAGATTCAGTTGATAGAGTTGGAGGCTAAAAAGCCTTCGCCTGTTATATTCCCTAACTCTCCTATTAATTTTGAATTGCCTTTTCTTTATTCTCGTGAGTACTTAAAGTCCTTTGTTTCTTTTGAGTCAGTTAAGTTAGTTAAGTCTTACTTTTTGCCTTTCATTCCTTATATAAAAAATAACAAAAATAATGATCTGTCTGGTACCCTAGAGAAGCAGGAAAGCCTTCTAAACTTGGAAGGTTACATTGATTCAAGCAAGAAGGGACCGAAGAAAGTAGAAGAATTTTATGTGCCTTGACACTTACGAACCCTGTCGAGCATAACGACGTTAAAAATTTGCGCTTCTTGGGAGGCAACCCATGTGCTTTAATTGTTTTATTTGTTTTCCTTTCAATGATTTATTTCCTTTTCGTAGTTTGTTTTGTTTTTCTTTTGTAGGTGTTGCACTTGAGATGAGAAATTGAGGATAAAGATGCACCACCACCTACAAGCCATCCAAAAACTAGAGGAGTTTTTCTGTTCCTCTTGCTTTTTGTTTGTGTAACTCTGTTTAGCGATACATTGGGGATAATGTATCAATTAAGGTTGGGGGTGGAGAACATTAGATTTGCATGTCTAGGGTTATTCATGAGCATATTGAGCAGTGAGCCTTAATTTTAGAATTTTTTGAGCTAAAATTGCATGATGAGTTAGTTGCATATTAGGTGATTATGACAATCTAGGATGTGTTTTAGGTAATTCCATTTGAAATGGCTAAAACCTGAAGATGCATGCTTGATTTAAGCTTATTTTAAAATTTTTCTTTTGAATCCCTTATACTTTTTGAGCACTTAGCCCTCTTGTCCATGGTTTTGAAGGCTTAAGATTGGGTTATTTGGTCTAGATTCTTGTTGTCACCTCGAAAGATTTTAGGAACTAGTTTAAGAGTCTACTTGCATGATGTTGAGTAACGTGAAACTTAGGAGTAATTGTATGTTTTATTTTCCTTTATTACTATGATAAAATGAAAACTCGAGTAAAGAAAAAAAATGATTGCATGTATTTAAAAGTCTAAGGGCAAAAAGAGCTACCTCTACTGTGATCAGTCAGGCCATCCATTGAGCAAGTGCTCTGGATAAGGGTCCCTACAGTGGATGTGTGAAAGCTAGTGCTCATCAAAATAAGCAAAAATCTAGGTTTGGGGGAGGCCTACCCCAGGGCACCTTAGTTTCGTGTTATCCTTTTGAGTGTAGGGAAGCTTGAGAATTGGTCTTAAAGTCAGAAGTAGGGGGAAAACGAGTTGAGGATTGAATAAAACCTTCTCGGGCTTATAAAAACTTAGATACGGGAGAGCTATACGCACACACACATAAGGGATGAAGAGATTAGTTTTAAAATCCTCATTGATTGAATGTGTTTGATTGTTTTCTTCCATTGCAAATGTTTTGTTCCCTAAAGCATTGAGATTAGAGTCATTGATATGCAACTAATTAGTCATAAGATTGTTTAGTTTGACCTTGCTCGAGGACTAGCAAGATTTAGGTTGGGGGTTGTGATAGGACATATAAAGTTTTATTTAATCACACTTAATTCTTGTTAGTTGGATAGTTTTTGTTTTCATGTTTATTTTGTAGGGACTCGAGCAAATGGCATGTTTGGAGACTCTATGTCGAATAACGATTCAAAAGAGCCAAACCGGAGGCCATTCAGACATCTGAGCAAAAAGTTAGAGCAAAATTACTAAATCTGTCCAGGGAGCAGCGTCTCAACGCCGCTCAACGCCAGTAGCGTCTCAACGCCATGCTCGACGCCACTCAACACTAAGATTCTGTCTTTGCTCAACGCCGCTCGACGCTACGGTTTGGCTTGCTCAACGCCAGTAGCGTCTCGACGCCATGCTCAACGCCACACGAACAAGCGATTTTTCTTTCCTTATTTGCTAGAGCAGCGTCTCAACGCCACTCTTGGCGTCTCGACGCTGCCCCAACCTTATTTATAGCACTTTTTCACTCTAGGGTTGGGACTTTTGCCTCATTTTCTTAGACTTTTAGAGAGAGCTTTTCTCCTTCTATTTTTACACTTTTATTGGGGAAAATCAAACCATGTTTAACGGGAAATATACTATTACGATGCTTGGCTAAACTCCACGTTTTCCAGTTCAGAGGTCGGCTGCAACCAATTGCAACATTGTGAGGCTTGAACCTTAACTTAGTTTTCTTTCAATTGCAAGTTTTCTTTGATTCCCGTGTCAATTTTATAAGTATGTATTTTGATTAAATTGACGCCTTAATCACACTACATGTTTTATTGCTAATCATGATCATGATCCGTAATTGTCATGTTGAATGAACCAGTAGCATTAGGATTATCACATGTGTATGTTTTGTGGGTTTCCATATTACATGGTTTGCATGTTTAATTCTAGGAATTAAAGAAGCTTCTTAATTAGGTGAAAGTTGTTTACCTGATTGGTTGTCTTGGTCTTTCCAAAGTTCGTAATGCCTTTATCTAAATAATTTGGAGCGGTTTCGTAAAATATTGTTTAGGTAATTAGCGTTAACTTGACGTTCGTTAGAGTTAATGAGTTTAGGGAATTTGCACTTTTTGGGGTTTCCTAATAAGTTGACCAAGTACTTACATTGTTAAGTTTAAATATTTTGAATGCCTATGATCAATGTTTGCAATTAAGTAAAACCGCACCTCTGAATTGGAACTTGGTAAGATTTGATCTATCTATATCTTTATTGCTTATGTTTTATTTTATTAATAAAAAAAACACAAAACCCCCCTTTTTATTTGTTTTCTCCTTGGCAAATTTAATTTGAGAAATTAATATTCGGTTCCCTGAGATCGACCCGGTCCACTCAATGCTACAAGTAGCTTAGGATCGGTTTATAAATTTTAATTTGATGAGCCCTCGACAAGCTCGCATCAATAAGGTATGTTGGCTTTTACCTGTATTGTAGCTTCACTAATTAAGGCATTATTTTTTCAACTTTAAATATTAGAAATTTGAATCATCACCCCTACGCATTGTTGAACTAAATAAAAGGTATGTTGACTTCATCTACTTGACCAGATTTCATGTATTGATTGCTTCTAATTTAGGGCTATTCAAAATAGCTAACTTGAGAAAAAGTCAACTAATATTCTTAACCAAAAGATTAAAAGTTTGAATCTCCACCTCGTGTTGTTGAACTGAAAAAGAAAACAAAGTATTCAAAATCAAACCAAACTGGCATTCCAAACAAAACCATACTCGATTTTTAAGTTCAACAATTGTGAAGGAAATTGAACCATCAACCTTAAAATAACTAATCGATGTCTTTATCCACAAGTCATACTTGATTAACTATTAAAATAAATAAATAAATTCCTAGAGTATTGTATGATCAATGTGTTGCACATTATTACTACTTATTAAGATTGCAAAATTTTCAGCAATATTGTGTGAGCGAGGGAATTGATGACTCTAGGAAATTTCCATTGACTATTCAATCAAATTATTCTTTTCGAGCTGTGAATCTTCTTAAAAATAAAGAGGCAAATTGACATTGATAATTAACTATTAAATAAGGTACACATATGTAATAAGCTCTTTTGACAGCAATAAAGAACTCAAAGAACCAAACTAGAACCAATCATTTTTTTTATTTGGATTGATTTTCTAGTCGTGCTGAATGGTTTTTGTTCACCAACATGAACAAAACCAAACTAGAACCAATCATTTTTTTTTTTTTAATTTGGATTGATTTTCTAGTTAATAGTGTATTATTAAAATTAGTTTGTTATCTCTGTTATTTGTTTATTCAAGGTTGTTAGAATCAGTTGTTAAGCAGGTTTAATTATAACTACTTTGGGCCATTACGTTGGGCCTCATCTGTACTTCTATAAATAAGGCCTTTAGGTCCTATTGAATAAACGAGGAGAAATTATTATCTCTGAATTTCTTTATGGTATCAAAGCTTTTTTTTACTGACGTCATTTTTCTTGATCCCCACACTTCCCATCATTCTTATCGATTATCTTCAATTTGAGTTTTCCTCACCGAAATCATGCAAAATACAGAGCAAGTTTCAAACTCCTTAATATTTCTCCTCACAAATATTTGCAATCTGGTTTCGGTTAGTTTGGATTCAACAAACTATGTTCTGTGGAGATTTCAGATTTCTCCTCTCCTCAAAGCTCACAAACTGTTCGGATATGTTGATGGAACCTCCAAATCTCCAGATCCGATTCTTCGCGCTAAAGGACAAGCTCCTCGTGGTAATCCCGAATATGAGAAGTGGTTTGAGCACGATCAAGCTCTCATTACCTTGATCAACGCCACATTGACTCAGAATGCGCTCTCTTATGCAGTCGGATGCCAAACTTCTAAAGAGGTTTGGGACACTCTGGAGAAACATTTTTCTTCTTCTACTCGTACGAATATTGTTGGCCTCAAAACTGAATTGCAGAGTGTGTCAAAGAAATCTAGAGAAACGATTGATGCATATGTTCAACGGATCAAGTCTATTGTTCATCGACTAGTGGCGGTCTCTGTGTTAATTGAACCAAAGGATCTAATCATTTACACCGTTAATGGCCTCCCTTCATCTTATAACATCTTCAAGACTTCACTTCGCACTTGATCGGTGCTAACACGCAAGTGCACGTGATCGAAGTAATAAAAACTGGAGTATTCCAGAGTATCGTACCCAAGGGAACGGGGTTAATAAAATGAATTTTTAGTTGACACAAATCGTTGACAAATTGCAATTTAAAGTAACCAGGGGTAAAAATGATTTGAGCGGTGTTTTAACTAAAAATGTATTTGAAAATTCAATGGAAATAAAGAGGGATTCAAGTATGCTAATGCCCCTTTGGAAAGAAAATGCAACTAGAAAGCGATTGCAATCGTAGCTAACTCAAGAACTAAGTAAACCGAATTCAACTCCCATTCGACCTTCTTTGAAGTATCTTTAGGAGACTAAGTGATTAAACCTATATGTCTATGGCTAATCTAACTTAGATAGTTTTGCGCACAATTCTAGTGGCTTTGGAGTCTCGCCCTATGTCTAGGGTCGATGTTTCAGACTTATGTTAAGCCCTTTCCTCCATTGCTTTTGCGACATCCGCTTCCCTTAACCATTTCGGTATTAAGTTTTAGCTTGACAAGCAACACTAGATGGCCAGCTAGTTTTACCCAACAATTTACTCACCAAAAGCAAACTTGAGTCCAAGAATTAGCTAGATTGTTTTTACTCTCGAGCTTTACATCTTTCCTCTAGGGCATTCACAAACTTGAATCCCAAAGGAGAGTTAGCTCTTCATGATAGAATAATTTGGAATTGATAAATTAGAATCGTAAAAATTCATTAAAAGAAACTCAAAGGAAAAAATGCAATTAGATTGCAAATGCTATGCAAATGACTATTTCAAGGAAACAACCCCAGTGGTTCAATTATCAATTAATCACGGGAAATTGAGTTAATTCGCTGAATAATGAAATTGGTTCTTGAAAAATGCCAAAACAGAAGCTAATTTCTGGAATTGAAAATCACCAGTAGTTCAAACGTTGAAGGAGCTTGCTGATATGTCTAGGTCAAAACCCAAATCCCAGTAGCCTTCAAAACGTTCAAATACAAATGGCAAAATCAGATTACTGAGACCTTAGATTAACTCACTGTCTAAATCAAATACAGAATTAAAATACTGAAATTTAAAGAACAATTCCTTAGCTATTCTTCCTTGAATACAGAATTTCAAACTTGCTAAAAACAAACTTCAAGCTTCCTAGAAAAACCCATTATCCATAACTCAATCGAACAAAGAATTCGTTCATAACCATACCCAGTTCTTAGGAATATGGGATTGAGAGGGAATATGGATGGTATAGAACAATAAAGAAAAGAAACCCAGAAATTTCGCTGCTGCTATCCGTGAAAACAAACCCAAAATTCTAAACTTTTCTTCCCGAAAATCCTCCACAATCAACAAGAATTTGTTTATAGCCAATGCCAACTCTGTTTTGATGAAATTGAGGAAGAAATTCGGACTGAAATCTACAAGAAACTAAAACAAACAGCAACTAAAAAAACTAAAAATAAAAAAAACTGCAGAAAGTAAGAAAACCCAAAACATAAACTAAAATCTTCTCCAAATCGAGCTCTCTTCTTCGGCTTTTCCTTCATCTTTTATAGGAGTTTTTGAGCTAGGGTTGAATCTTTGCAATCAATAATCAATTATGGCATATCAATCCCTGGAATCATGGCTAATCTGCTCCTAATCTCCCCGAGAATCACGTTTTTCCCTTGGTTTCCAAGTTTGCCGAAAATGCAATTGCAAGGCAATTGCATTGTTGTTGCATTTCTTCAAAAATTTGCACAAAGACATTAAATAAGTGAGATTTTTCCTTCTTTTGTTTTCTTTCTCATCTTACTTAAATTAGAGGACCTCCATCAATTAAGTGATTAAATTCAATCAAATATTTTTTATTTTCATCAATTAATATGAATAAAATCACGGATATAACTAAGTTTAAAGGCCAATTAATCCTCATGAATGAGGATTATCAGCACTCGATCTCAGACCATTACTTTTGATGAATTGCACATTCTGATGAAAACTGAAGAAACTGCACTTGACAAACAAGCTAAAGCTGATGAATCAGGCAATTTCTCACCTCTGGCGATGGTAGCAAGCCTCAATAATCATGGTCGAAGCAATTGGAAAACTCAAGGTCGAGGACACGGCCGTTTTGATGGAAATCGAAATTCTGGAGGTCGAGGTCGGGGTAATGTTTTTTCGTCTCAAACTACTACTATTTCATCATCAGGTTAGTTTTCCTCGTCTTCTAATGCAAATTGTCAATCGAGCAAAGTTACTTGTCAGATTTGTCAACGATTTGGGCATAATGCCCTAGACTGCTACAATCGGATGAACTATTCGTATCAAGGTCGTCATCCACCTGCCAAACTTGCTGCAATGGCAACCTCTGCTTCATCAGTGTCTAATGCATCTACTTCTTTGTCTCAGGATTCTCATGTTTGGCTGTCTGATACAGGATGAAATGCTCATCTTACTAATGATCTTACTAACCTCAATATTTCGGCTGCTTATAATGGAGAAGAAAATGTCACAGTTGGCAATGGTCAGTCACTTCCTGTAACTCATCAAGGTTGTGGTACTATTTCTACTTCCAATAAATCCTTTCTTCTTTCTAATCTCTTTCGGGTACCAAATATCACTACAAATCTCCTTTCTATTCATCAATTTTGTATTGATAATAACTTTTGTTTTCTCTTTGATGCCTCTTCATTCACTATTCAGGATAATGCCTCGGGTAAAACTCTCTTTCATGGGCCAAGCATAAATGGTCTATATCCACTCTCTGCTATCCCTTCTACATCAGCATAAGTAACTCTTACAGCACAAGTTGGTGTCAAGAACTCTACTACTCTGTGGCACGATAGGTTAGGCCACCCTTGTTCTTCTGTTCTTAATTCTGTTCTTAAGCTTTTTCAATTTCCTGTTTCTAAATCCAATCCTGAAATTTGTAAACATTGTCTTGCTGGTAAGATGTCTAAGCAACCTTTTTCCTCATCCTCTTCCTCTACTCATGTACCCTTAGCTTTAATTCACAGTGATGTATGTGGCCCTGCTCCGGAACTTTCAATAAAGGCCATCGTTACTATATTTCATTTGTGGATGACTATTCCCGATATACTTGGATCTTTCCCCTTGTTTATAAGTCTGATGTTTGCTCTGTTGTAACTAAATTCTTACCCTTTGTTGAGAATTTATTGTCTTCCAAACCTAAAATTTTTCGTAGTGATGGTGGGGGTGAGTATATTAGTCATAATCTTCAAGAATTTTTTGCTTCTAGAGGAATTTTACACCAAAAATCATGCCCCTACACCCCAGAACAGAATGGTGTTGCTGAGCGCAAGCACCGACACATTGTCGAAATGGCCTTATCCATGATGTCTAAAGCCTCAGTACCTCCTCGTTTTTGGTTTTTTGCCTTTGCCACTGCCACTTTCTTAATCAATCGACTTCCTTCTGCTTCCTTGGGCAATAAATCCCTGATATGACCTATAAAGTCCTATTTAATTACACTTATTTCTTGTTAATTAGAAGGATTTTATGTGTTTTATTATTATTTTTTAGGGATTCGAGCAATTCACGTGTTTTGAAGAGTTTGCACCATTTCGTAATTAATTCGGACCAACTTGGAGGTGATTCGAGCAACTGAATTTCTATACCAAATTTGACTGATCATATCATGATATTTCGAGATGAAAATATATTCAAATTTGGTATCAAATCGAAGCTTATTGAATTATCTTTCCAACGGTATAAGACTCATTGCATTCCAATAAGTATTATGAAAGTTATGGTATTTTGAGTGATTTAGCTCCTGCTGGAAAACTGCTGTACCCGAGAATATTTTGTGCCAAGTTCCGTTCCCATTATCTTGCTGCTCACGTTTTGGAATATATTCAAATTAGATATCATTTTAAATATCTCAGAATTATCTTTCCAACCATATAAAGAGAATGTTGATCTAATGTTTGGAGAAGAAGTTATGGGCAAAATAATGAAGACTGCGCAATCCTGAAACTTTCCTTATTTGCAACATTCTATGTTTGTTTTAAGAATTTAGGGAAGGATTTTCGAGTTTTAGATGTATTTTCCAGCATTTTACAAGAGAGAACATTATTTACTTTATTTTATTTTATTTTAAATATTATTCCCTAATTGTTTTGGGAAAATATTTTTCTAGAATTTAGGGTTTCTTACTTATGTAAGTTGTCTACTTCAAGGCTATTTAAGCCTTCTTATGGACAGCAAGGGGGATCTTTTTTTGGCCTCTTGGCCTAGACGTTTTTAGAGAGTTTTTAGACTCCTTTTCTCCTTTCTCCTTAGAAAATAATGGTATCAAATTTTATCACGATGCTCGGCTAAACTCTGCAATTCCAGTTCAGAGGTCGGTTGTAATCAGTTGCAACATTGTGAGGCTTGAACCTTAACTTAGTTTCCTTTCAGTTGCAAGTATTCTTTAATTCCCGTGTTAATTTTAGAAGTATGTATTTTGATTAAATTGACGCCTTAATCACTCTACATATTTTATTGCTAATCATGATCATGATCCGTAATTGTCATGTTGAATGAACATGTAGCATTAGGATTATCACATGTGTATGTTTTGTGGGTTTCCGTATTGCATGGCTTGCATGTTTAATTCTAGGAATTAAAGAAGCTTCTTAATTAGGTGAAAGTTGTTTTACCTGATTAGTTGTCTTGGTCGTTCCAAGGTTCGTAATGCCTTTATCTAAATAATTTGGAGCGGTTTCGTCAAAATTGTTTAGGTAATTAGCGTTAACTTGACGTTCGTTAGAGTTAATGAATTTAGGGAATTTGCACTTTTTGGGGTTTTCTAATAAGTTGACCGAGTACTTGCATGGTTAAGTTTAAATATTTTGAATGCCTATGATCAATGTTTGCAATTGAGTATAACCGTACCTTTGGATTGGATTTTGGTAAGATTTGATCTATCCCTATCTTTATTGTTTATGTTTTATTTTATTTATAAAAACACAAAACCCCCATTTTTAATTGCTTTCTCCTTTGCAAATTTAACTTGAGAAATTAATATTCGGTTCCCTGAGATCGACCAATTTGATGCGAGCTTGTAGAGGGCTCGTCAAATTAAAATTTATAAACCGATCCTAAGCTACTTGTAGCATTGAGTGGACCGGGTCGATCTCAGGGAACCGAATATTAATTTCTTAAGTTAAATTTGCAAATGAGAAAGCAATTAAAAAGGGGGGTTTTGAAAATTTTCTTACTTAATGAAATAAAAATAACAAAACAAAACAAAACACTAAAAGGGAAAAATCAACTCTTACCAAGTTCCAGTTCAGAGGTGCGGTTATATTCAATTGCAAACATTGATCATAGGCATTCAAAATATTTAATCTTAACCATGCAAGTACTTGGTCAACTTATTAGGAAACCCCAAAAAGTAGCAAATTCCCTAAGGTCATTAACTCTAACGAACGCCAAGTTAACGCTAATTACCTAAACAAATCTTTACGAAACCGCTTCAATTTATTTAGGTAAAGGCATTACGAACTTTGGAACGACCAAGACAATCGATTAGGTAAAACAACTTTCACCTAATTAACATGCTTCTTTAATTCCTAGAATTAAACATGCAAGCCATGTATCATGGAAACCCATAAACATACACATGTGATAATTCTAATGCTACCGGTTCATTCAACATGACAATTACGGATCATGATCGTGATTAGCAATAAAGCATGTAAAGAGAATAAGGCGTCAATTTAATCAAAATACATACTTATAAAATTAACACGGGAATTAAAGAACACTTGCAATTGAAAGAAAACTAAGTTAAGGTTCAAGCCTCACAATGTCGCAACTGATTACAACCGACCTCTAAACCAGAATTGCATAATCTAGCCGAGCATTTCCATAGAAAACTTCGAGTGCAAACGAGCTTGATTCGACACCATGGTTTGATGAAAAACTCCTAATCTATCCTAAACTACTAAAAAAACAGAGAGGAGAAAGCCTAATTTGGTCTCATGACGGCTGAAAATCGGAGACAAATGACCTAGAGGACGAAAAAATCTATATATAGGAATCGACGGAGCGTCTAGACGCTCTGGACAGCGTCTAGACGCTCCCAGCGTCACAGGGGCTCTCCGCAGCGTCGAGGGAGGCTTCAGGGAACTGCCGATAGCGTCTAGACACTCTGGACAGCGTCTAGACACTACCCAACGCGCAGCATTGCTTATTTTTGCTCTAACTTTTTGCTCAGGTGTCCGAATGACCTCCGGTTTGATGCGTTGGAATCGTGATTCAACGTAGAATCTCTCGGAACATGTCTTATGCTCAAATCCCTACAAAATTATCAATTAATTACATTAAAACCTCTAAACTAACATGATTTAAGTATGAAAATATATAACTATGTTAGTCCTATCAATCCCCTTTTGAACTCCTATTTTCTTCTTCACTGGATTATTCCTTTCTTTGAGTTTTTGGATGTGCTTGTTATCCTTTTCTTCGTCTTTATTCATCCAATAAACTTCAACCACGTACTACTCAGTGTATTTTTCTTGGCTACCCTCTTGGTTACAAGGGCTACTTGTGCTATGATTCTATTCTTGACAAACTCTATATTTCTCGACATGTTATTTTTGATGAACTAGTCTTTCCTTTTGCCCAATCTCCACCGATATCTTCTCCATCTTCTTCACAACCACTATCTTCCAATTCTCAACCGTCAGTCTCCTATTTTCCTGTTCTCATTGCTTCTCCGACTTCTTCATCTACCCATCCTGTTACCTCAACCGCTTATGATTCTCTTCCTTCTAACTCCAATACCGAGCAAGTCAGTTATCCTACTGTTGACTCTTTCTCTTCATTTACTTTTGTTTCTCTTCCTTCTAACTCTAATTCAAATCCTCCTCAACCCGAGCCAATTTATTGTCCTCCTGATGTACCACAACCTTCTATTCTTTCTGAGGTGACTGATTATTCCACTGTGTCTAATCTTCATCCTATGCAAACAAGATCAAAATCTGGAATTTCTAAGAATGAGGTTTTTTCAGCCACTACTAATACTCATCATTCTGAGGAACCACATTCTTTTACTCAAGCATCCAGATGTAGGAATGGCAGTCTGCGATGCATGAGGAATTTGATGCCTTAGTTAAGCAAGAAACTTGGTCCTTACACCTCTTCCTCCAAATAAACATGTTATAGGCTGCAAATGGGTTATCGTATTAAAAGGCATCCTAATGGAAGTGTTGCTTGTTACAAAGCTTGGCTAGTTGCCAAAGGATATCATCAAGAAGAAGGGGTAGATTACTTTGAGACTTTTAGTCCGGTTGTTAAAAAACCCACTGTTCGTATCATTTTTTCCTTAGCTTCTCATTTTTGTTGGTTTCTTCGGCAATTAGATGTTAAAAATGTCTTTTTACATGGTGAATTGCTAGAAGAAGTATATATGCAGCAACCTCAAGGGTTTGTGAGTAAAGACTTTCCTTCTCATGTATGTCATTTGCGCAAATCTCTTTATGGCTTGAAGCAAGCACCTCGTGCTTGGTTTGAATGCTTTATTACGCATCTACTGACTCATGATTTTATGGCTTCTTCTGTTGATCCATCTTTGTTTGTGCGCAATGTTCATGGTTCCATTACTTATCTACTTCTTTATGTGGATGATATCATGTTAACTGGAAATGATGCCTCATATGTTGATCTTCTTGTTACTCGACTGAAAGAAGTCTTTGATATGACTGATTTTGGTGCTTTAACATACTTTCTTGGCCTTGAAGTTCAGTCTAAGACAGCTGGTATTTTTGTAAACCAAACTAAGTATGCTTCTGATATTTTGAATTGTTTTGGGATGAATGATGCAAAATCATGTAATACACCATGTTCTTCTCATTCTTTGACTGCTGCATCTCCATTGTGTAACTCTGAAGACTCCAAGACTTATAGGAGCATGGTTGGTGCTCTACATTATTTGACATTTACATGACCGGATATTTCATATGTTGTTAGTCTCTCACAGTACATGCATTCTCCTACTGAGTTACAACTTACTGTTGTGAAAAGGATTTTTCGGTATATTTGTGGGACTATCACTGCTGGTTTGCATTTTAAACCTGAAAATTTGTCTCTTTTAGCCTTTTCAGACTCTAATTGGGTAGGTGATCGGGCTGATAGAAGGTCCACTACCGATTTTGTAGTTTTTCTTGGTTCTAACCCTATCTCGTGGATTTCTAAGAAACAAACTACAGTTTCAAGGAGCTCCACAGAGGCTGAATATAGAGCTTTAGCGGCTGCCACAACAGAGTTATCTTGGCTACGACAAGTTCTCAAGGAGTTGTTTGTATTTCTTCCTCGAGCTCCTATTCTTCTCTGTGATAATCAGTCTGAGCTTCAGCTTGCACGGAATCCAGTTTTTCATGGTCGTACTAAACATGTAGAGATAGACTTTCATTTTGTTCGGGAGAAGGTCGCCTCCAAAGATCTTCAACTTCAGTTTATCTCTACTACACATCAACCTGCTGATTTGTTTACAAAGGCTCTTACAGCTGCTCGTCTTTCTTTTTTGAGATACAAACTCATGCCTATCTAGTCTTTCGTTTGAGGTGGGATAATAGTGTATTATTAAAATTAGTTTGTTATCTCTGTTATTTGTTTATTCAAGGCTGTTAGAATCAGTTGTTAAGTAGAATCAGTTGTTAAGTAGGTTTAATTATAACTACTTTGGGCCATTACGTTGGGCCTCATCTGTACTTCTATAAATAAGGCCTTTAGTGCCTATTGAATAAACGAGGAGAAATTATTATCTCTGAATTTCTTTACTAGTCGTGTTGAACAGTTTTTGTTCACCAACATGAACAAAGTTCAACGGTAATTGGCATGTATTCCTTCTTTGGAAGTCGGAGGTTTAAATTCTCACGCCCCCACATTTGTTGTACTAAAAAAAAGGTTTTGTTCATTTTTCATTTTTCATAAAATGAAATAATCACTTTCAAAATTTTCATATGCAAGATTAAACTAAACCGAATCGATGAACAATCCCTACTTCTCATCGAGATTCTTAATTAAACATATCTTTAATATTAAGAACATAATTGTTATATTTGCACATATGTATGTTAAAGAAAATTATGAAAAATCAAAATGCTAGAAGCGTCAAAGTGCACAAACTAAAAGTATGTCTTAATGTTTATAATTTTTTTAATTATTATTTTGCTTTGTTATTTACTTCATAAGAACATTGTAGTACCCAAATTAATGTTTATAATTTTTTTAATTATTATTTTGCTTTGTTATTTACTTCATAAGAACATTTTAGTACCCAAATTAAAAAGCATGATTGAAAAGAGAGAAGAAATATTATTGGGTTTTAACTACTTTTCTTTAGCCCTAACCCTAACTCTAATATTCATAGTTGGAAAATATATTTTGATACTTTCATTCACCAACTTGAACATAGTTCAACTGGTTAAGATATATATTCTCAACTAGGAGGTCAAATGTTTGAATCCTTCTACTCTACATATTGTTGAGAACTCAGAAAGAAAAATGATACTTACATTCTCTCAATCTTGTAAAATGACTAAATGAAGCGGAAATTAAGATGGTTTAAAATATATATATATATAAATAAACAAACAACTTTTGGCTCAAATCTCTTTATTCAATAAAGCAACTATATTTATTATATTCGATATTTTGACTCCCAAATTATAGCCATCCATTATGAGAACAAAATAATACAAGTTTGGCAGATTGAATGAAGGAGAGAAGAAGATGAGAGGCAGCTTCTTTTGAAGAAAGTGCTTATGATTATTCCAATTTTATTGGCCCCATTTTTATTTAATATTCACCATTGTTTAAGCCATGGTGGGTGGATAAAAACTATCTATGTAGGCCTGTTCTCCACTATAAAAGTTGGGATTTTTTTTCCACCAAATGGATATTTCTGAAGTTAAATCTTGGAAGTGTCTGCCTTCATAGTGCCTCCCACTTTGGTTGAATTGTTGGAATATAATGTACTCTCTTCATTCATTTCTTTTTTTAAAAAAAAAATGTTTTTTTTTGTTTAATGTGTGACATACCAATCAAATGGATTATTGGTGGTAAAAAGGTTTAAATTCTATTGGGTATTTTTACTTTAAAATAATTTTTTTTTTAGTTTCTGAATTTTTATACAAATTTATCTTAATTAGTCTTTGTTGTTAAATTGGATTTGTATTAAATAAAAACAATGACACATTTTTTCGAATTCGATACTAAATCTCTGTAGAATATGTCTTAAAATTATACAAATCTACATAAAAACTATGAACATTAAACTATCATCCGAATATTTAAGTGTTGTTTTGAATGGACCAATTCTTTTTTCAACTTTGTTAGATAAAGTTTTGGTTTAAAAAATATCACAAATTCTTGTGCACTTATTCGTTTACTAAGGATATTTCTTTAAGAAAATCCCCCAAAAAAAAATTATAAATTTGAGTTCCAATCATCTTTTTTGCATTAAAATATTGATATGATTTTTTAATGCCATTCAAGGAAAGTACCTTGATTCTTCTTGATTTCAATTGTTAATTTATATAATAATAAGAGAACCCACTTCGAATAATCTACTTTACCAAATTGTTTTCTAAAGTTGGGAAATATAATTGATTATGTAGAGTATATAATAATAATATTATTATAATAGTAGTAGTAGTTGCAGTAATAATAATGACGATATTGGATTTTTAGATGGGATTTATACTATTCCAAAATTATAATTAAAAAAATGAAAACACAACCACCGTAGGATGGTTTTTTAATTTTTAGTTCAATAACATGTGGAGTGGAAAATTCAAACTTTTGAGACTGACTTTTTGATCGAGATTATATATGTCTTAATTGAGTTAACATATATAACTTAGTGGATAAGACATCAATTATCATTCAAAATGTCCATATTCGATTCCCACATTTTCAAAATTGTTGACCTAATATATATATATATATATATATATATATATGAATATGGTATCATTCTCATTTAATGAAACGACTCATCTCTAGTTAAGAAAGTTTTAGAATTTCCTTGTTCATATCTAATTTCCTTGTTCATATCTCAAACTCGTTTTTAAAAGTTCTATCTTTATTATCATTCTTCTTTTGAATAACTCCTTCATGTAATAAGGAATCTACCTTCATTAGAGAATGATAAATAATTAATCTTCCAATATATATTTCTTGTTGTAAAATTGAGAGGCGAAACCGGGCACCAAAACTTTACCAAAACATATAATAATAATAATAATAATAATAATAATAATACAAAAGATGAAATATAAAAAGAATATATATATATATAGTATAAACAAAAGAAAGTGGAGATTTATGGCAAATTAAAAACATAAAAATTAGAGAAAATGGGAGGAAAAATTGGTGTATTTTCTTTTCCAAAAATCTCTCTATTTATAGGCAATTTAAGAGAGGATGATGTGGTACATTTGGACACCAATCTATGGCCTTTAGAAGACACTTTGGCTATGGAGAAAATGCCACTTGGCATGGATAACAAATGGGCATGTGGAATGGGCATTTACATATGCCATATTCACAATACTCCCCCTTAAATGCCCATTTATATAAAATATGCCTTGTTAAAACCTTACTAGGGAAAAACCCAATGGGAAGAAAAACCCTAGTGAAGGAAAAAGAGTACATATTTTATATAGTTTACTATAATACATTCACTCCCCCTCATGGAGACATCACTTAAAGTCTTTGAGTCGCCGCATTCCAATGCTATATACTAATTTATCGAAGGTTGCAGTTGGTAATGCCTTTGTAAATAAGTCAGTCAGGTTATCTTTTGAACAAATTTGTTGTACAGTGATATCGTCATTTTCTTCAAGATCATGAGTATAGAAGAGCTTTGGTGAGATATGCTTTGTTCTATCTCCTTTGATATATCCTCCCTTGATTTGAGCTATACATGATGTGTTGTCTTCGTATAACATCGTTGGAAGAGGTTTACTTGAAGACAAGCCACATGTCTGATGAATGTGTTGTGTCATCGATCTTAGCCATACACATTCTCGACTTGCTTCATGAATAGCGAGGATTTCAGCATGATTTGAAGAAGTGGCCGTTATAGTCTGTTTCACTGATCGCCACGATATAGCAGTTCCTCCACATGTGAATAGATAACCTGTCTGAGATCTAGCTTTGTGTGGGTCAGATAGATAACCAGAATCTGCATAACCAACTAGATCATATTTTGATTTGTTAGAATAAAATAAACCCATATCAATTGTCCCTCGAAGATATCGGAGTACATGCTTAACTCCGTTCCAATGTCTTTTTGTAGGACATGAACTATATCTAGCTAATAAATTTACTTAAAATGCAATATCTTGTCTTGTGTTATTAGCCAAATACATAAGTGCACCAATTGCACTAAGATATGGTACTTTAGGACCAAGTAGTTCTTCATTGTCATCTCGAGGTCGAAATATATCTTTCTTTATATCCAGTGAACGAACTTCCATTGGAATGTTCAATGGATGTGCTTTATCCATATAGAATCTTTTTAAGATTTTCTCTGTATAAGTTGATTGATGAACAAATATCTCATCTGCTAAATGTTCAATTTGCAAACCAAGGCAAAATTTTGTTTTTTCAAGATCTTTCATCTCGAATTCTTTCTTAATATATTCTATTATCTTGGATAACTCTTCAGGAGTTCCAATTATATTTAAGTCATCAACATATACAGTTATAATAGCAAATCTTGACTGAGATTTCTTTATAAAAACGCACGGACATATTGGATTATTTTGGTATCCTTCTTTCAACAGATATTCACTCAGGCGATTATACCACATTCGTCCTGATTGTTTTAATCCATATAATGATCTCTGTAACTTTATTGAATACAATTCTCGAGAACTTGATTCATATGTTTCTGGTATTTTAAATCCTTCCGGGATTTTCATATAAATGTCATTATCCAGAGATCCATATAAATACGCCGTGACTACATCCATTAGATGCATATCAAGCTTTTCATATACAGTCAGACCAATCAAATATCTTAGCGTTATTGCATCCACCACAGGAGAATATGTCTCCTCATAATTAATACCAGGCCTTTGCGAGAATCCTTGTGCAACAAGTCTCGCTTTATATCTTGTGACTTCATTCTTTTCATTTCTTTTCCTTACAAATACCCATTTATATCCCACAGGTTTGACGTTTTCCGGTGTTGGGACTACTGGTCCAAAAACCTCACGTTTTGAAAGTGAGTTCAACTCTGCTTGGATTGCTTCTTTCCACTTCGGCCAATCCTTTCTACGTTGACATTCTACGATAGATTTTGGGTCAAAATCGTCACTTTCATGAATAATATCGTGAGCAACATTATAAGAAAAAATGTTGTCAATAATGATATCATTTTGGTTCCATCTCTTTCCTGTTGTAACATAGTTTATAGAAATTTCATTATTATCCTCAAGCGTTTGATTTTCACCAATACTCTTTTGAGTAGTTGTATTCTGGATTTCTTCTGGAACATCCATACCTTTTATCGAATCATTTTGATTCTCAACTACTTTTCTTTTTCGAGGATTTTTATCTTTAGAACCTATTGGTCTACCACGCTTCTGGCGTGCTCCAGACTCATTATTGACAACTTGTTCCTTTGGGATATCAACTTTTGATGGAGCATTTGCAGCTGGTATATATGATTTAGTCACACTTTTAGTATCTGTGAATGCATCTGGTAGTTGATTTGCTATATTTTGCAAATGAATTATCTTTTGAACTTCAAGTTCACATTGATTTCTACGAGAATCTAAATGAGATAATAACGATGCATTCCATGTAATTTCTTTTTCCAACTTCTTAATTCCTCCCCCTAATGTTGGAAAATTTGTCTCATTAAAATGACAATCAGCAAATCGTGCAGTAAATACATCACCCGTCAGGGGTTCAAGATATTTAATAATTGATGGGGAATCAAAACCAACATATATTCCTAACCTCCTTTGAGGACCCATCTTAGTACGTTGTGGTGGAGCAATCGGTACATATACTGCACATCCAAAAATTCTTAGATGGGAAATATTTGGCTGCTGGCCATAAGCTAATTGCATTGGGGAGTATTTATTATAAGCTACTGGCCTAATACGTGCCAGTGATGCAGCATGCAAAATAGCATGACCCCATACCGATGTAGGAAGTTTAGCTCTCATAAGCAATGGTCTTGCAATTAGTTGCAGACGTTTTATAAATGATTCTGCTAGACCATTTTGTGTATGAACGTGAGCTACAGGATGTTCAACACTTATCCCAATTGACATACAATAATTATTAAAAGTTTGGGATGTAAATTCACCAGCATTATCAAGTCGAATGGTCTTAATTGTATTATCAGAAAATTGTGCTTTTAACTTAATTATTTGAGCAAGTAATCTTGCAAATGCAAGATTTTGACTTGATAATAAGCATACATGTGACCATCAGCTGGATGCGTCAATTAATACCATAAAATATCTAAATGGACCACTTGGTGGGTTAATAGGTCCACAAATATCACCTTGAATTCGCTCTAAAAATGCAGGTGATTCAATCCCCACTTTAGCTGGTGATGGTCTAATAATTAATTTCCCTTGAGAACAAGCATCACATGACAACTCATTGGATTGAAGAATCTTTTGGCTCTTTAAAGGATGTCCATGTGAATTCTCAATAATTTTTCTCATCATTATTGACCCTGGATGACTCAATCGATCATGCCAAACACTGAATATTTCTGGATTCATGAACTTCGGGTTCATTATTGCATAACTTTCGATTACTCGTATATGAGTATAGTATAATCCAGAAGAAAAAGCAGGCAGTGTTTCTAATATACGTTTTTCATGTGAAACAATAGATGTTATATAGAGACACTCTATATTATTTTTACAATCAGTTTCAACATGATAATTATTTTCATGTATATCTTTAAAACTTAATAAGTTTCTTTTCGATTTGCTAGAGAACAGAGCATTATTAATTGTAAATCTTGTTCCTCTAGGCAAAATAAAGTTTGCATTTCCAAAACCTTCAATCAGATTTGCAGAACCTGATATAGTATTGACTTTTGCTTCCAACATTGTCAATCTAGTAAAATATTTTCTATTTATGAGTATCGTGTGCGTAGTTGCGCAGTCTGCCAGACATAAATCCTCATTGCTCATTTTCGAATTACTCAACATATTGAAATTGTTCATATTTCTTCATTGAAAAGAAAAGAAAAACGATTACAAAGAGTCTTAAATATATATACAAACAAAACAACAACAAAAATATACTAAACAGTATTTAATTATATATTTTCATACAAATCATCCTCTACTTGTTTGATTGCATTAATTCTCTCTCCAGGAGATTCAAAATAATCAGCTACATCAAGATGCATCATATTGGAGGGGTCAAACACATCATCTTCTTGAATGGCAAGATTTACCTCCACATTCTTTCCTTTTCCTTTTTCCTTCAGGGAAGCTTGATAGAGATCAACAAGGTGTTTTGACGTACGACAGGTACGTGACCAGTGCCCAGTCATTCCGCACCGGAAACATTTATGTTCATCACCTTTCGAACTTCTATCTTGTGGAGCCTTTCCTTTATGATCATCACTTCGTGTGGGTTTCTTAAAATTATAATGCCCACCACGAAAATAGGTATTTCTTCCTCTACCGCAGTCCCGACCTCGACCACGACCACGACCTCGACCACGGTTATTAAAATTCACAACATTCACTTCAGGGAATGGTGTTGCTCCAGTTGGTCAGGATTCGTGATTTTTCATCAATAACTCGTTATTTTGTTCAGCAACGAGAAGACATGAGATAAGTTCAGAATATTTTGCAAAACCCTTCTTTCGATATTGCTGCTGCAGGAGCATATTCGAGACATGAAAAGTGGAAAATGTCTTCTCTAACATATCAACATCAGTAATCTTTTCTCCGCATAATTTTAATTTTGAACTAATTCTGAAGAGTGCGGAATTATACTCACTTACTGATTTAAAGTCCTGCAACCTTAGATGCATCCAATCATAACGAGCTTTTGGAAGAATAACTGTTTTTTGATGATCGTACCTTTCTTTCAAACCTTGCCATAGAACGTAGGGATTTTTTATTGTAAGATACTCCATTTTCAATCCCTCGTGAAGATGATGGCGAAGGAAGATCAGGGCTTTTGCTTTTTCTTGATTTGATGCATCATTTCCTTCTTTAATTGTTTCTACAAGATTCATAGAATCTAAATGGACCTCAGCGTCAATGATCCATGACAAGTAGTTATTTCCATTAATATCCAGGGCCGCAAATTCTAGCTTTGTAAGGTTTGCCATAATAACACTATCAAAATAATAATATATATTTATATTAGAAATTTAACATAAACCAAATGCGTAAAAATGGCTTACCTATAAGACTTACCTTTAGCAGGAAAAATGACAGAGATTCGTGCTGATAACGTGTTGTAAAATTGAGAGGCGAAACCGGGCACCAAAACTTTACCAAAATATATAATAATAATAATAATAATAATAATAATAATAATAATACAAAAGATGAAATATAAAAAGAATATATATATATATATATATATATATATATATATATATATATATATATATATATATATATATATATATAGTATAAACAAAAGAAAGTGGAGATTTATGGCAAATTAAAAACACAAAAATTAGAGAAAATGGGAGGAAAAATTGGTGTATTTTCTTTTCCAAAAATCTCTCTATTTATAGGCAATTTAAGAGAGGATGATGTGGTACATTTGGACACCAATCTATGGCCTTTAGAAGACACTTTGGCTATGGAGAAAATGCCACTTGGCATGGATAACAAATGGGCATGTGGAATGGGCATTTACATATCCCATATTCACAATATTTCTTAAATTTTAGTTACTTTCTTCCTTCACAACTTATAGTGGGTTTTAAATAGGTTTTGAGCCAACATGAATATTGTTCAATGGTAATTGGAATCTACTCCTCCTTCCTTTGAGGTTAGAGGTTCAAATTTTCATACCCTATATTTGTACTTTAAAAACAAAAATTAGGAATAGCTTTTGAAAATAATGTTTTTTAAATAAAATAAATTTTTCTATAAGCACCTTTGAAAAAAAAAATTATTTAAAGTGTGTTTAGTATAGCTTATTAAGTAATTTTAGATTATCAAAAGTGTTTTTAAAGAAATTTTAATAAATAAAAAGTACTTCAAAAAAATTAGATTAATTTAAAAACTATTATTGAAGAAATACTTGAGAGATAGATTATTCAAAAATAACTTTAAAATGATTAACCAAAAATCTTCAAAATCTATAGTAAAGAAAAAAAAACATATTTATAATTAATAAAATCACTTTTTGAATTAAAAAAAAATTGTTAATTAAAGTAGTTTTTAAAAATATAAGATATAAATTCAGATATTTTTATTGAAAATTATTTTTAAAAAGTACTTGAATTAAAAGATATTCCAAACACATCCTCAATTGTAGGAGTTGTTTTAACTTCCAACTTTCTTAAGGATGTTGTTGTCTCACAATATGCCAAATCTTAATTGTGGAATCTTTACAGTTTACATCCACAACACCTAACCCCTTAATCTATAATAAATTATGTTCATAGATTTGTAATATTATGATAAGTTTCATACAATGAATAAGACATTTATATAGCTTCCTAGAAGCTTCAAAGTTCTTTTATTGACTTTTCTTGACCCAATGGGAAATTGATCTGATCTGAATGCTCATTTTTTTCTTTTTTCTATTCTTTTTTTTTTTTTGTGGAATAATATGTTCAAATATTATTTTATTAAGAAAACATTTAAGATTATCATAATAATAAAAGTTTGAACTTTTGTGGATGGATCCATGTTGGCAGTCTGTGTTTTCATTATATAGAAAGCATATCATGTGCCCTTCATCTTGGTGGATTGTAATATTCTTAAACGATTTTCGAGATGTTTATTTTTATTGGTCGAAGATATATGTCTTAACATGTTGAATTATGTCTAAATTTGTCACAATTTTAATAAGTTTGGAGGTTAAGAAAATTTGAATTTGTATATGGTTTTTGTCTTTGAATTGTAAAATAAATGGATTATAAAAACCAAGATTATTGTATCAAAGTTAAAATTTGGTCTATGGGTTTAATAAATTATAAAAGCTAGTATGTAATATAAAAGGTGTGTTTTAAATTTGTGTAGCTCGTGGAATTAATTAGTAAATTAACAAGGTAAGTAACTAGTATCAAACATATATTTTTGACCTCTTCATTCTATGTTTTACAAATTTAACAACGTGAGTCAAACGCTTTTTTAAAATTTTGTCTTTTAACATGCGGTTACAATTATTTTATGTGTTTTAGAATCAAAGTTTAATAAAAATAAATTCTTGTTGAACTTAAAAAATAAAACTAATAGATAATAAATTTTGGTTAAATGTTTTAATTTTTTTTTTCTTTTAATGCGTTCTTATAGCGTGGATGCCTAGTTTTAAGGGGAGGGGGGGTGAACCTATACGAGCCTCTAAAAACCATCTTATAAATTAAAAACAATGTCATGAAAAATCATGTGCTTAATTATAAATTATAAACAATGTCATTAAATCATATGCTTATAAATTATAAACAATGTCATAAAAAGTTATGTGCTTGTGAACACTGTCATTTTGATGCTCACAATAACACTAATTTTTACTAGTCATCAATTATAATTCTTAGATATAGTTTTGAAAACAAAAAACATAATATTTTTGCTTCCCCTCCTCTAAACAAAGCTTTGGCTAGTTAAAAATCTAGACGTATTCCGTCATCAATGGTACTGAGACTTTAAATACGGGGTTTGAGTTTTTTTTACTACAACAAATGGGAGTATAGGGATTTGAACCTCTCCAACCTCAATAGAAGGAATATATGTTAATTATTATTGAACTATGCTCATTTTGATTAATATAAAAATCCTCTCTGTATTTTACTCTTGCAATTCTCAAAGTATCTCTGTATTTTGAGTTTATGTTTGAAACTCACGTTACAAAAACTCACATTTCAAACATAGAACTAAGACTTGGTTACAAGCTAATTTTTGGCATGTTTCAAACATAGAACTAAGACTTGGTCTATGTTTGAAATGTGAGTTTTTGTATCTTAACTCCACGAGTTGAAAAATATAAAGTTTTATTAGATTCTAAAACTTGGTTACAATCTAATTTTTGGCATGTTCTAAACTCATAAACCAAATACAGAACTAAGACGATTTTTTTTTTTTTTAACACAGCCCAAACATAAAGCGAACATAAATATGAATTCTAAATTTATTGATCTAACCTAAGTTACATAATTTCTAATTATTAAAAATCTCTATTTCTTAGTAGTATAAATTTAGACGTCTCAACTTTAAATATATTATATAAATTCAAACTTTCAAATTTTGTGTTCTAAAAGTAAAAGCCTCCTTGTGCAGGAAATCCAAGGATTGGTTATTTTAGAAATTAATTAGAATGGGTGGATCTATCATGGTATATATGCAAATTCTCCCCTATGAAAGTATGCTTTTTTTAAATATTTGAAAAAGAAAAAAAAACATTTTTGATATGTGCACTCTCATTAAAGTAACAATTTAGTCTTTGAACTTTGATATTATATAACAATTTAGTTATTAAACTTTAGTATATAGCAATTTAGTCGTAATTTAAAATTTTTACTAGTTCAGTCTCTACCATGTATAAAATTTTGTTAAGATTTAATAAGAAGTTTACATATATATAGATGGATAAACTAATTAACGATTAAATGTGTTTATTAGCTTCAAGGAATAGATCATTACATAATAAAAATTTAAAGTAGGGACTAAATCATTACAAAATTTTAAACTAGAGAGATTATATTATTGTTACATGTTGAAGTATATAGAGGTTAGATTATTGTTTCAAATTTGAAAATACAAAAACTTTGTTACACACTAAAGTTTAAGAACTAGATTATTAGTTCATTAGAAGTACTGGAACCAAAAGTGTTTTGTAATTTTTTTTTTTCCCAAAATGTGTATAATATAATCTTAAATTTAAATTTTGCAAGTGCATGCATATATTGACCTTGACCTTGTTGGTTTAGTTGTGTTCAAACAAATCTTTTCCTCTTCATTATTTTATTCTCTCTCTTTTAGTTTTTTCTTTGCGATCAAATCAGGGTATATGTAGAAATAATATCAAGGGAGAAAAGTATAGTGGACAAAACTATTATTTTGGTGTGGAAACCATAAAATTCAAACAAATAATGAGTTGTGTTAAGTGTATATTTATGAAACACGTTTCTAAAATCGTGCTTCTAGAATTGTGTTCAAAAAGGAGTTATCATATCACAAAGCATTTAATTTTTTAGAGTTTTTTTTTTTTTTTAGTTCAATAATAAGGGGTGAGAAACTCGAACCTCTGACATGTTGGTTGAGGGCACACGCTTTATGCCAATTTCAATTTGACAAGAAAATTCATTTATACCCTTAAACTTTGAGGTTCATCACTTAAAACTTCAAACCCTAAACTTTTACAAGTTAATCAATTTAAACCCTTCGTTATGACTCCTTTTTTAAAAGGTTAATGCATAATTTTTACACGTGGATAAAACTTCTTTAAATGAAGGTATTAACGTAATATTAAAGAGAAATGTTGAAATCAAATAGATAATAGCGGTTTTTCATTAATAATGAGTGGTTTTTCATCTTCTTGTCTTCCTCTATTTTTCTCTACTTATATTTGAATAATTATTTGGTAATTTTTCTTACTACTTTAGTAGGATTTGGGGAGAAGAATCATTTTATTTAAATGATTTTGAGTTTATTTTAAATTAATCAAGTCTTGTCGCATCTCATTAACGGGTGGTCTAAATTGGTTCACTTATAAAATTAGTATAAGATTTAAATTGATACAAGGGTAAAATACACTTTTGGTCCTTGAGATTTGAGTTTAGTTTCTATTTAGTCCTTGAGTTTTTAAAGCTAGCTAACACTTTTGTCTTTGAGATTTAAATTTTGTTTCTATTTGGTCCTTGAGATATCAAAAGTGACATGTTGGGTCCTCGACGTTTGAATTTGATTTCTAATTAGTGCTTGAAGTTTGAAATTGGTCTCTAAAGGATCCTTAATAAAGTTAGTGTTGGTTGACGTAATGAAATGATGACGTGGTAGTTAACATATACTAACTAAACTTTGATAGTATGTATTTTTTATATGAGTTTAAAATTTTTTTATATTTTATATTTTTTTACACTTAGGGACCAATTAGAAATCAAATTCAAATTTTGGGAATCAAACATGTCCTTTTTGAAATCTCAAAAACTAAATAGAAACTGAATTCAAATTTCAAATACCAAAAGTGTTAGTTTTGAAAATTTAAGAACCAAATAGAAACTCAATTCAAATCTCTGGGACAAGTATATTTTACGACCTTGATACAATTATTAGGTTGAGCTTTTAATTGATACAATCTCTAAAGTTTAAAGGTATAAATTGATTTTTTTTTCTATTTTTTACTATTATATTTTTAATATCAGCTTTTCTTTTTAATTTTACAACTAATGTAAAGAACTATGAACTTTTTGGGATAGTAATATAGGCACCTTATCTACGGTGCCATGTTTAGATCGACACATTTTTCAACGTAGTTAAACATCTCTACATTAACATTTTGGTACTTCTCTTTTGTAGAGTACTACTTAAAAAATAAAATAAAAAAATAACTTCTCACCTAAGACCTCAAAGCAAAAATACAGATTCCTTAACAATACCCTTAACAATTAAGCTATGCTCATTATTTTGATATTGAACCATTACAACATCTCAAAATGCCAATATAATTATTTTTACATGAAAAAAAAAAATCCCTTGAATATGCCTTAATTATTCAGTTCCATCTTAATTAGTCTTATTATTTTGGCTAAATTATAGAAAATACTCTTAAACTTTGTACATTGTTTTAAAAATATCACTGAACTTTCAAAAGTTTTATTAATACCCTTAAACTTTCAAAAAAAAGTTCAAAAATACTCTTACCATTAGTTTTGGATGGAAATCGTTAGTACTTTGTTTCAAAAATATACTTGAACTTTTAAAAGTTTCATTAATACCCTTAAATTTTCAAAAAAAAAATTCAAAAATACCCTTTCCGTTAGTTTAGTATAACAGAAATCGTTAGTACATCGTTTAAAATATCCCTGAACTTTCAAAAGTTGTATTAATACTCTTAACCTTTAAAAAAAAAGTTTAAAAAAATGCTCTTACTATTAGTATATGGATTAAAGAACATATATCTACACCTCATTACCTCCCTCTTCCATTTCTTCTCTCTCTTGATTTGCTTCAATCTATGGTCTAACACTTCTCTATTTTTCCTCTTTTTTTTTTCCTTTCTTTTTCAATACCCTCTTTACTCTCTTCTTCCATTTACCAATCTCTAAAAGTACCTCATTCAATCAAGATATATAGACTATAGCAAGAAGAAAAGAGAATAATAGAAACACCACGGGACCTTAGGACTTAAATGCTTTAACAAGGTTGTACGTTAGTAATTTGAGTCAGTACATTTGTGTTTAATACACAAAAAGAGAGACATGTTGAGAATTTGGGTCATAATTTTAAGGACATCTAGTGGGAGGAAAAAGAAAGAAAACATATGCATTACCAAATTTGTAGCGGATGAAGATTTTATTAATCCTTTTGCAGTTCAAATTAATCTGTTTGTGTTATCAGTTAAGAATGTTCCCCATGATTGAGAATTGGACAAGTAGAGGAAAAATGAGAGTATCTATATAAAAAAAATGAGGGTATCTATATGAATTGTTTTCAAATTGATTATTTTCCAACTCAAAATAACTTCAAAGACATTGACTATTTGGGTATTGAAATTTCTTATATTTATGTTTGGGCATGCATAGAAATGAGAGAGAGCTTCTTCTGTTTATTTAAAGTTTTAATATTTAAGATGATAGAAGAAATGGGGGAAGTTATAGAGATTGAAAATTGGAAGAATAGAGTAAGAGAGTATTGAAAAAGAAAGGAAAAAAGAGGAAAAATAGATAAGTGTTAGGCCATAGATTGAAGCAAATTAGTAAAGAGAGAAAATAGAAAAGAAAGATAATGGAGTATAGATAAACAATTTTCGTCCATATACTAATAGTAAATGCATTTTTTTTCACTTTTTTTTTTTAAGATTAAGAGTATTAATGCAACTTTTGAAAGTTTAAGGGTATTTTTAAAACAAGTTACTAAGATTTCTACCCATATATTAACGCTAAGGTATTAATGAAACTTTTGAAAGTTTAAGAGTGTTTTTTAAACAAAGTACTAACGGTTTCCATTTAAAACTAACGGTAAGAGTATTTTTTAATTGTTTTTTAAAATTTAAGGGTATTAATGAAACTCTTAAAAGTTTAAGGATATTTTTGAAACAAAGTACAAAGTTTAGATGTATTTTCTATAATTTAACCAATTATTTTTATACAATTAAGGCCTCTAAATATTTCTAATAAATATATATTTATATATATTTATATATAGTTTTAATTAATAAACTTCAAATTTAATTTCATCATACTCAGAGTTTATCTAATAAACAACAACCATCCATTATCAGCTAATGTTAGGTTAAAAGTTAAAAGTTAAAACCCAAATAAAATAGTAATAAAGTGTCATTTCTAAGAGAAGAGGGAAAAAAAAGAGGGGCAAAAAGGTAAGTATCTAATTATTGCTGTGCTAAAAAACCCTAAAAAGCTCAAGTGAACACTGCAAAAGTCATGCAGTTAGCTTAGCTAGCTAGGCAGTATCGTAGGTAGAATTTGCTTAAGCTGATTAAACTTTTTTCCTTTCCATTTTGCTGTGCTTCTGAGTTTCATCTGTCTGTTCTATTTCCAAAACAAATGAAACCAGCACCCAAAGGATTTGCCTTCCTTCTATGGCTTCAAGTTTTTCACTATATATAATTTGTCAGTTTACATCATTGGTTGTTCTAATTCTTTGAGGCAACTGCATGCTTACTATATCTTCGCTCGGGAGACTATATCCCGATGTCTTACTCGGCTCGTTGCTCAGTCGTAGACTTTCTTCTGTTGTTAATGCTAAGAGATGAGTGATCTCCTTGGTCTTTCTCAAAACCAGATAAGCAATTCCAGCTAAATATAATGCCATGCCTGAAAATCCAAGTATCCCTATGAAAACGACTGCTACGAGTTGGAGATCGTTGTGAAGAAGCACGTGGATGAAACGGGTCATGAGGTAGTATATATTTATAGCCATGATGAGGAAACCGATGATCCATGTCAGTACCGTAATCTGCATTTCGAAAATATATAATGAAAATTAATCAAATGATCACACAGCTTGGTGTTGTCAAGAGTCTGAGAACCATTTCATGCCATTCATCAGTTCATCCTTAAAAGATAAAACTAAGAGGAGAGTGCATTTCAAGAAGAATAATCCAGCCTTTCCTTAATTATAGGATTAGTATGATATAAATGTTATGATCATTTATTTGAAGATTAAATAACCATTCATTTTTTGCTATATATATATTTTTTACATCCCTGAGTGTCTAGGCCAATTTGCAGGCACCTTAACTACTACATTTGATTACCAAGGTAACTCGTAGGATATTAAATCCTAGGTAGGTGATCACCATGACTTGAAGCTTCATTTTTTTTGTTATATTAATTGAGGTAAAATTACAAACTATTCTTAAAAGGCTTCAAATTCAACTCTAATAAGCATCATTCAAGACAAGATCTACTTTAGCAAATAATTAACAGTGTCATTTTCTTCATGATGTTAGTGGATGATAGGGAGTACCATTTTTAATCCTTTTTTTTTTTGGTTATACAGATATGAATGAGATTTAGCTCGAGCTTTGTTCGGGATCATTAACAAAAGAAAAAAGCAGGTGTTATAGAGAAGCTACTTGAAGCAGTTGAAATTACCGCGGTGGAGTTGACATGTGGTCCCATCTTGGTCTTGCTGCTTGTAAACTTCAGAAGAGGAATGAGAGCAAAAGGGAGTTCAAATGACAAAATCATCTGCCAAAAAGGAAGATTAAAGGGAGTCAAAATGCTTTGGCCTTCAATTTTAAGCAGTAATTGATCAGCACACTACAATTGAACTATGCCAAGAAACTCGAACCCTCAGTGAAACAGATGGTGGAACACCATTAAATCCTAAGCATATGAAATAAGAAATCTATTCAATGATTTGGTTTGTAGATCGGTTTACCGCTTTGATAAATGATGATGCATGTTTCAAATTGAATTTACAACCATTTTCTATCAACTTCTACCTCAATTGAATTCGTTTAATAACATGCAAGAAAAAAGACAGAGGTATTGGTATTGGCAATGCATATGCTGACTGGCAGTTAAACCTCAATCGCATTCGTGGGGAAGTATATATCTTACCGACGCAATAATGATCAACTTCCCAGCCCCAGAAGACCCACCAATGATTGCAACAATCAAACTAGGAACAATTGCTAAGCTTCGCGTTAAAAAGTTTCTGATCCATGGAGTCAGTTTCAAATCAAGAAACCCCTACAAAAGATATGTGATATAAACAGGAATATGTCAAAGAAGAAGGAAACTCAAAGAAACACAAGTATCAAAACAAAGTTACTTGAAATCAAGCATTATGGAGTACCCACAAGTAGGTCCTGTTTATGACCATGAACATTCAGAAAATTTCGAAACCGCTGACATGCCATTTCCGATTTACTCAATACCAATAATATAAACAGACGAGAGCAAGAATTCAAAATGTAAAGAAGCAGAGCTTTAACATGGAAAGAGGACCAGCACAGTACCTGCATAACATACTGTCCTGCATAGGTTCCTGTTATGGTAGAACTCTGACCAGATGCTAACAAAGCAATGGCAAAAAGTTTGGAACTCCATTTACCCAATACATTCTGAAAAAAGTATAGAAGACCTCTGTATGAAACTGGAGCACCATTGGTGAGGAACCAAATCCCATGAGGTAAACAACAAGGATATAGGCAAAAGTTGCTAGATCACACATACTCTCAATAAAAATGAAGCTTTATTCAAGTCCAAGTCACTGCAGCTCATTTGGTCCTCCTTATTTAGATCTGGGGAATTGCAAACTGCACCACTAACAGAAATGACTGACACATTAATGAGGAAAGCCACCAAAAGAGCAAAGCCACTCTCTATCATATAAAATCTGCAAGCTTCCTGTGAAGAAAATGTGTGACCGTTAGTACAGTAGAATGTCGAATTACAATTAAAATAATAGAGCAGCAACTAAAGCATTGAAGCATGCTTTTATGAAGCTATGAGATACTTAAATATTACGTGAAAATTTAAATTGATTTTGAACTCATTCGAAAATTTTTAAGTAGAGAGGAAAGCACAGATTAGACTGATGAAGACAAAACATCACCTTGATGCCAGAAACGGACCGGGGTATTTTCCTAGAGAGCACCAGTGCAGAGTGAAGAAAGAGATTGTGTCTGCAGAGCAAGTAGTTAGACTTGGAATATTGAGAAGTATAAAGAAAAAAATGAACCCTATGAATGTTGTTAAAGGATATAACCGACATACGGCATAACCATAGCACCAAGGAGTGAAATTGCAAGACCAGTAGCACCACTTCCTTTTAATTGAGGGACAAATAACCCATAAAAAATTTCTCCGACATCAGGCTGTGCATAGCCCAGCTCCAGGAAGAAGCAAATCGCAATTGTCAATACAAGAAATGCAATCAAGAATTCGAGCTTTCTAATCTGCATAGTGGATAAAAATGCAGTCAAGGTGAGCATTTAAAGTAGCTAAAGATTAGTTCTCTAAAATTATGCTACCCCCTTGACTATATACTAACACAAACGAGAGAATTATTTCCCAACGTAAGTATCGATGCAAGGCTTAGAAACTCTATTGCTGTAAGATAAGTAAAGTCCAGAAAAAAGTAAATCTCGAATACCCCATATTGCTGTAGCGCAAGAAGGAATAGTGTACTCAGCCCTGTCAGAAGAACGCCACACCAAACAGGAATGCTGAAGAGCATATTCAATGCAAAAGCGGTTCCTATAACTGGAAACAGAAAGGAGGAGATATAAGAATAACTTCAACAACAATACTATACCAATGAATGTCATGTAGCAGATACAGAATACAACCCATAGCAAATCTAAACGCTATTCAATTACTGAGAAGAAAAAATGATAATTTTCTTCTCCTCATGGAAGCCATAATCCTGTGTTTATATATTTATAACTCGATATATGCTTTTCGGTTTGGCTTGTACACTTAACCTACCAATGTCAAACACCACAGTTGGTTGATGGGCATCTAATCAGCTTTTACAGCATATGCTGAATAGTTATGATACCTCCCTCTCCTCCACCTAATGATGCTAACAATACTAGCTTCAACAACGCATTTGTATCTGCAACTAATATAAATCTCCACTCACAAACTTTTCAATTGGGTAACTGCTGTTGTACAAATCTCAGAAAATTCACTTTAAACAAACCATCCAACATGAGTACACCAAATGCAAAAGACTAAACATGCAACAATTGTACTTATTTCTTCTATGACCAAGAGTATTTTTCACTCAACTATTAGGCTTCTAATGAATAGGATTACTTTACTTTACCTTCGGGAATATCACATGCAACAATTGCAATTTCAGCAAGGATCCATAGGATGAAATTTTGCACCTTGGGGTACTCAGCTTTACAGTGCTCTGCTAAATGTTTTCCTACACTTACCAAAAAAAACAAGAAGAAAAGGATGTCTAAGAACTCTTGAAACTATGGAAATATCACAATTTAGAGAAAAGGAAAAAGCTATGCAGACGTCATTACCTGTGACAACCCCTAGATTTGCTGCTAAGGATTGAATGATGAGGGCAGCACAGGAAGCCACCAATATGATCCAAAGCAACTGTGCCAAAAGAAGCGGTGTTAGTTAGGTCCATTAGGAACATAACAACCATGTGCAATTCGAATGACAAGATAGGACTTTGGTCTTGCATGCACCTCGACTATTCTCACCGGACAACCGTTTAACCCTAGAACATTTAGTTGTTAAGGAAACTCATAGGATATTAAATCCCAAGGCTTGAACTCATTGTCTTTAAGTCCTATATTATTTACATGGCCCTTATTAACCATTAGGCCAACCCACGGTGGTTGAATGTTTAGTACTAATTGAAAACTTGGAGATATTTTCAAGTTCTGAAATTTGTCTTGAGCAGGTTTATCAGATTAGGCTGGAGGCAGAACTGTATATATGTTTTTATATTCTATACCATGATAGTGTTTTAACAGTTGAATAGAAATGATGTAAATGAAGAAGCCTATGGTGAATGGTTCATCCCAGCAATTCATAGCAACATATTCAGTTTAATTCTCAATAAACTGATCCATCCATATAGAAGGATGTGGGGATAAAAAAAATTGAAAGATGATACCAAATTGTGACCTTTGACCACAAAATGATGTGTTTGTTGGTTGTTAAAAGTAAAGCAACGACATCGAGAAGACCACTTACGTACCCCATACTTGTACTGTGCTCCAGATTGTAGATCAGTTTCAACTGAAAATAACCATACAAAAACTTCAGAATCCCATTCATAATAGAATAAAAGAGACAAACCACAAATCTAGAAGTAGTGTACAAAAGAGAGAAACTACAAATCTTACAATTCCCAGGATCAATATAAGCAATAGAAACTAGAAATCCTGGGCCCATGTATGCAAAAAGGTTCTTCCAGCTTTTCCTCTGCACATAACACGCAACAGTAGCTCTGAGTCTCAATTAAAAAAGTTCCTTCAGCACTTTTGTCCATACCCAATACTTGATAGCTTACAAGTTGCTTAAACTTAAGCCCCATCTTATTCAAAGTACAATTAAATGACTAATTAACCAATAATTTGTAAATTCTCAACAATTAATCATCAGAACAACAAAAATTAAGGCTCACATCAGGAACAACAATCTGATCAGTTTCCGGGTTCTCGATCAACGGTGCGTGCGAAAAACTCTCATCTCCAGCCCTAGACAGGAACTGTGGCTGCCCAGAATTAGACCCTCCAGCAGCCATTTTATCGTTCCTCTTCTTTTTCCCCTCTTTTTGAAACGAAATGAAATCTGAAGTTAGCTAGAAAGAAAGCTCAGAGCAAACAAACAAACACAACCCATTTGCTATCTCCATCAGAAATCAAGTAAAATGATAAATTTAACGAAAATAGAGTAAGCGTGGACTCAGATAAGGAAGAATTACACAATATCCAGAACTAAAAACTGATCCCCTGTTCCTTTATTCCATAGCTGAATAGGTCAAAAACTCGAAAGAGAATCGGATTGAGACAACACAATCGAAGAATTGGGAATGAACGCATTTTGGGTAAAAAGAGAAAGGGGAAAAGGGGGCAACAGATCTCAGTTCGCTAAATTTTCAGCGATAGTTTCAAAGAGTCGAAACAGAGAATTAAGGCAAGTGATCCGGAAGGAAAACGAAATTGGAGAAATGGGTTTTGAAGAACGAACCTTAATCCAGAATATGAGAGGGCGATGATGATGGTGGTTCGATAAGCTGGTGGTCAGAGCTCCCGCTTTGCTTACTCTTTCAGACTTCTCTCTCCTTTAAATAACCTCCATACCTTCATTTCTCTCTCCTCTCTTTTCCTGTTCAGCTCCCTTCTCAGCAGCATCTCTCCCCTCAAAAATTTACAACACTTTTTAGATTAGTATACATTAAATTACAAATTTGTGTGTGTAATTTAAGCCATCTCTAAGTTGTAAATTGGGTTAATCATTAGTTATGATGGTTAATAATAGTTATGGGAACAACTTATATGTCATTTCATACCCAAAACAAGAAAGGGGTAAAATGGTGGGATTTGATAGAGATCATTGCAAATATGAATTAGATTTGAGATGGGCGGTTAGTTAGTTCAGGTTGATTAGAACTAAGGATTAAAGTGTGTGATAGTTGATTCTGATTTTTTTGATTAGTTGCTATATATGTTAGAAATTTATGATGAGAAACCTTAAAAGAAGTTTTAATGGACAAGTAAAAATGAGAAAGATTGAAAAATAGATATTGGAGTGTCGGAGTGCTACGACACTCAACTTTAGTTCTCATTTTTGTTGGAAGAGGCTGAAACCTTTTATCCTAGTTGAAGGATTCGTTGTCTGCTACACGTCCCTTGATTTCCAAGGTGTTGATAGTAGAGAATGGTCTCTGCATCCCCCTCTACAATGTGCAGGGAAAAAGGTCTAGTGTAAACGACTAAGTTGACTCAGATGTGGGTTAGCTTATCTAAAAGTTAGCCTTTTTAGGATTGTCCTCTACAAGCGTTGAGCACAGGGTAGAGGAATTTATCTTGAACAGTTGCCTCAAATGGAGTTTTGATGGTCGAGGTATGTTACCTAGTTGACTTCAAAAAATGGTGTATCCCCCAAGATAAGGTGGACTTGAGAGGCAACATGTTGCCTCTTATGTGAGAAATGGTTAGAAGGGACTGCTAGAATGTGGCTGACAATTTTGCATTGTTGGATATGTATGAAAAAGAAAAAGCAAGAGTTTTTTGAATATATAATTAGTGATTATTAAGGGGCATACAAATTTTCAGATCCATATCGAATGGCTATTAAGAGACAACCACATTGTAACAATCTTTATTCAATCTGACAGTATTTTTTAGTGGATCTAGTGGTCTCTACATCTTTCTCAAATATTGTGCAAGGAAAGTGGTCGAGTGAATACAACAAGGTCGACTCGCATGTGAATTAGCTTGTCTGAGACTTTTCCTTTTTAGCATTTTTCTAGACAAATGTTGATGACAAGTAAGGCTAAGGAATTCATCTCGAACAATCACTTTGGATGGAGTTTTGATGGTCAAGGCATGTTACCTGGATGATCGAGGAAAATGGTGCACCCCCAAGATATACTGGGCTTGAGACGTGGTTTGTTGCCTCTTGTGTGATTCCGAAAGTGCTCTTTTGCCCATTTTTGGGCTTATGACTTTGAACTCATATTGTTGTCATCTCATATGCATCATCTAACTTTTATTAATTTTTCTTAAAATTAAAAGTTTAAGAATAATTGTAAGTTTATAACAACTTCTATGGTTCCAAAGTTTAATTATAATATAGCTCCATAATTTAATGGTAGTTTGGTTTAACCGAAATTAATTATTTTGTATTTGAAGAGTCAATTGCTCAAATTGAAAGTTTAAGGACGTAACATAGAACTCTAAATATTAATATTTTAATTTTAATATTTATGAACAACATCTATCTAATAAACACAAGCATTCTTAGACATATTTATATACAGATAATTTATATCCACGTACATTTTATTCCAAACCCTCACATAGTTAGGGGACCATCATCCACAAGGGAGGTCTCTTTAAATGAGAGTATTTAATTTATTAAAAAGTCGTAAATTAATTGTTGACTATTTAATTTAAATAGGCTTTTTATTGGAACAAGATTTTAAAAAAATCATTTTTAACATTAATGCTACATTAATTTTGTTATAAAAAAAATCAAATATAGAGAAAAACGAATTCAAATCAAATACAAAACTCAATATTCCAGGTCAATAATTACTCAAAAATAGCAAAAAGAAAATATATTTCAAACAAATAATTTGTGTAAAACTAGGTAATGTGAGCACATGTTTTGCTTATTACCCCCAAAAAAAGTCCTTATGAAAATAGTAACTTTATCCCTTCTTTTTATTGATCCTTAAATCTTTTTTTCTTTTTCCTCTCTTTTTGACTAAAGGCTAAGAAGGCTATTAATCTTTTGAAAAGAACTAGTATTATACACGTTTCCTTGGGGGGAAGTTTGGTACATTAATTTGTGATTCTTACATATGTTGAATTGTCTAGGAAAAAAATTTAGAAATTTCTTATTAGCTTAGCTAGTAGACTTTGTGATTTATAAAAGTGAATTTGAGAGTTAAAATGCGAGTTCTCAATTCTATATCTCAATGCTATAGCAGGTACGTAATGTGGGATAAACATATTTGAATATCAATTTTAGACTTGGTTTACGACTACATATTAAGGAATAAATTTTAAAAGTTAGAGTCTATGTCGTAGCTTAGTAATTTATAGACTGAGAGGTGGATTTTAAAAGTTTGAGTCTAAACAGTTTAAGTTTATATAGCTGATAATTAAAAATAATACATGAGTAATTTGAAATAAATAGATCCATACAAGAATTAAGATTTGCTTTCCAATTTTATGCTACACAAACTCAACTCGTGAGCCAAACATCTTTTAAAAACAAATAAGAAACTACCTCAAACCATAATTATTTTAGTTTATCTAAAATATTTTTTTTGTTCAATTGATTAACTGCATGAGTCATAATACATCTACACATTCAGGACGACAACTCCTTCCCTTTGAAGCAAGGCTTTTAAGTCTCTCCCCGTGCAATCCTAAGTTTAGTTATGATTGAACATTTTAGGTAAGCACCATACAAGCAATCACCCGAAAGCTCTAGACTCTCTTTCATCTTTGACTTGTCTCAAATCAACTTAATCGCAATGACCTATACATTCTACTCAAAAAAAAATATTGCTTATACATAATCGAGAGTTAGAGAAGTCATCAGCCACTCTTCATGACTAATGTGCCTATTAGAGAAAGAGCTTTCACAAACAACCCATCGTCCTTTATGTATACAAAATTTGTTTGTAATCCAACCTACTCAAGCAAGTCATACCCAATCCAACTACTTTCTTTTTGCTCGTCTTATCTAATCAACAATCCATCAAATTCGACCACTAAGAGTCCATTTTTCTTCACCAAAGTGAAATTGATTTCAAATTTGGGTATTTCAAATGTAACTTTTTCAATTTCCACTGGGATCTTCCAAAAATAAAAAGTAGAATTTTCTTGTAAAACAAAAAGTATGTTATAAAGTTTTTTTAAAAAAGAAATTACACTAATTGATCCATCTTTCCCATCCCCAACCATTTTGTGAACCCTTCTTTTATTATCCAAACACATGGCCCTTTTCAAAGAGATTCCGTGGACCAATAGGAGCTCGGCATCAAAACCCCGGGGCCCACAAAACGTAGGGATCAGATCATTCGTTATATACGAATCGAGCACACCTGATTTCTACCCTTTTTTTTATCTAAAATTTGCTCTAAAAAGCATAATTCGTAACGTGTGGCGGCCGTATGCATCACGCACTCCTCTACCCTCCCACGTGCCGCCACGTCATCAAAAGCTCCCCCACTGGGTCTCACTCCCCAAAGTACAATTCATTAAAAAAACACACACAGCACTGACAAAAAAAAGTCAAAGTTCCGATGTTGACATTGACAGAGTTGGAAAATTGGAAAAAAAAAAAAGAGAGAAAAAAAAATCTTAATACTCTTTGCGGGCCCCACTGGGATTTTTTTTATAATATATATATATTGTTTTTGTTTTTGGTGTTGTTATTTGATTCGATGATTCGGAAATGGACGGTTGATGTTGGAGTTTGAGGGGGTTCCTATTTTCTTTTTTCTTTTTCTTTTTCTTTCTTCTTCTTTTTTGGCTGCCATTATGTTCGGAAGATAGAGGAAACAAATTGAATTCTTATGATTATTCTTTGCTTTTTATTTTTTGAATGATTGATCCATATTTATTTTCCCAATTTTTAACGTACAAATTTGAGAAGGGTTTTTTGTTATGTAGGTGCCAAATTTATAGGGTTTATTAAAGACCAAGATCTAGAAGAAGATCATGGGAGTTCAAAGAATTTTATTTAGTAGGGGCATAGTTTTTGTTCAAGCGATTTCGACAATTAAATCAAGAAGGTGATAGAAAAAAAAAAAGTAAAATAGAAAACTATCGATATGTTCGTGAAGAATTGCATGACTTCGAATTGAAGCTTAACCTATTTATAAAAAATGACATATCTAACTTAATAGAGATATGATTTGTTTTGGTGACTAATTCAATCAATGAGTGATGACAAAAAGAGGAATAAAAAACAACATAGCTTTTGTATACTGAAAAATAATGTGTGGCTTGAATAGATAATTCACCTAATGATGGAAGATTGCATGTCTTGCTAAGTAATGGTTTTTCTAAGTTAGGAAAGGTTGTTTGATTGAAAGTCGAGAAATATGCAGTACTTATCCGTGCTAGTGTGATTTGTCACACAGCAAGGGAGAATATGGGTATACCTTTCATTGAAAATTGTCTTGTCTGACAATCGAAATCTGGCATATATGCGATCATATATATCATGAAGTTATGGATATCAAGTAGCTTGATGGTCATGGTTTGATCACAAATGATCACATCGAGGCATGCAATAAGAAAGATGCCCAACATTTATGATTGAGATGTTTCACATTAGCAACTTTATCTTGTTTCACTTGCTCAATAATAATGTCGTAATAATTGAACTTTAATAACTATTTTCGACTTTCAAATATGTCCATCAAAATTGGAGAGTTTGAAGGATCTTCTTATCTTGTTTATGATTTGATTATATATTGAAGTAAAATTTGTTGTAATATTTATTTATTTAGATTGAATTGAACCAAATGACATGGTCACATAGAGACAGTTTAGTTTTAAATAATCTTAATTAATTAAAAAAATCTTTAAAAATTATAATAATGGTAGTATTTTTCTATTATGTTGAAAATTCTGCCCTTGTTAGGTGCCAGGAAGAAGAGACTTGTGTTTGGATTTTGTTTTAATTTGTTCTTTTTTTTTGTTTTTTGTGTGGAGAAAACCAGTCAAACTAATGTCTAGTCATATTTGTTTTGCTCATTTTCTATCTATTAGGTATAGATTGAGTATGAGAGGGGATATAAAAATTCAAAACTTTCTGATTCTACAAAGAAATTATTTTGCTGTCTAGATTTGTTTGATAAGATTTTTTCTTTAAAAAGATTATGATTGTTTATGAATTTTGTTGGGGGAATTACAAATAACAGAAGAAAATGGAGTAAATATTGAGAAACAAACACTTAAACAATTAGGTTGAGGTGTGGGTATCTCGCTCAAGATTCAAGCCCTCTGTTGTGTATATTTATTTATCAACTACTGGTGCAACAGTTCTTCTCTAGCATGTCTCCTCCAAGATACAACAACCCAACTGAAACATTATGTAACTCAAACCACTCTATACTATGAGGTTGAGCTCAAAGCTCCACAACAAAGAGCACCATTCTTTTGATTAATTGCTTGAGAAATATGAGAACTTAGAGAGAAGATAAGATTGAAATGTTATGTATTTGAGAGTGTGGTAAGAGATATATTTATACTAGAATTTTAGATCTAGGAATTTAATACAAAAATAAGTAATTAATTTTTAAACTTTTTAACTTCTTTTACCAATATGTTTTCTTCCTTAAAAAGATAGAAAACTCTCATAAATTAAAAACTAAAAAGAAACTCATATTTAAAAAAAATAAATATTAAAATGTTACAACAAATTCTACTCATATTATATTAGTGTATATGCATTTTAATATATTTTTTTAAATTAAATATTTTGTATTCTACTCATATTTTAATGGAACATTTATAATAGGCACCTTTTTTTATTGAATTAAAAAAATACAACGCTTTCTACTATGATTTAATTTTTTACATATATGTTAGTTGATGCATTAGTACTCAATTTAATCAATTAAATTGACTGTATTTCAATACTGATTTAGTAGGTATATATTTATGATGATAACCAGATGTCAATCCAACTCTTTTATAATTTTCTGGTCAGGCCTACTATGTATTTTTTTTTTAAAAAAAGAAATACTCTTTGATAAAACTATTTATGCCGCCAACAAGAGCATAGCTCAACTGACATAAAATATGTGCTAAAAAAAATATTTATGTCATCTCATATCTTTTTTAGGGTGAGTTTTACATGCTTATAATTAATTAAAGGAAAAAAATTAATTTTGACCCTAAACTTGGTAGTTTGTATCAATTTTAATCATAAACTTTCAATTTAACCAATTTTAACCTCAAACTTGGCAGATTATATCAATTTTATCCATGAACTTTCAATTTCATCAATTTTAACCTCAAACTTGGCAGATTATATCAATTTTAACCCTGAACTTTCAATTTCATCAATTTAAACATCAAACTTGAATAAGTGTATCAAATTTACACCCTTGGTTAAGTTTTCGTTTCAATCATCGGTAGAAATGTTTTCCACATATGTCCAAAGCCACTTGTTGCTCTATGATATGTGTTAGGATTTATGCCCTAAAGCCTAGTAATTAATAATTTATTTAATAATGAATAATAATTTTGATTATTTTATTTGCAATATAATATTATCCATTATACGAAAAATCCAAGGTTATTAGTGTAATCTTGAACAATATGTGGTTGACATATGAGAGGATCATGTTCAAGAAATAACCTAAAGAGTCATAGTATATGGATAAGGTTGGGTGCCTTATCCTGGTAACACTATTGATACGGCCCACTTTGTAATAGTTACAAATGATTTGATCCAAATCATTCATGTGGAGACATGTGAGTGGGGGTATCTTATACAATGAGTTTGTATAAGACTGGATCACGAAATATTTAATCTCTCTTTATAAATCCGTTAATTGAGAAGATTAATATTTCATCAGGATGATCATATGCGACTCGATCTTAATCCTGAGTGAGTTATGAACTCCTGCCTGTGAGGGCTTGTCCTTTGATTTGCATGGGTGAGAGTGGCTTTTGTAGCCGATTCAATATGCCTATCATTTTGGGGACTTGACCAAATAGGGAGCTGGGAACATAATCTCACAAGATGGAATTCACTCCTTCCCGTATAGGGTAAGTAGATGAGTAGTTCCCTTAAGTGCTGATTTCGGGACTTGAACAATGGGGCCCCACCCTCTCACTGGCCCGAGAGGGACTTAGTTTATAATTAAATTATAAACAAATTGTTCATTAGAGGATCAGTGGTACTTAAGGTGCAAGATGTAATTACAGGGGTAAAACGGACTTTTGACCCAGCTGTAATTACGAACAACTCGTGAAGGATCGACTTGCATGTAGTGATTATATCAATGGACACAACTTGTCCTACAGTGCATAAAAGTGCAACTCTAGTTCTATAGTGGAGTGACCCTAGAGTTAATGAATGAAAATTGATTAATTAAAGAGTTAATTAATTAATTTTGTATCATTGGAGCTTATAATCTGTAGGTCCATAAGGTCCCCTTGCTAGCTCATAGTAACACTAAAAGATCAATTTAGTTGAAAAACAAATTTGAAATGTTCAAATTAATATTTAATTTGAAGTGTTCAAATTAATATTTAATATATTAGATATATTAAATATAAAAGAGGAAAATATATTTATTGTATTTGATACATTGAATATTAAAATAATTAATGTATATTAGATACATTAAAGAAAATATATTTATTAAATTTGAATTGGATTCAAATTAAGAAATAGATGTCGTAGGAGAATTTTAAAGGTTTGAATAAGATTCAAATTGGTTAGATAAATATATTTTAATATATTAGATATTAAAATATATTATTTAATTATCTTCCATAGACCACTATAAATAGGACCCTAGGGGTGAGCCATTAGGCATTCTTCACAACACACATCTCCTCAATAGAGAGAATTGAGAATTCTCTCAAGACCTATTCCTCTTTAATCCCTTGTGGATTTTCTTTCAAGAGGCTCCCACAAGCCTTGGTCCTGTGTTCGAGTCATAGCCAGAAAGACTTTGTGGAAGAGATAAAGATCCGCCAGCAGAATCTCCATATTTGGAAAGTATTTATTGCTTAACCCTTGTATTTTAGTTTAATTCTAAATAAGTCAAAGACGATTCCTATGCTTCCGATGTGGGTTTAATTCGATTATTCCCTTCAATATGTACTTGTTTATTATTTTTTTTAAAAAAAATTACCAAAAAATAATTAAATCATTCCAATCGGGTCACTACCATCGTGAAAACCATAAACTCGACTTTCAAAAGTAGGACCCACACAAAAATAAATGGATTCTTGTGTTCTCCTCACCTTTGGTGTCGATACCAACGATAATGAGTGTGAAGAAGATCCAGACGGTGACATCATTGAAGGCGGCGATGACCATGGTAGTTTTGTCGACTTCAGTGGTGAGGAGTTTGAGCTCGACTAAAATGTGGGAGAGAACAGGGAAGTAGATGCTGGACAGAGTGATGCCTTGTGAACACAATGAACTGGTCGTAGCCGAGCCTTATCGACTCCATCGACAGCCTTATAGAGGATTAAAGTGACATCGACGTTGGAGAGGAAGGGGATAAAGATTCTAACTAGGGCAATTTTGAAAGCTCTAGGCCCATTGCGGCAGATGGAGGACAAATCGAGCTCGAGGCCTACAATAAATTTTTTTTTAAAAATTAATATTGGCAATCGATTCAAGAATGAGAGTACTCCATTGAGAAAAAATATGGTGCAAATAAGCTTTGTTTCTACTAAAAGCTGATGGATCGAGTAGAATCATGCCTTAAAATTAAAAAACCTCTCAATAAATGAAATATAAAGAGTAGCAGAATCAGATAAGATAAAAAGTAAAATAATAATAATAATAATAATAAGTCATGCTATGAAATCGAAAAATATTATGGGGAGTCTACTCCAATTTTCTTCAGCAATTTAAAAAAAATAATAACAAAGGTGTATTTGTTATAGAACAACACGTGGCTTTGGACATGTGTGAGAAACCTTTCTAATGAGAATTGAAATGGAAACTAAACCGATGGTGTAAATTGATACATTTATTCAAGTTTGAGGTTAAAATTGATGAAATTGAAAGTTCATGGTTAAAATTGATACAACCTGCCAAGTTTAGGTCAAAAATGATTTTTTCCCCTTAATTAAAGCACTTTTTTTTAGAAAAATGTTTTTTTTCTTCAAACTCAATTTATTAAAATGATTTTAATTTAAAGATATGTGTGTTTGGTTACATTTTTTAAAAAAGTTATTTTAGTTTCAACTTTGTTTGGTTGCACAAAGTGATTTTACAAATGTGAAATTCCAATAAAGAGAAGAGAAGAAGATGAGCAATTTTAAATTTGAAGGTAATTTTGTAATTTCAACATCCTTTGGGTTTTTTCATGTGGTTTTGAAATTTATTAATATGAAGAGTTTTTTAAAGTGATTTTAAAGTGATAGACCAAAAATTAATTTTTTGTTTATTTTTTGTAATCACCTTTAAACTGGTTATTGAAAAAATGATTATTAACCAATCTAATTATTTCAAAAGTGATTGTTTTTTATTGCTAAACACTCTAGATTTTTTTTTAAAAAAATTATTTTTAGTCCTTCATAATCAACTTACAAAATTAATCCAAACTCAATAATAGTTATTTTTCTTATCTATTTAGTTACCATTTATATATATATTTTTAAGTTTAATAATTATGAAATGGAGCATCAAATAACTTTTAAAATGATAATATGTGTCTTATATATGGAGTTATATTCGAATTCACTATTCAATCACTGTATTCATTCTAAAGGTCGTTGCCTAAAAAGTAAGACCATTTTTTTTGTATTTTAAAATTAAGGTGGTTATTTTATATAATATAGATTCCATGATTTATGGCTTTAAGCCCAACATTCAGGGCCCATCCAACAAAAAGATCAGATCCATGATTCCATTATATGGGCCCAGGCCCAAGTCAAAGCAGCACTTCAGATGGTTCAGAGAAATTGAATCAGCTTCAATGGGCAGAAAAATAGGCGGACCAATCCCTTCACAAGTTGAGAAATTTTGACCTTGGAACAGTGCTTCCAAGTAAGACCAAAGTTTGTTAAAAGAAACAAAAAAAGAAAGAAAGAAAATAGTGAGGACATGTTTCATAGGGATTTTTAGAATAACTTTTCTCTTTTTTGTTTTTTTTTTTTTTTATAATATGTGAGGTGGAAGATTCGAACTTCTAACTTTTTGGTCAATAGTATATGTTTTATATCAATTGAGCTGTGTTCATTTTAAAATTTTTTGTCATTTTTAAAATGACGAAAAATAGCATGACCAAAGTGACCAGAGTAATTTTGGTCATTCTAAGACTAGAGTGACACGTGTCTCTATTTAACATGTTTGCATGCATATTTAAATAACAAATATTTGAAGAGAACAAAGAGAGTGCACAAATCCAAATTTCATTTTTTCTTTTTAATATTAATACAATGTCGCAAATTAAAAGGTGAGGATTTGAACCTACGACCTATAATAAGAAGTTATAATACCTAATTGCTTAATATGCTCAAATATTTGACCATTTCAAGTGGTTGTACAAAAATTAAATGTGCTTTTTTTTTTTTTTTGTTCTCTCAAGAAAAAAAACTTTTTTTTTTTAATATACACAATTGGAGAAGATGGTGAACGAGAGGTAGTGGAGATGATAGTTTTATGCTTGGACTTGAGAGGCGGTTTATTCGTTTGGTTTGATTCGATATTTTATGAATACCTCTTATTGCCTCTTTGTTTAATAAATTATTAGAAACTAACTCCAAAATGCCATATTTTTATCTATGGGTCCTTTGCGAGGATTGATCCAAAAATATTTTCCACAACAATTTAGTGAATACTATACAATGAAGTCAAGATAAAACTTTGAGTCAAATCAACTAATTAAGCTCATGAATTTGCAAAAATATTCCTACCTTCCATAACCACGTGTAATTTATTGTGGTGATAAATACGTACTGTCTAATTGGTCAAATACTCTAAATGAAAATAACAATTTTTTTTAAAGGGCATAAATGTAAATAAAAAATCTAGTAGATTTTCATTAAAGAGGAGACATTTGTTGATAAGTTTGTATTCGTTTTGATTAGGAGTGATACAAATAACCAAAAACCAACCAAACCGAACCGATATATATATATATATAGCCTTAAAGATAAAATCCTAGTCCTTTTCCTTTTCTTTTACACAGAGCTGGAAAAAAAGGACATTGGGCCGGAAAAAAGATAAAAAGCCCATTTGGGCCCAAAACCGAAAATTGAACCGACCAAAACCGAACCGACCAAAAACCGAACCATTGGTTTTGTCCTTTATTGGACATCGATTCAGTTTTCGTTTTCTCTAAACCTATCGGTTCGATTCGGTTCTCGGTTGGGGCCAAAACCGATGAAACCGAACCGAGTATCACCCCTAGTTTTGATAGACCTTCATAGGTAATTGAAGTGTGTCATTTTCTATACATAAAATATTCAGGATATTCTAATGTACTTGAGAGAATTGGTAGTTTTACTACTCTATACAATAGGCTATTTCATTGCCCACCTTTTTTGAAAAAAATAATAATAATAATTGAATTATTAAAAAGCTTGTCCTTTTTTAGTTGTAATGTAACTATAAAGAGTTGTCATGGGTCTCACCAAAAATATTGAGAGTTTAATGTTCCAAAATGCAATGCTAGTGGGGGACCTCAAACAAGTTTCCTAGTTAAGATTTTGAATGAAAACAAATCATATGAAGAATGATACTCACTTTACTCCCACATTTAATTTCTTTTAATCTAAGTATTTATAATTTATAGATTATAATATATTAAATAAGATAGAGGGTTGAAATACATTTTTAATCTTTTACTTTGACTTTAGAATGTTTTAGTCTCTTATGTGCAACGGTTGACATTCACCTTAACAACTTTGCTAGTTTCTTATTATTTTGGTCACCAACTTTATCAATGACAGATACAATAGACTAGCATTAGTTTCTTTTCATTGGTCACCAACTTTATCAATGACAAATACAATAAACTAGCATTAACTAACCTTGATACAAGATCTTATGAGATTACCTTTATCAAATTTCTTTAACATATACTAGAACCTTAAAGAAGTGTTTGGCTCATAGGTAAAATTTGTGTACATCAAATTAAGGAATCTAGCCTATGTTTGGTATGTAAATTATTTGCTTTTTTCAAGCTATAAATTTGTTAAATTCAATGAGTTGCATAAACTCTAGCATATGAAACTCATTGTTTTTATTGTATACCTAATTTTTATCAATTACAAACTCACAAACCAAATGCAAATGACATGCACATAAGGTTTTTATAACTCAATTCATTTATACAATCCAGACATAAATTATATGAATCTAAACTTCTTTAAGACTTCATAAACCTAAACTCATTAAACTCATGAGTGGAACATCCTTTACAAGATTCAAAATACAAGGATAAGAATTGTATTCTAACCATTATATGTCACAAAAATTTATATACAAGACCCCCCAAAAACATTGGACAAAATACAAATAGTCAAAGCCCAAAACATAAATTTGTTATATGAAACTTGTCAAAACTAATAAACTAATCACACTCTCTAACAAATCCAAGTATTTTACAAGCAAATCCTCTAAGGTATTTACAAAGTTGACCAATTCTAAACACATAGCGATCAACTCCCACTGTCTTCTAATCTAAAACCAAAACCTTTCAAGCCTATACTTTATATTCCTTCCTCCTCCCAAACACATCAAACATGGAACTTCAAAGAAAAGCTTCTAAACATCAATGCACAAAAATGGCTTCTTCTTCTTCTTCTTAAATGGCCATTTTGCAGAGAATCCACCATTATAGGCACTCATTCTCTCCTTGCCAGCTCCAAACTATGTCTTTCAATGCAGGCCTCACATCCTCCTCACAGAACTTATTATACTCCAAAGTGTCGCCCGCTGACTTAGAGAACTCAACGACCGCCAGCTCCGGTGCAGCCTCGAAAACCTCCGCTGTCACCATCAACTTCCCTTTCCTCCCCTTCTCCTTGGCCTGCAGCCTCACCTTGAACTCCCTAAGATTAGTAGCCTTGAAATTCAGCTTCACAGCCAGAGATTGAAGCTTGGCTATAATGGCCGAAGCAGAGCACTTTGAAGTGAAAATGGAGGCTTGTTTCTTCTTGGTTTCAAACAAACTAGACAAGTCAAAACCAGATGACATTGAGGAAATGAACTCAAAGGCATTGTAAAAAGGAGGAGAAGATGACAACAACAATTTAAGATTTCCCAATTCAGAAATCTCATTGTTGAACTCATCTTTCTCACTAAATGACACTTCCTTTGTGAAGCCCTTTTGAAACCAAGAACTTCCCATTATCTCAGCCATTGAAACCCTTTTCTCAGGATCAACAACCAGAACCTTGGAAACCATTTCCATGGCTTCTGACGAAAACCAAGGAGGAAACTCAAACTCAGCCTTGAAAATCTTCCTATACAATTTCATTACATTATCAGCTCTAAATGGCAAAGTCCCAGCAAGCAAAACAAACAGAATCACCCCACAAGACCAAATATCCGCCTTAGCGCCGTCGTAGCCTCTCTTTCTGAGCACCTCCGGCGCCACATACGCCGGAGTTCCACAGCGCGTGTGAAGCAAACCGTCGATTCTGAGCTGCTCCGGCAGGGCGGAGAGGCCAAAATCAGAGACCTTCAAGTTCCCATTCTCGTCGAGAAGGAGATTTTCAGGCTTCAAATCACGGTGAGAGACTCCACGGCTGTGGCAAAAGTCCACGGCGGAGAGAAGCTGTTGAAAGTAGTTTCTAGCTTCATCTTCTGACAGTTTTCCTCGTTCAGACATTTTCACAAACAGCTCGCCTCCATTAACGTACTCCATCACAAAATACACCTTGGATTTCGTCGCCATTACTTCTTTCAATTCCACAATATGGGGATGACGAACCAACCCCATTACAGAAATTTCTCGCCGGATTTGCTCGAGAAGCCCCTCTTTCTTCACCCTGTCCTTTAGGATCACTTTAATGGCGACGCTTTCGTGGGTCATCAAGTTTCTTCCATAATAAACCTTCGCGAAGGTCCCTTTCCCCAATAAACGTCCCATTTCGTATTTCCCAAACAGAACATTCCTCGCCGGCGCCGCCTCACCCGCCATCTCCGATTCCTCTGCAACGAAGGCTAAAAAGTAAAAACAGAGTTTCAATGAATTAGAGAGTTTCAATTTGATGAGGAATTAGGAGAAATCGGAATGACCCAGATGAGAAACTTAACATTTTCGAGGAAAATGGTGTCCATTGATGAGAAAATGGCAAGGGGAAGTGATTTTCGGGGTCTGAAAACAGAGCATTTTCGGCGGGAAATGAAGAGAAAAGTGAGCTGTGGGCGAGAATTGGATGAATGGATATTGAAAATGATTAAAAAGGAGAAGATTTGAGAGTGGAAGATTGAGCTCCAACCATTGAAGAACACGGTTTAATTTTGTTTCATTTTGGCCGTTTTTGGGGGTCTGGAGCGGGCTGTGGCAATCAGCAGTCAGCACATAGAAATATCTAGGTTTTTTGCTATTTGAATAATTGAATATTTGTTCCAATGAAAGTTCAACACGTGGAAATTTTGTGGGTCCAAAAATATTCTCAATAATTCAGTTTAAAGTTTGAATTGTCGGATAAAGATGAGGCCCCATTTGGTTCGTTTTCTGAATAGAGAAATTCGAAAACAAGGTATTTAATGAAAATAGAATTGTTTGGTACAGGTTTGGAAATTACATTTTAATTTAAATAATTATTTAAAATGTGTTTGATTATATATTTATAGGCCATGAAATTAGTTATTGTGCCAACTAAATATTAAGTTGAATGTAAACTATTATTAATTAATTTATGAACATATTTTTTGTTATAAATTTTGTATAATTATTATTTTACAATACCATCTAATTTATAATATATTATATTATTTTTTTAATTTAACAAAAATAAATTGAGTTTATAACATGAAATACTATATTTATTAAAGTTTTTTTTTTATCTCTTTTAATATAATCCTGCATTTTAAATTTTCAAATTCAAAATCTAGATAGATTGAAAACATAAAGTCAAGTCACATTAAATGATATCAAGTAGCATTAAAGTTGACCACAAGTTGCATTTAAGAACTTGCAACTCATGCTTCATTAAAAACGAGTCAAGCTTCATTTATGGAACAAGGGTTTCAAGCTACTTTAAGTAGAGCTTCATTTACTCTTGGATGGTTACAAATACTTGGTTGGCTTATTAAAAACTCATATTCTCGGATTTATGGTGCCTTTCGATTGTATTTTTAGTTTTAAGTCATTTTATTTACTCTTTAGGTTACATTAGTTAATAGCTGAAGGTCATAAAATTTGAATGTTACAACTTTTAAAATACCTCATAGAAGGTCTAGGGTTTCATTTTGAAGCTATATAAAACCATGTAAGTTGTATTTTAGCTTAAAATAGATTTGGAGATGTAATCCAAAGGAGCCTTTGAGCTTTATATTAGCTTAGAGCTAAGTTTCTTTACGATTATATGTAGTTTAGGTTGCATGCTTAGAATCATTCAAGCTTGACTAGATGATCATACTTGCTTGTGGAGTGATTCGAATCTCAAACAAGTTTTCTTGCCTTGAGATGTTTGATCAACAAGGTAATTTGAGTTTTGCTTTCCTTGTTTTAATTTTCAAATTCGATTTGGAGTTTAGCAAGGTTGTTAGATCAAATCATCAAAGGTTTCATAACATTTTGGTATCACAACACTCCCTCACATGTTTACACTCAAGTATGTTTAGGCCACTCATGTTTGCACTCAATTTTGAGGAAACACTTTGATTCTTAATCTCACCTCTCAAAATTTGAAATGAAGAAGCCAATATAATTTGCAATCCAATGAATATTTGCACACAAAGACAAACAAACTAACTTGACCTATGGAAAAATTCAGAAATCAAACAAATGGCAAGAATTCAATCAAAATGACAAAGTAGTTTAGTATAGAGTGGAAACAAGGTGAAATTATGGAAGTTCAATGCTATGGTTAGATAAATGAAGCTCGAGGGCATTTAATGCAACTCTATTATTTTTAGAATTGAGAGAATAAAAACATAAAAGTTTTGAAGCTTATTTGAATCCATTTAAATTAATGGATTGAAATCTTTTCAAATCACATGTAATATTTAAAAAATTATTGTAAGACTCTTTATTTGAATAATTAATGTGAGGGATATTGAAAAAAACAATCTGGGATATTTTGGTCAAAATTATTTTCTTTCTTTAAATAAATTTGTAAAATATACATAAATTAATAAAAACAAAGAATCTCAATCTTAGAATTCATGGAAACAAATCCTTAATAGTAAAATTTTGAAAAATTGTAGGAAAAAAATGCACAAAAAAATAGCTAAAATCAGCTCAGACTTCAAAACTTCATAACTCCATACTAACAACTCTGCACCCCAACCACAAACTTCCTAACTCCTCAGACTAACTAGATTTTGCTCTTCGTCCAAAACAACCTCTTTTCTTTAGTATTTTCTTCAGCATTTTTAAAAGTTTCAAAATTGCTTTTAATTAACTAATTACACACTTATGAGCATTTAAAATATATATTTTTAATGAACTAAAAACACTTTTCTCTCTCCTAAAAATCATTCTACAGTCACTCTAAATTTATAAAACTCATTTCTCAAGTTCAAGTCTTTTCAAAAGTGTAAACCAAAACAAATGCAAGTCCATGTAATACCACTTTAATATTTCTATTAAATTTACTATACAAATTCAACGGCTCTACAAAGAATAGTTAGACCAAGTTTAAAAATCAAACTAAAATATTTAAAAACTTGAATGACTAAAATACTTTTATTTATTTGAAAATAGATTTTTATTTATTAACACCTCTTTTTCGCACCAATTGTATTTTGGCCAAATTGGTGTAGCCAATTGTGCAAGTTGAACACGAAATCTTTTGGATTTCCTTTGTATATCTCAATCATAGTTTGTCTTTTTATTTGTTCACTATAAATATATTCTATTTAGGGGTTCTGAAATCAAATGAGAACATTTTTGTAATAAAAATCCTCCAAAGTCTCAATCACTTTGTAAAAAATTCAATAATCAAAGTGGGACATTTTAAAAAATAAAGATTTTTTAGTAGTTGTTTTTATGACTAAATTATAGTTGTAAGTCCACCAAATTTCACAAATAGTTTCATTTGATTCATAAATTTCAAAGTCCTACAATTTAACCTTTGAGATTTTTGAAATATTTCTTCTCTCGTTGATACCACTTTCGATATTCAAGAACTTTTTTTTTTCTTTTTGAGTTCAACAACATGTGAGAGTAGAGAGATTCAAACATCTGATCTCTTGGTCAATAGTATATGTCTTAACCAGTTGAACTATGTTCAGATTGTCTTGAATGTTCAAGAACCAATTAGATTTATTTGTGAAACTTCAAGGCTAAAAAAAATATTTATCCCTAAAAGTTATTAGTAAAAAATCTCAAACATTTTAGGTGTTTGACTTTTTTTTTTTTTTTTTTCAATTCAACAAATGTAGGGTGAGGAACTATAGAAAAAATATAATAAGTATTTTATCCATTGAACTATGCTTTAAATTGACATTTTTCCTTCTCTCTTTTGTTTATTTATTTAATTTTATTAGATTGTTATAACCCTCCTACCAAATTTTGCTTTTCTTATGAGAAATAAGGTAGATCTTTTCAAAAAATTTAATCAGTTCACTTCTTAAAACTCTTGCTTCTATCTCCAAAAAAGAAATAGAAAGCTTGATTTGACAAAAAGTAGGAAGTTAAAATGACTTTTCATCTAATCTCTAGGATGGTTATAGATAGTGAATTAAATCTAATCATAGTAAGGTGTCATTAGATATTTTGAAGCTAAAATCAAATATTTATATAATAAAACAAAAATTGATAGAGAAAATGAAATGAAAAAAGAAGAAAAAATAAACCTAATTGTGAATGGATAAGACACAAAGCAAAGAAGTAAAAATAGAATTCAACTAAAGTTGTGTACTTATCAACTGATTGAAGGATTTTTTTTTCTTTTCTTAATGGTATATTCGAAATTCCTTTAATCATGTAAAGCTTCTAAATGGTTGCAAACATTTCTTACATAAAATATTTGAATATAATAATAATTTAATTTAAAGATATTTTAAAAAATCTAAAAAATCCTAAAATCTCAAACATATTATTAGTAAGTACTTTATCAAGTGATCTTAATTTAAACACTCGACTCTTAATTTCGTACGAGTGATACTTTCTTTCATTATTAGTAAGTACTTTATCAAGTGATCTTAATCTAAACACTCGACTCTTAATTCCGTATCAGAGATACTTTCTTTCATTAATTTTTCTTGATGCACACCTTGTATCTCTCTCCCTTTTTCCAATTTTCATCGACCTCCCCTTCCCTCTATGGCTATCCTCCTTTTTATTGTTATTGTTGCCATTCCCTTCTCTCCCTATCTTTTCCCTCAAGTCGTCATCACCCTCTCCTTTTCCATCGTCTCCTTCTTTAGTCCCCCTCCTTATCTAACCTTCTAGTTGTCCTTTCTAACCTTTCCTTTACGAGAAATTATTTGGTGAGGTCGCTACAAGATGGTTGATAGTTTTTCACTGTTACAAATTTATATTTAGTGGTTATTATGAAACATGAAAATTATTGAATTCACATCCAACAATTATTATAATGTGGCGGCCTCATTGAATAATTTGTCTCTCTTTACCCATCTCTGTCTACGTTTTGATAATAAAAAGCATACACCATTCTAAATTCTTAGCTACAAAGTTGAGAACTATGATTTGTAACTGATAAATGCACCAACAAAACTCAAAAATTTGAAGTAGAAGTAAATATATATATATAGAACAGCAAAGAAATAGATAAAAGTTGACAACGACAATTAATTAGATATTAGTGGCAACATTTGGGATAGTGGAGGAGGAGGCAGAGAAAGGAAAGACGGTCGATGCCTACGTCAAAAGAGGGGAGAGAGAATAATTCAAATCGCAGTATTTTAAAACTTAAAAACAATTAAACTATTTGTAAAACTTCTTGGGTTAAAAAGATATTTATGCTTACTATTAATTAAAATTTTTTAACAATTAAAGTAGCTGGTAATGATATCTTTAATAAGTCAACATGAGCATAGCTCAATTGGTTACATCATACTCCTTAAACCAAGAGGACATATGTTTGAATTCCACCCCAAAATACTCTTAATAAAATCACTTATTGATGTAGACATTCTTAAACACACTAAAATATCTTTTAAATGTAATAAAATAAAATCTAAAGATATAGGCCAATCAAGTACTCTTTCATTTGGTGGGCTTATGTGATTCCTCCAATTACAGTCGAGAAATTATGGTGGATGAGTCATATAATAAATATGTTTAAAAAAAATGTCCCATTTCTATGAAATTTACATTTATAGATATGTATCCTATTTATAATCATTTATAGATATATTTATAATCATATATATTAAATTTCTTATTTCCTTATATACGTTTTTCATAAATGTTATATATTTTGTTTTTCTCCCCCCAATTAGTAATATTTATGAATACTCTTCCATACATCACTCTCTTCATATTAAATTTAATATTTTATTGTATTTTCATTCTGTAAATAGCACTGGCTCATATAAGGACAAAAACTCATCATTAATATGTTGAATATTATTTGAATTTAATATATTTTAATAATATATCATCTTCTTCATTTCTCTGCGTCTCGTTTATATCGATTTAACTCCATATATATCTCATATATACCACGTTTACACCAATTTAACTCCATATATACCTTATACACAATTTTTATGTTATGCTCGTTGTAGGCACATATCCTGAGCTTTTTTTGTCATACATATATAGATGCAAACACGACAATATAAGTGATAATATTAAATTAAAATAATCCAATATATATACTATATTTATATTTATTATTCCATCTTTATTAAGATATGTATTCTACCTATTACATATTTCTTCATATACACTCAGTATATTTAGTTATTTACAAATATATACTCGGTATATTTGTTATCAACCACCATCATGTCATTTGCATATATATATAGCAAAAAGTGGTACACAAAATATATGCCTCATATTATCAAATATACTCCTACATTTAAGAAATATATACATAGTATGAAACAATTATACGACCATAAAGAACCCTATTGATGCCGCCACAACATACTGTTTTAAAAAATCCCTACGAATGCTACTGGTTGCTCAAGAGTGGCCAGACGTTGTTCAAAGGTCTCTCTATTAAGCAATCCCGACACTCATCTCCTTCACTGGTGACGTTTGAACACAAATAAACCCATGCGACATTCCCTAGTCTCTAGCAGCAATGCAACCTCGAGCAATTGTGCGACTACCCACGACATGAGTTTGTCCTTGCAATGACGGAGATCAACTGTTCGACTCTCCATGACACCTATGAGGAGCAACGATGTAATCCAACGCCACCGATAGCATCTTCGCGCTTGAATCGTTCTGTCGTTGAACATCAACGACTTTGACCAGCGAAGACTTCACGATCGAGCTTGCTATTAGCGGCAACTGTGATGATTATATTTAAAATTTTACCATATATACCAGAATATTCATCAATATGAGATTTATATACCCAGTTTATATTATATGGTCATTTATCATGTCATTGATATATTAAAATAACCTCATATTGAACCATACTAAATGGAGTATTTATACTTATTGTATGCAATGGTACTAATCAAAAACTAAATCCATATCAAATCTACCAAACACATCGAATACGTTTGAATCCTTATGAATACTTTAGGATGATGTCATTTTTACTATTTTGAAACATAATAAACATCATATATACTCACACAATCAAAGATAAATGATTTAGTAATCCCAAATCACCACCTACCGATACTAAAATTAGGGCATAACACAGTGCACAGGATTTCTTGTTTTTCAGACCCATTCTAAATGTTATTCTCACTAACAATAGTGACAGAATCACAAAGGAAAGGTAAAAAGTCGTGGGAAGATTCTTACCACTTCGTTTTCTTCAATAGATGGTTAGTCGAAGCAACAGATGGATGGTTGAAAAAGAATCGCCAAAGAGGATGTAACTACGTTTCTTAATTCCAAATGTGAGGGAGTGTAGGTGAATGTGAACCAATATTGGGAATGATATGAAAATGGAAAGGGAGCGAATCACGCCCAAATGAAGGTCTTTCCTTCTATGTTTCTTTTTCAAAAATATAATATATGTAATTATGGGCATAATGGTAAAATGGGCATGGGTTTGGGTTTCCACTAGACATTTGTGAAAATGGACAATAGTGAAATTGGATCTATAAAAAGGGTCCATCTATGTAGTTATCCCATTACAGCCAGCCTTTGGCAACAGTCCATTCTTATTGGGCCCTCGAATAAATGGGCCGACCCAAAGCCCTTTAAAGAGTCAAAAGCCTTCTATAATGGGCCGGTTTTTATCGGCTTCCCTCAATCAATGGCCCGTCTTTCACTAAAAATGGCTTCTCTTTTTGCTAGTTTTTGAACATTGGGCTTTTCTCACGAGTGTCATTTCAACAAATTGTTTTATTAAAATTGTCCCACCTCTAAAATTTTCAGTGATAATTCCTTTTCATTACATGGTGTGATAAGATATTACTTAATAAATATTATAATCTTAATTTTTTTTTAATAATCATGAATTGCTTCAAATTATAGCTCTGGCTAAACATGGAGAGAATGTAAATTACTAGACAATATTTAGCATAAATACTTTTAATTTAGATAAAATATGGTCGAATTAAAATAATACTTGACAAATAAAAGAATTTTTAATAATAATTTTTAGGCGACTTTTAAAATTAAATATTATTATATGATTGAAATAGCTATTCATATTAAAATTTTGTGAGAAAAAAATTATTATAATTCTTTTAGAGGTTAAATATACCAAATGGTTCATAGTAGTTTTAGTGATCTTAATTTGATTCTTAATGTTTTTAAATACTCAATTTTACACATAATGCATTAAAAATTCTCAATTAAGTACTTACATAAAAAAATGTCAAGATTTATCGACAAAAAGCTGATATATCATTAAATTCTTGTCTTATTATCATATTTTTATTTGGACACGTGGACATGTTTCTGAAATAATATTGTTTGATGATACATGAAATCAACTTGTCCATAAGCAAAATTCAACCCTTGCTTCACTAAATTCTATTTCTTCCAAGTAATATGTCCGTGTGTCAAAATATGTTAGCAAAATAGTAATTTAACGACACAACAACTTCCTATTAACAAAGTTTTACTAATTTTTTTTTGTAGAATTTAATTGAGAATTTTTAATACATTAAAAGTAAAATTGAGAATTTTAAGAAATTAAGGACTAAATTGAGGATTATTAAAAGACCATTAGTGGATATGTTTAGCCTATTTTAAAATATAAAAAGAACTTATTTTATCTAATATCTTGTATTAAATTTTTGAACACTTCCAAACAAACTCCTATTATCCTTTGTATTCATACATAAAGATAAAGGTTCAAATTGTAAACCAATGGACCGAATATTACCTGTTGGTAAGACCAAAAGAAATGAACTAAACTTTTGTTAAAGGAAAAAAGTAATTGAAAATTTTTATACTCTAGAAAAAAGTTACTCAAATCTAAAAATATTAAAGAACAAAAAATCCTTAAAAGTGAGAAATTTTTTGAAATATGTGTTGATAATAGTTGTCATTTATGGTTCTTATTCTTAACCATGATGATTTATTCTTCTTTATACCTATTTCTTTTTCAAAAGGGTTTTTATGCGTTGAAAGAGTTTTTGGTTCCCTTTGTTTTAGTTGTCTATTGTTGATCTTTATCTTAAAAGTGTGCAAGAGAGATTATTTTTAGTTGTTTAGATAGAAAGATAGAGACTCTGACAAAGGAAAAGAGTAACTTAATGAATGAGTGGATCATGACTCATAATATTACCTGAAGGAAAGAACAAAATCACGCTCAACTTTTATTAAATTATATATGTGCTAGAAAGAATCATATGTGACTCAAATCCGATAAATAGAAAAATTATACGATGCAATCTTTAAATTGAAAAAGATTGTGATGTGTTGGCAGTAAAAGAACCAATCTATTAGAGTTTAAAGCTTTTTACATATGTCTGTATACTGTATCTTTTGCGGCTAGGGTAGAGCAAAAGAATTTAAATACACGGTTAAATTTTTACATTTCAACGTTTTATATACATAAAATTTTCAATTAAAAAATTTAAGAGGAAAACTAATGAAAAAAAATGAAGATCTTAACTTCACACATACATATATAAATTTCTTAATATAAGACAAATCGAGAGAGGTCAATCATTCATTTTTCACTCTACCTCTAATTGTAGTTGTCATTTTGTAGCTCTGGTTCTCGACCTTAATAAACTATTCGCCGCTTTTCAATAGTGTTTTCTTTCCAAAAAGGGTTATTACCTGCAAAGTTTTATAATTCTTCTTTCCTTTATTTCATCCGCCATTGATGTCACATATAAATTGGACTTTGGAGAGATGTTGAAGTTGATTAGATTGGAAGTGAATGTGTTCGTTAGAATTAGAAATTAGAATCCCCAAAAAATAAAAATAATAAAATAAAGACTGTTGGCTTTATATGATTAAATGATCAACTGTTCCAAATTCGGCTGTCTCCTGTTCACACGCGTCGGTCGTTGATTGTTTGACCATAGACTTCCTCGCACGTGCCCTCAACTACTTTTTATTAAAAAAAAAAATTTCTTTTTCATTTTCAAAATTTCAACGTAATTAACTCAGTAATACAAAAGGCAATCACATGTCAATACCTTCCGGTGTAAATTTATTTTATAATATAACATATTTGTTATCCAATATAATATATGATTAAACATATAATAAAACTAACAAGTTTAAATGTTAATTAAGCATAACTCCAATAGTTTTTATTATAAGATCAAACGTTTGAATTTTTATTCTACTTTAAATAATCCAAAATCTAGCTAGTTCAAACAAATGGGAGACATCTGTAAATAAGAAATAGTTTTTTATTTATGATTAAATTACAAATTTGGTCATAAGCTTTTAACGTTACATCTAATAGTTTCCTGAATTTTAAAAGTTATCAATTAAACATCTAAACTTTAAATCTTTTATATAATAGATCTCTGAATTTTAAAAAAGTGTTCTGAAATTTTAATTTTATCTCTAACAAATCAAAAATCTATCTTTTTTTTTTTTCGAGTTAACAATATGTGAGGTAGGAAGATTTAAACCTTTGACCTTTTAGTATGTCTTAACTAGTTGAGTTATATTCAAGTCATCTATCATAAAATTTACATTAGAGATTTATTAAACATTGAGGGATCTACCATAAACTTTCCCAAGTTCAAACCGTGATTTATTTATTGTCTACTATGTGATTATTATTATTATTTTGAGTTCAATACTTCAATTACATGAATAATTTGTTTACATATCCAAGTCTTTTTGTTAGAGCATATGAAGAGTATTCGAGGCTCACCACTTTTGTTGGGTGCATGAGAATTCCAAATAACATCGTCATCACTAAATTAAAGTTAGGAGCATGACTCAAAAGTTAAGAGTACGTTTGATTGGTAATCTGAAAACAAAAATTTAAGAATAAAGAATTCAATAAAAACATAGTTGTATTTCATGTTTTTAGATATATGTGCTTGATAGCAGATTTAGAAATTGGATTCCTGTTCAAAATGTATTTGATAATATATTTAAAAATCATAAACTAGTTGTAATTATTAATTAAATATTAGGGTTGAATATAAATTATTAGTAATTAATTTATGAACATATTTTATGTTATAAATTTTGTATAATTATTATTTTACAATATCATATAATTTATAATATATTATATTGTACATATTTAGTTTAACAAAAATGAATTGAGTTTATAACATAAAATATTATATTTATTAAAGTTTTTTTTTTAATCTTTTTAATATAATTATGTATTTTAAAATTTCAAATTCACAATTTGGATACACTAAAAATATAAAAATGTTGTTTTCAGAATTTTTATTATTTGGATCATAGAATTTGAAAACAGTTTTAAAAAACACATCTGTCAAATGTATATTCACTAAGTTCAGTGAATCCGAAAACATAAAACATAATTAAGATTGCCTACCAAATTACAAGCCCTAAATTTTTGGTACCCCATATCTACATTGGTCTAATATTGTTAGCTTTAGACTTCAATTTAGATTAATTACTTTAAAACTCTACCCAAATAGTCTCATATCAATTTGATATTGTTTTTCATGATAAACTTGTTATTTTTCTATACTTCTAAATGGTGTGCGATTTTAGCTCAACCCTAAACCTTAAGGCCAATTATTGTTGCACAAATCTGACTCTTATGATCCATGACAATCTAAATCAGTTTTTAAACTAAATTTCAATATACAACACTTGTACAAAGAGAGACTCACACCGGTGTGACGCTCTACCAAAATACGCTATGATGCTTAAATTAGTGACAAACTGAGGTGTTCCAGTAATTAGTAGAGTATAAATATCGCATACCTGCCAATGAATAATGTTTTAGGTTAAATTACCATTTTGGTCCCTGTACTTTGAGCTCGGTTCAATTTTAGTCCCTGTACTTTCAATTGTCCAATTTTAGTCCCTGTACTTTCAATTAATCTCAAAATCAGTCCCCACCGTTAATTTTGGGTTAGTCTACCGTTAAAATTGAAAAAAAAATCGTTTCTCTCTCTCTCCCTTCTCTTCTTCTTTCAATTTTCTCTATCCTCATTTCTCTGGTTTCTCTACTCTTCTCCTTCCCCATTTCCCTTTCAGTCCTTTTTCTCATTTCCCTCCCATTTACTTTCCTCTGTTTTCTTCTTATTCTTCGAATAAACCCTTTCCGATTCTTCTGGGTTTTTTTTCATCGATTTCCTTTTTATTTTTCCCTTTTGAGGGTTTTTTTTCCATTTCATGTTTGGATTTCAAATGGGGTTCTCAAAAAAGTCCCAAATCGACAGCGGATTTCAAGCAGAGAGCAAAAAATGGGTAATTTGTTTCGAAAGGGAAATGGGGAAGGAGAAGAGTAGAGAAATCAGAGAAATGAGGATAGAGAAAATTGAAAGAAGAAGAGAAGAGAGAGAGAGATAAACGATTTTTTTTCAATTTTAACGGTAGACTAACCCAAAATTAACGGTGGGGACTGATTTTGAGATTAATTGAAAGTACAGGGACTAAAATTGGACAATTGAAAGTACAGGGACTAAAATTGAACCGAGCTCAAAGTACAGGGACCAAAATAGTAATTTAACCAATGTTTTATTATTTTTATAGGGAAACTATATGGACCCAAATTATGCTTGATTGAATGTCAAGTAAGTGGGCACAAGATTTCTGATGTGAATCTCGCACTTCCTTAAATAGGAACCTCAACTTAGGTTGAGATTTTTGGCTATGTGGTCGAAGTTCCAGAGGTGGTTGCTCCTTCTTCCTCAGCTCGGTAGTCACGTGCTCTGCATATTTGTCGACGCACTAGAGGTTACCCCACAACACGAATAATAAATTGACTTTGATCTAAAATCATTGTCGATATTGTTTATAAAATGAACCCATGATTTTCTTTACTTCTAATTAGTGTGAGATTCTAACCAAACTCTTAATAATCTCTCGTTGAACCCCCCCCCCAAAAAAAAAAAAGAAAAAAAACTACAAAATTTTCTTCAAATAATTACTTCTTGTTCTTTCCCTACTATATATCCATATATCCATATATATCTCTTTGGAACAATTGGTACCACCCACTTTTATGAGTTGTTGTACCACTAAAATCATTTCATATACAAAAATATTTATGAATTATTTCCTTCCAATTAAACAATCAATTTATTTAACAGTTATTATATCATTATCATTATCTTCAATGATTCCCAATTAAGATTAAGTTTGACCACGAAAGGATAAAATGTGGAAAGTTTAGGCTATTTTCCACTAGAAGTCAAAGGAGATTTTAGAGTTTTAATTAAACTACAAATCAACTAATTTCCCATCCTAATTTCACTCAACTTTGAATTTTTGGCTTTTTAAATTGATTTTTATGTTCAAACATTTTCAAAATTGATTTTTTATAATTTAAATTCGTTTTAATGTTTGGTAGATATGATTAATATTTCAACATTGTTATGGAAAAAGGAATTTAGGAGTTTGTTAAATAATGTCTCTTTTTGGTTCGTCCCTATACAGTTTTAGGTTATTATATTCCTATTAACAAATTGACATAGTATAATGATATCATGCCTATGTACTATTTATATCCACATGTATATGAAATGTTCTCTTAGTTGTTGATATTTGTATCAACATTTTTTTTTAGATTGGAGAGGTTGACATTGAAATGAAAGGAATACATACGTTTTTTTCCCATAAAATATTAGAGCTAAACATAAAAATATTGAAAGAAACAATAGAATTATTGACGGTATTAATATGAATTAATGATGATCAATAATCTATAATAACTTATATAAAGTGTTAACTTTTAATTCATTAATTCAATTTTTCGTGCGCATTTCCATAAATTCTATGATTTTTGAAAATATCCATCAATATTGATATTTTTTTCAACAATTCTATAAATTTTGAGAATCTATAATAATTGTGGAAAAAAAATCATTGTTGCTATCTTTGTTAAACTAATTACTATTTTGAATTTTGAAAAATCCTCCCATTAATTATTATCTACAAATAACCATCTTGTATGAGCCAATCCTAGCATAGCTCAGTAGATATGACATTTTATCATCCATAAGGTTGGTGGTTCGATCTCTCACTTCATAATAGTTAAACTCAAAAAATCATCTTTGTATATCTTATATGTCAAATTATATAATTTATTGAAGAAGTGTATGAGCAAAGAAGAATAACTCAATGCTATACTATTTGAATAATGTCTCTTCTATGAATTATAGGAAAAATATATACAATTTTAATAATAATAAAAAAATTCAATTGAAGGTATTATTGAAAGACTCATAATCAAAATAATCAAGTAAACAACCACGGGTTGATCTATAGAGGCAAAAAGGGTTGGGGAAGAGATTAAAAAATTTTGGGAGCAAGGGACGTTAAAAAAAAGTTACAAACCTAAATCTTACATAGGATAAAATATCTTAGTGTTTCCCGATAGCCCTTATGTTATAGGATCTCGCAAGTCTATCCCATGAGAGTAATCGAAGTGTGCATAAGCTGACTTGGATCGATACTCACGATATATATATATATATATATATATAAAAGTTAGAAACTTAAAATCTTATGTTTTTGGAAGTACTATATGTAGTATTTTGTCCCAATTACGTTATTTTCTCCTCTACGATGCCTGTTGAAAATCACCTTGATGGTCAAATTTAGGATATAGAAAAAAGAAGAATGAGAAAAGTAAGAGGTGTGATAGTTGAATAATACACACATTTCTTTACCTAAGAAGACGATTCTAACAAGACCACACTATATGAACAAGTTACTTTTTCGATCTACATCAAGTGACTCAAATAAATGGCAGAGTCTTTAAATATGACAAAATTGTTCTCATCACTCATCACGCAATATACTTGATTTTCATAAAAATTAGAACGATTCGAGTCAGCTCCAAATATAATTTGAAAGTCTTCTAAGACAACTAAAGAAAATAAATTTCTCAAAATTGAGAAAGGAGGCCAATAGAAATTTAATTCTTGCACAAGTGGCTCTATCTAAATTGAATGGCTAGCATAGACCCATAGCATTTGAATTCAAAAGTCTCTTTCTCTAATCTATTTTATTTTATTTAAAAAAAAAAGGAAAATCCAGCTGAAGCCAGTTTCCGTTTATTCATGAATGAGAACATAGGCTGAAAAGAAGTGCAAATTCATTGGACCACCACCAAACTAAAATAACATTAGGGAAATTATTTTTTTTATAATAAAGTTTTAATATAATAATTTAGATTCAATTACTAATTTAGTTCATAAAATTTTGTGTCTATTTAATACTTAAATTTTAAATAGTGCATAGTTCCCAAACTTTAATTCTTTTGTCTAAGAAATTCCTTAACTTTAAAAATATCCAATAGATTTTTAAACTTTAAATTTTGTGTGTAATATGTTCCTAATGTATTTGAAATTTTTTAAAATTAACTGATATATTAAATCTAAAATTGAATTTTATGTCTAATGAGACTCTAAACTATCAATTTTGTGTCTAGTAAGTCCGTAAATTTTAAAAAATGTCGAATTGATCTACTTAACTATTAGACACAAAATTAAAAATTCAGTAACTTATTAAACATAAAATTAAAAGTTTAAAGATTTATTAAACACTTTTTAAAGTTCAGAAACTTGTTAGCCACAAAATAGAAAGTTCATAGACGTAATAGACACAATTTAAAATTCAAAAATTAAATAGACACGAAGGCCGACAGAGAATAAACTTATAATTTAACAGATGATATAAAATAATTTTTTTAATTATTATCGTTATTATTTGTTTGGTCCTGGTCAAGCCCATCGCCAAGACTTTGGAATGGTACGACGCCGTCCTGTCGAAATCAATGTTCTTAACGTACGTCGGTCTCCGCTCAGCTTTCATTTTGACTTTTCGGTATCCTTGTCGGATTATTACAAGTTGCACGCATGTTTTGTACAACCTTTTTTTTTTTTTTTTGTCTTTTTTCTTTTTTTTGGTTGGGGCCGGGACAAGTCTTAATTTGTTGCTTCTCTTTTTATTAATCTCTTTCATGTCAACATTTTCTATCCTTCATGCACCTATATCTAAATTAAAATTGGATTATTAACTATTTACCTTTAGACTTCAAAACTTTAATGCATTGAATTCTTAATATAAAAAGAAGTTCAATGACTCTGTCTAAATTTCATGCGAAGCGTCAAGATACGATGAACTATGTATATACATGAACAAGAGAAAATAGTGTTAAAAGGAATTTTTTAAACAAACTATGTGAACTTGTGTGCGTTTTTTTAATAGTTATAAATTTACTTTTTTCAAACTCTAATGATTGGTATTCATGTTTGGGTTAATGTTTTCTTTGATTTTTGGAGTTACATGTTCCCTCTCGAAAGTAAATTCTATGAATATTGGATTAAAATTTTAATAAAATATAAAATATATAAACACAATTACTTATTTTAAGATGTAAAATACTTGTCAATGTGTGCATAGCTTATTGAATAAGAATACCAATCACCGATCCTGCACTCCTATAATTTATTGAACAAAATAAAAAGATGTAAATTACTTATTAATTAAATTTAAATAATTTTAGTACGTTTTTTAATTTTTCTAAAGAATATCAAATCAAATATATATATCTTTTTAGGCATCTCCATGAAGTTGAGACCACCCTTACATTTTTTTAGTCTTCCACTTTATTAGGATACTTTATCTGGCTGGCCAACCAAACTTTTCACTTCTACCAATGTTGGGATATAATTAAAAGAGTTTAGGATATGTATGGTATATATATTTTGGCGTGAGGGGACGACCAATATAATCAAATGCACACTTGATTAGATTGAGTTGAAATTAAGATAATAATAAATCACTTTTTTGTCACTCAAATCGATTTGAGTGTAATTTGGAAAAAAAATAGGTTTCTAAATTGTGGGTATTATCATGTACTATGATTGACCGACACGACAACATATCTTTCTCTTCAAGTTAATAAACGAATTCATTTTAAACATAAACATGTATAAATATATATAATGTCAAACAATCACTCCTAAAGTGTATGTATTTTTAATTAATCTCGTTGATAAATCGACATATTAATTTTGCATATAACAAAATCACAGCTAACAAGTGGTTAGAATAAATCGCGACCAACCACCAACAAATATCGATATAGTCAATTTCAGTCGATTTGGTCGGTTTTTCGAATTTTTTTTCTTGTACACACTCCTAGCAGCAACCAAATCCACCTTTTGTCTAGAAGATCAAAAAGATCAGACCCACATAATGCCTTTGCTACGTCTATTAGAATTCAATTACCAAATGTTTCAAACAAAGACAATATAAAATAATTAAGAGAGAGAGAGAGAGAGAGCAAGTGCTGTTTCTTTTTTGTCTAAGATTTTGACTTTTAATTTCAGATTGAAGAGAGGAGAGTTTTGAGAAATCCAAATAACCTACGGAATTGAATGTGTGTTAGAATGACTTTGACTCCAAAACATGGATCTCTTCATTTGTTTGTTTACGACAAAAACATTATGGTTTTAATAAGAAGTATATTTCGAGGAATAAAATACATTTTCTTTAGGTTCAAATGATATATATATATCAAAATCTCTCTCTAAAAAGTTATATGTAGAGAGGAATAGTAGTCCACCAATTATACGAACTTGGAATTTTTTGAAATGTGGGGTTAAAGATATTGAAGCATAACGTATGAAATGATGCTAACTTTTATTTATTAATTAAGTGGTCTGAATTGATCTTGATCGTGACTCGCTTTTTGTTTGGAGTGAAAAATATATAGTGATTCAATCAAAGAAAAAGATTCCAATTTAGTATTGGTCAAATCACTAATTTTGATTTTGATAAGTGGATCATTTTTCCAAAGTTGAATAATCTTTTTTATCTTAGGGTAACAATCAATTTAAAAATTCAATATTGATTAAAACTTTGGGAAGATCATAAATTTCTAACAAAAGAAAAATAATAGCTTCATTAGTATGTCTTTGGAGTATTCTAGAAACAAAAATGTTTATGGACTTAAATTATTAGCAATTATTATTTTGAGAGGTTTATCCTCATTCCTATCACTTTTTTATTAATAGTATATATGGTTTAATATTAAATGAGGTAGAAGAATAGAAGCAGCACCATTGAAAGAGTGCATAATAAGTTATTAAATTCTTCACATATATTATATATATTTGGGTCATGGGAGTAAAATTTTCATATCAATCTTTTCTATATGTGGTAACTTATAATTTATTGAAAATGTATCCAATTTTATTTATGAATTATGCAAGAAAATTGTGAATTCTCATAATTTTCATGTTTTTTTTAAGTACTTGTTGACACTAATATTATATGAATATTTTTATTTGTCATCGTTTGTCGACATCTATATTTAAATATTTTTAGCTTGTGCTTAAAATTTTCAAAGCCTATCATTTTATATTATTTGTGTTCGATTATGAAGTAACAAATATAAGAAAATCTTATGGAATTGAGATTATTTGATGGATAATTGAATCTAAGTTAGGATGTCTTTTTCTTTTTTTCAACCTAATTATAATGTTAATGTAACTGTTGGAGCCTTGAAAGAAAATTAAAATGGTTGAGATGACTTAATAGATTTCAAACAATTAATAATTGATATTTGGTCCATTGAACTTCAAATAATGTGTAACGTAACCATAAATACATAAAAAAATACTCCTATTTGATTATATTGTTTCAACATTATTTATTTTTCATTTATTCAAAATATGTCAACCTGTATGAAAGTATGAAATTGAGTTTTGGTAGAGGAGAAAATTTTGAAATTTTCATTATAACTTGAAGAATTCTTTTTTTTTTTTTCAAAGAATTTGAAGAATTCTTGGCAATAATACATTTAAAATATAAATGACCTAACCTAGCTATTAGTTTACAGACTTTTTGTTTCATAATTACTTTGCATAATGTCACCATGTACTTGCGATGCAGAGCGGTCGACGTCCTCGAAAAGAAAGATTTTAAAAAAGAGTCGCCACCAATCTTTTTTTATGATGTGATTGGACAACCAAAATAGAATAAAACAACTTTTTTTGAAAAAAAAAGTATGCAAAAACATGATTTGGGCTCGGGAGTTGTTTGTGTATGGAGAAGGTGTTAGCACCCCACAAACACCCATTAAAAAACGGTGGCCAAATTTTAACCTTGAATTACAAAAATTTTTAGAAGAAAAGCTTATTTAGGGAAAAATAGATTTTTAAAACAATGTCTTATTTTACCTCTCATTCATCCAATATTTGAAGTCGTGATCCCATAAAATAAGTGGATAAATATCCATCAATTTGACTATATTAGAAATATTCCAAAAAAAACTTAGGAAAAATTATCCACCTCAAGAATATGAGAAAATTTTACAATTTCTCAACTTTGTCATAAAATAGCTTTTTATAAAAGATTTTTTTTTAAAAAAAAAACAAAAATTTTATTTTAATTAAATCCATTTCTTTTCTTGGGATCAAAATCTCCGACTCCCAAAGATAATGATCTCTCACCTCAAGAATTCTAGAAAATTGGACTCCCAAATATTTCTAGATTCCGTCATAGGAATTTAAAAAAAAACGGCCTTGAAAATCACCAGAAAAAAACATTAAGAAAAATCAAGAAAACCAAAGTTAAGCATAATAAATAAGTGCAATGTAAAGATAAATTAAACATGCGTAATAATTTATTCATAGCAAATAAGTCAACAAAACAATATGCAAGTATGTTAAAAATTTAATACAACGTCTTGGAGTTGATTTTGGACTTCCAAAGAATCGATTCCTCACCTCGAAAAAACTAAAAAATCAGACTCCCAAATATTATAGATTTCGTCGTCGGCCCTTTTTTTTTTTTTTGAAAAAAAAGTATGAATTTAAAAGATTAACACAATACTTTATAACAAAACAAATACATATATCAAATTGATAATATAGAGAATAGGAGAAAAAATGAAATTTTACATTCAAACCAAACAAAAAAAACAATATTTAAAAAAAATACAACACTAAAAAATAAATACAAATAAAAAAAAAGCTTGTTTCAAACAAAATTTAATAATAAAAATAATAAAAATAAATCAATAAAAAGGATAAGGGTGCGTCAGTACACTGAATAATCATAATAATAATATAGTTTGAAATATTAACAAGACATCTCACACATGAACTATTAATGTGAAACGTATCAGTAAGAAATAACATTTTGCATAAATCGAAACACAATTCCTTCACTAAAACCATGTTTAACTGCTATTACACTAAAAAAAATTTAACTATTGAATTAAGATAAATTTAATCTTTTTTTAATCTACTCTTAATAATTCTCCTTACATTTGGTTTCAAATATAAATACAAGACAAGATATGTGTTATTAATATGAAATGAGGAAAAAAAAAACTATTAAAATGCTTTTGAAAAAAAATTAAAAGTACATACTTGTAAAATGCTTTTAGCTCAAGTTGCATGATTGAAAAACATTTCAAATTATTCCCTTCACATTTAGTTTCAAATATAAATACAAAACAAGATATGTGCTATTAATGTGAAATGAGGAGAAAAAACCAATACCTATAAAGTGCATTTAAAAATAGTTAGAAGTATGTACTTGTAGATTGCTTTTGGCTCAAGTATATGATTGAAAAACATTTCAAATAATCCTTCCACATCTAGTTTCAAATATAAATAAAAACAAGATATGTGCTATTAGCATGAAATGAAGAGAGAAAATCAATACCATTAAAGTACTTTTGAAAAAAGTTAAAAAGTACACACTCGTAGAATGTTTTTGGCTAGTGTATGACATAAAAGGTTTTTTTTTTTTTTAATTCTTTTTATTGAATAGCATATTTCAAATAATCCTTTTCCCATCTAGTTCCAAATATATAAATACAAGACAAGATATGTGCTATTAATATGAAAGGAGAAAAGGCCAATATCATTAAAGTGCTTCTAAACAAAGTTAAAAGTACTTGTAGAATGTTTTTGACTCATTTCATAGCTTTCACTTAAACAACAGACTCGATGAAATTGAAAAGGTCTTAATTCCATGATAAAAGAGCTTTGTTCCCAAACAAATTTTTTCATCAATATTAAAGATCACATTGGTTGAGAATATAAGTCAATGTTTCAATCCTGCATTTGTCTAGTCTATTGTTTAGTGGATCTTTCGAAGATATGAAAATGTAAATAGAAAGTATTGTTTGGAAAAGCCTCACGAATTGTTGCATGACCTAAAAATATTTTAAAAGCACATTTAAAATGTAATACCAAACATCAAAATGATATGATTTATTGTCCAAATTTATTATTATTAAAGAACTTAAGCTAAAAAGTAAAAGCACTTCTAGAAGAAGCGCAAAATTAAGCATGGAAAAGAATGAAGTGATCGAAGTGGAATAAATTATTAAAAATAGCAAGGGTGACGTGGCATAGAAAAATCCACTTGGCTAAGCACGTAATATATTACATGGATGGATACGGATGAATATTCTCATTCAAAACGTGCATGACTTTTTTTAAAAATAATTATCTCATGCATGACATCATTTTGTGGGGCTTTGTTTTGACTGGTAATTGCGTATTTAAAATTAATTTTCTTTTAATAATTTTTTTTGGGAAAAAAAAAAGAAAAAGAAAAATCCAAATCTCCTCGGTCCCGTCAAGTCAATTCCACGTGTTTTACTGTTGGGTCTTGTTTGGCACTTCCAATTTTTTCTCCATGAAATCATTATCTTATTTACTATTAAATCTAACTCTTCCAAACAATAACTAATTAATTAAATTAACTCTCCCACTTCTAGCCAACGTTGAATTTACGCTGAAAACTAAAACAACAACCAATTTTCTTTTGGCAACTCCCTTTGAATTTGACCCAATCACTTCATTCCACGTGGACTACTCTTTTTTTTTTTTTTTTTAATTTCTTTATTTGAGAATTTCAAGATTGATTCATGAATAAATAGGTTCAATGACTTTCATCCCATTTTAACTCTTTGAATTATACTTTTTAGTTTAAACTTCATTTTTTGTTTTTGAACTTTTAGACTGATTTAATTTTGATGTCTACATTTTTAAAAGGTCTATTTTTAGTCTAGAAATTATTAAAAAAGTAATCATTTTTTTCTTCCTATTCACTCATCACTCAATATTTGTCTTAGCCAACTTATATGGCTTGGATACATGTCTTTTTTTTGGATCAGAATAAAATTAAAATTACACCATTGTTAGGGATCGAACTCAAGTCACCCGCGTGACAGGTGGGAATACTTACCATTATACTACAACAACTTGTTACTTGAAGACATGTATGTTCAAAATCACATTATTCGTATGTTAAATAATAGGTAATAATATTTTTTACATAAATTAACCAAAATGGTTTTTTTTTTCTGACAAAAGTTCATGAATTAAATTAGAGATTTAAAGGGTGGGAGGTCGAAAAAAATATTTGAAATTAATAAATATATGTCAACATTTATATGATTCGTATGTGTTAAAGCTAATCGTAATAATTTTCTTTTCGATTGATACTTTTATAAAATTGAGACATGAAATAAAGATGTCAAACATTGCGACGTGATTTTATCTTTTCAAACATGAAAACAAACAAATAATAATAAAAAAGAAAGAAAGAAAGAAATGGAATTTTTAATTTGATGAATGGGAACATGGTGGAAAATGAATGTAGCAACGGGTTCAATGGACTTAATTTTCAAGAAAAAATTGTGGGCGAAAAGGAATTAATTGAATTTGGTCAATTTCTCCAAATTTTCATTCTTTAGGGGAGTTCTTTGGGTTTGGTACATTCTCCACATTGCTAATCTAACGAACACATGATTTTATATATATATATATATATATATATATATATATATTCTTTTACTTCTTCAATTAGGGTTTTTCTTTTTTAATTATTGAGTACTTTTTTGCTATAAATTTGTAAAATCATACCCTTTTAAGACAATTAGTATACATCTTACATGTAGGTTTCACAAAGAGTTATTTAAATATGTTCAATCTCTTTTGTGGTTTAGTTTCACTTTAGGAACCTTCTTTTATTTTTATTTTTTTGTATTTAAAATTTTTCATATTATTTTTTTTCCAGATTTGCAGTTGTATAATCTTGAAGACCTATTTTCCAAAAATACAGACGAAGACGAAGATTGAAGCCTTCAAGATTAATTGTTTTCTTTGCGATGTATTTGTTTTCTTTTTTCGAACTCTAGTACATATAGAGATTGAACATTTTGTAATCAAATTATTGCATTTCAATACTATTGCTTTTTTATGATATTATTTTTTGTTTTAAAATGATAATATAATGAACTATCAAGTAGTATATAATTAAATAAATAAACAAATAAAAAAAGAGAAAAATATATATTTTTCAAGGTTTTGCCGACGCACATTGCGTCGGCAAAAGTAGACTTCTCCCGAAGCATACATTTGTCTTCGGGAGAAACTTTTTCCCGACGCAATGCATTACGTAGGGAGAAATCCGTGTTTCCCTACGCAATGTCCTTTTTCGTCAGGAAGTAGCTTTCCCAACGACTCTATGCCGACGAAATTGCCGACGAAATATTTTCATTGGCCAAGACTTTTCCCGATGCAATATAGACTTTTCCCAACACTTTGTTGCGTCAGGAAAACTTAAAAATCTTATAGTGATTCTTGGAAGACCAAAGACTCTCTAAGACAAGTCCCTAGGTACTGAACATTCTTGGAAGACCAAAGACCCTCAAAGACAAGTCCTTAGGTGCTAAACATTCCTTGAAGACTGAAGACTCTTCGCAGACCATAGACGCTTTGAAGACCAGAAAACTTGAAGACTTTAAAGACCAAAATATCTTTGAAGACAAGTCAAAGGCATTTGATGCATACAAGACTCCAAGACTTCAATTGTATCTTCAAGAGAATCAACAAGTCAAGGGCCGATCCAACAATCAACAAGTCAAGAGCCGATCCAACGATCAACAAGCTAACAGAGATCAACAAGCCAAAGGTAGATCCAACAAGGTCAACAAGCCAAAGGTCGATTAGAAAAGACCAACAAGGGCGTTCGAGAAGAAGCTTTTAGCCCTCGAGACATTTGTATATGAGAAAGAAAGAATCAGATGAACAAATTAGAGATTGTACCACACCCACAAAATTAATACAACTATAAATTTACTTACGTGTGTCTCCTTTATTTCTATTATTGAAATTACGTGTGAACAGTGGCTTTGATAAAAATAAAGCAAGATATAATTGTGTATAGTCATAACAATTAATATTGATTAATCCTTAACAACTAAATTAAGCAGCCAACCTGAGTATAGCTCAACTGGTTAAGACATATATCGTTAGAATGTTGATATAATTAAATTTATCATAACTCATCAGCTTAAACTTTTGGGTTGATTGATGATTTAACATGATATCAAAGAAGGAGATCATGTGTTCAAATCTCTATAATGTTATTTCCTCCTCAATTAATATTGATTTCCACTTGTTGAGCCTTTTACAAATTTTCAAACCTCACAAGTGAGGAGAAGTGTTAAAGTGTTGATTTAACATAAATGACCAAAATGTCAGAAGTTCAAATCCTCACCCCACATGTTCTTGAATTTTAAAAATAATAATAATAAATTGAATATACCTCATCTAGTCAAAACAAATTCCTTTAAATTATTATTATTATTTTTTTTTTGTAGAAAGAGAGACTTTTTTTAGTTCAACCATATATATATGTAAAAATTCGAATTTCTAACATTTTAGTTGAAGTTATAATATTTTAATCAATTGAGCTATTTTCAAGTTGACCTTAAAATTAAAGTTATAAAATCAAATTTAGGTTTGAATTTTAATACTTTTAAAAGAAATTATAATAATAATTAACAAGTGGTATCAATAATGAAGCGTGGGAGATGGAAAAAAAGGACAATCGAAATCAAATGGCTTGACCACAAATTCAGATGGTTTAAAAAAGTGACGGTGTTGAATAATATAATTTAAAAAAAAGAAAAAGAAAAAGTCTGACGGTGATGAAAAAGAAAAATTAGGGTTTGAGTCAAAGTCAAGTCCTCCTTTCCTTTTTACCATATCATCCTATTCCTCTCCACTTCCCACTCACACCTTAGGGCTAATTATGGATTTTACACACCCATTTCCATTTTCAATACTACGCCGTTTTTTCTCCACTATATGTTTTCTTTACATCAAATTGAAATTTGATTCTCGTCCTTTTAGAGTTGCACTTATTTTACTTTTAAAAGTTTAGTCAAAATAACATTTTCGTCTTTGTATTTTAAATCGTATTTCATTGTAGTCAATATCCTTCTAAATGTCTAAATTCAGTCTCTGTATTTTCAATAAATCTTAAAACCAGTGTCTATTATTAGATGACGATTAACTTTTCTAAAACAAAAAATAAAAAGTCTTTATTAGTCTTTTCTTTATAAATTTTGGAAACATATTCACATTGTATCATTTCGTGCATGGAAATTAGTATTATTATTTTAGTTAATCTCGATAAAAATTAACTTCAAACTAAAAAAAAAAACTAATTTTAAGATTTATTCAAAATACATGAACTAAATTTGAATATTTAAAAGTACATGAACTAAAATAGAACAAATCATAAACTACATGAACTAAAATGATATTTTAACCAAAAAGATTCTAGTAAAATTTTGGCTAAATTATAAAAAATACCACTGAACTTTGTACTTTGTTTCAAAAATACCTCTGAACTTTCAAAAGTTTCAAAAATACCCTTGAACTTTCAAAAAAAGTTCAAAAATACCCTTACTATTAGTTTTGGATGGAAACTGTTAGTACTTTGTTTCAAAAATACTCCTGAACTTTGTAATTTGTTTCAAAAATACTCCTAAACTTTCAAAAGTTTCATTAATACCCTTAAACTTTTAAAAAAAGTTCAAAATACCCTTACCGTTAATATATGGATAGAAATCGTAAGTACTTTATTTTAAAAATACATTTGAACTTTCACATTAATACTCTTAACCTTAAAAAAAGTTTTAAAAAAATGTTCTTACCATTAGTATATGGACAAAAACTGTTTATCTACACCTAATTACCCCTCTCTTCTATTTCTTCTTTCTTCTAATTTACTTTAGTCTATGGCTTAATATTTATTTATTTTTCCTCTTTTTTTCCTGTTCTTTTTCAATACCCTATTCTCTTTTCTTCCATTTTTCTCTAAAACTTCTTTCATTTCTCCTATATTCTTAAATATTAGAACTTTAAATTAACATGAAGAGTTATCTCTCATTTCTAAGCATGCTCAAACATAAATATAAGAAATTTCAACACCCAAACAGTCAATGTCTTTGAAGTTATTTTGAGTTAGAAAGAACTAATTTGAAAACAACTCATATAGATACCCTCATTTTTTTTTTTCATATAAATACTCTCATTTTTTGTCCATTTGTCTAATTCTCAATCATGAGGAAAATTCTTAACTGACCATAACAAATAGACTAATTTGAATTGCAAAAAGAATTAATAAAATCTTCCTCCGCTACAAATTTAGTAATGCATATGTTTTATTTCTTTTCCCTCCCACTAGATGTCCTCAAAATTATGACCCAAATTCTCAACATGTGTCTCTCTTTGTGTATTAAACCCAAACATACTAACATAAATTACTAACATACAATTTTGTTAAAGCATTTAAGTCCTAAGTTTGCTTGGGTGGTTCCATTATTCTCCTTCTTCTTGCTATAGTTTATAAATTTTGATTGCAGGGGTAGTTTTAAAGATTAGAAAATGGAAGAAGAGAGTAAAAATGGTATTGAAAAAGAAAGGGAAAAACAGGAGGAAAAATAGAGAAGTGTTAGGCTATAGATTGAAGCAAGTCAAGAGAGAGAAGAAATTGAAGAGGGAGGGAATCAGGTGTAGATAATGTTTTTCGTCCATATACTAACGGTAAGGGTATTTTTTAACCTTTTTTTAAGGTTAAGGGTATTAATACAATTTTTGAAAATTCAGGAGTATTTTAAAACGATGTACTAACAATTTTTGTTAATATACTGGGTATTTTTGACATTCTAAAAAAGTTTTTAAGGGTATTTTTGAACTTTTTTTAAAAGTTTAAGGGTATTAATGAAACTTTTGAAAGTTTAAGGGTATTTTTGAAACAAAGTACAAAGTTTAGGGGTATTTTTGAAACAAAGTACTAATGGTTTCCATCCAAAACTAACGGTAAGGGTATTTTTGAACTTTTTTTGAAACTTCAAGGGTATTTTTGAAACTTTTGAAAGTTCAAGGGTATTTTTTAAACAAAGTACAAAGTTTATCATTATTTTTTATAATTTAGCCTAAATTTTTTTACTTTAAATTCTATGGTATTTAATTAATTGATTAAAAGATTAAATTTTTCGTTTAAAACTTCATCAAAAAGAAATTTATGCTCAAATGAATGAAATGGACAAACTTCTATTATCCACTATTCATGTTTAGATATATTATCATATCTACTTTTGTATATGATCTAATTACATTTGAAAAGTAGAAATTCAAACTTAAGATATTTATAATGAAAAAGTACATATCTCTAACAATTTCAGATATACTCCCACGTCGAAAATAAGTTAGAAAAGATAATTTATTATTATATTCTAACAATTAACTTATAAACCACCAAATAATATATACATGAGAAAGCAACGCAATAAAATTCAAGTTTCTACTCTTTCATTTAACTTTTTAAAAAGTTTAAAATAAAAATTCTTAGAAAAAAAGAAAGAAAGAAAGAAAAAAAGTCCACATTGGTAGACGGGGCAGTTTCGCCTACTCTCTCTCCACTTTCAAATTTTTGTCTGTTTGTTTGTTTCTTTTTTTTTTAAGACAAGTTTTTGTCTGTTTTTTTTTTTTTTTTGTGGTCTGTTTCATTTAGAGATGTCCACGGGGCAGAGTGGGGTCGGGATGGCTTCCCCATCCCCGTTCCTGCCCGGATTTCATTTTCCGTCCCCTCAAAATTTCTCATGTAATTTCGCCAGGATTGGGGGGAATTTTCCTGCGGGAAATTCATGGGGATCGGGTTCCCCACAGGGAATTATTCCCCGTTTATTTTTTGTTTTGAATTTTTATTAAATAAAATATTTTTTTAGAAATTTTTTATTTAAATTATTAATTCATAATGGTAAATTTCTATTTAAAGAGATTTTTTTTTAATTTTCTTTAAAAAAATAAAAGAATACATCATAAAAGATTAAATTTAATATTTATTATATATATAAATATACATATTAAAAATAAATAAACTAATCAGGGCGGGGGCGAGGAACAGGGCGGGAACGGGGACGGGGAATATATTCTCTGTCCCTGTCCCCGTTTAGCTAACGGGGAAAAATTCTCCCCACTCCCTCCTTCATTCCCCCGTCTAAACGAGGATTCCCCTCCCCCTTAGGGGCGGGTCCCTGTAGAAAAAATGAACATCTCTAGTTTCATTAAATAATTAATTGAGCTATCTAAGTTTGTGCAACTATTATTTTATACTATACCATTTCAAAAAAAGAAAAAATTGGGCAACTATTATTTTATTTATTAGTATGTGTATTACTATTACTAAGCCAAATATTATAAAATAGTTCCTAGTTCATGATGTTTATTATTATTTTTTACACAAAAAAATTAATTCCAACTATATAGACTTTAAAAAAGAAAAAGAAAAAAAGACTGGCACATACGAGGATTCTCATCTCATTAATAAAATGTAATTTTGCTTCATCTCCTTTTTGTTTTGCTTTTTTTGTTTTTCTTTTTTTTTTCCAAACATGATGTATTGTAATTAAAATATATATGTACTATTATATGGAGGAGAATGAACAAGATTTAGATTTACAAATCGTGTTGGAAATAGAGGAAATTACATTATAAGATGTATATTTCATGCTCTAGTTTTATAATTAGGAAAAATAAATACATGGGGTAAAGTCAAAATGCACTCTTTCATTTCCATTGAATTCTTAATTTCTCTAATTTTGAAGAATTAGAGCAAGTACTGAAAATCCTCATTTGAAGATTGAATATCCTATTATAAAAATCTTTATTTTTTTTTAATTATTGTATTAGTATAAAAAATTAATTAAAAATTAACAAAAATATTAAGAATATGTCAAAAAGTAGGGAAATTTACTTTTTTTTTTCTGATTTTTTTTATTACCTTAAATAATTGATTTTACGGCCAACTGATTATAACATATATTCTCAATCAAAATGTTAAAGGTTTAAATCCTCTTACTCTACATGTTTTTGAGCTCAAAAAATGGTTTCTCCAAAATTGTTAATATTTTTATTAATCAATTAATAAAAAAATAAAATACTCCAATAATAATCTTTAAAAAAATTAGGATGGAGGTTACAAATCCCCATATATATACCCAACAACATAATAATATGATATAATTTAAATGCCAATACTTTGCAAAAAATTTCAAACATAACATATGAGACCCTAATTATGTTTTTTTCTCTCAGAATATGAAAACCGACTATATTATAAATATAATATAATATTTTTCGTAATTTTCAATCCATGAACTAAAATCAAAACAAAGTCAATTCGGTTTCTTAAAAAGCAAATTTAACAAAGAGAATAATAGAGGAAAAAAGAAGAATTAGAAACTTATTTTAAATGTGCATTTTGATCATGTGGCAACAACTATCTGAACAGTCTTGATTCTTTTTCCACCATTAACTATTTATTTATATTTTTCTGCCAAAAATCAGATGGGTTAAAATTTAGGGGAATTGTGTTGGGTAGGAAAAAAAAAAAGAATATTTGTAAATTTAGCCATGGTTTTTCAGATTTGTAATTATAGTAAAGTTTTTTAAATTTGATTTCTATTTTTTTATTACTTCAATTTTTCATCATTGGTCTATTAACAAGTATATCAGTAGTATATCTGATATACTTTATGTTTTTTTTTAATTTCACAATGTTTTATTTATTTATTTATTATATTTTATGTATCAGTTCATACCATATTTATTAGGTACATCAATGTTAGGTATATCAATGAAAATATATGCCTAAAATAAACTATATTAGTAGTATATATCACTAATTTACGTCATTTTAGGTATATCTGATATACTTAATATAAATTACTGATATATTGTTGATATATTTCATATTAGGAATATTATTTCATTGATATACCTAAATAAACTATATCAATAGTATACCATTGATATACTTCATTTTAGGTATATCTAATATACTGATCAATATGAATTACTAAATTAATATACATAAATAAAATATATCAATAGTATATCACTAATATACTTCATTTTAGGTATATCTAATATACTGAATATGAATTGTTAAATTGATATGCCTAAATAAAGTATATCAGTAGTATATTACTAATGTACTTCATTTTAGGTATATATGATATACTGAATATGAATTACTAATATACTCTTGATGTACTTTATATTAAGAATATTTGATATACTTAATATGAACTACTGATATACTCTTGATATACTTCATATTACGTATATTTGATATATTGAATATGAAGTGCTGATATACGATTGATATACTTAATATTAGGTATTTATGATATATTGTCAGTATACTTCATATTAAGAATGTCATTTTATTGATATACTTAAATAAAGTATATCAGTAGTATATCACTGATATACTTCATTTTAGGTATATCATTAATATATCAATAGTATATCACTAATAGATTGTTGATATACTTCGTCGAGGACTATTTTTAACTTTTTGTAAGTTTTGTTTGGACTGAACCAATTTTTTTGCTATATTTGTAAATTGAATAGAGCAATGACACCCTGCAAGATAATTTATTTTTTTTATCCTTGCAACAAGCCCTAAAATTTAGGATCTCTAAATTTAGGCCATGAATGAAAATAATTGATGTGTTACCTAAAAAAAAACCATAATGGCTGTTTTTTGGATTTATTATGGGAAGGGGATGAATCTAAATGAAAAAATAAAAAGAAAAATAATGAATAAACAAAAACAAAAAGAAGGTGAAGGTTTAAAATGTGGAACTCATGGCATATTTTTTTTAAAAGACAACTTTAGCTCACTTTCACTCTATAGAATAATATTGCCTTGGTGGGTCCCTCTAAGAGAGAGTTTGTTTATATTTTTTTTCCTTTTGGGATGTTTCTCTTCCTAGTTTTAAAATAAAAAACACACATATGTGACAACAAGTGAAATCAATAATATACTAAAAGGTTTAAGATCAAGATTAGTGGGGAAAAAAATCTAGCTTCCAACCCTTTTCTCAAAAATTTGGATTTTTTAAAGGCTAAATTACAAGTTACATCATCAATTTTTTTTTTTTAGAATAATGTCTAATAGATCTCTAAACTTTCAATGTTGTGTTTAATATTTTTAGACTTTAAAAAGTATCTACAAGACTCATGAATTATTAATTTTATATCTTGGTAAAAAAAAAAAAAAGAAACTTTATATCTTGTCATTGAACTTTTAAAAATGTCTGGTATTTTTTGACTTATTTGACAAAAAAAAAAAAAATCCAAGCATGTCGTAGACAATTTTTTTTTTTTTTTTAAATTCCAAGCACTTATTTGACAGAGCATTTAAAGTTTTATTAAACATAACTCTAAATATTTAGGTTCTATTTGATCATGATTTCGGTTTTAGTTTTTTTATTTATGAAAATTGTGCTTATTTTTTCACAATTCTTTTTTTCTATAGTTTTCATCTTTCTTAAAGAAAGATTTAAATTGTTAGCCAAATTCCCAAAAAAAAAAAAATTAAAATATACTTTTTTTAATTTTCAAAACTTGAATTGAATTTTTAAAATATTTGTAAAAAATAGATAACAAAACAAAGAAATCCACACGTGCAAAGTAGAGTTTATAAGTTAATTTTAAAAAACTAAATGGTTATCAAATATGCCTTAAATGGTTATCAAACTGGACCTTAAAACCAAATTTCAACAATGAGAACGTACTCATAGTTGTTAGAGATTTCGCCCCAAAAATCGATTCGCAATTTTTGCTCCTTATTTTTCTAAAAAAAAAAAAAAAACATGAATACATTTTTGTGTGTTGGGGTGAAGGGAAGGTTCTTACTCCGTGTCCCATACAAATGTCGATGTCAAGACCAAAATAAAATAAAAAAGACAGAAGAAAAGTAAACGGATATGGTCATGTGATAATACCGTGTCTCCTAAACCCGTGTGGAAGTCTTGAGGATAATCATACGTTAAGAATTTAATTTTATTTTATAAAAACATTTTCGATTGGCTATTTTATTTTTTAAAATTAATTAAAAGGACGCGTGGAAAATGTTTTGAAAACGTGCGAAAAAGAGAAGGCTCCAATTGGATATCAGTCTCTCAAGACAAGAGCTGGGGACAGAGTATCTGGTCAACATATCTCTTCCTACTTTCAGATTTTCTTTTTTCCTTTTTTTTTTGAGTTCTCTTTTTTCCTTTTTTAAATCTTCCAAATCACGAGTCAATTTTTATTTTACTTCCTTCACAATTATTATTTTCTTAACTATAATTTTTATGCTTAAGAAAATAGGTTAAATTATAAATTTAGAGAAATTTGAAATTTAGTATGAATTTTAAAAGTTAGAATTTCGTCATCATCGTTTGATAAAACATCATAAATAGTCTCTATGGTTTGATTATGGACTATTTATGAGTAGTTTATCAACTCATAGGAACATATTCTAATTTTAAAATCATAAAGACTAAATTCTGTTGAGGATCTCACATATGAAAGATGAAGAGTGACCTCACAATTTATAAGATACATGGATTACTCATTTCATTGCCAATTGGTTTTGAGATGGAACCTCATGTAATCTTGATATGGTATCAGAGCCCATAAAACCCAAACGGATATATGGTGAACCTAAAGATACACCATCTTAACCCAAACGGGTATTTGGTTCAATCTTAGTAAATTCTAATTTTCTCCAAATTATAGAGACTAAATTTTGTAATTTAACCCAAAAAGAACGAGAGTTTTATATGTATATTAAGATTTAATATGAAATTTTAAATGGTTAATGCAATGAATTTCTCTAGGTTGTTTATTTTGATCCGGTTGGATTATGAGTTGTGTTTAAATGATCAAATTACTCAGAAGAGTTAATATTAAATGATTAAACTAATACGAAATATTAATTATAAATGTAATAATTGAATTTAAATTATGCTTAATATATTCATTAATAGTGAATTAATCAATATTAGATATTGCTATTGTGTTTATTATCCATTTTTGAGGCATAAAAGATCTACCTATATGAGGGTAATTAAAAAAATTTGATGAGTGGGTTTTTAGGTTTGGTGGGTAATTATTTCTAGAGTTTTAAAAACATGGCCTTTGAGTCTTTTGGTTTCACTGTAAAGTCTTTTTTTTTTTTTTTTGAGAAATTCACCGTGAAGTCTTTATACTTATGTAGCTATTATGTTTATATATATAATGAATCTTTCATCTCTCCTAATTAATATGGGACGACATTTTCGTCTTTTCAATATGAATTTCATTAAAATAAACCATAAATTTTATCAAGGGGTGAAATTAATATAATTTTTTAGTTGAATTTTTTCAATAGAGATTTGTTGTTAGATACGAGGGATTTTGTTTTTCAAAAAAATGTATTTTATTATGAGATGTCTTTAATTTTTGTGAGGGTTGATCTTTGTAGATGTATTTGACAATTGTTTTTTGTGAGTGTGTTTTTTTTTTGTTCGTATGTAACATCGACCAAGATTTTAAAGTTTTCTTTTTAAATTAAAACTCTAAACTAATTTATCCAATCTCATTCTTATCATTCATTTTTCGCACATCCATAATAAGAAAGAGAAAAAATAAAAAAGAGAAAGAAAACAAAGAAGATGAAACATATTATATGCTCTCTCCTTAAGAAGTGGAGTCACTTTATACAACGTTGGAAGAAAGAGCCTTATCTGTAAATTGAAGAGTTTGATATTGATATTAAAGATTAATCAATATTTTTGATATCTCGTATAAATAGTTATAAAACATAAAGACTATGATCGTCAAATAGTTACCAATATACCTCGTATAAATAGTCATAAAACATAATTAAAGACTATAATCAATTAGTCACCAATATGAATATGAAAACTAAATGTTTCAAAAAAAAAAAAAGAATATGAAAACTAATATTAGTAAGATCTATAACTTATTTATGAAGTAAAAAGAACTTAATTATTGATTTAAATAATTTTATTAACTTTTTTTTTTATTTATAGGAACCTTCACTGAAATTGATATATCTATAAATTGACATTTCAATATCGATATTGACATTGATATTTTAATCAAAACTTCTACTTGTGCATTTGTATCTTTATGCCCAACCATAATAGTTGCGTATTTATAATAATAGAATTTAATTACAACAATTTTATTAGTTTACGAGATTAATCATTCGAATCAAAAATTTTAAGTGTATGATTGCAATAACCTATAATGCAACTTGATCATATAATTCAATAGCTAGGAGATCTTGCCTCAGCAAACCACAAATGGAAATGAGTACAAGTGGATTGATTAAAATTAATTCTCAGTCAAAATTGATATTGAATCTATGCATCTGTTTAAGAAATTACTAAAACAATTAAGTCGACTCAACCAAACATCATAAAAGTTGACCATATCATAAGTCAACCTCAACTTGATAAAAGAAATTTATTAAAAAAATGTCAACCTTCAAAATATTTGAGATTGATTTGGTCATTGTTTATCAACCAAACTATATAACGAGAGGACTCAGTTTGGTCACAATTTCTAACTGTACTACAAATAGAGAAAAATCTCTTTACATTTGAGAGAATTTGAGAAATATTTCATGCCCTAAGATTTTAGCATATATTATTAACTTCATGATAAATGAATTCTATTTTTGAAAATTATGTTTGTTTTCTCACATTTGAATTCTACGCTAAATTTCAAAACAAAATCAAGTTTTTAAAAATTCTTTTTTTTGGTTTTTGAAAACATTTTTAAAAAATAGATGATAAAGTAAGAAAACTATATGCGAAAGTAGTGTTTGTAAGCTTAATTTTCAAAAACATAAAATAAAAACAAAATCTGTATAAATGAGGTATTGATTTTTAGTTAAAATTAAAAGTTGGAAAATCAGTACTAATTGGAGAGAAAATTACATTATAGGAGTTTAAACACAAGACCTCTTGCTCTAATACCATAGTAAATCGTAGAGTCGTTAAAGCAACATCTGTCAATCCTTGGTCGACATCGTTTATGGTTGAGACTAGGGCGGTATCTGATTGTCTTCGAGCCCTCAACTTTTGTTTTTGATTAATGAAAACATCATTGGAAAAGGCTTTCATAGTTGTTTGTCTTTCATAAATCCACGAATTTTAGCTTTGACTATGAAATACAAATGCCCCTGACTGTCCTTGTTAATCATTACTCTAATCCCAAAGCCCAACAGAACACTCAACCAAAATGCTTAAGCTGATATGTTACGATAAACTTAATTATATCAACACTCTAATATCCCCAACTTTAAAAAAATGTTCATAGATCCTTTAAATACAAATTATCCAATATGTCTTTGACCTTGAAAAATGTCTAAAAAAGCAAGACCCATCAAACACAATATTAAAATTTTAAAGATTTATTAGACATAAAATAGAAAGTTTAGAGATCTATTACACACTTCTTAAAGTTCAATGACCTATTAACACAAGATTAGACATAAAATTGAAAGATTAAAAATCTCTAACACACAATATTCAATTTCATATCTAGCAAGTCCATGAATTTTTTAAAATGTCAAACATGACACTATTAGATACAAAATTAAAAGTTTAAAAACCTATTAGACATTTTTTAGAGTTTAAGAAACTATTAAACACAACTTTATTATATATTTTTTAAAGTTAAGAAACCTACTAGATACTACTAAATTTTAGAATCCCAAATTTGTAATTTAACCTTTTTTTCTTTTAATCTCCTCTATGTCACATGCTCCCCAAAGGCCTTTGATATCTTCCCATAAAAAAAGATGTGAATGCAATAAATAAACCCAAGTACAGAAAACACCAAAACTTGCAAATTGCAATGAAATTTCAAGACTTTCAACTCTAGAAACTCTCATGCACCATGTCTCAAAACCCTAAATGGACCCCACTCTATCTAATCTCACAAAAAAACATTAATTACAATTTAAATTTAACAATGAAGCACAAGCTTTTGTTTGACTTTGAATCCTCCAAATAACCCTTTCTTTTTTTAAATTTTTTTTTTTTTTCAAATTTCGCCTCCCTCGACCGACATGGCCCCCCTCTTTCAATTCACCAATCACATTTCTCAAATATGCCAAAAAGCGCACACCAAATCAGAACCTCTCCATGAATTTTCCTTTTTTTTTTTTGGTTTTTGTTTTCTAATTTCTTCTGTCAAATTGCCAGCCATTTTTATCCTATTTCTCTCTCTTTCCATGGACTTTCCTCTCTCTTTCTCCCAACCCCCTTCTATATATTCTCTCATTTTTCTCTTTTTCCTCTCGGCAGCGCTTTTGCACTCTAAAATCACTTCTGGGTCTCCCTCAAACAGAGGAAAAATCAAAGCTTTTCTTGTTTTTTGACTTGGGTTTTTGTTGTTTCTTCCTTGCCCATGGCTGCTTATTCCTCTTGGTTGGATTCTGTTGACACTTCGCTGGATCTCAATATTCATCCTCTCAGATTCTCCGGCGAAGCTCCGGTGAGTGAAAAGCCTTGAACTCTGTTTTTTCGTTTTTAAAAAGCACATGACAAAAGTGATTTTGGCCCTTAATTTGTTTTTCCTTGATGGGTTTTTGGTCTTCTGATTTGGGTTTCTTTTGGTTTTTGCAGAAGGAGAGGAATTATTTGGATCTTGAGAGGAACAAGGTTTCTGTGAAAGAAGAGGTATTGATTTCAATTTCTTGGTAACCAAACAGAGAATTTGGGGTTTCTTTTGCTTTTTTGGTGATGATGTTGATGATGGGTTTGTTTTGTTTTTTGGTTTTTTGATTTCAGGCTGGTGCTTTAATGGAGGAATTGAAGAGAGTGAGTGCAGAGAACAAGAAATTGACTGAAATGTTGACTGTTGTGTGTGAAAATTACAACACTTTGAAAGGTCATTTGATGGAACAAATGAACAAAAATGGAGAAAAGGAAATTTCTTCAAAGAAGAGGAAATCTGAGAGTAGCAACAATAATAATATGGTTGGAATTAATGGCAATTCTGAAAGTAGTTCAACTGATGAAGAATCTTACAAGAAGCCAAAAGAGGAAACCATTAACAAAGCTGCTAAAACCACTAGAGTTCAAGTCAAAATTGGAGCTTCTGAATCAAATTTGGTAAGTTTTTACCCCAAAAAGAACCCAACTTTGAAATGGAAGATGGGAAGTTTTTTTTTTTTTTTTTTTTTCTATCTAAACTTACCTGTTTTTTGACTTTGAATTTGTAGGTTGTTAAAGATGGATATCAATGGAGGAAATACGGCCAAAAGGTCACTAGAGATAATCCTTGTCCAAGAGCTTATTTCAAGTGCTCTTTCGCTCCTACCTGCCCTGTGAAAAAGAAGGTAAACAACCGCAACAAACTCGATTTCTTTGATTCGGGTATTGCTCGGACATCAAGTGAGTCCATTGGAAATCTTTCTTTTAGCTCGATTGGATAACACCTAGCTGAGCTAAAACCCTTACGTAGAATCGGCTTGTAGGTCTATTTTTAGCTCGATCAGGTGTTACCTGATCGAGCTAAGACTCCAAGTGGAATAGGCTTGAGAGTGTGATCTTGAGTTTGGTTTCGAGTGATGTATAGAGATAGATTGAATTCTTTCCAAGTCTCCTATTGACTTGACTCTTGGGAGAATTGGCAAACTATCTTTACATTCGAATTCGACAATTGAATTCGAAACATTGCTCGAATTCAATCCTTTCGATTTCTATTACCATTTTAAGTAATTTTTGTCTTAAATTATCAACAAACTTAAAAAGAGTTTTTGCTAATTGGATTGAATTTGCAGGTTCAAAGAAGTATAGAAGATCAATCAATTCTGGTAGCCACATACGAAGGCGAACACAACCATCCACACCCATCTCAGATGGAGGCCGCCTCCGGCACCGCCGCCGCCCGCAGCGTCAGCATAACTCCGGCGGCTCTCACGGCAGCGCCGGGCTCCTCGTCGGCGCCGGTAGTTCCCCTCGACTTGGCAAAGCCCAAATCAACCACCGAAGTTAAATTCACCTCCAACCCGAGATTCGACTCGCCGGAACTGCAACAATTTCTCGTCGAACAGATGGCCTCTTCATTAACGAAAGACCCCAATTTCACTGCGGCGCTCGTGGCGGCGATTTCGGGAAAAATTTTCCCACATTAGTTAGTTAATCTCGACCGGAATTTCGGAGTTTAAAAAGTGGGGCTATTTTCCTTGAGATTAATCTGTAAATACACACTGAAAGAAGAGAAGATTTGACAGATTTTAGGAGATGGAAGATAGTTTTGAGATTTTTGAAAAAGAAAAAAAAAAACGTTAAAAAAAAGTACTGAAAATGGGCGAAATTCGTAAGAGATTCAAATTGGGTACTTGGTTGACGTTTTTGGGGTCGTTCGAGAAATTCTTGTTTCGAATTGTAATGGCGAAATTCTTCAAGCAATTGAATGAATTTGATATCAATGAATATTCCCTCCAAGTTTTCAAATTTGTCAATTTTTTCTCTCTCTTTGGATAATAGAAAGTCATTGGAATGGAATCATTTGGCATTTGCTAAGAAAATATTGGGTTCCGTTTTATTCAAATTTTCGTATTGTTTCATATTGAAGCTAAGATTTGAACTTTCAATGAGGTTTCTCTTTGGATAATAGAAAGTCATTGGAATGGAATCATTTGGCATTTGCTAAGAAAATATTGGGTTCCATTTTATTCCAATTTTCGTATTGTTTCATATTGAAGCTAAGATTTGAACTTTCAATGAGGTTTCTACAAGTCAATTTCTTTTATGGTAAGTTTTTATGTAATGAATGAGACGTGAGATGGACGGAAAAACTCATTCTTTTTACCTTGGACTAAAGTGAGCGGATGAATTCTTACTCAAGTATTTTTATTTGATTAAACTATAAATTTAGTTGAATGTTTAGAATTGTGTCTAATGAACTCTTGAATTTCAAAAAATATCTATTTGATAACTAAATGTTCAATATGTATTTCATAGTCTTTGATTTATTAGATATTTTATAAAGTTTGATAATCTATATTTTATAAACCTACTAGATAGACACAAAATTAACTTTTGAATCACTTTTCAAAACTAGGAACCTATTAATCACAAATTTGAATGTTTAAGCATCGAATTTATAAATTAATATTTCATTAATTTGATTCGAATTCTAAAATTAAATAAAAGGTAAAATTAATATTCTCCTAGAACTAAGACTAAAAAAATGTCAAAAGAGGCTAACTAATAAATGATCTAAAAGCACCTAGACCTAGCACCCAAATATCCAAACTTGGCCAAGATGAACATCCAACATAGTCAACAAAACCAACACCTACAAAAACCCTTGTCCAACCACAAGAAGACCCAAATCTAGCCACAATTTTTGAAAAATGAACCATTCAATCAACCAAATCTTGAGCCCTTCACCCTTAATTGTCCTTGTTTTGAAAAAATCACACCAAAACTTTCAAAGAAAAGTCTGATGCCTTAAAAGACACTAAACAAAATTCTTTTCTTGGGACATGAATTTTATATGTATTTTTCTTTTTGAAGTTCAAACAAAGAACAAGCTGAGAATTCGAACATTGGATGTTTCTAAAGGAAAGTACCCTCTTTTCGAGAGTAGAGTATGACCTTTTTTCTCTTTTAACATATTCTTCTTGTTATTTGTTTTCCTACATATTAAAGAGAAAAAGTCATACCCCCACCTCCTTTTAGAAGATATATACGGGCATATTTGGGAATGATTTTAAAAATAGTAATTTTAGCATGATTGATTTATTTGTAATTGATTTTATTAAAAGTGATTTTTATATAATCATTTTAATGTTTGGTTCTACACTTTTAATAGTGATTTTCAATGATTAAGAACATGTTTGGGAGTGATTTAGAATAAGTATTTTGAGTTAAGTGATTCAATTATAATTAATTTTGTAAAAGTTTTAGTTATAAATCATTTTAATTTTTGGTTCCACACTTATAAAAGTGATTTAAATTTAATTAAAAGTATTTTTTTAAAATGATTAATGTTTGTTTTCAAAGGTGATTTTAGAATCATCAAATTACTAAATAGAGTGTTACATTTGAGATTAAAAATAATTAGAAGGTGATAGACAAAAGTTATACAAAGAGAACTAAACATTAAGAGAGAAAAAGATATAAAGCAAGAGAAAACTTCCAAAGAGAAAAAACTATTAGAGACATGAAGGATAAAAATTTTAGAAAGTGACAAAAATTTTAGAGAGAGAAAAATTTAATGCAGAGAGCGAAAATTCGAAGATAGAGAAATAAAATTCGAGAGATATACAAAATTTTGGGAAGAATGATCAAAATTTTAGGGAGAAAAACTTTAATAAGAAGAAAAAAAGTTAAGAGTTAGTGACAAAAAGTTCAAAACCAAAAGAAACAAAAAGTTCAAGAACAAAAAGTTAGAGCAAGATGTAAAAAATAAATAATAGAGAGATGAACAAAAAAAAATTTAGAGAGATCTAAAATCATTGGAGAGAAATAAAAAAGTGAGAAAAGTGAGAAAATTTTTAAAAAGAGAATAAAGTAAGAGAGACATTATAAAAACTTTATAGAGAAAAAAATTGGCATTATGTAAACAATAACAAATAACCTCAATAGTAACAGTTTAGAGAAAACACACTTTTTGATTGAAATTTATTAATTTTTATAATAGATGACGGTTTTTAACCGTCACAAACAATTAATTTTTTAATATAAAATAATAGTCATTTTAAAACACAAAATCACCCATAATTACTTGACAAAAATCACTTGGGAATCACCTCCCAAATGATTCACCGAAAATCACTTGAAGTGATTTTGAATACTTCCAAAATTACTTCATCATCATTGCCAAATATCACAATTTTGAAAGAAAAGTGATTTTGGACATGTCAAAAGTAATTTTGACAATTCTAAAATCACTCTCAAATATGGCCTAGTTTGTGCCATGGTTGAAACAATGTGGAGATTCAAGCATACAACCATTTTCTTCGAACTTCATTTTCCTTTTGAATATTTTCAATAAATAGACTTTATAATGTTAGGAAATTATAATAATACCTCTCCCATTCCCATATACCAAATAACATGCTTTATATTCCCTTCAGACATTATGTGGTACAATTCTGAACTGTCATAAATTTTTAACAGTAATTTTGACATTTGAATGTCAGAAAGAAATCTTCAAAATCTTGAATTGAAAACATGACATGCCTCCCTGGTAATGAGCAAAAGTCTACTAGTGTTCAACTGCATTAATGTTTTTGCCCATGACAGATATAATAATTGCTTTTAGCCTTTTCAGAATCCACAGGATTTCATTTCAGATTCTGCAAAGTGAAAACAGGGTCTGCAAAGTCCTATTGTAGCACAAAAGGTTGACAAGAATTAAATTCCTGCTTGCTTTTTATTAACTAACTCAAAAACAAAACGGTTGAAGTAAAATTACAAAGAATGTAGACTCATTTTCTAGATTTCAAGTTTCCAAAAGACTACACAAGAAATAATGAAGAGAACCCATAAAGTAGGTGGCAAAAGTCTTATTCCTAGTAGTTCTACAAACTGTTGGCAAAATAGTAGAATTGAGGACATCATAAAAAGCTCAAGCCTGGGTAACATTCAAAATTTCAAGAGCTTTGATCTTGGGGTCGTTACCGGGCTAATGGATAATTGAAGCAGCCCCCACGGACCACATATTGATCCAATGTTTGGATGTTCACATTTAACTTTGAGGTTTTGCTCGAGTTGTGGGATCTTCCTTGGATTCAACTTGCACCATAAAAATGTATCCCAGTGTCCAGAGCAGAATATATTGTAAGGGTACCCAAGAAAGGCAGGCAAAAAGGCTCAAAATGCTTCCTACATACTGAGGATCTTTTATATATCCAAATGGAAATTCTGTTACCCATGGAATATTCTTTCCAAACCGTACGCCATAGTAAACACCAGCTTCACCGAGTAACTGGTAGACCCTGTTGTTTGGCAGAAATAAGAAAATGTTACTTAACATTACAAGCCGCAGCTATACGATATTGTTTTTATTCAATCAAATCTGGAAAACTGCAGCAACATTGTAAACATTAAGCACCAACAAAACCAGTAAAGTTACGTAACAGATATGAACATCCTAAACCTTCAATCTTGATTAGCACTAGTGCTCTAGTTTCTTTGCTTTGAATGAAAACTGAAGAAGCTGATTTTGATGCTTAGTCTATTCTTGGATAGTAGTTTCTATGGGGAGTCCAAGTCTCTCGAAATGCTGGGGTATTGTAATTTTTCTTTATAGTTTTAATACTATTTTCTGATTTATTCTATTTTGATTTTTGGCTATCATCTTGTTTCCGAAATTGCAAACTTGAGCATAAGAAATGACATTCACGTAAACCTAGTTGTTATATATAGCAATAATCATAAATGGCTATTTAGTGAAGACTACCAATCAAATGAGGCAATTGTACTGGGAAAATGGTCTCTATAAAGCTTGTTTGACTATTCCAAGCATCGCTTTTCTATCTCTGAAATCAATGAAAAAGGATCCAACAGAAGATAAAGTTCAGCACTATCGAATTAAACATATACTTTAATGATTGCTCGGATACTCAATCCTTACCAGCCACCTATTAATGAGGGGCGTTGATTACCATTATGATAAAGCCTCTTATATTGCAATCATTTGCATCTTTAAAGTACACAAAATCCTAGGCATGGAAATGGTTCTTGCAGCTGTTGAGTTTTAACTTCTGAGATGCTCACTTCGATGCAACAAGCTCCACCCACAGTTTCACTTTTTACAATTGCATTATGATAGGGGAAAATCTTCATATTTTGAATTGTAAACCCATCTACATCCGCCAACAAGAGCATAATTCAACTGGCATAAGGTCATCATAAAGTATGACCTTATGGCCAAGAGTTCATAGGTTCGAATCCCCCACCCTCAAATGTTGTTGAACTAAAAAAAAAAAAATCCATCCATATCAGTTCCTTTTTTCTTTTTAATAGGAAACGGGTTTTCATTAACACCACGAGAAATACACTAGGTGATTTAGTCATCAACTTAAATGATGCCAGTGGAATAAAAAATTCCTCCAATTAGCATGAATAAAAAATATATATTACAATTACAAAAAGATTTTGATAGGTAACTTTATAGGAGGACTATAAAGTACGTAACTTACCAATTTTCTTCATTTTCTTTAGCGGCATCCTTGAAAAGTCAGTCATTTCCACTGAAGCCTAATTTCCCAAGTAATCCCTTAACAGCATTTTCAGAAAGGACTTCTAACTTTTGTACGCTCTCAAGAGTTGTTCAAGGCCAAAGGGTAAGCATTCTTAGGGAAACACAAAACCAAGTTGAATTCTTGAAAAAGGGATAACAAGGACGAGATCATTGGTGTACTTGGAAGCACAATGTAGCAATCCTAATATGGAAAAAAGGGTACCCTGAACACTGCATCGAACATAAATAGGATGTAGGATGCATCTATTGTCCTCACACAAATTGCCCAATAGGGAATTTAGGTATCTATAGAATGTGACCAGTAGTTTGAGATGTTTTCTGTTTTCATTGGGAGTGTGGGAAACAGGAAAGCCTCCGAGAAGAAAGAATGAGAGCAAAATGCTAACCTTCAGGTTTCATTATGGCTGTCCAATACTAAATAATTTCGTAATTATTTTGATGAAGAATTTCGTAATCATCTTACTCTTTTGTTTGTAACTAAACAGATAGTTTTTCTTTGTGATCACTCCAATCTCTTGGTAAAGGACTTAAACTGGTCTCCCTCTCCATCAAGTGCTGTGCTTCACTCTCTAATAATTTCTTTTTGGTGCAACAAAACCAATTCTTATCCAAAGAAAGGTGGACAACCTTTTCACATGTACATCCAAAGAATAGTCAATTGGAGAACTGAAGTGAATGATCTGATCTCCACAGTTGCTAAACTTAAAATCGGCACAGAATTAAAGTTTCACCCTTCTCCCTGATGAAGAAGCAAACTCAACTTAAAACCAAGTGTATCAATTACGATATAAGATTGCCAAGAATTCCAACCTTACGTTACAATGAGTTTGAGATGCCTTTTAGAATCTTCATTTAAAATTCTAAAGACACTTTTACTTCAAATGCTTTTACCTTCATCCCAAACTGACAATTTTCAAAAGTCATCCCAAATTCACAATTTCAGAATTCTAATCACCATCTCCAAATCCAATAAGCACAAGCTGTTAAGAGAAATCTAAAGATTAAATTCATTCTTAACATGCACATTTTCTAGAGATTTAACAGATTAGATCACTATCACATAGCTTAGTAAGCAACACGCCCTAATAAATTGTCACTTCCACTTCCAGCTCGCAAATATCCTCTCAATAAACATGCACAAAAGTCATGGTAAGTAAGCAACTACATATGAAGCAGACTTCAGCACATCAGAGAGAGAGAGAGAGAGACCTGACGTTCAAGAACTGTCCAAAGGCCATGAGAGGCCAGAAGTAGAGAGGCGGCGGCCATGAGAAGGCGGAGACATGGAGGATGGAGAGGAACTGAAGCAACTTGAGAAAAATCGAGACCTGAGCCATCAATTTGCAGGGCTCGCGCCCTTTCCCACACAAGTTCACCCACAACTGTGGGCGAGTCCATAACAAGTAGTAGTATGGAAATGGCAACAGCACTCCAATTACTGCCAAAACGCCCATTCTGATAATTTTCTCGCCGGATTTTCTCTCCACGTTCTCGGGAAAATGATCCCCACGAAGAAGAAGATGCAGAAATCAGAATAGCCCTTTTGAATGGGCCCAAATGGGCCGTTGTTGGGTTGAAAGTTATTGGGCTATAATATGGGCTGTCGCCCAGATGGAGTGCGCTGGGTTATTACTTATTGGGCCAGAAAAAAGTTGGAATTTTGTAGTGGACCTAGTTTTTACCATGATTTTAAATTACCAATTTTTTTTATTGGATTATTGTTTCAGCTATTGTTGTAAATGACTCATCTACCCAAAGCAATTTCCAAATTGGTTGCAATTTGAAAAAAAAATTGCAAAAATAGTCTTTTTTAGCCCTCCATTTTATGTTTTCTTTTAATTTTGCCATCAAAATTAACCAACTATAATTTTTTCTAAAATAAAATAAGATTATAGTGTTTTAAAACCACTTATATAAATCAAAAAATGGAAAAAAAAAAAAAAATTAAAGTCAAGAATGTTAGACAGTTGAATTTTTTTATAAATATTTTCTTAAGGGGTAAAATATATTCTTGGTTCTTGGGATTTGAACTTTGTTTCTATTGGGTCACTAGGTTTTCAACACTAACATTTTTGGTTTTTGAGATTTGAATTTAGCTTCCATTTGGTACTGAGATTTTAAAAGTGAAATGTTGGGTCTTTGATTTGTAATTAGTTCTTGAAGTTTGAAATTGATTTCTAAATGGTCTCTGTAGAGTTGACATTAGTTGACCTAACAAAATGATGATGGGGTAGTTGACGTATGCTAACTAGACTTTATTGACATGTAATTTTTAACTGACTTTGATTTTTTTATATATATTTTTAGATACCAATTTTAAATTTCGAGGATCAATCATAAACCAATTTCAAACTTTAGAGACCGATTAAAATTAAAATTCTAACTTTGGAAACCAAACATAAACTAAATTCAAATCTCGAGGACCAAAAATGTTCGTTTAAAAACTCATGGACCAAATAGAAACTAAATTCAAATTTTAGGGACTAAAAATATATTTTATCATTTCTTAAAACTAGATTAGATAGGTTTAAATTCCATTATTATTTCTGATTTAACTTTCTAATACTTTACCATTAATGTAGGTCCCGTTTGATAACTATTTAGTTTTTGAAAATTGTGCTTGTTTTGTCATCATTTCTCTACAATGTGTTTCATCTTTGATAAGAAAATATTTGAATTCTTAGCCAAATTTTTTTAAAAAAAAAAAAAGGTTTTTGAAAATTATTTTTTTTAGTTTTCAAAATTTCTTGGATTTTGAAAACATATGTAAAAGGTAGATAACAAAATAATGACATTTATAAGTGAAAGTAATATTTATAAGGTTAATTTTTAAAAATAAAAAATAAAAAATAAAATAGTTATCAAACAAGCTTGTTATTGATAATCTCCGTTTTGCAAGAATTTTGAACTAACCACATCCATTAAATGATTGGCACCAATCAAGTGGATTATGACTAGTTATCATAATACATTTTTTCTCCTATATATGAAAATGAGAAACCATCAAAGTACGTCCCTTAATGTACTAAAATTTTGTTAAATTCAAAACTCGAGCATCGTAAGATATTTTGTAGACACTAGTCTAGTACTTTTTTGTCTTTTTACGTACGCTCTGATTATGCAAACTCTTTTGACCTCACTACATCACTTTCAACTATGCTAACGTGTTGATAGCACACAAAATGATATTATTTTTAGGCTTAGATTTAGGTTAGTATTGTACTTTTTATAGTGGACTTTGATGCTTATATGTTGTGATTTGTAAGATTCAAGCATAGAAAGCTAAATCGAGGAGTTGGAGCGGTTTACAGACCAAAATGAGCTTACAGGAGTGCTTTTAGGCAATGGACACATGAAGAGAAGAGTTGTCAAAGCAAAGAAGCCCGAGAGCATAGCGTTGCAATGCTATACAAAGTGTTGCCTTTCAACTTCAGCAGACAGCACGTAGAGCGTTGCAACGTTGTCTATAGCGTTGCCAACATTGCAACGCTAGCCCAAAAAATATTTTTCCTTTTTATTTTATTCGAAAGGACAGCGTTGCAATGCTGTCTCCATAATATTTAAGAGAAATTTCTATTTGGTGCAAAGGGAGCTATTTTTGAGAGACCAAAACCCTAAAGTCGATTGATACATTGTCTTGGGACCTAGAAGAGACCTTTGGAGAGCTAAGGAGGAGACTCGAAGCTCCAGATTGTGGGACATCACGACGAAAACGAGTGTTGGCACGCGTCATCCAGTTTTATTCCTTTTTCCCTTGCTTTGTTTATGTGTTTTAGGATTTTGAGATAGGATTTTATGTTGTAAATTTAAGTTTATAGACTCTTGAATGGTTGTAATTGTGGAGACTTTGTTTGGTTTTTGAGTTGTAGTATATTGTAACGCCTTTTATGCATCTTGATGCAATTGTCTACCCTTTTGGCCATGGTTTTGCATGTTAGATTAAGTTTAGCTTGAGAAAGTGAATTTAATCAAGAACCTTACATGCATAACTAGGATTAATCTATTGTGTGAGAATGAATAGGTTAATAATGGAAGCCGTTAAAAGAATGTCTTAATACCATGTTTAGTTATATAGAAATAGACTGGGAGGTTGATGTATTCTTTTGCATGAGTTCAATTGGGCTTGAGAGAGTCAATTGATTGGTTTAGTAATTCTTGGCTTAAGGTCATTGCATGTAAATCAATTTTTTTACCAATTCATAGTTGTGCTTAATTCTACCCAATCATTCATGTCTCTCTAAATGGACTCCAAAGCATGTACATAATTACTTTAGTTTTAATTGTTTAACAATCCAAAGTTAGGTTCTCTAAATAAAATTTGGTATGAGTAACTACGATACTTAATTAATCTAAAGAAAACTAATTCCTGTGGAGACGATAACTCGATACTCGTATCACTATATTAAAACTTGACACCGTACACTTGCAATTATTTACGAGTACTTAAAAACAATGCTAACACATGCTAATTAGTTCCGTTAATTATTTGAACAAAGTTATATAATAACACTACTACATGTTTTCATAATTTCTTTTAAATATTCAAAGTTAAATATAGGTAAATTTAAATTGTTTGGTTACATAAAAAACTGAAAATATGGATGAAGGAAAGAAATTATATGCTAAAATGGTAATTCACATGTACCATCGACTAAAAGGTCAGAGATTCGAATTTTTTCACTCCAATGTTGTTTAACTAAAAAAATGGGGAATTATTTATAATAATACGAAATGATTATCCATTAAAAAAATGAGGACAAGACCATTTAAGAAACCAATGTTTGAATATCAACTTATTGTCGCATGATCATTTTATTTCATTATTTTTAAAATTTTTTATTTTTTATTTTAAGTACTCTTTAAGAAAAGGTTAAAATCCCAACAAACCCCCACAAACCCCCACTTTGCAAATCTTTAAACCATTATATTTCTTATTCATGTTTTAATTATAGAGAAAAAAAATAATTTATGGTTTTTTTGGTATCAATTAAAACTCTAAACTAATAATTGTATCAATTTAAGCCATCTACGAGCGATTTATATCTATTTTCACTAGATTTTATTTAAAATCAATTCAAAACTACCTAAATAAAATTATTCTTTTTCCAAAATCCTACCGAATCAGCAAGAAAAATTATCACGTAATTTTTTTTATAAATAAGTAGAGAAACATAAAGGAAGATGAGAAGATAAAAATCACTCATATTAATGAAAAACTATTCATTTGATTCCAACATTTCTCTCTAATATTACATTAATCAATGTATTTAAAAAGAATCTTATATATGTGTAAAAATTATGCATTAATAGTTTTAAATCAGAATCATAATAGAGGTCTAAATTGATTCACTACAAATTTAATATTTTAATTGATATAATTATTAATTTAGAGTTCTTATTGATATAACTCTAAAGTATAGGGTATAAATTGATTTCTTTAAAAAAAATAGAAAAAGAAAAGGTAAAAAAAAAAAAAAAGAAAAAAAGACTGAACAGTGGAACACAGCTGTAGCTTTTGGCAATTGACACATAAAACTACTTTTAATTTTTTTATAACTTTATTTAATTTAATATAAGAAAATAAATAAAAATTTCAAAGCATCACTTTTTCCCCATTCATTATGATTTGCAAACTTTAAGGAGGCTTTTGTTACGTGACACATGGTCCTCCACACATTATTGTGCTAATATTTCTTTTTATTCTTTTTATCATTCATATATATATATATATATTTTGTAAAAACTAAATCAACGTTGTAATATTAAATTAAATTTGGTCAAATTTTATACATTGGTTTCCTCCTTTTTTTTTTTTCTTTTTTTTAAAAATATAGAATAAAAGATAAAATTAGCTTTATATTATGTAAAAAAAAAAAAAAAAAAGCTTTATATTAGTTGAATAAAAAGTTACTTCGACTCTTATAATTAATGTTTTGTGCTTTAGACATTATAAATAATGAACTAATTTCTTTATTTTTAAAATGTAATAACTAACGTCTCGTTTAATAATCACTTAATTTTTTTTTTAATTTTTGGATTTTGAAAATTGTATTTATTTTCTCACAATTTCTTTACTATAGTTTTCACATTTCTTAAAAAAAGGTTTGAATTCTTAACCAAATTATGAAAACAAAAACAAGTTTTTTAAAATTACTTTTTTTAGTTTTCAGAACTTAATTTGGATTTTAAAAATATTTGTAAAAGGTAGATAACAAAACAAAAAACTCCATAAATGGAAATAGTGTTTATAGGCTTAATTTGTAAAAACCAAATGGTTATCAAATGGGACCCGAGTTCTATAGATAGAAGATGGAGATAATTTAGGATTTATTGTTTAGACTAACATCTTTAATGTGTTAGAAAAAAAAAACCATATGCAATAAAAAAATCTAATTCGATTAAAATATACTTTTAGTCTCTAAAGTTTCTTCCATTTCTAATTTGATTCCAACGTTTAAAATTTCTATACTAACAATCTAGGAAGCTTTAATAAAATCAAAATCTAATTTTTCATGTTAATCTTTAAAATAGAAATTAATGAAGTATGACATGATCTATTTTATTGTCGATAACATCTACGTACATGATTAATAGTTCATTACATAAAAATGATAGTATAGACTATAGACATTATACATTACTCAGTTAGAAATTGTGTAAAGATAAGGTTAATGTGGGTAAGGAACACAAAAGTTTTGATTATTAAAATAAAAATCTTGCAAGAAAATTGTGAATATTCCAATAGGGTAGATATGTAGAAAATAAAAAAGTCATGTCACTTTTAAGTTTATACTGAGAACTAATTTTTTTTTTGACCATTTATAATATTTTAAAAATAAATGATAAGAAAGAATAAGGCAACACAAGTTGTTGGGAAGTTCATGTCTATCTCTAATGTGGAATGTTTTGCAATTAACTTTTGGCATGAAAAGTTGATTATGTCCTCATTGCCACCATTCCCATTATAATTTATTAATCCAAAAAGCAATGGAAAAAAAAAAAAATATCATCTTCCAATTGAACAATTCAAAGAGTAGATTTGCTAAGAAGTCATTTTTGGTCTTCTTGCCTTATTTTCTCTTTTATTTTATTTTATTTAAAAGACTAGCTATGAGAAATCTATCATGTTTACCACCATATCCATTTTTTTTAATTCAAAGTTAATGACCTTTAATAAGTTAGTTGACTATTTTCTTTCTTTATTTTTTGTATATAAATTTATTTTTGAAGAATCAGAAGTAGTTTATTGAAACATCATTAATTAGGTTTAGGCCTATTAAACATCATGTGCATACTTTTCAAGAGATTATATGGGTGGGTTTGTTAAAAATCATTTCTAACAAGTATTTTGTAGTCTAATTTTAACAATATCAAATTTTATTGTTTTATTGTATAGAAGAGCGGTTGAGGTCCTACAATATGTGATCATCAAAACAACTTAATGTACCTTTTGTTGTTAATCAAATATGTCAATTCATGTGATACATTTTAAAATTTTATTGGAAGATCTTTATTAGGCCATTCGGCTTCAAAATTCAATCATTGCAAATCAACCTTTGGTATGAGTCTTTTTAGGTCAATTTTATTAATTTTGATTAAAAAAATAGTATACTACAAGTATAGGCTTATATGACAACCCATTTGATAAAACTTTAGTTTTTATTTCATAAAATTCACATTGTTCCTTCAAAGATTCCAATCTCATGATGTAATAACTTAAGCTCCATTTGATAACTATTTGATTTTTGAAAATTAAGCTTATAAACACTACTACATATGAGTTTCTTTGTTTTGTTATCTACTTTTTCCAAATATTTTCAAAATCCAAGCTAAGTTTTGAAAACTAAACAAAGTAATTTTTAAAAAAAAATGTTTCTATTTTTGAAATTTGGCTAAGAATTAATGTTTACTTAAGAAAGATGAAAACCATTGTAAGAAATTGTGAGAAAACAAGCAATTTTCAAAAACTAAATGATTATCAAACAGAGCCTTTAAGTGCCGTCTCTTTAATCCAATGGCACTTTGATACAAAGTTAGGGTTTAGTCACCTCACGAATGAATTAGAGGATGTTAGGGAATTAAAAATATTTTGCTATTTTTTATCGGTTATTATAATCCATTGGATTTTTTTAGTATTTTAATTCAAGTATGAAAGTGAGAATGTGAAACAATGATTGTTTAAGGTTATAAATGTTTTGATTTATTAAACTATGTTTGAGTTAACAAATTATTAGATGTTAGCCCCATTTTAGTAAGCCCACTTGAAGTCTACAAATGACTAAGGTAATAGACATCTCTATAATTTAGTGGAAGGCTTTAGGGAGTGGACATGGAAATAACCAACATTATAATGTAATCAATAATTATGGATTGAGCCTACATGGGCCTAAGTACTCTCTTTTAATAATGAATCTAATCCACTATTTTAGCCCTGGATCTAATCCATTTATTTAATTTGAACTTCAAATTAAATTTCTTTCGATAAAGAGATTCCTTAGCTTGAAATATAAAGTTACGAGACTTAATGGGCCTACAAATTATGAGCTCCAATCATCTAAAATTAATTAATAAGTAATTTAAATAATTATTAATCAATTTAATTTATTAACTTAAGTCTAAATGTACTAATTTCCCATTTACAAGTGATTCATAATTATAATTGGTTCAATTATCCATTTTACACCTATAATTATTTACTTATTTTTAAGAGTGATTCATTATCCATTAACTAAACCCTTTTCTCAGCCACATAAGTGGATGGCGCCTTGTTGTTCAAGACTTAAATCAACACTATTGTAAAGACGAATGAATTTTATATCGTAAAACTATTGTATTTTCCTTTAAAAAACAAATGGAATCGTTCAATTTTTCATACTAATGAAATTGTGAATACTGATTTCAATTTATACAAACAATAAAAATCATCTCATCACAATTCTCAAAAACAAAATATTGTTAAGCAAAGATAAGAGCAAAATCTATTCCGTGAAACTATTTCATTTCTTTTAATACGTTTTCAAAGTTATCAAACTTTTTAAAACAGATAAAATTGTTCCTCCATCCAAACTTACGAGATTGTAAACAGTGATTTCAATTTGTACAAATCGATTCATCATAATTCTCAAAAACAATTCCAAAACAAAAATAGAAAACTAATTTTCTAGACAAGCCCCTTTAAACTTTTCTTTGCCCCCTCCAAAACATTCTTGGCTTCTAACACACACAATGAACCTTGAAGTAGAATATATACCCTAGCTAGTCAACATTGTTCTTTGCAAAATATAAATCTTGCAGTCGAATATTTTACATGTCATCTTAATCAAAAACGTAAGCCAAAGAATAACAACCACACAAAGAAAATCCCCATAATATTAAATTAAAAAAGAAAAAGAAAAAGAAAGCAGCTGCATAATATATGACGTCACACTTACATTAATCCATGTTTAATTAAATTTGTTTGAGCATATAAGATTCATCCATGGATAACCTAACCAATCAGAATGTCTAATTATTTTTAAGTATTTAAAATTAGGAAAGATATAGAACATTCGAAGAAATCTCAAAAGCTAAAACAAATAAAGAAAGGCATAAAAAAAAATATCTAAGAGAATAACTTAATATATATTTGGGCAAATAATATAATGTGTCAAAAGTGCTGTGTGAACAAGAATATAAAAATCTAATTAATTTTGCAAATAATTCAACTTTTTCTCTTTTTTCAACTTTATGCAAGAGAATAATGTCTATATGAAATATGAAAAACAAAACATGGAGAGCATTTTATGGAGATATTCATAAACAGATACAGCCAATGGAGTTCTCTTTCAGATGGTAAAATAATGCAAGTCTATAATGTTGGTGACGGCTCTACTTTTGATTGATTATTTTATTATTCTTTTTTGTTTGAATTTTATGTTCTTTAATCAATATACCTAATGAAAACCATATCAACTCTTGCAAACTAGGCTTTTTAAATTAAAAAAAAAAAAAAAAAAGAGCGTAAAAACTCTAGCTAGCTAGGAGGAATTCTCACTAGTGGCTTGTAGAACGTGATATATTAATTGATTTAAATACCTCTCGAGATTAGAGATGATTATAAAGGTGAAGAATGGGAGAAAGAGTAGCTATCAAATCCTTATTGTAGATTGAAATTCTCATTCTTGTCACATTCATTTTCTATAAAAAATAATAAGGCCAAAGAGAACTTTGCAAGAAAATATATTTTTTTCACCAAATTATCGAAACGACTTTTGTACCTCTACCATATATTAAAGAATTTCCACCCCATTAAAGAGTGATCTAATAAGAGAGTTCTTCAATTAGAGAATTTTCGTATTTGATTGTTGGAGAATGAAGGATTACGAATCTAAAAATTTATTGACAAGGTTGATTAATTAATTTAGAAACTAAATAGGATCGAGAATTTATACAAACTTGCATCTAAAATATCTAAAATCATTGATGTTGATTCCATTAGGAAGAGAACAAGGTTATAATAGATATTGCTCATAATCACTCACAAGTAATTCTTTTTCCCACACCCATATTCCTTTATGTGATCAATAATCTTTAAGGCATGGTCAATATATCAAGATAACCTATATTATGGTGTTGAATGTAACTATAGGTATGCTGTTTATGGACTCTAATTACTAAATCCCATATCAATAAAAATGTTATTGTTATATAATAAATCTATCATTTGTCCTATTTTTAATCGATGTGAAACTGCGGTCGTATCCTAACATCTTTTTGACTTGATTAGGCTCTAGAGACTAGAACTTTACACTTTTATTTTCTCCAATAACCCTAAGCAAGTAAGTCAATATAAATCTATGATCTTTCCCATCTATAATTGATGTGAAACTTTATTCATATTCTAACATCTTAGCTTGATTTGACTGCACAACCCAACATTTGTTTCATTCTAACAACAAAGTTCAGATAATGCCAATTTATTCACTTTTATCTCAACATCTTCTCCAAATTTTGCTTTCAGATTTCTAGTATTAACAATGTTTTGTTTTTTTGTCTTTGAAGCCATGTCTATGACGACAAAATTTGTGACAGAGACCCTAATGTACCAAAATTTCAAATGAAATTCTCTTTTCCCCTAAATAGAAATGTTCTTTCAGCACTAGTCTTCCAATACAGACTCAATTTGAACAAACTTATCTGAAAAATTTTCAAAAAGTTCTGAAGGCAAACCTGGTTTTTCCGATCCAACTTTATGGATATTGCTGAATTCTCGTTATCTGCAATGACATGAGAACTTGTCATCTAGAGAAGATAAATTTAGTTAAAAAAAGGAAGAGAGAGAGTTACGCCAAAACGATGATGAAGGTCACAAGGCAGCCACATGCTCAGCAGTCTGCTCCAAACATTTTCATAAGGCATGCTCTTTCTCTTTTGCCATCTCCACCAATAATTGGTGAAAGGAAGCCATATAATATATGGGGAGTACTGTCAAGTATCTACAAAGAAAGAAGCACGCATGTCATGATCCCAAGAGCATTCACACCCTCCAAAGCTTCTGCAAATTAACTAATAATTTAGTATCTCAAAGCTGTATACGTAAACTTCAAGACGTAGAATATGTATCCATTTAAACATATTTGTGTTTTGACCCATCATTAATAACTCAACTTACAAAATTAAAGGATGTTTGACTCACAAGTTGGATTTATATAGACTCTGAAGTCAGGGCTACGTTTGATATGTAAGTTTATTAATCTCAAACTATAATATTTTTATGAATCATAAACTCAAATCAAACATACACCGTGGAAACTCAAACTTTCCAACACCAAACTACATGGACTCAGGCTTGTTCAAATCATGATCTAAACATTCCCTAAGAATTTAAATCTCTACCCCACTTTGTATCTTTGATTAAAAAAAGGTGCTTTTGTGGTATATAACAAGATAACTTCATTCAAGGACAAGTATTCTTGTACAAAAAAACTGTTAGAATATTTACCATGTCATGACCCACATGACATTATTTCATACATGGAACATATCAAGTTATTTCCAGATTCTGTATTTAATATTTTATAGTGGACCACTCCAGACAATTTGAATGTATCCCAATTCTCTTCTCTCACCAATCGTCCTTTCAATCCTGTTTCTTCTGTGGTTCAAACTCAAAACGTGACAATAGCATTGACATCAACTGCACTTGTACAAAGAAGAACCTTAAGATCTGACCACTTGAATAGCTCAAGGACGCATCTTATTAACATGGGTTTTTGACACAGCTTCTCATCAATGCTTGAACCAAAACCAAACTGCACCTGGACCAGTTTGAGTTGATTAGTAGAAGAGCTAAAAGATTATAGCTTTTGATCATGATTGGCATCACCATCACCATCACCATCACCATCATGAAGGTCTCATCATAGCCACCAGTGACTTTAAAATATAAATGCGAGGGACTTTTTCAAGTATCTTTCTTTTTTCTAACCTTATATTCTAGTTGAATATAAAGGTGCTTTTCTTATGAGTAGCTAATGAAACAATAATTGAAGAAATAATTAAATCCACCTGGTTAATCATAGTCATTAGGAAAACATTATTAATCAATCCATCTTAAAGCTATGATTAATAGACCTAAGTGGGAAAACGTGGATTAAGGTGAGGCACAACATAAGGTGAGACCCACATAATTAGAGTTTCTAAAATGGTGTATAAATATGGGGAGATAGTGGGGTTGAAGCTCCAAACACAATCCTAAGAGGGTTTTTAGTACTTAGCAGAGGTTTCCTCTGTCAAAACTATGGTGCTGAAGATAGCTGATGAATATAGGCTACAAGTTGTGTCAAACACAGAGGAAAATAGAAATTTGGTTGTAGTGAGAGAATATTGTGAAGAGAGAGATAAGGTGTCAGTGGAGAAGATGGAGAGGCAGTGTGATGTTGGACAGAAAGGGAAGCCTTCTATTTTCACTGATCTTCTGGGTGATCCTATTTGCCGCATTCGTCACTTCCCTTTGCACGTCATGCTGGTAAATACAATATACATATGCCATCAACTAGTGAAAATGATACATTTATTTCTATATGTTTAAAGTGGTACGTTTTAATTATATAAATACATACATACATACATACGTATATATATATGGGAAGGTTTCGTTTGGGATATTTTAATTTCTCATCATGTGTTTTTTGGGAATTGCGTGACAGGTTGCAGAGTATGGAGAAGCAAGAGATATTGTAGGAGTTATAAGAGGATGTATCAAACATGTGACAACAGGTCATTCTCATCATGTTCTAAAGCTGGCTTATATTTTGGGCTTAAGGGTCTCTACCACTCACAGGTCTCTTTCTCTCTCTAAATCTCTCTAATATACTTCCTTCAATCTTAACATAAGAGTTTAATCTCTCTACTAAATAGTTTTCTCAATTGGCAATCATGAACAACGTCTCTTTCATCATTTCAGCATAAGAAGTTTATCTCATCTAAACGTTTATATAGTTTCTAATTTGGAAACAATTTTCTAAGAATGGAGAAACGATGTTCTAAGCAACTTAAAATTATATTTGAAGCTCTTAAAAATTTAGAAATGAGTTTGATCCCTTCAACAGAAAAGCACACAAAGCACTCTGTTCCCACAACATAAGATGGAGAAACAAAAACGAGAGAAATAAATAAATAAATAAAATATGGATCAGGTTCCACCATAAAGTAAAGCAAATGTCTTGGTATCTAGGAAAAATAAGAGCCAAAGCTTTTTATGTGGCCAACGATTTGGCTTGTTATTGGACACTTGTATAGAGGGGACTAGCTTACCATTCAATTAAAAATAAGACAACATGTTTGTTCTCTTTGTTCCTTCTTAATACAAAAAAATATTCCTTCAACTTTAAACACACTTTGGTCCACAAGAATTTGCTTAATCCTGACAGCTTTGGTCCACAAGAATCTACTTTCTTTTCCTCTCTCTCTCTCTCTCTCTCGCTCTCTCTCTCTCCATCTCTCGATGTTTCTTATATCATACTACCTTGTGCTAGTCAAAGAAGAAAATGTGATAAAACCTAAAAAAGAAAAAAGTTGACAGCAATACCCAGAAATTCTAAGCATTGTTAAACGCTCATGCTATGCAGGAGGCTCGGAGTTGGCACAAAACTAGTTCAACATCTAGAGGAATGGTGCAAGCAAAAGGGTTCAGACTATGCATATATAGCAACAGACTGCGCCAACCAGCCGTGCATCAACTTGTTTACACAAAAGTTTTCATACACAAAATTCAGATCCCCCACAGTGCTGGTTCAGCCTGTTCACGCCCATTACAAGCCAATAGGCTCAGGGATCGCCATTGTCTGCATTCCTCCGCACGTCGCCGCTAATGTTTATCGCCATCTCTTTGCAAATGCCGAGTTCTTCGCCACGGACATCGACGCCATCTTGTCCAACAAGCTTAACTTGGGCACTTTCATGGCAGTTCCCAAGAAGCTGCTCCCTAAATGGGACCCTGAAACAGGGATCCTCCCTCAGAGTTTTGCAATCTTGAGCGTGTGGAACACCAAGGAAGTTTTCAAGTTGCAGGTGAAGGGAGTGTCCAAGCTAACTTATGCATGTTGCATGGGGAGTAGATTGTTGGATTCATGGCTACCATGGCTGAGATTACCTTCATTTCCAGATGTATTTAGCCAATTTGGAGTGTATTTCTTGTACGGACTATCCATGAGAGGAACTAATGGGCCACGCCTCATGAAGTCTCTATGCACATTCGTGCATAACATGGCTAAGGACGATGTGGGATGTGGGGCGGTGGTGACAGAGGTAGGCCAACAGGATCCTGTGAAAATGGCCATTCCCCATTGGCGGAGACTTTCATTGAATGATTTATGGTGCATCAAGAAGCTGGCAGATTCGCAGGGGGGTGAATGTGAAAGCTCTGAAACGTCTGATTGGATCAAATCTCCACCGTCTTCAGCAGGGATATTTGTTGACCCTCGAGACATCTAAGTATCTTTCTTTCTTCTTTTCTTTTTTTTTTCTTCTCTCCCTCTTCAGTACAGAAAATGACAAAATCCTGCTGTGCACTGTCTCACAGTACAAAAGGAATGTTCATAAATCTCTAGTCTAGTCTCTCTTTCTTTTTTTAATACTCTTCAGTCAATGACAACTGACAGAAGCTAAGCTAGCTTACACTTTTTAAGTCACATTCCAATCATTGGTCTTGAACAAGTTCTTGAAGTCAGTTGAGAGCTAATGTGACAAGTGGGTGGAAAATTGCAAAATATCATTGGAATTTTGGGTATTTATTAAAATTTCCTCAATTTAAATAATTATACATATGTAACTCTAGTTTTCAACTAAAGGCTGGATCGACCTTATGTGTGAAAATCCATCATTTCCACATATGCTCTCATTTAATTTGGAGATTTTTGTTTTGTAAAGTAGAAAATCCTCTCCAAGTTAGAGATAGGAAGAGAAGAAACATGATGGCTGGAGGAGGCTATAATTGAATAGGATAATTTGTCTATAAAAAAAAAGTAACAGCATACGGTTGGTCTGTGACTCAAACCCCCTTGTGCACCATTCTTTCCAATCTTCTTCTCCCTTTTTTTCATCTGCTACTGGGCTGACTCCATCTCTGTCCAAATAACACAATGAGCCATCAGAAAACAGATGGATGCTGGAAAACCCTCTCTCTGCTCTTATGACCATGAGCCATAACAAAAAAAGGAAGATTGATGCTGGAAAAATTTACAGTAATTCCATGATATTTCCACAAACATTTAATCACATGATTAGAATTTAAAGTAATTTCATACTTGTAAATGGATGAAAGTCTACTGTCTCATCTGGTCATCTGAAATAAGGAATAGAATGGTTTGAGAGCTTAGAGACATTTATATGGTACCTACGAAAGGAAAGTCCAACATCCAAGTTCGTATTTGAGAAACTAATTCAATAAACTTGTACTCCAGCACGTTCACATATGTGCACAAGAACCTGGCTCCTAGGGGTGAACCGTTATTTGTAAAGCTGAGCAATCTAGTTACTACAAAGAGTTGAAGATGGCTTCCCAAAGTCCCTCTACATATTGCATGATTGTGGGAGTTGGTCTAACTGGAGAGTTTCCTGGCTGTCAAATTCTTTAATTATTGAGATAAGGTACGTTTAGCTCAATAGAAGTCTTGGCCGAGCCAAGCCCCTTGGCTTGTTCAGCTGTTTGAGGAACATAGTGTGTTTTAGCCGCTAAGGATGACTATGATGATTCTGCAAGGTGTTATAATGGTGGACGTGAGACAGACAGTGCATTTATGTCTAAATTGAGATATTTCAAGATGAACTTGAATTGGGTGCTTCCATTAAAAACACAAGGTGTCTTCAGAAAAGTTGCCTTTCACCTTGAATGGTTAAGATGAACGGGTAGTTTTAAAATTTTAAATCCATACAGTACCTATTACTTGACAAATTAAGTGGTGACCTAGTCAGATTATAACACAGTAGAACGTACTTGTACTACAAAATAGTTCTCAATGATATTTTTGAGTCAGTTCTTTATGAGCAAAGTGACATGGCACTTCAATACCTATATGACTACAGATGTGTGTGGCCTTTTATTATTATAACCCTATAAGTTTACAAAAATAGTTTAAAACAAATTTCTCTATTTACATACACTAAGAACCCCAATTGCACCTACCATATGTTACATTATTTTACCCTCTTTCAGTCTTCTTCTGCCCTTTATTTTCTTAAGATTCCCCCCTTTATAGAGAAATGACACAGCAAAGTATATAAATACTGTGAGTTAGAATTTTTATGTAAGATCTCGATCAAGGAAAAAAAAAAAGAAGAATTTTTACACTAATGACCTGTTTGAGAGCCAAATTTAAAGCATGCACTTTTTGATAAGATTAGATCATTGTTGATAAACCTATATCTTAGAGTTCTAAATACACTAACATATGTGAATGAAGTAAATCAACAAAAAAAAGATATTGCATGCTAGCTTGTATAAGTGGTGCACTTTTTGAAAACTGATACATAATATAAGGTAAGCTTTCTGGAACCCTAATGTTGGAGTTTTTTTCTCTATTGAGGTACATGGCATTGATGAAAGGCCTTGCTTGTCAGTTACAATCTACTACCAAATAAACAATGAATTTATTTGTAAGGACCTAGATAAGTCACCTTTTATTTGGCCTCACCCTATAGACTTAAAGTCCCTTTGCATCTTTGTGGCTGGACTCTAATGAACTGGGTCGATACAATATCAATGAGACTAGAGACTACAAGTACATAGGAGCATCCATTGGCAAAAGATCACTGTAAACTGATCATTAGATGACTATAGAAAACTAAACAAAACAGAGTTATACGTTTCAATCTTTCCGACCATTAAAAAGAAAATCAATATACTCCTAATGGAATCTGCATAGTACATAGTGTCCCAACCCTTTTTGGTTGAGTCAGCCACCTACACTGATTGAGTTTAATTCTTTAGTACCATGACCTGTTTTAATCCATTGAATAGATAGGTGGTAGGAAATTCTTACGCTTTTTTTTCTCTTTTTTTTTTGGGTTTGGCATCCCCTTTTCAATTCTCATATCTTGGTCAAGCCTATCAACCAACTCATCCCACTTTCTCGCTCTTGCCTTATTAGCTTGGGAAGACAAATATATTTACTTCATTATAGTTCTTCTTTACAAAATTGATCCAACTCTTTGTTGTGTAGATGTAGAATCCATTGAATGGCTGTGATAGGTTGCATTAGACAGAAGTGGCTGAGTCAAGATGTTGTTCTTCAATTTTAATTTCCTAAAGTAAAGTTAATTATGTGTGGTTTTTCTAGACTACTATAAACAATATGCTTAAAAAAGATAGCAATATGAATAAAAGGAACCGTTCTTTCTTTTTTCCAGATGTCACAAGGTGGCCACAAAGGCTTAGGAACAAGTTCAAGAGCAATTAAATTACATGACAATGACGATGCTGCCCTCTTTTGTCATCCCCATGCTTTCTAGTTTCTAGATTTCACATTAAACAAATGCATAACTAGGACCTTGAAAACATGTCGAGCCTTCAAACCAAACGTCTATTTGTTTGTTCAAATAAAGCTAGAAAGAATGTCTACCAAGTTCAAATACGAAAATGCTTCGCCCACCAATAAAAGCTTGCGGAGGGAAGGGATGACAGACCAATCCTCTATGGTCATAAAGGTTAAACACAAGTCATTGTCTCAAAGGAAAAAGAAAAAAAAAATTCACGTATCTCGTAAGTTAAATCACCATTAGACCCAAGTACTTAGAGTTTTTGGGTTAAGGTAAATTTAATTACTTAATATATTCTCAACATTTCTCCTTATGGATTCGGTTATTAATTTGATAAATGAGAACTAACATGTAAATTATTAGTATGAAATAGAAAAACAAAATTTTGGAGATTTGAATATAAGATTTCCTTATTTGATACTAAGCTAAACCACTACTAAGCCAAAAGCTTAAGCTATCTGATTAACATAAACTTAATCATTTAATACATTCACTACACTTCTCAAAGCATATGCATGCATATCATCTCAACATAAGTAATACCACAGAAACATATTCTTTAGAACTTCTTTATGAGCCCCATTTCCCATCTATCAAAGGGGCGAGCAATCTAAAGGGCATGATATCTAGAAAAACCTCCCTCACTCTTCCAACTAGAAGATCCAAAGGGACCTTCCCTCCAACAATGTCTCCCACGAAGCAAGAGAGAGAGGAAAGAAAAAGAACCAATGTTTTCAACAATTTTATTGAAAATATACACAATTAAAACATAACTATATTCAAGAACTTTTCAATGACTCTGATAGCACACAATATGTGCTATCTTTAGGCCTTATTTTATACTAGTTTTATGGTTTAAATGGGTACTTTCACACCTATATTTGTTTATTTTGTAGAAATCGAGTATTCGAAGCAAACCGGAGCTTTTAAGAGATATTATGGCAAGAAGAAAATCGTTTTGCATCAAATTAAGAAGCCAAGTTAAGAGAAGAGGTGATTCAAATCAGAAATCCCAAGGCCACAGTGTTGAAATGTTCTTATAGTGTCAAAAAGCTCATTCTGCGCAAACAAGCCAGACCACCCGCACACATAGCGTCTAAATGCTACATCAAAGTGTCGAGACACTTTGGAAAAAGCTTGCACAAGTCCCTCCGTCACAAAAGCACGAGTGCGCCTCACTTTTAGAATTTTCGTTCGTAGCTTCGAGACGCCACCTAGAGTGTCTCAACACTACCTTGATATTTCTTGTTTGCACGATTTTAAGGGCAGTGTTAAGACGTTGTCCCTAGTGTCTCGACATTGCGACGATAAACTTGATCTTTTGGACGATTTTTAGATGATTTCCTAAAAGGTTTGGGATTCCTAAATCAAATTATGAATTCCTAAAAGGTTTGGATTGACCTACTATAAATACACTCATTCTCTACACTCAAACGCATTCAACTTTGCAACTCTAAAATTCTACATACAAAAGTGAGAAGAGACTTGAGAGAAATATTCAAGGGCAAGTTCGTGGAGATCATACGGAGGCAGAAGATCGACAAACCAACATAGTTTTTCTCTTCTTTCTTTTTATTTAGTATTTGGATGTTGTTTAAGAGTTTCGATTTTGTGATAGTGAACATGAGTGGCTAAACTCTTTTCTTATTGTAGGGATTGATGTAGCCATTAGACCTTATCTTTTAATTATTTAAATCCCATGATTAATTGTCTTTTATTCCATTCATGCCTTTATATTCTTAATGCTTTTAATCTTTTGGCCATGAATTAAATGTTGTAGTGGTCTAAATTCACACTTGAGAAGGTAATTTATATTAGATCCTAATTGCATGACTAAAGGTAGTTCTAACTTGATAATGATTAGGACTCCTTTCGAAGTTGTTAATGAAGGAACTTAATGCTATGCATATCATTAAAAGTCATTAGAGATGTAGGTTTTGCCATATTGCATGAGAATTGTTTGTCCTTGAGAGAGTCATTTATGATAAAAGACTTCTAGACTTATGAAATATTTGCATGATCAATCTGAAAAGTTTAAGTAGCTTGAATATACGTCTAATAAGTGAAATCAACTCCCTATGATAGTTTCTGATTATTTCCAATTCTAATCTTTTTATTTCAAATTTCACAATCATCATCTGATTCTATTTTCTAAATAAAATTGGGTGATAATATTTACAATACTTAGGTGATTTAGAAAAAACTAATCATGAGGACAATACTCTTTATTCAAATCACTATACTAAAACTTAATCCATACACTTGTGATATTGCACAAAAATTATGCAACAGACTCCATGTAAAGTTTGAATAAAATGTTGGAATAAAATGTAACTTAACTAATTGAAAAACAACAAAGTATCATCGATGTCTGAGGTGACACTTGCAATTTCAACTTGGATAACACACATTATCTGGAGACGCCATCTTAATCGGGTAGCTTGTTGAAAGCCTTATCCAAAAGGTAAACACACTCGCATAAATATTTTAATGTGGTCCCATTCTCTTTAATTGGTATCGCAGATTCGCAATGTGTCACCAATTAGCTAAGCTCTATTTAAAAAGCATTAATTTCTTAAGGTTCTTGCAGCAGAATCGATCACCCTTTACACTTCTAATTGCCCCCACCAAGCACAATTTGAAAAGTGGTTCAAGACCCACTAAGCTGATTAACTGAACCAAAACAGAGGGGGATTGGCAAGTGGCAATCATCCAGGCAGACGAACCAAAAAATTGGACCATTCGCCAGACTCATCAGAAAAAAGTGACAGAATCAGAAGCTTATTACAACCTACAGAATAGGCTTTAGTAAAGGCATCCTGAACTAATCGACTGCTATAAACATGCAAATAATAGGAATCAGTGTGCCGTTGGTCCCCTCCACAAAACACACACAAAATCCAGTTACAATTTACAAATATATACTCAGGGAACAATATCTCATACCCGATCTACCATCACAATGTAACAACTAATTTAAAGGCCTCCAGAAATGGAAAAATAAAAACAATAGCATGGAATCCAATAATGAATTTATGTCTAACATCAATGTCTTACCTTACAAATGTCACTGCCTTCTGCCTTCAAACCTCAGAGAAGTAGGACCACCTTTGCATATTGACTCCCCACACCAACAGTTCAATCACAGGGTATTGAATTAACATAATAACCAACTATAAGAAATTCAAGGAACAAAATGGAATAAAATGGTAATGCAAAGCTGTGTTCAAGTTATGCAGACAAATATTCTTGTCTTAGTACAAAAAAAAAAGTATATTTCTAAAAAAAAACGCATCGGAAATCGTCAACAGGTCAATTATATAGCTTATATTAGTGGGTTTTAATCTCAGTTTGCTCTTAATCAGGATAAGTGCAATGGTATTGAACATGCAGAAGCGGACAACAACTCCTGCTTCACCATTAGACCGTAGCAGATAAGTTTATCTCACAACATCGTGATAGTGTACTCTGTAGTACCATCACAGCTCTTATTGAAGTTGGTAAGTCATAATATGGTAAAACAAAATTTGAAAGATTTTGAAAACTTGAACATTTTGCTAGAAGCAAAATTTCTGCCGCAACTAAAGCTGGCAAGGCAAGTTCCAGGTTATAGAAGATGAAACTCTGAATAAGAATCATTGACAGAGAAATTGCATATTTATTTTCGTAAGGTAGCAAACAAGTCGTATCATATTTGATTCTTAATATTCAGAAGCGGACAACAACATAAGAGATTGAACATAAAAGCTCAAGCATCATACAAATGAGTTCTAAGATGACTAGTGATCTTGCAAATGGTCTGTCTTTAATAATTGCCAGCATGTTGGGGATTACAATGCATGGTTAAGACGAACGGTTGGAAGGAGTGCTCCTTTAATGTTCAGGAAAGCATGATTCAGGCATAGATAAAGCAGAACTTGTCGAATGGTCACATCTTAGACGCCTTAACAAAGCTTGAAAATTTGGAGGACTTGTTTTCCAGCAGAGCCTGGGGGCTTCCTTGTTCCACCTGTCAGAGAGAAGGAAAAAGATTAGTTTACAAATTTGCAAAAGCTCGAAATTCAGTTAATAACATCAAATATTAACTATATTCTGCAGATGATTAGTGGGTGAAATACGTTATTTTCTTGATAAAATATCAGCAACCATCTGTCTGTAAGAGAAGAATTAATCAACTTCAAAAACTATGCTTTACAAGCGGATAATTAACATGTCAGGCTTGCTTTTATACGGGTTAATTGAATTTCCTCTTATTTTTCTGGTGCTGTGGACCAGGATCCAATTTTAGGTTGTAAACAGCCCTGAACCCCCTAAAATTTTAAAACTCAAACCCTACATTGATACCAGTAAAAAATTTTACTGCTCTCATACTAGCAAACTATCCCGATCTTGGTTAGGGGAAATAGCATGGTACTTTTTGTGTAAAGTTGAATGGAAAATTTTGTAAGCATCATTGCAATCTTCTAAAAGATTCATTCTACCAGTCCAATGCCAGTCCTTATCTATAGATACTAGTTAATATGTATGGATGTAGCTAACAACTGTAGTGCTAACTATAACTTTGGGGAATCAGAATTCCTTGATGCCAAATGAGCCACACGGCACACTTATATAGTACAAGCTAGAGGATCTAGGGTCAGCTAAAAAAGGAATAACAAACCTAATCTAAACTACTCCTAAAAACTAGCTAATAATAGAGAACAAATAATATCTAAACAACCTAATAGAATAATATCTAAACAAACTAACAGAATAATATCTAAACAAACTAACAAACTATATGCATATTTCCATACTCCCCCTCAAGTTGGTACATAGATATCATGCATTCCCAATTTATTTACAAGTACATCAAAAGTTGGTTTAAACAATCTCTTAGTTAGAATATTTGTTGTCTGGTCTTTCGAAGGAACAAACGAAATGCAAATTACTCCAACCTCTAGATTTTCTTTGATGAAATGTCGATCCACCTCTATATGCTTCGTGCGATCATGCTGTACTGGATTTTGTGCAATGCTTATCGCAACCTTGTTATCACAGAACAACTTCATTGGTAATTTGATTTCAAGCTTCAATTCTCCAAGTATCCATCAAATCCATAGGATTTCACAAATGTCATTGGCCATTGCCCTATACTCTGCTTCGACACTACTTCGCGCCACTACATTTTTCTTTTTACTACGTCAAGTTACCAAGTTTTCCCACACATACGTGCAATATCCTGACGTAGATTTCTTGTCTTTTATAGATCTTGCCCAGTCTGCATCTGTGTAAACTTTCAATGTCTTGTTTTCTCCCTTTCTGAAGAGGAGACCTCTACTTCGACAGCCCTTCAAGTATCTCAGTATTCGATATGCTGCTTCAAGATGTTCTTCGAATGGCGTATGCATGAATTGGTTCGTCATACTCACTGCAAAAGCTATATCCAACGAGTATGTGATAGGTAAATTAGTCGACCAACCAACCTTTGATACCTCTGAATATCCACTTGGGTGCCTTGAGTGATGTCTCCTAGTTTCTTGTTTGCATCATGGGGGTATTTGTTGGTCGACAACCACTCATGCCCATAGCGAGATCAAAGAAAGGAATATTTTGAGGAGATCTTGGACATATTTCTTGTTTGATCTCGCTACTTCCATTGCTAGGAAATACTTCATTTCTCTCAAATCTTTAATCTCAAACTCTTGGGAGAGTTTGCTCTTCAATCTAGTTATTTCTTCTTGATCATTACCCGTGATGAGTATATCATCCACATAGATAATTAATACTGATATTTTCCCACTCTTCAAGAATCTTATAAACAATGTATGATCTGCACGAGCTTGAGAATACCTTGTTGTTTCACAACTTGGGTGAATCGTTCGAACCAGGCCCTTGGAGATTGCTTGAGGTCATACAATGCTTTCTCCAACCTGCATACTTTTAGGCCAAATTTCTCTTCGAACCTTGGCGGAGGTAGCATGTAAACTTCTTCTTCAAGGAAGCCATTCAAGAATGCATTTTTTATGTCGAACTGGTTCAATGGCCAATCAAGATTTGCTGCTATGGACAACAAAATTCTTATAGTATTGAGCTTAGCATCTGAAGCAAATGCTTCCGTATAGTCAATCCCATATCTTTGTGTATATCCCTTGGCCACTAGACGTGCTTTGTACCGCTCGTGGGTTCCATCTGTTATAATATATATAATTATGTATATTTGTCCTTTATTGTAATGGTACATTCTCTAGTTTAGGGTTTTCTTGCGTACCTATATATATTAGTGACTCTCTAATAAAAAATACATTTGAGTATTTTTTCAATACTGAGAACATGGTATCAGAGCCCCTAGGGTTCAGAATTTTCGTTTGGTGATTAGGGTTTTTCTCTCTTCCAAGTGAGGATAGGGTTTGAAGTTTGGGTCATCACTTTAGGGTGGCCGTTTGTCAACACAGCTTACCTCACAAGGAGCGCCGCCGTCTGTAGTGCAGGATTGTCATTGCCGTTCGCCGAAAGGAGCCACGTGTGAGCTACACACGCTGCCAGAAGCATCTGTGTCCGTTGCCACGCGCCAGCGCGTGAGAGTGCGTGGGAGCTCCGATCAAGATTCCGCCACCTGGGTTTGTCTCGACTTGACGTTTCCGGCCGTTCTGTGCCTTTAGATTCAACAATAACTCCTTGGTTTGTCTCAGATTTTGCAGTTTGTGTGAGATTCGGCTGTATTTTCTTGTTGATCAAATATGTCTTTGTTTTTCTTGGAGTTTATCTGCAGTTTTTTTTTGTTGTTAACTAATGGATGAGATGAAACCTGTGGTAGTATCTAATTTGGTTCCCTTTTCTACAAAGATCACAGAGCATAAGTTAAATGGCTCCAATTATTATGATTGGAGTCGGACAATTTGGTTTTATCTATGAAGCACTAAGATGGATGATCATATTGATCAGGATCTGCCAGAGGATGACACACAGAAGACTTGGCTTCGCGATGACGCTCGATTGCATATTCAAATCAAGAATTCAATTGAGAGTGAAGTAGTTGGCTTGGTAAATCATTGTGATTCTGTAAAGGAACTACTTGGATTTTTAGAATTCTCATACTCAAGAAAAGAGCAAGTCAATAGAATATATGAAGTTTGCATGACCTTCTTTCAAGCGAAACAGAAAGAACAATCCGCTATGACTACTTTATGCAAGTTAAGAAGACGTGTGCAGAACTTAATACATTACTGTATAAAATATCAAGAGGAGAATAAATTTCTGAGTATTTTACTATGAGATGAAAGGGTTTCTTATATAGAAGAAACACCCATTTACAGAAAAGGAAAATAATCTTCCAGCACATATAATACAATTGATACAAAATATAGAAAATACTTATTAACAAAAAAGGAAATAACCAATACTCTCCCTCAAGTTGGTTTGAAAATATCTTCCACTACCAACTTGTTGATCATCTTGTCAAACTGTAACTTTGGGAGCCCCTTTGTTAACACATCAGCTATTTGTTCTATCATAGGAAGATAGGGAATACATATTACTCCTGCATCAATCTTCTCCTTTATGAAATGTTTATCCACCTCAATATGTTTTGTTCTATCATGAAGGACTGGATTGTGGGCAATGGAAATCGCAACCTTGTTGTCACAGTAAATACGCATGGGCGTCATCTGGAGGAATTTTAATTCTTCCAATAGTCTCTTTATCCATATGCCCTCACAAATCCCATGGGCTGAGACCCTAAATTCAGCTTCAGCACTACTTCTGCCCACTACACTCTGTTTTTTGCTTCGCCAGGTAACTAGATTCCCTCCAACAAAGGAGCAGTAACCGTAGATCTTCTATCGATTGTACTACTTGCCCAGTCAGCATCAGTGTAAACTTCAACATGTAGATGACCATGCTTCTTACACAGTATACCTTTTCCTGGAGTACCTTTCAAGTATCTTAGGATTCTATAGACTGCTTCAAAGTGAGTTGGTCCTGAGGCATGCATAAACTGACTTATCATACTTACTGCGAAAGCAATGTCAGGAAATGTGAGACAAATAAATGAGTCTTCCTACAAGTCTCTGATATTTTTCCCTGTCTTTTACCTCCTTTTTTGTTGCAGTTTGCAATTTCAAATTTGGCTCAATAGGAGTTTCTGCTTATCTGCAACCAAGTAATCTTGTCTCTTTAAGTAAATCAATGATATACTTCCTTTGATTGACAAGAATACCCTCTCTCGACCTAGCAAACTCCATTCCTAGGAAATACTTCAAGATTCCCAAGTCTTTGATTTGAAATTCATTAGCTAGTTTTTTTCTTGAAGGTAGTCAGTCCTGCCTCGTCATTCCCTGTGAGAATAATGTCATCAACATACACTATTAAAACAACAACCTTGTCATTTCCAGTATGTTTATAGAAAATAGTATGATCTGCTTGACTTTGAAGAAATCCATAACTCGTGACTACTTTTCCAAAGCGTTCAAACCACGCTCTAGGGGATTGTTTAAGTCCGAATAGAGATTTCTTTAACCTGCACACTTTGTTAATTCCAAGTTCTACCTCAAAATCAGGTGGTAAGTTCATAAATACCTCTTCTTCAAGATCCCCATTGAGAAAAGCATTCTTGACATCAAGTTGATAAAGAGGCCAGTCTGCATTGACAACAATAGATAACAGAACTCTAATGGAGTTAATTTTAGCAACAGGAGCAAATGTTTCCTGATAATCAATTCCATAGGTCTGAGTGAAACCTTTAGCAACAAGTCTAACTTTGTATCTTTCAATGCTACCATCGGCTTTACACTTTATAGTAAACACTCATTTACATTCTACTGTCTTCTTATCTTTTGGTAATTCCACTATGTCCCATGTGCAATTTTGTTTAAGAGCATTCATCTCCTCCATAGCTGCTAACTTCCAATTCGAATCATTTAGGGCCTCCTATATATTCCTTGAAACAAATAGATTGGTTATCCTAGAGGTGAAAGTTCTGTGAGTATCGGACAATCTATGGTAAGAAAGATAATTTGCAATAGGATATTTGGTGCAATGACGGGTACCTTTCCTATGTCTATTGGAATATCAAGGTCAGATATATCAGATAAATGATTAAGGATAGATGAAGAAATGGGAATAGAGGATCTGCTACCTAGATCTTCAGAATCATTCATCGGAGCATTAGATTGGTTCTGTGATAAGTCCACTATCTGGTCCCGATTCTTTTGATTCAATGCCCTTCTAGTATAATCTTGAAGTTTAGGGTTTCGATCAATTAGATCACTTTGTAGTGTTTCTCCCCCTGAAGAAGAATTTTCCATACTTGGCATTGAGGAACTAGAACTGGTAACCTCAAGACTAATGAGTTTAGGAAGAGGAGACTTGTCCCAGAAATTATCTTCTAAGTTAGGTATTACCTCCCCCTAAAGAGTATTTTGGTGATAAAAAGATTGATTTTCCACAAATGAGACATCATACTTTCAAAGTATTTTTTCGTCAATGGGTCAAAACATTTATACGCTTTCTTGTGTGGGAAACATAACCTAAAAAAATGCATTTAACAGCTCGAGGATCTAGTTTAGACCGAGAAATACTAGGAAGGTGAACATATGTAGTACACCTAAAAACTTTAATCGGTAAATCAGAAAACAAGCGGGCAGTGGAAAAAATGTTTTAAAATGATCCAGGGGGTTTTGAAATCCAAAACTTTTGTAGGCATTCGATTAATAAGGTACGCCGCCGTGAGGACAACTTCTCCCCACAAATAAGGAGGAACGTGCATAGAAAACATAAGAGCACGAGCGACGTCAAGTAAATGTCTATTTTTTCTTTCAGCAATGCCATTTTGTTGGGGAGTGTCCCGACATGTAGATCGATGAAAAATTCCTTTAACTTGCAAAAAATCAGTTAAGTATTCATTGAAATATTTAGTGTCATTATTAGAGTGCAAAATGCTAATTTTAGTTTGGAACTGATTTTCAATCATGTTGTAAAACCGAATAAAAATATCCTTCACATCTGACTTTTTTGTTAGCAAATAAATCCAAGTTAAACGGGTGCGGTCATCAATGAAGGTAACAAACCACCGTTTTCCACTATGAGTCAGGACTTTAGAAGGTCCCCAAACATCACTATGAATTAAGTAAAAAGGTGTGGAAGCCTTGTAAGGTTTGGGCAAATAAGTGGATTTTTTGCAAAGATACAACTTTCGCAATGAAAAGCAGAACAATCAATTCCTTTAAATAAATTTGGAAACAAATACTTTAAATAGAAAAAACTGGGATGTCCTAGTCTACGATGCCAAAACATTATAGTTTCTTTAACAGAAGGGGAATTAACACCACTCAAGTCCTGAGCTTTTTTATGACTAGTAGGAGATTCACCAAAGTAGTAGAGACCTTCAAGCATCCTAGCACGCACAATCATCTCCCCCGAGTCCTGATCTTGAAAAATGCAATGGGAATCAAAAAAGGTAACACGACAATTAGCATCCTTAGAGATTTTACTGACGGATAACAAATTACAAGCTAATTTTTGAACATGAAGAAAAGAATGTAAAGTAATGTTTGAAGACAATCTAATAGTTCCTTTCCTGCAATAGAATTGAAACTCCATCTGCAATTTGAATTTTTTCATTATAGTACATAGGAGAGTATGATTCAAATATTTTGGAGGAACTAGTCATATGATCAGATGCTCCAGAATCTATGATCCACGAAGATGAGTTAAGACAAGAGAGAGCTTGAGGATAAGTACCTGTTTGTGCCAGGAAACACTAGGATTACCAGATGATGAAGTGACCTTTAACAGTTTCAGGATTTGATCGACTTGCTCTTTGTTGAATGGGTTGGAGTCAAGAACATTAGCACTAGATGAGTGTTGATTTGTACTCTTCTCACCTTGTCTAGTACTCTTCCAATTAGCAAGTTTCCCATGAAGTTTCCAACACGTTTCACGAGTATGCCGAGGTTTGAAGTAGTAATCACACCAAACCCAAGGCTTATCAAGAGTCTTGGTTGATTGATCAGAGGCCTTGTGTGCTGTAGCTTCAACCACTAGAGCAGATCTTTCAACTGAATCAATAGGTTTCTTACCAATCATAACATTTCGACGACTCTCTTTCCTACGAACTTCAGAAAAAACTTCGTTAATAGTTGGAAGGGTAGTCTTACCAAGTATTCTGCCTTTAATCTCATCAAATTCAACATTGAGTCCAGCGAGGAATTTAGACCATCTTCCACTATTTTCCTGTAGTGTTTTTGATCCTCTGTTGACTTCCATTCATATGTATCAAATAGATCGAGGTCTTGCCAAATCCTTTTTAGGGAATGAAAATACTGTGTAACTGAATTACTTCCCTGTCGTATGTCACTCAATTTAAGATTTAGCTCAAACACTTGTTACTGGTTTCCTAAATCTGAGTACATCTAAGCCACACTATCCCATAATTCCTTAGCAGTAAAGTAACACATAGTTACAACTGATATCTTCTACCATGAAATTTACTAGCCAGGTCATAACCATGGAGTTTTCAGCACCCCACCCAGCAAACGAAGGATCGTCTTTGGCAAGCATGGGCTTATCTCCGATAAGGTAACCAATCTTCCTTTGTCCACGAATATACATTCGAACGCTTTGGGAACAACGAAGAAAGTTATCCCCATTTAGAGACTTATTTTCTGACATTATTGCTGAAGATTAACCAATATGCAAAAAAACAAATCCACAAAATAGAAGCCACAAAAAAACACTAAAATAAATATGCAGAAGCCAAAAACCAATAAAGAAAACGTGACTATCTTCACGTGTATGATGGACAGACAAGTCAAAGAGAGGGTCACCGGCGGCAATGACACAGAGATCGACAGAGATGAGGTCATTGACGGTTAACGACACAGCAAGCGATGTCACGGGTCTTAGGTTGCAATGGATGCGTTCGCGAGTCGTGGGTCGCAGGTGCAGTGCTTCTTCACGTCTCTTGTCGTGGGATGAAGATGAGCTCTTCCTTCCGTCGAGGCTCGTGGGCCGAAGTTGAAGACACAGACAGACGCGTCAGAGAGATACGAATGGCCGACGACTAGTGGATGGTGGCGAAGGCAACAGTAGCGACGACTAGAGTTGAAATTAGTTTTAGGGTTTCTAAAAAATTAGGATTTCTGCTATGATACCATGTATAAAATATCAAGAGGAGAATAAATTTCGACGTATTTTACTATGAGAAGAAAGGGTTTCTTAAATAGAAGATACACCCATTTACAGAAAAGGAAAATAATCTTCCAGCACATATAATACAATTGATACAAAATACATAAAATACTTATTAATAAAAAAGGAAATAACCAACAATTACTCCTATTTAGTACGGATATAAAGGTTCAACAAGCTCAGCAAGAGAAGATGGGTGTCATGAGCTTTCTGAATGACCTTATGTCTGAATTTGAGATGGCCAAATCACAAATTCTCTCTGGCTCCAAGATCCATTCTTTGGATGAAGCTTTTAGTAGAGTCCTCCGTACAGAAAACTCTTCATCTGGTTTGTCTATTCCTCAGTCCAACAGTGCTCTCATTAGTCAGAATGATCCTAAAGTCACTAAAGGAATGAGCATCAATACTCAGAGGCTTGGTTTTGATAATCGACGACAAGATTCGCCGAAGATTGTATGTCACTATTGCCATAAGCCTGGTCACATGAAACACGATTGCTGGAAGTTGTTGAATAAGGGTCAAAGACCTCAAGTTGCTCAACTTGCTTCCACTAATGATACATCTGAGAGGTCGGTTACTATTTCTACAGACAATTCTGCTAAATTCTAGTTGTACCAGGACTCATTGCAAGCATCTTCTTCATCAAATCCTATTGCAACTCTAGTTGAATCAGGTAATATGAATCATTGTCTTCTTACATCCTCTACCAAATGGGTCATAGACTCTGGTGCCACAGCTCATATGACAGGTAATTCTAGCTTATTTTCTACATCTTTGTCACCTGCACCTTTTCCAATTGTCACTTTAGCAGATGGATCAATATCCTCTGTTCTTGGATCTGGCACCATTAATCTTACACCCTCTCTCCCTTTGTCTTCTGTTTAGCATTTGCCTCGACTTTCGTTTAACTTGATCTCTGTTAGTAAACTCACTCGTGACCTTAATTGTTTTATCTCCTTTTTCCCTGGTTATTACTTGTTTTAGGATCGTATGACGAAGAAGATTATTGATAAAGGTTATAAGTGTAGAGGTCTTTACATTTTTTATCAGGAAATACCGAAAGTTGTGGCATGCTCTGGCGTTGCATCCCCGTTTGAAGTCCATTGTCGTTTAGGTCATCCTTCTTTGTCCGTGTTAAAGAAAATTTATCCAAAATTTCATTCTGTCTTCGTTGAATTGTGAGTCTTGTCAGTTTGCCAAATTTCATCGTCTTTGTTCGAGTCCTAGAGTCCATAAACGAGCTAGTGCTCTATTTGAATTAGTTCATTCTGATGTTTGGGGTCCCTATCCAATAGTGTCTAAAACTGGATTTCGATATTTTGTTACTTTTGTTGACAATTATTCTCGTCTTACTTGGTTATATTTAATGAAAAATCGTTCTAAGTTACTTTCTCACTTTTGTACTTTCCATGCTGAAATTCAAACTCAGTTTAATGCCTCTTAAAATTTTGCAAACTGATAATGCTGGTGAATATTTTTCTCATATGCTTGGCTCTTACTTGTGTAAAAATGGAATTATTCATCAATCTTCTTGTTCTGACACTCCATCCAAAATGGGGTCGCTGAACGAAAAAACCGACATTTACTTGAAACTGCTAGAGTATTATTCTTTCAAATGCATGTTCCAAAGCATTTTTGGGCCGATGCAGTTTCCATAGCTTGCTTTTTGAGTAATAGAATGCCTTCCTTTGTTCTTAATGGTGAGATCCCTTATCGTGTTCTCTTTCCAACTAAATCTTTGTTCCCTATTGCACCTTGGTTTGCACTTGTTTTGCTCGAGATGTCAATCCTCATCGTACCAAGTTAGATCCTAAATCCTTAAAATGCATCTTCCTCGGTTATTCTCGTGTTCAAAAGGGATATCGTTGTTATTGTCCTAGTCTTAACAAATATCTTGTCTCTCCAGACGTTACAGTTTTTGAAGATATGCCCTTTAGCCCATCACTATTGAGTCCGTGTCAGGGGGAGGATGACCTACTTATCTATGAGATCATCTCTCCATCATCCCTTCCTACTCCATCTCCTCCCATCTCTATCCCTCCTCATCCACCCATTACTCAAGTTTACTCCAAACGGCCACCATAGAAACCTTCAGACACATGTCCTATACTATAAGGTTTTTCAACATCTGATCCAGAAACAAGTGATGAGCTTCCAATTGCCCTTCGTAAAAGTAAACGCACTTGTACTTATCATATTGCTTCATTTGTTTCTTATCACCAGCTGTCACAGCCCACATATTCTTTTCTTACATCCCTTGATTCTACCTCTATCCCTAACTCTGTTCATGAAGCTTTATCTCATTCTGGTTGGCGTAATGCAATGATCGAAGAGATGAATGCTTTATATGAGAATGGTACTTGGGATTTAGTATCTCGTCCTGTAGGAAAGAAAACAATTGGGTGTAAATGGGTGTTTACAATCAAGGTTAACCTTGATGGATCAGTTGCTCGCTTGAAAGCACACTTTGTTGCTAAAGGCTATGCTCAGACTTTTGGAATAGATTATTGTGACATATTTTCTCCGGTTGCTAAACTAACGTCTATCCGATTGTTTATTTCCATGGCTGCTACTCAATGTTGGCCTTTGCATCAACTTGACATCAAGACTGTTTTTCTCCATGGTGATCTTCAAGAGGAAGTTTATATGGAACAACCACTTGAATTTGTTGCTCGGGGGGAGAATGATAGTTTGTCTTCTTAGGAAATCATTGTATGGATTGAAACAGAGTCCATGAGCATGGTTTGGTAAATTTAGTCAAGCACTTGAGAAGTTTGGAATGAAGAAAAGCACGTCTGATCATTCTTTTTTCTATCGACGATCTGAGAATGGTATTACTCTGCTTGTTGTGTACGTCGATGATATTGTTATCACTGGAAATGATGAATCAGGTATATCTTCTTTGAAAACTTTTCTTCAAGGTTAGTTTCATACTAAAGATCTGGGAACACTGAAGTATTTTTTGGGCATTGAAGTGATGAGAAGCAAGAAAAATATTTTTTTGTCACAACGAAAATATGTACTTGATTTGTTATCTGAGACTGGAAAATTGGGAGATAAACTATGTAGTACTCCGATGGTACCTAATTTGCAACTCATCAAAGGAGAATCATTTAAAGATCCTGAGAGGTACAGAAGATTGGTTGGGAAGTTGAATTATCTGACAGTGACACGACCAGACATCGCTTATTCAGTAAGTGTTGTAAGTCAATATATGTCTTCACCGACAGTGGATCATTGGGCTGCAATGGAACAAATTCTATGCTACCTAAAAGTTGCACCTAAGCATGGAATCTTATATAAAGATCATGGTCATACAAAAGTTGAATGTTTTTCAGATGCTGATTGGGCAGGATCTAAAGAAGATAGAATATCAACTTCTGGATATTGTGTCTTTGTAGGAGGCAATTTGGTATTGTGGAAGAGTAAGAAGCAAAATGTGGTTTCAAGTTCAAGTGTTGAGTCAGAATATAGAGCTATGACACAATCTGTGAGTGAAATAGTATAGATACATCAATTTTTGACTGAGTTAGGCTTCAGTATTACTATGCCAGCTAAATTGTGGTGTGATAATCAAGTTGCACTTCATATTGCATCTAATCCAGTGTTTCATGAGAGGACTAAACATATTGAAGTGGATTGTCATTTCATTCGTGAGAAAATACAAGGGTTGGTGTCCACAGGATATGTGAAGACTGGAGAATAATTGGGAGATATCTTTACCAAAGCCTTAAATGAAGCAAGAATAAATTATCTTTGCAACAAGTTGGGCATGGTTGACATATTGCTCCAGCTTGAGGGGGAGAGTTATAATATATATAATTATGTATATTTGTCCTTTATTGTAATTGTACATTCTCCAGTTTAAGGTTTTCTTGTGTACTTATATATATTAGTGACTCTCTAATAAATAATACATTGAGTATTTTTCCAATACTGAGAACACCATCAACTTTAAACTTTGGAGTGAAAATCTATTTGCACCCAACTATCAGTTTTCCCGATGGAAACTCTTCAAACCTCCATGTTTGATTCTTCTCACGAGCACTCATCTCATCGTACACAGCTTTCCTCCACTCGGAAACGTTTAGAGCTTCTTGAATGTGTTAGAGTTCTTATATTAGTATAATTGTATTTTTGTAAATATAATAGTTGAGTTGTCCTTTATTGTCTTTTCACTTTCTCCTAATTAGGTTAACCTTGTACACTTGTATATATATATCTCTTTAGTGAATGGAATGGAATATACTCATTCTCTCAAACCTTTAGCATTCACATGGTATCAGAGCCCTAGGGTTCTCTAGGAAAATTTTTGTCCTTAGGGATTTGTGACCATTAGGGTTTGAGGTTTAGAAGTTTGTGACCATTAGGGTTTGAGGTTTAGAACACCTTCTTTGAGGGTTTTGGTCTTGCTGTGAGCTTTGTGCATCAACTCAACTAGGTCTGTCGCCGGAATTCGCCGGAAGTCGCCGGAATTCGCAGCCGCCGCCACCAACGAGGTCTGTCCACGGCCTAATTTTTCGTCACCGCCCGATTTTTTGGAAAGCCCAGTCGCCAATCAGCCGATCCGGAAATTTTGGTCGAAAACTAACCGGCGCGTGAACCACACGCGCTGCCGGAATTTTTTGCCGCCCGTTTCACGCGCCGGCGAGTGGAGGCGCGTGAGCCGCTGGATTTTGCTCCGTTTTGCGTGGGTCAGTTTGCCGTGGTCTCCTCTTTCGTGTTCTGTGTTGGTTTAGTTCATTGGGTGTTCGGTTTATAGTGTTTTGAGCCATATCTTGCTTGAAACCTTTAGGGTTTGCTGTGATTTAGATCTCACATCTTGTTTATCTGTTTTTTTTAAACTTATGGCTGAAAAGAAAGGTATAGTGATGTCGGAGATGATTCCTATGGTGTTAAAGGTTACGGAACATAAGCTTAATGGATTTAACTTCTATGCATGGCGAGCAAATATTCGTCATTATCTTCGGAGTCTTGATATGGATGATCACGTCACCGCCGATTCCCCACCGACTGATGATACTAGGAAGAATTGGTTACGAGATGATTCTAGACTTATTCTCCAGATAAAGAACTCCATTGAGAGCGAGATCGTTGGGTTGGTTAATCATTGTGAATCTGTCAAGGAACTCTTAGAGTATTTGGAATTTCTTTACTCTGGGAAAGGGAACATCAGTAAAGTGTTCGATGTGTGTAAGAATCTCTTTCAACCGGATCAAGGTGACAAATCTCTAACGAGTTATTTTATGGAGTGCAAAACTAAGTATGAAGAATTTAATGCTCTGTTGCCCGTGAGTACTGATGTGAAAGTTCAGACTGCCCAACGTGAACAATTATTCATTATGAGTTTTTTGGTTGGTCTTGCCTCTAAATATGATATGGCCAAAGATCAAGTTCTGTCTAGCTCAGAAATCTCTTCGCTGGAAGATGCTTATACTAGAATACTTCGTACTGAAAAGTCGCAAGCGATCTTGCCATTTGAGTCTAATAGCGCCTTGGTTGGTCAGACAGGTGAGTATAAAGGAAATAGAGGGGTTGGACCCAACACGTTCAGAGGAAATCCGAACACTCAGAGAGCAAATTCAGGAGATATTGTTTGCCACTATTGTCATAAGCCTGGACATATGAAACGTGATTGCAGAAAATTGCTGAATAAGGGCCAGAGGTTCCCATCTGCGCATGTTGCCTCTACTCCTGATAACAGCGACAAGTCTATTTCGATTTCTGCTGAGGAGTTTGCTAAATTTCGACAGTATCAAGAGTCATAAAAGCGTCATCTTCTACTCCCATTACTGCCATTGCCGACACAGGTAACACATCTACATGTCTCCTTTCCTCCTCTTCAAAATGGGTCATAGACTCTGGCGCTTCTGATCACATGACAGGTAATCCCAATTTATTCTCTAACATTCGTTCGTCTACATCTTCCCCTAATGTTACTATAGCCGACGGCACCACCTCTCCTGTTTTAGGATCAGGCACTGTCAATCTTACCTCCTCAATTTCGTTGTCTTCTGTTTTAAGTTTGCCACAGTTCTCTTTTAACTTAATTTCGGTTAGTAAACTCACTCGCGATCTTAATTGTTGTGTCTTATTCTTTCCTGGTTATTGCTTATTTCAGGATCTTTTGACGAAGAGGACTATTGGTAAAGGGCGTGAATCTGGAGGTCTCTACATTTTTGAACCACAAGTATCCACAGCTGTTACATGCTCTAAAGTGTCCTCTCTCTTTGAAGAACATTGTCGTTTGGGTCATCCATCTCTTTCTGTCTTGAAGAGTCTTCGTCCTCAGTTTAATCATTTGTCTTCTTTAGATTGCGAGTCCTGTCAGTTTGCTAAATTTCATCGTCTGAGTTTGTATCCCAGAGTCAATAAACGAGCTAGTGCTCCATTTGATTTAGTTCATTCTGATGTTTGGGGTCCGTGTCCTGTTGAGTCTAAGAGGGGGTTTCGGTATTTCGTTACATTTGTCGACGATTTTTCTCGTGTAACTTGGTTATATTTAATGAAAGATCGTTCTGAGTTGCTTTCTCATTTTCGTAACTTTCATGCTGAAATTCGAACTCAATTTAGCGGTTCTCTTAAAGTTCTAAGAAGTGATAATGCTAAAGAATACTTCTCCCATGCTCTTAGTTCCTATTTAAGTGAACATGGAATTCTCCATCAATCCTCGTGTGTTTATACTCCATCTCAAAATGGGGTTGCAGAACGCAAAAATCGACATCTCCTTGAAACAGCGAGAGCCTTAATGTTTCAGATGAATGTCCCAAAATACTTTTGGGCTGATGCTGTATCGACGGCTTGTTTCTTAATAAATCGCATGCCCTCTTCAGTTTTAAAGGGTGCGATACCTTATAGTATTTTGTGCCCCAAACTTCCTTCATTTCCTCTTACACCCAAAATCTTTGGTTGTACTTGCTTTGTTCGGGATGTTCGCCCTCAACTCACCAAACTAGACCCAAAGTCCTTAAAATGCATATTCCTTGGTTATTCTCGTGTCCAAAAAGGGTATCGGTGTTATTGTCCTAGTCTCGATCGTTACTTTGTCTCTCCTGATGTCACATTCTTTGAAGACTCTTCTTTCTTTTCTCCTTCTTCGAGTCAGAGTAAGGGGGAGCATAAAGAGAACGATGATGATTTTCTTGTTTACACAATTCTCTCCTCCTGTGAGTCCTCTCGAACTTCATCTCCAGTTGTTCCTGTTTCTTCTCACCCACCTATCACTCAGGTTTATTCTCGACGACCACCGCCTTCAGTTTCATGCCCTGAACCAGAGGCTTCTTCATCAGTGGATCCAGGCACAAGCGATGATCTTCCTATTGCTCTTCGTAAAGGTAAGCGCCAGTGCACATATCCTCTATCCTCTTTTGTTTCTTATAACCATTTGTCATCTTCTACCTGTTCTTTCATTGCATCCCTACAGTCTTTGTCTGTTCCTAAGACTGTTCATGAAGCTTTGTCTCAACCTGGTTGGCGTGCTGCAATGGTAGAGGAGATGACTGCTTTAGATGGCAATTGTACTTGGGATTTAGTTTCTCTTCCTGCAGGAAAGAAGCCTATTGGTTGTAAGTGGGTCTTTGCGGTTAAAGTCAATCCAGATGGGTCTGTAGCTCGGTTGAAAGCTCGCCTTGTTGCTAAAGGCTACGCCCAAACTTATGGGGTTGACTATTCTGACACTTTTTCTCCTGTTGCTAAAATGGCTTCTGTCAGATTATTTATTTCGTTAGCATCCATTCATCACTGGCCGTTGCATCAGCTTGATATTAAAAACGCCTTTCTTCACGGTGATCTTGAGGAAGAGGTGTATATGGAGCAACCTCCAGGATTTGTTGCTCAGGGGGAGAATGGAAAGGTATGTCGCCTTCGTAAATCCTTGTATGGATTAAAACAGAGTCCACGGGCATGGTTTGGAAAATTCACTCAGGTGATTGAAGGCTTTGGAATGAGAAAGAGCGAGTTCGATCATTCTGTCTTTTATAAGCGATCTGAGAGTGGGGTCATCTTGTTGGTTGTGTATGTCGATGATATTGTTATTACAGGTGATGACGCATTGGGCATCCAATCTCTTAAGACCTTTCTCCATAGTCAATTCCACACAAAAGATTTGGGAATGCTGAAATATTTTCTAGGAATTGAGGTAATGAGAAGCAAGAAGGGAATCATGTTATCACAGAGAAAATATGTAATTGACTTGTTGACTGAAACAGGGAAATTAGGAGCTAAGCCATGTAGTACCCCGATGATGCCTAATTTACAGCTCACAAAAGAGGGAGAATTACTGAAAGATCCTGAACGATATAGGAGGTTAGTGGGAAAACTCAATTATCTTACAGTAACTCGACCAGACATAGCTTATTCAGTTAGTATTGTGAGCCAATATATGTCTTCTCCTACTGTTGATCATTGGGATGCAGTTGAACAAATTTTGTGTTATTTAAAGGCAGCTCCTGGGCGTGGTTTATTATATAAGAGTCATGGGCATATTAACATTGAATGTTTCTCAGATGCTGATTGGGCAGGATCTAAGGAAGATAGAAGATCAACTTCAGGATATTGTGTATTCGTAGGTGGAAATTTGGTTTCTTGGAAGAGTAAGAAACAAAATGTGGTATCACGGTCAAGTGCTGAATCAGAATATAGAGCAATGGCACAATCTGTATGTGAACTAGTCTGGATACGTCAACTTCTTATTGAATTAGGATCTGATATTACAACACCAACAAAATTATGGTGTGATAATCAAGCAGCTCTGCATATAGCATCTAATCCAGTATTTCATGAGCGAACTAAACACATTGAGGTTGACTGCCATTTTGTACGTGAGAAGATACAACAAGGTTTGGTATCGACAGGATTCGTGAAGACTGGAAAGCAATTAGGAGATATCTTCACCAAGGCATTGAATGGAGCACGAATAGATTACCTCTCTAACAAGTTGGGCATGATGAATATATATGCTCCAACTTGAGGGGGAGTGTTAGAGTTCTTATATTAGTATAATTGTATTTTTGTAAATATAATAGTTGAGTTGTCCTTTATTGTCTTTTCACTTTCTCCTAATTAGGTTAACCTTGTACACTTGTATATATATATCTCTTTAGTGAATGGAATGGAATATACTCATTCTCTCAAACCTTTAGCATTCACAAAATGCTATTAGGGATTTTAACATTTGAGACATTAGATGTAAAGGCAGAAAATGATTTTGAGAGTTTTGAGTGTGACATATGATTTAGCATAGAATACTTGGCACATGAACAGACTCAAAGCTTCCATGGATTCCTCACTTTCTTGTGGAGAACTTGGTATTTTCATATTCGAACCTATTTTACTCTCCCCCTAAATCTGAATTTGATTTTTAAAAAAAGGTTGGGTTTCAAAAAACTGTGTATCCATGGAAATAAAGAGCTTCTTAGTGGTAAGATCATAGCACTTGTATCCCTTTTGGTCTGGGGCAATCCCTACATAAACACATTTTATTGCCTTTAGGTCTAACTTGCTAGCACCTTTATCAGGATTCCTAACAAATACTGTGCAGCCAAATATTTTTAAAGGCACAGAGTTTATGATCCTAGACTTCGGAAACTCATTTTTTAGTACTTGAATGGATATTTTAAATTTCAAGACCCTAGATGGCATTCTATTGATCAGATATGTAGAATGTACGAGAGCCTCACTCCACAAGTGTTTAGGTAGGTTCATAGAAAACATGAGAGCCTGAATGACTTCTAGAAGATGCCTATTTTTTCATTTAGCTCTACCATTTTGTTGGGGTCAGTCATTACAAGAACTTTGTTAGACTATCCCTTTTTCCATAAGAAACTTCTCTAGGGCTTGTGTAAAGTATTCTCTACCATTATCACTACGAACAACTTGGATTTTAGTATCAAATTGTGTGTGAATCACATGATAGAATCTCTCAAAAATTTCTCCAACTTTTGACTTTTCTTTTAGCAAATACACCCAACTTACCCTAGTGTGATCCATCTATTAATGTTACGAACCACCTTTTACCATGAAAAATTTTAACTCTAGAAGGACCCCAAATGTCTGGGTGAATTAAAGAGAATGGTTTTAATGATTGATATGGTCGAGGAGTTTATGTGCTCTTATGATGTTTGGCAAATGCACAAATTTCACACTAGAAAAAAGAGGGATCTTTATTTTGAAACAAATTTGGAAATAATTTCTTCAAATAAAGAAAATTGGGATGCCCCAACCTAAAATGCCATAAATAAACTTTATCATTATTGGAAATAGATGTCGTTTGAAGGCAAGAACTACTTTGCGCTTTTTTATTCGAGCTTGACCCGTCATCGAAGAAATAGAGACCATCACTTCCTCTAGCACTACCAATCATCTTCCCGAGACCAGTTCCTGAAATTCACAAAGTGAGGTGAGAATTTGGCAAGGCATTGAAGATCTTTTGTGAGTTTACTTATGGATATAAGACATCAGATAGGATCAAACAAGGGGAAATTTTGATGTTACCAATACCAACAATGGCAGCGTAAGAACCATCAGCGATTCTTATTTTCAAATTTCCTGCACAAGGTTTGTACAAATAGAATAGACTATGACAGCTAGTCATATGATCAAAAGCCCCTGAATCTATTATCCAGGAACCTCTTTGTTGAGAACAATTGAAGGAAGACGTAGGGGTTTCGTGGTTGGATGATTTTAGTAGCTTCATGATTTGTTCCATCTGTTCTGTAGTGAATTAGGCTATAGAAGATTTGACTTGTTGCCCTTGAGAAGTTTCACCAACGATATGAAAAGCTTGTTCGGATTTTGGTTTCCAGCTTGGGGCATGCCGTGAATCTTCCAACAAGTGTCACGAGTGTGCCAAAACTTTTTGCAATGTTCACACCACGACTTCTTCTTATCCTCACTTTAATCACGATTACCCCAACTTTTTTCCAGACGAACATCAGAAAAAAACCTCATGTATGGACGGTAAAGGACGGCGGCCAAGAATTCGGCCTTCCACCTCATCAAGACTTTGGTTCACACCTGCGAGAAACATGAATACACGGTTATTTTCTTCCTTTTTTTGATACCGAGTGAAGTCGGTTGTGCTTTCCCACATGTCCTCATTGCATCGATCTAGCTCATGCCATAATGCCACCATCTCATTGTAGTAGGTTGTTACATCACGTTGCCCCTGCTTGGATTGCCACAATTGAATCTTCAACTCAAAAATATGAGAAGCATTCTCAAGGTCAGAGTATGTTTCACGAACAGAGTCCCAAATCTCCTTTGCTAATTTCAAGAACATATGAGATTTGGCACTCAAGGGTTCCATGGAATTAAGGAGTCATACCATGACCAAAGAGTTCTCGGACCTCCATGCCTTGTACAAGTCATCTCCTGCCTTCAGTGCTTGCACCTCCCATGTTAAGTAATTGAGTTTTACTCTTTCGTCGATCACTAATTTGACGGATTGAGCCCACTCTAAGTAATTCTTTCCATTTAAGCGGTGCACAATAATTTGCATCGATGAATGGACTGTAATCTCGTTGGCTATTTGCCTCAGGGAGATGGGTTTCGACATTCCAGAGACAACATCGATAAATTTAGAGGTTTTTCCAGCACTGTGTTAGGGTGGATTGCGAGGTGGACTGTGGATTGCTCTCTGACTTCGTTTCCATGAAATTTTTGAAGGGTTGGATTATTTTAGGGTTTTTGAAAACTAAGCTATTACCATATAACTTTGGTGAATTAGAATTCCTTGATGCCAAATGAGCCACACAGTACACTTATATAGTACAAGCTAGAGGATCTAGGGTTAGCTAAAAAAGGAATAACAAACAGAATCTAAACTACTCCTAAAAACTAGCTAACAATATAGAACAAATAAGGTTAAAATACCATTTTGGTCCCTATACTTTGAGTTTCATTTTATTTTAGTCATTTTTAATTAAGAACCGAGAGTCGAAGCTTTGCTCCCCTATACCCGGGGGCACCTGCGCCTGCCCCAAGGCCTGGACCCAGGAGACATCAACGATTTTTATTTATTAAGCTCACTCGAGGGCTCGAACCTGGAACCTCTAAGCCAGTATGAGTCTATGACCAAGAGACTCCAAGCCCTTACCAACAGGGCCGCCCCTTGGGATCTTTCATTTTAGTGCATTTACTTTCAAATGTCCAATTTTAGTCTTTGTACTTTCAATAAAGCTTAAAATTGATCCCTATTGTTAGTTTATTATTAATTTTCTAAAAAAAAAATTGGTCTCTATTAGTTTTCCTTCTATAAATTTTAGAAATATGTACACATTTTGTCTTTTCTTGCATGAAAATTATTATTATTATTTAATTAATTTTGAAAAAAATGAACTTCAAACTAACGTTCGGGACTAAATTTAAGATTTATTGAAAGTACAAGAATTAAAATTGAACATTTGAAAGTACATTGACTAAAATAGAATGAAACGCAAAGTAAAGGGACCAAAATAGTATTTTAACCAACAAATAATATCTTTTTTTTTTTTTTTTGATAAGAAACCAGAGAAGGTATATTAAACCAAGATCATCAAAGCAAAGACAACCTAAGGGATGAGGGAAGAGAGAACCCTCACCCAAGGAGCTACTTACAGAGAGCTGTCCAATCATTTAAAAACATATAAAAAGGGTAGTTACAAAAGAATTTGCTAAAGCTATGGCACCACCAAGCTGTATTTAGTTGTACATAACCCCAAAAAATACCCAGAGGAGTAGGTGTATCTTCAAAAATTCTTCGATTTCTTTCCAACCATAAGCTCCAAAAGAGAACTCGAGAGGCAAACTTCCACAACAATCTGTACTTACCTTTTAACCTCCACCCCCCCAGAGATTCATACAACCACCCATCCACCAGCTGGGGAAGACAAGTTTGCACTTCAAAAATATTCAAAAGACGTTCCCAGCATTGTCTAGCAAAAGGGCAATGTAAGAATAAGTGGTCCAGAGATTCTTCATGCAATGAACAAAGGGAGCAAACTAAAGGGCAAAGGACAGATCTAGGAGACTTTTTTTGTAGTCTTTCGTGGGTATTCAAACTTCTATGAGCCACCGACCATAAAAAGATTTTAACCTTCTTCGGAATATTAAAGTTCCAAATCAATTTGGTCAACGAGCATTTCAAAACCTTCGTAGGGCCGGCCAACTGGAGGACAAGGGATTTAGTGGAGAAGACACCTCTGGGGTCAAGATACCAAGTGATTCTATCTACTCCCTGGCCTAAACGAAAGGATTCCAACTTCATCGTCAACTGAACCCAATCAACCAATTCTCTATCAAACACACCTCTTCTCATACTTAAGTCCCACGTGCCCTGCACATCATCCCAGCAATCAGCCACAGTAGCATCTGGCCGTAAAGTTAACACAAAAATCGCAGGAAATTCCGCTTGCAAGGAAGAATCCCCGAGCCATTTGTCCTTCCAAAAACGAATCCTCACGCCATTACCCACCCTAAACTAAATAAAGTTCTCATAAATTGGCCTCAATTTAGCAATGTCAAACCAAGGTCGATTCTTTGAGCTACCCGAAGGGGGGTGTGCCAACCACCCATTAGGTTCTTCCCCATAGATACTTGTCACCACTTGTCTCCAAAGGCCTTCCTTTTCCTTAGAGAAACGCCAGCACCATTTAGTAAGAAGGGCTGTATTTCTGTGCTCCAAAGACCCAATCCCAAGCCCTCCATGAGAAATAGGTAAAGATGTATTTTTCCAATTTAGCAAGTGAAAGCCAGCTTTGAAGTCCCCTCCACACCAAAAGAAATCACGAATCAGCTTTTCCATATCCTTAATAGTTGATTTCGGAGCTTTAAGGAGGGAGAAGAAATACAAAGGCAAGCCATTCAGAACCGAAGTTATAAGGGAAAGTCTACCCCCCTTAGAGAGAAGAAAAGCCTTCCACTTGGAGATTTTCTTCCTAAATTTATCGATCATAGGCTCCAAAAAAACCCGAGACCTATGATTACCTCCTAGAGGAAAACCAAGATAAGAAATTGGAAGCCTTGCGGAATTGCACCCAAGAGCGGCCGCCTGGGCCTCAACCTCTTGGTCATCAACATTGATCCCAATTAAATATGTCTTGGCAAAGTTAAGACTTAGCCCCGAACACCCAGAAATAATGAAATCACTGCCCACCAACGTCTCAGCGGTGACCGACCCACAGGGCAGAAGATGACAGTGTTGTCTGCATACTGCAAATGAGAGACCATCAAATTGCTATTCCCAACAGCCAACCCTTTCAAAATCCTCTTCTCCAAACAAAAATGAAACAATCTACTGAAGGCATCTCTCCAATGAGCGTAAAAAGAAAGGGAGACAAGGGGTCCCCTTGTCTTAAGCCCCTTCGAGCCACTATCTTTCCCCTAGGTCGGCCATTAATAAGAACGAGAAGTTAGCCGAAGAGACACAGCCCCATATCCATCTTCTCCAGGTCGACCCAAAGCCCTTTTTGGCCAACACATCATCGAGGAAGAATCAATCAACTTTGTCATAAGCTTTCTCATAATCTAGTTTCAGGAGATAACCTTTGTCTTTCTTAGCCTTCACCTCCCCAACCACTTCGGAAGCCACCAAGATGGCATCAAGAATTTGCCTTCCCTGAACAAACGCAGCTTGGGTGTTATCAATGATATCTGGGAGAACTTGCCTCAGTCTTTCAGCAAAGACTTTAGCTATGATTTTGTATAAAGAGGTTATGAGACTGATCGGGCGAAAATCAGTCACACGACTAGCCCGCAACTTTTTTGGAAGGAGGCAAACATAGGTCTCATTTGTTCTTTTATTAATGATGCCATTTTGAAAAAAATCCTGGAACACTGTAAGAAGGTCATTTTTAACAATGTTCCACGATTTTTTAAATAATTCGCTTGTCATCCCATCCGGCCCAGGAGACTTAGAAGTACCCAGCCCCATAACTGCAGCCTTAATTTCCTCCTCCTCAAAAGGGGCTTCCAGCCTAACATTCCGCGAAGGAGATAAAGGAGACCAATTCAGATCCTCCAAAGCAAATCTGTGCTCCGCTTTTTGGCAGTATAATTTAGAAAAGAAGCCAAGCACTTCATTCTCTATGGCTCTTTCAGTGGAGAGGATTGCACCATCATCAGACTCAAGAAAGGAGATGCTACTTCTAACCTTTCTCTGAGACATCCATCTATGAAAAAAAGTTGAGTTCTCATCTCCCTCCTTCAACCACTGGAGCTTGCATTTCTGATTCCAAAGTCTCTGTTCCTTCAAGATCGTCTGCATCAACTGAGCTTGCAGAGTTTTCTTATCTGCCATCCGTTCTATCGAAACCAGGCCCCTCTCTTCCTCTTTATCAATTTGATCAATCTGGAGCTGTATCTTTAGTTTCTGAGCATCAACATTGCCAAAAGTCTCCTTGTTCCAGCTCAACAAACGGGGCTTTAACCTCTTTAACTTCTCCATGAAGGAGAAACCAGGCCAACCATTCGTACCCCCCTCCATCCACCAACCTTCCAAATTCTCCAAGAAATCGGGATGGTCTAACCACATGTTTTCAAAACGAAACGGAGTAAGACCCCACCTGTGGAAACCACAGTTCAAAAGGAGGGGGAAATGGTCAGAAGTAATTCGAACCTGTCTACCAAGAGAGACTTCCTGGAAAGCTTCAATCCAGCCTTTCGATAGCAAGAATCTGTCAAGGCGGGAGGAGGAGGGCCTGTTCCCCGCTCTAGACCAGGTAAAATCTCCATTCTTCAACGGTGGATCAAACAAAGACACCTCCTCAATAAAATTGTTAAACATCTTCATACCTTTGGTAACTCTATTATTGTACGACTTCTCAGAAATCCATCTAACCATATTAAAATCACCCCCAAGACACCAACAGTCTGCACATAGCCCAGCTAGATCGTACAATTCTTGCCAGAAATCATCTCTGCCTCGCGGGGTGGCCGGCCCATAAACCCCTGTAATCCAACCAGCAATACGATCATTGTAGGAAAAGTTAATTGAAACCGAGAACATACCAATCATAGCTTCAGAAACCGCAACCGAATCTTCTTTCCAGAGGATTAAAATACCCCCCAAAGCCCCCACCGCATCTAGAGAAACCCAACCAATTCTCCTGGAGGACCAGACAGCCTTAATCATCCGCCGATCAACCTGACTCAACTTCGTTTCTTGTAACATGACCACATCCGGACTAATCTTGCAAAGAAGATCTTTAATAAGAGCTCTTTTCGAGGGAGCCCCCATACCTCTCACATTCCATGAGACGACTTTCATGGATCACCCTCAGAGCCCTGTTCTTCTAGTGTATCCACCTCTTCCGCAAGAGGTGTTTCATTCTCCCATGTCCGAAGCAGGCTATTCAGCTCTCTAACATACTTCTTAGAAGAGACACTTCCCTTTAGAGCCGAGTTACCTTTGGTAGGGATCGGCCGAATACACATATTCCACTTTTTTAAGGCTTTCACCAGACTTTTGCTAAAAGAAGGAGGAGAAGGCATACCGGCTAACTTTTTGCCTTGCTTTTCAACCAAAACGGATTCCCCTCCATCGATTCTGTTTCCAGGGGCCGCGGCCTGCTCTGCTGACAAGCCATTTTCTATCACCAGATGTGTTTCCGCCATAGCTACTGGAACCAGAGAGTCTCTCTCTTGAAAGCATAGCTGGTACCCTTCAGGTATATCTCCGAGGGCCACTGACCGCTGATCCTCTTCTTCTTTATCAGCAAGAGAGCTAGCCTGACTGGAAAAATAGGCCTCCGAGCAGACTTCAGGGTCGTACACCTTCTCTCTGTCAGCAATCTGTACGTTATTGCTCACTTGGACAGTGGAACATATCTTACCCTTTTGTTTTCCAAGCTTCCCCTTCTTTTCACGAGGCTTAGAAGTCTCTCCAACAAATCTTACCGATTTACCCTTGCCAATACTCTTATTTTTTAAAATGATGGGGGTATCTGAAAGGAACTTTTTTGCTAAAGGACAAGCATAATCAGCGGTTTCCCGAGGTGTCTGGGTCAACTGGTTTTGCGTGTAGCTCGAGCAAACAAATTGTCCAATCGGGGAGAGACTTCTTTCATCATTAAGCAGCACGTGACCCCTCGATGGGCTAATGCCCAAGTTATTGCCATGAATCATTGGACAAACCGGATAAACTATTTGGACCACTGGGCAATAGAGGCCATCATTGATTCTCCAGACATTGACTGGGTTAGCTTTCGATCCCTTTTCGGAGCTGTAGAAACTAGCGGCAGCGTCCGGCGAGAAACCACTGTGAGCCTCAACCTTCTTCCCCGCCAACAGCGAGCTGTCCTGAAACGTATTAACATGGGCTATAAAAGAATGACCGTTATCCATGATTCGTACCTCCGCCGGGAGAAAACCACAATAATTCCCTCTAACTTTAATCGCAACTTCTAAACAATCAATGAGAGCTGAGTTTTGGTCGTCATAGTCCAAGAAACCTCCGTAACAGTCACCTATCGCCTTAAATGTTGCCAGGCTCCACAGGTGCAAGGGAATGTTTCGAAACTTTACCCACCCACCATAAGAAGGAATCATCGTCATTCGCCCATGTCTGTGAGAATCCCATCTCTCCATCTTCATGGTGTAAGGCCCAAAAGTCACCCAACCTCGGTTCATGGCTAACAACCTGGCACAGTCGAATGAGGGGCACAGCAGAAGAGCTTTATCGGGTAGGAAAGGATTGATCACGAGAGATTTCTCCTGTTGGCTTTGTAGAATTTCCAAAATCCTTCCCCAGTCATCATGAAAGTCCCGTCGAGTGATAACCACTATATCATCCCATTTGAAAGGCCGGACTTACTTCAACCCGGCTTCTTGTAGTCGAGAGGTAATCCCTTTTGTCCCCCGAGGTAAGGACGAAAACTGACTCTCCTTGGTTTTCTCCACCTCGCTTTCTTCTCCGTAACCCGGACTCCCTTCTTAACTACTTCCACAAAAGACAGGTCTTTGTCGTTCAGTTTTGGGATGACATGTTGGGGAGTACTTCCATGTCCCTGTAACCCATTCAAAGATTCAACAAGGATTTGTCTAAAAATTTTCCACCCCTCAAACTGATTGTCTGAAGGGATAACCAGGTTTTTCTTTCCGCCAGAACTCTGAACCTTGGTGATTTCAATGAATGTCCCAAGCTTGTTTGTTATTTTTTGGATCCAGATGAACCCACCACTACAGTCAGTTTTTCGAAAGAATTTTTGTGACTGAAGGGCGAGCAGCAGGTCCTCCAACGAATCTACCAGCCATATAACAACCATTTCTTCTACAACCAACTCAAAGAATCTCCGTAGATGTCTTTCTTTAATCTTGTACCATCTTCCTTGTTTCTTCTGATCAAAACCACAGGAGAAGTTCTTATTTTCAATCTTCTTTGAGATATATCCCAGGGCCATAACTAATATTCAGTCGATCAAAGCTAGAAAAGATAGCCATGACTGTTCCAACATCTTCCATCGGAAAGAAGACGCAGTCGAGAAGGTGAGGGGAGAGGAAAGGGAGAGGGAGGGAAAGTCATTATCTTTGTTGGACCAACAAATAATATCTAAACAACCTAACCGAATAATATCTAAACAACCTAACAGAATAAAATCTAAACAAACTAAGAAACTATATGCACGTTTCCATACTAACCATTAACTAACCAAAGAGCTAATAAAAATCAAATAATTAGGAGGATAGCCAACAATCATCTAATGAGTTGGGGGAATTGGGATGTACTGGAATGTAGTGGAATTAATAGTAATTTTGTAGTTTTGTTTAGGGTTTGTTTTTGTTGTTAGTTTTTATTTGTTAATCGATTTTAGTTTGTTTATTTGTTAATAAGTGATTTGCTTATAGAGGTTTGTATTTGCAAGCTTTTAGAATACTAATAAAGTCCATAGTTGAGTATTCTTGGCGTGAAGACTCAAGACTCTTTGATATATTGCATCATTTAGCTCCAATACTACATCAATTACTCCCCACCAAAAGAAACTCGTCCTGAGTTTAGGCTGCCAAAAGGTCATCTGGTAGAAAACATTTCACAAAGGATAGACAACTTTTGGTAGATGTACAGCATATGGCATTAGGCCAACTTTCTTCCACATTCGTCAAGGACCAGTTCTAGTTTATGGCAAGTACCTAAAAGAAAAATATTCATTTGCAGGTGCACCAAAACTAAATCTCCCTCAAATTTTTTGATGCTTATAAGCAGCAGGTACACATTTTTCATTTACTTTAGTTAATTTCCTCATAACCTTTGAGGGAAGCTTTGCTGCCCTCCTCACTATCGTCAGTACTGACTGTGTGAGGAATTCTTAACCAAACCAATAGTTAGCCAAAGGGCTTTGGTTAGCCAACAGTTAAGCCTTTCTCTTGAGGAGCTAGTATTTCCAACGTTTTAGGACTCGTACAAGCTCACACATTTTTGTTCATTTGTAACGTGCTTAAAAAATTATTGTCTAATAAGGAAGAAAAAAGACACTCTCATCTAATCAAAATAATTTTACAAGGTTTGAACAAAAAGAACGAGCAAATTAAAATAAACATATTCATGAATAACTAACTTAGAAATAAATATAGTGAGTGGAAAAAGGATATACATATTCATACAGAGACATTCATGCGCAAACTAAGCATAGTTAGAATTCCACAAGCAACAATCAGGGAAAAAAAGACATGCATATTTATTCAAAGATGTACACGTGCAAAAGTATTATTTCAGGACATGCCATATTCATTCAGAGAGATTAACAGGCGAGTTTGTATACCAGGATCCCATAGTCAAGAATCAGAATATCATCCATGTTTAAGACTGTGGAAATACGATGGGCAATCGTGACCACTGTCATCCCTCTGCATTCATTGGATATGGCATTTTGCAGTAATGATGCTGTCTGAGTATCAATGTTTGCTGTGCACTCATCCAAACACAGCACCTGCAAAGATTTGTGTCAGCATCTCCTCACAATTAAGCATCCACATATACAATCACCAAAAGTTTTAACCTAAGCTAGAATGAGGAATACCCCATAAACTCCATTTCATTTCTCACATTCACACTCAAAGTAATAGTTATATTATAGCACTCAAACTAAAAGTGAATGTAGTTATAGGCCATAATAAAGAGGCAAGAAAATTCATCAGCAAAAATGAGGAAATAAACATTTATATGATTGTACCCAACATTCCACTATCTTCCAAGATGGAAACAAAAAATCTATCATTCTCAACTTGCCCAACAAGGTTTCAAACGTTAGTCTATTTATACACGGTGCTTTTGTTGAGAAGTCTTCTAGTTGTTCTAATGAAGAGATGAAGAGAAGTTTGATTGACACCTAGAATTCTGATAACGGATGCAGAGAGAAGCGGAAAGTACTCTACCAGTATTATTATTATTTTGATAAGAAACCTGGGAATGAATTACTAAAGAAAAGATACTCCTCCGGTATTATTATTAGTAATAGTTGCAGCCCTACATTCATATGAAAAATTCTATAGCATAAAATATTGTACAAGGAATATATTGTCATCCAAATAAAATTATAAAGGCAAGATTTATCCGTAATAATTAGCATATTTGCAAGAGAAAACAATCTCTTTTTAATGTAGCTTTTTTCAAATCTATGAAATCTTCCACTTACTATTATGCCTGAGGCGTAGTTCGTTGAGATCTAGTGTTAGAAATGAAAAGTGAATATATATATATATATATATATATATATATATATATATATATATATATATATATATCTTTTTTTGATAAAGAACCGAGCTTTCATTGATAAAAAATGAAAGAATACATGGGCATACAAAACCATAGCCCACAAAAGTGAACACCCATTGAAGGAAGGGGTTCCAATCAAGTAAAATAAGACCTAAGGAAAAATTACAAAACAACTGCATGGAACCTAACAAGGGACCACACAACACTAGGGTCCCTCTCAAGCCCTTTAAAGGTCCTATTGTTCCTCTCACCCCACAAACCCCACAAAATAGCACATATCCCAGCCAGCCACAAAAACCTCCTCTTCTCCCGAAATGGCGAATGGGGAAGGAACCCCTTGATCATCTGCCGCAGATACCTGTGACTAGCAAATTGCAAACCAAACACCTCAAAGAATGAGTTCCAAACAAACCGCGCAAAGTCACAACCCCACAAGATATGGTCAAGATCTTCCTCCCTAAACCCTAAACACCTCGAAGAACAAGTTCCAAACAAACTGTGCAAAGTCACAACTCCACAGAAATGAAAATTGGATATGAATATTAAATGATGCTGGATGGAAACATCACATATCACAGAAAAGGTAGAAAGAAGACTGAACTGGATTTTCCATTCGCAACAAGGCATTAATCTAAGTTACAACGCCTAATAGATGAAGTGGATATTCTCTTGGTTTATTTAAAGTGGACTAATGAGTAATTCTTTCTTAGAGGTTACAGACTCTATCTTTAGTCTAATTAGAATGATCTAAGACCTGGGGAATTCATATACAATGTTTTTTTTTGGAGAAGAGAAACAAATTTCATTGATGAATGAAATAAAGGGAATTCACATACATGTTTCACACATTTATATGATTTTTCTTTCTCTTTTTCTTTTTTTTTTTTTATTTTTTTTTAGTAAGAAACACGTACTTTCTATGACAAGTTTGAAAAGTGCAAAACGGAAGTGACCATGGAGTTGCATGTGATAAAAAGTTCAATTTTTTTTATCACACTCTATATGATCAAAAAAGTTAATTTTTCCCCCTCACCTTAGAGGACTTGAGAAGTGCACGTGCAAGGCAAAGAAGCTGCCGTTGCCCAACAGAAAACGATAACCCAGATTCCTTAACATGAAAATCTAATCCTCCAGCTGCTTCAATTTTCCTCCTGATAAAACATCCTTCAAGAACTTCCAAAATCTTTTGATCGTCATACAAGTGGAATGGATCCAGATTTTCCCTGTGAATTAGGAAAAGATATAAAGACAACTGAACTAAATAATTCTGAAAATTTCACGGCTGAAGGTCAAATAAACACAAACTTCTAAAGGAATTGTTCAAGCCGTTTCAGATAGAAATAACTGATAGCTGATTAAATTAAATAGAAGAAAAAAGCATAAACAATATTTAGGAAGAAAGCATTTCATTTAAGAACCTTAATGATCCTTCAAACAAAAATGGAGTCTGAGGAACAACAGCAAAGCACGTGCGTAGATCTCTAACAGGGACTTCAGCAATATCTATCCCATCCACCAATATACGCCCGGCACATATTGGCATAAGGCGGAAAAGAGAATTCAAGATACTAGACTTTCCAGCACCTGTTCTACCAATTATACCTACCTATTAGAAAAAGAAGAGATGATATCAATAATATGAACGAAACACAATACCATACTTTAAGAATATAAACCAGGAAGCAAGGAAGCGGTAGGAATGAAACATAAAACTAGATAAAAGAAGAAGCTTCCATCCCAACGAGCATCCATCCCTTCATCAGTCTCTATTTTTTCACACACCTGTGCTCCTCCGAAGATTGTAAAAGAAATATCACGAAGTGCTGCTGGCAAAGATGGTTTATATCTCAAAGTAACATTTTGAAATTCAATTCTTCCTTGATATGGCCATTCTGAATCTAAGCATCGGCATCCATGCAAATCTTCTTGAGGAATGTCCATATACTAAAAAAGTGGACGAAAATAAAACATAAATAACTGAAATAAACTTTCTTGAATTTGCACAAAGAAGAAGTTTTTTATTCATACCTGAAGAGCTCTTTCCATAGAAACCATCTCTTTCTCTGTTTCAGTAAAACTCGTCAAAAAGTTCCCCAACAAAGAAACAATTGGAGCAGCATACGAGAGTGCCAGTCCAACCTATCTAGCAAACAATGTAAAGACTAATTAATCACTCTATTTCATAACATTGAAAATAGAATTATAATGTTAAATCACCACCGAAGCCAAAAGCTTAAGCTAATGGGTTATTCCCTTTCACTTGTGTGCTTGGAAATGAGCACAAAGCCCAACAAGTGGTTATCAATATTAGTTGATGAGGAGATTACATTACAGATTTGAACACAAAACTTTATGTTCTAGTTCCATGTTAAATCACCACTAAACCCAAAAGTTGATGGGTTATGGAAAACTTAATCTTATATCAATACTTTAACATATACTAATAAGAGACATAATAAAAAAAAAAGAGGATAAGAGATTGTCTTTTGGAGGCTTTTGAAAGATGAGGAAATCGGCAATTTGTAGGCTCTTTTGAGTATCCTTATCCTTGATCCTTTGAAGGTTAGTACTATAGATGATTCTAGAATTTGGATTGTAGATTCCTCTGGTTGTTTCTCGTGAAATCATTATCTCGGTAGCTTGTCTCATCCTCACCTTTGCCTAATGATCTGTTTGAAGCTATTTGGAAACCCAAAAGTCCCAAGTAAATTAATATTTTGATTTGGATTATTTTAAATGGTTCTCTTTGTTAGAGTGTTGATATAATATTAAATTTACCATAACCTCTCAGCTTAAGCTTTTGGGTTGATTGGTGATTTAACATGGTATTAGACCAGGAGGTCTTGTGTTCAGACGCCTACAAAGTCATTTCCTCCCCAATTAATATTGATTTCCACTTGTTGGACCTTTCACAAATTTACAAGCCCACAAGTGAGGGGGAGTGTTAAAGTGTTGATATAATATTAAATTTACCATAACCTCTCAACTTAAGTTTTTAGGTTGATTGGTGATTTAACCCTCTTAATATGACAGAAGTTCTCCAAAGAAAGCTCCCTTCTTTTGCTCTCATGCCATCGATGTGTCCACTTTGTCAAGAAGATAGTGAATCTCGTCCTCATATCTTCTTTGGGTGTTAGTATTCATTGAAGTGTTGGTTCAAGCTTCTCTCTATGTTCAAGTTTTCTTGGGTCTTTTCAAATGTTCTCAGAGACAATGTACTTCAGCTTTTAGTTAGCCCTTCGATGGCTTTAAAGCCGAATTTGTTATGGTTAAATGCAATTAAAGCTCTTATTTCCGAATTATGGATGGAAAGGAATCAAAGAATTTTCGAAGATAATCTTATCCCTTAGCAAGATCTGTTTGATTCAGCGCGTCTTAAGGTTTCTTCATGGTGTTCCCTTTCCAAACCTTTTGCTGATTTTTCTTTACATCACTTATGTTTAAATTTGGATGCTTTATCTTTCCTTTGTAATTATATTTTATTTTCTTTTTTCATTCCTTTGTGGAATTTGTATCTTTTGAGCATTAGTCTCTGTTAATGCTAAAGGTTTGAGAAAATCAGAATAATCTATTCCATTCACTAAAGAGATATATATATACAAGTGTACAAGGTTAACCTAAGTAGGAGAAAGTGAAAAGACAATAAAGGACAACCCAATTAATATATTTACAAAAATACAATTATACTAATATAAGAACTCTAATACTCCCCCTCAAGTTTGAGCATATATATCCATCATGCCCAACTTGTTAGAGAGGTAATCTATTCGTGCTCCATTTAATGCCTTGGTGAAGATATCTCCTAATTGCTCTCCAGTCTTCACAAATCCTGTCGATACCAAACCTTGTTGTATCTTCTCACGTACAAAATGGCAGCCAACCTCAATGTGTTTAGTTTGCTCATGAAATACCGAATTAGATGTTATATGCAGAGCTGCTTGATTATCACACCATAATTTTGTTGGTGTTGTGATATCAAATCCCAATTCAATAAAAAGTTGACGTCTCCAGACTTATTCACATACAGATTGTGCCATTGCTCTATATTATGATTCAGCACTTGACCGTGATACCACATTTTGTTTTTTACTCTTCCAAGAAACCAAATTACCACCCACGAATACACAATATCCTGAAGTTGATCATCTATCTTCCTTAGATCCTACCCAATCAGCATTTGAGAAACATTCAATGTTAATATGCCCATGACTCTTATATAATAAACCACGCCCAGGAGCTGCCTTCAAATAACACAAAATTTGTTCAACTGCAGCCCAATGATCAACAGTAGGATAAGACATATATTGGCTCACAATACTCACTGGATAAGTTATGTCTGGTCAAGTTACTGTAAGATAATTGAGTTTTCCCACTAACCTCCTATATCGTTCAGGATCTTTAAGTAATTCTCCCTCTTTTGTGAGCTGTAAATTAGGCATCATCGGGGTACTACATGGCTTAGCTCCTAACTTCCCTGTTTCAGTCAACAAGTCAATTACATATTTTCTCTGTGATAACATGATTCCCTTCTTGCTTCTCATTACCTCAATTCCTAGAAAGTATTTCAACATTCCCAAATCTTTTGTGTGGAATTGACTATGGAGAAAGGTCTTGAGTGATTGGATGCCCAATGTGTCATCACCTGTAATAACAATATCATCAACATACATAACTAACAGGATGACACCACTCTCATATCGCTTATAAAAGACAGAATGATCTGACTTGCTCTTTCTCATTCCAAAGCTTTCAATCACCTGAGTGAATTTTCCAAACCATGCTCGTGGACGCTGTTTTAATCCATACAAGGATGTACGAAGGCAACATACCTTTCCATTCTCCCCCTGAGCAACAAATCCTGGAGGTTGCTCCATATACACCTCTTCCCCAAGATCACCGTGAAGAAAGAAATATCAAGTTGATGCAACGGCCAGTGATGAATAAATGCTAACGAAATGAATAATCTGACAGAAGCCATTTTAGCAACAGGAGAAAAAGTGTCAGAATAGTCAACCCCATAAGTTTGTGCATAGCCTTTAGCAACAATGCGAGCTTTCAACCCAGTGACAGACCCATCAGGATTGACTTTAACCGCAAAGACCCACTTACAACCAATAGGCTTCTTTCCTGCAGGAAGAGAAACTAAATCCCAAGTACAATTGTCATCTAAAGTAGTCATCTCCTCTACCATTGCAGCATGCCAACCAAGTTGAGACAGCTTCATGAACAGTCTTAGGAACAGATAAAGACCGTAGGGATGCAATGAAAGAACAGGTAGAAGATATACAAAAATACATCTATGTTACCCCTAAAAATACATCTATGTTACCCCCAAAAAGAACAGGTAGAGGATGAGCCTGTAAAGTTTGGTGTGTTAAAAGAGATATACATCTATGTTACCCCCAAAAAGCATATTCATTCAGGCTGAACTCAAGAAACTTTGTTCTGCTCTTCAGGTTGAAGGAAGGAATAAGGAAGAGTTATTATGTACATTTTCCTATAAAAAAAAATATATATATATATATCTAATGTCCTCCTAGCTTCAGAAAGGATGTTATGGAACCAGTCTCCTTCCCCTTTCCTGATTACCTAGCATCCAGACCGTCTCCAGCCGCCATGGTTTCCGCCGCCCAACAGCTTTCTTCCCCATGGAACTATTCCACTCGTTCAGTCCTCATTGATCGGAAAACATTCACTATAGCCTTCGATGAATCTTCTCAAGGAAGTCAGGCAAAGATAACTGAACTCGGTAGACAATCATCCCACTCCTTATCCCTTTCATGGAGCTCCCTCAATTGGCTAGCTACTTCAATTGATGCCCTCTACAGAGACCCATACTCCTATAAGTTCTTTAAGAAACTTCAAACGGCTAACGACACTCTTTGGCTGGAAAAACTAAGCAACAAGTTTGGTTATTATGCAGAAATTACACAGCTTAGCCATTCTGGTAAAAGGAAGAAACTTCTCATCCCATCTGAGGATAAAAAGCAAGGATGGTTCTCATTCTTCTCTCTTATTTCCGATTACCCAGGTGAGGCACATAATAAAGTTATACACCAACCTTTATCCTATTGAGATGTCACTCAAAAGCCACATGCTGCTGTCCTATCAGCTAGCTCCTCTTTTTCCCCTGTTTCTATGGAGAATGGTAAAGGGATTTTTATCTACCAGCGGTACTTGCAACAACATACTTGGCCAAGTATTAGAACTGCTATCCAGGAAAACCTCTCAATCCGATGTACTATCAACCCTTTTCAGGATAACAAGGCTTTGATTCATGTGTATGACTCTCAGCTCCCAGTACACTTTTGCAATACTTCTTCTTGGCAATTGATTGGAGATTACAAGTTGAAATTCCACGATTTCTCCACTTCTTCCTTTTTACAAGACAGGATGACAGCATCTTATGGTGGCTGGATTGATGTATTGGATCTTCCTCCCAGCCTTTGGAATGATGATATTTTTTGATTTCTTGGTGATCAGTGTGGTGGTTTTGTCCAGGTATCAAACCATACGGAAAGATGGCTAAATCTCTTTACTGCGCGGCTAAAAATCAAGCCAAATCTGACCGGATTCATACCTGCGTTTATTACCCTCCCAGAATCCCTTGCCAACGTCTCCATCACCGTTCAGATCAGATCGGTTTCAACTGGATCTCGTGCAGACCCTAATCAATGCCAAGCGACAGTTTCGGAACCCTTAATTGCTGATGGAAATAAAATCACAGATTCTCGTGATTTGATGACTCTAAAAGGTAAGGAGCCTTTATTTTCGATTTCTCTGCCTACCGATTCCCCTAAAATCACTCTCTTGACTAAATTACCAAATCTGGCGAATCCTCCCTTTCCTTCCTTGCCTCTTTCCAATATTGTTGAGGGACCCACAAATCTTTTTTCTCCTGCTCTCATACAGCCGACACTTTCCTCTATTTCTTTTAATGATGGCCCCACCATTGACCTTAAACTCTCCTCTCTCCACATTGGGACCAAACATTCTACCTCCCATGAAAAACCAAATTTACCCTTTAATGCTTCAGACACAGAAGCTTACCTATCCAGCCCCAATACCATGAACCACGACTTTGACTTCCAGCCTCAACCCTTTGACCTAGATATTTTTTATGACAATCCCTCTGTTGACAATGCCCTTCCCTTGGACATTTTACCACCCGTTCCCCCCGACCTTAATTCCCAACCGACCCCCACTGCATCACAGTCTCAACCCTTAAATATTTCTTCGATTCTTACTACTTCAGAACCAATTCAGCCTCCCTCCAGTAACCAGCCAACCTCTGCCACACCCTCAATTGGACTTCGTGACATTGCTAATCTCCTTACGAAACATGGTTTATGTATTATGGCCATCCCTCCCTTACCTCCGCCTCTAAAACCTAAAAAACCGTACTCCACCAATGCCAAGAAGAACAAATTACAGCAGGAATTACAGAATTTGCATTCTTCTGTCAATTATGACAAATCTGCCACCTTGGCTTTATTGGAGGGTTCTTCGGTTGATCAATGAAATTCTTGTCCTGGAATGTTCGAGGTCTAGGTTCTTGGAAAAAACAAGCATGGATCAAGAAATCTATTCAACAACAAAATCCGGGAATTGTTTTTCTTCAAGAGACTAAGTTATCTTCTGTTAATCACCAATTGATTAAATCTATTTGGAGTTCTTCGCATATTGGATGGGCAGCCCTTGATGCAATAAATTCTTCGGGTGGGATCCTAATTCTCTGGAGTGAACCAAACTTCTCAATCAAAGAAGTTATACAGGGTTTGTACACACTTTCCCTTCATGTTTTTTTGACTGATGGTTTCTCTTTTTGGCTTACGGCAGTCTATGGACCATCTGAAAATAATTTTTGTGATGACTATTGGCGAGAGTTGGATGATTTGGCTGGATTAGGTGGAGACCGTTGGATTATTGGAAGGGATTCTAATGTCACTCGATGGACTTGGGAAAAATCGCATGATCATTCCATTAGCCGGAGCATGAACACTTTTAATCACTGGATTTCAAACTACAGATTGATTGATATTCCCTTGCAGAATGGTTACTACACTTGGTCCAGTCTTGGCCCTACTCAGTACTTATCTCTTTTGGATAGGTTTCTAATCACTGAAGGTTGCTCCGACAAGTTTGGTGTCACTTCGGACCATTATCCTCTTGCTCTTACTTTTGGTAATATTGTCTGGGGACCTTGTCCCTTTCGTTTTGAGAATTCGTGGTTGCAGAAATCTTCAATAAAGGATGTTGTGTCGGATTGGTGGACTCAGAATCCTTTAGTCGGATGGCCTGGGCATGGTTTGATGAGGAAATTGAAGGGTCTTAAAGTTATTTTACAGGAGTGGAGTAAAACTCATCAATTTGAGGCTGCTAATCTTCAATCCCTTGTATCTCAGCTACAAACTTTAGACAATTTGGAAGATAGTGCAGCATTATCTATCCCTCAGATTGAAGCACGTCGACTTATTCGTGAACAGATTGAGGATTTGACAGCACAGGATCACATCTATTGGAGGCAACGTTGTAAATTGAAATGGCTTAAGGAGGGTGATGAGAACACTAAATTTTTTCACAGAATCTTAGCTGCTCGTAAAAGGAAGAACTCAATTACTGAATTTTTTTCCAGGGAAGGGATTAGTCTTTTAGCTGCAAAGGACATTGAATATGAATTTATTGACTTTTATTCCAAATTATTCACTAAAGATGATAGTACTCGGTTCTTACCCACTAATATTGATTGGAGTCCTATCTCCTTGGCTCAGGCCAATGATCTTGAATCTGTGTTTACTGAAGAGGAAGTTTTCCAAGCTGTTTCTTCACTGGGTTCCGGTAAATCCCCTGGTCCTGACGGTTTTACTGCTGAATTTTTCAAATTTTTTTGGGATACCATTAAGACAGATTTTATGACCATGATTCAGGAGTTCTACTCATCTGGTGTGGTTAATATTTCGATGAATGAGACCTATATCTGCTTAATACCTAAGAAGCTTGCTTCCAAGTCGGTTACTGAGTTTCGTCCCATCAGTCTTATTCCTTGTGTCTATAAGACTGTTGCGAGAGTCTTATCCAATTGGTTGAAGTCGGTTTTACCATCTACTATTGCAAAAAATCAGCTTGCTTTCGTAGCTAATAGGCAGATCCTTGATGCTTCCTTAATGGCCAACGAACTGATTGATGATTGGAACCTTCGTAATCTAAAAGGTGTGGTTTTAAAATTAGACCTTGAGAAGGCTTTTGACACGGTTGATTGGGACTTTCTTGATGCAGTTTTACATGCCAAGGGTTTTGGGAGCATATGGAGGAAATGGATTCGAGGTTGTATCACTAGTGCTAATTATTCAATTATTATAAATGGCAGGCCTCGTGGTAAAATCATTCCTTCTCGGGGCATCCAACAAGGTGACCCTCTTTCTCCCTTCCTCTTTATTTTGGTGTCTGATTGCCTCAGTCGTCTCTTGGCTCACAGTGCGAATTTGGGTCATATTTCAACTCATGCTATTGGTACGTCATCTTTCTGTTTGAACCACGTACAATTTGCGGATGATACTTTACTCTTTTCCACTTCTGATCGTTCTACACTGAAGAACCTTTTTGACGTGGTTAAAATTTTTTGAAAGTGCTTCTGGTTTGAGGATTAATTTAGCAAAGAGTGAATTATTGGGAATTCATATTGATGATTCAGAAATGGATTGGATGTTGACAACTTTTGGTTGCAAAAAGGGTATTTGGCCAACCACCTATCTTGGGTTACCCTTGGGAGGAAACTCTAAATCGCTTCCTTTTGGCAACCTATTATAGAACGTTTGCAACAGAAACTTCATAACTGGAAGTATGCTTTCATATCTAAAGGTGGACGACACACCCTTATTCAGGCTACGCTTTCTGGTATGCCAACACTTTATGTCTTTGTTTAAACTACCTTCCAAAGTTACTTTGACATTAAACAAGATCATTCGTGATTTCTTTTGGGAAGGCGCAAGGTGTGACGGTGGAGTTCATAATATTAATTGGGCAACTGCTCAGCTTCCTAAATTAATGGGAGGCCGTGGGATTGGTAACTTCGATCTTCGTAACACGACCCTCTTGGCTAAATGGATATGGCGGTTTACTCATGAAACTAATTCCCTTTGGAGAAACCTTATTGTTGCAAAATATTATGATAATATGTTGGATAGCTGGCCGCAACCTATTAGGAATGGCTCTCATAAGTCTCCCTGGAGGTATATATCTAATTTTCGAGATTTGGTTTCTAGTCGTTCCTCTCGATGTATTGGAAATGGATGTTCCACGGCTTTTTGGACTGATTCATGGCTCACCTGTGGTCCTATTCTTACTGCTTTCCCTCGTCTTTATCGGCTTTCTTTGCATCCTGACTTTTCTGTGGCAGATGTATGGAATTCGACTGCTTCAGCTTGGGACTTGCAGCTTAGACGTAATTTGACTGACTTGGAAATTATTGAATGGGCTTCTCTTTCTCATTTATTGTCGGAGATTAGACTTTTGAACACTCCTGATTATTGGAATTGGCCTTTAGAACCTTCTGGATGCTTTTCCGTTAAATCCCTTGCTGATAGTTTATTGGGCATTGCTGATACGCAATTACGGGATATTTACTCTGTGATTTGGAAGGATCCATATCCAAAGAAGATAAAAATCTTTCTTTGGGAGCTTAGTTTGGGAGCTGTCAATACATCTGATCGTCTACAACGAAGAATGCCTTATATGGCTCTTTCTCCTTCTTGGTGCTTCATGTGTAAATCAAGTTCTGAATCTGCAGGCCATTTGTTTGTGCATTGCCCTTTTGGCTTCGAGATTTTGGACTTGTGTATTGCCAGCTTTTGGATGGCCAACGGTTTTTCCTTATAATATTTTTGACTGCCTATCTTCCGTTCTGGTGGGTCATCCTTTCAAAGCTGCAAAGAAGATTCTTTGGCTTGCGATTGTTCGTGCTTTCTTTTGGCATCTTTGGATTCAAAGAAATGGTCGACTCTTCAGGGATGTTTCCTCTACTTTTGACCGCTTTATGGATAATATTCTTTCTAACGCTTTTTTATGGTGCAAAAATGTACAACCTTTTGGTTTTTATAGTTTTATCTTTTTTTCCTCTCCAATTGGAGATTTTTCTTGTAATTCACCTTTTGGTGCTTGGAGTTCTTTCCATTTCATCCATCAATGAAATTGTTTCTTTTACCAAAAAAAGAAAGAACAGTAGAAGATAACAAATGGTTATATGAAACAAAAGAGGAAATAGGATATGTGAACTGACGCTTACCTTTACGAAGAGCAATACGAAGATCATCGCTTGTGCCTGGATCCAATGATGAAGAAGCCTCCGGGACAGGGCATGAAACTGAAGAGGGTGGTCGTCGAGAATAAACCCCAGTGATAGGTGGGTGAGGAGAAACAGGAACAAATGGAGATGAATTTCTAGAGGGCTCACATGAGGAAAGAATTGTGTAAACAAGAAAATCATCCTCGTCCTCTTTATGCTCCCCCTTACTCTGACTCGAAGAAGGAGAAAAGAAAGAAGAGTCTTCAAAGAATGTGACATCAGGAGAGACAAAGTAACGATCGAGACTAGGACAATAACACCGATACCCTTTTTGGACACGAGAATAACCAAGGAATATACATTTTAAGGACTTTGGATCTAGTTTAGTGAGTTGAGGGCGAACATCCTAAACAAAGCAAGTACAACCAAAGATTTTGGGTGTAAGGAGAAATGAAGGGAGTTTGGGGCACAAAATACTATAAGGTATCTCACCCTTTAAAACTGAAGAGAGCATGCGATTTATTAAGAAACAAGTCGTCGACACAACATCAGCCCAAAAGTATTTTGGGACATTCATCTGAAACATTAAGGCTCTCGCTGTTTCAAGGAGATGTCGATTCTTGCGTTCTGCAACCCCATTTTGAGATGGAGTATAAACACACGAGGATTGATGGAGAATTCCATGTTCACTTAAATAGGAATTAAGAGCATGGGAGAAGTATTCTTTAGCATTATCACTCCGTAGAACTTTAAGAGAACCGCTAAATTGAGTTCGAATTTCAACATGAAAGTTACAAAAATGAGAAAACAACTCAGAACGATTTTTCATTAAATATAACCAAGTTACACGAGAAAAATCGTCGACAAAGGTAACAAAATATCGAAACCTTCTCTTAGACTCAACAAGACACAGACCCCAAACATCAGAATGAACTAATTCAAATGGAGCACTAGCTCGTTTATTAACTCTGGGCTACAAACTCAAACGATGAAATTTAGCAAACTGACATGACTCGCAATCTAAAGAAGACAAATGATTAAACTGAAGACGAAGACTCTTCAAGACGGAAAGAGATGGATGACCCAAACGACAATGTTCTTCAAAGGGAGATGACACTTTAGAGCATGTAATAGCTGTGGATACTTGTGGTTCAAAAATGTAGAGACCTCCAGATTCACGCCCTTTACCAATAGTCCTCTTCGTCAAAAGATCCTGAAATAAGCAATAACCAGGAAAGAATAAGACACAACAATTAAGATCGCGAGTGAGTTTACTAACCGAAATCAAGTTAAAAGAGAACTGTGGTAAACTTAAAATAGAAGACAATGAAATTGAGGTGGTAAGATTGACCGTGTCTGATCCTAAAACAGAAGAGGTGGTGCCATCGGCTATAGTAACATTAGGTGAAGATGTAGACGGACTAATGTTAGAGAATAAACTAGGATTATCTGTCATGTGATCAGAAGCACCAGAGTCTATGAGCCATTTCGAATAGGAGGAAAGAAGACATGTAGATGTGTTACCTGTGTCGGCAATGGCAGTAATGGAAGTAGAAGATGATGCCTTTAATGACTCTTGCTACTGTCGAAATTTAGCAAACTCCTCAGCTGAAATCAAAATAGACTTGTCAAGGTTATCAGGAGTAGAGGCAACATGCGTAGATGGAAACCTCTAGCCCTTATTCAGCAATTTTCTGCAATCACGTTTCATATGCCCAGGCTTATGACAATAGTGGCAAACAATATCTCCTGAATTTGCTCTCTGAGTGTTCGAATTTCCTCTAGACGTGTTGGATCCGACCCCTCTATTTCCTTTATACTCACCTATCTGACCAACAAAGGCGCTATTAAACTCAAATGGCAAGATTGCTTGTGACTTCTCAGTACGAAGTATTTGAGTATAAGCATCTTCCAACGAAGATATTTCTGAGCTAGACAGAACTTGATCTTTGGCCATATCATATTTAGAGGCAAGACCAACCAAAAAACTCATAATGAATAATTGTTCACGTTGGGCAGTCTGAACTTTCACATCAGTACTCACGGGCAACAAAGCATTAAATTCTGCATACTTAGTTTTGCACTCCTTAAAATAACTCGTTAGAGATTTTTCGCCTTGATCGGGTTAAAAGAGATTCTTACACACATCGAACACTCTACTGATGTTCCCTTTCCCAGAGTGAAGAAATTCCAAGTACTCTAAGAGTTCCTTGACAAATTCACAATGATTAACCAACCCAACTATCTCGCTCTTAATGGAGTTCTTTATCTGGAGAATAAGTCTAGAATCATCTCGTAACCAATTCTTCTTAGTATCATCAATCGGTCGTGAATCGGCGGTGACGTGATCATCCATATCAAGACTCCGAAGATAATGATGAATATTTGTTCGCCATGCATAAAAGTTAGATCCATTAAGCTTATGTTCCGTAACCTTTAACACCATAGGAATCCTCTCCGACATCACTATACCTTTCTTTTCAGTCATAATTTCAAAAAGAAAACAGATAAACAAGAGGTGAGATCTGAATCACAGCAAACCCTAAAGGTTCCAAACAAGATATGGCTCCAAACACTATAAACAGAACACCCGATGACCCAAACCAACATAGAACACGAAAGAGGAGACCACGACGAACTGACCCACGCAAGACGGAGCAAATTCCAAAGATGCACGCGCCTCCACGCGTCGGCGCGTGAAACTGGTGGCGAATTTTTCGGCGGCGCGTGTGGTCCACGCGCAGACTATTTTCTGGCCAAATTTTCTAAACCTGCTAATCGGCGATTGGGCTTTCTAATGTGCCAGGCGGTGACGAAAAAATAAGCCGTTGACATACCTCATTGGTGGCGGCGGCGGATTCCAGCTACAGATTCTGTGATGATGATGGTAGATTTGATGCACAAAGCTCATAGCAAGACAAAACCCTCAAAGAAGATGTTCTAAACCTCAAACCCTAATGGTCACAAATCCCTAAGGACAAAAAATTTTCCTAGAAAACCCTGGGACTCTGATACCATGTTAATGCTAAAAGTTTGAGAGAATCAGAATAATCTATTCCATTCACTAAAGAGATATATATATACAAGTGTACAAGGTTAACCTAAGTAGGAGAAAGTGAAAAGACAATAAAGGACAACTCAATTAATATATTTACAAAAATACAATTATACTAATATAACAGTCTCTTCTCATTTCTTCAATGAAAAGTTCCGTATCTTGTTAAAAAAAAAAAAAAAAGAAGAGATACATAATATTTGTACATATCCACTACAACCACTTAGCTAGATGAGCCTCATTTCAGACTCTCAAGTTGCATATGCCCAAAGCATCCAACTCAATTGGTCGCAATTGCAATACAACCACCCACTTCACCAGATGAGAACCCCACCCTCTTCAAAATTCTTATCCCTATTAATCTCGAGCCCGGAAAGGACCTCAAATATTGAATTATATGCTTGACATTGCACTACAAGTCAACATCATATTGTCCATTGACCAAATTTTAGCAGAATTTTAAATAAATAAGAAAGTCAGATCATACCAGCCCTGGAGTACCAAAGTTTATTGGGAGATTTCCTATAGATCCAATAACAGCCATCACCGCAATAAACGAGATGATCAAACCTGCTAATAACTGAAAGTAAAAGCTAATTACTACACAATAAAAAAGATCCCTATTACTTTCATCCATATACTGGTCAAATATATAGGCTGAAATCAAAAATAGAAAAACTGAAATCAACAATAAAGAATGCAACTAAAAAACATCTAAATGTACAGAAAGTTTGTTGATGTAGTCCAGAAGTTTGGATTCTAATGTCTATTACTTTATTTTAGCTTTTAGTTTAATTAATTAATAACTAATTCTTTTGTTTTGGGCTCAGAATTTCTGGGCCAGGTTTTGACCGTTAACCAGTTACAGGTTCCCCCTTTGTACCTAATAGTATTTTAACACTGTATTTAGGTTGTTAATGTTGGAATGTTGATATAATTAAATTTACCATAACCCATTAGCTTAAGCTTTTGGGTTGATTGGTGATTTAACAGTTAATTCAGTTTTTTCACATCAATAAAAAATACTCTCATGGTATACATCAGTCGTTAAGGAGGCTTAGACTACAAATGTTGCACATTGGATAAAGCCTTGATAGATGTATATCTACCAATAAGAAATGCAATTGATTGATTGTGTTTGAAAAAGATATTAGGTCATAAACACAATGCTTTTCCTTTAAATATACCTGAAGTCGGAGGGATAGCCACAAACTTGCTGTTATTTCTGAGCAACTGGTTTGTTGATACAATATGATATGCTTTGTGAATCTTGTGAAAAAGAAATCCTGTATTAATCAAGTTCTATTAGTAGAAAAATACCAATGCCAATAGTAATTATTTGCAACAATTACTTGAACTCAGAACCGCCATCAAGACAAAATAGCATCAATGGCCCAAGAAATTATGAGACATCGAGCACCAAATCAAGAAATTAAGAGACACCGTGCACTCAGGATAGGATTTGCAACATGATATAGAATATTTTAAACGCCAGAAGAGAATGATGGATATTTGCAAGTCACGATGTATGTGAATTTCTAAAAGAGCAAAGCTTTAGCATTATGCCTATATAAAGATTATGCATCTCTTGCCCTTGAGTCATAATAAAGTCAGTCCACCAAATTTTTCTTTAAATTTCTTACAATCTTTGAATCTGCTAAAAGGTTAAAAGTTATGGTCAAATAACCGTTAAATTGTTAACATACAATGGCAACTAGACGTCTCTCTAGCTAAATAAAAACTACTAATTTCTGAAATCAATTTCACCCACTAAGAAAATTTAGGCTATAGCTTCAATTAGTTTCTGTTATATTTGCATCTTTTTTTTTTTTTTGTGCACACTGGTGGCCTTGCAAGTTATAACTGAAAATAACTATTTTGGATTGAACACGGGACCTCCATATCTTCATAGAATAATAAGATTGTGAATAACTTCCCACCCAATTTGAACAAGATACGAAACTTTTCATTGATGAAATGAAAAGAGACTATTACTCAGGATACAAACTCCATAAGGAGTAAAAACACAAAAATAGAACGCAGGAAAAATAACAAACAATGACATAGGGAAGATAAAAGCATGCCAATTAAAACAAATATCCTATGGATTAAAACCAGCAAAAGATTTAGAAAAGAGTGTACCAAGAGGAAGCCTTTAAACATGTTGATTCAAAACAAGCTAACGAAGGCAACTGTTTGTCTTTAAAATTCTCTGATTTCTTTCCATCCAAAGTTTTGAAAATAAAGCTTTAACTCCAATGGCCCATAGAAGTCTTGGTTTTGATGCAAACGAAGGACCAATAAGAAGCTGAAGCACATTTTCTTTCATTGAAAATAAATCCACATGCCACTCAGGACATATATGTCCTCCTTTGGGAAGATTTTCATATTCAGCAACGTCAACAGATTCACTACTTAGAGGGGTATGACCATAATAAGGATCCAAGGGGTATGACCATAATAAGGATCCAAGCTAGGCATATATGGGAGCAAGAGAACACCAAATAAAACCTGGAAAAAGACTTCACTAATATACAAATATAGGACAAATCTCCTCAACCCTTTTGTTTGCCTTCTATGCGGAGACCGCTCATGAACCCATCTAGTAGTATTGAAGTCACCACCAACACCAAGGCCCCTCACAATACACTGATAAAGATCGCAATTCATCCTAAAGATGTTTCCTCTCTCTGAAATTATTAGGACCATAGGTGTTTGAAATCCAACAAAGTTTTCCTTGCTGGGGGGAGACTAAAATTGAAATGGAATAGACTTCTTTAAGAAGGAGAAGCATTCAATGCTGACTCCTCTAGAGAAAAAAAAACATGAGAGGAAGATGGTGGGACCGAAATAATCTCATCTCCTAGGGTGGTATTGGAACTCGAATCACCATTACTGATCTCATTAACCACATCCTTACTCGAGGCAAACTCCTTAAGGGTTGTTTGGGGCGTGGGTTATAATAGTCTATAGAATACCCTGCACCCCAAACACAAACTATTATGACCCATACTAATAACTCTGCATCCTGAACACATATTATATAACTCCACAAAGTACTATAACCCACAGACTATTATAACCTCAGCGCTCCAAACAGCCCCTTAGAGTTAATGGGTGAAATTTCCGATCTGGAATTTGAAGCATTTTCAACTGATTGAATATCCTTAGCCAAGACCCCTTCATCTTCCATAACCTGATGAAGATGAGATAAATCCAGAGTTAGAAAAATTATTCAGACTTAGCTTGCCAAAAACCAAACTTGGAAGCTCCAAAGAAACAATATCACCAAACTTAAGGGAGAAATTTCTTCTGATATTGTCCTTGATCTCAATGGATGCTGGAAGAAATCCACATAAATTCCTCTTAACTTGAATACGGGAAGCCAAACAATCGATAAAATTAAGAGTATCTAAAGAAATATTAACTAAACCACCAAAATAGTGTCCAATGGCTTCAAAGGAATTCCTTTTCCAGTATTTTAAGGGCAAATTCTTAATTGAAATCCAGCCACCATATCCTGCAATAAATTCCAAATGACTATGCTTAACATCAGACCATTTCTCAATTTACAAATGTAAATCTTCAACCTGCTGCCACTTCCCAATTCTGATCAAAATAGTATCAATGATACCACCTTCCACCAAAATTAAAGCCTTATCAGGCATGAAAGGATTGATCTGAACCTTAATACGAAAGTAAGATTCCACAGAGGCCTTAATAACCAAGAGATATGAGAAAAAAGACGAGTGATGACCAACAGATTCCCAAAGTCCACACTGACCACTTCCTCTGGTTTTCTGACCCAAAAAGAGTTCGGTTGAAGAGACCCATCCAAGTTCCTTTTCATTGCAGATACATAACTTTCTGAAGGAGCAGAAGTCGTGAACAATTGCTCTGATGTGGGATACCTTAAGATATGACACTTCAAAACAAAACCTTTAAGAAAGTCTGAAATCATTTCCCAAAATACAGACCAGCCCTTCTTTTGAAGGCCCATAGGAATCTGAATAATGTTTCGACCACCAGTAGACGGCCAAACAATGCAATCCGCTTTCCAACGCATATCAGAACGAGATTTAGACAGATGGATAGGTCCTTGTTTATCTCTAGTTTTCTAACAGGAACCACTTTTGGGAGAGCTAGATCGATAATTTCTACTATCTCTACTTGGGGAAGTTTGACTTTGTCTCACGTCATGAGATTGACCGTTACTTAAGCCATTGGTGAGATCGAACAAGCGTTTTGCGGCCGCATAAACTTCTGACAAGTTTTGTACTCTTTGTTCATAAAGCTTAGGCTTAGCCCACGATTGCAACCCTTCAACAAAACAGAAGACCTTGTCTTTCTCTGATATGTCTCGAATGTCCAACATTAATCCAGCAAACTGCTTCATGTACTCTCGAATTGTCCCAGTGTGTTTTAACTCTCGCAACTTGCGTCTTGCTAATATTTCAACATTTTCTGGGAAGAATTGAGAGCGCAATTCTTGTTTCAATATTTCCCACGTATCAATGGTACATCGTCCTTCTTGGATGTCCATATAACGTGATCTCCACCATAGCTTGGTGTCATCCACGAGATGCATTCTCGCCAAGGTAACTTTTGAATCTTCGGATGCTGTACTTGTGGCCCTGAAGTATTGCTCCATGTCAAATATGAAGTTCTCCAAGGCTTTTGCATCACGAGCCCCACAGAAGGGCTTGGGTTCGAGCACTTTCACCTTGTTTAATTGGACCATGCCCCCGGCTTAACTTCCCATCGCTCTCATGGTGAGATTCACTCGGGCACTCAAATCCGCCACCTCTGCCCTAATAATATCGATGGCAGCTCTCACATCTTCAGAAAGTTCAGACACCATCTGAACTATTGCTTTTTGAGCATTATCTAGACCTTCGACGCACTCCTCAATATGGGCAACAGAGTTCGATGAGCTATCCCCACTCTCGAAACCAACGAGTCGTGTGGCTTTATCTTCCAGGGCCTCAACCCTCACCATCAATTCTTGGACAGGCATCCCGTCAAGGTGGCCAGCTACTGCGTCAATCGTGTCGGCCTTGGCAGCAATCTCATCCAGGCGAGATTCTAAGAACCAAACACTATCAGGCACTTCTATCAGGAAGAGCATTTGCTCTTCAATCTCAGTCAATCGGTCGACCTGCGACTTGCCCAAAGATTTTGTCACCGACATGATCACTACTTTTCAAATCCGAGGAGCCAACTAGGCTCTGATACCACTTGTCACAATCATACACTTCAAAGCAGGACAAACGATTGTGCGGCATTAGCTCTAACCTAGCAAGCAAGACAGTCGTACAAAAATTGGAAATTGCGGACAACTTTGGCAAAGGGTCTAGCCTCCTCTCACGTCTCGAGAGAAAATGTTTTATTAAAACGTGAGAGAGAAAGTATTCGAAAACATTTGAGAAAAATATTGTTATACACTAGTAAGCAAGTAAGGATGAACAACTAGTCATACTCCCCTATAGTACATTCTAGGATTTATGCCTATGACAGGCTTGAATATGAAAATGACAAGGAGTCATACGCCTACAAAATTACAAGGAAACTAAACTAACATACAACATGAACAATATAAAATGAAAGCGTGATAAAAAGGGGTTGAAATGGGCATGCAGCCACGGGCAACACGCCCTGGACAAGCATGACCATGACACTAGATAGGAGTCGCCAGAGAGGTTGACATCGAAGGAGGGAGCTGCTGGTGAGAATATCGCCAGAAAAGGTTGACGGCTAGGGTTTCCTTGCAGGCTTTAGTGTTATCGGGAACGGAAGAGAGAGAAGAAAGGATCGGGAAGAGGAATAAGGGAATCGGTATGTTATAATTTACCTTTATTAACTTCCCACCCAATAATCTCTTACAATAGTCATGAGGTCCTGGCCAAAACCCTAGCCACTAAACCACTAAACTCTAGCACACCGAACTTCACAAACATTCTCCTCTTCTGACGACTCTTCTTCTGATGTTCTCTTCTTCGCAGCCGTTCGTGACCTCTTATTTGCAACAGTTTGTTTGCAATCGTTTGTTCGCAGAAGCTTCTTCGTAACCGTTCATTTGCAGAAGCTTCTTCGTAACCGTTCATTCGTAGCAGCTTGAGTCTCTCCGTCATCGCTCGTCTGCTCAACAACCATTGCTTGTCCATTCGTCCAAGTCGCTTGCCAAAAACTGCAGCTCATTCGTGTGTTGTGTTCCTTTGTGGTTTGTGGGTCTCCATTACTGCCATGGTTTTGTGGGTCTCTGTCACTGTCAATCTTCATTCTCAGTCACCAATGTGGATTTGGTATTTCTTCTTCGATTTCAGTCTTTGTCGTGTGTCTACAGTCACTATTCGTGAGTTTGTCTTCTTCAATTCAGTTCGGCTTCTTCAATATTGGTTGCTATCATGGAAATGGGTAGTTGTTGTGTCCAGAATCAGTTCTTTCGCATCTGGTATGAAGACGAACTTTTCTATGTTGAAGAAATGAAGGAAAAATTGTTGTTTCCCCTTTCTATATCATAACTGAAATGGTTCAAAAGTTCTTTAGTAGAGATGATGCTTCAACCATTTTATTGGTGCTTTTTCAAGAAAAAGCTGGATGGTTTTTGTGTCATTCTTTTATCAAAATTTAAATCTCCCTCGGGGTTGGATTATTGAATGTGTGGTTTGGCCATCCACTGGAGGACGTAAGTTGATTCAAGTGCCTATGGGGATCTCAAAAAAAGGAGGGCTTATCTTTTGGGAAATGATAAAAAGATTTCCTCTTAAAATTCGAAGTTGTGAATCAACTTGGAAGGACTCATCCTAATCAGCCTTCGATCAAAGTGAACTCCATTGATAAGAACTATGCAGAGCCAGTTATTTTGAGTTTAAAAGATCTCAATGTAGAGCAACAAAAGATTCTAGTCAAAGAGAATTTTGCTTCAATCAACTCTTTGGAAAATGGTTTGTTCTGGGTTAGAAAGGCCAATGAAGTGGTTTCCTTGGATTTCAATTATTTATTGGTTGTATTCAAATTATTTGCACACAACAAGTGGATCGAAATCAAAGCAACACTAGAAGAGTACTTCAAAGTCCCTAGTCTTTTAAATCCATTTCTGGCGGACAAAGCATTGATCCATTTGGATAAAAAAGTATTACCTTGGGCTCTTGTGTTGAGTGGTAAATGAAAACTTTTTGGTGGCTTTCATTTGCTAATTGAACAATGGTCTAGCAAAAAACATAGTCATTCGGGTTATTTGGAGGGGTACGGTGGTTGGATCTCGATCAAGAATTTTCCATTGCCATACTGGAAGCATCAATCTTTTGAAGCAATTGGAAAGTATTTTGGAGGATTGGTCAATGTATCTTCCAGCACTCTGAACTTAATTGACTGTACAAAAGCTCGTATTCAGGTAAAAAGAAATTTGTGTGATTTCATCCCCGCCACAATTGAAGTCAAGGATAAGCTACTAGGGAATATTTTTCTGAGTTATAGTGATATTTCACCTTTGGATCCTCCACACATTATCCATGGTGAATTGTCACCGAGTGATTTCTCTAATCCTTTGGACCTTTTTAGATTGCATCAGGTTATGGATAATGAGGGTGTCTTTGTCCCAAAAAATCAAAGAAAGGATGATGATTTCTTTAAGTTTGTAATTGATGATATATTAAGTGACTAAAGCATCATCGAAGGAAGTCGAGGCAATGCTTGAGGTTGCGATCCAGCAAATGACAAAGGATCCCGTTATGATAGCAGCAGAAATTAGAATTATCCCAAAGGAACTGGGTTTGGAGATTGAAAATGATCTTTCAACTGTGATTGTTAACACCAAAACTCCTATAGCAGAGAAGGAAGTCGTTTTTGAATCAGGAATTGGTATGCTTTTGCACAAAGAAGCATCTACTTGGGGAACAAAGATTATTAAGGGAGGAAGACATCGTTTTTTAGAACCTTTCTCAAATTTTTATACCCGAAAAAAACGAATTTGTCCATTTGTCTTCACAAGATCCAAGCACCTCTTAATAATTCTCATTTTTTAGAATTATTTAGCTCACAAACAAAGGTTATTCTTGTAACTTTATCATTTGTGAACTCCAAAATCTATTGAATTAGAGCAAGTTTGATAAGAAACTTTTGAGCATGTTGGGAATTCTTAAAAATGCTAGAAAAGAGCTAAACACGTAGGAAGGTGGCTGAATTATGTATTATTTGTGTAGTTTGAGCTAAAAAGGGAAATTGCAAGCCAGATTGCAATGCAATCTGGGTAAAAAACTGAGAATTGCAAGAGTCGATTGCAATTGCAATTGCAAGCTGCAATCTAGAACCAAAAGAGGAAAAACGGGATTTTTGGATTTGTCCATATTTAGAAGATTCTGGCATCAATTCCTCTTTAATTCAAGCAACGACTTCCTACATCAATCCATACATAGAAAATGAAGAAACTCTAGATGATTTAAGGCTATAAAAAGAGGAGAAACATAAGGAAGAAGGCGGATTTCATCCTTGAGAAGAAGACCCATTCTTTTTTTGCACTTTTTAGCTTGTTGTCCGTTCTTCTTCTTCTCATCCTCTCTGCCCCGTTCTGCTTGATCCAACTAGGGTGAAAACCTCAAGTTGTAAAGATTCAATTAACCTTGAAAAAGGTTGGAGAGATTTGATTTAAGAAAAGGGAAGGAAAGGTTGTTGAAGAAGCTTTTTTTTGTTCTTGTTCTGTTTTCATTCCAGCTCATTATTCAGAATTGAACTCTGTTTTTAGTTCTGTTGTTCTTTTATTTTTAAGTTCTTGTTGCCAATCAATCAAGCTAGTTGTTTGTTTTTATATTTAAGTCAGTTTTGTACTCTTCTTTTGGAACAATTATTCACCGCAAGGTTTTTCTTCAATAAAGCTTCTCTTTTATGTAAAGCTTGTTCTTTTTCTTATTTTACCACGAGCTAAATCCTCATGAGGGGTTCAAGCACATGAACACCCAAGGGGATGTGAATTGAGCTTAAATTGCAAAAGTGACCAAGCCTACACTTTCATTGTTTGCTTGTGTTGATTAAATTGAAATTGTAACTCTAGAGTGATAAACTAGTGTTGCATACTAAGGCTCGATTCTAATACCGAAAGGATTAGAGGAGAGTGGATTTTACACAAACAATGGAAAATAGAGCTTAAACATAAGCCATTCTTGACTCTAGACATAGGGCAAGGCTCTAAAACTATTGAAATTGCGTACTTCATTTATCTAAGTTGGAAAAACTATAGACATATAGGGTATTCACTTAGTCTCCTAAAAACTTAGATTGTACGTTAAATAGGAGTTACAATTTGGTTTACAATGCGATTGTAGGTTAGGATTGCAATTACATTTTAAGTTACAATTCATATCCCAAGGGCAATGACAAGCTTGAGCCCCCTTTTTATCACATTTCTTGCTGAACTTTATTTTCAGTTTTACTTTTCCTAGTTCACAATCCACAAAGTTTGTTTCACTTTGATTACCCTAGTTGCAATTTTTGAACATCTTGTGTTATTCTTAATTTTTGTTAAAATAAGTTTCCTGTGGGATCGATAATTTGGAGTACTTCTAATTTTATATTACTTGCATCGATAGTATGCACTTGTACTAGGCTGAAATTATTTTTTTTATTTTTAACCCACAAGTGTCACCCGAACACCTCTCTACTTAATGCAGATATTATTAAAAAGTCTTGTACAATTTTACTGGCTCCTACAGCAAACTCAAAGAAAGAAGATCTTCCAAAGGATTCATCACAGAATCCAATTGTGGAACATTGTAATTTGGGGCCCAAAGGTACACATTTTACTAAGGTTTTATTACCTTCTTCTAAAACAAACTCACCTCACATTGATCACTCTCCTTTCCATGTTGAGGACTCGAATTGTGAATCTGTTGTTAGTGTAAGTAGTGTGGAACTTGATCTTCACATCAAAGCAGCCTTTGTGAAGAAATTATGTCTGAGGATTTCGTTTATGTTGACTTAAAAACTCTTTTCAAGTCTTCAAATGAAATTCAACCATTAAGAAGTGATATTCTGCTTCCGAATAAATTCTCCTCATTAATCAAGGCGAGTGGTTTGCAATTTAAAGAGATTTTCCCTTATGTTCCAGAGGAAGTCAGACAAAAAGCTTAATTTTCATTGTTGGTCTTTTTCTTGGTTTTCAAGAGGATTGGAGGATAGTTCTAAACTTGTTAGCTTGTTTACTTTTTACTTGAGGTTTGTGGAGGTCATTCTTATTGTTGGTGCTTTTGTTTGGAAAGATCATGCAAATGTAAGAAAGCAGGAGTTTAATTGGGGATTATATTGCAGCAGTTAGCAGCTTTCGTGTTGTCATTCCTTTTGATCATATTTTTTTTAGGTAATGGTATCTGTTTTTGCTGTTTTTCCAGTTGACTGGGGAGTTTCAGTTGTTTCTAGCTCAATTCATCATGTTTATTCTCCTATGCGCTTGTTTAAGGTCATCTTTATGGATTATGCCAGAAATTTGAAGTTCATTGGAGTTTACATTTTTGGTTGTCTCAGTCCTGCATTTGCTTAGAATCTATGGAAACATGTATATAGTCTTTTAGTTTGTTTAGATATTATTCTGGTAGTTTGTTTAGATATTATTTGTTCTATATTGTTAGCTAGTTTTTAGGAGTAATAGAATCTATTTGTTATTCCTTTTTTAGCTAACCCTAGATACTCTAGCTTGTACTATATAAGAGTGTCGTGTGGCTCATTTGGAATCAATGAATTCTAATTCACCAAAGTTATATGGTATCATAGCTAAGTTTTCAAAAACTCTAAAATAATCCAACCCATCAAACTTCCATGGAAACAAACGAAGTCAGAGAGCAATCCGTAGTCCACCTTGCAATCCACCCTAACACCCAGTGCCAAAAAAACCCTGAATTCATTGATGTTGTCTCTGGAATGTTGAAACCCATCTCCTCAGCCAACAAGATTACTGTCCATTCATCGATGCAAATTACTATGCATCGCGTAAATGGAAAGAATTACTTGGAGTAGGCTCAATTCGTCAAACTAGTGATCGACGGCAGTGGAAAACTCAGTTACTTAATAGGGGAGGCACAAGCACCGAAGGCAGGAGATGACTCGTACAAGGCATGGAGGTCCGAGAACTCTCTAGTCACAACATGGATCCTTAATTCCATGGAACCCTTGATTGTCAAATCTCATATGTTCATGAAAACAACAAATGAGGTTTGGGACTCTGGTCGTGAAACATACTCTGTCCTTGAGTATGCTTCTCAGATTTTTGAGTTGAAGACAATTGTGGCAATCCAAGCAGGGGTACCGTGATGTAACAACCTACTACAACGAGATGGTGGGGTTATGGCATTAGCTAGATCAGTGCAACGAGGACGTGTGGGAAAGCACAACCGACTTCATTCGGTATCAAAAAAGGGAAGAACATGACCGTGTATTCATGTTTCTCACAGGTGTGAACCAAAGTCTTGATGAGGTGAAAGGCCGGATCCTTGGCCGTCGTCCTTTACAGTCAATACTTGAGGTTTTTTCTGAGGTTCATCTGGAAAAAAGTCAGCGTAAGATTATGCAAAGCAGCGTATCAGTCCCTAAAAATAGATGACACAACAGCTTTAACAGTTCGTAATCATGACCAAAGCGAGGACAAGAAGAAGCTGTGGTGTGAACATTGCAAAAAGTTTTGGCACCCTCGTGACACTTGTTAAAGTATTTCCTGGCAATGGAAGTAGCAAGATCAAAGCAAGGATTGTGGTATCTCAGCAAAAATATGTCCAAGATCTTTTCAAAGATACAGACATCAATGGTTGTCGACCAGCAGATAACCCCATTGATGCAAACAAGAAACTAGGAGATATCACTCACGGCACCCAAGTAGATGTTCAGAGGTATCAAAGGTTGGTTGGTCGACTAATTTATCCATCACATACTTGTCCGGACATAGCTTTTGCAGTGAGTATGGTGAGCCAATTCAAGCATAGGCCATTCAAAGAACATCTTGAGGCAGCATATCGAATACTAAGATACTTGAAGGGTTGTCCAAGTAGAGGTCTCCTCTTCCGAAAGGGAGAAAACAGGACTATGGAAGTTTACACAGATGCAAACTAGGCAGGATCTATATAAGACAGGAAATCTATGTCGGGACATTGCACGTATGTGTGGGGAAACTTGGTAACTTGGTGCAGAAGAAGCAAAATGTAGTGGCACGGAGTAACGTCGAAGCAAAGTATAGGGCAATGGCCAATGGCATTTGTGAAATTATGTGGATTCGACATATACTTGGAGAATTGAAGCTTGAAATCAAATTACCAATGAAGTTATTCTATGATAACAAGGCAGCGATAAGCTTGCACAAAATCCAGTACAACATGATCGCACGAAGCATATAGAGGTGGATCAACATTTCATCAAAAAAAATCTAGAGGCTAGAGTAATTGCATTCCGTTTGTTCCTTCAAAAGACCAAGCGGCAGATATTCTGAGGGATTGTTTAAACCAACTTTTGATATATTTATAAACAAGTTGGGAATGCATGATATCTATGCACCAATTTGAAGGGGAGTATGGAAATATGTATATAGTCTATTAGTTTGTTTAGATATTATTTTGTTAGTTTGTTTAGATATTATTTGTTCTATATTGTTAGCTAGTTTTTAGGAGTAGTTTAGAGTCTGTTTGTTATTCCTTTTTTAGAGTCGGTTTGTTATTCCTTTTTTAGCTAACCCTAGATACTCTAGCTTGTACTATATAAGAGTGTCATGTGGCTCATTTGGAATCAATGAATTCTGATTCACCAAAGTTATAGAATCATATTTAAGAAGTTGAAGATAGTGAAGGCATCTTCTCAGCATGGCTAGTTTTGTGGTTGGTTAGTTGCTCCTAGCACAGTTCACCTATTGGTTTGTTCAGTTTGGCTCCACAAGAATTCAATTCTCATCATGGTGTTCTCTCTCCTGGCCTTGGTTGCTTTTTCCTTCTATGTTTTATGTCATATTTGAGACACTTTATTATTTTTGTTTTCTGTATTCACTCCCTCGTGGAGTTTGTTTCTTTTGAGCATTAGTTTCTTTTCATTTTATCAATGAAAAGTTTCGTTTCTTGTTCAAAAAGTAATAATAAAAATAACTTCCCACCCAATACCAGTTTTTCTACACATCAACTTTTAAGTGATTGTGAATAACTTCCCACCCAATACTATATTTCATATGAGTAACAGTTTTTCTTAGAAACTTTAGAACAAATATAGGATACAAAATACCACCTCACACTTGAACGCTCTGATAGTTGCAGACCCATCAAGAGTCTCAGTAAAGGAGGAATATATGGGAGAACGTGAAACACTATCGAGCCGTCTCAATTCCCGAGCCGTGGACCTGTAAAAGAACTGCAAAGTTTTTTATTATGCAAGCGGAGATGAAATCCTATCTCTTTCTCTCTTGTACAATAACCAATATCAAGAACATAAAGTGCGGAGTTTCACTAGCACTACATTAGAAGAAATTACCATATATGATCGTTCTTCAAATTATAATTTGAAATTCTACAGAAAAGAAGAGAAAAAAAAAACAACAGATCTAAAATCTTGAACTATCAGCAACATCCGGTGCAATTATCTAAAGGTATTTAGAGAAGGATGGCTTCCAGACAGTGCCCACCAAACTCACATGTACACTCTGTAATAGAACACTTGACTCAAGCCAATGAATGGTATGTGGAAGAGCTAACAAAGATAAAGATATAAAAAATTTGAGGAACAGGACCTTGTTATTCATTTAAGGAAAAAGCAGAGTTCTAGTTGGCACCTACAGTAAGTTGCAGAAGTAGGAAATGGGTCCCATTCCTGTCAAGTAGTTAAAAAGTTGGTTCCAACACTTATGTTGTTGATCTATCACCTAGATCGAACATCTCCAATACATTCATTACATCTTATTTGTCATAGTACCACCCTCCTTGATCAATTGTAATGGCAATCCTAACCTTGAGGATGAGCTATCTTATAGGGGGAGCAGTGGGGGTGGCGTGTGCCTTGCATTATTGTATTTTCTAATATTAACTGTTTCATATCGGCCTGTTGGTAACTCATTCTTTAAGGAAAAAATTTTAAGGCCTAATGCGATTGGCTTACTCAATTATTCATATAAAGATCCAATTAAACTCTCCAAGAACCTCTACCAATGAAGGCAAGGACCTCCTATGTAATTCTTCTTATTATTCCCCCCAATATGAATACCATATACAAAAAATTAGTACCAACAAAAGTAGAAAGATCCATAAATTGAATTATTCATAATAAAAATTCTTTGATTCCCATATCCAAGATGCCACATTTAACTCATAAAATATAGAGATCATAAATTCCAATGAGCATTCCATTTTAGTTTTCTCCAGTTCAAGCATTGCACTAAAGCCTAAAGGACCATAAATATCTACGTCAATCAATTGGTTTGATTCTTTGTGTAATTTATTCCCTAGCCTCTTTAACCTATCTTTTTGAAATATGCATTTGTTAACTCGATATTCTATTTTAACATTAATACTCTCTCACAATTTTCATTTCAGAAGATTCCTTTTCTAATTATTATAATTTTTGGAAAAAGAAGAAGCAGCTACATTTATCATATTTCCTGTCCTTGACGCATAAAATTTGTCTCCTCCCAAATTTGAATGATTATAATATGTGGACCCTAGATCCTCTGGAGGTTAGTCCCTTGTAATTCTCTTTTTATTAACCATATCAACCTTCCTAGTCCTCTTTGCTCTCCTTTCTTTGCCAAGCTTTGGAAGGAAAAACCCCTAAGAAGATTAGATTTCTCTCTTAGCTAGTCATTCTAGGGTTTGACAACATGGACATTGTCCAAAGATTGTTGTCCATGGTTTTGGGTTCCCATGAGTGTGTTCTGTGTAAAAAGGCGTTGGAGGATTTGGAACATGTATTCTAAAGGTGTCAATTTGACATGAAAATGTGGGGTAGTTTTCTCCAAACATGGTCTTACTCCATGTCCAAATAGAAATTGTCGATACATAATGTAGGAAGTGTTGTTCACTCCTTTCCATGATGGTGCTCATTACTCGGCTTCTCTGGCAAGTGCCTTTCTTTGCTATTATTTGATGCATTTAATTAGAGAAAAATAAGAGGAAATTCAAAGCAGTGACGTAGCTTGGGAGGAGGTATGAACTGTCTGTGACTCCATCACTACTTCCATTTAGGTGTACCCAACAAAACTTTTTTACAACTATCTTTTTTCTATTATTATTCTTAACAACTGGAGCCACTTTCTATCCTGGTTTTCATCTGAGGCTACTGTTCTTTGCCTGTTTCATTTTCCATGTGGCCCTATCTTGTTACTCTCATTACTATAGCTATATCTGCATCCCCAAAGAAGTAGCATTATCTGTTTCGCTAATGCGTTACACTTCTACAAAAAAATTAAAGACAGCCATCAAAATTAATATTTGAGTATTGGGGCACATTGTAACTAAGCTAAAACAATATTTGATGCATACCTGAAGCTTACTGTAGATATACCAGAATGGCAGTAGCAACAACAAGAAGAATACCTAAACAATAAATATAAGCGTTGAAACAATTTTTACCTAATAATGGTGTTTTAAGAAAAAAAAGTTCACATCCAGCAAAGTATAAGGAATCTAAACAAATTTGGTAGGCACCTGTACATATGACAGGACTATTGCAATTCCCAACAAGCCAACAAAATTTGCTAGGAGGATGTTGAGGATGAATGGAAGAGAATCATCAATAGTATAGAGATCAGAAGACAACCTGCAAAAAGAAAAAACTATTAAAGGTATGGGGAGAAGGGAGGAGTTCTATGTTTCTCATTGTCCTCAACTAACCTGTTCAGGATTCGTCCACCCGGTGTTTGATAAAAAAACTGAATAGGTGCATGAATAAGCTTATTCAATAATGTATCATGCACCTTAACTGCAGCTTGTAAGCCACCAAATGCAAATGAGAATGCTCTCAGCAAAGTAAAGAATGAATTTATGATGCAAAAGATGCAAAGAGTAACCTGCAAAATTTTGTAAGGCATCAAAAAGACAAAAAGATATGCATAGGCACACCTTAACAATTTTAGGAAATGGAAATATTGTCTGCAAACTTTCATGCTCTCCTATAAGAAGATAGTTTGCCTGAAAACGTAGAAATATGGCCATACATTCTAATCTATATAAAAGTAGTGGTTTTATATGTGAGTTTGAACATGTGAAATTGCTGGGAGAATAACTTTCATACAAATAAACGGCTGGTTAACTTCATTGTATTTTTATTCATGAACTTACTATCCCATTTCATTATCTCGAATGATTGAATTTGTAAGCTGATAGGAAAGAATGGTCATAATATAGTTAAAGAAGGCATATCCTTTTCGTAAAAATTGATGTAACCAAAAGCTCATCAGCTTTCCATCTTTCTTTAAATATTTCTTATTTCATCTTTTAGCCGTTGGTTCAATCCTAATCAGTTTAAGCAGGTTTTATAGTTAGCTGGAAAGTAGTTCGTTGGTTACCTATTACTATGAGCTTGCCGGCACTTGTTACAACTATATCTATCAAAGTATTCATAAAATGTTACAGTGATTTTGAAGTAATAGATAATTTAGTTACCTCATAATAAGAATTAAAGTACTTCTGGTCTTAAAGGCTTTGATTACGATTGGTGGCCACAATTTTCACATTGGTAATGACATAAATCATATCCTAAATGAGTTACGGTCTATTGTACTCAACCATTAACAGGGTTGCAGGTCTTTTTTCACCAATTGGGGCCCTCCTGCACCAACCCTATGTTCATCCGTATGTTACTAATTGATTATGATTGGTTTTTCCACCGATTGTTACCAATGCCAACTCTATTACAAAAATATTTGGAAAGGATGCTGTTCAGGTTTCTCAACTTCAATTAGCCTTCAACTAGCTACAGCAGATTTATTGTGTGACATTCCAAATATTTTCATAATATTTTTCACTCTGATAATTATTTTAGTTGGCATTCTTTCCTTTGTGATCCAGTATGTTGAAGGGTTTGTGTTCTGGAGTGCTAGGTTGATTTTTTGTTTGTTTGTTTGATTATCATTAGAAAGTTTTGTATTGGGTTCTGCTAACTAGTAATCAACCTTAACAAACTAACAGTTATTAGAACCATCAATCAGCTAAAGGCTGTAACAGTGCCTAAAACTAAATAACCGTTTGTGCTGACTGCTGATGGGTTCAGTAAAGTGAGAGCCCAAGTAACTAATCAGATAGATTATATCAATCATGGGAGGAACTACAGCTCAAGATTTCTTCAATTTCAGTAATTAACAACTATTCTACATAACAATAATTATTTGATCAAGACAAATATATAATCTATGCCAACCGCATAAGGTGATATACTAGCAATAACAGAGAAATGTAAGTGTTTATTACTAGGTAAAAGGTTGTTGAACTATCCATCTGACTTCTTCCCGTTGTGTCAACCCAAAAAGAAAGCCAAAGATCATTCCCGTTGCGTGAAGCTTGCATTAAAAACGCAGAAATGCATATAATGATTGCAATGAACCAACCACAAAATGCTGCATAGTTCCTGGAATTGTTGCCACCAAATATTTCAAAAACTACTGACGATAATTAATAAATTAATTAATTATTATTATTAAAATTATCCTAAAAAACCACTTTTGTAATTGCTCACTGTACATTGAAGCTGAATATGCTGTGTAATGCTTACTTGTATACACTGAATTGAACTCTTCCCTCTTTCCGCATCTCATCATTAACAGTCTCAGTTACTCCATTTGGAGCATTCATGTCATCTTTCTCATCAACTAAATGTTTGTGAGTTTCAGTTCTCTCAATTATTTGGCAGTCTTGTCCTTGAATACGTAGGGTTGTATCAAATTCATTCGACAGGGAAAACGCAACATAAGATGAACCCGACAAGTTGGTTGGATTTCCAACCCACTTTACCTCTCCTTTATCCATTACAATAACCATATCAGCAGAATATATTGCCTGTAGACGATGAGGAAAAAGATCCTGAGATGTGATCTAGAAAGTAGATTTATTATGTGTTGATGTGTTCCACTCATAAATGAGTAGATGTAATTCCTACAGAGAAACAGGCCATGCTGAGAATGTCTTGCGTTCTCGACATTCCAAATTCAAATTTCAAATAATTGTAGCAAAATTTTATAATGAAATTATTCAACCTTAACTTGATCCCAATCATTATTGAAACAGTTGTCTTCTAAACAAGTGAAACGTTTACCCCATAAAATGTTGTCTCACAGATGGATATCTTTCTTACTTACCAGGAATATGACAAAATCATGAAACTGAATGCATACTTTAGAAGCTAAATTGCAGGGAGTAGCCACTCTTCTACAATCCCACCCCACAACCCAATTTCAACTTTTCTACTCAATTTGATTTTGCTTTTCTACCCCCCACCCGTCAATGCACTTTTCTAACCTATTTGAGATGATAAATGTTAGATTTTGGGTCTTTAGATTATCTCTTGATGCACAAACTTGAACAGTATTTAAAGTTTTGTTTGGAATGACTTTTCAAGTACTTTCAAACATGTTTTTAAGTGCAAAAAAACTATTTTTAAACACTTGAAAAGTCATTCCAAACAGACCCTAACTTGATTACTTTAATTACTAAGTTTGCAATATTATATTTGTTGTTGGGGCCTTGTTAGAGAATCTTATGCGTGACTGTCTGTGAAAGGGCATGGAAGAGGGTGATGGGTCTCTTCTAATCAAGTCGAAGGTGGTGCCTAGAACCATCAAGGAAAGTGACCCAAGAGTGGGTAACTCAGATATTAGGAATTGCTCTTCAAACCCAGTGGTTATGATATTTCTATTTACAACCTGGGTCCTTGTGCACAAGACTAATGCTAGTAAGTATGGGTATTACACGAATGGTTGGTGAGTAGATGTGGCTTCTTGATGCACTTACAGGAATCTTCCTCTAATAGAAGTCCATCTCCAATTATTGCCTAGTTTCCTTAGACATATCAAAACTTCACTGGGAGTAAAAATTTGCTTCGTTCTTTGGAGAAACCATTACATTGGATCTAGTCCCCTCTAGTTCACCCCACTTCCTTCAAAGCTTAAAGCTTGAAAGAAAATTAAGTTCTCCACATTGCTTGTGTCCAATTGGAGATTTAAAAAATAAAAATAAAAATAACTATTAGAGAATTAACAACATGAATTTTGTCCAGAGTTCTTCCAAGCTTGTCTTGCATCCTCACATTGGTTGTGATGTGTACTCGATGTCCTCAAACCATCTTTTATGGAAACACATGTTTGCAATGAAGGTGAGGTTGAGTCTTTGTAGATTTTTGAGGTGGCTCCAGACCTCAAGTTAGATGAGTAAGGATATGTTGAAATAAATTCTGGTGAACTAGACCTCGTAGGAAAAAGAAAGGAGAGGTGCTCAGGCAAGCCCCTTCTATTTGTTGGGGGTATTTGGCTTGATAGAAAGGTTTTTCAATTTTGGAGAAAGGTCTTAGGAGGAAGATTCAAGACTGGATCACTTAGGCCCCGTTTGATAACGTTCTCGTTTCTCGTTTCTTGTTTCCTGTTTCTGTTTCTCGTTTCTTGTTTCTGTTTCTTAAAAACTAAAAACAGAAACATGTTTGATAACTATTTCTGTTTCTTGTTTCTTGTTTCTTGTTTTTTGGTAAAAAGAAAATTTAGTGCATATACTATAATAAAACATATAACATACATTAAAATAAATATAAAACAATTATAAAGAGGTTATAATATTTTATTAAGGCCTAACACCTAATTAATAATAATAATAATAATAATAAATTTTATCCTTCAAATGTTGTTCAAATTTGATTTGCAATGTTATTTCTCACTTCAATCAATTCACCTTGAACGATTTTGACTTACAAGAGTTAGTTCAATTAGATGAATTTGTAAATTGTCTAAGGTCAGACAATCGAACATACCCACATTTCTTTAATTTAATAATAAACTTTATTTTTATTTTTTTCTTTAAAAATGCATTAGCCAATAATACACGCAAGTAAAATCAAAAAACGAGAGAGAATGTATATATTTTTTTACATTTAATGGTAAACATGAAATACATTATTAGTTTATTTATTTAATAAAAAAAATAAAATCGTACCAAAAGGAAAAATAATAGAAAATTAAATAGAAAATAATACCTATAAGCTCGTTAATGTAAAGTAAAAGAAAATAAGAAAATAAGAGAGAAAATAAAAACATAAACGAAAAGAGAAGTAAAAAGGAAAAAAGAAAAAAAAAAGATAATGAACTATTAAAAGAAAAAAATTTATGATAAAAGAGAGAGAACGAATAGAAAGAAATAAATCAAAAAATAAAAATAAAAAAGAAGAAGAAAAAACAAAAAGATTAAAAAGTATTAAAAGAAAAAAAAGTATTAAAAGAAAAAAAATAGAATGGAAGAGAGAGAAAGAAGAGAGATATGAGAGATGGGTAAAAAGAGAAATAAGATACATGCATGAAACCTGAAAAAAAAAAAAAAACAGAAACAGAATTTGAGAAACTACTTTTTGAAGTTTCTTAAAATCTGCCTTTTTTTTAGAAACGTTTCTAAAAAATTTAGAAACAAGAAACATAATGGTTTATCAAACAGGTCTGTTTCTTGAAAAATGAGAAACATGAACAAGAAACAGGAAACAAGAACGTTATCAAACGAGCCCTTAATGATTCCGTCTGGACAAGTTATCTTCTCCTTTTAGTGCTTTTTCCATGTTCATTACTAACGTTGGAAGCTCCTCTTTATAATCTCTGTACAGCATTTTTTTAATGGACAGTGTTGGCTTGGCCATTGTTTTTGTGACCCTCTTTTTGTTCTTTCATTCTTCTGAACGAAAGATGTCTTTCACTAAATATAAATGCATATGTATTATGCTCTCCAACTCACTGATGCTTGCATCCTTCACCTAGGCACCTTACTTTAAAATAGTAGTATGAAGTTCAACAAATTACAATAGACTATATTTATCTCAAACAAAAAGAACTTCAAAAAGACGGATTGTGTTACAATCTAAAAATGAATTGTTGATATATTAGGTTAGTTTATCTTCAATCCTTGTGAATCTTTGATTTGCCTCTTTAAAGATTTATAAAAAAAAAAAAAAGACCACTTTGAATGATATCTGAAAGACATAATAAGTATTTTATGAGAGATAGCCTTGTTTACTTATCGCTTATGCTGATTCAAAATGAATTTATATGTGCCCGTTTTCAAGTAAACAAAGAACATTTAAGGGAACAACCTGATGATTATGGGTACTAAGTATGCGTGTTCTTTTCTGTGCCAAAGGACCCAAAATGGCATTACGTAATATCCAATCAGCAACTTGTGCATCTACGGCACTAAGAACATCATCAAGCATAAGAATATCCAATCCATGATAAAGAGCCCTGTGAGTTGCAAAAGTCCAAAATGAGGTTTTATAAGAATAAAAAAAGAAATCACTTTAGTAAAGATGAACTTTAAATTGGAGCACATAAAGACGCCATAACCTTGCCATGGCTAATCGGGCCCTCTGGCCCCCAGATAAGTTAACCCCTCTTTCTCCAATATGAGCCATGTCACCTCCAGCCATTAATGAAATATCAACATCTAGAGCACAAGCCCATAAAGTATCCCAGTATCTGCTCAAATTGAATTCAACAAGTTTATGAATCAAAAGCTTGTGGATTGAAATCAGGTGAAATTTTATTGAACCAAACAGAATAAGAGGAAGAAAAGAACAAGCTCCACAAGCTAATTGAAACAGTCAATCTTGTACTACAGTGCACAAATTCACCTTTGAGGATCATAATCCTTTCCAAATAATATGTTATCACGAATTGTTCCAGACAGTATCCATGGGACCTACAGAGACAAAATGGAACGTAATAAGATTCCTTTTCCAAAACGTAGGCATAACAGGTCAGTGCTCAGACAAGAATAAAAACCTGGGACACATATGCAATCGATCTGTTTGCATGTACAGAACCATGTAGAAGCCGCATTTCTCCCAAGATTGCACTCAACAAGGAAGTTTTTCCTGAACCAACCTGAATCACATACTATTAGAATAGATTGTGAAATGCAAGCTATGAAATACAAATTCACCTCATAGATTTGATAAACAAATAACTATACTGATGCAATCTAGCATCTGAGAGTATAAATTCAATGAATTGTCAGCCAATAGCATTTATTATCATTCAAAAAACTTGCAAATACAAGAAACTAACCTGCTAGAAAATGTAAGCCCACTAACCAATTACTAACAAATGAACCAATAAAAACCAGTTAACTACTTAACCTAACTAACTTGAAAAAAAACCACAAAATGACCTCTAATTACACTACACCAATTCCCTCCCTCTTGAAAAATAACTTATTCTTGAGTTTAAAAGATAATAAAGTCAGAAAGGATGCTTCAAATTGGATTCTATCAAAAGAAATCCAATTTAAAATGTCTTCTTTAGCTCATCAAAACACCAATTCAATCGTTGATCGAACCCTCACAAAGTTGATATCAGTTTGGGTGGGTTATGCAATCTCTCACTTCAAAAACAGTGGCGGAATCTTCATTTCCTGCTGTCAGATTCTTGCTTCCTGTCATCATTCTTGATCAGGATCTTTAGCTCAATCTAATACCAAAATGATTCGATCTACAATTTAAGAATAACTCAAAAGAATTCTCAACCAAGAGTATTATTATTATAAAAGCTTTTTTTATATTCATGAGTGTCTAAACCAACTTGCGCATACCTCGATTAATCTCACGGGACAACCATCCAACTCTACTACATTTGGTTGCCAAAGAAACTAGAAGAATTTTTAAATCTTAAGTAAATGACCACCATGGTTTGACAATATTTCCTCTAAACCCTTTACTTTTTTCATTGGCCCCAATCACCACTAACCAATCCATCGTAGTTATTATTCCAAAAACTTGTAAACACAAGAGATTAGCCTGCTATCTACAGTGGATGTAGGCCCATTAAAACCAATTACTAACGAATTAACAAAACTTAACTCAAAACAACCTACAAAATAACTTCTAATTACACTACATCATATATGGGCATCCATCATTTTGTTCATCATTACTCATGCTTGCATCCGAATTATCAGAAGAATCAAAGTCAAAGTACTTCTTTTCTGAGACCTGTAGGTTGCCCAATTCCCTTCTAGCGAAGATGCTAGCTAGAAAATCACATCTGTATTCCTAAATAATGACATGTTAATTGGTTTTAGAAAAATATATCGACTTTGGAAAAATATAAAGAGATCAAAATTTTGTGGCCATGGTATGCTTGGTTTAACTTGACGGATAGAATTTTATTTCGTAAAAGAAAACAAGTAAGCACATCCAATGATGAAATAACATTGAATTGTTTCTCAGGTGGGTAAGGCTCCCATAGAAGAATGTGGTGTCGGATGTTGAGTGTCGCCATCACATGAGGCTCGCTGGAGTAGGCCCCTTATTTTTCAGCTGCCAAAATCTTGGATGTTGCCATTTTATCAAAAGGTAGAAATTCCAATTTTCGAAGACTCTAAGCCAAATCTTGGTGACTGAGGTAGGGGAAACTTGGGTTATTTTAATAACCTTAGAATCAATGTTTACAAAAGGGGAGCCCTTGCCTTTATATAAGGCTAGACTGCATGGGTAAACAAGATAACAAAAGACTTACTAACTAAACTTAAAAACTAAATAAGTAGACAATAGAAATAATTACAAATAGAACCCTACATCAAATTTATCATGAAAATTTCATAAAGCTTACCTCTCCAATAACGGCAACAAAGGAACCCTTGTAGATCTCCAGAGTCAAATTATTTAATAAAATATTTGGTTCTACTTCCTTGCTGCTGGACCAAGAAGAAGATGCATTAGACATGAAAACTGCAGTTTCTTTAACATCAGATTCTGCCTGGTCATTGTTAATGATTGGGGAAGGAGAAATATGTGTTCTATCTTGTTCAATGCAAGATAGAAATCTTGTCAATCGTCTAAGAGATATAACAGCCTGGCCATGTATTTGAAAAACCAATTAGAAGAAACATATAATGAGAACTCAACAAAATTAAAGTCATGGAGCATAAAAAACTTACATCAATCATTCCATTAATGACCCAAGGGAATGAATTTAGAGGAGAAATCAAAGTGTTAAATAGTGCAAGACAGGTGAAAACCTGCACATTAAGGTCGGTAAAAATAATACAATAAATGCATTTTCCTGGAAAAATCAACTATTAGGGGGAGTGCAGAAAGGAGTTAACAGGAATTCTCCTATGAAGTACCAAACATATTCGACAAGTACAAAGGATACCGTTTACTCAAAAATAAACATAAAAGAAGAAAAAGAAGAAAAGATACCGTTGCAGCATCAAGTTTATATCCCATCAATGTGAAGAGTCCAAATGTGAACAGAGAAAACAGGGTTGGTGTAGTAGCCCAAAAAAATACGCACCATGCATCTAGGTACTTTCGTGTCTGATAATATAAATTAAAATGTTTGTCAGATAATATTCAAGCATCGTGCATAGGCCTAAATTCCTAATTAATCTTGGACCCAGATCAACAATGAAAGAATTCTCTCACACTCAAATAGGAGACTTCAAGAGATCTTGTCTTCATCAACCAATCAGAAAAAAGCAGCTCCCACCCATGTGTCTTCAAAGTATGAATGTGACTCAAAATTTCTCCAGTCCTCCTTATTCTATTAAAGAGTAACATAAATCATTAGAAGTAAACTCTATAGAACGTATAAAACTTTAAGCTCTCTCACAATTCTTCACTTGGATGACTTTTCATTATTTAGTCTAATTATTATCCCATATTGTGTTGGTATAAAAAAAATATGACCAATTGAGATATATGAAAGAAATCTTCGACTTTTTTCAAGGCAAAAGGACATCAAAGGAGGAAAGACTCAATTATTTCAATTTTGTTTTTAACAAGAAACGAAACTTTTCATTGATGGAATGAATATTAATGCTCTGCATCTTCAAATTCTCTGCAGCATCTTGGTGTGCTCTCTCAGACTATTGCAATTGCAACTATTCCATCGTTGATATTTATTTTCGTTAGAAAGTTTTTCATTTAGAATAGGTTATTCTTTGTGTTTAATTTTCCGCTTCAAGTTTCTGATGTTGGCCATTGATAAAAATAGTTAAGCAGGGTCATGGGGCTTTTGTAAACTTTAAAAGGAGACCTTGCTAGGCTGTTGATTTTTTTTAACTTTCAAGGATAGAGGACTTATTTCTTGTTATAGGGGTTTTCATCTAGGAGTTTGTACTTAGTAACTGTAGAGAAAAATGGTGATTTGCCCATACAAATTGCAATTTTCATTCAAATAGTCTAATTTAAAAAAAAAAAAATAACACACATATATACATAATCACAAGCATTAACATGCCAATAAACATATTACGAAATAATAAGAAAAAATGGAAATCAAATATGTCCACGCAGTTATAATTTTACAGACTTAAAAAAGGTAAAATATTTCTTATTCAAATAGAGAAAAAAGACCATTGAATACAAAGATGTCCACACAATTATATTTCAAAAGTAAGTTTTTTTTTTTTTTGATAAGATTTCAAATGTAAGTTTAGTCTTCTTCACTCAGAATACATTACGTTTTTAATACTTTTGATTATGCTTAGTACTAAAGCTTACAGGAAAAAACAATAAATAATCTAATGCTGTACTGTTGCTTAAATGTCTGCTGAATCTTCGAGAGTCAGGATGTCAAATAAGTGTAAAAAACAGACATGTTACAGAAACTAAATTATTTGTACTTTGTTTTGAAACAAAAAAAAAAAAGGTTTTGGGGAAAAAAAAAGGAGAGAGACAGAAATTAAACCAAGCCCAAAAAGCACCCAAATATTGGTAAAAATTATGTTCTTGGTACACTATTGGTTTTTTCATTGGTAATTTTAACATCTACAACTGTGGAGAATGGAGAAGATATATACCTTTCATCTTTTTGCTTCATCATTTCCTCAGTAGCCCTTGCAATCAATTCAGATATCCATTTATTCACTAGTCAATTTATATGAATAATTGATCAGCATAAATAAAGTAACACATACAACATTGACAGAAGCAACATTGGACAACTCTCGAAAGAAAAGATTAAAATAAGTTTAGATGGCATACTACAGAAGCAAGGAAGGTTAAGCTATACCTGGAATGAGTAATATGGTTATGGCAATTCCAGAAAGAAAGGCAAATTTGACTTGAATGTATAACAAATACAATGCGACTCCTATTTGCAAAGGCAGGCTGAAAATATTTAAATGTTACCAAGATTAAAATAAATCCTCTCACACTTCAACAATTATTTCTTAGAATAACACTACTTTTAGTTCAAAAAAAGAGACTAAAATGGAAATAAAAGTTGAACCACTAGGCCAACTATAACATTTGGATCAATTTCATATTTAAAATTATGTCATATTTAAAACTATAATATGTGATTAGATCCCTCTGGAGGGGTTGCTCCCCCCCCCCCCCCCCCCAAAACAAAATAAAAAAAAGTGTTATAATATGACATAAAAAATTCTAATAATTAAATCTCACACCAAACTTTGCCATACTTTTACAAACATTGACTTTAAATTTGGTCCTAATTGATCATATAGTTTAGTTTCGTGTAACCATTGACATTTTTTAATATCTAAGCTACTTTGCACGCACTTTGACTAATTTCACAAGACAGACATCTGATAACTATACTTGGTTGCCAAGGAAACATTTAGGATGTTAAATCCCAGGTAAGTGGCCACCAAGGTTTGAACTCATTCACTCTAAACTCTTTCTCACTAGCCCCCACTAGGCAACCTATGGTCTATGGTGGTTGTTATCGATGACATTTATAATGATATTGCACACCATTTCAATTTAAGCTTGTTATGATATATATATTATTATGCATATATGTCCTTTATAGTAATGGTACATTCTTTAGTTAGGGTTTCCTTGTGTACCTATATATATGCTAGTCTTTCTTATGAATAAGATGAGGTGTATTATTCTCTCCCTACTGAGTACATGGTATCAGAGACACCCCTAGGGTTTTAGAAGATTTTTGGCGATTAGGGTTTTCTCTTTGAGGTTAGGGTTTGAAGTTTGGGTCATCACGTTAGAGTAGCCGTTTGTCAACACCACCTACCTCAGGAGGAGCGCCGCTGTCAGGAGAGTCGAATCGCCGTCGCCGTTCGCCGGAAACGTCCGCGCTTGAGCGCCACGCACCACCGGAAGCTACTGAATCCGCCGCCACGCGCCGGAGCGTGAGGCTGCCGTTCCACCTTCCGCCGCTTGGGTTTTTCTCGGGTTGCTATTTCCGGCCAATCTGTGTAGTTTGTTTCGACGATACATACTATTTTGGTCTCGGGTTGTATGATTTTCGTGGGATTAAGTACTGCTTCTTGCTGTCCAGATCTGTTTTTGTCTATTGGGTTTATTTGCTACCTCTATTTGGTAACTAATGGCTGAGATGAAACCTATGGTGGTCTCTAATATGATCCCTCTTTCGTCAAAAATCACAGAACACTGACGGATCAGTTGCTCGTTTGAAAGCACATCTTGTTGCTAAAGGCTATGCTCATACTTATGGGATAGATTATTCTGACACATTTTCTCCGGTTGCTAAATTCACTTCTATTCGCTTACTTATTTCCATGGTTGCTACTGAAGGCTGGCATTTGCATCAACTTGACATTAAGAATGCTTTTCTCCATGGTGATCTTCAAGAGGAAGTATATATGGAGCAACCACCTGGGTTTGTTGCTCAGGGGGAGAGTGATAAAGTTTGTCGTCTTCGAAAATCGTTGTATGGATTGAAACAGAGCCCACGAGCATGGTTTGGTAAGTTTAGTCAAGCACTTGAGCAATTTGGAATGAAGAAAAGTACATCTGATCATTCTGTTTTCTATCGACGATCTGAGAAAGGTATAACTCTACTAGTTGTGTACGTTGATGATATCGTTATCACTAGGAATGATACATCGGGTATATCTTCTTTGAAAACTTTCCTTCAGGGTCAATTCCACACTAAGGATCTGGGAACACTGAAGTATTTTCTGGGTATTGAAGTAATGAGAAGCAAGAAAGGTATCTTTTTGTCGCAACGGAAATATGTACTCGATTTGTTATCTGAGACAGGAAAACTAGGAGTTAAACCATGTAGTACTCCGATGATACCTAATTTGCAACTCACCAAAGAAGAAGAAGCATTTAAAGATCCTGAGAGATACAGAAGATTGGTTGGGAAGTTGAATTATCTGACAATGACACGACCAGACATTGCTTATTCAGTAAGTGTTGTAAGTCAATATATGTCTTCACCTACCGTGGATCATTGGGTTGCAGTAGAACAAATTTTATGCTACCTAAAAGCTGCACCTGGGCATGGAATCTTATATAAAGATCATGGTCATACAAAAGTTGAATGTTTTTCAAATGCTGATTGGGCAGGATCTAAAGAAGATAGAAGATCAACGTCTGGATATTGTGTTTTTGTAGGAGGCAATTTGGTGTCATGGAAGAGTAAGAAGCAGAATGTGGTTTCACGTTCAAGTGTTGAGTCAGAGTACAGAGCTATGGCACAATCTGTGTGTGAGATAGTGTGGATACATCAATTTTTGACTGAGATGGGTTTCAATATTACTATGCCAGCTAAATTGTGGTGTGATAATCAAGTTGCATTTCACATTGCATCTAATCCAGTGTTTCATGAGAGGACTAAACACATTGAAGTAGATTGTCATTTCATTCGTGAGAAAATTCAACAAGGGTTGGTGTCCACGGGATATGTAAAGACTGGAGAACAACTGGGAGATATCTTTACTAAAGCGTTAAATGGAGCAAGAATAAATTATCTCTGCAACAAGCTGGGCATGTTTGACATATTTGCTCCAGCTTGAGGGGGAGTGTTATGATATATATATTATTATGTATATATGTCTTTTATAGTAATTGTACATTCTTTAGTTAGGGTTTCCTTGTGTACCTATATATATGCCAGTCTTTCTTATGAATAAGATGAGGTGTATTATTCTTTCCATACTGAGTACAAAGCTAACATCACTGTTTGCTTCATACAGATAAGATTATGGATGGATGTGGAAAAGGCTTGAGCAAATCACCTAGAAATTTTTTAATAAGAGTCAAAGACAGTAGGGCATAAGATATTAATTATTGGGTTAATCCAACCTTCTTTCTGGACTTTCCAATAGATTTGTGTTTCCTGTTATGTGGGGATGTTTTTTGAGGCAATAGTAGAAAAAAGAAAAGGAATTTAGGAGGTGTACAGCGTTAACTTTATACCATCAGGTCACTGACTAGAATGAAAGTATGAAACACTAGTGGGAGAATATTGAAGATCTTTGGGATAGAATTGATTTTTCTACTTTTTGTTGATCTAAAATGTAAAGTCTTTTAGAATAAGTATTTCCTCTACCAATTTGATATTTAGATGCACAAATCTTACGTCATTTTTTATGCAAACAAAAGACAAGTGTCATTACCTCCACATATCATGGAAACTGTTGCACAAGTTGACAGTTCTATCAGTATCAACAGACATAAACGTCTGGATCTCTCCAGAAGAAAATTGTGATCGTTCTGCTATGCTAATGGATAGACACTGCAGTAAAAGTAATACATGCTTAAAGCCAAATTTGGTAAGATACAGATATAGTCAGTCACAGATTATGTATTGTTTTGAAAATAAAGAGGTCATCCTTACAAGAAAATACAAGCAATGAAAAGGGCTTTACATTTCCTTAACATCGCTACCAAAATAGGATGAATAAATTGTCTACAACTTCAAGCAATGAAGGAAAATTAGTACTGAGAAATAGTATCTAAAAAGGATTCACTTTGGCCTATTAGATAGAATATTGGCCATATACACACAAGTCATAAAGCTAATCTAACTATAATTTGAGACTTTGGTAGCATTGGCTATTTTAGAATGAGAGCTATAAGTGGTTCATTAACGTAGTAGTTAACAATATTGATCAGGAAAAAGTCTAGAAACAATTCCAATAGATCTGACTGTTAAAGTAGTTCACCCCTTTTAAAACTCATAGGCAAGTTGTTAGCTAAACTCCCAAGAGCTCGTTTTAAAAGAGAACTTGCCATGTCATCTCACCAAATGAAAGGTTGTTTCTTGTTGAGAGAGAGAGAGAGAGAGAGAAAGAACATGTTGTGAAGCCAAAGACAACATGAAAAAGATGTTTTGAAATATTGACTAAAAGTGGATAATGTTTTTAGAAATCATTGTTTGAAAAACAGTCTTTATAAACATAAATTCAATTTATTGATGTTATCTCCAGTGTTTTTTAAAGCTAGAGGCACACTAAAGCGCAATAGTCCTCCGGGGCTTAAGCGCAAGGTGCACTAAAGAGCAATAGCCCTCTAGGGCTTAAGCATGAGGCACAAAAAAAAAACACAAGCTTTTTTCATGAGGCGCACAATAGAAAAATGTATATACATTTTTTATATTGGAAGAAAAATAGTACTACAAATAATAACATGATGAAAAGTTTAAGAAAATAGAGCTTTTATTCCATATTGCAAGGAAAGATGATTAATTTTTAAGAGTATTCTTGATTTTCTTCCCAACAACTTAAAAATATTTTAAAAAATAGTAGGAAGTAGGGCGAAGGCACACAACACAAGCGTTGAGGCGCACGCCTCAAGCGGGCTTCATTAACAGAGCCTTGTTTTTTCGAAGTGAGGTGCAGGGGCTGCACCTTGGGCCTAGGCGCATGCCACAGTGGGCTTTTTAAAACACCGGTTATCTCCTATTTTAGAAAAGGTAAATATAAATGATAAAAAAATAAGAAAAGATCAAACAGACCCCAAACTTTTCAATTCAAAACAAGTCGAACAAAATGCATTCAATAACATGAAACCCAGTTAAGAAAATCATGACCTAAAAAATACACCTCAAGTGTTTTCCAATCATAAAAAGACACTGCGTTCCCAACAATACAATCATCCCATTGAGTTATTGCACTGCCAAGGTAGAATTTTGAATAATAGGAGGGAGAATGCTCACTTTCTGGTAGATGATGGTCATGATACTAGATCGTAACTTTAGCTTTAGTTTGGACAGATGGAAAGTGTATTGGGTATCTAAAAACGATCTGCACAATGGAATCAATAATTACTAGTTTACAACTACTGGCAATAGTTATACGACAATGAATGTACATGTTGCAACTGGCAAGTAATTTGCACGCAATATAATCAGGCAATATTGATGAGACTGTGAGACCTTGACAGCACAAACTTCGAAAAGAGTAAGGACAGACTTAAGGAAAACAGCCATTTAGAAGTATTTGCGAAAGTACTGGGAATATTAATAGGATATTAGTAAGAGCATAGTGGTATTTAGTTAGGAATGACTGGGTTCTAAATAGGGGAGTTAAGGATCTTGGGAAGGGGGATGATGTTAGGTATCCGATACCACATGCCCTGTTTAACACTCAAAAAAATACACAAACCAAGTAAACGAAAGAACCAACACTGTTCTATTGAGAGTTCTTCAATAGACAGTGAGTTATTAAGCCGATTTGATAAAAGATAACAAAACAGTCAAAGAACAAGTCTACAAGATATTTTCTTAGCTATTCGAGAGAGTTGGTCCTCTCTACCAAGACAACTATTGTCTACAAAATACCATACCCCCTTGCACACCGAAAACCCTTACATAAACCTCTCCTCCCCTACTACCCGTACAATACGCACAATCCCACTCTGTGGTCTCCACCCCAATCGTTTTCATCCCTTTATCGCCACTTTACCCTTCCTAGCATAAGTGTGAATAATAGGAGGCCTTACAGATGATTTTGGATATTGGCCAATATCAGACTTTGGGAGAGACATAGCCCTCTTCGAAAGGCTAATGATATTGTAATTTCTTTTGATATTGCAATATAGTTCTATTTGTGTGTGTGTGTTTTTTTTAACAAGAAACGAAACTTTTCATTAATGCAATGAAAAGAGACTATTGCTCAAAAGATACAAACTCCATAAAGGAGTGAAGTAAAAACAAAATAAAAAACAAACGTAAAGAGAAACCAATAAACAATTACAAAGGACTAATGAAAGCATGCCAATTAAAATAAATATCCTGCAAAGAGTAGCCAGCAAAAGACTTAGAAAAAATGCACCAAGATGAAGTCTTCAAACAAGCAGAATCAAAACGATCGGACTAAGGAAGAAACTTGTCTTAAAAAATTCTCTGGTTCCTCTCCATCCAAAGCTCCGATAATAAAGCTTTGATCTCATTTATCCATAGAAGACAAGGTCTTGAGTCAAATGAACGGCAAGACCATTATCCTTTAAGGAGCTGGAAAACACTCACTGGAACTTGAAAATGGAAAAAAACTTGAACCAGCACTTTTGCGAATAAACACAGCCAAAAAAAGTATGAAAAAGAAAGTCTCCTTCCTTATAACAAAGAGGGCAAACCAAAGGGAGCAACTTAAAAAAAGGCATCTTCCTTTGAAGAACATCAGAAGTATTTAAGCTTCCATTTAAAATGATCCATAACAAGATATTAATTCGTCTAGGGCTTTTTGATTTCCAAATGGCCTAATATAAATCTGATTGAATTGGAGAAGCCATGGCTAGCTATCGGGATAAAGAACTAACCGAAAACCTACCAGAAGGCTCAAGAGACCAAGATCTTACATCTTCTGTAAGTACCAACAACCAAAAGGTTCAACAAGGTCAACAAAGATTGCAAATCCAAGACTTCTTTCATCTTTTAAAAGCCTTCTAAAGAAAATATTCCATGTACACAGCCGAGAATCCCAAAACTCTGAAACAGAATCATCTAGAGAAGAAGATATAATAAAAAGCCGAGGAAACCTAGACTTTAAAGCAACCTCTCCAGACCAAATATCATGCCAAAAGAATATCCAGTTACCATAGCCCAATTTAAAAGCCGCAAATGATTCAAAACGCTTACAATATTTAGAAATATTCATTCAAGAACTCTGTTAGACCTTCGATTATTAACACGTATGCTAGGAGGGGTAGATTGGGAAATTCACCTTCTCCTTAGATGTTAACTTACTATCTATATGTTTTGGGTTGTTTTAGGGGTTTTTTTAATCTTATGTTTTGGTGGTAAAGGTGCACTGGAAGGAGAGAAACCGCCTCCTCGAAGTGGCGGAACCCCTGTATCGTGTATTTGCAGGTTTTAGTATTACAACTACTATTTTTGTTGGTTTGCTGTGAAGGGATACCTTACAAACTCCTTAAGCTAGAACCATGTTTACCTGTCGTATGCCAATCAAAAGAGGATCAACCATGGATACTAATAATCACCTTACACCAAAAAGCAATAGGCTTGTTCATAAACCGCCACTCCCACTTCGCAACCAAGACTAAATTTCTATTTTTATGGGCTCTCATGCCTAATCCACCATCACCTTGAGCCTTTGTAAATAAATTTCATCAAGAAGGCATTACAAAAAGTGAGAAATAGTATAAAGGAATACGGGATAAAATTGAAGAACAAAGTGTCAAACGCCCTCCTCGTGAGAGATTAAAATGCTTCCATCTATCTAACTTTTTACCAATCTTGTCCATCACTGGTTGCCAAAAAGAATGGGTTGGATGTCCTCCTAGAGGGGGGACTGATAACTCTAATTTATGAGGGTTATTTATCTCTAAAAACCAAGCTTATTGTTCAAAAAGTGAGTTTTTATTGTCATAATTCATGTCATTTAGAGTGAATTTAAGTAAAAACAAACTAAGCATGTGTTTGTAATCATGACCTTGTAAAAGTTAGTAAATAGGTATAAAAGAAGTCAATTTTGTAAAGAATTGGTTAAGTTTTAATGCTTTTTTGCAGGAGCTGTAAAAAGGACCCAGATGCGCCCAGGGATGCAAAGCATATTGAGTAAGAAGGCAAAATTCAACTGAAGCTGGGAACAGGCAAAATGCACCTAGCATGCGACCACAACTGAACCTAAATCGACAGAATTCCAGAAATCACAGATTTGACAGATTCTCGAAAGATACTCCATCAAGTCTTCTCAAATCAAGGGATATTGGCCGGCTATAGCTTCTCACACTGATCTCGGTAGAAACCCTAGACCTAGAGGTCTATAAAAGGCGACCAAAACTCCAATTTTGAGAAGCTTGGATTCTAGGATTCTTTCATCACTTAGCGATTTGTTTTATTTTTAGTTTTTGTTCTTCTTTTCTTGTAGTTACCACCCTAGTTTTGTTCAAGCTTTGTTCAGATAATCTATTCAAAAGAAGAAAGTGCAAAGACTTGCTTCTCCTGGAAAGAGGTTGAACAAGGTAGAAAAAAGAGGAATAAAACTAGGAATTACTTTTTGTTAGTTCAATCTTTAGTTTTTGTTTTTGTTTTACGCTTTAGTTGCTGTTTTGTATTTCAATTCCAGTATTGAATTGTTAGTTCACATCCAACTTCAAGTGTATTTCAATATTTCTTTCATAATGAAGTTTATTTCCATTCATTCAAGTTTCATTCTCTACACTTGTACTTTTATTTTCTTTAGTATAATGAGCTAAACTCCTTCTTGGGGATTCAAAGATGTGAATACCCTAAGTAGGAAGAAAGTCTAACTTTGTGCATAAACAACCTTGTTCAACATAAACAACCTTGCTCAACACTTAGCACCGTTTGCTTTTATTGACTTTAAGTTTCATTATTAGCTTAAACTGATCACTTAGGTTAGCACACTTTGTGTGAGACTTAATACTGAAAAGGTCGGGTTGAATACGCGTTTTCATAAAAGCAATATAGGAAAAGTACCTAGAAATAGGACTTTGTTTTTGTACCTAGACATAGGGCAAAGCCTTTAGAGTCACTAGAGTTGTTTGCTTGTTTATCTAATCAATTAGCCATAGACATATGTGTTTAATTACTTAGGCTCCTAAAAGAACTTAGAAAATGCTTGAATAGATGTTGAACTCAATTCACAATTAGGGTAGGTTGCGGGCGCAATCAAAATGCATTCTACTCGAATCGTACAGAACTCGAAAGAGTGAGATGCGGGCGTAAATGGGCAGTAATCGCTAATAAGCCTCGCCTATTTGAGTAAATTGCAGGGGCATTCTGCTCTGGGGTTGAAACAGTTTTGAATCCCCTTCTTTAATCAGTGTTTTTATCCATTATTTACATTTCTTTTACTTACTTTCTATTTTGAAAAATCCAACATCTTCTATTATTCTTGGTTACCTCTATTGCAAGCTTAGAAAAGGTCCTTGTTTTAAAATTGGATTTTTGTGAACACCATTCCCTTGGAATTCGATACTTGGAGTAGTCTCCACTTTATTACTTAGTTAGACAGTGTACACTTGTACTAGGCTGCAAAGCTGTCGTCCCATCAATCCCGAGGAGAAACATCCAGCAGCTTCTATTCATCAACATTGATACCACAGACCAAGGATTTGGCCCAATTCACCCTTAAACTCGAGCAAGCTTCAAAAAGAGCAATAGTTTGAATCAAGACTTCTAACATAGCATCATCATATTTACAAAATAGCAAAGTGTCATCTGCAAACTGAAGAATCGAAACATGACACTTATCTTTTCCCACTAGAAATCCTTCATACAAAATCATTCCCTCCCTCTAAGGTCCCTAACTCTCCTTATTTATAACCAAGACACCCCCTAACTAATTACCAAGACACTCCTAACTAATTACCACTATGCCCTTTGTTAAAAGTGTTGATATAATTGAATTTACCATAACCCATTAGCTTAAGCTTTTGGGTTGATTGATGATTTAACATGGTATCAAAGCAGGAGTTCCTGTGTTCGAACTCTTGTAAAGTCATTTCTTTCCCAATTAATATTGATTTCCACTTGTTGGGCTTTCTACAAATTTTCAAGCCCACGAGTGAAGGGGAGTGTTAAAGTGTTGATATAATTGAATTTACCATAACCCATTAGCTTAAGCTTTTGGGTTGATTGGTGATTTAACACCCTTACTAATAGCCTACTAATATTCCCAGTATATCCCATACTAGTACTCTCACATAGTATTAGATTCCACCACATACGAAACCCAAGGTAAAATGTTAACCAAATAATTACCACCATCGTTCCAAGCCCAGAGCTCCCCAATACGCTGACACAACTTGATCAGAACACAAGATTAAGACCATATTGTCCAACAACAATTCAAGCAAAAACTTCATTTTTAACCAATTCTTGATACCTCAACCATCTACAAAACAGAACTCATCTTGTAGGTGTAACCTCTTGAAGTAAAATTCAAATCCAAATAAGAGGGACCCCAATAACCCACAAACCTTCATATCTAAAAGCAAACTTCGATGCATCAATCTGGTTAACTAAAGGTAATAAAACAGCTAGATGTATGGGCTCTTATTAGGTTCCATGCATCAATCTGGTTAATCATATCTAAAAGGGAACTTCGATGCATCAATCTGGTTAACAACTAAATATATGGGCTCTTATTAGGTTCAATGTGTCGCTATGGGTTTCGATGGATAAGTTGTTTGGTAACTTTTCATTAGATCTCATTTTGCTTGATTGGAGACCATTTTTTTAGTTTGTCTCCTTTTGTGGGCTCCCCTTTTTGTATGCCTTTGTATTCTTTCATTTTTTCTCAATGAAAGTTCAGTTATTCATCAAAAAATAAATAAATAAAACAGAGTTGCAACTCAGTAAAGGAGGCCATGCTTGTGAACAGCTTTGAGTCAAGGATGAATAATAATGACCATTAGGCAGCAAGAGTAACTTCTTATTTCAACAACTCTTAGGTACAATCAAGGGTAAGGTCAGTCGCGAACTTAAAATGACAACAGAACTCATGAATGAGATATAAAGGAAACTCATGAATGAGATATAAAGGAAATAGCTCTTTCTTTTGTTCTATATAAATAAGAAACGTGAGACTATTAAGGAAATAGAACTTTTTATTGATGATTGCAAAATAACAATAATAGATTAAACAAAACCTGATCAAGGAGGGTAAAAAAAAAAGGCCAAAACTACATTCACCCTACCCCCCCCCCCCCCCCCCCCCACCCACAAAAAGAGGGAAAAAACCAGTAACTACTAAAGAAATCCCCAAAGATGCTTTACACCTAGCTACATCCACTTTCTCACCTCACTCGGTAAAATTGGCCTAAAAATCCTTTGTTTCCTTTTGAACCAAATTTCCAAAATAGTCACTTTGATCATATTTGCCCATAGAAGTTTGGCTTTCTGAACTTCACACCACAAAAAAGATGAATTATATCATTCTTAGTTCTCTTGTCCACCACCCATGATAAATTGGATTCTTGAAATAATACCTGCCAAAAAATTAGCACACTCAGAACAACAGAAGAACAAGTGATTTTGATCTGCACTTGCTTTCATACACAAAACACAAACCAAAGGTTACAAGGCTACAGAAGACATTTTCCTTCGAAGCTTTCCTGCTGTATTTACTCCATTCTGAGATCCATGTTCCAATGTCTACCTTCTTCAGACTTTTTGACTTCCAACAAGCTTCAAGCAAAGCTTTGGATTTCTTGGGAGAATTGTTGAGGGTCTTCACTAAGAATTAAACTGAAATTTTAATTTTTTTCTTAAAAGAATAAAAATAAAAATATTGCAGCTTCCAATATCAAGTATCTTCTCTAGCTTGCAGCATTGTGTCCTCCAACTTGGCTAAAAAAGAACGAGACTCCCCTATTTCCTCCCTCAAATTTCCTTGTGACTATTTTGTTCATTAATAAATGTTTGTTTCCTAGTTAAAAAAGTAACTAAACCAGAATACAAGTTTCAGATACCTTTCCAAGATATTGTCACAGGGAGCCACAGTGATGAACTAACTACAAATGAAAAAAGCTCTAATTGGAAAGAAGGCTTCAAGCTAATCGAAGTGCATTTGGCTTCTTGGTGTATTCTCTCTAAACTTTTCCAGAATTAGTCTATCATCGAGCTAAACTCTAATTGGATGCACTACTTTATTTGGAGGGGGCTTCTGGTTTAGTTTTTATCAGAGAAATATTAGTATCCTGTAATTTTACCAACAAAGTTAATCTGTAGTTGGGAGGGCTTTTTCTATTTTTAAGTTTGTTGCAGAAAGTTGACCGTCTGTAACTTTTCAAATCTCAATGAAAAGTTTTGTTTCTTGTCAACAAATGAAGAAAGATTTTAACTAAATTGTTTTGGTGATGAAAAAATAATAAATAAATATCACAGACGAATAAAAAAAATGACAACCTAAATCACAAATGAAATATATTGAAAATGACAGCATAAGACAAACAAAATTTTAGAGTTACTTGAAGATAGAGGTGAGGCCCAAAGATATTGCAAGAACATAGCCATCTGATGTCCTACTACCTGATTAAATAAAAGTAAAAAGCATAAATGTCATTGAATCATCTTGCCAATAAATAATTTATGCAATGGTGATTAAACTCTCAGAACGGAAAATTAGAACAAATCAATATTCCACGTATGACATCTATTTTTTTCTAAAAATCCCTTTCTTAAACTAGTAAGCTTTGTATTGAGGATGAAGATAAGCAACACATGCCACGGGTCTTTCACAGTAATAAAGAAGTTGTTGTTTATGTCTGCCCCCATGGCTCTCTACCTACTTCGCCAATGGAGCGAACACTAAAATGTGCAAACGAAATATAAAGCAACACTTTGTTAGTGGAGTAATAGAAAGACTTGTAGAAGTGTACAAAACAATTTGATGTAAGTATCAAAGTTTCAACTTGAATGAGAAGGGGGAAAAGGCATAACATGAATAAGCACGGGGAAGAAGGGAAGAATAAGGAGGATGTCAATTATAAGGTGATCAATATTCATAAATCAGTGACAAAGAAAAGATCACGGATGTAAAAACCTTTTTGGAGAAAATGAATCAACCGATTGAGAAGCATTGGTCCAACAAAACTAAGACAATCATTAAGCACCTGGACAGGTAAAACATATATCTAGTCAATGAATGAGATCAAGTTATGGACAAAGTAATGGTTTTCTCCTTTGTAAAATATGATGTTAATGCAGGTTGCTAATGCCAAAAATGGTTAGGACTAAAATTTGGGGTATGGAGAAACATTATGTTTTAAATATGTGGGGAAGGAACTAGGAATTAGAAGCATCAATCACGTCTACATCCCTATAAAATGAAAACCTTGAAATATAAAATTCCCTCTATTTTCTTTTGCAATCTAACAAATGAGAAAACTGGCACTTTTAAGATAAGCGAGTACCTTCAGTAAACCAAGAGAGACATATGGCCAACCATATGCACGACAGATTGCCCAAAAAAATGATGGATTTGAGCAATTCCTCGAATATTGATCTTTCCAGCAGATTAACAACTTATTGTGGCAGAAAGAGGGATCCATATCAGTTGGAAGCTGCAACAGATCTTCGAAATTCAACTGCTTTTTAACACCATCATTCATAACTGACGTGATAGAGTTGAATGTCAAAAGATTCCAACAGCTTTGCTTATCTTCCTTCTGAACCAATAAAGTAAAATTATCAATTAGCTATCATAATTCACATAGAGACAGAAGAGTATAAATAATTAAAAGGCATACTTATCAAATGGTAGCAAACTTTACCGAAACAACAATATGGTTCCTGATCGAAGGGCACAAAGGATAGAAGAAGTAACTTACTTGGATCTCTTGAAGAAATAATTGGTTAGAGAATTAATAAAAGGAACAAATACGCAGAATTAGCAGACATCTTTAGTCAAGATTGATCAATGATCATAGAAAGCAAAGAACAACTGAATGCAACTGAGGTTTGAGAACCTATCTACTAGCAATTTTTCTATACAAACAATTTCAACCGAACAGAAAGGAGATGAAAAGGAATGCAAAAGATAACGGGTCTTTCTTACATTATCCTCCATATGACTTTCCTCTAGGTCCACATCCACAGATAGAAGAGAATCTTCCATTGAACTGAAAACAGTCAAAATAATCAAAAGATTTCCTGAGTAGAGAATTGATGTGTATAACATGCAAAGAACTTATAAGCACACTCTAACCTAATAATAAAGGTTGTTGTATTATCACCACATCCTTGTACAAATATGAAACCACAATATAATCTGAAACTATTGTACGTGAATAAGCAAGAAAAGAGAGAAGGGATACAAAGGTCGTGGATGGGATCCTTTTGTGCAAAAAGAGCATGCAGATAAACACATTCACATATGGACAAGGACATAGATGCAAGGGTGAGTGTGATGGTGCACCTGCACAACAAGCATATAGAAGAAGAGAAACTCTGAAAAAAAATTATCCTACTCAGCATGATGCTTAGAGGCCTATATTCTTTTAGTCCAAAGAACGCATGAAAAGTTTCATCAAATTCTCCTAGGCCAACTGGAACTTGACAGAACTAATAGATGAAGATGGGAAACTTAATAAAATATATTCAAAGTCATGCACTCATGTAAGACTGCTAAAAGATTTTGGTAATTATAACATTTATCACCATGGATTATGATTGACATACGAAATATCACGAATGATGATCTATACCATTTTTTTCTTTTACAGAAGATGATCTATTTCATTTCATTAGAAGTTCAAAACAAATTCTACTTCTCAAAGTTTGACACAAAATGAGATAATTTCTCATCCAATCACAAAGGTTTATGACTCGGGAAGAGTAATATATAAGGTTATATTTGCCAACATGAACATAGCTCAATTGGTTGAACTCAAATATATAAGGTTATATTTTTATTTAGTTAAGTAATTATTTTTAGGTTAATTAGTTTATTAGCTTGTTAATTAGTATTTACATTTTCTTGTGAGGCTATATAAATAGCCTCTTTCACTTGTAATACGGATCTTTTTTAGACACTATTCAATAGAAAGAATACTAGAGAGTGTTTTATCTCAACTTGAGATGTTTCTTCTGCGTTCTCGAGATGGATTTCCCAGTTGTTCTTTGCCATGAACCCACCTCCTCACACATATGTACAAGTGAAGAAATAATGGGAGGCGAGATTGTCATGCTGTTGAAAGGAAGCAAATTCTTTGAGAATATCATCTTGGAATCTTGATCTTTTAGCTCGGAGAGGCCAAGGACTCTCAAACAATCTTGTGGTCTTGTAAGGGTTTCACCATTACCATCTTGTGAATAACATAACCATTGACCACAAAACATATCAGTTTGGTGTTAAAGCAATTCAATAATCTACGACTCACGGCTGGTAAGAAGCGCTCGAGGCCAAGGACAAGGCGATAAAACAGAGAATGGGATCCCCCCATTGAGCTGATGATGATGAAACAGAAAGCTGCAGTAAAGAGTTCTAAAATTCTTCATGAAAAAGTCTACGGAAATGAAAGAAGCATGGGAAAGAGTAATCCGATGGCAGCTAATTCAACATTACACGAAAACTGAAGAATCTGAAGGAGGGAGAAGGAGAGCCAATCCTCGCAAGGAAATGCTTCCCGTAGGTTTGAGTTGCCGGCATTAATGGAGATGACCATTCTTTCAAACGAGCAGAATACCAATTGCGGATCAACTGAAGGAAGAAACGGCATTGGGCTTGTATTGCTGAGTAGCGAGATGAAGAACAATTCTTCACCCATTTCAGCTGCCGTAGTTGTATGAGGCTTCCAAATTTGCGGCTCTACAGTGTTAATGGAGGTCCTAGAGCATGCAGAGGAGGGAAGTCCGTCAGCGGTAGGAAGACGAAGCAGAGTAGAAGCTACTGAATCCTATTGGGCTGGGCCACAGAGTTGAAGATAAAAAATTGGGCGGATTGGCCCAAATACAACGCCCAAGCCCACATGCCGACCAGGATTTATTATATGGGCCGGGCCATTAGTCTGATTCGGTGCCTAGCAGTCAAATACATATTTTTCCTTTTTTTTTTTAAGATGGTTGGTAATATTTTTGAACCAATTTGCCTTTTATATAACTTTAAAATATCTAAACTTATTCTTGATAATGATAATTTATGTTTAATTTATTCCACTACTTTTATTAAAATTAAAATATTGTTTCCGTTCTATAATGAAAATAAATCGTATTAAATTAAAATTATTTTTTTTTAAATTAATTTTAAAATTTTATGTTTTATGTTTTAAAATTGAATCCGATTTCATAAATAACTTTAAAACAAATTGTTATCATGGATTAAAATATATAGGTTTAAATATTATTTTTATCGATGTACTTCTATTTTTGTTCATTTTGGTCAATGTATTTTGCATGGGTTCTTGTACTTTTAATTTCAGTTCAATGTTCGTTTGGGTTCCTGTACTTTTTAAAAAGTAATCATTTTGGTTCCTTCATTTTCTTTTAGCATTTTTTCGATCTAGAGGTTTCTGCTATGCATAGAATTTGTATTACATTTTTGCAAACAACCAAAATGGTCACTTTTTAAAAGTCCAATGACCAAAATAAACCTTTAAAAGTATAGGAACTAAAATAAACAAAAGTTGAACGTACACAAAAAAATAAACATTTTGAAAGTATAGTGACGAAAATGAGCCAAAGTTAATAGCTCGGGGACTGAAATAATGTTTAAACCAAATATATGTGTGCAAGTAAAAATTTTCTAGTAAACTACAAAGGGCTGGTTAGACGCAGACGGTCTGAGAGATTACCAGAAGCTGAGATTCAGACGAGGGGCTTTGTTTGCAATTTTATGGAGAAGCTTCACTCAAGCACAAATGTGAAAATAAAACAGGATACATATATGGTTTCGCCTTTAATGTATAAGTCAACTTTCAAGTTCATCTCTTTATATATATGTGTGTTCATGAGTATTTGAGTTAGTTTACACATATTTCGACTAATCTTGTAAAATAACCAATTGACCTTACAAAATTTAAATGTTATAAAACTCAAAGACTTTTTTATATAAGGAAACTTATAGGATTTTAATAGTCGGTGTGATTTTATCATTGGGTTTGAACCTTTTTTTTTTAGTACAACAAATGTGAGGGTATGGGGATTTTGACCTCCGACCTCAAGAGAAGAAGTACATGTCAATTACTATTGAGTTATGCTCACTTTGACTATAGGGTTTGAACTCATTCCCTACAAATACATTTTTTTAACATGTCTCTATTCCACTAACCACCATGGGTTGGCCTAGTGGTCATTGGAACTAATGAAAAAATAAAAAGGCTTAGAAGGAATGGGTTCAAATCATGGTTGTCACCTACCTAAGATTTAAAATCCTACATATTTCTTTGACAACCAAATGTTATAGAGTCAACTAATTAGGACCACCACTAAACCAATCCATGGTGGTTTTGTCTTATCTTTTAAAATTTTTAATTTCATTGTATATGTATTCAGTTTTTTCCAATGGAAGTATTCATTGAAATTGAAGTCTTTTTTAAGTTTTCTGTCCATAAATTGTCACCATCAATACCAAGAATTTTGGCAGGAAAAGTTGTTCATCATGGGGGCTTGAAAATACTTGGAGAAGAACTAACATGGTGAGACCAGTTGCAAGAACACAGAAAAGGCAACAACAAGAATTTGAACTATCTATACAAGGTGATGCAATTGGCATTACAGAAGAGGACCTGAATTGAATCCCTCGCAAGGAAACTGTCCAAGAATAATCACAAACCAACTGAAGGAGCATCAAGTTTTGGCTTGAATAGAGAGTGACGAGACATTAGTATCAAAAAAGGGACAATGTACTAGTCAAATTATATTTGATAGAGATAATTTGTTCTTGAGTTTGTTTGTTTTGGAAAAAGCTTTTTCCATCAATGGGAAGCTTAGACACATCGTCGTATCGATGAGCAATCTGAGGTTGTCAACCACTGCCTTAAAATATGACCTGGAATGAGCACCCCCTCCCCCAACATGACATAATATAACACCTGATTATGGAAGTTGAGCTCCTATCTATGTTGGGATTGCACCAATAAAATGTAACTATTAATACAAATTTGAGTCCGAAGTGCCCACTAAAGCCAAAAAAGTAGAGGGTAAGTTGGTGAGAGTTTTCATAGAATAGATACCTCGGCTTAATACCCGTTATGTCTTGTTTCTTTGTCACTGCAAACTAAAGCTAAAGTTTGAGCTCAAGGTGATAAAACAGAGAATGGGATCATATATCTGTTTGAGAGAAGAAATAACTGGAAACTAAGGAGGTTAGTATCATGGTAGAGGGAAGTTCTAACTTCTAAGAAAGTCCTCCAACTAATATGGAGTATTCTCATTTCATGAGTGGCATCAGCTTCCAAGAATTTTTGTAATTATTCACTAGGTCTTATTATTTTGAACTGGAGGCCTTTTTTAGTCTAGTTAGAGGCTTGGCTCCTTTTGGTGAGCAATCTTTTGTATGCCCTTTTTGTATTCTTTCATTTTCTCTCGATGAAAGTTTGGTTTCTCATAAAAAAAATAAATTAAAATACTATATTAAAAAAAAAGTTGCAGATTCTGTTAGTGGCTAGAAGATTTTATTTTGGGGAGGCAAATTGGGAAGAGTATCGTCTTGAAGTCTTGGTCATGAGGCCTAGGACAAATCAAACAATCTTGTAGTTTTGTGAAGGGTTAACTAATATTATCTTGTGATAAATATTACCATTCTTTCTTGACCACAAAACACAACAGATAGATCAAAGTTGTTAATGGACAAAGAACGAGGTTATAATCTGTTCATATAGAAAAAAACATATATATATATTGTTTGACATTTGACCTTAACATACCTGCTTTTTGCATGCTCTGATCTGATAATGAATGCTGATGTGCCAAACATAACATCCAGCAAGACAGTAAAACTGTTGTTCAAGGTTCCGATTATCTGTACAAACAAAACTTCTTCTTAGTAGTGCAGAGCTTACATAATTCAATAAGTATTCGTAGTCCAGCAACATGTCTAAAGTAATTAACAGGTTATGACTACAAAAGTTCTTGCAGAGCTCACAAAATTACAATAGTCCAAAATTAAAAAAATCCAATGCGAAATCATGAGCATTGTTTAAGCAGTCTTACAGGAACCAGATTGCTAAATAAAAGGAAGGTTGAATTAAACAGTCAAGACAAATGGAAATACAAAGGGGAAAAGTGAATGCCTTCCTTGAGCGAAGCTTGATACAGAACCCTCCCAATGATACTCTTTCTTATCCCCTCCCTCTATTATTTAATAACACTCCACACAACTATAAAAAAAAAAAAAATTATTACTACGATATCTAATGCAATCCGTCGTATAAAACCTCGACACACCATTGAAGATCTAAGAAAAATCTATATCTCTCTTCTGTTTTTTCTTTTCAAGCTAATCTATCAAAGAAAGCTAACTATGAAGTACAGGTAAGTTCAAACAAGAATTTGAGTTGTCTTAAACATCTAAACATACTGCTATCTTAATAATTAGGAAAACGCCAAATTGGTTAAATCCTTAAAAATCTATATTCTAGGAGTTGCAGAACTTGATTCCTCAACGGAAGATCATAAATGCAGCTCATCTGAGCACCATAACACTGTTATTTCAAACTCCAAAGTGATATGTAGGTCCTCTTAAAAATGAAGAAATGAGGATCTAAATCCTAGAAAGCTGGATGAGATCACAAGATAAAATCAGATTAATAGTTAAAAGTAGAACAATCGTGATGATAACACAATATAATGGTACATTTAGGAGAAAATATGAGTACCTTATAGTCTGCATATGTCGACAAGAAAATGAGGATCCCAAATATTGCTCTCACAATCCACCATAAACAGAGCATTTTGTTGTTAAATATGTGCTCAAAGTTGGAACAATTTGCAAAGATTGTAGTGCAAGTCTACATATTCACAATGAAACTCATATAACAACCAAAAAAGTTGTACAAAACATGGAAAACAACTAATGACAAGTAACCTAAGGTTAGATAGCTTACCCAAACTGCAAATAGTGAACCTGTTGATAACCACTCATGATATTCAACAACATCACCAGTGAGTAATTTCCTCAGAAGAAACATCATGTCAAAAAGTGACAGGCATAGTCCAATGGCTGGAAGGAAATGCAAGAAAATTTTCTCCAGAAGACTCTTCTGAAAATTCTACAAAAGGAAGTGTGGCTAAACTGATAAATACATTTTGGAAACAATAATGATTTGCAAGAAATCAATATGAATATACCATCACTTACAGCAGTCTTTAAGTTGCATGAGAAGAATTTCAGTGCCACTTTATCATTGTTTTTCTAGTGCCACCAAGTGGAGAAGATCCATGTTATGAATTTTTCCAATTTCAATTTTTTTAGATGCATAAATCATTAGGTGACCAACAAATTACTGAAATTAGCATGGAAAAAGCTCAACTTTCCCTAGGTTCAAGGATACTTGTAACTAGTTAGTGGTATTAACTCATAACAAAGATCTTATTCATAATGTTTGCAAGTCTATTAAGTTTAGAAATACTATATATTGAATGATGATAAAGAAAGAAAACAAGAGGAGTGTTGAAAGGCGTCCTCATTAATTGATTCTATCATCTTATGTTAACTTCTTATCAGATTTTGACTACCGATATTATTGTGGAAATTAAGATCTTATTTGCCTATTCCCTTGTTTCTTAGTAATTAAGGAGAAATATGATAAGTGAAACATACCCTCCGTCTCCTTCCATCATTTTTCAGAGTAAGTCCGAGCAATGCAGTGATAATGACGGTCAAAACATTTACTCCAAAAGCTATGGTCGTAAGGATTGTTAAGACATAACAATACATGGCCAAACAGAGCCAGAGACTAGAAATCTGGGCCAAACTTCTAACATGAAAGGATATATATTTATGAAGCACTTAGAGAATCGATGTCCATTCCAAACCTGCAAAAAAAGGACACTATTAGCCACCAGAAACTTCATATCATTCAAATTTCAATTAGCAACCATTCGTGCAGAGGCGCTAACTGAGTGGAGGGATACGAGAAGAAAATCCTACATTTATTTAACAACCCACACTCTGTTCTACATTGTATATTCAATCCTTTATATATATTTTTAACACCTTATATGTAGGCTCAGATATTAATTTGATTTGTAAATCACAACACATGAACTGTTGAATATCAATTAGAGATGAAATGGCATTGTAGAGGTTCGAACTCAACTTAAATTACTATGTTCAATTACCGTTAGACTCAATAACTTAACCATGGTATATGATATTGGTTGAATTACAAGTTTGGTCCCTCCAATCTCAGAGTTTTATCTGTATAGTTTCTGGTCTATACACAATTTATAATAGTTCCCTGAACTTTCAAATTTATGTCCATTTGGTCTCTTTAAAAGGTTTCTAATAGATTTTTTACCTCAACTCTTTTAGTTTAACGTTTATGTAAGACACTATATGCATTACTTAAGTATTACATGGCAGGTATAGGTATTTAATGGTATAAGCGTTAAGATGACAAGATTAAAATTTCAAGAACCTATTAAAATCTTTTTAAAGTACATGGACTAACCCTCGAAAATCGCAACTTAAACATTCATGAACCTACGACCAAATAAATACAACCCTGAAAGTTTACTATCAAACTTATAATTCAACCCTTAAACTTTCATATACGTTCTTAACAGTCCTATGACTGGAAACTTCTACTGGGAACATAAAAATAATGGTTCCAAACTCGAGATCAAAATAAGCCAATTGTCCCATGAAAACAACACTTTAGAATCAGACGAAAATGCAATCATAACGGCAAGATTCATAGTCAGGAGAGAAAGGGCAATGAAATTACATAAGAAGAATCCGGGCAAACAAAGCGCAAGAACCAGTCCGCCATTGTCGACGTTGTCACCGTTGAGTTGAATCTTTGCAGGGTTTTTTACCATCACCAAAAGGAGAACGAGGGAAACGAGTTTGTGGCGGCTCTTGAAAAAAAAAAAAAAAATTCGTTCGTTTGGAATAAAAGTCTGTTAGAATTTAATTGGGAAATGGGAAAAGCAATGCTGACGAAAAGATTCTGAAAAAGCCTTAAAGCCAACCAAAAAAAAAAAAAAAAATACACCCTTTGATCCTTACCACTTGACAGTTGCACTCCTCCACCTGAAACTAAATTATAGTAAGTAAAGTTGTAGTTTATTTCAAAAATACTTTTAAACTTTTAAAAGTTTTATTAATATCTTTAAATTTTTAAAAAAAAATCAAAAAAATTCTTACCATTAGTTTTAGATGAAAACTGTTATTATTTTATTTCAAAAATACTCTTAAATTTTCAAAAGTTTCATTAATACTTTTAAATTTTAAAAAAAATTCAAAAATACTCTTACCGTTAATATATGGACAGAAATCGTTAGTACCTCCTTTTAAAAATACCTCTGAACTTTTAAAAGTTGTATTAATACCCTTAATCTTTAAAAAAAAATTAAAAATGTCTTTATCATTAGTTATGGACGAAAACCGTTTATCTTCACCCTATTATCTCCCTCTTCTATTTTCTCTCTCTCGTGATTTATTTCAATTTATGGCCTAATATTTCTCTATTTTTCTTCTTTTTTTCCTTTCTTTTTCAATACCCTCTTACTCTCTTCTTCCATTTTTCAATCTCTAAAACTTCCCACATTTCTCCTATCTTCTTAAATATTAGAACTTTAAATAAATAGGAGGAGCTCTCTCTCATTTCTAAGCATGCCCAAACATAAATATAAGAAATTTCAACATCCAAATAGTCAATGTCTTTAAAGTTATCTTAAGTTAGAAAATAACCAATTTGAAAACAACTCATATAGATACCCTCATTTTTTGCATATAGATACTCTCATTTTTTCTTGATTTATTCAATTCTCAATCATGGGGAACATTATTAACTTACCACAACAAATAGACTAATTTGAACTGCAAAAATGATTAATAAAATCTTCATCTGCTACAAATTTGGTAATGCATATGTTTTCTTTCTTTTCCCTCCTACCAGATGTCCTCAAAATTATGACTCAGATTCTCAACATGTCTCTCTTTTTGTGTATAAAAGCCAAACATACTAACTCAAATTACTAATGTACAACCTTGTTAAAACATTTAAGTTCTAAGGTCCCTTGGTGGTTCCATTATTCTCCTTTCTTATTGCTATAGTCTATATATCTTGATTGAATGGGGTAGTTTTAGAGATTGAAAATTTGAAAAAGAGAGTAAATAGGGTATTGAAAAAGAAAGGAAAAAATAGATAAGTATTAGACCATAGATTGAATCAAATCAAAAGAAAGAAGAAATGGAAGAGGAAGGTAATGGGATGTAGATAAATACTTTTCGTCCATATACTAATGGTAATGACATTTTTAATTTTTTTGTTTTAAGGGTTAAGGGTATTGATACAACTTTTGAAAGTTTAGGGGTATTTTAAACTAATGTAATGACGTTTTCTGTCTATATACTAATGGTAAGAGTATTTTTGAACTTTTTTTTAAAGTTTAAGGGTATTAATGAATTTTTTAAAAGTTCAAAGTTATTTTTGAAACAAAGTACTAACAATTCTCATCCAAAACTAACTGTGAGGGAATTTTTGAACTTTTTTGAAAGTTTAGGGTATTAATGAAACTTTTGAAAGTTCAGGAGTATTTTTGAAATAAAGTACAAAGTTCAATGGTATTTTCTATAATTTTTCTTTTTTTTTTTTAATTAAAAGGTTTTTCATATTTATTTACTTATTTGTAGGCATTATTTTAATCACTAGACTTTCGTATTAATACTTTTACATTTCTTATTATTTTTCATATACATATACGAATTTAGCTAATATGAAAATAGCTCGTAAATCTATACATAACTTAATGTATAAGACATTTTACTATCCCTTTTAAGATTGAAGAATTATATATCCTATATTTTTTGAAATAAATAGAGAAGTTGTAGTTTTTTTTTAGTATAGCAAATGGGGTTTGAGGATTTGAACTTCCAACTTCAAGGGAATGAATACATGTCAATTACCGTTGAGTTAAGCTTACTTTGATGAGAAATTGTAGCTAATATTTTATATTAAGTTAAATGTTCAAATATGTAAAATACTTTTTCGTAGTCCAACAATTACTGGTGGAGATCAAATTATTGTTTTTTGGAATGGTAATAAACGTCTTATCCACTAATATTGTATTTTTAAAAAAGTACTTATATAGGTATTCCACACACTATTTATTTTGAAAACTTTTTCACATATGACTTTTATTTTCGATGTTTTTAAAAATTAATATTTGAAAAATGAGCTTTATTTTATGTTAGATATCTAAACTGAATCAAACGAGACATTGAATATAATATGCAAATGGGTCATGAACAAAGTTCACATGTGTGATTTTTCATCACATTTTGTTAATGGTTTTTTTAAAACTAGGATTTTGAAAGATTTAAAGGTGTAATAATTTATAAAATAAAATGTCAATTTTAAAATTGGACTAAATTGTAATTATTTAAAAGGACAGTTTGCAAATATGCGCTAATTTAGTTGATTTTTCCAATAAAAGTCACCCTTGCAAAAGGTGGTTTGGTGCGCATGCAAAAGAAATTGAAGCTTTTTATTTTAGTGCTTTCTAAAGTGCTGGTGGAGTGCATGGAAATGCGTATAGAGTGCGTTTCATACGTGTATTCCACCCATTTAAAGACTCTTTGGGTTTTGATTATGTTATAATAGTACGTAGAATTATATAATTTGTGTTTAGAATATAAATTTATTTAATTTGATTATAATAGTTTGTGTTTGTAGTGCAAAGTATTCAACAAACTATTATAATCTAGACTATTATAACTCACAACCCAAACAACCCATTAAGATTTTTTAAAAAATGTTAAATTACAAATTTAGTCTATATAATTTTTGAGAAAGTTAGAATTTAGTCACTATAATTTTAGAAGTTAGAATTTCATTTTTATGATATGATAAAACCTCTTAAATAGTCTCTATGATTTGATAAAACCCTATTAATAATCCCTACCGTGGGACTATTTATGAGAATTTTATCAAATTATAAGAACTAATTAATAACATTTAAAATTATATTGACTAAATTCTAACTTCCTCAAAATCATAGGGACCAGATTTATAATTTAACCAAAAAGAAAACTCAAGTTTTTATAACTTTTTGGTTAAATTATAAGTGGCTTTTATTCTTCACCATCTTGTACATAATTTGAATTCTATTTTATGTTTTCAAGTTCACTTAAATCAAATAAATTTAATGAATATCTATTTTGCATAATTGTGTTTGGCAAAATTGTTTCTAAAACTGTTTTGGATTCTATGATCTAAATAGTGGACCATTTAACTTTCTATTTAATATGTCTTTGAACTTTAAAAATTATCTAATAAGTCCCTAAACTTTTAATTTTTTGTCTAATAGGTATTTAAGGCTTCATTTGATAACGATTTCGTTCTTATAATTTATGCTTATTTCTTCACTATTTATTTCTTATGGTTTTCATCTTTTTTAGAGAAACATTTGAATTTGTAGTCAAATTTCAATTTTTAAAAAAAAAAATTTAAATTTGTTTGTTTAGCTTTCAAAACTGGCTTGAATTTTGCAAACATTTTTAGAAATCATATAACAAAATCAAGAAACTCCTGAATATGAGTAGTGTTTATATGCTTAAAAAAATAAAAAAATCAAATGATTATCAAACGGGTCCTAAACTTTCAATTTTTGTGTTTAATAAGTCTTTAACATATTTGACATTTTTTTAAATTCATAAATGTATCAAACACAAAATTAAAAGTTTATGAATCTATTAAACACTTTTAAAATACAAAGACCTATTAGACACAAAATTAAAAGTTTAGAGATTTATTAAACATTTTTTTAAAATTCATAAACATATTAAACACGGACATAAAATCCTGAAGACTAAACCTATAATTTAACCTAATTTTTTTTAACAAATTAATTTTTGTACTTTATCACGAGTGTTAAAAAATGTTTTATTGATTGAGGCATAAAATGAAAAGATAATTGAACTATATTTGATTTTGATCCTAGGAATCCTTTACTTGTCTATGTGCTATGTATACATTTTTTCTAATAAAAAAAATTAAAGAAATTTTTAACTCAAAATATTAATTATTACTTTTTAAGGGAGTGTTTGGATTGAGGAGTTGGGGGAGTAAAGTTGGGAGGAGTTAATAACTCCCTCCAACTCCTTGTTTGGCCCAAGGATAATTTTACTTCTATTGTGGACCCCACAGATTTATTAACTTCTTCTCCAACTCCCCATTGTGGGTCCCACAAACTTATTAACTCCTTCTCCAACTCCTCATTGTGGGTCCCACAACTTTCCTATCTCATTTTTTCTTCACCTCACCTCACTCATACCTCTCTCTCTTCTCCCCTCTCCTTTCTCTCTCTATTTTTTTTAATTTCTTAATTTGAAAAATTTTCTTTATTTTTTATATAAAATTTCTCATAATTGTTACTAATTACTAATTAAATATAAATAAATATTTTTTATTCTATAATTTTAATCAATTTTTTAACAAAAATATTTTTCTTTTTATTCTATAATTTTATTTTTAAATATATATAAGAATATTTTAGACATGATACTATTATTTAAATTGAAATTTTAATATAAATTAGAGTACTACATAGTAATTTTTTTAATTGATAAAAATCTTCCTATTTCACTTCCTCCATTTGTCATCTACAATTTTTTTTTAAGTTTCAACTAAAATTACTTATAACAAATAACAATCTCATCTTTTTTAAGCTTATTTTTTTTTATTAATAGCTCAAAAATATATATAATTTTATGATTTGAAGATAAGAAAAACATATTTTAAACTAACCCGTATTACATTTTAGAAAATTAGTATTAAAAAAGATTAACGTATTAAAAAATTTTGATTTTCAAACTAATCATATTCAAAGTAAAAAGATAAACAATTTCTCATTCTAAACTTAATAAAATAAAATTATTACAATAAATAACATAAATATATAGTATTTTGAACAAAAGTATGTATGATATTCATTTTGAATGATGTTAAAAAATATATATATTCATTTTGAACTTAATTATTTTAAAATATCATAAATATTTGATATTTTATTTTTAACTTAGTTATTTTAAAACTTCAAAGAATATATTATTTTCAAATTAATCAAACTTTAGATAATTCATTACATTGGTTAGTTAGAAAAATAAAATCTTAAATTATGTAAAAAAAAATTATTTTATTAAGCTTGAAAAAGAAATCTTAAATTAAAAATTTAAAATTGACGAAAACAAGTCTCTAATAAAATTGTAAAATATTCATAAAATAATATAATTTAAAATCTCAATTTTAGGATTGACGGAAACAAATCTATATTATTTCTAGAATTGAAAGAATAAAAACGTAAAAATCTTGAAGTTTATTTGAATCCCTTTAAATTAATGGATTGAAATATTTTCAAATCACATGTAATATTTTAAAAAGTATTGTAAGACTCTTTTATTTGAAAATTATCCAAGATAAATGAATAATTAATGTGAGGTATATTGAAAAAAAGAATGTGGGGTATTTTGTTCAAAATTATTTTTTTTACTTTAAAGAAATTTGTAAAATATACATAAATTAATAAAAACAAAAAATCTTAATCTTAGAATTCATGGGAATAAATTCTTAATAATGAAAATTTGAGAAATTGTAGAAAAAAACTATATAAAATCAACTTAGACTTTAGAACTCCAGGTTTAACAAATCTGTACCCCAAATACAGACTTCAGAACTCCTACTCCCTGCAACTCCTTGCCCCAAACACAGACTTCCTAACTCCAGACTAAACAACTCTGCACCCCAAACACAGACTTCCTAACACCCCAGACTTTCTAACTCCCCAGACATATTAACTACTCCCTGCAACTCCTTGCCCTAAACAGCCCCTAAAAGTAGAAAAATAAGATTGTTACGAATAAAAAGTATAGCATCAAAATGTTTGAAGAGTCAAAAAGTACAAAAGAAAAGCATTGGTATATATTAATCCAGAGGTTATTGTCCACTTTTTGTGAAAACGAGTACTTGCTAGCAGGGGCGAAGCTACAGTAGGCCCGGGGGCCCCCCTGAACTTTAAAGTGTTTTATAGTAGTATTAAATAATTAAGATAATTTTTCAATCTTGTATTGTGGCCTAGTGGTTTCCACACCTCCAGCCCCCCTGAGGCTTCTAGTTCGAGCCCTATGGAGTTCAAATTGTTTATTATTTTTGTTGTACAAATTTGACACATGACCAGTGAGTGTTTGGAGCGGGCCCATATTCCTTCTCCGAAATTTGTGTGTGAATTTATCAAGGTTTAAAATGGTCGACGAAAATATCGAAGTCTCAATTTTATGGAAATGGAGATGTCGATGGATATTTCTGGAAAAATTTTAAAAACAAAAAATTCAAAAAAAAAATATTTAAATTAATAAATGAATATTTTACACTTTTTAAATGAGTTAAAATACTTGTTACATTATTATATTCACGTTAAGTTACATTTTCTTGCTATTTTTTTTAATATTTCGCCAATTTTGTACGGTATAGTGGAAATGTCGATTCTCCCCTTATGTCAATGTCGAACCCATGGACATGTGGAAATTTCGATGAAAATGTCAACATGTCGACGGAAATTTAATACCTTGGAATTTATCAAACACTTGCAACGAAAATAATGGATCTTTTTTAGGAAAAAAATCCATTTTTAGTATATTGTATCAATTTTATTTAATTTGAATTTCATGTATTTGTCCTACTTAAATAAAGTGTTGTAATTTGTATGTTTAATTTTTACTAATTTACCATTAAAATTTAATTAAAAATAATGTAAAATTTTCAATAAACTCATTAATTTCAATAATATCAAGTTTTGTCCAATTTCAAGTTTGATTAATGCATAAATTAACTATTAAATAATATTGCCAAAATTCACAAATTTTAACCAAAAAAAATTAGCTCTAATGTCATATTGCTTTCAAATGTTATCAAATTTTTATAACATGCCTATGTTTTATAATTCTTTGAAAGCATATGAGAATACTTTTTTAATGATTTTTCAAATGAAAACTTATCCTAAAGTAAAAATTGCATCACTTTTTCAAGTTTAGGTTTAAGACTGCAACATTTATCTAAGTTTGATGTGCAATTTAATGAAATTGAAAGCTTAGACAAAAAAAATTAACAACTTGACAAGTTTAGAAGTAAAAATTGATTTTTTTTTTTCTCCTTGTTTTTTATTATAATTTTTTAAATAATGGATTGTTTTTATTAATTTTAAAAATACTTATTAATAAGTAATTTAGAATTTCATATTGTTTGTTCTATTTTCTTTGTAAAAAACTTTATATAAGTATCAAAAATTATGAAATAATAACAAATATTATAATTTTTGTTTTAATTTTTTTATTTAAATTAGATGTTTTTTTTTATCAAATATGAATGAAAAATAACAAAAAAAATAATTATTAGTATTTAGTCAATTATTTTTAAGAAGAAACTATGCATATTAAAAATGCATATTAAAAAAAGAAAGAAATAAAAAGTACTTATTATTTCAAATTACATTATATTTCTTATATATTTATATAGAAAAATCAAACTTACTTTCGGCATTGAGTAAACTAATATCCAAATGTACTAAAAAAAAGCTAATATAAAAAAATACATTAAAATCAATATATATTAGTGCGTTCAAAATTATATCTATATGAATTTGTGTCCTGACATAAAGTTTTGAATTTTCCAATGTGTTCAAAATTATTTTCATATATACGAATTTAAGCCCCCGACTTAAACTTCTAGATCTACCACTGCTTGCTAGTCACTTGAAAATAAGAGATGGTGAAGAAATCCAAAATAGTGCACCACACACAGTGAAGAAATCCGAAATAGTGCGCCCAGGCACCCATAAGTTTCTATAGTTTTAAAAATTAGAATTCTATCTTTATAGTTTGATAAAATCTCATAAATAGTCTTTACGGTTAAAAGTCATTAATGGATTAAGTATGTGGCAGTTAGCTATCTTATCATATATTCAATCTGTTAGTGGCTTTCTAATTATCACGTGTTAGTTGAGTACGTGACGGTTAGCTATCATGTCACATATTCAATATGTTAGTGGCTTCGAACGGCTATGTATTCAATTTCTAACAGTATGGACTATTTATGAAGTTTGGAAGAAGAAGAAGACCATGATTGGCGACCTGACTGAAGCTGGCACAACGACAATAGTAACGGTGGAGAGGGAAAAGGAGAGAAGAGAGAGGGAGAGCATTTATTTTGTTATAATAATAATTATTATTTAATATTAAAAATTATCACATCAGCCCTCCATTAAAAAATTAATGGTGGAGGGGTTCAATAGACCTATTTTATAAAATTCAAGGACTTGATTATTAGATTTTGAAACTTAAGAACTCAATAGACACAATCTCCAAACAAAATATGAGGTACCAAAAAAGTAATTTACCCAAAATTTTAATAGGAAAATCTTACACCGATTTTTTTTCCAAACATTTACAAAGATATAAGGTTATAAAGAATTGGTTCCACTTGATCATGCATTATAGTTTGATGTAATAGCTATTCCATCTATAGATGACATTTATAGCCACATTTCATAACATTTTAATCCAAATCAAATAAATTATTGGAAGAATATATAGTCTTATGACACATTCCATCTATTTTCCTTTATTTTCAAGAAGTACAACCAAATAGGCAAATAACCTAAACTTGTGTGCTCATTGCATTAATTATGGTAAACATCAGCATGTCAAAATATTTAAAAGGTAATAATGACTCTTTCATTTTTAAAAGCCTCAAAGGATGCTCAAAAATATGTTTCCTAATAATATTTTTAATGTTTTTTTAAAAAACACAATGTCTCAAACATTAAGAAAATGAACAAATCTTTTTTTAGTACAATAAAGATAGGATGTGGAGATTTAAATCTTCAACCTCAAAGAAATGAGTACTGCTAAATTATTATGCTCACTTTGGCAAAAAAATTATGAACAAAAATATACACTTTTAGGTGTTTTCCAATCATAAACTCTAAAGGCAAATGAATTTTTAATATTTTGAAGCTAATGCGTAAGATGAGTCTATTCTTTGCACGATCTAAAATTTTTCACTAGCTCTTTTTCAATTTTCATTAATGTTTGATGAAGAGAAATAAGAAAGATGATTGTCAACCTATCTTTTTTGTTTAGTTCAACATGAAGATAAATAAGATAGAGGATTGTCAACCTATCTTTTTTGTTTAGTTCAACAACATCTCTGTAGAGCGATTGAAATCTCTGATCTCTTGATCGAGAACTAAGACTTTTGCTTATGAGATTATATTTAAGAGATGGAACTTGTTAATATGTTTTATATTTTAAAACAAAGTTTGCTCTCTCTTCCCTCACTCTCACTTTTTACTATCCACACTCACTTCATTTCGCCCTCTCTTCATCTTCTCCTTTGTCGCCCTTCACTTCTCTTCCTCAAGCCATCTTCACCTCTTTGGTACCCTTCATCCATCTCTCTCTCTTTTTTTTGGAAAAGTTAATTTATACCCTTAAATTTTGCTGATTGAGTCCATTAAAACGTTAAATTAATAATTGTATCAATTAAAAACCTAAACTTTTAAAAGCGAGTCGATCTAGCCCCTTTGTTAGGATTCCATTTAAAAATTTGTTAATGCATAATTCTCACATATGTATAAGACTTTTTTTAAGTACAATGATTAATACCATATTTGAGAGAAATGTTAGAATTAAATAGAAATTAGCAATTTTCATTAATATGAACCGGTTTATTTATTTATTTATTTATTATCTTCTCTTCTCCTTCTATTTATCTCCACTTATTCAATAAGAATTATGTGATAATTTATCTTGCTATTTTGGTAGGATTTTGAGAGAAGAATAATGTTATTTAGGTAATTTTAAGGTGATTTTAAATGAAATCAAATGAAAAAAATATATATAGTATAAATCCTACTTCTAAAAGTTTGGGGTTTTAATTGATACAACTATTAGATTAGAGTTTTAATTGTTAAAACTTAAAAAGTTTAAGGGTATAATTGTTTTTTTTAAGGAAAAAAAATATAAAACTTAAGAGTTAAGACATAAAGGAAGCAAATAAAGGAAATGGCATCTCTGGAAGTGTGTCACTTCTGATTCTTCATTTATGGTTCTTCAATTAGGTTGAAGATTTGTGCAAAATCTTGCTAGATCACACCCCTTAACCTAAAAGCTTAAAGCTAGTGGATTATGATAAATTTAATTATATTTATACTTTAATACTCTTCCTCACTTGTGAGTTTATTGAAAATGACATTACAAAAGTTCGATCACAGAGACTTCATATTCTGATACTATGTTAAATCATCATTCAATCTAAAAGTTAAAGTTGATGGATTGAGATAAATTTAATTATATCAATACTTTAATAAGTCTATTTCAATTTTCAACTATCTAACTCAATAAAACCAATCTCTTTAGCTATAAATTCAGCTTTCTTTAACGATCAAGGCTTCAACTACATCTACATCAACGATGAAATAAACTACCGTCATCAAATTCAACATGAGCATGACTCAACAGTAATTGACATCTATTCCTTCATTTGAAGTCGGAGATTCAAATCTCCATACCTCTATAATTTATTGTACTAAAAAAATTTTAATTTCACCAAAATAAGCATAATTTCTCCTCTCATTTGTAAACATTTATGCAATACCACTTATTTTATATCTAATTGCAACGTCTGCATTGATTTTTATTTTCGGAGCAATGGGAGGAATCCCTTCACCCCATCTTTAGATTTGGATAAAGAAATCCAAATTTGAAAACGTCATAAGGTGGTTGGAGAAGCTAGAGTGGGGGAAGAGAGGGAGACGATAATTTTTTTAGGGTTCATATTACATCATTTTCTAAACTATAAAAAGTGTCTAATAGGTTTATCCACTCTCAATTTTGTATTTAATAAGTCATTGAACTTTAAAATATATTTAATGAGTCTCTAAATTTTCTATTTTGTGTCTAATAGGTTCTTAACTTATTCAACATTTTTTAAAATTTATGAACCTGTTGGACACAAAATTCAAATTTTCTAATGGATTCATTGATTTTAGAAAAAAAAAGGTTAAATATACTAAAGACATATTATACACAAAATTGAAAGTGTAGAGATGTATTTGTTATGTTTAAACTTCTCTAACCTATTAGACACAAAATTAAAAGTTTAGGCTCCATTTGATAACCATTTGATTTTTAATTTTTAAAAATTAAACTTACAAATACTACTTCCACCTATGGGTTTCCTTATTTTGTTATCTACTTTTTAGCCAAGTTTTGAAAATTTAAAAAAAATAGTTTTCAAAAACTTATTTTTGTTTTTAGAATTTGTCTAAGAATTCAAATGTTTTGTTAAGAAAGATAAAACCCATAGTAGAGAATTGATGAGAAAACAAGCACAATTTCTAAAACCAAATGATTATCAAATGGGGCTTTAGAGACCTTATTTGACATTTTTAAGGTTAAAAAACTTATTAGCAAAATTGAACGTTTAAATATCTATTAGATACTTTTTAAAGTCTAGAAATCTATTAGACTTAAACATAAAAGTGTAGGGACTCTACTTAAAATATATTAGCCACTCCAACAAGCTAATAATAATAATAATAATAATAATCTTGGGTAGAGTACAATAATGAGAATTTCATCTTCAATAATTTCAGATCGCCGTACAGTTGATCCACTACATTCCAAACAAATAATTAATTCTTCAATTCATCAACACGTCATTACAAAATAAGATTATTTTTGGCTAAATTATAAAAAAAGTATCTTAAAACTTTGCCATTTGTTTAAAAAATACATCTATTCTTTCAAAAGTTGTAATATTACACTTTTTTTTTAGTTCTACAACATTTGGGGTAGAAGGATTCGAACCTCTAACCTTTTGATTGAGGGTACATGTCAATTACTGATGAGCTAAACTCACCTTGAAATATTACACTTAGCCTTTCATAAAGTTTCAAAATGAGAGACGAAAAGTCGACATGGTGGTGAGTTTACCTAGATTAAGTTTGATGTTCCATGATGTCAATTTTTCGTCTAACATTCTAACGGATTTGCTACTTAAATGGTGAAACCTTTAAGATGATATTGCATTGGAACTTTGAAAAGAATAGGATTTTTTTTAAAATAAAGGACAAAGTTCATACTTCATGGATATTTTTTATAAACTAGCCATTATTTTAAAATTTTTTTTACTTTTACTCTTTTTTTCAAAAGATTATTTTTGTCAAAAAAAGAAAAAATCATTAAAGATTGTGAAAAATTTGCCCCAATATTGTCTCAGTTACTACCAAAGTACCAACATTCCCATCACCCTTCACATGGTTGACAGGCAAATTGTTAAACAACAAAACAGATTCCCTCTCTTTCTCTCTTCTCTCTCATCTAATCAGAGAATTGCGCCAAAAAAGCTTCAAAAACTCAAAAATTTTCAAACCCCAAAAGCTTAATCAAGTTGCAGTCAGCAGATCTCGCCCATTTATTCATAAATAATGGAGTTTGCCCCACCATTTATTGGGCCCTTCCACAGTTGTCTCTGTCGAACAGCCATTCGCCATATCAACAACCAAATCTTCGCCCCCTTCTTCCCATTTTTAGGGCAGATAACCAATTAAAAGTTCCTTCACAATGCCGGCCTCGCCCCAGCTCATCGCCGTCTTCCTTCTTCTCTGCGCCGCCGCCGCCGTCTTCCCCGTCTCCGCCACTGACCACATCGTCGGCGCCAATCGCGGCTGGAACCCCGGTATCAACTACACTCTCTGGGCTAACAACCACACCTTCTTCGTTGGCGACCTCATCTGTAAGTCGTAACTCCTCTCTCTCTCTCTCTCCACTGAAATTTTGTATAATGTTTGATTCTAGAAATTGAAGGGACCAAAATTAGGGATATGATTTTTTTGAGTTGGAGCTAATCTGAGCATGATTCAAGTGTTGAGAGACACTAAAAACTTTCTCCATGGGTCAAAAGATCGAATCCTCGGTCTATAATGGTAAAAAGAGAGAGTGGGCAATTGCTCGCTCCTTCTCTGTCCTGCTCTCTGTGTTGAAGTATTAATATAGTTGTATTGAAAATACTAGTGGTGGAATAATTGTTATTGCTCGGTAGTTATAGTCTTTCAGTGGCATGTTTCAGTCCTCTTATACATTACTTAGCAAAAGTGAGTATTTGTTAGATTGGTTATTAACCGAGAGAGTTAAGAAATGCAAAGTTTAGGCATAATTTTTGACATAGTGGAATGGTGGGAAACATATAGTTCTTGATGGTTATTGTTAGTTCTTTTAATGGTATGTTTCGGTCCTCTTCCACATTACTTAGCAAAAGTGATTACTGGTTGTTAGATTGGTTATTAATATAGAGAGCTAAGAAATGTAGAGGTTAGACATAATTTTTGGAAGTTACAGTGGAATTGTAGGAAGAGATAATTTTCGATGGACTATTGTTATATTGTAATTTCTCTTTTGATATTACAATCTAGTTACATTACATTGAGATCGTGACACTTGCTTACGAACCAAATATTTGGCAGCATTTAGGTATCAGAAGAACCAATACAATGTGTTTGAGGTGAACCAATCAGGCTACGACAATTGCACCACAGAAGGGGCGCTTGGGAATTGGAGCAGTGGCAAGGACTTCATTCCCCTAAACAAGGCCCAAAGGTACTACTTCATTTGTGGCAATGGACAGTGTTTCAATGGTATGAAGGTGACCATTGTTGTTCATCCTCTTTCTCCTCCTCCATCTTCTCCCCTTTCCACCGACCATTCCTCGCCCTCCTCCGCCACAGCCCATGCGGGTTCTCGACAATGGCGGGTTCGGGCCATGCTCATCTCTCTGGCTTTGATTTGGTTTGGATCTGACTGGATTTAGTTGAGCCATGGCTGGGCTGTGTAGAGGTCTTTGTTGGTAACCTAGTTTTAGTGTTGGAATTGTTCTTTTTTCTGTGTTTTTGAGATCTCTAGATTTGGCAACAATTTGGTTGGCAGAATTTGTCTCCCAATGCCCAAACTTGTGGGATGATTAGGAGGGAACATTGTTTGATTGTTTCGACTTTTGTGGGCTGGTTTTGAATGTTTGGTTTCTTCTAATTATAATGACAATCACATTTGGTTGTTTAAATTCCTCCTAGTTGGCCACTGAGCATGGCTCAACTATTTAAGTTATGTATCTTCTACGAAAAGATCAAAGGCTCAAATCCTCCCGTCCCATGTTCAATTCAATAATAATAATAAATAAATAAAAATCTCCCAGTTGGCCCCCCAATTGTGGGAGAATGAGCATTTATCATGCTTATTCATTAAAAGATGAGATGATAAATCCATTTATGGTCATTTTTGGATAATGACATTATAAAATGCTTTAAGAAAAAGAAGGAAAATTAAAACAAGTATAGCATTTTCCGTCATTTTTAGGGTATTTAAAGTTTTCATTTCACTAATTTAGACTTGTGCAGAAAAAGTTAATATCTTTCATTGAGTTGCTATTTTCTTAAAGAAGTGTTGGTAAGAAATTACTCTTGTAGTTGGACAAATATGACTTTCTAGGTGTATTTTTTTTAATTGATTAACATCAACAAATTTACCCGTTAGGTTCAATTTTAATACGTTACAATATTCGAAGGGATAATCTATTAAATTAAACATTAGAAGATACAATTATCATAACGTCTTGAGAATATCTAGTTAACAATTTTGATAACCATATATTTAGCAAGTTTAGATTTTTTTTTTAGTTCAATTGAGTTTAAAGTTGAGAAGCTTTTAAGCTTATATTACTTGCATTTGAGTAGTATAAAATAATAAGTCGTAGAAATATGAGCATGAAACCTAATTTGGCTCATAAATTTATAGTATAAAAATGAGTTTCTTAAATGTAAATTTATATAACTAAATTGATGTATCTTCGTCTTAGAATAAGCTAACCTATGTACCAAACATAAGTTCAACTTCTTAACCTCGAGTTATACAAATCTAATTCACGAGCTAAACACTCCCTCTTTAAAAGTTGTTTTGCGTAAATGTTTGTTAAAAATTGTCACTGCAAATGTACCTTTTCAATCCAAATCTTTTTTTTTGTTAAATTAATTTTAACTTACAACCCTAGCTAACAATTTAAGATGATTCCAACAAATGAAATTACAGTAAGTAGAGAGAAATATGAAATCTAGGAAAGAGAGAACAAAGGCTTCAAAATTAAGTTGGATGAATTGCTCAAGATGAGCCAAAGTTTTTCCTACATCTACTTACATTTCATTTTAAGATTAATGAAGAGGAGGAAAAAAAGAAATAATATAATCAATGGGGTTCCATTTGGTTACCTCCAACCACCCATAAATATGACCAATTTTCTTGAATGCCTTCACCATTAAAGTGGCATCAGTCTTTTGTATCTGAAAAACCAAACAAATGCAGAAAATATGATTATTCCACTTATCCCTGTAATTACAAGGACCCACTTGAATGCTTCAGGATTCCCAAACATTGGTATTTCAAAATTCATGCCAAAAATTCCAGCTACCACCCCAAAAATGGCAACAACAAATGTTGCAGTTGTGAGAAGTAGCTCAAACTGGATCAACTGATTCCGTACGTTATCCTGAACATGAAACCTTTTGAGTAATTGAAGAAAAATTTGGAGACATACGATACCACAATATGATCAGCAAGTTTTGAATTTTTAATAAGCTTTTCTCAACATGGGTTTTCTTCACAAGTTAAGAAATAAAGTTCTTAAAAAAAAAAGGCAATTTAGAAGCATTAACCAAATTGTAAATTCTTTTCACATTATATGTTTGGTTAGAATACCATTTTAGTCATCATACTTTGAGACTTGTTCTATTTTAGTCACATTACTTTCAAATGTCCAATTTTAGTCTTCATACTTTCAATAAATCTTAAAATTAGTCCATACCGTTAATTTATTGTTAACTTTTCCAAAAAAAATTAATCTCTGCTAACCTTCCTTCTATAAATTTTGAAAACATATTCATATTATGTCTTTTCTTGAATGAAAATTATTATTATTATTTTACCACATTCAATAAAAATTAATTTCAAACTACCAATAAAGACTAATTTTAAGATTGATTGAGAGGGACTAAAATAGAATGATACTCAAATTACAAGACTAAAATAGTATTTTAATTTTTAACCTATATGTTTTTATCTTTTCAGCATTATCTGCTTAAATGGCAGCGGCTGAAAGATTTTAACAATTTCAGGAGATCACTAATCTTAGAAAACAGAGGATATTGATCATAGTCTAAAAAGTATAAATTATAATCGAGAACCCAACAGTTCAGTAGATAGAATGAAGAGTATGAAGTGACAAAAGAAAAAAGAGAGAACGTGAGCATACCAACTGGATGTTGATGAAATCTTCTGTGTCATCAATGTACTCCTTCAACTATAAGGGGGGGAAATGAAATAAGAATGTTAGTTTTATCCCACGGTGGAAAAGGAGAGAAGAAAACTAATTAAGACTTATGTGCAATGCGCACCGATGTCAACTTGTTCAGGGTGCTATCAATGACAACAAAATATGCTTCAAGAAGCATCTCGAGCTCCTCTATACTTTCAGTGGCACTTTCTGAACTTCTCATGCTCTCATGCCGGCTCCTTGCAATGCTCAGGCTCTTCTCAAGTTTGCGAGTTTCGGGCGGTGAAGATACAGGAGAAACAGGAGCAGAAATAGATGCTCCATCAATTGATCTGTATCCAGTCACAGATTGATCACCATAAACAAAGGACTCCATTCTCATTTTCTTCTCAGTGAGATACATTTCTGCCATATCTCCATCATCATCCATGAGCTGCTCGATTTCATCCCTAACCTAAAAAGATGCAGCTCGAATAGAGAACAAAGGGAAGAAATCGTGTAGCTACCATTTACTTGCATAAACCAGGATCACTAGAGTGAATGCAGAATACCTTCTGAACCCTACGAGTCAGGGCAACAAGTCTGCTTTTCAAGCGACGGACACGCTCCAAATTTAATGTACTGATTTTTGACGTAAGTTCATCTAGCAATGGGTATGCTTCGATTTCTAATTCTGCAGCCTTTGGGGAAATGAGCAAATATAGACATTATCACATTAGAAGAACCAATTACTAGCTCGTAAAAGTATGATGAAATAAATCAAAGATGGTTTCATTTATAAGGCATTAGTAGGTTATTATTATTATTTACGGTCAAGGGGGCCTTAACTGATCAAAGTCTCAAGTACAGAAGCCAACAAGGCCCTTGAGAAAATCTTTCTCTTCATCCTCACTTTTGCCAAACTAAGAACCATGCTAAAAAGCAATACTGATATATTCATATGCATCTAATAAATAAGCATAAACATTCATAGACACCATGATCCATAAGGTGTGTAGTTAGGCTACCATGTCAAATGGGTAAGAATAACAAAAATATCCCTGCAAAATACAACTGAGGTTTCACAGAGGCATACTCCATCTGTTCTACATAATTCAAATAGAGGAAGAAGACCATTCAGGCTGAGATTCTTCAGAAACAATTTAAGATTTGACTAACATGGAAAGAACTAACTTTGAAATGAATAAAGCATCAACCCACATAAACCACATTGCCTGACAAAGTATCATTATGATTTATGAAAAAATGAGGATAATAAAAATTTGAATATTTTAATAACATGAGATGAAGTAAATAAATATTCTCTCTAACAAGATAAATAGACAACATTCTTCCACCAAACAGAACAATATCTAAATCTCTTCCACCTTTCATTCTATAAAAAAAAAGTCCTCAACAAATAAAGCTGCACCATAGTATAAGTTGAGCACTAATTAGTCAGACGTTTACAGTGATAAACAATACAAGCAGGAAAATCTTTAAACTTCGAATCTTCAGTCCGATGAATTTGAAAGGAGTAATAGACAATATTATACCAAATTGCATGATAATCAGAACGGGAAAAAAATGTTTAGTCTCAATAGAACCTTATGACCTAAAATGCAGTAGATAAATGATCTTTCAAAAGCCTATTTGTTTTTTTTGTTAATATGTTTCAAATGGAAGTACGGAAAAAGCATTCCTTAATCTTCTGTTTTTCTTTTTTTTTTAAAAAAAAATCATTACTAAATCAAAACACATACAATGAACATGCGTGAAGCAAATAAAAACAAACAGCTAGAACTTCTATTTCTACGCACCTGGGAATCAAGAAATGTACAAGCTGCCTCCAAAGCAACTTCTAAAGCCCTAAATTCAAAGGGCAAATAATCTGGAGAGGTGTTTCCAAATACATTATCAAAATTCCTACTTCCCCGTCTTCGATTTATGTCAGCTCCATGATTTCCATCATTCTGCCAAACCTCATCAACCCCAGTGGTTTTCAATCGCCTTTGTAGCTCTACCACATACTGCAATACATAACTATCAAGGGAATTTAACAGCAAAACTTCTTCAGCTGTTATAATACATCGAATCTGCTCTAGATTGACCACAATAGCCTTCTCTCTACCAAGAATTGTTGAAGGGTAAACAAACAAAGGATCAAGCAAGCGCAAATCACGCGCAGGTAGATCACAACGACGCATCATAGTGAACTTATCGACCTCAATAATCTGAGAGTTCCCAGAGGAATCTACCCGGATCCAAGATCTAAGTCCCTGGCCTCGCTTCTTCAGCCCTAGAACATCCACACCTTGAAAAGGCACCCTTCCAGAGGCTGATGGTCGATTATTAATTGCCTCCCTAAGATTTATAGCAGATGCTGGTTTCGGAGGAAGCAACCGCTCTTTGAGATCCGCCATTTACACAGATATCTGAATGAAACAACTTAAAACAGTTGGGAAATAAACACATTCCAAATCAACTCCATATATATTAGCTAAATATATATATTATATATTGTACAGAATACAGATACATAAACGCCCGTATCAGTTCAATCAATCACCCACTCCTAGTTCGAACAAACAATAATCAGCAATAAAATAGCAAAAATTTTCAGTATCTTAAATGCAATAGTGATTAAATAATACATCCGCAATGCTCGTGCAGTCTACAAGTGAAAGTAACACATAAATAATTCTCAACCAAATCTAGTTCTCACTGGAATAACTCAACCCCATAGATGTAAATACCAACCGCAGATATCAAATCATATAACGAAACAACAGAAAACGAAAAGAAAAAGAGAATCACCTCCAAAGGAGAACAAAGGCGGCGGTCCTCAGAGAGCGTACAAGCGATACAAATATAGAATCACTTCTCTAGGGCTCGGAATGAAGGATTTCACAGGCGAAAACCGATTCAATCAAGGATTCAACAACAAAAGATGAAGGAAAACCTAGATTTCAGAGTCGAGCGAATGAAACACCAGAAGGCTGAGAATTCCGATTGCCATACGAGAAAAAGATGAACAGAGATTGAAAACACAGAAATTGAAAATGGAACCGATGATTGATTGAGGAAGAACAAGAAACCAAGCCAACCAGGTTCAGCAATCTCAGCATTTAGTGATGCTGACCATATCATCACAAACAAAATTAACCATCAATTATCACTTCTCAATTATGGCAACAAATTAATTTCTAAGGATAAAATTTGAATGAAGTTTTATTTATTTTTTATTTTTTTTGGTTAAATTATACAAAATATCATTGAATTTTGGTAGGTTTCAATTAATTTTGGTAGGTTTCAATTATAACCATAGATTTTAAAAAGTTTCATTTTAAGCTTCAACTTTAAAATTTATTCCAAAACATACATTTGGAGAGTTTTTTTTTTTTTTTTTTTTTGATAAAATTGACACTACCGCTAGTATATAAAATATGCGACATCATTTTCAGTACCATTCACGTAAATTAACGTGATAGTTTATGTATACAAATTAATTATGTAAATTATTTCAATGATATCTTATTTAGAACAAATTTCAAAGTTTTTTTTTTTTTTTTTGAGATATCAAATTTCAAAGTTCAATGATAGAAATTAAACTTTTCAAATTATAAAGGCATAATTGAAACATACCCCAAAGTTTAGGAATATTTTGTATAATTTAGTCCTTTTTTCCTCTCTCTTTATTTTGCCCCATTACTAGTGTTGTATGGTTTTAATTCTGAATAAATTATATAAAATACTCTTGAATTTAGTGAATGTTTTAATTATGCCCCTAGACTATAAGAAGTTTTGTTTTAATCCTTGAAATTTGACATTGTTCTAAATAAATTCTTTGAGAATTTGTTTGTTAAAATGATGGTTGGATATTGACATGATAATTAATGTGTAAAAATTGAAAAACATACGTGATATATCATTTACAATATCATTCATGTAAATTGATATGACAATTGGTCTATAAAAATTAATTATGTAAATGATGTTATAAATAATGTTAATGATATATTTTAAATTTAAATGAATCACAACAACGATTTTAATTTTCTATATAGTTAAAATTGAGTTGTAAATGATGTTATATATGTCTTCCAATTTTTACACATCAGTTAATTTCTGGTTGTCATTTCAATTGAAAATTCTCAAGAGTTAAAATGAAACGCTTGAAAGTCTAAGGGCATAATTCAAGTCACTCCAAAGTTGAAAGTATATTGTAAAATTTAACCTTTCATTTCTTCCTCCAATAAAATTACAAGCTTAGTCCTTCAAATTTCTTGTACCTATTTAGTTCATATACCTTAAAAGCGTTACTTTAAAAGTTAGTATTTATTCAATCTATGTACTCTACAAAATCTATAATATATTGTTGGATTTTTAATTTTGTATCCAATAATTTGTTCTTAACTTATTCAGATTAATGCTTAGGTGCCATCCTAACTATGTTATTTAAAATTGCATGATACTTGATTTTGAGCAAGTTTAGGTATTTGGTGATGTAAGCATCAAATTGACAAACTTAAAGACATTGACCTTTGTTTTTTTTCTTCCTTCCTTTGAGTTTACATGGATCTATTTTGATCATAAAATTGAAAGTTATTTGACATATTAGAATTTTTTAAAGTAGAAAGATTATTAGATAAATAGATAGGACCGAACATATACCTTAAACTTTTTTTTTTTCTCTCCCTCTCTTTAATTCCTTTTTGACGAGATTTACCAATTTGGACTTTATGATTTTAGTTACAAATTAGACTCCATAACTTTAAGTTTCAATTTGATCTTGATTTGAATTAGTTTCAATTTAATTCTATGAAAATGAAAAGAGAAAATTAAAACTTTTTTTTAGTTCAACAATTGTGGGGTGAGAGGATTGAACCATCGACTTTTAAAATGGTAATTAGTATCTTATCCCTTGAACTATGTTTGAATTGGCAAAACTTAAAACTTTTAAGAAGTAAAATTGAAACAATCATAGCGTTATTTTGTACAATTTAAAGTTTAATTTTCAATATCTAAAACTAAGAGAGGAATCTTGTGAGTAGTGTTTTCCAGTAAAATGTTATGGGGAAAGTAATTTTTTTTGAAGAAAATATCAATTAAATGATTTCTTTTACAAACCTTTTCTAAAATACTTTTATTTATTTTTTAAACTTTAAATTTTATCTTCTTTTAAAATATTAAACATGAGCTTCCATTATTTTATCCTCCATCTCACGTGTTGTTGAATTTTAAAAAAATATTTTTATTTTTTGGGATTAACGATGCAGAGGTAAGAATTTAAATATTTAACTTTTAAATTAAATGTATAATATCTTAGACCCTTTTGTTTTACATGTTTTGAGATGAGTTTTAGTAAGGTTATAAAAAAATCCATGTATTGTTTGGTAGATGTTTACTTTTTAAAAGGTTAATATAAGATACACTTGAACTTTGAGGTATGTTTCAATTATACTCCTAAACTTTGAAATGTTTTATTTTTAATTACCGTTGAACTTTGAAATTTGTTCCAAAAAAATACCATTGGAGACTATTTTTCTCATTAAAATAAGATGAAAATTGACATAACGGCTAATGTGTAAAAATTGAAAGACATACGTGATATCGTTTACAACATCATTTATGTAAATTGACATGGTAGTTGATGTGTACGAATTGATTATGTAAATGAGTTTTACGTCATCTTTTGAGATGAAATAAATGATAACAACGATCTTAATCTTCTATATAGTCAGCGTCTTTCTCTTTCTCATCTTATTATTAAATTGATTATTTTTCTAAATCAACAAGGACAACCACCAAAATTTAACCGCCACATCATGTTTTCTTTAGTCAACTAATGGTCAAAGGAGTTTGGATTATTTAGAACTATATTCCAAACTTCAGGGACCAACATACCCTAACCTTAAATCTCGAGGCATTTTGCCCTCTTTTTTTTAGGTCAACACTTGCAAAGTGAAGAATTGAACCTTTGAAATGGTAATTGGTGTCATATTCATTGAGTTATGCTTGGATTGATAGAAAATTACTTTCTAATTAATGTGTTAATTAATTTTAATTGATTTAAGCTATTATTTATTTATTTATTAATTTATTAATTAATTATCTAATCTAAATTGTACGAAAAAAATATCTAATATAAATATTTTAATTAATAAAAATATTTTTTAAATTAAATATAATAATTTAAATTATTTTTTCATAAGCAAAACCTATAAAACAAACACAATCATTTAACTCTAGATATTAATGATCATACATATCGAAACACAAACATTTATTATCTTAGCTATTTAAATCCAATATTTTTAACTCCCAATATTTAAGTTTAGTTTGGGATTCTTGTAGCTTTTAAAATAATTGTTGACAACTGTGCTTTTAGAAAAATCAACTGTAATATGAAGTAAATTAGTGTTTGGTAAATTTCAACTTTAAACTTGAAAAAGTAGGCTAAAGTGTTCGGTAAATAAATACTATATTGTTGTGATTCAGCTATAATGACTAAAAAAAACATACTATCAAAATCTGCAATTTTTTTATTTATAATTTTAAATAACTGTTTAAAATGTTATATGTTTTCAATTTATTTTTTTTTTGCTTGTTCTAATTTATTTGTTAAATATTAAGAGAAATAGCTGTATTTTTTTTTTTATAAATATCTTGGTATTAATTATTTAAAAAAATTAGTTGCATTCATCTAATCAATTTGAAAAATTGGAAAATAGAATGTGGTTGTGTGAGAAAACTATTAAATATATAAAATCAAAGGATAAAATTGAAAATTTATTAAAAAGATGCATAAGATTTTATGAAAATCTATTTTTAAAAGCTAGTAGTAAGTTTAGTAACAGATTTTGTGAATGTACATATTTTACAAAAGTGATTTTAACAGATTCTTTCACAATCAGTTTTACCAAACATATAAAACGGTTAAGATTTTTCTTTAATCGCATATAACGCTCTCAAAATCAATCCCAAACGCAATCTTAATATCCATACTCACATATAATACGCTCAAGTTGGGACATAGTTGTCTTACTCTTCACTTTTTAAAAGCATTCTTTAATATTTGGCCAAATATTGTAATAAATTTGAAATTATATTTTTAACTAATTAAGAATATGATTTACTATCCATCAAAGGCACATTACCCTAGCTAAAGTGAACATAATTCATCGGTAATTGATATATATCATTGACTAAGAGATCAGATGTTTGAATTCTCTCTCTCCAAATGTGTAAAAGGGGGGGGGGGGGGGGGACAACAAGAAGAATGTCTAAATTTAACCCACCCAACTTGAAAAATGTCTAAATAAGTTTCATTTTGCAAATATGTCAAATAGTTTTTTCCTAAAATATACTAAAAGCATTGGGACGAAAATACCCTTGTTGTAGATATTTATGTGTTTATCGTACATAAAAGTGTGGCTAATAAAAAGGAGTGCATCAAGGAGGAAAATGTGTACGATATTTTTGAGATAATAGAGGGAAATAAAAACGTTCTAACAATTCAAATCATCATTTTGTTTAATTCAAATAATAGAGTGGCTACATGAGTTTTTAGATGAACACAAAAAAAAAAAAAAAAAAAATCCAGCACACAAAGAACAATTAGAACTAGATAAATCTAAATTAGACCAACTGACATAATTGTGAGCTCAATTCAACAATTTTATTAACACACAAATATAATAGCTCGCAACATCTGCATATAAATGTATTTACATCTAGCACAAACCATAGTAAACACACCCCAGGCAGCCCACAAATGAATGAAAATTAGAGTAAATAATACTAGTTCACCCACAAATGTAAATCAGTTTATTCACCTCAATCACTAATTTATTAATTCACTACCAAACCCATTGGAATATGCCACCAAAACAACCAAAACCATTGGAATACTCAAAAAGGAATTAAAAGGGGTATTAGGGCACTTGGTAACAATTATTGCCTCTAACCCTCTTTGCCTTCTTCCTACCCAACCGTATGGTATCTAGAGGTATCGAAGTATCTTTTCCTCCCACGCCGAAAAGTTCGCCCCACACTGCCTCACCGATCACCTTAGGAACGCAAGGTATGTATACTTCTTTTTATCTATTCTCTCCACATGAATGTCCCCATTTCATTCGATTGATGACCCTGTATTCCATCTTTTAGCGATTTAAGTTAAAAAGGTCTGTAAATCTGCATGAAAGCGGTTAAATAGGTATGGTAAATTGTGGATGAAATCTTTTTTAAAAATGAAGTTGTAATCCTGTGTTTTAAGGATTTTGTTTTCTGTCGTCTGTAATCCATTAAACCCATATATACCCCTCTAATTCTAGGGTTCTTCGTCTTGTCAACGATGCCAAAAGGAACTGAAGAGCCAAAACCAAGGGCTAGTGCATGATTGCAGGCGGCGGGGGTAACGCCTGAAAAGAAATCGAAGAAGGACCCAAATCCAATCCACCTGGAGAGTGAGGAAGAGGTAATTTCATCCATGCCCATCCCTACAAGATGAGATACTTTTTTTAAAAAAAAATCTTAAATGTACATTAACCCCCACCATATCCATGAAAATGTGGTTGAAATCGCGTATATACAAACACAAGAGTCTTGTAAGGACGCTATGAGTACCACAGACTCGGTCCCAAGACACCCTACGTCAAAAGGGAAGGGAGTAAAAATAGAACGACCTACGAAAGGTAGCAAACAGAAAAGTAAGGGGACACCAAAGAAGACATCAGAATATGAAAATAGTGAGGTAATTTCCTATATTTACCCGGTATGAAACCCTAAAAAGAAAGAATTTACTTATGTTAATTAGACCTCCTTTTTTGTAAGGCTAAACATGAGACAAGTGAAGATAAATCTAGAGATTTTGAGAATGAATCAGAGGATAATAATGTGGATGAACTGTTGGCACAAGTTTCTTCGAGCACAAAGAATGACAAAGATAGACCACTCAACAAAAAAATAAAGAAAGGTCAACCTGTTGATAAGATAGCTACTTTAAATAAATTTATATACCCATGTTACATGCGTATATGTATAACATGTATGTCACATGTGGCTATCAAGAAGGAGCTTACAACCAAACACAAAGGAAAAGGGAAGGTTGCCGAGGGTGGACAATCTAAGAAAGACTGCATTGTTGAGGGGACTGATGAGAAGATGATAATCTTGTAATCTCAAACAAGAATTGATTTATATGGTACAACTGAAACATATGACATTAAAACACAGTTACTAAACATATAATCAAATAATTGAAAGGAATAATCAAATTAAACCCACAATAAAAGTGTTAGAATCAATTTTGATTTTATTTAGAATTAAACAATAAAAATTAAGGTTAAGCAAAAAGCAAAACATACCTTGAAAATAATATGGATAATATTCTAGAGGGTCTTTTTCTCTTTGTGCTTTAACTCTAATGAGATTAAATTCCAAGACTTCCACAAAGTCTTCCTTGCTATGACTCGAACAAATGACCAAAGAGGTTTGTGGGAATGTGAAGAATTCTCTAGAGTTTCTTTCTCTTATTTGGAATGCACACAAATTGCTCACCCCTAAGACCCTATTTATAGTGGCCTAGGGAAAATAATTAAATAATAAATTAATATCTAATATATTAAAATATATTTATCTAACAAATTTGAATCATATTCAAATCTTTTCAAATTCTACTACGACACCTATTTCCTTATTTGAATCTAATTCAAATTTAATAAATATATTTTCTTTAATGTATCTTAATACATTAATAATTTTTTTGATATTTAATGCATCAAATTTTCTCTCAACGAAATTGATCCATATTTGTTTATATAAGCTAGCAAGGGGACCTTATGGACGTACAAATTATAAGATGTAATGATAGAAAATCAATTAATTAATTTTCATTCATTAACTATATGTTACTCTACTATAGACCTAGAGTTGCACTCTTATGCACTGTAGGATAAGATGTGTCCATGGATATAATCACTACATGCAAGTTGATTCTTCACAAGTTGTTCGTAATTACATCTGGGTCAAAAGTCTGTTTTACCTCTGTAATTACTTATTGTACCTTAAGTACCACCGATTCTCTAATGAACAATTTGTTTATAATCTAACAATGTACTAAGTCCCTCTCGGGCCAGTGAAAGGGTGGGGCCCCATTGTTCAAGTCCCGAAATCAGCACTTAAGGAAATTACTCATTTACTTACCATATATGGGAAGAAGTGAATACCATCTTATAAGATTATATTCTCAACTCCCTATTTGGTCAAATCTCCAAAATGGTAGGCATATTGAATCAGCTACAAAAGCCATTCCCACCCATGCAAATCAAAGGACAAGCTCTCACAGGCAGAAGTTCATAACTCACTCAGAATTAAAATCGAGTTGCATATGAAGGAATGAACGTTTCACTCTGCAGCGGAAGTATTGGATCGTCTTTGATTTTATTTGAAATTAAACTAAAAAAAATAAGATTAAGTAAACTTACTTGAAGTAAATATGAAGATATTTCCGGCATGCCTTTATCTCCTCCACAAAGCCTTCCTAGCTATGACTCGAACACAAGACCAAGGCTTGTGGGAGCCTTTTGAAAGAAAATTCACAATGGATTGGAGAGGATGAGGTCTAGAGAGAATTCTCTAATTCTCTATTGATGAGATATATGTTGTATCTAATGACTGAACCCAATGGTCCTATTTATAGAGACCAAGGGAAAATCTTTGCTATAATTAAAATATTATATTTCAATATCTAATATATTAAAATATATCTTATATTTATTTGAATCTCATTCAAATCTCCTACGATATTTATTTATTTGAATCTTATTCAAATTCTATAAATATCTTTTATTTAATGTATCTAATATACATTAATTATTTTAATATTTAATGTATCAAATACAATAAATATATTTTCTTCTTTTATACTTAATATATTTAATATATTAAATATTAATTTGAACACTTCAAATATTAATTTGAACATTTCAAATTTTAATATTCAATGTATCAAATACAATAAATATAATTTTCTCTTTTATATTTAATATATCTAATATATTAATTTGAACATTTCGAATTTTTCTTTCAACTAAATTAATCTTTTAGTGTTACTATGAGCTAGCAAGGGGACCTTATGAACTTACAGATTATAAACTCCAATGATACAAAATCTATTAATTAAACTCTTTAATTAATTAATTTTCATTAATTAACTATATGTCACTCCACTATAGACTTAGAGTTGCACTCTTATGCACTTGATAAGCCTTAGAATTAAGGTTTATTTAACTCCTAATTACTTAAAATATTCTTATTTTGTCTTAAGATCATTTGAAAATAGTTGAGAGTTGCTTGAAAATAAGAAAGGAATAAGAATGAATGCAATTAGATAAGATTCTAAAAAAGTTAAGTTTGTTTGCAGGGAATGTGGAAATTGCAAAATCAAATTACAAATTCGTGATTCTGCAATTGTTTCTAGAGCAGGGAATGTAGAAATTGCAAAATCAAATTGCAAAATCGGATTCTGCAATTCTGGACAGGCAGAAATTTCAAGGAAGAACGGAAATTCATGCGAAAAACCCATATGTGGAAAACTTAATTACAGCATGATTTAGGGGATTTTGAGCATGAAATTTGGGCAATCTTCAACCCTAATGAAGGCCTATAAATTGGAAAGAAGATGAGGAGCTAAGCAATCGGATTTTGGGAGGCGTTTGAGGATTGAATTTCGTGGGTTTTTCTTCGAAGCTCTGTTTTTGTGGAAGTATTGTGTTTTTGTTTTTCAGCGAAGAATTTCAATTTGAGTTTAGTTTCTTCAGTTTTCTACTTGCATTATAGAGAGTTCTTGAAGTACAATCTCTGTTCTCCTTTTGATTTCTTCTTGTATTCATTTTAAGTTGTAATTTCAATCTTAGTTGGTGGATTTATTTCAAGAACATTACTCTATTTTTCTGCGTTTTCTTTGTCTTCTCTGTTCATCGAGGATTCAACCTACTGTTTTAAGAATTTTCCTTCTTATATAACAAATAGTTGTGGGAATTACACCCTTGTTCTCAGTTGAAATCTTGAATTAATTTTGTGGTTTAATTTAGCTTTTATTCGCAAGTTCTTCATTGATTTCATCTATAAAATTTTAATGCAAGTTTGTCAAATTTCTGCACTTTTCCAGTTGTCCAATCCGATCCAAGCAGTACTTGGGTTGTTAAGACTAACCATCTCCTAAAATTGGTGGAGGTTGAGTCGATTGGAATGGAGTGAGTGGTATTGAAAATTTGTTGAATGGATTTTCGTTATTAGTTGGTTCTGCCCTCTATTTTTATTCAAGTTTCATATATGTGGAAGTATTATTATTTTTTTTTATATTCAAATTCAGTTTCTGTGGGAATGCTTACTTTCATCAATTTCAATGGCAGAAGGAAAATTCAATTAGATGCCCTTTGATTCTTTGCTTTAAATCCCATTGAGAATTTCTTCTTGAATTTTTTGTAGTTTAGCCTAGAATAGCACTACCATTTTAATGTTTTAATTATTCAATTAACATAACTTCTAATATGTAACTTTTCTCAAAAATTAGTTGTAATATTTCTATTTTTAACATGAGCTAAAACTTCTTAGGGGGTTCAAGAATGTGAATTCCCTAAGAAGTTTTTGTAGCCTAAATTCCAATGAAAACCAAGCTTACATCTCAATTGTTTGCTTGTGTTGAATAAATTTTCGTTGAGATCCTAGAATGATCAACTAGGGTAGCAACTCAATCTTAGATCTAATATCGACGGGGTTAGTGATAAGCGAATTTCGCACAAGTGATGGAGAAAAGAGCTTAGACATAAGTCAATCCATACCCTAGACATAGGGATTAAGGACTCCAAAACCCATAAAATTGTCAAACCAAATGATCTAAGATAGATGGACTATAGACATATAAGTCACTCACTTAGCCTCCTAACACCTAAATTCAAGGTAAATAGGAGAAGCAAATTTTGGTTTACAATTGAGTGTGGAGTAGGTTGGAATTGCAATTTTGGCTTGCAATTACAATTTAGGACAATGAAATTCTTGAGCCCCATCTTTATCTCAAATTTCTTTTGAAATTTCGTTTATTAAGCTTATCTAGTTTGCTCTCAATTATTGTCAATTCTAGATTCTGCAATTCAATTATGCAATTTTTGTTATTTCGCTTATTGCCATTTCTAGATTCTGCAATTTTTCTTTTTACCAACACACCATCCCAACATTATTTTTGCATTTTTAGTTTTAAAAGTTGCAATTCTCCTTACACTTTGCTTTACAATATTTTTGTTACACCGTTCCCTATGGGATTCGATACTTGGTACTCACATACCATTTTATATTACTTCGATCACGTGCGCTTGCGTGTACACATCAATCAGCACTGTAGGACAAGTTGTGTCTATGGATATAATCATTACATGCAAGTCGATCTTTCACGAGTTGTTTGTAATTACAGCTGGGTCAAAAGTCTATTTTACCCACGTAATTACATCTTGTACCTTAAGTACCACTGATCCTCTAATGAACAATCTATTTATAATCTGATTATAAACTAAGTCCCTCTCGGGCCAATGAGAGGGTTGGACCCCATTGTTCATGTCCCAAAATTAGCACTTAAGAGAATTACTCATTGATAACTCTTAAAATAAGAGTTATAGGATATCATTTTTTTGGATTGAATTGTCATATTTTATCTAAATTTATCTTATAAATGCCCTAGCTTCATTATTTTGCTCTAAGTTTAACTTTGATGTTATAAAGTTTTTATTAGAGCAAGATTATCAAATTTAATGAGTTTTATGTGATTGATTTAGGGGTTAATCTAAGAAGGATTTTTGAAGATAAGAGCATGCAGTTTTACAACAGTTTGCTGAAGCAAACCTTGCAATTCGGGCCAATACAACTTTCGCACGTGAGAAGAATTATTCATTAAATGAGTTGGCAAATGTCAGTCGACTCAGCCTGTTGCAGTCAATGGGAGCTTGCCACGTCGTTAGTCTTGTCTAATCAGCCCTCGTTTTGCACAAAATATGTGGTATTTAAGTTTTGGGCAGCCGTTTTTATCGAGGGAGGGGAGAAGGAGCGAAGAATCAAGAGAAACAGAGAGAAAAACGGAAAGCTCGGTCTGAAGAAGGAAGTTGCCGGATTATTTCCAAAAAGGGGAAGGAATTTCCGTTGGAGTTGTTGCCGAATGCTGATCCAACTGTTTTGTGGCAACATTTCGATTTCTTCTTCTTCTTCTTTCTAGTTTATTACCACTGTTTAGGATTATGTCTTTATTCCGAAATATTTTATGTTTTCCTTACATTATGAGTTGATCACCTTCAAGGTGAGGATTAGGGGTTGGATGTTTTAATGTACTTTACAGCTTAATACATTGTCTTTAGCTCAATCTGGTTTTTTAAGAGCTTTTACTTTTTAAGCACAATTTCGTTTGACCAACCATTTTGTGCAGTGTTTCTCTGATTTCTGGGAAGAATAGGAGGAGCTGATTGCTTAAGAACCACATTAGCCCTATGTTAAGGTTAGTAGCTAGCTAAGTAAGGGGATTAGGGATAATCACTTGCCTAATGCACACAAACACAGTAGGTTATTTAACGCTGGAGTAATGGGAATGAAACAACATATTTCTGGTTATTCGAGAGAATACCAAGTGAGCTGTAGTGGATTGAGAGATTTGATCATGTATCTAAGTTGTAGAATAGATTAAAACGGAAAATCACCCCTAATCCGAGCCTTCCATTTAACTCAAAGTACAAGTTTAGTTATTCTCTGTTTCCTGCATTTTTACTCTGACATCTCTGTTTTAGCATTTATTTTGTTCCAGCAATTTCGAATTATTTTATTTCGTTTCCATGATAAATTTAACCGGTTACAAATTGAGTTTATTGAGAATTAAGTTGTGGTAAATTAGTGAATTACTAGTCTCTGTTGATACGATAATTTACTTATCACTTGCTACAAATGAATGTGTACACTTGCGCATTGACATCCTAATATTGCCAAATTATTCACATCATTCTAGCAAGCGTGTCACTCATCTACTTACCCTATATGGAAAATAGTGAAGAATTCCATATTGTGAGATTATGTTCCCAGCTCCCTATTTGGTCAAGTCCCAAAAATGGTAGGCATATAGAATTGACTACAAAGGTTACTCTCACCCATGCAAATCAAAGGACAAGCCCTCACAGGCAGGAGTTCATAACTCACTTAGGATTAAGATCTAGTCGTATATGATCATCTTGATGAAATATTAATCTTCTCAATTAACGGATTTATAAAGAGAGATTAAATATTTCGTGGTCCAGTCATATACAAACTCATTGTATAAGATACCTTTACTCACATGTCTCCATATGAACGATTTGGATCAAATCATTTGTAACTATTACAAAGTGGGTCGTATCAATAGTGTTGTCAGGATAAGACATCCAACCTTATCCATATACTATGACCCTTTATGTTATTTCTTGAACATGATTCTCCCGTATGTCAACCACATACTGTTTAAAATTACACTAATAACCTTGAATTTTTCATATAATGGATAATATTATATTGCAAATAAAATAATCAAAATTATTATTAATTATTAAATAAATTATTAATTACGAGGCTTTAGGGCATAAATCCCAACAGCATATGATCATCCTTATGCAATATTAATCTTCTCAATTAATTGATTTATAAAGAGAGATTAAATATTTCGTGGTCTAGTCTTATACAAACTCGTTATATAAGATACTCTCACTTACATGTCTCCAAGTGAACAATTTGGATCAAATCATTTGTAACTATTACAAAGTGGGCCGTATTAATGTTGTTACCAGGATAACGCATCCAACCTTATCCATATACTATGACCCTTTAGGTTATGTCTTGAACATAATCATCTGCTATGTCAACCACATATTGTTCAAGATTATACTAATAACCTTAAAATTTTCATATAATGGATAATATTATATTATAAATAAAATAATCAAAATTATTATTAATTATTAAATAAATCATTAATTACGAGGCTTTAGGGCATAAATCCCAACAATAATTACAAGAAAAATAATTCCATAGTAGAAAAAGAAAGAAAGAACACAAACATCCATTGTACGACCATTCTTAAAGGCTGAACGAAGAACGTCGTCCGCCCATGGAGAAAGTTCAGTCCGCTGAACGCTCGAAGAAGTACGCCGTTCATAAAACCACTTTTGAATGTGACTCCTAATGCCTTCAAGAAGAGGAAGAACAGGTAGCTCACGAATGATTGAACAATGAATTCATACTCACAGAGATATTGGTTGTCATCATTGAATATCTTCTTTTGGAACAAAATGCTTTTGCCCACCTAGCATGACCAACTTCTTCCAACTCCGCCCTAATTGATGGAACTATATTTTCCAACTTCCTCATATAATATTCAAAATCAATAATAGTGTATGCTCTTGCACAATTGTGGAAAGCATCGTCAATTGGTATGGGCTTGTGTGTGTGTGTGTTTTTTTAAGATTCCTCAATATGTGAAATGAGCACAACTCATGCTCTGCAGTGTCATAAATCGTGCTACTCCCTTTGGCTATGCTATTATGCTGATCAGAAACTACAACTAACTCATTTAGCTCACCTAAAACAGCTTTCAAATTATGAAAAAATCAAGTCCATGATCGATCATTTTCTGAATCTACTATTGCAAATGCTAATGGGACAATCTAAGAATTCCCATCAAGAGTGACAACAGTAATAGGGTGCCAAAAAATTTGTTCTTCAAAGACGCCCCATCAACTGATATAATAGAGAAACAATATTTCCAGACATGAATGGAAGCTTAGAGGCACATAAAAAAATATTGGAACCTACCATCATCAACCACCTCTTGAGCTGTGTATGTACCTAAAATAAATATAGAGTAAAAATCAACAGAAAATCAAAATATCAAAATACCTACAGAGAAATACACCTTAGATAAAAAAAAAAAAAGATAAAAAGTGCGCACACTACCACGAACCTGGATTTTTATCAATAAGAGCTGCATAAAATGCAGGAATAAGCGAATAGGAGGCTGCAGAGGGACCATGAATAGAATCCAAAGCAAGTTCGCGACCCCTCCATGCCTTCCCATAGTTGAGGTTCTTGTCAAGTTTCCTCATATATTTAATAACGTCACGAGGACGAACCTGAATATCATCATTAACCTCCATAATGGACCATAAATGAACAGTCAACTGAGTAATAACTTGATGACTCGAAAGATGGAGTTTGTTACGAATAGAATCAGAAAAATGGTGAAAACTAGAATCCAAACGAACCAATATATTTGTAACCTTAAAATTCTTGTATCGATTAGCTTCATTCCAAATCCCGTTATACAATATACTTACGGATTGGAAAGACATCTGAAGCTAAAAAAAATGTATCAAGCTAGAAACTAAAAAATAAGGCAAAGAAGAAGAGGAAACACAAAAACAGTGAAAAAAACCATAAACAAATATGAAAATGTGAAGGAATAAACCCAAATTGGAGTCAACGAATGGAAGCAAAAAACAGAGAGTAAAGGAACAAAAAATAATAAAAAAATAAATTAAACAATTCATATGTTGATAGGGATCTAAAAAACAGGGAAGTTTGATTTAAAAAATTAATTTTATAAAATAAAATCTTTATAAATCGCAGATTTTAAACGATTTTAAATAAGTATAAAGATACTAACAACAATGTAAATCTTTCAAATTACAGTTTGGATACAACTTAAATAAATTAGGAGAGATAATGAGTTTTTTTAAAAAATCGAGAATGTGTAGATACACAAGAGCAAAATGGAAATTTGTAAAAGAGTACGCCACACGTGCACCTCACGTGCGGCCATAATAAAACAAAAAAAAATCCAGATGGCTATTAATTAAATGAACCCATTATTTTTTTGCCATACTTAGGATTTTCCCAAACAAAAAAGAATGGAGTCAGTCTGCCCTATAAATGGCAAATTTGGGTCAGTGACTCAGTGTACCCTTAAAAGCCCATAAATTTGAGGAGCAAATTAATGAGACGAAGGCATCACCATGAGTTTTAATAATTTTGGAACCAATGAGGGGAAAACTCGTGGGAGAACTAGGAACCCAAAAAACAGAAAAATTATTGCAACTACCCTAATAATGAGTTTTGAAATTAGCCACCAAACAAAAAAAAAAAAAGAAAAAAAGTCATAATTTCAATTGATTTTGGTGGATGGCATATATTTTAATCAATTGAATTATACTTAATTTAACAAATAATTTGTTTCTTTAATTTTGTAAGAAAAGAATTATTAAATAAAAGGAAAAAATCAAGTTATATCCCTAAACTTGCCACGTTGTATTAATTTTGATCTTAAACTTTCAATTTCATTAAATTAGACCCTAAACTTAATTAAATGTTGCAATTTCTACCATCTAATTCAATTTTGCTAATTCACTCACTAATTTTAACAAAAAGCAATATAAAAATCTCTGTATAAAGTTTTGCACAACTTTAAGTTTGAGTAATGCACAAATTAACCATTGAATAACTTCACCAAAACTTACAAATTTTAACAAAAAAAAATTAGCTCTAATGTCATTTTTATGTGAAATATTATCAATTTTGTACCGCACATATTTTTATAATTCATTGAAAGGATATGAGAAAAATCTTTTTAACGAATTTTCAAATGAAAACTTATTAGAGAGTAAAATTTGTAACATTTTTTCAAGTTTAAGGTTAAAATTGCAATATTTATCTAAGTATGAGATACAATTTGATGAAATTAAAAGTTTAGGATAAAAATTAATCCTCGACAAGTTTAGAGAAAGGTTGATTTTTCCCTCAAGTTGAAATTTATACAAATAATGATTTTAAAAAAGTAATTGTGAACACAAGGGCTCGCGACTTTTTTTTTGTTTTTTTTTTAGTACAATAGGGGTTTTGGGGGAGATTCGAATCATAGACCTCTTGGTCTTTAATGTATCCAATATGTCAGTTGAGCTATGTTCACTTTGGCAAGGACCTCGTGACTTGAAAGCCACGCAAAGCGCTTCTTGCCCCCTTTTTTTTTAATTACAACATTAATTTACATTTATTTTGATGGAAGACTCTACGTATATTTTCTTGTTAAATTAGGAACTATTTATGAGGGTCTTATCAAACTATAAGGATTAATTCTAACATTTAAAATTGTAGGAACTAGCCAAAGTGAGCATAACTCAGCGGTAATTGACATGTACTCTCGACCAAGAGGTCAAAGGTTCAATTTCCCCCATCCCCAAATATGTTGAACTCAAAAAAAAAAAAAAAAAAAATTATAGGAACTAAATTCTAACTTCCTCAAAACCACAAGGACCAAATTTGTAATTTAACATATAATTTTTCAATGTCTATAAATTAGTCTTTGCAACACAAGCCATTCAACTTTGATGGGCTAAATTGTGCAAAGTCAACTTTATTTCACCATAGGGGCCAAATTTATAATTTAACCTATATTTTTTCTATGTTTGTAAATTAGTCTTTGCAACACAAGTCATTCAACTTTGATGGGCTAAACTATGCAATGTCAACTTTATATTGGAGTGACGTAAATTACATATCTTATATATGTACACATGTAAATAAATGTATTCTTACAATATTAATTTTGATTACAAAGTATAAATTGTTATAGCCAGTGTCGCAACGTCATCACGACGCGGAGCGGCCGACGTCCTCTCCTAGGAGTCTCTTTCGAGGTAAAAGATTTGGAGTCGCCACCAATCATTATAAGGTGTGATTGGTCACCTATTTTAGAGGAAAAGGGTAGTTTATGAAACCAGAAATTAGGCTCGGGAGTCGATTGAGTGTAGAGAAGGTGTTAGCACCCCTACAACACCCGTTTTAGAAAAACGGTTACCACATTTTATTTCAAAATTATCCTTTTATTTAATAGTCCGAAAATAAATATTTTTATGTTTTATTTTGAATGTCCCAAAATTTATTAATTCACATTTTAAAATAAAATATGAACTAATAACTATGAGTGGCTCAGGGCCATTAGAAAAACTTGGAATTTATTTTGATATTTCAAAACAAATTCCTTATTTTATAAAAACAAATTACTTACGAAAGAATTTAAAACAAATGGTTCTTATTTCAGAAATCCAATTTTAAAGGAGGCAATTTATTTTATTTCAAACTTTTATTGCCAAAATGTAATTTTGATGAATTGGAAGGTTTTTATTTCAGAAATCCAATTTTAAAGGGGCAAATTTGTTTTATTTCAAACTTATGTTGCCAAAATGTAATTTTGATAAATTGGAAGGTTCTTATTTCAGAAATCCAATTTTAAAGGGGCAAATTTGTTTTATTTCAAACTTTTGTTGCCAAAGTGTAATTTTGATAAATTGGAAGGTTCTTATTTCAGAAATCCAATTTTAAAGGGGCAAATTTGTTTTATTTCAAACTTTTGTTGCCAAAATGTAATTTTGATAAATTGGAAGGTTCTTATTTCAGAAATCCAATTTTAAAGGGGCAAATTTGTTTTATTTCAAACTTTTGTTGCCAAAATGTAATTTTGATAAATTGGAAGGTTCTTATTTCAGAAATCCAATTTTAAAGGGGCAAATTTGTTTTATTTCAAACTTTTGTTGCCAAAGTGTAATTTTTATAAATTGGAAGGTTCTTATTTCAGAAATCCAATTTTAAAGGGGCAAATTTGTTTTATTTCAAACTTTTGTTGCCAAAGTGTAATTTTGATAAATTGGAAGGTTCTTATTTCAGAAATCCAATTTTAAAGGGGCAAATTTGTTTTATTTCAAACTTTTGTTGCCAAAATGCAATTTTGAGAAAATTTCAATGAGATTGAATAAATTTTGACTAATTGGGTCGTTCCCAGGTAGAGGTGTTCCCTTTGGTCAGCTTAAATACCTCAGCCTAGACAGAACGTTGAGTCCCGCATAATCAAATTTTATTCTAAACTCATTAATTAGTTATAACTTGAGAGCTCATTTAGAAAATCTAAGTTAGAAACAAATTAAAACTTCACTTTAGTTGGAATCAAATTAGAAATAAATCAATTGAAACTAAACTGAAATTTTATTTAGAAATTCCCAAATCAAGTCAAATCCATATGAAATAATCAAATGGAAAAATCTAAGCAATTTGCAAATTAAGCAAATTAGGCAATTTGTAATTTAATTCAAATCAAAATGAAACAATCAAATAGCAAAATTTAAGCAACTTGCAAATTAAGCAAATTAAACCATTTGCAATTTAATTCAAATTGAGATGAAACAAATCAAATTTCCATTCAAGTCAAATACCAAAATGAACAACATGTCACAAATCAATTTGCAAATTAAACAATAAACCAAGAGTCAATTTACAAATTAAACAACAAACCATGATTCAATTTACAAATTAAACAACAAATCATGAATCAATTTACAAATAAAACAACAAGTATGGACCAATTTAAGAACACACATGCTATTATCAAATTAATAATTAAATCAACATGTTATATGGAAGCTAAAAAGTAAACATACAATTATGGGCAGGATCAAAATTAAACCAAAGTATGATGGGCAAATTAGGAAACAAAGATATGAAATCATGGTTAACTTGAAATTTAAACAACAAAATAGGGGCAACTTAGGAATTAAATACAATTTATGAAGGTCAAAAGGGAGAAAAGCTCTCTCCCTTCACCCACACCCTCTCTTTCTTCTACCTTCTTCTTCCAGACGTGGATGTTCAATTTTCTTGCCAAGAATGTTCACTAGAGGGCGTCGAATTCGTCAGGTTACCGCCGGATTAGGACTCACCGAAGAAGTGGAAGTTTGAATCTGGGTAAAGGAAAGAAGAAGATGAAGAGAGCTTCATGGATTGATGTGCTTGGAGAGAGAAAGTGGGGGTTTTAGAGAGAGAAAGTGGGGTTTTAGAGTCGAAAATTGTTTTGGATCAAATTTCTCCACTTCCTTTTGCTAAAATCCATTCATTCTTCAATACCTCTTCCTTCTTTTCCTCCTCTATGTGATGTTTCTCTCTGTGTCTTTAAAAAAATTCCCAATCTCCCCCTTTTATAAGAAGCAACACTCCTTAAATTAGTATGGTAAGTAGAGAAATGAGAGTTAGTGGTAATGAGGGAGAGAAAATTGGGGAGAAAGAAATGAGATAGTGGGAAGAATGAGAAAATTGGGGAAGACTAAACTAATTTGTGAAAACAAATTTTGAGAAAAAGGAAAAATAATAATAATAATAATTGGAAAGAAAGAAAAAGAGAAAAAAAAAATCAAAAATCAAAAATCAAAAAGGATAAAATTAAATAAAATCAAAATAAAAAATCATAACAAAATTAATAAACACAAGCTTTAAACAAAGCTTGGAGAAAAATGAAAATAAAACAAAAACGAACCAAAGTAAACACAAACCATAAATTAAAATCAAATTAAATCGAAGTATAAAAATTAACGGACCAAATACGGTATCTACAGCCAGTCCTAAGTATAGTTCAATTGATTAAGGCATATACTTTCGACCCAAAAGTTAAAGGTTCGAATCATCCCACGGGCCCACCCCACATGTTGAACTCTAGAAAAAACTCAAGAAAAACAAAAGTATAAGACTAAGTTGCTATCGATTGACAGCCAATGTATACAATAACACTAAGGAAGACCAAAATTTCAAAAGAAAACGGAAAAAAGAAAAGAAAAAGAAAAAGAAGAAGAAACACTAAATAACGATATCAAATGCATTATTTTGATGTTTCGGTTAAAGTAGAGTTTCCAATTGGTAACGTATTCTAGTGAATAGAATATATACCATTTGAATGATCATATTTTCTTTTACCTATAAAAGAGTCGTAATGATCTAATGTGTTTTAGATGTGACGTTACACCTATAGAAATATGATGGTTATTGTTTTGGTGTGAACTTTGTTTTGTATTAGGTCATATGGTCCCACTTAGATTCAATGACTAATAACTAATGTGTAGACTTTGTATAGAGGACCACATTGAGGAGAGACCATGTTCTTGTGGAGCCTCTTGAGCTTATTCTCTCTTACATGAGTGTCGTACGCAAGATTTTTTAAGTAATTGAACTGACCTACCTCACAATCATTTGGTAGTATATTGAACTTACGTAGTCTAGAGTGGAATTAGTGAAAGGCAAAAGTTGATTTATGCTCTACATTAGAATTCATTCAACCTCCTTTAATTGCAAAAATATATATCGAGAAATTTTGCAATTAAACTTAATTAATTTTTTTATAGAAAGATTCAGCCTCTTAGTCAAGAAGATGTACCTTAACTAATTTGAGCTAATTTAGATAAGATGGAAAGATTAATTTCTTTATCAAGAGCATATATGTCTTTAACTAGTTTTACTATTTCAAATTCGCCGCCAACTTTTGTTATTATTATTTTTTTAAAAAATAATAATATAATTTTGCATTTTCATGAATGGATATTATTAAACAAATTGAGTAGACTAAACTCTACCCAAAGTTTAAAATGTCGATGTCGACGGATTCGACGAAAATGTCAAAGTCTCAATTTTATGAAAATTCAAAAAAATATTTAAATTAATAAATAAACATGTTACACTTTTTAAATGAGATAAAATACTTGTTATAATATTATATTCACATTAAGTTACATTTTTTTTTTTAATCTTTCATCAATTTTATACGGTAAAGTAGAAATGTCGATTCCTTCCTTGAGTCGATGTCGAACCCATGAAAATGTGAAAATATAGATGAAAATGTCAACATGCCGACGAAATTTAATACCATATTTCCACCACGTTTAATTGGCCAAAGATACATAAAGATAAAACACAAATGCCCCACAACTTTGTAGGCATCTTGAAAGCCTTTTCATATTATTAAAACCCAAAGGCCTTGTCTTGACCTTATGTACAAAACATTTGAAAAAAGGGGGAGACATCAAAATAGGACCATTCTTCAATCTTTCCCTCTTCCCATTATATACACAAGCAACCACCACCATTGGATGATGTTGATAGATTAGGGACCAATTCTATTAACAAAATATGTTCCTTCCCAAGAATTTCATTTAAATGTACGGATTGATATGCGATGAATAATCTCGAATGCCGGCTCCTTCCCATCCCATCCATTCCTCCCACAAGTCCCAATCCGGATCCTCCATTCCTCTCATCGGTTCGTCGACCCCTTCGTCGTATGTCTCGTACGTCTCAATTGGCGTCGATATACCTCTTAAATTATTCATCACAATCTGTTTGACAAAATCAAACATCATTGGTAAGAAGAACGATAATTTATCAATTTAAATTTGATCAACTCGATGATATATATTTTAACTAGGTCATTATATTATGATTGGACTAATATGAAAAAGACATGGCGACAAATAATTATAGCAAAGTCTATGAAACTGACATCAAAACACTCCATTTCACACGTTATAATATCAACAGTAGAATCCCAAAGAAACAGTCAAATTCAAATTATTTTGACCAAAAATACATAATTAATTAGTTATTGCCACAGCTACTCAATTATTATTTTTTTATTTAAAAAAAAAAAACCGATACCATCCAATAATTGATCCGATTTTTAATATATATTTTAATGGAAAAAAAAAGCATAATTAATTAGGGCTTCGATCACGTACATCGTAGGCTTCATTGATTTGATGAAATTGCACGCCACAATTACTTCCTCTGCAAACGTCAGGATGATACTGAAAAAATCGATCAAATTCAATCAATCAGATGAACAAATCCAGAAAAAAGGAGAGAGAAATCGAGAGAGAAATTGAACCTGAAGAGCGAGTTGACGGAAGGCTTTTTTGACCTCAGATTCAGAGGCGCCAGGGTGAATCCGAAGAGTCTGGTAGGGATCGACCACAGAAGAAGAGGAATAAGAAGAACAAGAAACCCTAACTTGATTCCTGGAACACCGATGATCCTTCTTCGGCCGATTTCGTTGGCGAATCCACGACGAGGACGACGAAGAGCCGCTCCGGCAGATGATTCCAGCAGTAGAAACGGACGCCATTGACAAGAAGAAAAACCTTCAAAAACAGGAGAATCGGAGGCAAAAGCAATGGAAGAAAAAGGATTTTGAAAGTGGATATCGGAGGAATTGGGAAAAGGGGAAAGGGGGGGGATAAATAGAATTGAAGAGGAAGGGGATTTTAGATTCGGAGGGTGTGGAGAGGCGAGATCGTCGGTCCTTATCCAATGGGCCAAATTTTAGAGAGAGAGAATCAGAGATGACGTGTCCCTTGGAGATGGAGTCGAGGAGAGAGACTCGTGTTCTTATCTGTTATGTTCGTTTGTATAATTGGTCCTAGTCATCCTCAACTCACCCTTTTCCTATTTCTTACCCCTTTTTTGCCCTTTTCCTTTTGGCATATTCCATTCCAATTCCAACCCCCTCTTTTTTTTTTTATCATTTTTACTTTTTACCGGGGTTTGGTGGCAAATGAGCGACAACTTAGAATTAGTTTTCTTAAGGTTAAAATATTATTTTGGTCTCTGGACTTTGAGCTTTATTTAATTTTAGTTTTTATATTTTTAAATATCTAATTTTAGTCCATGTACTTTCAATAAAGCTTAAAATTTGTCCTTACTATTAGTTTATGGTTAATTTTTCTTAAAAAAAAATTAGTCTTTATTAACTTTTCTTCTATAAATTTTGAAAATATGTTCACATGGTGTCTTTTCTTGTATTAAAATTATTATTATTATTTAACCAATTTTGATAAAAAAAAAAAAAAAAACTTCAAACTTGTCATAAGGACCAATTTTAAGCTTTATTGAAAGTACAGGGACTAAAATTGGACATTTGAAAGTACATAGACCAGAATGAAATAAAGCTCAAAGTACAGGGACCAAAATGGTATTTTAACCTTTTCTTAAACATCCTAGGTTAAATTGACTATTTTACCGCCGTAATATATATATATATATATTTGTGAGTCTTTGAGTCAGGTGTGAGTTTTATGTGCAGCTGTACTAGTCTGATCTAATCACCGTCTAATTCTTTCACATTTAGCTGTAAAAAATTTGTGAATTTTAACATTCTAGTTAAGGAATCAATTACTATTTTAAAGGTTGATCGATAGTTTGATTTTCCTTCTTTATAATTGTTGAAGTCAAAATAATTATAAGTGGCTACCGTATGAATGTTTGAATGAGTGTTAAATTTTCCGTTGACATGTCAACATTTCTATATTTTGATGGGTTTGATATTGACATAAGAGATGAATGAATATTTTTACTTTATTATTAAAAATTGATGAAATATATATATTAAAAAAGTATATCAATAAGGTCTTGTTTGATAATCATTTGATTTTTGGTTTTTTATTTTTAAAAATTAAGCTTATAAATAATACTTCTGTCTATGAATTTTCTTGTTTTATTCTCTACTTTTTACATATGTTTTCAAAAACTAAGTCAAGTTTTGAAAACTAAAAAATAAATAGTTTTAAAAAACTTGCTTTTGTTTTTTTAAATTTGGCTAAAAACTCAAATGTTTCTTTAAGAAAAATGAAAACCATGGTAGAGAAGAAGAAATTCCTTGTAGAGAAATTGTGAGAAAACAAACATAATTTTCAAAAACCAAATGGTCACCAAATGAGGCTTAAGAGATCAACCAGCGGTGCAGTACGATGGCTCACTAGCTCGCTTGCCAAGTGTCATGGTCATGCTTGCCCAAGGCATGTTGCATGTGGCCGCATGCCCATTTCAACCCATTTTTTATTATGATTTCATGTTATGTCTTTCATTTAGCATTGTAGTTTACTTTCCTTGTAATTTTGTTGGCATATGACTCCTCGCCATTTTCATGTTCAAGCCTATCATAGGCATAAATCCTATATTGTACTATAGGGAGATGCGACTAGTTGTCAATTCTTCCCACTCGGAGTTATATGCTATTTAAGTCGTTGTTGTCCCTTACTTGCTTACTAGTGTATAACAATTTTTTTCTCAAATGTTTTCAAATGATTTCTCTCTTACGTTTTTGAAGGGAATAATCGAATTAAACTCATAGCAGAAGCATTGGAATCGACTTTGATTTTATTTAGAATTAAACAATAAAAATCAAGGTTAAGTAAAACATACCTTGAAAATAATATGGAGATATTTTCTGGCAGTTCTTTACTTCTCGTGTTTCAAGACTTCTACAAATGTCTTCCTTGCTATGACTCGAACACAGGATCAAGGCTTGTGGGAGCCTTTTGAAAGAAAATCCATAAGGGATTGAAGAGGAAGAGGTCTAGAGAGAATTATCTAATTCTCTATTGAGGAGATGTGTGTTGTGTCTAATAGCTCAACCCAAGGGTCCTATATATAGAGACCAAAGGAAAATTTTTGCCATAATTAAAATATTATATTTTAATATTTAATATATTAAAATATATCTTATACTTATTTGAATCTTATTCAAATCTCCTACGATATTTATTTATTTGAATCTTATTCAAATTTTATAAATATATTTTCTTTAATGTATCTAATATACATTAATTATTTTAATATTTAATGTATTAAATTCAATAACTATATTTTTCTCTTTTATATTTAATATATCTAATATATTAAATATTAATTTGAACATTTCAAATTTTTCTTTCAACTAAATTGATCTTTTAGTGTTACTATAAGTTAGCAAGGGAACTTTATGGACCTATAGGTTATAAGCTCCAATGGTACAAAATAAATAAATTAAACTATTTAATTAATTAATTTTCATTCATTAACTATAGGTCACTCAACTATAGACCTAGAGTTGCACTCTTATGCACTGTACGACAAGTTGTGTCCATATATATAATCACTACATGCAAGTCGATCCTTCACGAGTTGTTCGTAATTACAGCTAGGTCAAAAGTTCGTTTTACCCCTATGATTACATCTTACACCTTAAGTATCATTGATCCTCTAATGAATTATTTTTTATGATCCAACCATAAACTAAGTCCATCTCGGGCCAGTAAGAGGGTGGGGCCCCATTGTTTAAGTCCCGAAATCAGCACTTAAGGGAACTACTCATCTACTTACCCTATATGGGAATGAGTGAATTCAATTTTGTGATATTATGTTCCCAGCTCCCTATTTGGTCAAGTCCCCAAAATGTTAGGCATATTGAATCGGCTACAAAAGTCCCTCTCACCCATGTTAATCAAAGGACAAGCCCACACAGGCAGAAGTTCATAACTCACTCAGGATTAAGATCGAGCCACATATGATCATCCTGATAGAATATTAATCTTCTCAATTAACTGATTTATAAAGAGAGATTAAATATTTCGTGGTTCAGTCTTATACAAACTCATTGAATAAGATACCCCCACTCACATGTCTCCATATGAACGATTTGGATCAAATCATTTGTAACTATTACAAAGTGGTATGTATCAATAGTGTTACAAGGATAAGACACCAAACTTTATCCATATTCTATGACCCTTTGGGTTATTTCTTGAACACGACATATTATTCAAGATTACACTAATAACCTTGGATTTTTCATATAATGAATAATATTATATTGCAAATAAAATAATCAAAATTATTATAATTATTAAATAATTCATCAATTACTAGGCTTTAGGGTATAAATCTCAACAGTTTTAATAAAACCATTTTCTCTCGAAATGTGAGTGGATGTTAGACTCTACATTGAAGTTGTCCGCAACTTCTGATTTTCGTACGGTTGACTTGCTCGCTGAATTAAAGCAAGTGATGCACAATCGTTGTCTCGTTGCTAAAGAGTACGATCGTGACAAGTGGTATCAGAGTCGAGTTGGCTCATTGAAGTAATCATGTCCATGACTAAACAATTGGGCAAGGCCCATGTTGACCGATTGACTGAGATTGGAGAGCAAATGATCTTCCTGATAGAAGTTCCTGATAGTGTTCGATGTTTGGAATCTCGCTTGGATGAGATTGTTACCAAAGCCAACATGATTGACACGATAGATGGTCGCCTAGACGGGATGCCCATCCAAGAATTGATGATGAGGGTTGAGGCCTTAGAAGATAAAGCCACACGACCCGTTGGTTTCGAGCATGGGGATAGCTCATCAGGCTCTATTGCCCAAATTAAGGAGTGTGTCGAAGGTCTAGATAATGCTAAAAAATAAATAGCTCAGATGGTGTCTGAACTTTCTGAAGATGTGAGAGCTGTCATCGATATTGTTAGAGCAGATGTGGCGAATTTGAGCGCCCGAGTGAATCTCACCATGAGAGCAATGAGAAATCAAGCATCGGTTGGGGGCGTGGTCCAATTAAATAAGGTGAAAATGCCCGAACCTAAGCCCTTTTGTGGGGCTCATGATGCAAAAGCCCTGGAGAACTTCATATTTGACATGGAGCAATACTTCAAGGCCACAAGTACAACATCCGAATATTCAAAAGTTACCTTGGCGACAATGCATCTGGTGGATGACGCCAAGCTATGGTGGAGATCAAGTTATATGGACATCCAAGAGGGGCGATGTACCATTGATATTAGCAAGACACAAGTTGAGAGAGTTAAAATATACTAGGACAATTTGAGAGTACGTAAAGCAGTTTGCTTGGCTGATTTTGGACATCCGAGACATGTATGAGAAGGATAAGTTCTTCTGTTTTGTTGAAGGGTTGCAATTGTGGGCCAAGTCCAGGCTTTATGAACAAAGAGTACAAAGCTTATTAGAAGCTTATGCGGCTGCAGAACATTTGTTCGATCTCACCAATGACTTAAGTAATGAGCAATCTCAATATGTGAGACGAAGTCAAACTTCACCAAGTAGAGACAATAGAAATTATCGACCTAGCTCTCCTATAAGTGGGTGAGGGAACGAGTGGAGAATTGAAAAGGGAGATCGAAGGCTTTTCTAACAAAAGGGGGGGAGATACATGACGAGTGTCAACTCGACAGTATAGTGCTAGTCAAAAGCCCCATTCCTGTTATCTGTGTCGGACGTCCCATCAAGTTTACGAATGCCCAAACAAAACAATTCTGAAAGCTTTCAAGCCTCGTTGGCAAGTACTTCAGGGGCGAAGGAGGAAACTTTTGAAGTAGAGACCCTACTTGAAGAAGATAAGGGCGACTCCAGCATTAGAGCCTTGAAATTCCTATCGGCCTTACGGAAGAAACTGGAAGGGACGAAGGAATCTACACCACGTGGTCTTATGTACGTCGATGCACGGATAAATCAGAAACCCATGAAAAGTACCATGGTTGACTCAAAAGCAACCCATAACTTTATGACTGAAGCAAAACCACGATTGTTGAACCTATGTTGGGTTAGAGACGTAGGAAATATCAAAGCTGTCAATTCAGCAGTCTTACCCATTTTGGATGTTGCACGAAGGGTGACAATGAAATTAGGTGCTTGGACTAGACAAGCAGACTTTGTGGTCGTCAAGATGAACAACTTCGACATTGTGTTAGGGATGAAGTTTCTTCTCGAACACAAGGTTATACCGATGTCACTGGCAGAATGTTTAATAATTACGAGGTCTAATCCAACCGTGGTCCACACCAAACAAAGACAACCGAGTGGGGTGAAATTGCTATCAGCTCTTTAGCTGAATAAGAGCCAAGACAAGTGTTGCGATGTCAGGTTCCATGTGCGTTGACCAACCTTGTGGAAGAAGGAATCATCAAGTTTATAATTCCCCTAAGGAATGGACCAAAGCCAGAAATTGCTCGAGAGTATTCAAAGGAAGCACTGGGGTGCACGAATGAATGAGTCAAGTAGCAACGACCCCCTTTATGGCATTAGCAGAGAGAATGCCTCTAGTAGTTAGTCAGCGTAGGAATGTGAAGAAGTTTTTAGAAAAGTGGAAGAGAAGCCAAGTCACAGAGGTCCGTTGGGAACACATTTGAGATTTGAAGACAGTTGCTCGTGAGACCGTTGAGTTCGAGTAAAGTCGGTTGACGGGGACATCAACCATTTAAGTGGGGGAGAATGTCACGGTCATGCTTGTCTAGGGCATGCCCATTTTAACCTCTTTTTATCATGTCTTTCATTTAGCATTGTAGTTTACTTTTCTTGTAATTTTGTTGGGGTATGACTCCTCGTCATTTTCATGCTTAAGCTTGTCATAGGCATAAATCCTAGAATGTACTATAGGAAGATGCGATTAGTTGTCAATTCTTCATACTCGAAGTTATATGTCATTTAAGTCGTTTTTGTCCCTTACTTGCTTACTAGTGTATAATAAACTTTTTTTTCAAATGTTTTTAAATGTTTTCTCTCTCATGTTTTAATAAAACAATTTTCTCTTGAAATGTGATCGGAGGCTAGATCTTACACCGAAGTTATCTGCAACTTTCGATTTTCGTATGAATGACTTACTCGTTGGGTTAGAATAAATGTCGCACAATCGTTGTCCCATTGTAAAAGAGTACGATTGTGACACCATGCTCGTAAACCAAAACGACTAAGATTTGAGTTGAAGACCACCTCCACTGGGTGAATGCCATCATCTCTTCTGATGCTCACCACGTACTCAGTTTTCATTAATGTTCTATTGTTCTTCTTTTCTTTCTTTGTTGTTATTAAAAACAAATGATGGGGCATGGGATATTAATAATAATAAATTTTAATTTATTTAAAAAAATTGTGAAATAGGTTGTTTGTTAATTTAAATATTTTAATAATTTTTTTAGGACTATTCATTCACATCAACATTTTATCAATATTTTTACTGATATCTTTGTAAATTTAAAATCTCAACATTTTTATTGACACCAAAATTTAAAACCTTTTCATTTTCTCAAATTTGATTATTCGGCTAATGTATTAATAATCTTTTAAAAAGTGGAAGGTTTGAATTTTCAAAGTCATTTTCACTTTTTTTTTTCACATATCTTAATGCCCATTAGTATGACTCATGATCATTTTTTTCAATGGTAATTTTCATATTCTATTAATTATTTAGAGTTCAATTACGATTTGTTTTAATTTTGAAATGTATTTATCTTTATTCTATGTTATTGACATCTGTTGATGAAACATCCAACCTGATCATCTACATCGGTGAAGATAAATAGTATTCCTCTCCAAAGTCAATAACCAAACATTTATATTTTGATTTTTAAACATTTAATTTTAAGACTTCGTTTGATAACTATTTAGTTTTTTAAAATTGTATTTATTTTCCTGTCATTTTTTTACAGTGAGTTTCATATTTCTTAAGGAAACATTTGAATTATTAGTCAAATTCAAAAAACAAAAACAAGTTTTCAAAAATATTTTTTTTTCTAGTTTTCAAAACTTGACTTAATTTTTAAAAATACATGTAAGAAGTAGATACAAAGTATGGAAACTCATACATAGAAGTATTATTTATAGATTTAATTTTCAAAAACCAACTTTTCTAGGCTCTTAATGAATGTTTCTTTTGTTTTTTTTTAAGTAGTTTATTAATTTTTAAAAATTTGTATGAAGTAATATATAATTGAAAAATATAATTTAATTTTGTAATATTTGATTAAATCTTCCCTCATATAAAATTCTAAAATAATTTTTTTCGAAAAAGAAAAAAGAAAGCGGCAGAGTAATGAGTTATCCATTGACAATTAATGTTTTAAATTTATATAGGTAAGTGGAATTTATTGAAAATCTGTAACGGTGGATGATTATGGGATCTTGTCAATATCCTAATTCCAAAACACGATTAGGCATTTAATTTCCACTTTTCAAAAGATTTTTTTCATTTATTTTGCCCTTCAAAAGAAATAAATTATTGGTGGTCATAACCATCACCTATTAAAAGTTGGGTAAAGATTCAAAACTTGTATCGTGATTTCTCTTTCCTACATTTACTGATCTAAAATTATTAGTCACATTGTAACAATCTTTTACCATTAATTTTCTTGTAAAAGTCGGAAACCTTTAATTTCTTTAGTTCAACAATTGGGAGATGAAATATTGATACATGAACTTTAAGATGATAATAAATATCTTATCTATTCGAATTTTGACGATGAGAAAATATTTATATTTTTAATAAAAAATTAAATTACAAATTTAGTCATTGAACTTTCAAGCTTGTATCTAAAATGTTCATGAACTTTAAAAAGTGTTTGATAGGTTATTTGGATTGAACCATCGATCTTTGGAATAGTAATTGATGCTTTATCCATTGAGTTATGCTCAAATTAATTGTTTAATAGATTATTGAACTTTCAATTTTGTGTCTTATAGATCCATAAACTTTAAAAATATCTAATGAGTTTATGAACTTTTAATTTTGTATCTAATAGGTCCCTAATATATTCAAAAAAAATTAAAACTAATTGACCTATTGGATATAAAATTGAATTTTATGTATACTAAGACCCTAAATTTTAAATTTTGTATCTAGTAGGTCTATGAATCAAAACGTCAAATATGTCAATAACATCCAAAGTGAACATAACTTAACGGTAATTGACATGTACTATTTCTCATGAGGTCGGAGGTTCAAATCTCTATACCCACATTTGTTGTACTAAAAAAAATTAATAACTTATTAGATACAAAATTGAAAATTTAGAGACTTATTATATATAAAATTAAAATATTAAAGACTTATTAGACATTTTTTAAAGTTCAAATGACTTCTAAGAAATTTAGGGTTTATTTGGTAGGCAATTTGGATTTTATTATATGTTTTCAGATTCATGAGTTCCGTGAATATTCACTTGCTATATGTGTTTTCGAAAACTGTTTCTAAATTCTGTTATCCAAATAATGAAAATCCTAAAAACAATATTTTTATGTTTTTATTGTATCAAATTTTGAATTTGAAAATTTAAAATGTATAATTATATTTAAAAGATAAAAACTTTATTAAATATAGTATTTTCGGTTATAAACTCAACTTATTTTTATTAAATTAAAAAATATATAATATAGTTATTATAAATTATATAATATTGTAAAATAATAATTACATAACATTTATAAAAAAAAACATGTTCATAAATTAATTAATAATAGTTTATATTTAATCTAATATTTAATTGGCAACTATAACTAATTTCATGGTCTATAAATATATTATCAAACACATTTTGAACGATTGTTTAAATTAGAATGTAATTTTTAAATCTACTACCAAACACATATATGAAAATATAGCATACAATTCTATTTTTATTGAATCTTTTATTTTTAAATTTATGTTTTCAAATCAAGAACCAAATGGGATCTTAATTTAAAAATATTCAAAAATTTATTAGAGACAAACTTAAAAGTTGGATAATTAACTTGTAATTGAACCAAAAACAAATACAAGTCGATCGGTTGAACGGTTTTTGGTTTAATGTTTTAGAAGTCCCAAGAAAAAAAAAACAAAACAGAAACAGAATTTTTTGTTTTCTTGTCGAAGCAAAGCACCGTCAAAAAAGTAAATTTGCCCAACAAAAAAAATAATAATAATAAATAAAAATAAACTTATGGAGAAAAGGATAAAACGTGGCGGCCATGAAGATACGTGGCGTACGGCACATCTTTTAATGGTCTGAAAGGAAAGGCCAGACACGTCATCACGCATGCAAATCTCGTGCTCTGTCAGACTTAAAAAAAAAAAAAGATAATGTGTTAATTAAAAAAAGAGAGAGAGAGAGAGAAAATAAAAGATAAATGCATTTTCTATTTTAAAGTAATTTAAAAATGTCACCGCTGTTGTGAAACTGAAACGGTCGGGTTGGATTCCTTTTTTGCAGTGTAACCGCGTATGAAAACGCACCGTTTTGAACGAGTAAACGAGATCCAGCCTTGGGATACGAGAGTCTAGATTAATGTAACTGACACGTGTATCATATGCAACTTGCAATTTGAATTTCAACGGTTGAAATGTTTGTTACTTATATATCGCCTACTAATTTTGAAAAAATAAAATAAAATTCTCCGACGATTTTGGGTAGGGTTTAGTGAATAAAATATACAAAAAAAAAAAAAAAAAAAAAAGACCCTAAACTTCTAAAGTTGTATCAATTTAGACTCTAAACTTTCAATTTCATCAAATTGAATTCCAAACTTAAATAAATGTTGCAATTTTTACTCTCAATTCAAAATTCACTAATTTACACACTAATTTTAACAAAAAACAGTGTAAAAACCCTCATAAACTTATTAATTTTAATAAAATAAAATTTTACACAAATATAAGTTTGATCAATGAACAAATTAACTATTAAAAAATTTTGCCAAAATTTATAAATTTCAACAAAAAAAAAAAAACTCACTTCTAATGTCGTTTTTCTTACTACTACAAATTTTATTATAGACCATAGTTGATTTTAAATATTAGATTATGGTTTCTCAGATAACCATAGTCTATTGTGTTTGTAATTGTTCGAACCGTGGTCTAAAACAAAAGTATTTGTTTATAGACTACTATTTTTTTTCAAATGTGGTCTAAAACAAATTATAGACTATATTTAAAAAAAGAAAAAACTATAGTATAAAATCTAGCTTTAGACAATAGCTTAAAAAAATCAATCTAAAATCTAGCTATGCACCACATTTTAAATAAACCATGGTCTAAAATTTAACTTTACACCACGGTTTTTTAAACCATGGACTAAAACCTAGCTTTACACCATGGTTTAAAAAAACTACGGTCTAAAATCTAGCTTTACACCACAGTTTTAAAAAATTATGGTCTAAAATTTAGCTCTATGCCACGGTTGAAGAAAATCATGGTCTAAAATCTACGTTTACACCACAGTTTAAAATAATCATGGTGTAAAATTTAACTTTACACTAAAAATTTTTAAACCATGGTGTAAAATCCAAGTTTACACCACGGTTAAAAAAATCATGGTCTAAAATTTTGCTTTACGCCGCAATTTAAAATAACTATGGTGTAAAATTTAACTTTACACCATATTTTTTAAAACCATAGTCTAAAATCTAGCTTTACACCATGGTTTAAAAAGACCATGGTCTAAAATTTATCTTCACACCACAATTCAAGAAAACCATGGTCTAAAATCTAACTTTACACCATAGTTTTAAACCATGGTGTAAAATTTAACTTTACACCACAATTTTTTAAACTATGGTCTAAAATCTAGCCTTACACCACAATTTAAAAAACTAAAGTCTAAAATTTAACTTTACACTATAGTTCAAGAAAACCGTGATCTAAAATCTAGCTTCACACAATAGTTGAAAAAATCATGGTGTAAAATCTTGCTTTACACCACAGTTTAAAAAAAACGATGCTCTAAAATCTAGTTTTACACTATGATTTAAAAAATTGTAGTCCATCATTTGGCTTCCTTCCACAGTTATAAAAACTCACAGTCTAATTATTAATCTACTTTGACCACGGGCAAAACAAATGTTGAAAATTTAACCATAAAACAAAGATCATGGCCTAAAGAAAACAATAGTTTTAAATTTAACTATACACTAATTAGTTAAAATAAAAATCTCCCACCCCAAATATTGTTAAAAAAAAAATCCAACTATATATCATAATTGTCTTCTATTTATCGTTATCTAAATTGTAACTATATCTTAACTAATAAACTGAAGCAAAAAAGGGAAGAGAGAGAGAGTAAAGAATGTAAAAACCAATTATAGATTGTGGTTAAAAAACCTATAGTCTAAACTCGCATATCAAAAAAAAAAAAAAACTCTTAAATTTAAATTCTGATTAAAATTTTGAAATTTGACACCTTTTTTTTTTCTTTCCCTGAAAAGACATATTATCTAATTTTTAATTAAAAAAATATTAAAATATACAATGAGCTTTCCCTGAGTGTTTCAACTTTTATCACAAACTTTCAAAATTCATCAAATTTGCACCTTAAATTAGTGTTGCAATCTATACCTTAAACTTAATTTATTAATCTATGTGCATTGATCAAATTTAATTTTTTGAAAATTTTAAATTTTATCTAAATTAATAAGTTTTTGGAGGGTTTTTCTTTTTCTTTTTCTTTTTTTTATAAAAATTATTGGTTGAATTAGCAGAAATTGAATGGAAAGTAAAAATTGAAACAATTGTGTAAGTTAAGGGTTCAATTTGATGAAATTGAAAGTTTAAGGTAAAAATGGATCCATCTTGTCAAGGTTAGAGATAAAAAAAAAAATTTACCTCGTGAAATTTTATATTAATTAAAAATATTATGTTTGTGTGTGTGTACATATAAAGTTTAGATTTGTATTCTTTATAATAAAAACTAATAAAATTTAAATATTCAACTTAATAATAATTTATAATTTAAAAATAATTGTTTAAAATGTTAGATGCTTTCCATTTATATTTTGTTTTTTGTTTGCTCTAAATTATTTGTTAAGTATTAAGAGAAATAAGTGTAATCTTTTATAAAAAAAAAAATTAAACTACTATGATATTAATTATTTAAAAATAAAATAGTTGCATTCCGCTAATCAATTTGATAAAGTAAGAGATAAAATTTGTTGCATTTAGCTAATCAATTGGAAAAAGTAGGAGATAGAATTTGGTTATGTTAGAAAGATGCTAGATATATATAACAAATCTTAGATTCTTAATTTTGAATGATGAAATTGAACTATAAAAATTTGTTAAAAAGAAGCATCTGATTCTATAATTTCTTTTTTATTAATATTATTAGTTTACAAACTTATTATATAAAAATATTACAGGTTTCAAACTATTTAGAAAAATATTGTACTTTTCATTAGTTGGATCAATGTCATCCCTTGAAGAGACGACCTTGAACACTTGGCTGAAGGTTGTCTCTTCAAAAGACGACTTTTGCTGTGTTTTATAAAAAAGAAAAAAAAATACACATGTACAAGTCGTCTCTTGACAACTTGTGCCAACATATACACAAAAACATGAATGGCTAAGTATTTGGCTTAACATCTAAGGATGCTTGAGTTCGAATTGTGACCTATGCAAGTGTTTTATTTTATTTTATTTCATTTAGCTTTTTCTTTGAATTTTTTTTTTTAAATTTTTAGGATGCTTTTTTTTTCTTCTTTTTTATTTAAAAAATTGAAATTTAAATAGAAATATTTTCTCTTCTCTTATAAAATAAAATAATTACTAATATAAATAGCTATAATTAATGTACCAATTCATTTTATAATATATACTAAAAAAATCATCTAATAATATTTATTTATGATTGATTATAATTTTTTTGGAAGTGTTTTTTTTTTTTTTTAAAATTTCATTTAGCTTTTTCCTTGAGTATTTTTTTTCTATGTTTTAGGACAATCTATTTTTTCTTTTTTTTATTATTTAAATAATTAAAATTTTCTTTGAAATATTTTCTCTTCTCTTATAAAATAAAATAATTACTAATATAAATAGCTATAATTAATGTGCCAATTCATTTTATAATATTTATTTATGATTGATTATAGTTTTTTTAGAAAAATAATTATGATATTTCTTCTCAGATATGTTGCATATTGTCCACCCTTCTTATTGTCTATAATCTTCCATGCCAAGACTCAATACATTCATCTGACTTAACACAAAATCAAAGAGGAAAAATGAGATAAAAAGTTACTATCAATGAATTTAAATAATATAGGAAGATATCAAAAACTCACATCAAGAACTTATATAATATCAACAATTTTAAGAGTTTGATCACGACATTCAACAACATTTGTCACACATGTGTAGAACAAACCTCACAAGTATCCATTCTTGTAGATGTGCTCAAAGTTGTGGTGGCAATAGGGAAAAGTGTATCAATTGGTACATAAATGCTACAAAAGAAACATATATGTTGAATTTGAAATATATGTTGTTAATGTTGGGAAAAAGTGTATCGATTGGCACATAATGGTACAAAAAATTATGTTTTTTTTTTCTTTTTATACATGGATTGCACTTGCCGCGAATGGATACCCCAATTTGGTGTGTAACCACCTCCACCCGTATAGTCGAGTCTCGTGGGCATAAATTGTACCTAGTCGAATTTTCTCAACAGACACCTAGAATGGATGCACCAATTCGATGTGTAAACCACCTCCACCCAACACAGTCACATCCCGTTGGCATAAATTGCATCTATTCAAATTTTTTCAACGGACACTTAGACTCAAAGAATCATGTCCCATCAACAAAGAGCAAAATAAGAATTTACTAAAAATGTAAGGGCAAAAGAGGAAAGTAAAGATTTTCCTCCATAACTCCATTTATATATACTAGTCAGAAACATGTGCGATGCACGTGAAATCGTGTGGTTTTAATTTAAAGTAAAAAAAATAAATTTGTTAATTAAAAATTTAAACCTTATCATTAGATATTATTTTAAATTATAAAATACTAAAATAATGTTATGGAAACATTAAATTATCAATATATTTTGATGTGATTGCACCATACTACTTTATATTAAATCATTCATATTAATTTTATTGAAAATTAAAAGTGAATCGAGTCATACCACAATTTACCGTGTTATGAGATTCAATTTCACCATCTTTCATTGAAAATTATAAATACACTAAGTAATTTATAAATATTTAAAATGTTAGTATAAAATAGGTAGAGTAGGTTGGAAGGTAAAATCACATTTTTAAGAATTAACCTTTTAAGAGTTTCTTTCGAAAAGTATTTTTAGATTAATCTATTTTTTAAAAAGTAATTTTTATTTGTTAAAAGTTAAATGATTATATAGATAAAAAGAGAGAGAGAGAGAGAGAAAACAAACGGTTTATTAGAGAAAATATTAGTGATACATACATACAAATAAGCCCAAATAATATAACGCCCAAAAAAACTAAAAGTTGAAGGCTAAAGCTGCTTCAGACTGTTTCTCTCTGAAAGCTCAATTTCAGCTCTTTGTAGTATCGATAAATTATTCAATGAGGCTGCCACAATGTGGTTGCCTTCTAATGATCGTTGGATGTGGATTCAATAATTTCCATGTTTCTTAATAATCATTGGATATAAATTCGACATACTTCTCTCTCTATATCCAACGGTGAAAAATTATCAGCCACATTGTTGCGGCCTCACCCAATAATTTCTCCCTTGTATCTCATTGGCATCTAAGTTCCAAATATACTGAGAAAGAGAATCTCCTCCCCTACAAACCAATATACATTTTCTTGCTTTGTAGGAATTCGACGTTTTAATGGAATATTTATCCATTAATTATTTAATAAGAAATGGAATATTTATCCATAAACTTCTTAGAATAAATCCATTTATACGTGGTCATGACTCATGACATTTCAATTGGATATATTCAAACGTTGACGTTTTATTATTTTAACACTTCGAAAAATACATTTCCAATTTTCAGATATTTTTTCTATTGCCTGCCGCACACAGATTTTTATTTTTAACATTTTCCTAAATATTATGGTTCTTTCAACACATCTGTCATTCAAATTAGCTTTAAAAAAGAACGATTGTCATTGAAAGATATAAGAATTTGCAGACATATATATTAAGGGACCAAATAAATTAAACATAATAAAATTTTAATGACTAAAAGTGAATTTATTTTTCAGTTAAATATATGTGTTTAGTCCCTAATGTTATTTGGGTATTTCCTTTTAATGTAGTCTCTATTCAAGTTTAAATTTAGTCACTTAGACCCCATTTGATAAGCATTTAATTTTTGGTTTATGAAAATTAAGCTTATAAACACCACTTCTACCTATAAGTTTTTTTTTGTTTTGTTATCTACTTTCTACTAAGGTTTTTAAAACCAAGTCAATTTTTTAAAACAAAAAAAAAGTAGTTTTTGGATTATGACTAAGAATTCAAATGTTTACTTTAAGATAAAAACTATTGTAGAGAAATCATTAGAAAACAAGTTTAATTTCCAAAAACCAAAAATCAAATGATTATCAAATGGGACTTAGGTTTTAAAATTTTTTCATTTAGTAATTTATTGTAATTTAGGTAAATATTGTAATTGATTTAGTAATTTAGGTGAATATTGTAATTGATTAATAAGAAACTTACATAGTATAATATTTAGAAGATCATCTAAGAAAAAAAAACTCAAAATTTCTACAAATTTCTTAAAAATTTGGAAGATAAATGAGAAACTTTGATTTCTTAGATGACTTTTTTTATTTTCTAAAGTTTCACTAATTTACCAAGTATTATGCCAGGTACATTTATCACCAACATGATGGGTTAAATTAAAAAATATTAAAACATAAGCGACTCAATTATTGTTATAAAAATTAGAGACTAAGTTTAAAAAAAAAAAAAAAAAAAAAGAAGCCAACACATTAAGGACTAGAACATATATCTAGCATAAATTTCATTATGTTTTTATTAAAATTGCAATTAAAAATATAATATTTTCATCAAAATTCATTTTCTTTTCTCATATTTTCTAATAAATAAATTGAAAAATAGTACCTCCATAAATAATTATCACAATATTTATCATATGTATGACGACCTACTATAAGATGTTGATGTCTTGTGTATAGAAATCATCATAACATTTATCGCACATGTATTATGACTTGATCGATGATAATGTCTCATGTATAGAAATTCATATTTTATATATATATATATATATATATATATATATATATATATATATATATATATATATATATATCATAAAATTCAAATATATAATGATTATGATTACATTGGATTCATGATTCAATAATTAGTTCAATGTTTGCTTGATAAAGGTGCTATATTTGCCAATCTGAACATAGTTCATTTGGTAAGACATTATACTTTGAACTATAGGTCAGAGATTCAAATTCCAACTCTATATATCGTTGAATTAAAAAAAAAGATAAAAAATGTTATGTTTACTATTTTTCACTTTTTGTTTTTTATTTTTGGAAACAAAATTATGGATGTATGATTTTTTTTTTCTTAATAATAGACATTCTTTTGTGTAAATTATATAAACACTATATTGGTTTTAATTTTCCGCTCAAAAACTACTCATTGTTAGAGTATTTAATATTATGTTATTTACTTTATGTTTATTTCCTATATGTACAAATTCATTGAGCCTTTTAGTCTTTGTATTTTGGCTATTATTTAAAGTTGTTTTATAACCTCACTTTAGTAAGGCTGACACCCTAATTCTATACAGCCTAGAACTGATAGTTCATTGCAATAATTAAATTACCCTTTATATTATTAAAAAATCTAGTATTTCATGATCACACTAAACAAGGTAATCACAATCATTGTTATTTGTATGAATCCTTTCCAAATTTATTCCTACATTATATTTCCGTTCCTCCAATCAACTAGCTACTCCCTTCACCAAATCGAAATATTACTAGATTAATTAGTTTTTTTAGTTCAACATGTGAGGTTAAAGATTCAAACATTTATCCTCTTAGACAATGATATATATCTTAATCAGTTGAGTTTGGCTCGTAGCCACCATTTACTTTTTAAAAATAGGTGGATAAAAATGTTATTATTAAACAATTTTTCTTTCTTATTCCTCAAACCTTTCTCACCTTTCTCTTCTTTAGATGAAAAGTTCTTGAAGAAAGATTCTCTTTCTTGGAAACATCCAAAGCAACTCGATCCCATCTCTCCTCCAATCTTTTTATTTTATCAAGAAAAGGATATATGTTGATAAAGATGCTTAGAAAATAAAAATAAAATTGTTATCAACCCAAACCAAAATTATCATTCTCAAACGGAACCAAGATCATTAATCATTCTTAATTTTTTAAATCAATAGCAAATTCAATATTTAACAAAATTTATTAACGATTTCTTATTCCTATTCTTAAAAGAACTCAAAACCACTATTCTCAAATCTTAAAACAAAAAACAGTAGTTCATCTAAACAAGGATAAATCAACCTATACATAAAAACAACTTTACAAAAATAGTTATCCTAATATGTTTATTAAAAAACTACTAAAATTGATTCAAATGGTTATCAATATACCTAAAGAAAATTTAGGATGTGTTTGACCTACTTTTCCATTTAAACACTTTTTCTTAAAATATATTAATAGAAATATTGTTATATCTTATATTTTTAAGAAATTACTTTAAATAATAATTTGTTTGGGTTACATTAAATTTAAAAAGTGTTTCTATTAATTACAAATATGTTTTTTTTGTTTCTTACCACATATTTTGAATATTTTTGGACAATCACTTTTAAATTAACTTTTTGGATAATCCATCTCTCAAGCGTATTTAAATTAATATAATTTTTTAGAAATGATTTTTTATTTATTAATTTTTTTAAAAAAAAATTATTTAAAAAAAACATTTTTTTTCAAAAGCTATTCCAAACACACTGTAAGATCGTGAAGATGACAACTTGAAGTGTAATATTATATATATATATAAGTAGAGTGATAGCATTAAAAGAACCACCACACATTCAAATCTAAAAAAAGCTTATAGCTTCAAGCCTTTCACATTATTCCATGGAAATCAATCAAAAACCTTAAAAACTCGTAAGGAAAAGATTAAAACAAGAAGAAATAGGATGTGAGCAGCAGAGTTGGCAGCAAAGTAATTTTAGACTTAAACAAATTGGAAGCTGCGTTCTTGTTCGGCTTCCCCGGCCGGTGGTTGATGTTGGAGCCGCCCACGCCGCCGGCCCTTCCCCCTTTAGTCCTTGAAACAATCCATCCCGCCACCGTCCTATTCTCTTCACCGCCGCCGTGACCGCCGCCCCGTGGGCTCACTGAAAACCAGGAGAAACTGAATTGAAAACAAAGTCTCTCTTGTCGGTAAGGGCGGAGCAAAGAAGGAAGCCCTCTCAATTCGTCTTAGGTTAAGAAAATTATATAAAAATATTAAGACTTTAAAGTTGAATCGTAAAATTTTGTCATCTCTAAAGAAAATTTATGACTTTGCCCTTGCTGTAGAGCCGAAGTGAAGAAAGAACGATGATAGGAGCAAAGTCATAAATTTTCATACCAAAGCAAAATTTTACATTCTATATTGTGAAATATACATATGCAATAACAAAATAATCACATCCTATATTGTAAAAAGTCTCTTTGGTTAAGATGGATCCAACGACAAAATTTCATCATGTCAAGCAACAAATTAAGAAGAAAACTTTAAAATCACATGCAACTTTCTTTTTTTTTTTTTGAAAACTACACATGTAATTGTTTCATAAAACAATTATCCTTCCTCCATCCTTTTTCGCTATATTTCTAAATTGGTGAATAAAAAAAATTATATTCAAAAGTTAAAATTTTAAACTTTTCTTCTTAACCCGTCTTACTAAATATCCAAAATTGAAAGCTAATATATACAACAAGTTTAAAACATCAAATAATTTTGCCACTCCCGTAAAAATTTCTAGTTCTGCCCATCCCTTGTCACAATACTTTCCTTTTTAACCCGTCCTACTAAATATTCAAAAGCTAATACATATAAGAAGTCAAAACATCTAAACCAATAAAAGAAATTAAAATAAAGAAAGAAGGTTTGAATTTGAATCTCACCCAAAACTTGATGATGCTGTTGAACAGGAAGAGAGTTGATTGAGTGGTTGGAATTGGAAACAACAGATCCATATTCAAAAGAAGAAGCATTGGAAAGGGCTGAAATCCAAACAGTTTGAAAGATTAATAAGAGGGAAATTAGGAGGCATGCATATACTCCCATCTTGGAATGTTTTTCAAAGGCCAAAATTTAGCAAACTTTTCTCTTCTCTAGGGGATAGCTAGCCATAGCCATAGGTCCAAGAGTAGGTTTATGTATATATATTATAGAGGAGAATGTAATTGTAAAGTAAAGTGAAAGACAAGATGATTTCAATATTGAGAGGGGAATATTTATGAAACAAATATTAAAAAAACAAAAGAAACATAGTTTAGTTTTGATCATGAAAGTACAAAAATATATATTATATTCTCTCTTCTTTCTGTTTAATGGAACAGCTTTTGAGGGTGTGAGTGTTAGTATAAATTCTTTTCTTGTTTGTTAACAGTGAGATTTGATTGACACATATTCTGTTTTATATATTATATTCTTTCCAATGCTTTTCTGAGTTGTATTTTTTTCTTTTTTTGCATTACTTTTGGTCTCTGGTGTAAATGGCTTAGATGGGGAAAGAAGTTGCTGTGTTTTGTTACACTTTTATTTGGGGTGGTGGTAAAATTAGTGTTTAAGAATTTAGTTCAAATTAAATAAACTTGAATAAATAACTTGATCGGACCCATCAACTTAAGTTCAAACCATTTTGTATTCAAACCGTTGTAATGTCATTTTCGAAGGAATGAACGTTTCACTCTGCAGCAAAAATATTAGATCGTCTTTGATTTTATTTAAAATTAAACTAAAAATTAAGGTTAAGCAAACTTACTTGAAGTAAATATGGAGATATTTCTAGCTGATCTTTATCTCCTCCATAAAATCTTTCTGACTATGACTCGAACACAGAACCAAGACTATTATCTAATTCTCTCTATTAAAGAAATGTATGTTGTGTCTAATGGTTCAACCCAAGGGTTTTATTTACAGAGAGCAATGACAAATCTTTGCCATAATTAAAATATTATATTTTAATATCTAATATATTAAAATATATCTTATACTTATTTGAATCTCATTCAAATCTCCTACGATATTTATTTATTTGAATCTTATTCATATTTTATAAATATCTTTTATTTAATGTATCTAATATACATTAATTATTTTAATATTTAATGTATCAAATACAATAAATATATTTTCCTCTTTTATATTAAATATATCTAATATATTAAATATTAATTTGAATATTTCAAATTAAATATTAATTTGAACATTTCAAATTTTAATATTTAATGTATCAAATACAATAAATATATTTTTCTCTTTTATATTTAATATATCTAATATATTAAATATTAATTTGAACATTTTAAAATTTTCTTTCAACTAAATTGATCTTTTAGTGTTACTATAAGCTAGCAATGGGACCTTATGAACATACAGATTCTAAGCTCCAATGATACAAAATCAATTAATTAAACTCTTTAGTTAATTAATTTACATTCATTAACTATAGGTCACTCCACTATAGACCTAGAGTTGCACTCTTATGCACTGTAGGACAAGTTGTGTCCATAGATATAATCACTACATGCAAGTCAATCATTCACAAGTTGTTCGTAATTATAGTTGGGTCAAAAGTTTGTTTTACCCATGTAATTACATCTTGCACCTTAAGTACCATTGATCCTCTAATGATCAACAATCTATTTATAAACTAAGTCTCTTTCTGGCTAGTGAGAAGGTGGGGCCCCATTGTTCAAGTCCCGAAATCAGCACTTAAGAAAACTACTCATCTACTTACCCTATATGGGAATGAGTAAATTCCATCTTGTGAGATTATGTTCCCAGCTCCCTATTTGGTCAAGTCCCTAAAATGGTAGGCATATTGAATCGGCTACAAAAGTCACTCTCACCCATGCAAATCAAAGAACAAGTCCTCACAGACAGGAGTTTATAACTCACTCAAGATTAAGATCGAGTCGCATATGATCATCCTGATGAAATATTAATCTTCTCAATTAACGGAATTATAAAGAGAGATTAAATATTTCATAGTTCAGTCTTATACAAACTCATTGTATAAGATACCCCCACTCACATGTCTCCACATGAATGATTTGGATCAAATCATTTGTAACTATTACAAAGTAGACAGTATCAATAGTGTTACCAGGATAAGGCATCCAAACTTATCCATATACTATGACCCTTTAGGTTGTTTCTTGAACATAATCTTCTCGTATGTCAACCACATATTGTTCAAGATTACACTAATAACTTTGAATTTTTCATATAATTGATAATGTTATATTGCAAATAAAATAATAAAAATTATTATTAATTATTAAATAAATCATTAATTACGAGGTTTTAGGGCATAATTCCCAACAATTTTTTCACCAATTAATATTGATAATCACACAGGTTTTTGGATTCGGTGGTGTTTGATTGTTTCTAAAGCTAAGTACTTTCTGTTTGGCACTTTAGAAGATTCTATTTACATGGTTAAATTACAGTATGACTTTCTTTACTATGAAAAAGGACATTCAACGATGCTAAGTAAAGTAAGATTCTATATGCATGGTAAAGTAAAAACGTAGCTAAGTCTAAGTTAATTTAGACTACTAGTGTTAAGGATACATTGAGTCTCTTCTTATCTCTAAAATAGTATGATATTATTTATTTTACATTATTTAAGATCTTTTTGGTAAGACCATATAGATTCTATTCTTAAAGCCCTCAAACTAGCTTACTTATTTACAGGGGCAGATTTACGGGGCTAGTGGCCATGGGCCCCCAAACTTTTAATATTTTTTTAAATATATATGACTTTCGGCCATATATAAAAATAAATCTTCATTTTAAATAATTTACCTAGTATGAATGGGTAACTTTATTTTTAAAATTTATATAGATGTGTATTTTCTTAAATCTGAACATTTAAAAAAAAAAATATTTACTCATAGCATTTTTAAATTTATAAATAATTGATTAACTTAAATTATAGATAGATATAATTTGATTTTATAATGATAATCACGAACATACGTTGTTGATTAATTTAGATATTGATTAACATTAATCATAAGAATCACTAATTAAATTATATATTGGTGAACTATAATCAATAAGAATCACCGACTAAATTATATATTCATTATTCTTATGTAATATTTTGTTCTAACATACTGTAATAACTAACTTATGTATTCTAATTTATATTGGCTTTGTAATTTTTAAGCTATTGTTTTTGTAATTTTCTTTGGTAAAATACATTTTTGTTTCTTAGTATTTAAACGTAGTTTTTATTTGGTTCTTGAGAAACTAACATTTTTGTCATTGACATTTGAATTTAATTTCTATTTGGTCTTTGAAGTTTTAAAAATAAAATATTTGGTCATCGAAGTTTGAATTTAAATTCTAATTATCCCAAAAGATTGAAAATAGTTTTTAAAAGGTCCTTAAGTAGAGGTGACTGTTGAAGGATGACATTAGCTCCCAAAACTAACATTATCAAAATTTGGCCACCCCAAACTATATTATCTAAACCCGCCCCTGCTTAAGTATATATTTAAGATCTTCTTCACTTTTAATCAATATTGTAAGACTATGTTCACATTTCCACCAGTACTTATTTGTCCATTACATTTTTTTTTAGTTCAACAATTACAGGGATGGAAAATCGAACTATTCGACTTTTGTGATGGTAATAATTAGTGTCTTATCCACTGAGCTATGTGCAAATTGGCTCCATCAATTCTTTTTATTGTATTGACTGAAGGATGAATTTAAAACAACACAAAAGTTGAAGAAGAGTGTAGTATTTCAAACTTACAAAAAGTTGAAGAAAAGAATTAAATGTATTCTTAATATAAATTTCTAGACAAGACCTATCGATCCTATTTAAAAATAGGCGAGTTCACATCTATTATAACACATTCTCTATAAATATAGACCAATCTTGACTATATGAAACACATGTGTAAAAAGTTGAATAGACTGAAAATCAATGGAATATTATATGTATTTGGATGATCGAATGCTTCTAAATTAGAAAACTCTTGCTCGTTGTCAAACCAATTTTATAAATGAAGAAAGTGAAAGGTGGAATAAAGAAAAAAGGTAAAATATATACACCAACAACTAAACCACTTATTGAGAGATCCAAAATGTTGTGGGCTGCCAAGAATCTGATGCCTACTTGTAAGTTGTGACTAATCAGTAATCACCATATCATTTCAACAATATTGTGTGCTAAATACCTTTCTCACTAATTATATTTTAAACTTCACTCTCTTTCACCTTTTTGTCTCTTTCCTATTCCTTCTTCCTTTAAAGATCTAAAGAGATCTTCTTCAAAATATTGAAAGTTAAAAAAAAAAAAAAAAAATATCTTTATTTTATGTATAAGTTTAATTTTTGCATTCTTATGATTTGTGTGAATGTTTTTTTTACAATAATAAAGGTGAAAATGGAGATCTGAACCTTTGATCTCAAAAGAAAGAGTATATATTTTGACTTTTGAACTTGACAATTTAAACAAGTGTGCTCGTTATGTTTGTAAGTATTGCACCTTTGTCATTTTAAAAATATAATAATTAAGTTAATTTTAAAAAATGTTACCAAGCTTTTCCTTACTAATTTTGATTGTTCTTTTAAAGTTCAACAATGTGAGATGGAGAATTTGAACCTTTGACTTATTGGTTGAGGGTATATTTTCTAACCGAAAAAAATTGGTTGAGAATATATACTTTAACTAGTTGAGCTATGTTTAGTGTTGACAATTTTAATTGTTAGTGTGAATAGTATTCTATATCATTTTCTAATTATATATATATATATATATATATATATATATATATATATATATATATGTATATATGTATGTATATCTTGTTGTTGGGAGAAAAATAATATAATAATAATATACGAGCGGAAGTGATAAAACTAAAATATTAAATTCTCCCCTTCCACAAGATAACCCAAATGAATTTGAGTCACAATAAAAAATATAAAGAGATAGGGAAAAGAGAGACAACACCGGAAGTTATATTGGTTTGCCCTAAACTCAAAACTGCGTCCAGTCTTCTGCAACTGCAGGTTCTACTTTAATGAAAGATTACAAAAAGCCTTAATTCTACGCTACTATTGACTTCCAAGTATCACAACTCGATAACTTGGGATCTGTTGGGATTTATGTCCTAAAACCTTGTAATTAATTAATTATTTAATAATTAATAATAATTTTGATTATTTTATTTGCAATATAATATTATCCATTATATGAAAAATCCAAGGTTATTAGTGTCATCTTGAACAGTATGTGGTTGACATATAGGAGGATCGTGTTCAAGAAATAACTTAAAGAGTCATAGTATATGGATAAGGCTGGGTGCCTTATCCTAGTAACACTATTGATACGACCCACTTGTAATAGTTACAAATGATTTGATCCAAATCATTCATGTGGAGACATGTGAGTGGGGGTATCTTATATAATGAGTTTGTATAAGACTGGACCACGAAATATTTAATCTCTCTTTATAAATCCGTTAATTGAGAATATTAATATTTCATCAGGATGATCATATGTGACTCGATCTTAATCCTTAGTGAGTTATGAACTCCTGCCTGTGAGGGCTTGTCCTTTGATTTGCATGGGTGAGAGTGGCTTTTATAGCCGATTCAATATGCCTACCATTTTGGGGACTTGACCAAATAGGGAGCTGGGAACATAATCTCATAAGATGGAATTCACTTCTTCCCATATAGGGTAAGTAGATGAGTAGTTCCCTTAAGTACTGATTTCGGGACTTGAACAATGAGGCCCCACATTCTCATTGGCCCAAGAGGGACTTAGTTTATAATTAGATTATAAACATATTGTTCATTAGAGAATCAGTGGTACTTAAGGTGCAAGATGTAATTATAGGGGTAAAACAGACTTTTTGACCCAACTGTAATTATGAACAACTCGTGAAGGTTCGATTTGTATGTAATGATTATATCTATGGACAAAACTTGTCCTACAGTGCATAAGAGTGCAACTCTAGGTCTATAGTGGAGTGACCTATAGTTAATGAATGAAAATTAATTAATTAAATAGTTTAATTATTTAATTTTGTATCATTTGAGCTTATAATCTGTAGGTCCATAAGGTCTCATTGCTAGCTCATAGTAACACTAAAAGATCAATTTAGTTGAAAGAAAATTTTGAAATGTTCAAATTAATATTAATTTGAAGTGTTTAAATTAATATTTAATATAAAAGAGGAAAATATATTTATTGTATTTGATACATTAAATATTAAAATTTGAAATGTTCAAATTTAATATTTAATTTGAAGTGTTCAAATTAATATTTAATATATTAGATATATTAAATATAAAAGAGGCAAATATATTTATTGTATTTGATACATTAAATATTAAAATAACTAATGTATATTTGATATATTAAATAAAAGATATGAATAGAATTTGAATAAGATTCAAATAAATAAATATCGTAGGAGATTTGAATGACATTAAAATAAATATAAGATATATTTTAATATATTATATATTAAAATACAATATTTTAATTATGACAAAGATTTTCCCTTTGTCACTATAAATAGGACCATTGGGGTGAGCCATTGTGAATTCTTCACAACACATATCTCCTCAATAGAGAGAATTAGAGAATTCTCTCTAGACCTATTCCTCTCCAATCCCTTAGGATTTTCTTTCAAGAGGCTCCCACAAGCCTTGGTCCTGTGTTCGAGTCATAGCCAAGAAGACTTTGTGGAAGAGATAAAGATCCGCCAGAATATTCTCCATAATACTATTTTCAAGGTATTTATTGCTTAACCCTTGTATTTTAGTTTAATTCTAAATAAATCAAAGACGATTCTTATGCTTTCGCTGTGGGTTTAATTCGATTATTCCCTTCAGGATCAACAACAGAAGAAAATACTTTAAACCCACAAGAGAAAACACTTTTTTTCTCTCACAAAACCTCACTGCCACACGCCCATACAGTTCATGAAATGCACTGTATTTCCACTAAAACAAAGCATGGCCACTCGGTCTCACACTCATCAACTTGCCGCAGACTTACATATATATGTGTAACAAATAAAACCTAAAAAAAGTAAATCTGGCGCTCGTTAATCTGGGATGGGGTATTATTTTGGCTTCATAAAATAAACCTAACACTTGTTTGGTTTGGTTTCTTAATTAATATATTGGAGGTATCAACCCGAATGAAAACTTTTTAGGGCATGTTTAATTTGGAAATGATTTTGAAACGACCAAAAATCACATTTGTCATGCCTTTTTTTTTTTAGTAAAAATGATAGGTTAAATTACAAGTTTAGTCCATAAACTTTCAAGTTTGTGTCTATTTGAGTCCCTGAATTTAAAAAGTATCTAAATAGGTCTTTGAACTTTCAATTTTGTGTCTAATAGGTGCCTGACATATTTAAAAATTTTAAAAATTAATTGATCTATTAAATATAAAATTGAATTTTATGTTTAATAGGACCCCAAACTTTCAATTTTTTGTCTACTAGATTTGTGAATTTTAAAACAATATTAAATAGGTCAAAGACCTATTAGACACAAAATTGAAAATTCAAGGACATATTATTGGACACAAAATTGAAAGTTTGAGGACCTATTAAACACTTTTTAAAGTTCAGGGCTCAAATAGACACAAATATAAAAGTTCAATTACCTATTAGACACTTTTTAAAGTTCATGGACTAAATAGACACAAATCTAGACTAAACTTGTAATTAATTTAACTAAAATGATATGACAAAAGTAATTTTGATAATTCCAAAATCACTCCCAAATATGGTCTCAATTATATCTCACTTCTTGATATCAAGAACATCTTTGTTACAATTACATAAAATTAAAGGGCTAAATTGTTTTTAAATTTTTATTACCATCCCATGGTATATAACATTGCAGATTTTTTAGGGAAAAAAATGGTAAATGTACCAAAAAGGCCACTATTTTTTTTCCCTAGTAATTTTTAATTTGGTACATAATCTTTTAATATCTTCAATTTTATCCTTAATGTACTAAAAAATTTCAATTAGATCATTCTACCAAAAAAAATTTAAAATCTGTTAACAAAGAGTTGACATATTATTAAATTATTGTTGTTAATACATTTGAACACTAAATATCACTTGGTTGTAAGTTGATGCATGAAAGTCCCATCTACCATTCACCAAAATCAAAAAATCATTTATTGCAAAGTTAGTACGTAAATAATAATTTAATGACATCTATTTTTTATGAATAATTTTTTTATTTAATGATTTAATTAAAAAATTAATGCATTAAGAATAAATTTGAGAATTTTAAAAGATTAAGGACCACATTAAGAATTACCTAAATAAGTATAGAGATCTCTGATAATTTTTTTTTTTTAAAAAAAAAAAAGGCCTTTCTGAGTTTTGTTGTGAGCGGTCTCACCATATAATTATGCTAAACTTAATGTTAAAAGCCGTCTTTGAGTATTAGTGTGCTATAAATATTGGTAGTATAAATTTTGTAAGGTAGTGAACTATGTATTATTGACAATTTGAATATAGCTCTCCACTTTTGAAGTAATATATTCTTGATTAACAAATTGGAAGCTGCGTTCTTGTTCGGCTTCCCCGGCCGGTGGTTAATGTTTGAATCTAAAAAAAAAAGTGAGCTATAGATTAATTGGTTGAAAATTTTAAAATCCATTAAGGAAAACATGCACTGGTTTTATTTTAAAATTAGGTCATTATAGTTATAATGTAATATTATTTCAAAAAGTCTTTTTTTTTTCTTTTGCCACATCAGAAAAATTCAAATTTAAATAAATATTTTTTTTGTACCATGAAAGCATCATTTATATTATAAAATTATTAAAGAAACTACTCAGTCAACTGTCCTTTCTTCTCCTTATATATATATACTTTCCTCTCAGAAAAAAAAAATAAAAACTAAGGCACCGTATAATAACCATTTGATTTTTGGTTTTTGGTTTTTTAAAATTAAACCTATAAATGCTACTCCCACTTATGGATATACTTGTTTTGTTATCTCCTTTTTACCTATGTTTTCAAAAACCAAGCCATGTTTTGAAAACTAAAAAAATTAGTTTTCAAAAACTTGTTTTTGTTTTTAGAATTTGGCTAAGAATTCAAATGCTTCCTTAAGGGAGATGAAAATCATTGTAGAGAAATTGAGAGAAAACAAGCTTAATTTTCAAAAACAAAAAACCAAAAACTAAATGGTTATCAAACGGGACCTAAACTGTCGTAACATTTTATATTTATTATACTTAAATAGGAGTTTTTTTTTGTATTTATATAAGAGATTTAAGATTGGTTCCTTCAAAAAAAAAAAGTAGAAGATTAAGTTTGGGATGTTCTTTTATCAACGCTAGAGAAAAGTATATTTGTTTGAAAAGTTAAATCGTTTAATTAATAATAAATAAAAAAAATCATTTTTATACTTCTTCTAAACACTCTCAATATACAACAATTTCAGTTGAATTAAAAAAAAAAATTACTTTTTTCTCTTTTTAAAACAATTAGTCAAGAGAGAGTATTCTTTAAGCTCAATATTTGTAGTATAGAGTGGTTAGAGCCATACAACGTTTCAATTGGTCTGTTGTATATGTCTACAAGAAGATTGGCTAGAAAAAACATGTTGTGCTAATAATTATAATACACGTCGCAGATAGCTTGAATTTTCTTAAAAATAGTGAGATACCTCGCTTCAACTTAATAGTTTATATGTTTGATTTTTTTATTCTAATTTCCTCTATTATTTATAATTTCTCTAAAACAATTATTTTGTAAAATTCATACTCTCCATAAATACAAAGTTAAAATTTAAGGATTAAAATTAGCAAATTTAGTGGATAAGACATCTATTATCTTTTATGAGATTGAAGGTTTCATCACTCCTCTACATTTTTTAACTGAAAAAAAAAAGTATTTGATCCTTTAATTTTTTAATTTTTTTGTTTACTTTGGTCACCCAAATAAATCCTAATTCCTAATAAATGATAATAATTTTAGTCTACATCTATACTATCTAAATGTCGCTTGAGGGGAGAAACTATTGATTTTCACTTTTGCCTCTTCTTAATTTAAAAACTTTCCATTTTTCCCTTCTTAATTTAAAGATTTTTCCTTTTGTCTTCAATTTGAATAAATGTTGATCTCTAATTTGAATAAAGGTTCTAAAATCTCTAAGATCTCCAATCTTTCAACTAACTAATGCATATTTGAATAATTTGAATAAAACATGATAAATTAAACATATTTGAATAATAAAATGATAAAAATCTAATATTAAACATATTTGAATAATAAAATGATAAAATAATACTTATATTCAAATGATACAACAATACTTATTTATTTATTAATATTAAATAATATTTACTGCATATTTAAAAAGTATTTTTTAAAAAAAAAAAACTAATATTTAAAGATTTTTTAATGCATATTTAAAAAGTTAAAGAACAAAACTTTAAAAAAAAAATTGCACAATTGTTTTTTGAGAATATGAAATTAAAATAATACTGAAATACTTTTTTTAAAATAAAGATAAGATTTTTTTGAATAAGTATATTAACAAAACATTAGATTTTGATCTATTGTAATTCATGTAGATAAATTAAATGTCATACATCATCAGTTATAGTGCATCCCACAACTGAATTCTTTCATGTCTTCTAAAGTGATTCCAAAAATCATGTAGGAGAGAAATTTTGTTTTCCCTCTTTTCATTTGATGGCTATGGCTATGGCTACATAAGCATAATCTTTCTTTTCAATAACCAAATCATTCGTATCCAATTTTTCAATTCTCAAGGTTCAAACAATTTATTATTGAAGAGACTTCATTATGGTGATATTAAAGGTCGACAAGTGAATGGGCTCCCCCTCCAAATTTATGACTTTTGTAGTTTTGTTTCTTTTAATGTAATTTACTGCTTTTGTAGTTTTCTTTTTCTCTTTTCAAATTTGTAAATACACAATAATTCATCTATTGATCCTTGGCATATTGAAGAGGTTGAAGAGGGTGGAGAAGAAAACGATCACAATTCTAGTTTGTTAAGACAAAAGGAGAAGTAGAAAACGACAGACAATGTGATGTAATTGTATTATTTTCTTCTTTATTTTTGTTTCCTTTTCCTTTGTTTGTTTTGGATAAATTGGAGTTTAATAGGCTATGGTTTAGAAAGGTCTTATCACAATTTTGCATTTTTTCCTATTTATGTAATTTATTATATTTAAATATAATTACTAAGAGTTATTAAAAATATAATGTCATTGTAATTTCCAATATTACGATAAAAAAAATTTGGTTTAAATTAAAGTTTGAAATTAAAATTTTGTAAACAAAAATAAATTTATTAATAGATCTTCTCGATTTAGTGAACTTTTGTAAATAAAAATCAATTAACTAATAGATATTCTCGAAACTTCTTTCATAGATTTAAAGAGTTCTAAAATTGAGAACCACTATCTAATTAGAGGGTGTTTGGTTTCCTGTTTTGGAAGTGGGGAGTATGGGTTTGTTTAAATAAACCCATGTTTGGTTGGTAGTTTTGTTAACCTAGGTTTGCTACAATACATATTATTCTACCCCCAGGTTTGCTACAGTACTTTACTTTACTCACCAAGTTTGCTACAGTACTTTATTCATACTCCTCAAGTTTGCTACAGTACATATTTTGTCTTTAATTATGCTTTTAAAATGCATCAAATTTTTAATAAAAATATATTAGTTAAATAAAAATAATTAATTAATGATAACTTTATAATAAATAAATAAATAAATTTAGTTCAAATTTCAAATAATAATAATTAATTTACAAACCGATATGTCGGCTTTGTTATACTTCATGTTTTAGAGAAATTATAATGATAAATTTATAAGAATGGATTTCTTTGTATTTTATTCCTATATTGACAAATATTAGAAAAAAAATAATTACAAAACTAACTAAATATTTGTTTTACAAAATAATTATTCAAAAAGTGTTCAGATTAACAATAATATTAAAAAATAAATTATTCATTTACAAAGTAATAGTTTATAACTTATAAGAAACTTATTATTATATTTTAAAATTTTTATTAACATATAAATTATAATAAAAATTATTTTATTATAAATTCCAAACCACACACATTATATAAACCTAAATTTAATACATCAATTTCCATTTGATAAAAAAAAGTCCATTTCTCTATATCCACAACTTTCCTAAACTCATTTTCTTGTGAAAATATAAAAATCATGTTATCATAATCAGTTAAAGACATAATATTTGTAAAATTAATTAATTAAACTATGTTGGTTAGTGTATCTTGAAGTTAATAGCTTTTAAAATAATATTATTTATAATACTTTAACTTTATAACCTTATGTATTAGTTAAATATAGAAAGTTAAGTTCAATAGTAATTTTGATGATAAGTAGTAAATAACGCTTTTCTTAGCACAACAAGTTATAAATTATTATGGTTAATTATATGTCGGATATATTTGCATAAAATTTTTTGTTTATATTTGTTCACACTTTGGTAAATAGTCTAAAAATATTTTCATGAACAATTAAATATTTATTCTATAAAATAATTATTGGAAGAAAAGTGAGTGGACAAATGTATTAAAAATATTTTATTTATTATTAAAATACATAAAATTTACATTTTATATATAATTTAATATATAGTTTTTATTACTTTAATTAAATAATTTCTATTATTTATACAAATTTTAAATGTACCAACCAAATATACTTTTAATAAACTCAGGTTTAACAAATTAAAATTCAAACACATACTTAACAAACCTAAACTTGACATCATCCAAACACTGGTTTAACAAACTCAGACTTAACAAACCTATTTTCTGTACCATCTAAACGCAGACTTAACAAACTCAGACTTAACAACCTCATGCTTAATAAACCCAAGCTTAACAAATCACCCAAACTTACGAACCAAACAACCCCTTAATGATTCCCTAGAATTCAAAAAGTGATTGCAAAGAAGATTTTTTCAATTACTAGATAATACGAAATTTTAAATTAAAATTTGAAAATAAGTGGGTAATCAAATGATGCTAATCAAAATAAAAAATAATATTAAAATGTATAAAACTTTTATATGTACGTTGCATTTTCAACATTATGAAACACGTGCAACGCAAGTAGTATCCAACTAGTATTGTAAATATATTGTTAAAAAGTTAAAAACAAAAGTACCTTTTAAAATATATTTTTAAAAGTTAAAAAATATACTTTTAAGCTATGTATAATTTTAACTTTTGCATTGTTGTGATTTTCGTACTTTTTTTTTTTAAAGAAAAGCAAAAGTGAGAGCCTCTCATCTCAAAGGAAGAAGTAGATATTTTGACTCTTGAACTATATTCATAATGACAATTTTAACTAGGTGTACTTGATTTGTTAGTAAATATTGTCTTTGTAATTTTAAAAATATAAAAATTAAATTCATTAAAGAAAAGATCTATAAAATGAGAAGTTGAGAAGCTTTCCCTTTAATTATTTTAATTGTTAATGCTAAAGTGAGCATAGCTCAACGATAATAGGCATATTGATAATTTTTATTTATGAGGATTATTTGGCCTTTATACTTAGTTATTCTTGTTATTTTATGTGTGTTATTAGATAAAAATGCTAGTAAAAAGTTGGTTTGAATTAAATTATTATTGGAAGTCTTTTAAATTAAGTAAGTGGAGAAAAGAAAGGAAAAGAAAATGAAAACCAGACATGTTTTTGTGTAGGAATTTGAAGAATGCAACAAAATTGTAACTGCATTGCAATTCTAGAAGATCTAAAAAACGATTGCAGCAGAATTGCACTTGCATTTCTGTTCAGATTTGGAAAATGTACAAATTATGAGACCAGCGTGATTTTTGGAGATTTTTTATGATTCTTCTCTACGAATTCAGTAAGACAAATTGTCCATAATTGTTCATCATTCAAGAAGAAAACTCTAGCCCAAATCCTCTATAAATATGGGAGAATAAGCTACAAGAAGGGATCGAATTTCCGACCGTTTTTCTCCTCGTTTCACTGTTGTTTTTATTTCTTCTGTTGCTATTTTTTCTTATGTTTTTCAACCCCTTTGAACTTTGAAACTCGATCCTTCCTCAACGAAAGTTGAAGGAAGTGAAGGTTCAATTTCCTTTGAAAAAAGTAGAGTTCAGTTGATTAAGTAAGAAGTGAAAAAGAGGTTGTGTTTTTCTATTTTTTAGAATTTATTTCTACTTTGTTAAGGTTTATTTTGTTCCAGTTTTAGAAGTTTTAGCTGCTGTTTACTTCCTTCCATTGTAATTTTCTTGCTGAAATTGTTTAGTTGCTGAAGCCTTATTGTAGTTGTTTGAATTTTAGTTGCCCTTCTTAATAAAGTTATCATTTATTTGAACATTTTGTTGAACGAAAATTTTCTCCCTCACTTCTCATGCTTTTTGTTATGGATTTTCATATCTTTAACTTACTATTTTTCACTCTTTTCATGATGAGCTAAGTTTTCCTTAGGGGTTCAAGTTCGTGAATGCCCTAAAGGAAAGATGTAAAGCTTAAAAGCACAAGTAATCTAGCTAACGCTTGAACTTTGTTTGTTTTTGTTGAGTTTAATGTTGGGTAAACCTAGTTGGTCATCTAGTGTTGTTTGTCAAGCTTAAACTTAATATCAAAGGGGTTAAGGGAAATGGATGTCACAAAAGTAATGGGTGAAAAAACTTAGAAAATAAGTCATGAACATCGACCCTAGACATAGGGCAAGACTCCAAAATCACTAGAATTGTGCACGAAATTATCTAAGTTAGATTAGCCATAGAAATATAGGTTTAATCATTTAACCTCCTAAAGATTTTGAAGAAAAAATGAATAGAAGTCGAATTCGGTTTACTTAGCTTTCTTGTTAGCTACGATTGCAATTGCATTTTAGTTGCATTTCTTTCCAAATGGGCATGAGCAACTTGAATTCCCTTTATTATTCTTATTGATTTCTCAATTATTTTTATCAGCAAAAACCCTAAACTGAAATTGCAATTTGAGAACAATTTTTGTAATTTTTTAAATTTTGTTGTATCCGTTATTTGTGGGATCGATATTTTGGAGTACTTCTAATTTTATATTTCTTGCATCGACAGTGTGCATTTGCACTGGACTGGAACTTCATTTTTAAACTAAAAATCTTTTCTTAAAGTCCCCACATTCCAGTCGATCACATATACTCCTTCTCTTGACTAAATTATTTTTAAAATCTTGTTACCCGGCACAAGTAACAACTTATAACATTGGAATTCTTTTTGGAAAATACTAAATATATGAAATGGTTCCTAATTTTTGTAGGTAATTTTAAATTTAGTCTTTAATCTTTTAAAATTCTCAATTCAATCATTTCATGAAAAAACTGTTAAAATTTGTTAACAAAGATTTGATATATTCTTAAATTATTATTTTTATTAATATATATGAACATGATATGTCACTTAAATGTTACTTGACATATGAAAGCTTCAACCCATCGTTAAAATTTGACTCACACATCAACAACAAAATTCATCTCTTTCTTGTTGGCATGTCCAAATGACATACTCACCGATCTAATATATTAATAAAATAATAATTTAATGATATCTTTTTGTATGAACATTTAAAAAAAATTATTCTAGAATTTAATTAAAAAGTTTTAAAACAGTAAGAGTAAACTTTAGAATATTAAAAGATCAAGAACCAAATTAAGAATTACCTTAAAGTATGGGGACTATTTGATATATTTAGCGCTAGAAACACTTATTTAAAGTTTTTTTTTTAGTTCAACATGTGAGAGTGGATATTCAAACCTCTAACTTTTTGGTCAACGATACATTGTTGCCTTAGCCAATTGCACTAGCCAAAGTGAGTTTAGCTCAACAGTAATTGATATATACCATTGACTAAGAAGTTCAAATGTCTCCCAACCTCAATTGTTGTTGAACTCAAAGAAAAAAAAAATCAGTTTGACTATGTTAAAAAAAAAAATTTCTACCATTATTATGCAAAATTTGATGCTTAATGCCTTTGACTATTTAAGTGCATATATATATATATATATATATATATATATATATTGAGATCATGTGCAATGATTATTGGTTTTATAAATTAACTCCATAAGGTAGTGAGCTATACGTATTACTCGCCATCAAAATTTGAAAATCGTAAAACCCATTAAGGAAACGTGCACTTCTTTATTTATTATTATTATTTTTTTGAGTTCCACTTCTTTATTTTGAAATTAGGTCATTCTAGTTGTAATATAATATTATTTTAAAAAGTCTCTTCTTATGCCACGCCAGCGTGATTAAATTTATACACATATTTTTTTTGTACCATGTAAGCATCATTTATATTATAAAAGTAGTTTAAAAAAAAAAACTACTCAGTCAACTATCTATTCCACTAAGGAACTCAAAAAAGAAAAAAAAATCCACTAAAAAAAATAATATCAAGAACTAAACTGTTGTAACATTTTATATTTATCATACTTAGATAGGAGTTTCCTTTTTTGTATTTATGTAAGAGATTAATAGTGTGTTTGGAATAATTTGTGAAAAAAATATTTTTTCACAAAATTTATTTTTCTATAAGCACCTTTAGAAAAATTAAAAATTTAAAGTATGTTTAGTATAATTTATTGAGTGATTTTATGTGATCAAAAGTAGTTTTTAAAAAAATCTTAATATATAAAAAGTGCTTCAGAAAAATTGAATTAATTTAAAAACCTTTTTTTTTTAATAAATACTTGATAGATGGATTATCAAAAAATGACTTTAAAGTCGTTAATCGAAAATTCTCTAAATATATGTAATAAAAAATAAAACAAATTTATAATTAATAGAATCATTTTTTAATATAGTGTAACCAAACAAATTTGCTATTTAAAATACTTTTGAAAAATGTGAGATAAATCACATTTTTATTGGAAATATTTTTTAAAAGTATTAAAACTAAAAAGGTATTTCAAATAGACCCTAAATGTGGGAGGTTCTTTTCTCAAATTAAGATAAAAATATGGTTAAATTACAAATTTAGTCTCTATGGTTTAGAGAAATGTATCCCTATAGTTTTAAAAGTTAAAAATTAGTCCTTATGGTTTGATAAAACCTCATAAATACTCCATATGGGACGAATTCTAACTTTTAAAACTATAGGATATAGAGACTAAATTCTAACTTTCTCCATAAAGACCAAATTTTTAATTTAACAAAAAAACATTTCGTTTGAAAAGTAAAATGGTTTAGTTAAGGCCCCGATAGGCATTTAGTTTTTAGTTTTTGATATTTGAAAATTGTGCTTCTTTTCTTATCATTTCTCTATAATGAGTTTCATCTTTCTTAAGAAAACATTTAAATTCTTAGCCAAATTCTAAAAACAAAAATGTTATTGCCAAAATCTAGCCAGGGAAAATCTCACATAATCTTCATGTGATAGCAACAATAAATTTGTAATTTAGAAGAAAGAGATGACCTGCAAAAGAAAAAAAGCTAGGCACCTGTGGCACTTGTCATACTAGCTCTGATGCTTAAGTTAAGTGAGGGTTAAGTTGAGCTCCATTTCTTTGAGTGATAATATTTATAGGATTTTTTACCTAGGTTTTCCATATTTCTTTTACGATAAGGATTTCAAGGGTTTTTTTTCCTTTTATCTAGAAATTGGATTTGAAAATGTTAATATGGGCCTAGAGGGTTCCCTTGGGCCTGTTTCTCCTTTGGGCTCTTATAATTTTGATTTGGGAAATTATGGCAAAGAGCACATTTTTACTTATATATTTCATAAATGATGCATTATTAAAAAAAAATTCAGCTCTAGCATGACTCACATTTATGAGAATATTTTATTCCATTGATGCCCTTACGATTTTTTCTCATTATTGTAATAATGTTATTATTATTATTTATTGTTTCCATAATCATATCATTCAATTTAGGTTATTTATTCTTTCCATAACCATATCATTCAATTTAGGTAAATAAATTTACCATTAATTACATAAAGATATATTTTAGATTGATAAATATATTTTATTCTCCAATATATTGATATTCAAATTATGTTTTAATTTTTTTTTATTGTTTATTGACTTTTATTTACGTTTTTTTTTTTAATTTATGTTTTGTTTTATTTGAAAATTTCTTTTGGTTCATTTTTAAAATACTTGACGTCAAATATATAATATTAAGTATATTGTAAAAAACAAATATACATAGAAGTATATTATATATACATCTGTATATAATTCTATTATATTCTATATAGGCAATAAGCATAGTTATATTCACAAACATATATTATATAAACATAGGTAAATAATCGTCATATGCTTTGTTACATCAACATGTAATCATTTTATATGTTTGGGATGACATGATACTTCTATTATATTCTCAGATATATATTATATATACCCCTACTATATTCTCAGATATATAATATATATACCCCTACGAATGGAATCGTCGATAATGGAAAGAGTTGTCTAGTTTTTAAAATCCCTAGATTTTAGGAGAAAAATCGTGAAAATTTTTCATCTATTTTATTTCTTATACAAAATTAATAGTGTTTGGAGGGAAAGATATATGTTTCAACGTTTATGGAAAGTATCAATATATTTTATTTCTTATATATATATATAGCAATAAATAGAGGGGTAAATGAGTAATGTTCCTCTAGATTTGGCTTATATTTGGCTTAAAAAGTGACAAAGCCAATATTAATAATAAAACGTGTCATTTGTGTAAAATTTGGTTCTAAATATGCTATTCATGTAGTTAACCCTTTTGATTTTTATCTTGTTTCGAGGTAATTTAATTAAGTCCAAATTTCACCCATAACAAAAAACAAGTTTTTGCAAACTATTTTTTTTAGCTATCAAAACTTGACTTGATTTTTTAAAACATAGGTAAAAAATAGATAACAAAACAAGGAAAATCATGGGTTTCTCAGTATTTATAGGCTTGATTCTTAAAAACAAAAAAACAAAACTAAATGGTTATCAAACAAGGCCTAATAAATTATGAATTAATTTTTTTAATCTAATCATATTTATACTTCTCCAGTGACATTCTCAATACACAACATTTTTCAATCTTCTTTTCTTTTACTTCCCCATATATTTTTTTTTGAGCAATTGGAGGTCAACATCTTAATTTAGAGTGGTTAGAGTCATACAACCATTATTCGTTATTGTATCGTTAAAGATATAGGCTAGGGAGGACCTGCTTCAACTTAATAATTCGGACTCCATTTGACAACTATTTTGTTCTTTTATTTTTTAAAATTAAGCTTATAAACACTACTCTACCATAATTTTCTATTTGTTTTACATATTTTTAAAAAATCCAACGAAAATTTGAAAACTAAAAAAAATGATTTTGTTTTTAAAATTTGACTTAGAATTCAATTGTGTTTTTAAGAAATGTGAAAAACTTACCACAAAATTGAAAGAAAACAAACATAATTTTCAAAGACAAAAAACTAAAAACAGCATAGCTATCAAACAAGATCTTAAGTATTTGTTTCTCAATATTTATTTCAATTTTCTAGTTTAGTAATTGAAATTTCTTCGACACAATTTAAAAAAAAAAAATCATTGACCAAGTAAATACAAAGTTAAAAATCCAAGAATTAAAAGTAAATTCACTGGGATACGACGCAAAATACCTTTCTCATGGTTAAACGTCCAATCCTCCACCTCCATTATTAAACTATAAGAAAAAAAAAAGTGTAATTTATCCTTTTAATTGTTTGTTTACTTTGGTCGTGCATAAATCCTAAATCCCAATTAAAAAATATTTTTTTTTTTAGTTTACATGTAAATGTATTTTTAAAAAGTTAAAACCAAAAGTATCGTTGTTAAAATTTAAGTAAAAAAACAAATTTGATGTCAATAAATATAAAAACTTTGCTGGTATTTTTTAAAAGAGCTAGAAAGGAAGGGGGAAAAAATTCATTACCTTGCATTGATTCTCAATTCTCAACCATAAATTCAAAATGACATTTTCAAATTTCCCATTATCATTCCTTCCTTTGGTTGGTTTATGCAAGAAGACAACAAAAGACAATGCCGAGAAGGCAAAATTCAACGAATTTGGATCAAAAATCAAAATGTTTCATCCTTTTTACATTCATAGTTTCAATCATACGTCTTCTTTTCAAACATGGTGTTGCGAATTTCCCCCAATTTCTTCCAAAAACCTCAATCACGTCAACAACTATCGATCGAGTGGCCAACGCACGCCCACATACACAAATCTCCATTCAATTGGGCGCCGCAGAAGCTTTGATCCCCACAATCGCGATTTCGATCATTGTCAAACCACAATACCGAGTGGAGCAAATGGGAATTTTGACAACTAGCAAAAGTCAAAGGCTATGCAATGGAAATGGGCATTTTTAGGTGTTTCTGTCCATGGCGATTTGTGGGGAGTAATTGGAATCATCGCCAAGAGTGGATGAAGAAATTCCAAGTGATGAAGCAAATGTTGTGGTGTCGCCACCATTAAGATATCTCTTCAATCGATCCAAGTCATCAGCAGCATCGAGCATTGTGGGTCTTGTGAATGGAGATTCTTGAGTGCAGAGCAAACCCAATTCGATTAACTCTCGGATTGCCACTTCCCACATTTTCTTCATTTCAGGTGATTGATCTCTCGAAGCTCTCTGTAGAGAAGAATCCACTACTTTTTCTACTCTGCCGTAGTAATGATTTTTCACCCACTTATGTAGACTTAGCCCTTCAATGAACATGTCGTCTATTGGCCTTTTTCTTGTCACCATTTCTAGAACTAGAACGCCGAAGCTGTAAACGTCTCCTTTCATGGATGTTGATGAACCAAACCCGTACTCTGCATCGAGAATAGACGTAACATGAATGATGCACTTGACATGTTTGATAAAAGTCCTAAATGAAAAATGGGAAAATGGAGGATTGTTGTTTTGATCTCTCTCTCTCTTTCACATTTTAAATGGTTGTGAATATAATCAATGATTAAACTTGTCATGGCTTCATGGCTTCATAGCTTATCAACCTCAAACTTTTAGGTCTAGTGATACTGATAACTTATCATAGTATAAAGGAGAGGGTCTTAAGTTAAAACTCTGGGGATGATTAAAAGTTGATGCAATTGAATTGGGTGAACTCTTATTAGGTCCCTGACCCTCCCCTTTTGTTTTATAGCCATCTTAGTGGAGATATGGCCTATAGAGACGGAGATGGAGATGGAGAAGCTTTTCTCGACTTGGCTAACTCACTTGACACTCCTATTTTACATTTGCTTGGTATGTAGATGAATTGAAAATGAAATTCGTGGGTTTTTAAAAGCAGAGAATTATACCTGGTGCTATATATCCAATTGATCCAGTTAACATGCTTGCAGTTGACTTTCCCATGTTTTCAACAGCTGCACCACTTCCAATTCCAGGAGTCATCAACCTTGAGATCCCGAAGTCAGAAACAAGAGCTGTCATGTCATCTTTTAGAAGAATATTGCTCGGCTTTAAGTCACAGTGTATGACTCTGACTGGAGAGTGATGATGCAGGTATGCCATTCCTTCAGCTATATCACTGCATATATTCACCCTCTGGATAAGGCTTAAATCTGCAGAACCAGAAGCCAAGCTGGCTGGTGAATGTGGATATAGATGGCTATCCAAGCTTCCATTTGCCATGTATGGTAGAACTAGTGCTTTAAAATCCGGAAGACTACAAGCTGTTATAATTCTTATAAGGTTTCTGTGGCGAATTCGCTTCAAAACTTCACATTCTCTGTTAAAACTCTTTGTGGAATTTCCAGATTGTGTATGTAAGACCTTAACAGCTACTGTTGTTCCATCTGGAAGAACTCCTCTGTAGACTCGTCCATAGCTGCCTGAACCAATTAGTCTCTGTTCATCAAAGCCTTCGGTGGCTTCTGATAGTTGCCTGCTTGTTATTCTTGGAAAATTGTGCATAAAATCTGGCATCTTTGATCTCCTTGATGACTCACTATTTCTTACTGAAATAATTGCTTTTAGACGTTGACAAGCAATCCAACAGCATATTGTTGTTAAGAACGATGATATGCATATGATTAAGATGAATATAGTCAAGAATACAGGTGATTGAAACCGATTTCTCTTGCCAGAACAGGCTGGTATTCCAGGAATTGCCCCACAAAGGAGTGAATTGTTCAGAAATGGCAAAGGTGTGGGTGATTTGAAAAATCCTTCTCTTGGAATCATTCCTTCGAAGTTATTGAATGAAAGATTCAGGTAGGTGAGAGATTGGAGCTTACCGAGACTGGCTGGAATCATGCCTGACAATTGGTTTTTTGAAATGTCAAATGACTCAAGGTTCGCAAGTTCACCTAGGGAATCTGGAAGATGACCTTGGAGGGAATTATTTGAAAAATTTATCAACCTCAGTGCAATACAACTTGATATCTGAGGGAAGATGCTTCCAGTGAGGTTATTGGATGAAAAGTCCATCTCTTGAACATTTTTCAGCTTGCTAAGCTCAATTGGCAAGATTCCTTGAAGATTGTTATGAGAAAGGTTAATAAAAATTCTTATCTCTTGCAAGCCTATTATCTCTCGAGGAATGCTTCCTGACAACATGTTGAAAGATAAGTCCAGCTTATAGAGACCTGTGCACTTTCCCAATGCTGAAGGTATTGTTCCGGACAAGAGGTTGTTGTTGAGAAACAAATCGTTGATCTGAGACAAGTTTCCAATACTTTCTGGGATTTCACCTGAAAGTTGGTTGTGAGATAGATCCAACAAACCAAGATGTTGTAGCTCGCCTAATGCTTCTGGAATGTCTGAAGTAAAGAGGTTGTGTGATAAGAAAAGCTGCTCCAATTTTGACAACTTGCTTATCTCTGCAGGAATCGTTCCATTAAGTAGATTTGATGTCAAATTCAGCCCTGCAAGTTTGGAAAGCTGGGCCAAACTTGGAGGAATTGATCCAAATATCTGGTTTTCCTGCAAAGACAGAACTGAAAAATTGACACCCAGATGACCAATAGAATCAGGCAGCCTCCCTCCAAGCCCCATCCCAGCCAATTCAAGCTCCTCTAAACTACTGCAGTTTCTAAGAGAAATAATGAACGGTTCGAGATTGGTATTTCCATCATGGCTTACCATATCATTATATGATAAATGAAGGAAGCTAATTGAAGGCAGGGTTTCTACAAGTGCCGAAGGCAGTTCTCCAGAAAGATGATTATATTCAACATCCAAGTTATAGAGCGATGTATTTGTTAAAGAAAGAGGAAGTTCTCCACTGAACTGGTTGTTGTACAGATTGAGATTCCACAGCTTTGGACAATTTCCAATTTCTTCTGGAATCCTTCCTGTCAGGAAGTTGTTGGAAAGGTCCACATTATGCAACGACGTGCAATTAGAAAAGAGAGAAGGTGGAAGTGTGCCATTTAACTTGTTCAGCATAAGACTTATTACAGTAAGTTTGGACAAACTAGCAAGGGAATTTGGTATGGAACCTTCCAAACTATTGCTATCGAGGCGAAGGCGGTGAAGATTTCGAAGAGAAAATAGTTCAGAAGGAATTTCCCCAAACAGATCATTGTTAACAATATCCAGAATTCGAAGACCTGTGAGATTGGAGAGGAAGGGTGAAATCTTTCCCACAAGTCCAACATCAATCAGACTGAGCTTCGATACCCGGTGACGGTGTCGGTCACAAGCAACACCAGTGAAGTTGCACACATCAACAGCCTCAATCCAGTTAGCTAGAGTGGAAGTGGGGTCATGTATGATGCACTTCCTGAAGGCCAGGAGGGCTGCTTTATCAGTGAGCAAGGACTTCTGAGGAGGGTAGTGGTGACCTATAATAACTGGACTCCCAGAATTCAAAACCAGATACTGAAACAGGAGAAGGAACACAGCTCTGAAGAAAACCATATCAATCCGAAGAACAATACTACAGTCGAAAAGACCTGTAAGTTTACCTTCTTCTGTCATCATATCATCCTTTACTGCTTTACATTCTTCTTCCTGTTTCATAAAGGGGAGGGGGAAAAAACATGTAAGAAACTTTAGTGGGATAGATAGGTTTGAGCTAGAATTGGTTGAAAAGTGAGCTAGTGCAGAAGTAGCTGAAAGAGAAAGGGAAGGATTAATGTAATTACTGGTGGGATTTGATATTTTATAGGGAAAAAGTCGGTGGTAGGAATGATGAAATGTGAGACTAGAAATGGTATTGTTCGCTCATCTTTTGCTTTATGGGGGACTGCAATCACTATGATGATTAGATTTTCACTCAATATTTAAACCTATATCCTAAAAAGAGAACTGTGTGTTGGGATTGTTTATATGAGGGAATGGAAGCGAAAGAGATGAAACTTTGTGGACTTTGATTTTAAAAAAATCATGTTTCTCTCTCTCTCTCCTTTGTGGGTGGTGAGTGGATGTGCTTGTGGGGGGACATCCTTGTTGTTCTGGCTGGTGGCTGCAACATGTTGCAATTTTTTAAAATGTATATTTATTTTCTAGAAAATTTTTAAGCATCTTAAATAAATGAGTAGTTAATTACTCAGAGTCTCAGACCCTGTTTTATATTTCTGGGTCTTTTTTTTTGAAAAATATAAAATAAAAATATGTTTGAAATCAAAATTATGATAATGATTTCAAAATGAAAAGGAGGAAACTGGAGGACAGTGGCGAGAGCACAAAGATGAAAGAAAAAAGCTTGTGGTCTGCTGCATAATCAAAATTATAATAATGATATTTAGACATCACGTTTTCTGTGTCTTTGGCTTTGGTTTGGCCATGTCTGTTGAATAATAATCAAACCTCTTTTCCGATAAATTAGTTCAAAAGTTCTTCCTTTTCTGTCATTTTATCTCTTTACTTTACCTGCATCATCATCTTCATCTCCATCTTCATTTCAATTTAATAGAGTTTAGAGAATAGACACTACAGTAGGGACCTAAAAGAAATTGCATCAGAGATAAAGGGTGTGAAGTGCAAATAGTGGCGGCCTCCTTCTTCCTTCCAGAATCCCATTTTCATATTTCCTCAGGTTCCATCTTCAATCTTCAAAACCCCATTTTAATTCACATCCACAGACACAGAAAGAAGAACACAGAGAGAGAGAGATTTCAGTTTCTTTTATGAATTGGTCAACGGAAGGAAGAAGATTTTGTTTTGTTTTTTGTTTTTTGGTTATGAATTTGAGGTCAACTCTTGTTGATAAGACATCTGACAAGGTCATGAAATGGATTCCATTACTTTTTTTTTTTTCGTTTTTTCTTTTGTTTTTCGTTCTGTGTTGCAGAAAACTAATTGCGAAGATGGAAGCTGAATGATGTGCTGTTTGTTTCCTGGGAAAATTCTCAAAAGCCACAAACCTTTTTTTTTTCCAGTCCTGGAGATGAGATGAGGGAGGTGGATGTAATTGTCATCTATTTTTAGCAATTCTCAAAGCCCAAAAACTGAATCAGTTTTTTTCTTTTTTTTTTTCCTTCAATTTAAAGTTTAAATTTTGTGATAATTGCAATTCTAGCATATTTTACCTAAAATATTGCAAAAATATCACCTAAAAGAATAATTGTGAATACATCAAAATGAAAATGATTTGCTGAGATATTATTAATGACTATTATTTAGGTTAATAGTTGATTTACCAATTTTAAAATTTTGCTATATTTTCCATTATTTAAAAAAAAAATGACATGTTTGCAAATAAGTTTTAGAAAATTTGCAATTATTTTTTTGGAAAATGCTACCCATTACAATTTTTCTTTTCAAAATGTATTCTTATCTAGGTTTATATGATACATATTTTATTAAACAAAAAATTAAAATGGATGTAAGTAGGAATATCCTTCCGGATCCTTATCCAAAAAAATGGTGGATCACTTTTATTTTCCTTTTTAATATTTTTTTCACTCTAATTTTTTTAAAGAAACAAAAAAGGAAAATTAAGACTCATTGATGACCATTCAATTTTTTATTTTAAAAAATTAAGTTTATAAGCAAAATTGCTAGATATAAATTTTAATTTTTACCAAAGTTTTTAAAATCTAAGCCAAGTTTTAAAAACTAAAAAAAAAAATCGTTTTTAAAAATTAATTTTTATTTTTTAAATTTGATTAAGAATTCAAATGTTTCTCTAAGATAGATGAAAACCATTATAGAGATATTGTGAGAAAACAAGCATAATTTTTTAAAACTAAATGATTATTAAACCATGCCTAAAACTTGATGGTTATGATTTCAATTACATTCGAAAGAGAAAAGAATGAATTGAAAAAACAAAAATGGGAAAATTCTAAGCTCTTAGTCTTAGTTCACACATTCATAAAAGGACTAACAGATAAGCCAAAGCGTTGAAAAGACATAGACAACAACCAGACGAGAGGATGCCTTTTTCTCCACTCAGGGTAATAGTACCATATTCAGCTATCTAAAATTGAACCCTAAATCCTAATAATATTACATTTTGGTTATATATATATAATTACAATTCTATTACTCATTCATAGTGTTTAAAATTTTCACTTCCACATTTGTTGTACTAAAAAAATTAAACTAAAATTTTAGTCATTGAACTTTTAGGTTTGTGTCTATTAGTCCTTAAACTTTGAAAAGTGTCTAATAAATCTTTAAACTTCCAATTTTGTGTCAGTATATTCCTAAACTTTAAAAAAAATGTCTATTAGGTGCTTAAACTTTTAAAATTTTGTATCCAATAGGTCCTTGAATTTTCAATTTCATGTCTAATAAGCTTTGACCTATTCGACATTTTTTATAATTCACAGACCTACAAGACACAAAATTGAAAGTTTAAAAGTCATATTAGACAAAATTCAATTTTATATATATTAGATTAGTTGATTTTTTTTTAAATTTTGAATATGTCAGGGACCTATTAGAAATTTTAAAGTTTAGAAATTTATTAGACACAAAATTTAAAGTTCAAAAATCTATTAAACACCCTCGAACTTTCAATGTGATCAATCACCTCTATAAACTTATGAAGTGTTTTAATTAAATCCTTAAATATTGCAAAATGAATGAACTACCTCTAAATTATAAGTATTGTTATAATCAAACTTGAATTTTTTACATCATTATTTTAGTTTTCTTATCGAGATGTCGACTCAATCAATCTGATAACGATTTGTTTTTTGTGGTTGATATTATAGTTGTCAAATTTTATAATCTTTAAAATTTAAGAGTATTTTGTGCATTTTGCAATATTTGAAGATCTAGTTGTAACAATTTTATAAGTTTACGAAAATTGAATGTGACCATTTCTATTGTCTAAAGGTGATTTTTTCCATTTTCCCTAATTATTATTGCAGTTTTGTGAGGCAGAGAAGAATTACAACCCAGTTGTCATTAACCTTATAACTTTTCTCTTATACTAGTTTAACACCACGTGAATTGCACGTGTTATTCAATATTTTAAAATATATATTAATGACAATTTTTTAAAAGTATTTAATCAAATATTTGAAAAAACTGAACATGTCAACTTTAATTTATAAAATATTACATACCATATAATTTTTAGTGTAAGATAAGTAAAGTGAATTGGAGAATAAACTTTTCAAGTATTTTTTATCAAAGTGTTTTCAAGTCATCTAATTTTTATAAAAATGCTTTTTATTTATTGTTGAACTTGAAGATGTTATATATATATATATATCATCAAAAAATCACTTAAAAAGTATGGGAAATACATTCTAAGTGTATACTTTTTTATCATCCAGAGTGTGTTTCTATGAATATAGACATGATTATTCTATAGAAGAAATTATTGGAACTATGATAAATAACACAATAATAACATTACAACATATATCTTTAACTCAGAAAAACTTGAATCAAAACATTTACAAACTAGGTTCAATTGCATTTATGAGATAACATATCGATATGTCACAGTGGGAAGAATAGACTTAATATAAAAGCCCCCAATAAATAGTATTGAGTTAAATTGAAAATTTTAAAATTATAAAGACAATATAAATTAAGCTCAAATTATAAGAACAAAATTTGTAATTTAACCTGCTTATGGAATTTTGAATCTAGGGGTTCGTTTCTCATCTCCTTTTCTAAAACTATCTTAAATTAATTATGTGATGATTGAAGAAACCATCAAAAATTTTAACCAAGAAAGGATCAAATTATTTACTAAATACAGTCAAAATCAAGAAGAAAAGACATAGGTGTGAGTCATGTATATCATTCATGATTACATTAAAAAAGCTATATAGTATCTCCACGTATAAAAATCTAACAATCATTAGAAGAACAAAATTTTTATTAAAATTTCTGGATCAAGATTTCCATTTTAAATTCACTTTAGACCTTATTGAATTACATGACTTGTATCACCTAAAAAGTCGTTATCACCATTGTATATTCTATTTTCAACCGACTCTCTAGAAACCTAAATTAATCGTTCAACATACTTTGAAGAAAAATTGATGCAATCTTGCCTGTGATTAAGGCGGTACAGATATCGATCGCGTTATAACTGAAACAAATATATAAGTTAGATATTAACAACTAATCTAATATAATTGGTTGACTGATGTAAAAGTAAAACAAAAAATAGATAAATATATAAATTAATGTTCCAATGTGAACATGTAGCAAAATCATATATATTAGTTAAGGTAAAATAAAATACATACATACATACATATATATAACACACCTGAAGAATAACTCCAGTCTCAAAAAAATCAAAAAAAAAAAACTATATGAACTAAATGAAAAAAGCGTAGCTGAAGAATTGGGTATAGGAATTTTGTCTGATAATTGGATACAATTTATAGAAGCAAATTTGATTTGATTTGGAATCAAATTGCTTATCAAATTAAAACTATTGATTCGAATTCATCAATTTAAAATTAAATCAGATATTCATTTTGATTCAAATTATCAAATTGGATTAGAATGATTTGACTAATGTAATTAACTAAAATTTAAAAATGTATTTTAGTCTAAAAATGTTTTTCAGAAACTCTTGCTTTTTAATAGATTATAGATTATAGATGTAATTAACTAAAATTTAAAAAGGTATTTTAGTCTAAAAATATTTTTCAGAAACTCTTACTTTTTAATAGATTATAGATTATAGATATAGATTTTACTTCTTGCTTTTACCATTTTCATTTTCTACCCACTTCTTCTACTGAGTTTTGATTTTTGAATTTACCAAAATGCTTTCAAATTAATGTACTCTTTTTTTTTTTAACTCTTAAAAAACAAAGCTCCCAAATATGTTATAAATCGTAGTTTACAACAATTATTATGAATAATAATTTGCCAAATCACAGATATAGTGAATTTTTATAGTTGTACACAAATTAACTCAGAATATCATAATCTTACAAAAACAAAAATTGAATGATTTATAGGAAAAAGATCAAATTTAATCTCTAAAGGTGTATCAATTTTTACCCTAAATTTTCAATTTCATCAAATTGTACCTTGAACTTTGATAAATGTTACAATTTTCACCTTCAAACTTAAAAAAGTGTTGCAATTTATACACTTCGGTAGGTTTTCATTTGAGAAATCATTGAAAAAAGTATTCTTATGTATATCCAATGAATTACAAAACATATATTTGGTATACAATTGATAGGATTTAGACAAATACAACATTAGAGTTGATTTTTTTTAATTGAAATTTGTAGGTTTTGGTAAATTTATTTACTGGTCAATATTGTGTATTAATCAAATTCAAATTTTGTGCAGAACTTAATTTTTGTTAAATTAACGAGTTTTTAGAGTTTTTACATTATTATTTGTTAAAATTGGTGAGTGAATTATCAGAATTTGAATAGACGGTAAAAATTATAACAATTATGTTTATGGTCCAAATTGATGAAACTAAAAGTTGATATAAATTGATATAACTTTTTTAAATGTAAAAAAAAAAAAATGATTTAACTTTCCAAGTTTAGGGGAAAAAATCCCTTATTTATATAAAATATAACAAAAGTTGAATTCGTAATAGCATAAATTCAATAAGAAACAGAAGATCATAATCATTATAAACAGAAATATAGAAATCACAATCCCATTGATATTCCTCCACTGTCGGCTTCTGTTCTATGATTCTATCTTCTTTTTTTCTTTTCTTTTCTTTTTCTTTCACTTTCTCCCACCACAAATTCTCTCCCTTCTAATTCTATTATTGTTTTTTGTTAATAAAAATAAACTATTTAACGTTTTTACTTTTAAAATTTTTTAGAACATTTTATTTTAAAGTTAAAAAAAAAGGACTTTGATTTGATTTTTCTCCAATTAGGAAGGATAGGAACAGCCTCCCAGTCCCAATCCCAAAAGATGATGGATCACTTCTCTTTTTTTATTATTATTTTTTTTCAAATTTTAAATATTTTTTCACTTTCCATTTTCTTTTTTCATTTAAACCTTCATATTTGTTATTTTAATTACATTTTAAAAACCTAAAAATTTAGGTTAAATAATAAAAAATATCCTTAAACTTTGTCATTTATTTAAAAAATATTTATATTCTTTCAAAAGTTACAATATTACTCTTGACATTTCATAAAGATTTTAAAATTACCCACAAAGGAGTGAACAGTTTGTCTACTTCAAAGTGTGAAGGGTAATATTGCAACTTTTGAAAGAATAAGAGTACTTTTAAAATAAAAAAGTAAAGTTCAAGAATATTTTTTATAATTTAGCGTAGATTCTAAGATATGAAAATTTATCAATATTTACTACGTTTATTGTCTTAAAGTTCATTGCTATTGTGCACGACTATAATTGTATAATTATTCACTTTGAAAATATTTTTAGTGGTGAATTAGTATAATTTAAAACAGGTTTCACGTGTGATAAAACTTTATAGAGTTAATGTTGTTTTTTAATCAATCCTTAGTATTTATTTTATAACAATGAATAAACACGTATTCAGTTTGGTCAAGGTCAATATTTTATCATTTACTATTTCAAATAAAATATTGTTCAAGACAAAGTAAATAAATAGTGTTAATTATTTGAAAACAGAATATAGGATTTACGAAAAAACAATAATAATTGCATCCTGTTTTCAAATTTACAAAACTAACAAAACGTAAACAGAAAACAAGCATTTTATGTTTAAAAATCACAATATGCCATCTTCACAAATGCTAATATATTTAAAATATACATGATTTATTTAAATTCCTTAAAATCTAATTGCTGCAGCTACTATGTCTAAAATTATTAAATCCAAGTATGAATTTCTCATGTTTGTCTCTAATTTCATGAAATTTCAAAACCCCATATCAAAACCCAGAAATAAATGCCAGTTAAAGGGTCTTTTTTTTTTTTTTTTTTTTTTGTTGGAGTTCAAACAAAAGGGAGGTTGAATACAACAACACAATAAAATACATGCTTCTAAGAAAAGAAATAAATATTACCATACACCCCAAAAAAAAAGGAAGAGGCATTAAAACATCCCATAAACTTTTTCAAAACTTAAATAAAGCTTCATAAACTACACTGAAATAATGTATACTGACATCAATTTCACTAAATCTGCATTATTTTGCAGAAATTAATGAAAAGATGTCTACATAAGGAAATTTGTTCAAAATGTTGAGTAGATATCAAAAGTACACCCAATATGACATTTGCTCTTTTTTCCCCCTTATTTCTCTCTATTCTATTGTACACCTAAGAGTTATTTCAAGGTTTTTTTTTTTTTTTTTTTTTTTTCTATGTGCATTTCACATATTCATATTCAATCGGCAAATAGGACGCACCAAATTCAAACCCTGAGATATTATAAACTTAAAATAAATAGATCAACCATTAACCTGCATTGTTTAATCTTAATCTTTGGATTTCTTCTCTGGCACGTAATATCCTACACACAAAGACGCAAAGCTTTAGGAAAACATTTTGAGCAACGGCCCTATTTTATAACTATTTGGTTTTTTAAAATTTTGCTTGTTTTCCCACCATTTTTCTACAAATGGTTTTCATCTTCTCCGCAATGGTTTTCATCTTTCTTAATGAAACATTTAAGTTTCTAGCCAAATTCAAAAAATAAAAATAAATTTTTGAAAACTACTTTTTTTTAGTTTTCAAACATATGTTAAAAGTAGATAAGAAAACATGGAAACTCATAGGTGGAAGTAGTATTTATAGGCTTAATTTTAAAAAATTAAAAAACAAAAATCAAATGATTATCAAACTAGGCCAAAATAATTGAAGCTATAGATGTATATATATGAACTTACCTCCACTGTAACTCAGTTACTTCGTTGAGTAAATCCTTTTCCCTTTCATGAGCTGCTTCAAGCTGCAAATAATGATTCTCCAATCATTCAACGCCAAAAGAGAATGTTTATATCATAGGATCTCTAGTACACTCATGATCAAATAAACAGAAAAGTACAATCACGATAAAGACTAAGGCTTTGTTTGAGATGACTTTTGAGAAGGTAAAAAGTGCTTTTAGCCCGTTAAAAATACTTTTCAAAATTCACAAGGTTAAAAATTCTAAAAAAAACTATCAAGTACTTAAACACTTATAAATAGAAGCGAAATAATTAGTGTTTCTTCCAAACATGCTTATTAAATAAACACTTTTACTAAAAGCATTTTTTAAGAAAAAGTCATTCCAAACTCACTTTTAAGCATCTCAAAGCTAAAAATCTTTTAGTTTTGAGTGTAGCCTAACCTATATTTTAGCTTGGAGTGTGGTCTAACGTTAGGGAATGTATTTAGAAATGCTTTACCTAGCAATATAACGTAGGAAGGTAGATTTTAGGCATAAATTTTACTAGGTGAAAATTGTCAGTTAAATTTAACCTAAACATTTAAAGGGCTGTTTGGGACACTAAGTGAGTTATAATAACATGAGTAATAATAGTCTGTGAAATTATATAATATTGTTTAAAATCCATAGTTGTTTAGTCTAGAGTTATAATAATATGTGTTTAGGGTACAGAGTACTCCACAGGTTATTATAACTCACGCTCCAAACAGCCCCTAACAGAGTATTCCAAATCCTTCCTACAATACAGCCAATTAAATCCACTCAAACAGAACCTTTTTTTTTTATTAAAAGATGCCAGCCCAGCCTACAAATACTGATTGCATATAAGTTATGCAATTACCGACTAAACCCCACTACTTCAAGCATTCCATTTTCATAATTCTCAGAAAACAAACAATACTAATCAAATTCCAAGATGCTCTACTGACCATCCAAAAAATATTTGTCGAATTTGATAAGTTCCATTCTCTAACTTTATTGTTCTACATCAATTATGCAGGCCAACAGTGATGGATGCAAATCACCAACGGTCTAAAGAAGTAAATTCCAAAATGTAAATTGTCAAATGGTAAGCTCTAATCATAAAATGTTTCATTTAACTCAACTATCCTCCTCCTTTCTTACATACCAAAGATTTCTCCGTTGTTGTTATCTGTGCCGCTGAGACATCAGCCACACCCTCGGCTGAGCATTGTAAAAGAAAAGGGAATTTAGATTTGTGTCAACTGAAATGAATGTGGAACCTACCTCAAAGGGAAAAAAAAACAGAGAAACTCAAACCTGGAAAATCTCCGACTGAGATTTGCCTCATTAGAGTCAAAATATCATCCTGTTCCAACAAGGAACGACAGACTAAATTCAGCAATTGATAAGTGACGATGCTATATTAATTCATTAACCATACCCTTTGAACAATATTTGTCTGCAAAACAGAGTGCAACACTGGAAACATAGAAGATCTAGTATTAATTGGTACAGCATCAGATGAAGGTAGAGGTGTCAGTAGAGGAGTTGGTAGATTAGAAGGTAGAGGAGTAGCAGAATTTGAGGTAATCACCTGCATAACCGGCATCCTGGGACTTAGGAGCAATAAACTTATTAAAGTATAAATACAAATTGAACACATCAAATAATATAACTTGTTTCTTTTGTCACAGCGCATCAACACGATAGCCTTATGAAATGAATGATCTCCCAATCAATCTATACTAGTCCTTTTTTGGATTCTTTAGTATTTCAACTTTTTTATGGCTTTACTTTTATTTCAACAAAGAAAAGACCATTCAAGTTTCGAGGGCAGGAAACAATAGCGAACGAACATGGTGCGATGGTGATAAAATATATTTAGCATAAAAGTCTTAAGTACCACTTTTTTTAGATCCATGATAAATTTGCATGCATATATTTAACAAGTTGTACATGTAGAATACATTCAAATGCAGACCACATGTTTTACACCTCTTGGATCTTCTTTTTGAGCATTTACATCTCACAAAATTACCTTATGAGAAGCATTAAAAAAAAAGAAAAAGAAAAAGAAGAAAAAAGATTAAGGTTAAATTACAAATTTAGTCTCTAAACTTTGAGATTTGTGTCTATTTGATCCCTGAACTTTCAAAATTATAAATTTAGCCCCAAAACTCTAGAAATTTTTTAAAAATTTACGAATCTACTAGACACAAAATTAAAATTTTAAGGTTTCATTAGACATAAAATTCAAATTTATATCTAATAGATCAAGTAATTTTAAAAAATTTCGAATTTGTCAAGGACTTACTAGATACAAAGTTGAAAGTTCAAGGGTCTATTAGACACAAAATTGAAAGTTTAGGGATCTATTAGACACTTTTAAAAGTTCAGGGACTAAATAGATACAAACCTCAAAGTTCAGGGACTAAATTTGTAATTTTACCAAAAATCAAACAAACACAATCAATCATAACCTCAAAATTACCAACCTGCATACTGTGACTTTTTTGCAGAATAGGGGTTGCAACTGCCTGAAAAGAAACAGACAAATTGAGTAATGCAGCCTATAAGAAAAGAAGGAATATCCTCTAGATTATTAAACCCACCTTTTCTACATCAACATTCTCCGAAGTAACTTTGAAACGTCCTTTCTGTTGAATAACTGGTACCTTTGCTTTATCATCCTGTTCATCGTCATTTGTTGCTGGACTTACTATTAAAAAGCACATCAATCAGACATAAAAGTAGAATTTATAACCCACAATTGCAATCAAGGAAAACAAAAGTCTCATCATATAGTTAAACACATACTTGTTGACTTGGGATCTTTAGAATGAGATTCAGAAAGCACATCATCAACCGCCTGAGAAGTTATTCCAATTGCAACACTGCCATTTGCAACATTCTTTTCTGCCTCATAACTGAAAATTCAACTATTAGTGATTCATCATGAACTTCCATAAATATCAGAATGGTGTCTGGGCATCACACAACTGAACACACCCTGAAGGGGATTTTTCTTTGAAAACATGAACATGATAACCCTTGTGCTGGTTAAACTTTTCAGAAACAATAATAACAAACAAGTTGATAGCACTATCCGTTCAGCAAATGAGCTAAGTGTAAAATAACGAAGATGCAAGTATAACAATATTTGGCTTTCAGATTATATGGAGCTATTTTATAATGGCAGTAATAGGCTGAAGGAAAGGGACAAAAACTCTTACCAATCTTAAAAACCTGAACTCTACGGCCCCATTTGATAACCATTTGGTTTTTAGTTTTTGGTTTTTGAAAATCAAGCCTATAAATACTACTCTCATCCATGGATTTACTTGTTTTGTTATCTACCTTTTACCTATGTTTTCAAAAACCAAGCCATGTTTTGAAAACTAAAAAAAATAGTTTTCAAAAACTTGTTTTTGTTTTTAGAATTTAGCTAAGAATTACAATGTTTCCTTAAGGGAAATGAAAACCATTATAGAGAAATTTGGAGAAAACAAGCTTAATTTTCAAAAACTAAAAACCAAAAACCAAATGGTTATCAAACGGGGCCTACCTTTTTGGTTTTTGGTTTTTGATTTTTGAAAATTGTGCTTGTTTTCTCATCATTTTTCTCATCATTTCTCTACAATGAGTTTCATCTTTCTTAAGAAAACCTTTGAATTCTTAGTCAAATTCCAAAAACAAAAACAAATTTTTGAAAATTACTTTTTTTACTTTTCAAAACTTGGGATAACAAAACAAGGAAACCCATAGGTGGAAGTAATATTTATAGACTTAATTTTCAAAAATCCAAAACAAAAAACCAAATGGTTATCAAACGGGACCTTAGCTTTTTCTAATACATGCTAGGAAGATCAAGAATTTATGTATTCAATAGAGCCCTTATTCTACATGCTTAGAGTTAGAACACAATCTTTCAGTGCTGACAATGACTTTATGCATAAGCATGTCAGTTTATCCAATTTATGTCTTGTTTAACAACGTGGTTAAAGAAGGTATACACCTTTCTGAAGAACTATAATGTAAGGGAACTAATAGGGGGTTTATTGGTAGGAGTAGTATGGTATTAGTAAGGACATAAGGGTAATTAGTTAGGGAGTTAGTTAGTGTATTTGGTTATAAATAGAGGGAGGGGGATTGAGGGAATGCAGGCAATTATTGAGTGATTTAGGGCTTGAGTTAGCATACTCAAGAGAGGGGAGGTTCCCAGTGCCTTATACTTGGTTTATCTTGTAGTTCTTGATCCATTACATTTCAATATATTTTAGGTCTTAATTCCTGTTAGGTGGTATCCTAACATATAACCGGCTTGAGAGAAAACTTTGATTTATGAAGAACTGCAGTAACCTTGAGGTATTTTCTGCAAAGAATACTCTCTGGTTCCTTCAAATCTAACAAAGAAACATCTTCTAGAACACTGTATGTTTTGGATTCTGAGAATTCAATTTCCAATAGTGGTTTTTTGATGCTCTTTTCAATATCTGATGCACAATAAGATGAACCACCAACTCATTACCTCTTCAATGGAGTACAAACATGTATATTCATGCATACACAAAAAGTCATGCCAACAATATTTCTAGAAAATGTTACTAGAATAAAGACAACACCATAGGCCACAAGAATGAAAACAAGTAATATTTTGGAGATCCATGAAACATTAGTAAACTGTCATAGCTCAAAGAAAGATTTCTCTGAAGAATTCACATGAATAAATTAGTTAGCAAACTCTAACATAAAATTAGAACTGAATCTACAAAGACAAACCTCTCTCTTCTGTTCAGTGGTGAACTGACTTCTTGTTGAATAGCGCTGTTAGATGAAATACTTCTTTTATGTTGGCTAGTATTAGGAGTACTCCCCAATATTCTTTTGCTGTTCTCCAAATGAAGCTCTTCACCGGAACCATTCTCAGTTTGATTATCATGGCGAGGTGAAGAATGTTGTTGAGAGGAAGAACCAATAATTGTTGAGTCATTGATAGATCTTTTACCATCTCTGGGAAAGAAAGAAAAAGGCTGCTGTTAATATACTCTATCTGGCTAGTTGACTTATACCAAGGAAAAGCCTTACAACTTGGACCAAAAACAAGGATTTTCAAATCCATTCAGAACGTATGAGATAATATATTATTGTTAGGCTAAGAAAATATTAAATTATTAATATATAAAGTAATGATAAATTATATACACTGTATCATTAGCTTTCATGGAGGGTTGTCTCCGCAGCATGACATTCTCTTCCTGAAAACACGTTGAGATTGTTATGCCCCGAAATTAAAATACAAAGAGACTGGGAAAAGGACAAGAGCATATTAACATACAGTATCTGAAAGTTCTGAAGAATTTTGGCGTTGCAATTTCTTTTCTTGCACATCAAGAGTAGATAAGGAATTTGTGCTCCCTACTTCACAGATTTCATTTATGGATTCTTCAAAATCCTGAACCTAATTGTAAAAAAATAATAGCAAAGATATCATAAAATGTCAAAATCATTTATGTTGCAAACAGAATACTAGGTGATGAAAAATTTACTAGTACCAGAGATGCCTGAGCCTTTAAATCATCAAGATTGAAGTTCCATCCACTGATTCCTCGTTTATATTCATTCTGTTTCAGAAGTTATAGAAAAGATGTGTGAAGGCTAGGAAAAGAAAATTCAACTGTATCAAGGGCACAACTCTGCAGAGAATTGTCAGCTGCCGCAAAATCATGGCACAATTAGTCAAGGATATAAACATTCTTAAATAAAGAATTCAAACCTGTGATAATTCTTCCTTCTTTCCATCTGGCATTTTCTTTTGTGCAAGCATATCTTCTTCCTTTCTCTGTGATTAAAGGATTGCTCTTAATAAGCAACTTGTACCAAATACAATAAAATAGAATTGTGCTCGTTCCTATTACCAAAATAAAGTTCCAACCTTAAGTGCCTGTATACGATCACCAAGAACAGGTAGCCCATCCAAAAGGGTACGTGCAATATAATCACTTGATCGGGCTTGCTTAAAAAATGAATGCTTTAGCAGCTTACTTGCAAGAGGTCGTTTTGAAGGATCTTTTACCAAGCAACTAGCAATCATGTGCTTAAAAGACTGAAGAGAAACAAAGGAACAAACATTATACAAATATACTCCAGCTTGAAACACATTGTAAATCCAAATAAAAAGACTATACCTTTGAAAATTTTCTATCCCTCTCATAATCAAGGCCAGGAGGAGCATTTTGCAAGGTCATCATCAGTACCTACAGTTTCCATTTTCTCAATATGTTTAACTCTATGACACTTTAAAATAACAAAGTAATAGCATATGATATTCAATAATAATGCACCTTCATCGGAGGATATTTTGAGAAAGGAGCATGGCCATGGGCAAGCTCTAACCCAGTTATAGCAAAAGACCAGATGTCAGCCCTGCCAAAAAAATTGTCAACCAATGTTGATAAGCAACTTTGTTGTCTAAGAGGGAAAGAAAAGAATAAAAATTATGAGAAAATCATGACAGCAATACATGAAGAAAAAAAACTAACCTGAAGTCATAACCATTTAATTGCTCCATAACCTCAGGTGCCATCCTGAAATAGAGAGACAACTTTTTATTAGGAAACAAATTGATAAAACTGCTTTGATGAGAGTTCATAATCCTTTCTATTACACAAACTATTTGTTCAGTAGAAACGGACAATTTTGATATTTTAATCATTCCAATAAAGCTCATAGAGGCTTTCAAATGATTCAAACGGGACAGAACTAGAGACTCTATAGGTACATATGCCCATAATAGTACAAAATACAAATATACCAGCATGGTGTCCCCACGAATGTATTCCTCACACGTTGCCTATCACCTGAATCAAAAAGGCAAGCAGAAACACCAAAATCCCCTAGCTTGATTGCACCACGTGAATCAATAAGAACATTCCCTGCCTATAAAGATGAAACGTAAATAAATAAAAATAGAAGAAAACAGAGGCTAAATTTTATTCTTTATCAGAGTTTTACGTTGTCTTGAGTGTGAAATAGCTAGTTACTTATTTCATGAACTTCGTAGAATTCAAGGAAGTTATTCCTCGGATGAGGATTCAAATAATAAACCATTCAGATTCAGCTCATCGTTGGCAAATAACAGGTAAGTTCAATTAAAAATTCTAAGCTACTTTCTCTTCCGCTCACATCTAAATGGGTGTGGAAAAAAATTCCTTTTTAAGAAAATTTGATCACCAATCCATGACAATTATTCTCTGTTTCTTTTCTTTTTGTTTCTCATTTTGCCTCATGTTCTTCATCCTTACATTTACTGCGCAATATGTTATGCAGTTGCTAGACATGACAGAAGAAATAAGCTATTATGGAGACACACTAGCAAGAACCTGAAGAAATATGGAGATAAATTCTAATTACGTAACTAATAACACGCCCTGAATTACAGGGGGATTACTAATGTACATCGGGTGACACAATAACATGATACAATTCATATATAAGATTTAGATTCTCACTTTTATATCCCGATGTATATGTCCATGATTATGAAGATATTCAACCCCCTTCAATACTTCTCGTAATATTGTTGCAATGACCACTTCCTCGAAACCATCAGGATATGCAGCCTTCAATATGTGAAGACATGAACCTCCAGACATGTAGGGCATAACAATCCACAAATTATGACCATGGACAAAGGAGCAGTGTGATTTAAGAACATTCGGGTGGTCAACCAAGATCATTGTCTGTACTTCACGATAAATGTTAACCTGTAACAGTACAACCAAGTAAACTAAGCAAATGTATCGCGACTGTGACAATATGGATGAGAATTAATTAAGGACATGACATTTGCTGTGCTCAGAATTTAAAAGATCAAATGTGAGCGCTTGAAGTTGTCATTTCATGCCAACATTATCAAGGAAATGCAACATAAAACCTAGAAGAAGTGGGATAACATCACCATAATTCATTTACAAAGAAACCTTGGACAGAGATTCTCTTTAGTCTTGAATGAGTAAGAACAACTAATCAATCTAAGCCGTTTCCTTATTTTCAAAACTCGGATTTTTCACGCCTCTTCAATATTATAATGTTAAAAATTACATGTCAAATCGGATCTCACCAATTTCAACTAATAGAATGTATTTACTCCCCGAAATAAATCCAGTCAAATCTTCCGACACCATCCAACTTTTTTTTTAACAAAAAATATTAGAAAAAGGGTAAAAGATGCCCCTCTGATCAGAATTTAGAACAGAGGGTCCTTAGTTCATTCGCCAGGAAGAGGAATAAAAAAGTCTTGCTCGAATCAATTCTTTTATCAGGAAAAATCCATTTGCTAAATCAACCAAATTTGACTCCCCGCAGCCTTAAATGAGAAAGAGTCAACTAATAGAACCAGCCAGTCGCATAGCAGCTAAACTTTCACAATTTTTAACATAATAACGATAACAAAAAAAAATTGCAATTCGACGCAATTCACTACATTTCGTCTGAGAAATCAAATCGCTTAGCAACAGAATAGAAAAGAAAAAGAGATTAAAAAAAAAGCATATAATGAATGCGTAAAAAGAAGTACCAGATCACAATTCTCACGCTCAAAATCGAGGATCTTGATGGCGACGATCTCATTAAGAGGTTTACACAGAGCACGGCGAACTGAAGCACTCACCCCCTGCCCAACCTCCTCATACAGAATATAAAAATCTTCACCAATCGGATAAGTCTTCTTCTCCATCTCAAAGCGCTGCTTCTACTTCTACAACAGCTCAAACAATCAATCAATCAAACACCAAATCGACCTACAAAAGCGATAAACACAAGTATGAATTCAGCATAAATCCAGCCAGAGAAAGAAGGTGAAGAAGCTCGATTACAGAGGGAAAAACAAAAACAAGAAGGTTGATCGGTACGTCTCAAACGGAATCGAAAAGATCAGTACAAATTGGGTATAAATAATGGGAGAGAAAAAGTGCAAAAAGGGGAAAAGGAAGGGAGATTGATTGAAAAGGCAATGGCATTAATGAGAGGATTACCAGTTTGAGGGATTTGATTTGGAAGGTCGCTATTGGCTTTCTCGTGAATCTTGTGGGGGAAAAAGAGGAGAGAGAGAGAGATCAGAGCTCTGATTTTTTTTCTTTGGGTTTCTGTGAGTTGTGAATCTGATTATTGTTTTGGGTGAAATTTCTTAGAGAGAAAGAGAGAGAAAGATCGGGAAAATATTTTTGTGCGAAGAAATCGGATCGTCTCCTTAAGATTCTGGAGAACGAAAGGTTTGTATGAATTTGCATGCAAGTCTCCCGCCATTTGTTAGTCCTTCGGTCAAACCTCGGGTCGGATTTGGTACAGGATTTTTAGTTATTTATATTTTTTAACGAATTGATTGGTAATTATTTCTAATTTTAATGTTTATTGTTTGAGTATGTTTATTGTTTATATAATTAAATATGAGGTAAAATAAAAGTAACAAAAAAATATTGAAATTGAAGTCAATTGGTTAATTTTAATTTTCTCTAATTTTAAAAATTGAATGGGTGGTTATTTTATTGAAGATGTTGCTACAAAACCATAGCTTGATTAGTGGTTAAGACATATGTCTTTGACTAAGTGGTCAAAAATTTGAATTCTCCTTCTCCACATGTTATCGAACTCAAAAAAAAAAATTTGAATTGGTCAATTGCATGTGTCAATATGAGCATAGTTTAGGCCCCGTCTGATAACTATTTGGTTTTTGAAAATTGTGTTTGTTTTCTCATCATTTCTCTACCATGAGTTTCATATTTCTTACGAAAATATTTGAATTCTTAGCTAAATTTTAAAAACAAAAACATGTTTGTGAAAACTATTTTTTTTTAGTTTTTAAAACTTTGTTTAGTTTTTGAAAACATATGTAAAAAGTAGATAACAAAACAATGAAAATCATAGATAGAAGTAGTATTTATAGGCTTAATTTTCAAAAACAAAAAATTAAAAATCAAATTATTATCAAACGGAGTCTTATGGCATGTTTGGGAGTGATTTTAAAATTGTTAAAATCACTTTTGTCATATTCAAAATCACTCCAAAACATGCTTTCAATTATTCAAAATCAATTTTTTATGATATGAAAATTACATTTAAAAGAGTAAAATCGAACATTAAGTTCGTTTTGAATGATTAAAGACATATTTCGGGTATTTCAAAAAAAAAAAAGACATATTTTGGGGTAATTTTGAACATGACAAAAATGATTTTAACAATTTCAAAATCACTCCCAATCATGTACTTAGCAATTGAGACATTTACTATTTTCACTTGAGGTTAGAGTTTATAATCTGAACCTCCATATTTTTTTTGTATTAAAAAAACGTTAGTTGCTAGCCAATGTATAGTGTCTAGTTCCAAACCCCCTTTTAATCAATTCTCAATTTCCAACTATGGGACATATATCTTGAATCTCCTCTCACTTTTTTAGGACATTTAAGGATGGTCAATGTGTTAACTTAAACCTAACTCAATTGGTTAATACATTATATTTTGATACCCTCGACAAAAAAAAAAATAGAAATTCAAATTCTTACTCCCACATATTGTGAACTAAAAAAAATTATGGATAATGCGAAGTTGGGAATGCATTCCTCTAAAATTTTTAAATAAAGAATGGATGAAATATTAACAAAACTATTTAAATAATATTATTTTAATTAAAAACTTGCTTATATATTTAATTTCTTTTAAATTAAGGTTGGTGAAGGGGTTGCAAGGTGGGTCAAAAAATTATTCCTCGTCCCCTTTCCCATTCCTACGTAAAGAAAATACAAAACATTCTATTGGAAAGTATGTATATATTTTTCCATTCACATTGGCATCCCTAATTTTCAATTTGTCATAGATAAATATTATACATATTTATTTTATTTTTTTAAAATATTAGAAAAAGAAAAAATAAAAATGAAGGAAAAAAAATTAGTCGGGAATATTGAACTATCCATCTAATCTTTCTTTTATTTTTATTTTTATTTTTTACATTTTGTATCATTTAATAGGCAAGAATGTTTACAAATGATTATAATAGTAGCACTTTTATCGTTAGTTTGATAAGTCAATGGTGACAAAATAAAGTATAGAATTTATATTTTAATTTAAAATTTTTTATAGTGAACAACACACAAATAATTAAAACAAATATGTAAAATAATATGTTTTTGTAAAATAAAATATGAAAGCAACTTGTTTTTCTATTAAGATTTTTTTAAAACAAAGGTGAGCATAGTGCATATGTCATATGTCTCCAATTAAGAGGTCAAAAGTTTGAATTGTCAATCTACATATTGTTTAACTTAAAATAATAATAATAAAATAACTTCAAATTATATGTCTATTATTCATTGCGGTGTTTATATTTTTCTTAAACAAAAAAAAAAAAGAAAAAAGAAAAAAAAAAGCTTTTTAGGTAATTTACTCTACCTATAATACAAATGAATGAAATTAAGCTTTGTCTTATTATCAATGAAATTTTGAACATGCATGGAAAAATTAAATAAATAATTACATATTTTACATTATAATATTTATAGAAATCATTTCAATTGAACCAAATATCTTTGACAATTAAGTAATAAAATAAGTGCATTGACCATCACTTATAGTCATTGTTTAAAATGTCGAACAACATTTTGAAATGTCGTTCGACATTTTCATATGTCAGAGGGTTCGACATCTCGATGAAGGATAAAATATCGTTTTTCCAAGATATTGAGAAAATGTCGAGATCTCGAAAAAATGTTGAGATGTCGAGAAATATCAAGAAAATGTCGACAAATGTCAAGGAAATCTTGAGAAATCTTGGTAATTCTTATAATGACTCTCTATCTCTATCTTTTGGCCTCTCATCTCTTTCTCTTTCCATTATTCATTTTCTGTCCCTTCCAACCTCTTAACATATACTTTTATAATTATATAGTTATGTAACTCCCGACTCTTTAAGGTATTCATTTTTATCGGTGTGATTATTATTATTATTTTCTTCCCCTTAATTTTGTATTTTGGGACTTAAAAGCATTGTTGTGTTGGTTCATGGAGTATAAAAAAAAAGGAAAAAAGAGGTCTAATTTTTGTTTAGGGCATTTTTACTATTTAGGTGAGTTTAAGCCAAGCTAAGCCCAGGGACAAGTCAAACCCTATTTCCCCTATCTTCTATTTAAACTGCACGCAACCCTAGGAATAAGTCAAGCCTCCAAGCCAACCCTCCAAGCCAAGCCATCATCTTCTCAATATCTTTATTCTTTTTCCCTTGTGTTCGACAACCCTTTTATTAAAGCAGAAAAAAAACCAATTATTCAGCAGCTCTCCGCCCACCCACGCTCACGTTGCCGCACGGAACCACGCCCAGCTGTATCGTCGCATAACCAAATGGTACCACAAACCACCGCACATCGTTGCCCCTCAATTGCACGCCGCTGCGACCCATGAGCTCGATCCGACGCACGCCGGGCCATCCCTCGCCGAACTATCGAGTCTCCTTCAGATCTATACGTCGCTTGGAGTCGCACGTCGCCGTCCCTGCAAATCTGCGAGCCGCCGCCATCTCAATCTCACGTTGTCGCCGCTCCTGCAGACCCGCGAACCATTCCGACTAGCATTCTTCCAGTCCGGCTACCCTTCATCTATGGGTAAGCATTGGTTTCTGCACAGTTTTCTTTGATGATCTTGGTTATGGGTAGAACTAATCCATGGATCTTGACTTCGTTTCAAGGATACCCACTTCGATTCAGTGTTGGAATCACAGGACTTGCACGAGTTTAGTTACTGACTAGCAGGCGTTTTGGCTTTCAACGTAATTTTGGTGAGTATTAAAGACCCATAAGTGTTCTAGATCAATGGTGGTTGTTAAATTAATCTCTAATTTCATAAATGTGATGAACAGGTCCGAAGTTTGGTGCAATAGGGGTTTGAGGATGACCATGACTTAGGGAACATTTGAGAAATTGTCCCTCGATTATTTGGGGGTAAGGAAGGTTATTTGGAAAAAATATATATCTATGTATAGTATTTTACCAACGGAGTTTTAGTAGGAGTATGGAAGGCTATATTTAAAATTTTTGATTGCCAAGTGTTCGTTCTTTGATTTTGGTGTAGGTTGGTCGAAAGGGTGCTTTGATAGGAGCTGGAGTTTAAAGCTAAGGTAAGGGACTCTATGCCAGTTGCTTAAATGCAAGTTGGGAACCAAATAAAATAAAATAAAAAGATTTCTTTTTAGGCAAAGTTTTCATGAATGTTTTTCTTTGTGGTTGTGATGCATGAGATATGACTTATGATTGAGTTATGTGAGAATGTTGCATAATTGGATGAAATTTAAAATGCTTTGGGACCTCATGCATACATGTGTGTTTTCATGACAAAAAATGCTTACGAAGGCTATGACAATTACCATCCTAAAATTTATAGATGTACATCTGGATGAAAAGGAACCTGAACAAGGTGAATGAAAAGGAACCTGAAAATGTTAAATGGAAAGGAACCTGAAAATGTTAAATGAAAAGGAAATGTTAAGATGGGCTAATTGTCCACATTAAGCTGAAGAGAGAAAAGTTAAAGTAAAATGTTTTTTTTTAAAAAAGGAAAAGGTTTTAGGTCCCACTAGATGGAAGTTCGTTAAAGGAAAAAAAAATGCAAGTGATTGCATAAGTTGCTTGTGATGCATATCATGACCCAGTAGTGGTGATAGGACAATTTGCTGAAAGGGGCCATGGGTGACCTATAGAAGTTTTATTTCCGATTGTTTAGTGTTTCAAATTGTCTTGTCAATGGATGTGTTATAAAATTATTTCAATTGTTAAGCGTTATATTTCATTTGCATGCTTTGAAATGAATTTAATGGGATCTTGAGGTAAAAGATTTTGATTGTTTAATAAATGGATTAATAATTTTTTTTTTAAAAAAAAATCCATTAGCGTGCATGCAGTAACATCCCTAGAAAGTCTAATAGGAAAAGTCAAGTCTTTACAAGTTATTTTTAAAAAGTTTAATACAGTATCGTGAAAATTGGGCATGCATCTACAAAGTGTTGTATTGAGTTTTTTATATCTATCTTTGTGAAAAAAAAATTAATATTTATGAATTTATTATATTTTTTACAATCATTTGTCATTTATCAACATTGATATCTCTCTTAATTAATCAAGGTTCAAGTTCAAAATGTTGATGTCGATGGAAATGTATAGATACTGATTTTACAAAAAAAGTCGGCATATATGTGAATACTAAATTCATAGTTTTATAATTATGATTAATAAAAATTATGAATTATATCATCATTAAGTTATAATTAAAGTCTCATTAATTAATTAAAATAAGTCTCATCAATTTTCACGTTTTTAATGATTTTTTTCAAAATTTTCACCAACATTGGCCTTCCTCATATAAATATTATTTATATTTTTAGATATATGATGATCATAAAGGTCAATTATAGCCTAATTCCATAGTTAAAATTTCATTTACTAATTCAAATAATTTCTATAAATTTCCATGATTTCTATAATTTTTCCCAAAAATCCTGTCAACATCAACATTTTGAACCTTGATTATAGTATAATTAAATCACAATTAAAGTTTCATGAAATAATTCAAACAATTTTAATCAATTTTTATATTTTTTTCCCAAATTCCTGTGTGCATCGACATTTACATCTACATATTGTCTTAATTTTTAGATATGGTGATTAAAAATTGTCAATTATAGTCTAATTGAGCCACAATTAAAGTTTCAATTCAATCAATTTCTACGATTTCTACGATTTCCATAAAATTTTCCCGAAATTTCCATCGACATTTCCGTAAAATCTGGATCTCGACATCGACATTTCAAACATTGTTTATAGTAGCTTAAATAATTATAAAAATAATAGACATTATACTTTATTAGATTAAGCTTACTTCAAATGAAAGAAGGTTGACTCGACAAAAGATTTTGACAAAAACATGTATAAATTTTGGAGATTAAATTTATTTATTATAATATAGATAAACCATAAAATAAATTAATTATGACACAAGCAAATATCAAATACAAGTTGAAAAATAAAACTTAATTTGCTTAGCAACAATCCTTGAGTAGTAAGCATTCGACCGCCCTCTATTACTCCTATCGGCGGGGATGATGAAATAATTGGTTATTGTAAATGCTTCAAGTATGAGAATCTCTAATTGTCACCATGGTGAATGAATCGTGCATGAATGAAGATTATTTGATACACAATTGTGCATATTCTAATTATGTTTTGTGTCGGAAAAGGAAAAATGAAAAACCTTAAAAAAAAAAAAGATGAAGAATGTGTTTTTAAGTTGCAATATTATTTGAAGAACATATTCATGAACTTGAGATGAATGCCATGGGAAAGATGAAAGACTCAAAAGAAAAGCAAAGAAACTATGTGTTTTCTGAGTTGTAGCTTATAAAACATAGCATATTGCCTGAGACGATTTACACAACCTGCCTTGCGAGCCTGAGATAACCACTGACCATTATTGTATTGATGAATGCACTTTGTGTGCCATAGGTGACCACTAACTAGATACCAAATTATTAATGATTTGCCTAGTGTATCTGAAATGACCATGAAAAAAACCATAGGTCATTTGTATTCCTCGAAAACCCCCACCTACATCACCCGACCAAACTACTAGTGGCATGTTTTACGTACCTTGTACAATATCTCTATATCTACTTGTTTCTATCATCATAGTTTAAGATATGATCTCTAAATCCTATCATGATTATTCTTTATTTTCTTTACATGTATCTAATCAATTGTATATAATGAACATGAAATAAAATCATTGTCATTAAGTACTATACACTTTTTTTTTTAATCAATTTGCCATTATGTATGTTGTATAATGTCCTTGTTGTTTGATGGAGTTTCTCATAATATAGAATTTATAATTTTTTTTAGTACAATAGGAGTTGGTGGGAATCGAACCACAAACCTCGTAGTCATTAACACATTCAATATGCTAGTTGAGCTATGTTCTCTTTGGCAATATAGAATTTATAATTATGTGATTAGCATCTTAACTAGGAGGTTGAAAATTTTGCTTTCATAGATTACATTCAGATCCATTTCCATAAAAAGAAAGCTTATAGGATTTCCTTAAAAAAAAAAAAAGCTTATAGGATTTATTATTATGAAAATGTTTGTATTATATTCTAACTACGGTTTTGATAACATTTAACAAGATGACATAAAAGGACATTTATATAGCAATTTCTCATGAATATTTAATAAACTTTCTATAGAATGTCTCTAGCATGAGCACAACTTAACCGTTGAGATATATATTTATTCCATTGAAGTTAGAGGTCACCATCCACACCATCACATCTATATTGTACCAAAAAATAACAATAATAGGTTTGGATGCTCTTGTGAGTGATATATTTAAATAAGACAATTAGGAAAAAAAAAGGAAAACTTCCAACTAAATTCTTCTTCAATTTTTTTAAAACTAAGATATTTCATAGAATTCTAAAGTAAATTACTTATTTAATCTTGTCATATATTTTATTTTTGTTGAATTACATGTTTAGTCCCTGAACTTTCATGTTTGTGCTATTTGGTCGGTCTCTGAACTTTAAAAATTGTCTAGTAGGTCATTGAATTTTAAATTTTGTGTATAATAAATCTATAAACTTTAAAATGTGTTGAATAAGTTCTTAAACTTTCAACTTTGTATCTAATAGATTATTGAATTTCAATTTCGTGTCTAATGAGTAATTGACCCATTTGACTTTTTTTTTTTTTAAAAAAAAAAAAAATTCATAGATCTATTATACACAAAATTAGACATTTGAAAGTATGGACCAACTTTAAGCTTTATTAAAAGTACATTTGAAAGTACATGGACAAAAATGAAACAAAGCCCAAAGTTCAAGGATCAAAATGGTATTTTAACTTAAAAGTTGACACATTTTGATGAAAATTTTCATCGTAAGGATTAAATTCTTATAAATTTTAAAGCACACTGAATATATTGCTAAAAAAAAAAGAAGCTAAATTATAAAAATTACCTTAAACTTTGCATATTGTTTCAAAAATATCCTTATTCTTTCAAAATTTACAATTTTACCCTTGACCTTTCATAAACATTTCAAAACTACACTTGGAATAGAAATTTGTTAGAATATAGGATAGAAAATGAACGTGGCAATAACCTGAAACAATGTGGCAATGACTAGGATGCTTATCTGGATTAGGTATGAAAGAACGACATTCAGACACGTAATTTTGAAACATTTATGAAAGGTTAAGGGTAATATTGTAACTTTAAAAGAATATAGATGTTTTTTAAGTAAGGGACAAAAAAAAGTTCAAGGGTATTTTTTATAATTTACCAAAAAAAAAACATCAAATTTATAATTTTTGAAAGAATAAGGATATTTTTGAAATAAGATACAAAGAAAGTTGAAGATATTTTTTATAATTTATCGAAAAATAAAATAAAATCATCAAATTTATATGAAAAGAATCTTAAAAAAACTGAAAACTACCCCATTACATTTAGTCACGTGCAGAGCTCATGAGTAGCATTATTTCAGATTTTTAGTGTGAAATAGCAAAAGCCATTGCCCAAACTCGCCGGTCGCGGTCTTCTTCATTGCCAAATCTAGGGTTCTCTTCGATCTCTGCTGCGTTTCAGGTTCCTTCCTACTGAAACGCTGTCGTTTTCGTCCCCTCTCCTGCTTCCCCTTCTGGTAATTCGTCGAAATGAAGCTCACTGTGAAGACCCTCAAAGGAAGCCACTTCGAAATTAGGGTTCAGCCCACTGACACCGTAAGTTCTAACATTTATTTTCTCTTTTTCTTTTTAATCTCCTCGATTTCTTCATGCGACTATTTGGGCTTGTAGTTAATTTATTAATGTAGTACCCAAGCATTGACCCAGCTGGCAATCTCCAGCTTAGTTTAATCGTTTTTTTTTTAAAGAAATTGTGATTATAGAATTGGAATAGTGTGAAACTACTGGAGGAATTGTTTGGAATTGAAAAAATTTTAAAATTAGCGTTTTTTGTGTTACTTAATCTGGAAGCTGATTTTCTTTCTGAACGACGATCACATAAGTTTTTTTAATTTTTATTTATTTGAATTCTTCGTGATCTGCTGGATTTGCATTGTTTGAACACAAGTTGGAGAAGTCTAAGGTATCATGCAGTGCACTGTTCTTGTTGGGGATGCCGTTTTAGTAGTGGATTTTAACAGCAAACTTTAGTTTTGTTCTTGATCATGCGACTTTAACCCTCTGTTTGGGATCTGGAATCTAGAAAGTTTAAGAAATGATTTTTTTTTTTTTTATTTAAATTTTGTTAGAACGAGAAAGATTTGAAAGGAATGTAATTAAAATTTTGGGCTTGGATAGTAGCTGGAAAGGGAAAAAAATTTAAATAAAAATTTTACATATATAGGCTTTTAATCTTGATTTATTAATAGAAAATTAAAATATGATATGGTTAAATAAGTAATTTACCACTAAATTCTATTAAATCCTTCCAAATTTGATGGTCTTAGTTAAGAAATTTTTTAACGTGAAAACAAGATAAATCATTCTCTTTTATGTGATAACAAACATTGGGGCTCATTTGAAATCCATTATGATTTGAAAACACTTGAAATCTTGAGCAACCAAACAGACCATAAGTGATGTATCTTTTTTTATTTTTTATTTTTTATAAATTTTTTCTAATTGTAAAATTTTTGGTGAAGGTGATGGCTGTCAAGAAAAATATTGAAGATGTACAAGGAAAGGATAATTATCCTTGTGGTCAGCAATTATTGATACACAATGGTAAAGTTCTGAAAGATGAAAGTACACTGGCAGAAAACAAAGTATCTGAAGAGGGTTTCCTAGTTGTCATGCTCAGCAAGGTATCTTTGGTCCTATAATTTTCTTATATAAGAAGCAATAAAGGAAAGTTTTTATTTTGGATTTTGCTGAAATATCAATTATGGTTATGCTCAATTGTATGCATTTACTTCTTCTGCAGAGCAAAACATCAGGCTCAGCAGGGCAGTCGTCAACTCAGGTAATATTGCCCATTTTTGTTGCCAGTTGTTTATTATTATCTAACGTTAACCACCTCTGGAACGTATTTATTGCAGCCAGCTCAAAACCCCCCTGTAGCTCAACCAATTATAAATTCAACTCCTGCTACCCAAGTTACACCATCACCGACTCCTGCACCTCAAGCTCCCACACAACCACCGTCATCGTTAGTTTTTCAAGAATGATCCTCTTTATGCATTTTCCCTCAATCAGTTGAATAATTATTCCCTCCATCGGTTGAATAATTATTATCCATATGCATTTTTTGTTCTTGTTTTCCAGTGCCCCTAAAAACACTGCATCTACTTCAGACCGGGCGACAGATAGGTATGGCTTCTATTTCTTTTTGACATTTTTTAACTTCAAGAAGTAAGAATTGGTTAGTAAATCACCTTCTATTTCTAATACTAAATCTATGCTACAATATTACAAATGTCAAATCTGTAAAAAGCTACAGACTGAAAGGAGTTCTTGATTATTAACTATTGGGACCAACAGTTGATATTACAAAGCTATGTGCAATATGTTTCCTCCTCTTTTGCTTTATTTATAAATGAAACTCTTTACCTGCTGGTGAGAAAGTTTCTCATTCTTTCTTTTGGGGGAATTATTTGCAGTGTGCAAACAGATACATATGGTCAAGCTGCTTCAAATTTGGTCGCTGGTAACAACCTGGAACAGACCATTCAACAAATAATGGATATGGGAGGTGGCAACTGGGACAGAGAAACAGTTGTTCGTGCGCTAAGAGCTGCTTATAACAATCCAGAGCGAGCAGTGGATTACTTGTACTCTGTATGTCTAAATCGTACTTTGAAACCTGGTCTGGATATGTTCAGTCACGAATGGTGTTTTTTATGTTCAGGGTATTCCGGAATCTGCAGAGGTTGCAGTACCAGTGGGTCGTTTTGGTTCTGGTCAAGCCGCTGGAACTGATGCATCCCTTCCTGCACCTGTCTCTGCAGCACCCAACACAGCCCCCTTGAACATGTTTCCTCAGGTAAGTTTGTATGCATGCATGAACGGCACGTTTTTTTGTTTGCTCACATTCACTAATATTACTGGTTGCAATCATGCAGGAGGCACCTTCTGCTGGTGGCGGCGGCAGTGGTAACCTTGGATCTCTTGAATTCCTTAGAAACAATCCACAGGTAACTAGTGAAACATCATTTATGGGGTTGTCCTGCTTGATATACTCATTAGCTTTCTTTACTAGATATCTTAGTGCATGAAGTTTAAAAATCCGTTGTTTGGACTTTGAAGTCCTTTTTCACCTGATGGATTGCGTTAGTTTGCATCTTTTTACAGATTGATTCACATAAAATGTATCTGTTAAAAAGTTACAGACATTCGATCAAAAAATTCTATATGGATTGTATTAGTCCAGTCATATCATTCCATTACATGTATATCACTTGTACTTGTACAAAGGCCCAAAATCGTGTTTTGCTTTATTTCATATGCTATGGATTTCATATAGAACTAATTGTGAAGTAGTTACTGAATGAGGTTTGCTATCATCATTCACATTCTAGTTCCAAGCCTTGCGGACAATGGTGCATACAAACCCTCAAATCTTACAGGTCTACGCATCCTTCTGCTTTGCAATGTAGTTAGTGGTTATAGTCATAGTTTTGCCCAAGAGTTAAATCTTTTGCTTCTGATGGCAGCCCATGCTTCAAGAACTTGGAAAGCAGAATCCCCAGCTTTTGAGACTCATTCAGGATCATCATGCGGAGTTTCTTCAGTTAATTAATGAACCTGCTGACAATTTTGAGGGGTGAGTCTTACACTGCTGTCATCTGGTTAATTTTAAATCTTGTTAATTTGAAACCTCCTAGGTCTGTAGCTCTTTAGTTGTGATCGATCGCCTGCATATAAGATGATTGACGGTTGTTGCATAGACAATCCTTCTCTTATTTTTCTCCCATCACCAAATGCGTATTAATGAAAGGAGAATTCTTGTGTATTGTTCTTATTACTGTTTATCCTTGTGGTCAAACTGCAGCATCCGTTCCCACGAACTTGGCATTGGACCACAAGCACAAAATTTAACCATGTTTGCACGTAAAAATTGTCCTTTGTGCCTAGGTTGGACGATATATTTGTTTTTTCCTTCTGCAATTTAACTTTCGTGCTTAAAAGACCAAATAGATTGAGTTACCATTTTATTTGGTTGATAATTGTCATTTGTAAAACAAGCCAACCTGAGCTATGCTCAAGAGGTCAGAGGTTCGAATTCTCACTCATACATGTTGTTGAACCCAACAAAAATTGTCATCTGTAGTACAAGAACTGTTTCTAGGTCTGGTTTACTCGAGATGTCGTTCACTTGATTGATTATTATTTTATCAGCCAAATCTCTTTTGATGTGACATCACTGCATCTATCTGTAGAACCATAAACTGTGTTATTTCTTTCAGAGAAATGTTTGAACAGGCTGAGCCGGACATGCCTCATGCCATTAATGTCACTCCAGCCGAACAGGCAGCCATCGAACGAGTATGAATTCCTTGCTATTCCCTGAGGGGCCTTCTTGTCCCACCCCCCCCAAACTGGATCTATGTCTTAACTTTTTGCTGCTTGTTGCCTTATGTAGCTCGAGGCAATGGGATTTGATAGAGCCTTAGTCATCGAGGCATTTTTGGCATGCGATCGCAACGAGGAACTAGCAGCTAACTACTTACTGGAGAATTCTGGAGATTTTGATGATTAACAAACAAACAAACCATTAATGTTAACCGCACTGGATTCATTATTTTTGGTGCTGAGGTGAATTGGTACCCTTGTCAGCATTCTTCACTTTCTGAGTCTTCTTTGCATTGCATTTTATATACTCTACTAATAAATAGGAAAATTAATTCTTCTCAAGTATGGTCTTCCCGATTTAGAGAGTTGGAATTTTATGTTTTATTTAAAGCTCATTTGTTGCTAACTGGTTAGAGCATTGCAGATAGATCTTAAGATTTCGAAACTCTTCTATTTTATGGTGTAAATATAATTATTGAAAAATATCAACAGATTTTGACATCTGTAAATCATGGTTATTGGGATGCTTTGTTTTGAGTTATGTTTAGTCATCACACCGTTAAGTGAGGTGAAAATTTGCACTTTTGACTTGGAAATACACGTCTCACACTACAGATGCGACCTAAGACCTATGCTATAAGTATATAAATTTACTCAGGGAAGCCCATTTTTCATACCATATTATAAGTTTTCAAGGCATTATTGTCTTCGAGAGGGGGGGGGGGGGTATATAAATTTACTCAGGGAAGCCCATTTTTCATACCATATTATAAGTTTTCAAGGCATTATTGTCTTCGAGAGGGGGGGGGCACGATGATTATCATGTTTTGTAGTATATGTTGAGTTTCGGTGATTTGTTATGATTACGAGCATGTCCCTATTGTCATATATTGACAATAAAACTCCAACGGTGATGTTATATAGTCAATCTGAACATAGTTTAATTAGTTAAAGTGTATGCTCTTGAGAGGTTCGAATTATCACTTCTATATGTTGTTGAACTAAAAAAAAAGAGTCAAAGACGTGTTTATTCTTTGCAAAATTGAAAGCATAGGGGTCTATTACAATTTTTTTAAAAAAAAATTTAAGTACAAGTATTAAATAGATACAATTTTATAAATTCAAATCTATTATAGAACTTTTTTAATAGAAGTTCATGTTTAGAAACTAAACTTATAATTTAACTTTGAAATTTTAAAAACCAAACTTATAATTTAACTGAATATGATTAAACTATAATTTTAGTCTGTGAATTTTTAGAATTGTGATAATTTAGTCTCTATATCTTAAAATGTTTTTTTAAATGTTTTATAGTTGTGTCTATTTAATCTAAATCTAAAAATGATTATGGTAACAATCTTTAAAGTTTTAATTTTGTGTAGTTTAACGTTTGTGCTACAAAATGCCCCAAAATCAACTCCTTGTGTAATCATCAAACAATACATTGCACCATGACACAAGAATTAACACAAACAAATAACTATAGAGATCTATTAAACACAAAATTGAAAGTTTTAAGTTCTATTACAAACTTTTTAAATGTACGGATCAAATATCGACACAACTTTAAAAGTTTAGAAACCTATTAAGAACTTTAAAACTAAAACGTCTCTAGGTCCATGATTCGAAATTCAAATTCGACACTTGACGGCCCTAGCGACCTGGTCATGCTTCCTACTTATCTTGAACTGCTTTTGAGAATGAGGGCTGTCTTTATAAACCAACACGAATCATTTGAGCATGCTTTGTCTTCACTCACATGCTTTATAGAAAAATTTTCAGTTGGTTATTCAACATAAGATTACTCGAGCTAAACATGCTTAACTTTAGTGTTCCTATGATTGAGCTACCGAAAAGGAAGGTGGACATTATTGGTATTTGTAGTAACTATAAATTCTTTTTAACCTACCTTAACAATGCATTCATAGCCTCAGGATCCCCTCTCATTTGGATGTGGCGTTGTTTATTCATGTACCCCTCCTATACTCAGACGTCACATGCCCATCAACTTTCGTCTTTATTCGTCTTCGAATCACATCTTACTAAGAGAGGTTTCGCTTTGATACCATATGTAACTACTGCTCTTACCGTACCTTATTTTTGGCCGAAAAGTATATGAACTTAATAGATACAACTCTTGAAGTCCAACCTCTTGGAACTAACTTTATAATTGGAACAATATAATTTAACCAAATACGAGCATAACTCAATAGATATGGTACCTATTACTATTCCAAAGGTCTATGGTTCGATCTCCATTCTCACAATTGTTGAATTAAAAAAAAACGATAAATTACAAGTTTATTCTCTAAACTTTTAGTTTTGTGTGTAGGTCCCTAAACTTTAAAAAGTATTTGACAGATCTTTGAACCTTCAATTTTCTATCTAAAAGATCGCTGCAATTTACAAAGTGTCTAATAAAACCCTAAACTTTCAATTTTATGTTTAGTAAGTTCTTAAACTTTCAATTTTAAGTCTAATACGTCATTAACCTATTTGATAGTTTTTAAAATTATCAGACTTATTAGACACAAAATTCAATTTTGTCTCACAAGTCTTTTTTTTTTTTTTTTAAATAGTGAATATACCAAAGATCTATTATACACACAATTAAAAGTTTAAGAACCTATAAGAAATTTTAAAGTTGAGAGATTTAGGACACAAAATTGAAAGTTTAGAGACCTATTATACATTTTTTAAAGTTCAAGAATTTATTAGACATAAATCTAAAAGTTGAGTGACTACACTTGAAATTTAACCAAAAAATTATATATCGATCAAATATTGAAATAATTATAAAGAAGAAAATGTAATTTTTTTTGGTTAAATTATAAGTTTAGTTTCCTAAACTTTCAAATTTGTGTCTATTTTGTTCATAAACTTTAAAAAATGTCTAGTAGGTTCCTAAACTTTCAATTTTATCTCCAATAAGTTCTTGAATTTTTTAAAATGTCTAATAGGTCCTCAGACTTTCAATTTTATATCTAATAGGTCTTTAAATTTTCAATTTTGTGTCTAATAGATCTTTGACCTTTTCAAAATTTTTTAAAATTCACGAATCTAGGATTCTATTAAACATAAAATTTAATTTTATATTTAATAGATCAGTTAATTTTAAATTTTTTTGAATATGTCAAAGACCTATTAGACATAAAATTGGAAGTTTAGGGATCTATTAGATACTTTTTAAAGTTCATGGACCAAATAAACACAGACATGAAAGTTTAAGGACTAAACTTTTAATTTAACCTAAGTTTTAAAATTATAAAAAGGGCAAATTGAAAAAAAAGAAAAAAAAGGGCAAATTGAAAAACTCAACCTTAAACTATAGAGATTGTTGCAATTCTACCTTTAAACATTTAAATGTAAAAATTAGGCCCTCCAAAAATTGGATCCACTCCACTAAATTTCTCTCTCTATCCTCATTCCACTCTTTGTATATATTTTCTCTCTCCCTCTCCCTCTCCCTCCCTTCAATCACCCCATGCTCTCTCTGTTTTATTGCATTCCATTGAATTGAATTAAATTTCTTGGGTTTGTGAAGAAGGGTCTCTTGATCCTGAAAAGGTAAAAGGGAAGATGGTAGTTTGCCTTAGAGGGGACAATGCAAGAGTGGATCCAAGTAATACTGATGGTGAATTAGTCTACCAATACATCAACTCCACCAAGTAATTAATTAATTACTCCATCTTCTTCCATTAATTAACTACTCCAAATTTAGACCTATAATATTAAACACAAATTTAAAAGTTCATGGACTAAAACGTATTTCTTCTACAACTCATATATTCGATTCGTCACATAAACTTAGAATCAGAATTCCAATGGCTTTCATGATTTAAACCTTTTGGCTTGGTTAGGAATGGTTTTAGATCATTTGGGATTTGTTGATTCAAAATTGAATACGTAAGAACGAGTTTTAAAATATTATTTTAAGAACTCGATCATCTATTTGCATATATAAAATTTAAAATACTTCCTTTTACAAAGAAATGACTTCCATTATCTTTTTCTATATGGAGAGAGACAATGGAAACCGTTCCCACAAATTAGTGGAAAACTTTCTCATATTTCCTTGTATATTTGGCAAAGTTCAAAAACCTCAATAACTAATACGTATTATTGAAGGGAGGAAGAGAGGGAGGAAGAAAGTAGAGAGTGTGGAATGAATAGAGTGGAACTAGAGAGAGAATGAAGAAATATGAGAGAGAATTAAAAAAAATGGATCCAATTTTTACCTAATTTATCGTGAGGGTTTAATTTTTACACTTGAAAGTTTAGGCGTCTAATTTTTAAGAAAATTTGTATTGATGACCCAAAATATTGGGTCTATTGTCGATCTAACCACGTGCTCAAAATAAGGCTATCTAACTTTTTGCCAATGTCGGCATTCGAGTGAAATGCTTGATTTTCTCTTAGTAACAAAATAACGAGAAAGAAAAGTGAGAGGAAGAGCCTGAACGAGAACGAGAACGAGAGCGAGAGGAAGAGAAAGCGAACAAGAATGAGAGTGAGAGGAAAAGAGCGAATGAGAACGTGAACCTCCATTTGCGATTTCTTTCTTCTTCTTCCAATTATTCCTCTCGCAAACCCTAGCTTGAAATCTCCATTTAATCGATTTCCAATTCCCAAATCTCAACTTACAGGGCCTCGTACGTGACTCTCCGTTGGTGTTAATTTTAATTTAACAATATTGGAAATCTTCATAAAATTTGCAGCAAAAGTTCTAGGTACTGAATTTTTTTTGTTGGTTGTAAACATCCCACAAAATTTTCAGAAAAGAAACAGAGGAGAAGGAAGAAGACAATCAAATTGTAGAAGATTTTTCAATTTTACCCTCAAAGGCAAGGGGTAATTTCCATACGGATGTTGCGCAAGCAAAAGATTGTATAACCTTATTTTGAAAGCATGGGTTTGATTGACACTTGACCCAATATTTTGGGTCATCCATACAAATTTCTCTAATTTTTACACACATGAAAGTTGGAGGGCCGAATTTTTACATTTAAGGGTGGAATTACAACAATTCTCTAGTAGAGATGTTCGTTTTCCTCGAGAGGACCCGCACCTAACGGAGCAGAGAATCCCCATTTGGGCGGGGAATGAGGGAGGGAGTGGAGGGAAATTTTTTTTTTCCGTTAGCTAAACTCTCCCCGTTCTCGTCCCCGCCCTGATTAATTTAATTTTTTTAATATATATATATCCTAAATTTAAACTTTTATAATATATTATTTTATTTTTATGAAGAAATTAAAAAAAGATATATTCAAATAGAAATTTATCATAGGAATTAGCAATTTAAATAGAAATCTTCTAAAAAAATAATTTTTCGCAGGAAACCCGATCTTACAAAATTAAATGAAGAATTTTGTGGAACAAAAAATGAAATGAGAGGTGGAAATGGAGAAGGAAAAGCCATTTTCAGTCCCGCTCCATCCCGTGGACATCTCTACTATGTAGTTTAGAGTCGGTTTTTGCAATTTGCTCAAAAAAAGAAAAAGAAAAAAAAAAAGATTCCAGTTCAAAACGCGAAAGAGCGTGGACAACCAATTTCGTGCCTTACGTATCCTGTCTAAAACCGTGACCCACGGACAAAACATTATTATAGGAAATTTTCTCCATTATTAGCGCGTTTCTGCAAATTCACCTTTCTTTTTCTTTTTCTCTTTTCGAAGAACAGCAAAAACAGGGGAAACAAATTCCAATCTCCGTTGGCGCTTCCATCCAATTCACTCCTCTTTATCAACTGTAAGATTCACTCTCTCTTTTCATCATTTCTCGTAACTTGTAATTTCTTGTCTCTTACAGATCTGCTTTTCTTCTGCCTTTTCGTTTTCTTTTTCTGCCGAATGTTGCGTTGTTCTTGAGTTTTTCCTTGTCTTCTGTTGTCATGGATGTTGCTTTGCCTTAAGGATGCAGAATTTTTTGTTAGTTGGAGCGGATTGTTGGGAGAATTTGCAGATCGATTGGATCGGATTTAATTTTTCCTTCTGGTTTTAGCGTCGTTTTGGTGTATGAATTTCTCTCTGTTGCGATTTCGAATTCTTGGGGATGTGGATTTGTATCGTGTGTTTAATCTGGTTTTAGATGTAGACCGTAGAGCGATGTTTATGGATTTGGAGTTGGGCTGAGCTGATGAGATTAGATGTGGCGTTTGAGGATGGGAGTTTTTATCAGGAACAATTAGTTTGTTTGAGGTTACGGAAATTATATGCTGACTCGTGGGGTCTCTATGGTTTAATGCCATGGAGCAATTCTTGTTTCTGGAATGAGGAGAAAATTTTCGAGTTTTAGGTTAATTTATATGGGTTTACTTGCTGCTGTTTGTCCATGGATCGGTGGTCTTTTTGATTATTTTGCTGTTCTAACTTCAATTTGGGATGGGTTAGAAGAGAGAGCTCGAGTCATATAGCTTAGACATGTTGTTGACTTGAAAAATATAAAAGCAATTCTAATTGTCTTTTGATGTATGAGTTAACTTTTGAATATCAAGTTAAAAGTTCTGTATTGCCATTGACTATTGAGCTTCTATTCATGCCATCTATGAAATCCCAAGTTTTAATTCTCTGCTGAGCCTTCTACTTCTTATATCTACAAGTTTTGTTGCATTTTATCTTCCCTTGAATTCAATAAATCTATAAGTTTCAATCTTCAAGAACTAATGCTTTGGCTGAGCTTCTTATTGTTTCATGCATTTCAAAATGCTTTGTTACCTGCGGCAGATTACATTCACAACTTACATCTTACTACTTCAAATTCTTATGAATGGAATCTGAATTTATTGAAACACACTTGCTTAAGAAAAGGGCTCTTGTGGCTATCTGTCTAATCTTGGCCCCCTTTTACTTTTGTAGACGATTGTGCATTTGGTGCTAAATTTCAGAGCACAGAGGAAGATTAGTGCTCTATAACATGGTTCTTGACAGCATTCTAGCTTCTCCTCATAGGAGGTCCCCATCATTCAGAAAGCAGTTTCCTGCAAATGAGTTGGGTAGTTGGTCGACTCTCTTTAATCGACATCGCTTCCTCTTAACTGCGCTGGCACTCTTGACTTTCCTTTGCACAATCTATCTTTACTTTGCTATCACTTTAGGGGCTACCGCATCTTCTTGCTCGGGTTTGACTGGAGCTCAACAAGAATTGTGTCGTCTGGAGCATGCCAAGGCTTCTCTGGCTAAAGGCAAATTGAAATTTCTATGATACGTAGGGACCTCGAGGTACAAAACCTTCTCATGTATTGGTTCTTCTCTTTGGTGGGATCTGTATTTATAAAAATTGAAGATTATTATAGGTCAAAAGTTCATTCATCCATTTTGATTCATACATATAACTTATAAGATGCAGCAGAATGTCATTAACATTGCTTCCTTGCATTAATTTGCTATTTTTCTTTGTTTCTTTCTATGTGATGATGGGCTTATATTAAAACTTCAATCAGAGTGTTCATATTGCTGTTGGGGCAATAATTGATGGGAACTACTGCTCTTGCCCTACCTTATTTTTGCTACACCTACTATCTTTGACCTGAATTAAATTCAAGATTGACTCTTGCAGATTGTCATTAAAAACTCTCTACCTTATTCCTGCCCCTAGAAATTGAAGGCCTACCCATTTCACATAATTTGACTTTATGATTTAAAAATAGGTCATTGTTATAAAATGCAGAATCATTAAAAATGTTACTCTGTTAACAAATTAGCCACTTTTTGAAAAAATAGATGATTTAAATTTTTTTACATCATCACTCTTTTAATGTGGAGTGATTTTTGTTTAAAAGTTTAGGTTTGAATTCCATCTTAGTCCTTGAATTTTTAGTTTCGTTTTGGTTTTTTTAACTTTCAAAATGTCAATTTTAGTTCATGAACTTCAAGTTTGTTTCATTTTTATCCTTAAAAAATAGAACAAACCATTTTGTCTTTGAAATGTCTATTTTACGGACTAAAGTAGACAATTTCCATGTTTATAGACAAAAATGAAACAAATTTGAAAGTTCAGAGACTAAAATAAAGCAAATATTAAAATTTAGGACTCAAAGAGGTTTAATTGAAGCATTTAATAGGTTAGTAATAAAATTAAAATTGAACAAAAAAAAAGAAATTAAAAAAATGGCATTTACTTAAAATGGAATCCAGGAGAGATAATAGATGCAATAATCAAGCTAATAGAAGACTTTGCTCTTGCTTTAGATGGCAAACAATTCTTAAAGAAAAAAATATATTAAATTATAAGTTCAGTTCTTAAACTTTCATGTGCCTGATAGGTGTTTGAATTTTAAAAAGTATTTAATAAGTTTCTAAACTTTCAATTTTATTTTTAATAGGTCATTGAATTTTAAAACGTGTCTAGCAGGCTTTTAAACTTTAATTTTGTGTGTAATATGTATTTAAAATTTTAAATTTTTGTCTAATAGGTCCTTAATTAATTCAACATGTTTTTTATATTAACACGCCCGTTAAACATACAATTGAAAGTTTATGGTTTTATTATACACAAAATTTAATTTTATGTTTAATGAATCCATTAATTTTAAAAAATGTCGAATATGTAATGTAAGAGATCTATTGGATACAAAATTGAAAAAATTATGAACCTATCAGACACTTTAAAATTTACGGACTTATTAGATATAAAATTGAAAGTTTAGGAATTTGTTAAACAATTTGTAAAGTTTAAGGACCTAACAAACACAAACTTGGGGCAAAACTTGAAATTTAACAAAAAATGGGGGGTAGGGCGTGCAAGCCTGCCTCTTTTTTTAGTAGGTGATTCACTACCGAAGTGAAGAAAAGGTTAGATCAAGAAAAGAGATCAAATTACCAAGTTCGCTCATAGCACACGACTTAAATTTTATTAGGACAACAAACCTCTTCAAAATGGTATGATATTGTCTACTTTGAACATAATTCATTGTAATTTTACTTTTGGTTTCATCCAAAAAGTCTCATACTAATTGAAATATTGTCATTCACTTAATATACTATAGACTTTCCTTTGTTTAGATGACTTGTGACTATAATTGCATATTCAACAAACACTATTGATTAAATAGTGATATGTTATATTAAATAGACAAATGTTAGTTGATTTGATATGATGTGACAAACACATAGTAGAATAAAATGAATAACTATGACATAGCCTAACAAAAACTCATTATCTTTCAAAAAAAAAAAAAAGAAGAAGAAAATCTCATTAAACCAATTTCCCCCCTCATTTGGGTTCACTAAAGAGAAAATGCTCATGGATTTTCTCTAATTTTCATGAAGAAACTCATTAGATAAAATGACAATTGGACACATGTTTGGCTTATCTAACTTTATCAATTTTTTTTCGATTTCACTTGCGCTCATACAAAAAATCAATTGATATGATTTATTCCAAGATACTAAATAGATAAAACCTATGTTACATTATAAGTTTAGTTTTTTAGAACAGAACTTTCAGGTTTGTATCTATTTAGTTCTTACACTTTAAAAAATGTCTAATATGTTCTTGAACTTTTAATTTTGTGACAATAGATTCCTAAACTTTAAAAATATCTAATAAGTTTTTGAACTTTCAATTTTGTGTCTATTCAAAATTTTCAAAAATTAATTGATCTATTAGATATAAAATAAAATTGTATGTTTAATAAGACCCTAAACCTTCAACTTTGTATTTAGCAGGTTTGTGAAGTTTAAATAATGTCGAATAGGTCAAAGACCTATTAGACAAAAAATTAAAAATTTAGAGACCTATTGAACATAAAATTAAAAGTTTAAGAACAAATTAGACAATTTTTAAAATTTAAAGACTTATTGGACACAAAATTGAAAGTTTAGGGACCTATTCGACTCTTTTTAAAGTTTAAACATCAAATATATACAATGTTGAAAGTTATAAATAGAGTTTCAACTTTCAATTTTTCATCTCTTCATCTCCCTCTCTCTTGTAATTTAACCTAAAACGTTTTTCTATCTCTCGCAATTTAATCTAAAACTTTTTTCATTTTTTTATCTCTCTCCTTCCCTCCCCCTTAAACTAAAAGTTATCGGTCGAGTTTCTTTTTTTTTTTTTTTTTTTTTTTGAGTATAATAGGAGTTGGGGAGATTTGAACCACAGACCTCGTGGTCGTTAACACATTCAATATGCCAGTTGAGCTATGCTCTCTTTGGCAATTATCGGTCGAGTTGCAACTTTCAATTTTTGTTCCATCCATATATATATATATATTAAATTGAATACATTATTCTCTACAATGTTGTCATATTTTCAATTTCTTTGGGGGTGAATAACATTTGGAGCAGAAATATCTTTAGTTGAAGATATATGCTTTTAATCAATTGAGTCATGTCTATAGATATAAAATATTGTCTATCTAAATTAACTAAGTCATGTTTGATAACCATTTGATTTTTTGTTTTAAGTTTTTGAAAATTAAACTTATAAATACTACTTTCATCTCTTTGTTTTATTATCTACTTTTAACAAATATTTTCAAAATCTAACCAAAGTTTTTGAAAACTAAAAGGCTTCATTTGATAACCATTTAGTTTTTGAAAATTAAGCTTATAAATACTACTTCGTTTTTTTTTTTTGGTTATCTACCTCTTACAAATATTTTTAAAATCCAAACTAAGTTTTGAAAACTAAAAAAATAATTTTTAAAAATTTTAGTTAAGAATCCAAATGTTTCTTTAAGAGAAATGAAAATTGGTAAAAAACTTATGAGGAAATATACAAACAAAATCGTTATAAAATGAGACTGTAGTTTTTAAAAAGGGGAATTGTAATGGTTATAAAAAATATTAGGATATTTGCAAATCTAGCAACGGTTTTTCAAATTTGCAAATATAGCAAAAAAATTTAAATCTGATTTTCGTTTTTTTTCATTATTCCAATTTTACCCTTATTGGTATATCAACATGTATAAGTTGTATATATGATATACTTTATATTTAATATATCAATAGTATATTTGATATACTTTATGTTTTTTGTTTCACAATGTGCTTTTTTTTTATTATGTTTTATGTATCAATTCATACTCTGCTTATTAGGTACATCAGTGTTAGATATAGAAATGAAAAGATATATCTAAAATAAACTATTTCAATAGTATATCACTGATATACTTCATTTTATGTATATTTGATATACTGAATATGAATTACTAATATATTGTCGATCTATTTCTTATTATGAATATCATTTCATTAATATACCTAAATAAACTATATCAATAGAATATCATTGGTATACTTTATTTTAGGTATATTTGATATACTGATCAGTATGAATTACTAAATTGATAAATCTAAATAAAGTATATCAGTAGTTATCACTTATATACTTCATTTAAGGTATTTGATATACTGAATATGAATTATTAAATTGATATACCTAGATAAAGTATATAGTAGTATATCACCAATATACTACAGTTTAGGTATATCTGATATACTAAATATGAAGTACTGATATACGATTGATATACTTCATATTGGGTATTTTTGATATACTATTGGTGCACTTCATATTAGGAATGTCATTTCATCGAATAAAGTATATCAGTAGTATATCATTTATATACTTCATTTTAGGTATATATGATGTATTGATATATGATTGATATACTTCATATTGGGTATTTCTGATATACTGTCAGTATACTTTTCACATTAATAATATCATTTCATTGATATACCTAAATAAAGTATATCAGCAGTATATCACCAATATGCTTCATTTTAGGTATATCATTAGTATATTAACAGTATATCATTGATAGACTGTTGATATATTTTGTGAGGGCTATTTTCGACTTTTCACAGGTTATGTTTGGCCCATGCCAATATTTTTTTTACTATATTTGCAAATAGGATAAATAACTGACATGCTTGCAATTGGGCTAAATATTTTTACCATTTTTCCAATTGGCCCTTTAAAAAATTTATTTTTATTTTTAGAATTTGGTTAAAAATCCAATGATTTTAAATGGAAAAAAATGGTAAAGAAATGGTGAGAAAACCACACTTTTCAAAAACAAAAAATAAAATTCCATTTCCCGATTATCCAAAAAAACAAAAAACAAAAACCAAAAACCAAAATGAAAATTTTCCCATAAAACCACCGAAACATGAAGTCCCCAAAATTTTCCACTTTCGGTTTCGAGTCAAAATGGACATTGGAGCCCAACACCGGGCAGGCTGAACAAGCGGCAGCCATGATCGAAACCGGAGTTCACTTTTCTCAGTGAATTCCCAAATGAAAGATGAAGAAGATGAAACAAACAGAGCTTCCCATTTGATCGAGGCAACAAGTTCGAGCCCTCAGCCGGAAACCCAGAAGCATTATTCGAAATCGCAATCAATGGACGAAATGGAGGATGAAGATGAAAGCGTTCGTTCGAAAGAGAGGAACGCAAAAAGAGGAGGCATATGGAATTCAATACGGAATCCATTGAAGTGGTTGAAAATGCTGAGCGATGAATTGCACTGGAGTTTTGTGTTGGGAGTGATATTTGTTTATGGAATCAGCCAAGGGCTTGGTGCTGGATTGAGTAAACTCAGTATTCACTATTACATGAAGGATGATTTGAGAGTTCAGCCCTTAGAATCGCGGATATATTTTGGGATGATCATGATTCCTTGGATTGTCAAGCTTCTCTGGGGTTTCGTAACTGATACTGTCCCAATTTTTGGCTACCGTAGAAGGCCTTACTCTGTTTTTGCTGGTAATGATCTCTCTATTTTCATTTTGTTCCCTCACGTTCTCATTTCCATTGTTGGTTCTGCTGTTTATCTCCACAAAACCCCAAAAGCTATGAGTTGATACTGAGTTTGAATGCTAAACTTGAGCAATGTTACTGCTGTTGACTTGATTAAATTTTCTTGGTATGCTATGATATCTGATCAGTTTTGGATGTTAATAAGCTGAGACATGTAACCCATGAATGTTGGCCAAGGTGGCAAGGGCTTGGGGATGTTTGGAGATGAGATATATTAATGGTTGAAACTCTAGGCCAAAAACTTAGGCTGGTTTGATAACTATTCTGTTTTTAGTTTTCTGTTTCTAAAAATTATGTCTGCTTCCTCCTTAATTTCTATGGTATATTTTCACTATTTTTGCAAATACATGTAAACTCTTAGCCGAATTTAAAAAACAAAAACAAGTTTTTTGCTCCGTTTAATAACTATTTCGTTTTTCGTTTTTCGTTTTTTATTTTTGAAAATTGTGCTTGTTGCCTTACCATTTATTCACTATGGTTATCACATTTCTTAAGGAAACACTAGAATTCTTAGCCAAATTCCAAAACCAAAAATAAGTTTTTAAAAACTATTTTTTTTTTTAATTTTTAAAAATTTCCTTGATTATGAGAACATGTTTAAAAAATAGATAGCAAAACAAAGAAACTCATAGGAGGAAGTAGTGTTTGTAGGCTTAATTTTCAAAAACAAAAAACCAAATGGTTATCAGTAAAAGTTTAAGATGAAGATGGAGGACCCACTCAATTCAATATATCTACTTGAAACGAAAGTTTTTGAATTTATATACATACACAAGTTGAATGAAAAAGGATAACCCTAGCCCATGTGCTTACACTTAAGCCCATCGTGACAGAGAAAGAAGAAAGAAAAAGAAAATAAAGGAAAGGAACAGCCCACCGAAAAATAGGCCCACAAACCCACAGACTTATATCTTCTCAACTCCCCCCCCTCAAACGATGGGGAACTGGTAAGATCCCAAGTTTGCTTCGCATGGTGCTGAATTTCGTTTCAGATAAGCATTTGGTGAGGCCATCAGCAGGTTGTTCTCCTGTAGGTATGTATCTGATTTCCAGTTGCTTTTCAGCTACTTTGTTTCTAACAAAATGCACATCGATTTCTACATGTTTGTTTCGTGAGTGAAGAACAGGATTGGAGGCTAGTGATAGAGCACTCGTGTTGTCACACCAAATCACTGGTGATGCCATAGCAGGAAGTTCAATTTCTTTCAAAAGGGACTGAATCCAACTCAATTCTGCTGATGCATGTGCCAGGGCTCTATATTCGGATTCTGTGCTAGATCGAGCTACCACCCTCTGTTTTCTAGACGCCCATGACACCAGAGAATTTCCAAGGAACACGAGGTATGCTGAAGTGGAGCGTCTGTCATCAGGATTGCATGCCCAATCGGCATCTGAGAATGCTGTAATTTGTAAGTCATTCGAAGACCTTAAAAGTAGTCCATAGTTCTTGGATCCTTGTAGATACCTCATCACTCTCTTCACTGCTTTCCAATGTATATCTGTCGGACTTTGCATAAACTGGCTGAGTTTGTTTGTTATGAATGCTATGTCGGGTCTAGTGTGAGCTAGGTATTGCAGTCCTCCAATTGCACTTCTATAAATAGATGGATTTTCAAGTAGTTGTCCTTCGTGAGCTGATATATATCTACCTGTTACAGCTGGTGTTCCACAAGGTTTAATGTGGCTTAGTTTCAATCTGTCAAGGAGGTCAGTTATGTACTTGGTTTGAGTTAAGTACATGCCATCCTCATTCCTAAAAGTTTCAACACCAAGAAAGTAATCAAGTTCTCCAAGGTCCTTTAAGGCATAGGTAGTATTGAGCACTTGAATGAACTTTTCAATCATAGAGTTGCAGCTTCCAGTGACCAGAATGTCATCAACATAGATTAATACAACTAGAGTCTGATTACCATGACAGAAATGAAACAGGGAGCTGTCTGACTTAGAGTTCTTGAAGCCCCATTCGGCTAGAGCTTTCTTTAGACTTTCGTACCATGCGCGTGGGGCTTGCTTCAAGCCATATAGGGCCTTGTTAAGTTTGCACACGTGATTAGGCCTCCTTTGGTCAATAAAACCCTCAGGTTGTAGCATATAGACATCTTCATCAAGCATTCCATTTAGGAAGGCATTGTTAATGTCAAGTTGTCTCACTTTCCAGCCTCTTGCAACTGCTATGGATAAGATTATTCTGATTGTAGGAGTTTTCACTACAGGACTGAAGGTCTCATTAAAGTCCAAGCCAGGGTGTTGATGAAAACCTTTTGCCACTAGTCTTGCTTTAAGTCTTTGAATACTTCCATCTTGATTGTACTTGGTCTTGAAAATCCACTTATTTCCCACTAAGTTGTAGTCTTTTGAAAAGGGAACTAGACTCCAAGTGCTCTTTGAAAGCAAGGCTCCCATTTCTTCACTCATTGCATTTTTCCATTCTGGATATTGAAGTGCCTCAGTCACTGTTCTTGGCTCACATTCTGAATGTGTTATTTTGTTCTTTTGTTTTTCAGCAAGGTAGGTACGTACTTTGGGTTTAAAAATTCCACTTTTAGATCTAGTTCGCATAGCATGTGAAGTACCCTCTACCATCTCTTTATTTTCCTCTGTTTCAGAAACAGTTTCTCTATTTGTTGTCACTCCTAGATCATTTTCTGTCAACACCCTTATTTCACTAGTAACTGGAGTCTCGGTTGCACTAGGGAGAGGTGTTGCTTCATTGGAGTTTAAGCTATGTGAAGATGAGTTCAGACTAGGCGAGATAATAGGTGACTCAATGGCGAGAGGAGACGTGACCTGAGGTATGGTAGGTGTATCAATGGGTGTATTTAGCCAAGTAATGATAGTTTCATGAGACTGTTGAGTTGAGATGGAGTTGGTTAGGAAGCCAAATTTAAAGGGGAACTCATCTTCATTAAAATTGACACTTGTAGATATGTAAATACGACCACTTGAGCTAAGACACTTGTACCCTTTGTGAGTTTCACTATATCCTAGAAAGACACATTTGGTTGAGTGAAATTGGAACTTGTGTTTTTGATATGGTCTCAAACATGGGAAACAGGAACAACCAAACACTCTTAGAAATTTATAGTCAGGAACCTTGCCAAATGCAGCTTCCCATGGTGAGATATGGTTAAGGACAGGAGTTGGAAGGCGATTAATAATGTAAGTAGATGTAATAAAGGCATCCCACCAGTATTTCAATGGCATTGATGCTTGAGCCAAAAGAGATAAGCCCATTTCTACTATGTGTCGATGTTTTCTCTCCACAATCCCATTTTGTTCACTTGTGTGAGGACAGGGATGTCGAAATTCAATGCCTTTAGTCTTTAGGAAAGAGGCAAAAGGTCGAAACTCTCCACCCCAATCACTTTGGACAATTTTGATTCGATTATCAAATCTGTTTTCCACCAGACTTTGGAATTGAAGGAAAGTGGCAAAGGCTTCAGATTTCCTTTTTAGCGGAAAAATATGGGTGAGACGTGTAAAATTATCAACAAAGCTAATGTAATAGTTGTAACCAGAGGTGGATAAGACAGGTGAAGGTCCCCAAAGGTCACAGCGAATAAGCTCAAGTGGTGCATACGTTTGAGAATTAGAAGATTTGAAGGGAAGAGAATGAGCCTTTCCAAATTGGCAAGCATCACAAAACATAGGATTTTCATTGACAAACATCTTTTCATTACAGACTTTGAGAATTTGACATAACACCCTATCTGACAAGTGACCTAGACGTTGATGCCAAATTCTCTCGACTCTTGACTGTTTTGGAACATTAGAGTTTGAAGACTTAGTAAGGTAAACAAACTTTGGATTAACTACAGACACAAAATTTGAGGAGGAAGCTTGAGACACTCGAGTTCTTGACTCTTGGCTTGCCTTGGATAGATTTAACTGGAGTTGGTAAAGGCCATCTTTAAGACTCCCTTGAAGCACCACCTTCCCTGTTGCCTTGTCCTTCACAAAACAATGATTTGAGTGAAATTCAGCACTAAAATTGTTGTCAGCAGTCAACTTTGATATGCTTAGCAAATTTCTTTTAATACTTGGCACATGCAGAATATTTTTCAAGCACACAGTGGTGCTGTCAGCATCACAAATGTTGTGACCAACATTAGCAATTAAGAGTTTAGAGCCATTACCAACAGAGATCGTTTCTTTACCATGATATTCAGACTTCACTTTCAGGTTGTTTAGATCAGGTGTAATGTGATTGGATGCTCCACTATCAGCTAGCCAGTTAGGATCAGCAACTATCTTTGGTGTGGCAATATAAGCTGTGTTTTGTTCTCTATTGTTCTGATTTGGAGACATAAAATCCTTCTCAAACCTGTGGTAACATACAAGGGCAGAGTGTCCATATTTCCCACATACCTGACATGTAGGCTTGGAGCCACTGTTCCGATAGTAATTTGCTCTACCTCCATTTCCTTTAAACCTCCCATTTCCTCTGTTTCCACCTTGGCCTCTTCCTTGGTTATTGTTTTTGTTATTACCTTGAGAGAATGAGGAACCTTTGACGGTTGAAGGTGAGATTGGCAGCTATGTTGGAGGTAAGGTTACTAACTTCAGTGGCTTGGTGGATCACATTCATATGAATAAGCGTGTTCTCAAATGTGGTAAGTGTGGAGTGTAGTCCCTGCCAAGTTTGTTCTCTACTGTTAATTTGACATATTATAGGTAAGTATTCAGCATCTAACCCGGAGACAATGTACGATGTGAGATCATCCATCCCAACCGGAGCTCCAGCAAGAGCGAGATTGTCTGCAGTGTGCTTCATAAGAGTGAGGTATTCATTCATCTTCATGGAGCCCTTTTTGGTGTTTTGCAATACAGCCTTCAGTTGTTGTTTCCTTGCTCGATTTGTTGAGCCGTAGAGGTCCTCTAGAGCACTCCAAACTTGTTTAGAAGTGGAGAAGTTGATAATTTCTGTGGCTATTGCTGGACTCATGGATCCATACAACCATCCAAGGAGAGCTTGATCCATTGTTACCCATGCTTCATAAGCTGGATTTGGAGTTCGTTCAGAATTTCCTGCTTCTTGTGTTTGTGAAACTAGGTATTCTGCTGGTGGTGCCTTGGTTCCAAGGACATATCCGTCTAATTTTTGACCTCTTAGTACTGCTAGGACCATCTTTTTCCACAGTAAGTAGTTTTTCTCATCCAACTTTACGGTAAGGACTGCAGAAAGTGGATTCCCAAAGGGGTGGATGGAGGTCGGGTCAACTGGGTTCCTCCTGAGAGTTGCTGTATGAGTTCCAGCATGTTCAACACTTATTTCTGTGGTGCTATCTGCATCAGTAGGTAGATCCATTCGTGGAGAAGGTAGAAACTGACGCTCTGATACCAAGTAAAAGTTTAAGATGAAGATGGAGGACCCACTCAATTCAATATATCTACTTGAAACGGAAGTTTTTGAATTTATATACATACACAAGTTGAATGAAAAAGGATAACCCTAGCCCATGTGCTTACACTTAAGCCCATCGTGACAAAGAAAGAAGAAAGAAAAAGAAAATAAAGGAAAGGAACAGCCCACCGAAAAACAGGCCCACAAACCCACAGACTTATATCTTCTCAACTTTATCAAAGGGGGTTTGGTTTTTTTGGTTTTTAAAATTTGGTTTAGATTTTGAAAACATTTTTAAAAAGTGGAAGATAAAGCGAAGAAACACATAGGTGAAAGTAGTATTTAATACGCTAAAATTTCAAAAACAGAAGACCAAAAATAAAATGATTATCAAACAGAGTCTTAATAATTTAAAAACTTGGTTTCTCTCGTGTCGAAACCTCTTGAGAATTGGTGAGGTGGGCCATGTAAGGGATGTCCCGGTTATCAAAAGATAAATATAAATAGATAAATAAGCTGAGCAGTGTTTGTGTTTGTTTGGATATACTTTAACTTGTGTGTTGACTTTAATTTTATGTTATATTCTTCTGATCCGTTTATTCAACAGGAAATTTTATAACATAGAGAGAAAGATAAAATATATTCTGGAACCCCCATTTTATTCACCGGATACTTGCACTTTTATATACACTGAACATAGACTAAAAATAGAAAAGAAAGAGAGAAACTTGGGTGAGTGGATAAAGTGGAAAAATCTACCACGACTACAACAAATAGCCTATAAAAAAGGAAGCAGGTATTGACTGCAATTTACAGAATAAATAAACTGAAATGATGACTTCTAACTTAAACTAATTACAGAGTGAAAAACGTTGTTGTTTAATGTGTTATCTTAACACCCTCCCTCAAACGAGAGGGTGATGCTATCACATAGAGTTTGTGGCGAAAGTTGCAGAACTTGTGCTCATTGAGTGCCTTTGTTAGTCCATCTGCAAGTTGATCTGCTGAAGGAACGTAACGAACATCAAGTTGCTTGGCTCGAACTTTATCTCGAACGAAATGAACATCAAGTTCTACGTGTTTACTCCTAAAGTGAAAAACTGGATTGGCAGCTAATGATAGCGCACTCATGTTGTTACACCAAGCAATGGGAGTAGTTTTGCTAGAGTGCCCAATTTCAGAGAGAAGTGACTGAATCAAACTAACCTCAATGGCAATGTGAGCAAGGGAACGGTATTCTGATTCAGTGCTGGACCGTGCCACAACCTGTTGTTTCTTGGAAGACCATGAAACTTAAGAATCTCCAATGAAAACACAATATGCCGCAATGGATTTCCTGTCATCTACACAACAAGCCCAATCAGCATCGGAGAAAGCAATAATTAGAAGATAATCTGACTTAGGAATACTCAATCCATGAGATAAAGTGCCTTTTAAGTAGTGGAAGACCCTTTTCACAGCTTGCCAGTGGACACTTGTGGGGGATTGAAGGAACTGACTCAGTTTGTTGACAATGTAGGATATGTCCGGTCTTGTATTGGTTAGGTACTGTAACCCACCTATTGCACTGCGATAAGTTGTAGGATTGGTTAAGGGATCTCCTTCATTTGCTGATAAGTGTTTACCTGTTACAGCAAGTGTATGGCATGGCTTGATGTGCATCATTCCCAACCTATCCAACAAGTCTAAGATATATTTCTTTTGACTCAAATGAAAGCCAGTGTCATCTCGATGCACTTCAACGCCAAGAAAATACGATAATTCACCAAGGTCCTTGAGAGAAAATTCAACATTCAGATTAGCCACAAATCGACTAATTACTTTTGACTCAATATGATAATTCACCAAGATCATGTGACTAAAATGTCATCGACATAGATTAGTACATAAACTTGAATTTCTCCTCTGACGAAGTAAAACAAGGAATTGTCTGCTCTTGAGTTTTTGAATCTCCAGCCAATCAATGCTTCTTTCAATCTCTCAAACCAAGCTCTAGGAGCTTGTTTTGATCCATACAAGGCACGGTTCAATTTACACACATATTGGGATTTTTCCTTACTGACAAACCCTTCCAATTGTGACATATACACAAATTCCTCTACTTTTCCATTCAAGAAGGCATTATTCACATCTAATTGTCTCACTTTCCAATTAAACTTTGCAGCTAAAGTTAACATAATTCGAATGGTAGAAGATTTCACAACAAGACTAAAAGTTTCTTTAAAATCAGTACCTGGATTTTGGTGAAACCCTTTCGCTACTAGCCATGCTTTGTATTTCTGAATGGTCCCATCTGTATTCCTTTTGATTTTGAACACCCATTTGCACCCAACAAGGTTCATGCCAGCCGTGTATGGAACTAAACTCCAAGTTTTATTCTGTTCTAGTGCTGCCATTTCCAATTGCATAGCCTTCTTCCATTCAGCTGATTGTAGAGCTTCATTTACTGATCGTGGTTTCTGAACTTCAAGGCTGTTTACATGGTAAGAAAGATAATTAAAAGTTTTGGGCTTAAAAACTCCACTTTTGGACCGTGCTTGCATAGGGTGTAAGGAGGCGGTCTGTTTATTTGTTTGGTGGTCAGGGCTGGGAATGGCATCAGTTTGCTCAAAAACTGGAGCTTGTTCTAATGAGATATTTTCATTTGGTTAAGAAATAGTCTCCCAAGGTTGTTCTGCTGTAGGGGACAAATGTTCTAATATTGGACTTGGACAACTAGGACTTACAGTACCCATCTCTGATGAACTAATGTGAGTACTAGACTCTGGGATTTGATTACTAGATGACTTAGGCTGAGGAACTGGAAAGCCAACACAAGAAACTATTGTTTTATAAGATTCATATTTTGCTGTGGAATTGGTTAGGAACTCAGACTTGAAAGGAAAATCATTTTCATTGAAGACTACATGCCTAGATACATACACCCTTCCACTTGAGCTTAAACACTTATAGCCTATGTGAACTTCACTATAGCTTAGGAAAACACATGTAGTGCTGTGAAACTGAAATTTATGAGTTTGGTATGGTCGGAGATAAGGGAAACATGCACTCCGAAATACTTTAGAAAGGTATAGTCAGGTGACCTCCCAAAAGCTTTTTCCCTTGGTGATTTGAAGTCTAAAATTGGTGTAGGAAGTCTATTTATCAGAAAAACAGCAGAGGAAAAGGCATCCCACCAAAACCTTAGTGGCATGGAGGCTTGAGCTAATAAGGTGAAACCCATTTCTACAATGTGTCTATGTTTCCTCTCCCCTAAGCCATTTTGTTGACTTGCATAGGGGCAAGGATGTCTAAATTCTATCCCATTCTCTCTTAGAAAGTTTGTGAAACTCCTAAACTCACCTCCCCAATCAGTTTGTAAGGTCTTTATCTTTCTTTCAAGTTTATTTTCATCTAGAGTCTTGTATTGAACAAAAGCTTGGAAGGCTTGGTCTTTGTGCTTTAGTGGATAGATATATGTCAGTCGAGTACAACTGTCAACAAAACTAATGTAATAGCGATATCCAGAGGTAGAAACTATTGGTGAAGGCCCCCATAGGTCACAAGCTATAAGCCCAAGTGGTTGTTGTGCTCGAAAGTTGGAAGTTTTAAAGGGAAGGGCATGAGATTTACCATCATATTGACATGCATCACAAAAACTACTTATATTCCCAAGAGTATGAATATTTACAAACTTAAATATTTGAGAGAAAACTTTGTTTGATGGATGGCCTAGCCTTTGGTGCCATACATCTCTAGACACACTAGACTGACTCAAAAAAGAAGGATTTGCTGACTCACTACATGACTAGTTGAACTTGACTCTACAACTGAAAAATTTATATCTAACTGCTCTTTGGATGGAGGAACGAATGAACTTTTGACTTGGTTGTTACTGGGCTTGACAAGAGGGAGACCTATTTGATATAGTCCATTTTTAAGTGTCCCTTGTAGCAGCACCCTCTTTGTTTCCTTGTCCTTAACCAAACAATAAAAAGAATGAAACTCAACAAAACAACAATTATTAGAAGTGAGTTTAGCAATGCTAAGTAGATTCCTTTTAATTTGTGGTGCATACAGAATGTTTTTAAGAACAAGGTTAGGTTGATTTGAGCATTTTAATTTTACATGGTTATGGCCTATGTGTGAGATGGAAATTTGATCACCATTAGCAACATTTAGCTTTCTCTTACCATTATAATCAGCCTTGATGTTTAAGTTTCCTAGATCAGCAGTGATGTGACTTAGGCTCCACTGTCAGCTAGCCAAGATGGATCAGCCACTATCTCTGGAGTAGCAACGTAAGCACTGCTCCTGTTTCCACCTTCTTGAGAGTTTGACGATGTGGCTCCATTTGATAATCCAGCATATTCACAATTGAATCTTTTGAAGCATATAGCTGCAGCATGGCCATATTTGCCACAAAGTTGGCACGTTGGTTTGGAGGCATTGTTTATGTAGTTGTTACTCCTTCCACACGCCTGACCTCTCTCATTTCCCTTGGTATTTCCAGACGAGTTTCTGTTTTGATACTGACCTTGTTGTCTCCCATTTGTTGAGTCTAACCGGTTGTAATTGTAGTTGGCACTGATTGTTTCTTCATTCTCATTTTGACTGACAACATTCAGCCTCAAAAGGGTATTCTCAAACGTTAGTATAGTAGATTCCTTATTTTCGATTATACACACAATCAGAATGTATTCTGCATCCAATCCAGATAAGATACATGACATCAAGTAGTTAAAAGTAACTGGTTCACCTGCCAATTTAAGACTCTCGGAGGTTTGCTTCATGAATGTCAAGTAATATGCCATCCTCATAGTTCCCTTTCTAGTGGTTTGTAGCACTTTTGTCAATTGGATGATCCTTGCTTTGCTTGCAGCACCATATAAGTCTTCTAGGGCACACCAAACCTCTCTTGATGTCTTCAGTTACTACAACTTCACATGCAATAGAAGGGGTCATAGATCCAAATAGCCATCCCAACAGTGCTTGATCAGTAGCTCTCCATTCTTCAAATTCTGGGTTGATTTGGCATGCTGAGGTTGAGAAGGTCGTTGAGGTTCCTTCATCGTTTGTTGAGGTGATGAATTCATCAGGTTGAATTTTTGTACCCAAAACAAAACCATCAACCTTCTGTCCCCTTAGAATTGCAAGGACCATCCCACGTCACAAGGGTAATTCTTATCGTCAAGTTTCATGGTCAGGACAGTTCTCAAAGGGTCGCCAAATGAGTTGGTCATGTGGAAAATTGCAGCAGTTGGAATCACTTGAGTAGCAGTGGAGCTTTCATTAGTGGCCATGGTAGCGTTGGCTTGTTCTGCTCTGATACCAACAGAAAATTTATAAAATAGAGAGAAAGATAAAATATATTCTGGAACTCCCATTTTATTCACCAGATACTTGCACTTTTATATACACTAAACATAGACTAAAAATAGAAAAGAAAGAGAGAAACTTGGGTGAGTGGAGAAAGTGGAAAAATCTACCATGACTACAACAAACAGCCTATAAAAAAGGAAGCAGGTATTGACTGCAATTCACAAAATAAAAAAACTGAAACGATTACTTCTAACTTAAACTAATTACAAAGTGAAAAACGTTGTCGTTTAATGTGTTATCTTAACAATTCAGATTTCAGATGCATATGAGGTGACTTGTCTTAAACCTGGATTGCTTTATTTCCAGAGAACATGTTTGTGGCAATATTTGTCTTGCAATGCTTGTTAATTTCATGAGAGTTAGCAATTTAAGGGCGGTTTAGTAACTTTTCCGTTTCATATTCTGATCTCTTATTTCCATGGGAAAGTTTGTTGTTTCTCATGTCTTATTTTTTGTAAACGTTTCCAAAGTTGATGATGAACTCCATATGTGAATAACTCAATCGTAGATCATATAATTTCGGTGCATCCTAATTGATACTACTTTACTTATGCAATTGTTGAGGGGTGCTTGAAAATATGATTTTATAGATTGTAGTATAAACTAATCTGTTAAAGAATTAAGCTGATAACTTGCTAACAGCCAGGGCATTATCTCAATCATTTTCAGGTCTTCTTGGAGGGATTTCTATGCTTGTGCTGTCACTATACAAGAACTTGCCTCTTGCATTTGTTACTAAATTTAATGGCAGGAAGTGCTGGAATAGCAATAGCAGATGTGACCATTGATGCCTGTGTGACCCAAAACAGTATAAGCCATCCCTCACTTGCAGGCGACATGCAAAGCTTATGCGGAATGAGTTCTTCAGTCAGATCGCTGGTCGGATTTACAATCAGTGGCTTTCTATTCATTTACTTGGACCTCGGGTTAGCCTCTGCTCTTCTCAAGATCATATTATAGCCTTGTCTTAACATGCCACAGATAATTTGTTCTTGTTTCTTGGTTTGTGAATGGATCGAATCATTTCTGTGCTATGATAAATTTACTTGGGTCAAGCAAGGAACTGCAAGATTCAGCCATCAATAGCTTAATAAACAAATAGACGTGTAAATGTTATAATTTTTACTGTACAGTTGGATCGAGTGCTTGAAGAAGGAGCACTTTCAATTGTAACTAGCATGTCTTCTTTGCAGCAATTCATGTTATTCTGTGTAGGCTGATCATAACCATAGAAGCAAAGGAGAAGCATGTGCTAAGTGTTAGGCTGTGAACTACCTTTCTCATTATCTTAGTTGTCGATTATCGACCATTCCCACAGGATGTGTTTACCCTTCTTAGCATTTCTCCTGGACTAGTGATTTTGATCGGAACAATAATGAGAGAATCCTCTGTGCACAAATCCGCTAATACACAGGTAAGATCATGATTAGAATACCATTTTGGTCCTTATACTTTGAATTTCATTTCATTTTAGTCTTTGTATTTTGGATTTCATTTCATTTTAGTCTCTGTACTTTCAAATGTCTAAATTTATCATATCATCAATAAATCTTAAAATTAGTCCTTATGGTTAGTTTGAAGTTAATTTTCATTGAACTTAGAGAAAATAAGAATAATAACTTTCATGGAAGAAAAGATACAATATGAATATGTTTCCAAAATTTATTAAGGGAAGACTAATAGAGACTATTCTTTTTAGAAAAGTTACAACAAACTAATAGTAAGTACTGAATTTAAGATTTTTTGAAAGTATAAGGACTAAATTTGGACATTTGAAAGTATAGCGACCAAAATGGTATTTTAACCATTATTTGATGAGATGGGAAACTTCTGTAACTCTGGCATTTCTTTTCGTCATATCGATCTTGTTGTATGGGTAGGTCAAAAGTTTCTGGATGCTAGTAAGGCAATATGTGCATGCAACCATACAGTGTTAGGCAGTAGCGGATCTAGAACTTTATGTTAGGGAGGACTCAAGTTCATATTAGGCTAAATTACAAGTTCAGTCGTTGAACTTTTAAATTTGTGTATATATGATCTTTAAACTTTAAAAAATATTTAATAAGTCTTTGAATTTTCAATTTTGTGTATAATAAATTTTTGAAGTTTCAATCTTGTATCCAATAGGTCTCTAACATATTCAAAATTTTAAAAAATTAAATGTTCTATTAGACACAAATTTTAATTTTGTGTCTAATAAGTCAACTTATTTGACATCTTTTAAATATATTTATTGGTTACAAAATTGAAAGTCTAAGGTTCAATTAGATACAAAATTAAATTTTATGTCTAATAGAACAATTAATTATAAATTTTTTTGAAATCTAAGATCTATTAGATAGAAAATTGAAAATTTGTGGATCTATTAGACATTTAAAGTTTAATGACTTATTAGATACAATTAAAAAGTTTAAGATCTATTAAACAAATTTTAAAATTCAGAGACTACATACGAAGTTAAACTAAAAGTGCAACATTTTTTTGGCGTATATATATACAAAATAAAAAAAATGAAGTTAAAAAGGTCAGGATATATCACAAAATTTAAATTATATATGTATATATGAAATCAAAAAAATAAAGTTAAACTAAAAATATCAGCATTTTTTTTGTGTATATACAAAATAAATAAAAAAAAAGGTTAGGGGAAACGTACTTCATAGGTTTTGATCACAAACGAGACTTCTTAGCCCCCTCTAAGCCAACAAACTAAGGGGGTGTTTGGATTGAGGAGTTGGGGGGGGGGTGTAAAGTTGGGAGGAGTTAATAACTTCCCCCAACTCCTTGTTTGGCCCAAGGATAATTTTACTCCTATTGTGGACCCCACAGATTTATTAACTCCTTCTCCAACTCCCTATTGTGGGTCCCACAAACTTATTAACTCCTTCCCCAACTCTTCATTGTGGGCCCCACAACTTTCCTATCTCATTTTTTCTTCACCTCACCTCACTCATACCTCTTTTCTCCCATCTCCTTTCTCTCTCTATTTTTTTACATTATTTTTTTTTAATTTCTTAATTTGAAAAATTTTCTTTATTTTTTATATAAATTTTCTCATCATTGTTACTAATTACTAATTAAATATAAATAATTATTTTTTTATTCTATAATTTTAATCAAATTTTTAACAACAATATTTTTCTTTTTATTCTATAATTTTATTTTTAAATATAAATTATATAAGAATGTTTTAGACATGATACTATTATTTAAATTGAAATTTTAATATAAATTAGAGTACTACATAACAATTTTTTTAATTGATAAAAATCTTCCTATTTCACTTCCTCCATTTGTCATCTACAATTTTTTTTAAGTTTCAACTAAAATTACTTATAACAAATAACAATCTCATCTTTTTTAAGCTTTTTTTTTTTTATTAATAGCTCAAAAATATATATAATTTTATGATTTGAAGATAAGAAAAACATATTTTAAACTAACCCGTATTACATTTTAAAAAATTAGTATTAAAAAAGATTAACGTATTAAAAAAATTTTATTTTCAAACTAATCATATTCAAAGTAAAAAGAATATATTATTTTCAAATTAATCAAAGAAAAATAAAATCTTAAATTATGTAAAAAAATTATTTTATTAAGCTTGAAAAACAAATCTTAAATTTAAAATTTAAAATTGACGAAAACAAGTCTCTAATAAAATTGTAAAATATTCATAAAATAATATAATTTAAAATCTCAATTTTAGGATTGACGGAAACAAATCTATATTATTTCTAGAATTGAAAGAATAAAAACGTAAAAATCTTGAAGTTTATTTGAATCCCTTTAAATTAATGGATTGAAATATTTCCAAATCACATGTAATATTTTAAAAAGTATTGTAAGACTCCTTTATTTGAAAACTATCCAAGATAAATGAATAATTAATGTGAGATATATTGAAAAAAAGAATGTGGGGTATTTTGTTCAAAATTATTTTTTTTACTTTAAAGAAATTTGTAAAATATACATAAATTAATAAAAACAAAAAATCTCAATCTTAGAATTCATGGGAACAAATTCTTAATAATGAAATTTTGAGAAATTGTAGAAAAAAAACTATATAAAATCAACTTAGACTTCAGAACTCCAGGTTTAACAAATCTGCACCCCAAACACAGTTTTCAGAACTCCTACTCCCTGCAACTCCTTGCCCCAAACACAGACTTCCTAACTCCAGACTAAACAACTCTGCACCCCAAACACATACTTCCTAACTCCCTAGACTTTCTAACTCCCCAGACTTCCTAACTCCCCAGACATATTAACCCCTACTCCCTGCAACTCCTTGCCCCAAACAGCCCCTAAGGGATTATTTAATGTTTTTAACTGAAACGAACATTACATATACAACTTATAATGTCAGGGGGCACGTGCCCCTCTTGGTCCCAACATGGATCAGCCCTTGGTGCCGAGAAGTCTTGAGGCCATACTTATACATGTATTTGTCACTTGCTTTGTGCTTGAATGTTCATGAAGGAATGTTCTATTGGTATATGAATCAAAATATGGTCCATTGAGTTCAATCTCATTCATAAACCTAATGAATTTTCTAATAACATTTACAAGTTTCTTCAATTTCATTAGAGATTTTATGTAAGTAATAAAGGAGTTAGAGAGAATGGGTTTAGGCCATAGTGATCACCTTACCTAAGATTTAATATCCTATGAACCTTGACAACCATATGTAGTAGGGTCAGATGGTTGTTTCGTGAGAATAGTTGAGGTGCGTGCAAACTGGTTCGAACACTCACATATATAAAATAAAAAAGTTTTGTTTTGAGTTTTTTCTATCGTGCCAGTTATTAAACTATTTTTAGCTTGATATCTCCTCCAAAACATAAATGATCTAGATACCTTACGTGCAAGGGATCGTAGGTTCGATTCTCTCCTTGGCACATTTGGCTCACTTTTCGGCGTTGTCCTCTACCAGAACTTGTTAAAGGACTACCCTTACCACGACCTACTTTTTTGGACTCAGTTCCTATATGGTGCATCCAGGATGCTAGACTTGATTTTGGCGTTGCGCATCGACATGAAGGTCGGTATCCCCGATTACTTCTTCATTGTAATCGACGAGGTGATTTCGAACTTATCCCAAGTGGATGCCCCTCACTGTCCTTAGCTCCAAGCTTTGCCCTGCTGGGATAGAATGAACTTTCTTTGCTCTACTAATGTCAATCGATCACGTTGGGTTGCTTTATTCGATTTGTGCTGGTGGTATTCTACTACGTGTTTTGAAGGTGTCTCGGACGCAGTTTGTAACCTGTGGATTGCAATTTTGATTCAAAATGTGTTGAGAATTGTTCCTGTTGGGCTTCTGTTTTTGGTGCCAAGAACTGATCCAAATGCAAACATCTTGCCTTGCCTTCTGAGATGCTGAGATCAAAAAACAGAAGAAAATGCAAATTTTGGTTACTTTTCCACTTTGAACTTAGTTTCCTAGTTGACCTTAGTCATTAAATTTCGAGAAAAATTCAATTATTATCCTTGAACCTGTCACGGTGTATCAATTTTCATTCTAAACTTTTATTTTCATCAAATTAGACTTTAGACTTAGTTAAATGTTGTAATTTCTACATTCTTTTCAATTTTTACTAATTCACTCACTAATTTAAAAAGCAACGTAAAAATCTCTGGAAACTCAATAATGTCAATAATATTAAGTTTTGTACAAATTTAAGTTTGATTAATACACATATTAATCATTACATAACTGTGTCAAAACTCAATTTGAACAAAAATGTATCTATGATGTTTTTCTTTGAAATATTATCAATTTTATACTATACATATGTCTTATAATTCATTGAAAAAAATATGAGAATACTTTTTTTCACGAATTTTCAAACGAAAATATATCAGAGAGTAAAAATTGCAACATTTTTTCAAGTTCACTTATCTAAGTTTGGGATGCAATTTGATGAAATTGAAAGTTAGGATAAAAATTGATACAACTTGACAAGTTTAGGTGTAAAAATTAATTTTCTCCCTTAAATTTTAGTACTATATTTTATGCCCCATTTGATAACCATTTTGTTTCTGGTTTTTGGTTCTTGAAAATTGTACTTATTTTCTCATCATATCTTTGTGAATGAAACATTTGAATTCTTAATCAAATTCCAAAAGAAAAAATAAAATTTTAAAAACTATATATATTTTTTAGTTTTCAAAACTTGACTTGAATTTTGAAAATATTTAGAAAAAGTAGATATCAAAGCAAAGAAACTCATAGGTGGAGGTAGTGTTTATAAGTTTAATTTTCAAAAACTAAAAACGAAAAAATGAAATGGTTATCAAATGGGACCTTAAAGAAATAATTACGTTTTTCTAAAATATCTGATATGTTATTCAATTGGCATATTTTTTTACCATTAGATTTCTATGGTGGATTAACAAAAAAAATTGATGTGGAATCACATTTAAAACATCTATATATTCTTTAAGGTCAAAGGTTCGTTCTTTTATTATTTTTTTTCTAGTTCAAAGATTCGATCTTTTTTTTTTTTTTGAGTTCAAAGCTTCGATCCTTATTCTATAATTATTGAACTAAAAAAACATAGTTTAAATAAGTAAAGTAAATACAATAGTTAAAAGTTAAGTAATACATCAAATCTTCACTTTTATTATTCTTTGGGTTAAAATACCATTTTGGTCCTTGTACTTTTGTTTTATTCCACTTTGGTCCTTATATTTTCAAATGTCCAATTTTAGTCCATGTACTTTTAATAAAGCTTAAAATTGGTCTCTACTCTTAATTTATTATGAATTTTTCTTTTAAAAAATTAGTCTCTATTAGCTTTTCCTCTATAAATTTTGGAGATAAGTTCATCTTGTGTCTTTTCTTATGTTAAAATTATTATTATTATTTAACAAATTTTGATTAAAAAAAATTAACTTCAAACTTATCATGGGGACCAATTTTAAGCTTTATTAAAAGTACATGGACTAAAATTAGACATTTAAAAATATATAAACTAAAATAGAACAAAACTTAAAGTGTAAGGATTAAAATGATATTTTAACATATTCTTTTTCTCAGGATAATATGTACTAAAATATATAAAAGTTTATTGTTGCAAAGTTTGAAACTCTCTCCCGAAAAAGTCATTTCAACCCACGGGAATTTCTTTACTTATTATTCATAAAACTTTTGGGAAGATAATGAAAATAATAGTAAAATTGTTTAAAATAAAAAAATGTTTTCTTCACAAGTCATTAAATATCAATTATAGCATCTGCAAGTTTTACAAAATACCTCAAAATTAAATTTTGGATAAATCTTCATATCAACCTTATATAATATCAATGTCATGCCACCATCAATTATTAATTTCTCTAATCACTATTAGGGATAGAAAAAATATCTACGGGTCAGGTCCCTGCAGGTCCTCTCCTCATAAAAATACCCACATGTCGGATTCCTGCTTTGAATGGGATGGAAAATTCCTAGTTTCACTGGGTATGGAGTCAAACCGGAGATCCTTTTCGAGTCCCCAGTCGAGGACGGAGCGGGGACGGGAACGGCATCCCCACCCCGTCTTCGAACCCACCCCGAAGAATTTATTTCATTAATTTTAAAAAATATATATGATATATATTATAATTATTTATAATAATAATATTATTAATATGTAATATTATATTTGTTAAAATTCTTAATACAGTAATGTTATATTATATTTAATTTTATAATTTAATAAATTTTTGTAATAAATATCTTTTAAAATTAATGATTTAGATAAATCAAACAATAATAATACTTAACTTTTATATGATTTTAATATAATTATTGATTTTTAATAGAAAATAATTATAAAAAAAAATGAAAATTTTCTTCTCGAAGACCTGATCTCCCATCAGAGAGTCTCCGATCTGACTCCAATTTCTCAACCCAGAGAATGAAGCAGAGACGAAGATAAAAAAAACTCCATAGAAATAGAGATGAGGAGTGCATCTCCAACCCTACCTTTTGCCATCTCTAGTCACTATTTAATTCCATCACCTTTTCCATATTAGTTTCGTTTGTCTCAAGGGAAATTGGTAAAAAAAAAGAAAACTAATTTAATAATATAGGCTTGGGAAAAGAAATAATATAAATAAAAGAAATAATATTAGAATAAAGCCAAGTGAGAAACTTATCTTAAAACTTAAAAAAGGGAGGCTAAGTGGGCGTGGAATATTTCCCCGAAATTTTTGTGGATTCTTTGAAAATAAAAATCAAGAAATTACTTTTTTCTTCTAACGAAATAATGTAATTGCTCTATTTAAATAATTAAAAGAAAAATACAGTGCTTTGGTGTTCCAACCCTTATCCTCAAGTGGGCCCCACCCTTCATCGTTATCCAAAGTCGCACCACGTGGATAAAAATGCGCTTACGTGTCCAAAAATTTTCGACACGTTTCACGTTTGTCCAATCACAGCAATTCTAAAAACGGAAAGCCGAACTCACTTACCATGAGGAACATTATCTGGTGGGTCCCACGTTTTCTCACGCGCGAGCTCGTGGCTTCGAACAAAACGACAAAAGTCAAGACTGTCGTCATCTCGCCGCTATTTTCACCATGAAAATTATCCAAAATTTTCTAAAATACTATCATAGTAAGTACAAAAATTTGAGGAAACTTCTAGTATTTTTCTGAATTTTTTTGCTCGAAATTTTCTAGTGTTCTCGTAATACTTACTCCCTCTATTTATGGAATAATTTTTTCTACATAAACATTTCTTTAATACTACTAAACTTCAACTTTACATTATTCTTAATAAATATTGACTCATTAAACGATGAAAAAGGAAGTATTTATATAGATTACAATTGTCAATATAATTATACAATATTGTATAACTCAATAATTAAGATATCTACTTCTCATTTGAGATCAGAATTCTAAATTCTCACTCCACACTTGTATTAAGAAAACAATAGCATTAAAAATTTAAAAATAATATAAAACTTATGGAAATAAAATAATACATCAATTAACAATAAATCTAAATAAAAGAAGTAGATATTACTCAACAATTCTTCATACTACTCTATCTTTTTTAGGCTACGCAATGACAAATTATTCAATGGGCCGCTACAATGTAGCTATTTCATAATAACCGTTAGATGTGAATCCAATAATTTTTATGCCCCTAATAATCATTGAATATAAATTCGAGGTATTTCTCTATCCATCTAACGATAAAAAATAGTGAACTACATTGTGGCGGTCTTCCCAAATAATTTCTCCTATGTGAGGGTGAGAATTTGAATTTTTAACTTTTGGATCGATGTTATAATATCTTGAATAATATCTTTTTTTTGAGTTAAACAATTGTATGAATGATAAATCAAACTATGGAACTTTGAAATACTAATTAATACCTTATTTACTTAATTATACTTGACAGTTGAGTTATGAAAAATTCAGGGTGTGAACGGATAGGAGTATGCTTTTCGATTGCCAGTGAGAAATTTTCCAAAAAAAAGAAAATTGCCAGTGGGGAGTCTCGATTGGACTGGAACGGCGGCTGACGTGGAAGGGGAGAGGGAGCAATTACGTAAATTACCTTCGCCGTCTGCAAAAGCTGTATAAGTTTGAACGGGGCCGAATTCGCTTCTTACTCCACCGAGTTGAAATCGAACGTAGCCGTTACCTTCTGCAACAAAAACCAACAAAAAACGACTCTAATTTTCCGAATCGGTCTTCTTTCTCCGCCGGAGATTTCCTTTTCTTTTCCGACTGGCTCGCCGTCGCTCCACTCAGTGAGAACGATTCGCTTCCGACTGAGTTCTTTTGAAGAATCGGTGGTTTTTTATTTTGTTCTCTTTTTTTTTTTCTCTTCTGGAGGCTTGATGGTTCAGCTGATGAATTCGGGGACGGAGAAGAATACGAGGACGAAGAGGCTGAAGAAGGAGGTTGAAGATTCTTTGGAGGACCTTCTCGATCAATTTCACAAGCGATCCAAATCCGAGTTCTCTTCCGAGGTATTCGCTCTGATTTTCCTTTTTCATCTCTATGATCTTATCGAAATTGGTTTGGTTCGTTTACTTGGTTTCTGAAGTCGTTTGGTATGAAGACCGAACCGTATTCGCTAGAAATGTTTCCCGAAATGTTGGAGTTCATTCGTCCACAAAATTTTCCCCAAAGACTTTGGAAGAATTCGAATAGATTAGCCTTTGTTATACTTCTGTAATCAATCGTGGATTTGTTCTTAGAAGATGTGTTTCTTTCTGGTTTTCTTGTGGCGGTAGCCAAACAGAGTACCTAAATGATATTAGTGTATTGCTCTGTGATGATATTTGTACTTCTTCTTCTGAACTTGGAATTAGGGTTTTGTTTTTCTGAATTTGTGTTTTTAACATACAGAGATGGACGTCGGAAGTCAATGCGTTTTCTGTATCGTCCAGTCCGTACAATCCTCTAGATGAGCCAAGCCCGTTGGGTTTGAGTCTGAAAAAGAGTCCATCCTTGTTGGATTTGATTCAAGCAAAATTATCTCAAGAAACTGCTAAATTAGCGACTTTGAACAAGAAGGACCAGAAGGGAGCTAATGCTTTTAGTACTGCAGACAAGCTCAAGGCTTCTAACTTCCCTGCATTAATTCTTAAGATTGGTTCTTGGGAGGTACCTATGTCTTTTTCCTTTTATATAAAATCCTACGAGTTTTCTTGGCAATCTAACCTGGTAGGGTCAGGCAGTTATTTTGTAAGATTAGTCGGGATGCGCATAAACTGCCTCGAACACACACACACACACATATATATATATCTATCTATCTATTTTGGTTACTTGCAAGTTTGAAACTGAATTGATAATTGTGGTTTTTGTTTCCTATTGTTTTTGTATGGTGTTAAGAATAATGTTGTGTCGATTGGCAGTATAAGTCAAGGTACGAGGGAGATTTAGTGGCAAAGTGTTACTTTGCAAAGCATAAGTTGGTTTGGGAGCTTCTAGATGGGAATCTTAAGAACAAGATAGAAATTCAATGGTCGGATATTGTCGCCCTCAAGGCGACTTACACCGAGGATGGTCTCGGGACGTTGGATGTAGTGGTGAGTTACATTTTTGTTGGCATTTTTTTCCTTTTCTTGATCAAGTTGTGGAACTTGAACTTGAACTTGAACTTGAACCTTGTTCTTCCTATGTTTTACTGTTGTGTTTTCATTCTCTTTTGTAGCTGGCGAGACAGCCCCTTTTCTTTAGGGAAATAAATCCACAGCCTAAGAAGCATACTTTATGGCAAGCAACAGCCGACTTTACTCGTGGAGAAGCAAGCAGACACAGGTACCTGATTTAAATGTCCTGTCCTTGTAGTTGGTGTATTTATTTCTGTTCTTTTGAGTATGAAAAGCCACAGAAAGAGACTGCTTTACTCAGCTTCATCTCTTTCTCTTTTACCAATTCGAAATAATGTTTAACGTGCATATACTAGCTACTTTTGTTTTACTAGGCTAATCGTCTGGAGCTCGTTCAAGTGTATGAAAGATTTTTGATAGTCCTCCATAAGTTCTTTGGCCTAACTGCAAGATTTTGTGATCGATAATTTTTGAGAACTCACATCCGAGTCGATTTGGCTTTGATATGTATATTGGTCTGGTACACTGATTCTATTTTATACCTTGCAGAAAGCATTTCCTGCAGTGTTCACAAGGCTTGTTAAACAAGCATTTTGAGAAGCTTGTACGTTGCGATCCTCGTCTCAACTTTTTAAGCCAACAACCAGATATCCCAGATATCGTGTTAAAATGTCCATATTTTAAAACCAATGGTCCAAATGAATCCAAAGAAGGAATTGATTTGAAGAGCGAGGAGGGACCTACTTTCTTTAGTTTAGGTATGGTGTCACCATCTGGAACTCAATCGCCTTCCTCAGTTAAAGAACATGAGTGTCTTGCTGGTGCTTCTGAAGAATATTCTGAGCAATCTCCATCACCTAACTCAGGTAACGACACGAATCTAAAACTGAAATTACGAGCATAATGAAGGATGGTTCCACCTACCATTTATATTTTAAATTTGTTTCACTATCACTCTTTAATCTCCAATCAATAATATAAGATCCTTCACCTAAAGGATTTCCCTCCCCCTACATTCTTGTACTTGGAATTTGAAATTGTGTTGGTACATTCTCTGTCTTCAAGCTGTTCTCTATCCTTTTAGCTCTGAAAATATTGACTTGTCAAATGCATATATTGTAGGAATGGAAGCTCACGCGACGAATGAAGAATTGAGAAATGATGGATCGGAAAGTTCAAGGCTATTCAACAAATGGGACCAAGTCCTAGTTCCTGGAATTCGTCCATCAATGTCTGTTAGCGATTTCGTCAGTCATATCGAACACTGTCTATCGCAGCAGATGACACCCAATGGCCCCATGTTTTCTGAAGAAAATCAGCAAAGCAGAGAGGCTCTAGAGGGGATTACACAGTATCTTTTCGGTGATTCTCAACATCCATCTGACTCCGATGAACAGACAATCATGTCCAAGGTCAATTCCCTGTGCTGTCTTCTGCAGAAGGATTCTTGTATGGCTAAGACCTCGCAATGCAAAGCTGGCAATAGCCTTGATGTTGTCGGTGGCAATGTCAACCCGACTTCTGCATCGGAATATGAAATCAAGAATCAAGAAGGCTTCCCTGCCCGTAATGGCTTCGAACCAAGCAAGCACATAGCGATGTCGAGAAACGATTCGGTGGGTGAGCTGCTGCTTAATCTTCCAAGGATAGCTTCTCTACCTCAGTTTTTGTTCAACTTGTTCGATGATTCTGATGATCGTGCTAGATAACCTTTTGTTTTGGTTCAAACTTGTTAATAGAAGGTGTAGTTGCAACCCATAAATCAGGTCTCCATCGGGAAAAAAAAATAAAAAAGAAAAAAACTATCCTGACATCTTTCCCTTATCATCCCAATACTGTGTAGATGAACAGCCAGTGCCTCTCCACCACACAAGGCAACTTTTGTAAATATTAGCAGGGTGGTTAATATATAAAATAGTTATATCAACTAACAGTACTTCTCTCTTTGTTAATTTTTAATTTTGCGTTTAATAGATCATCAAACTTTTTCATTAATCTGGTTGTTTTTTGTGTTTTATTTTTTGTTCAGTGTGAAATTTATATCTTATGAGCATAAAATGAAAAGTAATTTTTGATTTTGTGATTTTTTGTCTAACAAGTCTTTAATCTATAATTTTAATTTTATGTCTAAAAAATTCGTAAAATTAAAAAATTTAAAAGTTTAGAGATTAAATTTATAATTTTGAAAGTTTAAAGATAAAATGAACACAAATTTTAAAAGTTTAGGATGAAATTTATAATTGGTTATAATTTAACCTAAATCTTATAGATAAGAAGCAAAACGAATAGTTGTCTGTTGATTAAAGAGTTTGCCAACTAAGTAAAAAGGTGAATCCGAATGTCCAAAAAGTCCATTCAAACTTTTATCCAGCTTGAAAATTTACTAACTTAGCTGGCAAAGAGATGACTAGTGGGGTAGGCCAGAGAAGAAATGCAAGTGGAGATTCTAATATTCTGGTTTAGGAAAATTCTTATTAAAAAAAAAAAGTTCAAAATACAATTTTGATTTTCTATACTTAAATTTTATTTTATTTTAGTCTCCATACTTTTAAATTTAGATTTTAGATGTTTAAATTTAATCTCTATACTTTAATAAAGTTTAAAATTGCTCTTTGCTTTTAGTTTATTGTTAACTTTTTTTTAAAAAAAAAAAAGTCTCATTTAGTCTTTTCTCTATAAATTTTGAAAAGACATTCATAATGTATCTTTTCTTGCATGAAAATAATAAAGCATGAAAATTATTATTACTATTTAACCAATTTCGATAAAAACTAACTTCAAACAAACTATAAGGACCATTAAAGCTGTTTTTAAGCTCTATTTAAGCTCTATTGAAAGTATAGAAATTAAATTTAGATATTTAAAAATGCAGAGACTAATGAAATGTAATTTGGATAAAAAAAAAATAGAAGAATTTGGGCAGTCCACTCACAAATTCTAAGCAGGTTGGGGCCGGTGGTACCAGACAAGCTGCACAATGGCTCTAAGCGAATCACTTCAGATGAGGGGAAAAAAAGTCCTGAAAGAATTTGTCTTTTTCTCCCCTATTCTCTCTAGAACTCAAGGACACAGTTGTACAATCTTTTCTGAGGTGGGGATGGACGAAAAATAAAATTATTTTCTATGGAACCAAACGGATTACCTTTCGGTGAGTGGTGACACAGCAGGGAAGAAGCTTCAAGATCAGTGTACAAGGAAACGAATCTGCAAAATTTAGCACCATATATAGAGAGACAATTCACATGAAGACGTCCCCAGTGGGAGCAAGGAAAAAAAGGGGGTGCTTTTCATGCAATTATACAGACTACAAAGATACAGCTCATGTGTATGGATGGATATAAAATAGAAAGTGAATAGTGAGAACTTTTGAAAAGGAGTGTCGTGCAATTGCCTGCCTAAGTGTAAAAGAAAAACATTAAGGAACCCCACAGTGAAGAGATATTGAGGGGAAATTTTGATAATCTAGTTAAAACAAAATACTTGATTGTTAGTCTCTTTTGACATGCTGTAAACCACTCCGCGCGTGTGAAAAGGCCAAGGATGCTACCATTGCGATCGAGTACCCCAGCACTGCCCCGTAACTCACACAAATTGGCCATTCCTGCATATTGAAGTAATATGTATTTAGTAGAGTTTGCGTAGATGTGAGAAAACCAAGACCTTCGAGATTAGAAGCACTAGAGGTAAAAGTGATGACCATTAGATGGAGAATTGGTTAATATGGGGGAATAATTAGACATAAATTGATACCAAATCCTGAAATCTTATTCAAATCCGGTATAACACCATGGGAACATGAAAAGTGTATTGAGTTATTCTTTTTGATGAATAAGTTCTGAAAACATTTGAGTGCAAGTTCACAAGTTTGAGATAAGCAAACTCGACTCATTCTCTTTTTCTTTGGATGCCTAGAAATCACAAATAGATTCAAGAAAAACTAAGCACTATCATATAGCTTTCTATCGCTAAATTCACGGGTTAGAGATAAGTGGACTTGACTTCACTCTTTTTTGTCTTGGATGCCTAGAAATCATGTAATATTTCTTAGTTCAAACTAGAGACTGTTAATTGACGTTATTGAATGTCGTTGAGGTTTGACATGCCCAAGTTTTATAGGGAAAACACAAGTGCAGTATGAAAAACAAGTACCTGCCATGGCCTTTCCCAATCAAGTGGCATGGGCCATGCGCCAAACCAGGCTCCAATAATGGCCCCATGTGCTGGAATGCATATCATATGATCAATAGTTCCATTTGGCCTGCAATTGAACAGCAATCACTACCTCTACATAAACATCTTTATTCCGAGTTTGTATTTACCTTATTTTATGTTATAAACTAAACATTTTGCAAGTAGAAGAATGTACCCACGTCAAGTAGATATTTTCAATGAACACAGAGAGAGAGAAGAGAGATAATATGACAGGAGGCTTACTTTGTGTAAGCAAATAGGCGCTGCCAATCCATCCATGATGAACCAAAGACACATGCTGAAGGCACGATCTACATGACCAGCAAAACCACCACCATTAAAGGACAAACATATCTATACGAGAAGAGGAAGTTATGAAGCAATTTGGTATTGGTTTCTAACACAGATTAACATCTACCCTGGAATTTTAATACGAAGAGATTGACATCACAAAGCACACTGAAAAGAATATCTAAATATAAGAAAGCTCCACTTCCATTAATTATAGAATAGTCTCACTAATTTCAAAGTCTAAAACTATAACCAAAGAAAACTGAAACCGAAATTACAGGTCCCACTATCCACCTCATAAGGATGCAAGACAATAGCCAATGACTACATTACAAGTTCCGGAAAGGTGGAAGAATTTGAAACAATACAGTTCAGTTATATATCCATCAAAGGAAATATCTTAAGAATTGCATACTTACATTGAACAATGACATCACAAGTGACCAGTTAAGTGTCTTCGATAAGTATCTGTGCCAAGGAGAAGTATTCAGAGCATGTACGCGAAAACACACAGAGTACCAAATGTATTATTAATGACCATCATGACTTAGCCTCAAGAAAGTTTAAATGTGTGGAGCATTAATGTCCATAATTTTATTTTTTATATCCACGAGTGTACGGGCCAACTTATGCACACCTTGAGAACCACCTGACCTTAACATTTGGTTGCTAAGGTAACGTGTAGGATATTAAATCCTAGGTACGTCTAGTTTGAACCCATTCCCTAAGCCCTTTATTATTTACATGACCCTTATTAACCACTAGGCCAACCCATGGTGGTTAACATCAATGTCCATAATTATAAAACAATCAAACATGATTAAGGATGCTACTGTTAATTAATCTTCCGAAGTAAAATTCCACCCAAAATATTCAGAATTTGGATTGAAAGAAGAAGGAAAAGTAACGTCCCCATAAATGGTGATAAAATACCAGCTGATACTGAGAGCAGATCTTGATTTATTTGTTGGACAAATTCTGGTATAAAGTTTCCATTCAAACCATAAAATTCAAAATTTGCAATCCATAGGAGATGAAAAATATAGCTTTTCAGCCACTTATTCACGTACTGAGCACCAATAGGAGCGCCTAGAACTATTGCTCCAAAAGCATTAATAATAGCACCTGCATGATAGAGGCCACATTGATCCGATTATGACAAGTTCAACGAGAAGAACCAAACAACTATATATCATTACGCATAAGAAAAAAAAAAACGTATGATAGTCACTAGAGACTAGGAACATGAAAACAAAAATGGCTCCAACTATTAGAATCCTTCCTCATGGACACATTTAAAAACTCTCACATCACCAAATTTAAAGTCCCATTTCATATCAAATTTGAGCTATACCCATTGTGAGCAGCAGTTAATGAATTTAACATCTGTATGATTTTCGCATACAAAATTGCAATCGTCAATATGCTTAATTAAAAGAACAGACGGAACACAACTTCAAAACACTTATAGCCAACTAAACGAATGAAGATCAAAAGAAGCAGGCAAATGGAACGAGTTTTCTCCAACTAACCAGAAGGGAGTCCAAGTATGCCTCGCGCCACAGCTTTCAAGTACTGCAAATTCGCATAGAACACAGTCCAAGTATTCAAAATTCGTTATCTGGTTTCAAAACAACCAACACATTCTCTCACGAACAAATAGAAAAGAGAGTCAATTATACCGAGCATTGCTCTCGGTCCGACCGATACCGACTGTAAAGAAGAATCACAATCGGACACTCAACAACCTGAACAGGGAGAAAGAAGAAGAATCCTTCAAAATGCAGGGAGTAGATTCGTAAACGAACACCTGAGAATCATAAAGGATGAAATTCAAGCGAATTGAGAGAGAAAGTACCAAAATCAAGAAGAGAGTCTGAGAAGGATCGGAGATGAGATCGGTGGAGTAGATAAAACGAGCAATCCAGAAAGCTAGGGCTATCCCTAAGCCGCAGATCAGGTGGACGAAGAACGCTTCTGCAATCGATACGGGAGTCGAAACTTTACTGGTCATCTCTTTCTTCTCCATCTCCATTACTGTATTTTTTCGTAGCTCATACGGCAAATACCCACTGCAACTTTTGATGAACGAAATGAGGGAGAAAGAAAACGGGTGTTTGGAAATTGGAAGTCTGTTTAGAAATAGAAATTTTCAATATAACTGTATCAATTTATATTTTTCAGATTTAGTTTGAAAAATGTTAGTTTACACATATATAAATTTATAATTATATTAATTAAATTCTTGATTTTTTAAGAGTAAATCAATTAAGATCATTCGTTTTAAATAATTGATAATTTTTAAATAAAATGTCTAATTTTTTTATAGAAGTCTACACATATGTGAGAATTTGATGCATAGACGATTTTTAAATTAAAAGCCTAAATTGATTCATGACAGATTAAAGGTTTAATTGATAGAATTATAAGTTTGCATACGTATAAACTAACGTTTTTCAAATGAAGTTTCAACATAGAATGTAAATTGATATACTCATGAAAGTTCCTTATTTAAATTGATACTATTATTAGTTTATGTTTTTTTATTGATACACTCTCTAAAATTTAGGGATATAAATTGATTTTTACTTTTTTTTTTAGTAAAAGAAAGTCCAACAGATGTAATAATGATAGATATTTTATCTACTAAACGTAGACTAATTTAAAAGAAATTAGATCAAATTGTTACAAATTAATTCACAAGATCGAATATTGAGTAAATATTTTGAAAACTTACCAATTTCTACAAAAATTCAATCCTAATAGTGTCGATTTTTTAAAGTCCCGACAATTTTATAGCAAGCATCTTTTGTAATTCATTGGATATACATAATAATTATTTTAACGAAAAATAATTCTAGGTAAAAACTATAATATTTATCCTAGTTTAAGGACAAATCTTATTATATCGAAACATAGGATAAAAGTTGTCAAAGTGAACTTAGTTTAATGGTAATTGACATGTACCTTGATTAAGAGGTCAGATATTCAAATATCTCACTCCAAATTTGTTGAATTAAAAAAAAAGAATAAAGTAAAAGTTGACTCATTGCCTAAATTAGAGTAAATGTTTAGGTGTTTTCAAAATATTTTTATATTTAAAAAATTAAAACAATCTTTTATATAAAAATTTATTTGGTAATATGTTTTTTTTTAAAAAAAAAAAATCAAAATAGTATTTTACACAATCTTAAATAAAACTTGATTTTTTTCAGGGTAATGTATTAAAAAAAATTTAATGGAAAAAGGACAATATATAATATTTGGGAAAATCAAATTTTACCTTAAACTTGGTAAAATGTATCAATTTTCATTATAGCCTTTTCATTTCATTAAATAGATCCTAGGCTTAGATTAAGTATTGCAATTTGTATCTTCTTATCAAGCTAATTCTCCTACTAATTTTAACAAACAAACAACATAATTTTTTTTTTAAAAAAAAAAAAAGTCACATACTTCAATAGAGAAATCAAGTTTTACACAAAATTAAGCTTGAGCATACACAAAATTGACAATTGAATAACAATACCAAAACTCACAGATTAAAAAAAGAATAGTTGTAATGTTTTTTTTCCCTCTAAAATCCTATCAATTCCGTACCAAACATATATCTTATAATTCACTAAACACACATGATATTTGTTTTAATAATTTTTCCAAAAAACTATCACAAGATAAAAATTGTAACATTTATTCAAGATCAAGTTGAAGGTGCAATTTAATGAAATTGAAAGTTTAAGGTAAAAACTGATTTTTTTTCCATAATATTTCCATAACTTTTTAAATAAAAAAGAAGTTAAAAATTTTAATTTAGAAAACATTTTTATATTAAAAGAAAAGGATTACATCTAAACACGATCTCATTTTTACTTTAAATTAACTAATGATATTCATCGCTTTTAGTTCAAGCCACTCATTTTTCATGTTTTTTTTCATACTTCATTCTTATCTCATAATATATGGTGAAGAAAAAGACACTTAGAGCCATATTAAACCGTTCTCGATTCGCCAAAGTGAATATAACTCAGCGATAATTGACATGTACCCTCAACCAAGAGGTCAAAGGTTCGAATCCCTCACTTCTAAATGTTGTCAAACCATTCTCGATTCTATCCAATTGTCATCTCTAAACCCAACATCTCACTATCTTACCACAAAAGGGCCCATGTAATGGGATCTTGCACTGTCCTGATTTTGAAATAAATATTGAAAAATCCAACACAAGAAAAAAAAAGTTATGAATGACATTGCTCCAAAAACATTGTGAATGGTACAATACACCTTTTAACAAAAGTGAAGATGATTCCTCCAAGTATTAATTTGAGCTTTTTCTTAGAAACCTTTTAGAAGCAATTATTATTTCTATTTACAACACTTCACTCACTTTAGACCTGAATTGGCCTAAAAAGCAAGGATACAACATAAGATTTTCACATTATTATTTTTTGAGGCATTTAAAAGGGGAGAGGACTTGACTTGCCTCCCTATGAAACAGGGCCAAAAGTTGGGAAAGTTGTCATTTTAGGTGTACTAGCAGTTGGGTTAGAGTTAGGGTTAGACCACACGAAAGCCTTCCAAAAGGGTTTGTGCTTGCGTCTCGTTTGATGCTGATGACTTATCAGCTCTGCTTCTGATCTCCTCAGTATTTCCCACATTACCTTTACGTCTTGATAGCCACATGTTTCTACATCACCATGAAGCTTAAGGAGTCCTTCATCTGTCGAACCAAACACAACTTTGAAAATTCAATAATATTCTGTTTAGATCAAAGTCAAGATGGATGTACTCTTGACCCTAATAGGTTTATTTTTTAAAATGAACAAACAAAGTTCAGTAAGAATTAAATGAATATGAGAGACAAATTAAGTGGTTGATTCCATAACTTTGTTTTTTATTTCTGGAAAAACAAATTTGTTTGATTAACTTTTATTTTTTAGGATCAACTTTTGTAAAATCTTACCTAAATTTTCCTTCTTTCTTTCTTTCTTTTTTTTTTTTCCAGATATGTTTTTAAATTTTTGATAGTAACTTATATGAGGTAAAAAGGCATTATTTTTTTTTTTGTTACCATATTGCTTTTTAACTTTTTTATTTCTTTGGGAAAAAAAAGCTAGTTTAAAGATTAATTTATTTCATATGTAATTTTTAATTTTAAAATGTGTATCAAATCTTAGCCAAATTTCTATAACCTTTTGCTTTTATTCTCAAATTTAAACTAAAATTCCGAAAACTATTTTTAGAAAATAAGAAACGAATAAAATACATTGGGCAACTAAAAAGAACACTTTATTTTTCTAAAAAGAAAATAGCAAAAAAAGAAAATCCTCAAAAGTTACATAACTGATAATCCAAACAAATACTCGAAATTTGCAATAATACCAAAAACAAAAGAAATAATAGCCACAAATTTTTGGGAAAACTTCTCACTATACCCACATCATCCCCAACTTATTTTTTAAAATATTTTGAACAAACAAACAAACACTAAATCGAGATTTAATTAAAAAATACATTTTATACCAAACTCCAAAATTAATTAATTCACAAATATTATCTAATCCAAAAATCTTCCTCATATGTCAATTTAAACGTAACTCAACTAATTAAAACATTATATTTTCGACCAAAAGATCAGATGCTCCACCTCATATGTTAACTTTAAAAAAATCATCATTATCTATAATTTATGGTAACTGTGGAACATATGTATTTTATTTTCTCTATATTTAAGAGTAATTTTGATGCCCAGCAATAAGAAGTGGTCCAAAAAGGTCAGCCGTATGGACATGATTCCTTCTTGGAAGCATCTTTGTTTTGCACAAAACAATAGTAATTTTAGAAAAAGAAAAAGAAAGGAAAAAAAAGAGGAGAGAGAGAGAGGTGATTTTTGATGTTGAATTTCTTATTTTCAAGCCATTGACAATGCTTTGTGACTTGGAGGCATAAATAAAAAGGGACTTCGTGTGAAAGAGATGTTTATCCAAACCACCTTTATGAAGTTTCTTAATTAATTAAAATTCTTACAAAGTGGAAGTTTTCAGGTCATTATTTTACTTTAATCAATACTAAGAATCTTTTAGGATAATCCAACTAAAAAAATAGTTTTCTAAATCAAAATCTATGTACAATGTATGTTTAAATTTTGAGCTAAAATAGAATATTTAAATATTTATTAAAAAAATGAAAAAAATAATAGTTTTTTTTTTCCTTTTTAAGTTTAACATGACATGCAGTAGAGATTCGAATCTCAAACGTTTAGAAAAAAAAAATACTAAAGTTGAGAGATCAATAAACCAACCAAAAAAAATTGAAATAACTAACTAATTCTTTAAAACACAAGAAAAGTACAAATAAATTCAATCGATAGAACACGAATAAGGGTTTAAATTCTCTCCTCTCCGGTTGCTTTTTATTTTTTAAATTTTTTTATAGGGTTTCTTTAGGGTCTAGCTTTTTTTTTTTTCCCCTAAAGTGGAGGTTGGTCTAGTGGATTTTTCCCCACTTGGAATTTGATCTTTGTTTTTTTTTCTTTTTAATGTCCTTAAACTAAATTAAATTATGATTAGAGCTTAATCTCCAACCGACTTAAGGAATTTCAACCATATACCCAATTTATCGCTGACGTGTCTTGTACCTTTTCAGATAATTTATTCTTTTTATAAAAATTATAAAATCAAAAGAAGTGCCTGATTCATTTATTGCAATATCAAAACATTTTATTTTATCTTTTCTTTTTTTAATGTGAGAAATTCTTTTATCATTTCATCCAAAACCCATATTTTGGAGAAATTATTCGGTGAGACCGCCACAATGTGGCTGGTATTTTTTCACCGTTGAATGCCTCGAATTTATACCCAATAATTATTAGAGAGCATGAAAATGATTGAATCCACATCCAACGGTCATTATGAGATAGCTACATTGTGGCGGCCTCATTGAATAATTTGTTCATATTTTGATATCCGTTATTAACTGTTGCCTCTGAATTTAAAATTTTTAATTATATCTCCCTATAGAAGTTACAATAAATAACAAATTTAATAAGATTAATTATGTAATATTTCAATTTTACTTGGGGTTTTTCTATTGTATAAACATTAATGAAATAGAAAAATTCAGATCAATAAAAGTTGATTTTTTTTAAATAGTTCGTTACACCATCTAATCATATTTAACATTTTTTTAAAGAATAAGATAAAAACAATACCCATGACACAGAAACAAATTTGTTTTTTAAGGGAAAAAGATTATAAAATTGAGTGTAAATCATACCGAATTCTCTATTTTTAACATTTTTATTTCCGCCCACTACGTTCAATTTTTATTTATTTTAGTTTGTGTAGTTTCCAAACAATTCCGCTACTTTTCGTAGTTAGAAAAAATTCATTTTGGTAAAAGAAAAATCTATCTAAGTTTTTTCAATCAAATCATAGCTAGTAAATTTCTTAAATTATTTTTGTAATTTTGTATTAAAAGATTCTCGTTATGTGTAAAACCCATGTTATAATTTTACAAAAAGAGACTAAAATGATTGGATTTAAAAAATACAATACCAAATTAAGGGTTTTGAAACCCACACTAAAACCAAAGCACCAATTTACTACCTTGAGAGCTGTTTGAGGCGTGAGTTATAATAACCTATGAAGTATTCTGCATCTCAAATACAGATTATTATAACTTCAGACTAAATAACTCTACATTTTAAATTATATTATATAATTTCACGGATTATTATAACCCACAGACTATTATAATCTATATTATTATAACATACTCAGCACTCCAAACAATCCCTTAAAGATTAATAGTTCAATCCTGCATGCAATTGTTGAATTCAAAAGAAGAAAAAAAATCAACCTCCTTTCTTAAAAAAATAACAATAAAGTTTACCTCCCTAGTATAATTCAATCAAATTAGTTAAGACTCGTTTGATAATCATTTAATTTTTAATTTTTGAAGATTGAACTTGTTTTCTTATAATTTCTCTACAATAAATTTTATTTTTTTTAAGAAAATATTTGCAAAAACAAATTTAGATTGATTTTTGAAAACATAAATTCGAGATAAAAATAGTATTTATAGACTTAATTTTAAAAAGTTGAAAACTAAAAAGCAAATGTTATCAAACGGGCTAACGATATATGTTTGACCTAGGTTTGAATTCCCATCACATATATGGTTGGGAACTAAAAAAAAATTAAATTTAAACTTAAAAACAAATAAACGGTACGGACAAAGCAAGAAACTGAAATGGAAGAAGACGAAGTTAAATTTCCTTCTGATTCCCTGTTTGGGAGGAAGCAAAAACACAGGAACCAAATAAAGGGAATAAAAACTAACCGTTTTTGCGAGTTTTAAGACGGGCATAAACGGCGAGCCAAACACGGCGTACGGGAAAAATCATCTGATGCCAAAAACCCATAATACAATCTTTAACTTCAATCTTCTTCTTCGTCTTCTTCCTCCTCTTTTTCCCCTCTCTGTTTTTCCTCCGCCTGCAGAACCACCCACCGCCGCCGAGTTGAACACCTAACACGGCCAGACTCACCGGCTGACCACCACCCACAAATTTTTTTTTCTTTTCGAAGATCAATTTCTCAGTACACACACCAACAGAGTTCTTTTTTCTAGAGAGAGAAACAGAGAGAGAGAAGAAAGCTATGGAAATGATAATAATGGGGGGCTGTTAATATAGTCTGAAAGGGAGTCCACCGACACGTGACCAACAGAAATTAATTAAAGTTTTTAAAAAAAAAACTTTGGTAATTTTAAATCTATGTATATATTTTGTAATTGTTTATTTTGTGTACTAACGAAGGGGAATAATATATATTAAATACACTTTTCTTTTTGTGATTAAGACTTCCATTAATTCTCGACCTTATAATATAATTTATATCTTTATACTTATCTATGCGAGTCAAATTAGATCTAAGTTTTAAATTTCACCCACTTTGATTTGTTTTAGTTAGTTGTTGTGTACATTCATGTTGGTCGGATTGGACTAGAGCATATAAGAGTAATTGTGTTTTATGGCTGAGTTTGAGTATTTTTTTTAGTTACTTGATTTTGTGGTTAGGTTCAGATATTTTAATTAAGTGAGTCTATTTCAATGTCAATTTTTTTTTTTATTTCATTGAATCGAACTTTATTTTTGAATGGATGGAGAAATTAATACATCTTCAAAATTAAAATTAAAAATTTTTGTAAACTAAAAAATCACCTAAAAATTCAACGACAAATAATGCTTAATCACTAACTCTCAAAATTCTCAAATATAGCTACAAAATCAAATAAGTAGAAGTGCTTCATAAATCATACCTAATCAATAAATTTGTACAAAGCAACTAAGTATGTTATAAAAACATCCATAATTGCCAAAGTAAGCATAGCTCATCGGTAATTGGTATGTACCTTTGATCAAGAGGTCGGAGGTTCAAATCTCTTCATCTTCAAATGTTGTTGAACTAAAAAAAATCTAGAATAACTAGTACTAGAATAATTAGTTCTCAAGTCAATCTGAGCATAGCTTAACCCAAAGATCAGAGGGTCGAATATTCTTCATCCCTACATATGGTTGAACTAAAAAAAAAAAAAAAACTATTAGTACTGAGAGAAGTAGTTCATCATTAACTTACAAAATTGGCTACAATTAATTGCAAATTTTCAAAAGAAGCATAGAAACTCAACTAATGGAACACACTAATTTTAGTACTTACCTAATTTTAAGGTTGAATAGTTGAAGTCAATCAGAGCATAACTTGATTTTTTTTTTTGTAGTACAACATAGCGATTAAGATATTATATTATCAACTAAAAGGTCAAATGTTTAAATCTCTATCTTCACATATTGTTAAACAAAAAAAAAAAAGTTAAATGGTTGAAATCCATTAATGTCTTTGGTTCGTTCAAAATTTGAAAATTTCCACATTTCCTTTATTTCCTTTATATTAGAAAAATTAAAGCATGAACGGTTACTATGAGCATAAGCCATAAAAGTAGGCTTTACTTTACATTGAATGTTAAGCAAAACTTTTTTTTTTTTTGAGATGAACAAAACTTATTTACTTTATACTCCATCAAGTGGGCAATTGAAAATCCTTTTTTAAAAAATAATGCGAAGAGAAAAGTTTAAGAGTAACGGCCGATATTTATTTAAAAAAAAACTTTTTAGAATTGTTTTTAATATCATTTTGCTTTGGTATAGAATGACAAATTAACATAAATTATAAAAAGAAAAGTTTGTGAATCTATAGGTGAGTTTTGAATTCAAAGCTTAACTTTTTAAAAAATATATGTATATTGATTTTTTTATAAAAAGTTCAGATGTATAATCTAAAAGGAGAAAAATTAATATATGATTCTCTCAACTATGCTTAGTTCAACAAATTTAAAGCTTAAAACTCTTATAAATTAGCCAAAGTGAGTTTAGCTTAATGATAATTAACACGAACTCCTTCTCTCGAGGTTGAAGGTTTAAATTCATGTACACCATTTGTTGTACTAAAAAAAACTTATAAATTAATTTTTTTTTAAAAAATCTTATAAATTAACACATAATTTTGTTATCAATTTCTTAGATGTATCATCCTTCCATTGAGAAAAAAAATATAGCTAAATAAAACTAGCATGTACAAAAATAAAAATATAGCATGTACAAAAATAAAATATAGCTAATATTGAAAGTTTATGGACCTATTAATTAAACACTTTTTAAAGTTTAGAGACTAAATAGATACAAACTTAAAAGTTTAGGAACTAAACTTGTAATTTAACCTTGTTTAATGAGTACGACTAAAATCTTCGTTTAGAGTTATTTAAGTTGTTGACCTTTGAAAATTAAAAGGCGGGCTTAGACTATTCTTCATTAATTATGTTTCCATATTTACTATTCTTGAGTTTGATCAATTGAAAAAAGAAATTGATAGTTATTTATTTATTTATTTTAATTTTATACAACAAATGTACGGTTGATGATTATTGCATCTTCAACCTCAAAGAAATGAGTATAGAGACTGCTTTATATCATCTTTATTATTTAAGGTCATGTTTAATAACTATTTGATTTTTGAAAATTAAGCTTTATAAATACTACTTCCATCCTTGAGTTTCTATTATTTTGTTATCTACTTTTTAAAAATGTTTTCAAAATCCAAGCCAAATTTTGAAAAAAAAAATTATAATTTTTTTTTTAAGATTTAGCTAAGAATTCAAATATTTCTTTAATAGATGTAAAAATCATAGCAAAGAAATTGTGAGGAAACATGCATAATTTTTAAAAGCACAAAACAAAAACAAAAACACTATCTAATGGAGCTTTAATTATAAATATCATAAACATATTTGATGACTACTTTTCACAGTGTTAGACATTGTCGGAGTCAGAGAGACATTGACTCATTATAATAATAATGCTACTAAAAAAATTAAAATTGTAACAATACATGATAAAAGTTATCATAGAACGTAACTCTCAAACGGTTGGGTCATTTTAAGAATTGTATCCTTTTTTAGAAATGTTTCATAATCATAAGTACTTTTCAAATTGCTTACACATGTTCACATTTTTACCATACATGTTAGAATCAAGAAAAATTACTTGCATATTTTGGTTTTCATTGTTTTTGTAATTTTGAATGTTATGATTACACAAAGAAAATTGCTTTATTTCAGGAGACAACCACTGTCAAATCATAAACACTTTTGTAAAAATAAAATTCATCTTAAGAAAATTGAAGAAAAATTCTAACTTCAGTCTTCTTTACGTTTTATCTTTTATAAGTTTTTTTTTTTTTTTTCATCAAGATAATTGTAGGTTTATTTGAATTTAAGGATAGGTAGTTAACAATAACAAATGGACTCTTAAGAATTAAATAATGAAATTTACTGTTTTTTTCCTAAAAAGAAATATCAATTTGGCTGTCATTAATCATATCAAAGGCTGAGTTAAGAAAAATTAGATGGCTTAACATCCCTAGCCTAGGGAGAAAATTAGGGTGTGCATGAAGGAATAAACGTTTCACTCCGCAGCAGAAATATTTGATCATCTTGGATTTTAATTAAAATTAAATTTAAAAAAATAAAATTAAACAAACTTACTTAGAGTAAATATAGAGATATTTTTGGCGGATTTTTATCTCCTCCACAAAGTCTTCCTTATTAGGACTCGAACACAAGACCAAGGACAAATGTTTGCCATAATTAAAATATTATATTTTAATATCTAATATATTAAAATATATCTTATACTTATTTGAATATCATTCAAATCTCCTACGATATTTATTTATTTGAATCTTATTCAAATTTTATAAATATCTTTTCTTTAATGTATCTAATATACATTAATTATTTTAATATTTAATGTATTAAATACAATAAATATATTTTCTTCTTTTATATTTAACATATATAATATATTAAATATTAATTTGAACACTTCAAATTAAATATTAATTTGAACATATCAAAATTTTCTTTCAACTAAATTGATCTTTTAGTGTTACTATGAGCTAGTAAGGGGACTTTATGGACCTACAAATTACAAGCTCTAATGATATAAAATTAATTAATTAAACTCTTTAATTAATCAATTTTCATTCATTAATTTTAGGTCACTCCACTATAGATCTAGAGTTGCACTCTTATGCACTGTATGACAAGTTGTGTCCATGGATATAACCATTACATGCAAGTCGATCATTCACGAGTTGTTTGTAATTACAGTTGGGTCAAAAATCCGTTTTACCCTTGTAATTACACCTTACACCTTAAGTACCACTGATCCTCTAATGAACAATTTTTTAATGATCCAACCATAAAGTAAGTCCCCCTTGGACCAGTGAGAGGGTGGGACCCCATTGTTCAAGTCCTGAAATCGGCACTTAAGGAAACTACTCATCTACTTATCCTATATAGGAATTAGTGAATTTCATTTTGCGAGATTATGTTCCCAGCTCCTTATTTGGTCAAGTCGCCAAAATGGTAGGCTTATTGAATTGGCTACAAAAGCCACTATCATCCATGCAAATCAAATGATAAGCCCTCACAGGTAAGAGTTCATAACTCACTCAGGATTAAGATCGAGTCGCATATGATCATCATGATGAAATATTAATCTTCTTAATTAACAGATTTATAAAGAGAGATTAAATATTTTGTGGTCCATTCTTATACAAACTCATTGTATAAGATACCCCCATTCACATGTCTCCACATGAACGATGTGGATCAAATTATTTGTAACTATTACAAAGTGGGTCGTATCAATAGTGTTACCAGGATAAGACACTCAACCTTATTCATATACTATGACCCTTTAGGTTGTTGGGATTTATGCCCTAAAGTCTCGTAATTAATGATTTATTTAATAATTAATAATAATTTTGATTATTTTATTTGCAATATAATATTATCCGTTATATGAAAAATCCAAGGTTATTAGTGTAATCTTGAATATTATGTGGTTGACATACGAGAGGATTATGTTCAAGAAATAACCTAAAGTGTCATAGTATATGGATAAGGTTGGATGCCCACTTTAATTGCAGAAAAGTTGATAAAGATAGTAAACAAAAGAGGATTACTGACTTGGAAGCTGATTAGAGCAGCAAACAATATGGGATATGCCTCCCTATTAAACAAAAAGCAAGTATTGATTCAGAAATCAATACCGAAAAAAAGAAGCAGTTAGCTGGGGGCTAGCTGAGGCCACATAGCCAAGCCGAGCCACGTGACTGAGCCGGACCACATGGGGTCGAGTAGCAAAAAAAAAAGAAAAAAAGAAAAAAAGAGTTTGATGTGTGCCAACTTATGTCAGACACATGATAGCACGTGCTCCTAAGCTGCTGGTTGGGAACTTTCAAGGTATTTTTCCTTGCTTTTTTTTCTCGAATTTGACAAATGGATCAATTTAAATACCAAAATCTACAATTAATTCTAGATATGGTAAATTCTGAGCCAAAATCTAAGAGTATGGCTAATTATGTCGTGCAATGAAAGCACGGAATACGCAAAACTCTTGAACACTAAGGTGCAGAGGAAGCAACCCTGAGAGTTGATTGATCCTAAGGTTAACTACTCTTGGCAGCCTAAAAATCTGAGGTTCGCCTCACGATGGGTCTCGATTGTGCAAAACGCCCCTTAAATGTGGAGGACGCAAATCTTGGAGGTGGTTAATTGGGCCCTCAAAAGGGGCCTGGTTAATTGGTCCAAGCATGACTTAATATTCGAGACAAATCTTGGTAGTCATAATTTAATCTAGGGTCAACCCTAAGAATTTTTATAAATATTGGAAAGCCAAAAAAATGAGCCTAATGGGCCTGATAGGTCATTTCAAAATTGGACTTGGGGCCAACCCCAAATCTTTTTCTTATAAATATTAGAAAGCCAAAAAATAAGCCCAATGGGCTTGATGGGTCATTCCAAAATCAGACTTGGGGCCAACTCCAGATCTTTTCATTATAGATATTGGAAAACCAAAAAATCAGCCCAATAGGCTTGATACGTTATTCCAAAATCAAACTTAGGGCGACCCCAAATCTTTTCATTATAAATATTAGAAAACTCGAAAATCAGCCAAATAGGCTTCATAGGTTATTCCGGGAAAGTCAGAAAATTAGCCCAAAGGGCTTGATAGGTCATTCCAAAACAAAAACTCAAGAGAATACAAGGGACGCTTTGTACTTGGGTTAAATATTATTCCTCAAGAAAAAATTTACAAACTAATACTCCCAAATTGAGTTTTGAATGTCCAACCCAAAAATGAGCTAAATCACAAATCCCAACATAGGAGTGGGGGCTTAATGTTATGGGTAAATTTGAACAACCAAATCACACCCAGGAGAATAGAAGACAAACAGGCCAAATCAGGTCAAATCCGAGGCCTAGATCGGGCCGAGCTGAGCCAACCTGACCCGACCCTAGTCGAACCGGGCTGACCCAACTCGATCAACGTATGCATGACATGCGCCCTCCTTGTCCGTAATCTGAGTCATCCCCGAGGGTCCACTTTTTATCTCTGACCTAATCCTATTTAGAAAAGGGAAGAGACCCTAGGCCAACCCTCATATAAATACGACATTATAACTTCATGGGAGGTAACTCATTCTCAGTCTCTACTCTCTACTAGCTTGCTACACTTTTCCTCTATGACTTAAGCATCGGAGTGGCTGTGGTAAACACCGCACCAGTGTGCATGTTGTCTTCGTTTTGTAGGCCACCTCATTCTCCCAAAATACAAATTTACAGTTGCTGTCATGTGAAGGTCAGGTGAGATTTCTCCTGGCCAGATTTTGGCATCACCAGTTGGAAAAAAAATATTTTTTCTATTATTGTGTTATCATTTATTTCTTCCACCCATCAACTAAAAAAATTATAGGTTAAATTACAAGTTTAGTCTCTTAATTTCAAGTTTGTATCTAAAAGGTATCTAAACTTTAAAAAGTATTTTAATACGTCATGAACTTTCAATTTGTGTCTAATAGGTCTTTAAACTTTATAAATGTCTAATAGGCCCCCAACTTTCAATTTTGTATCTAATAGGTCCCTAGCATATTCAAAGTTTTAAAAATAAACTAATCTAAATTTTATATCTAATAGGATCATAAACTTTCAATTTGTGTCTAGTAAATCCATGAATTTTAAGAAATGTACTCAAATTGATCAATAACCTATTGGACATAAAATTGAAAGGTTAAGAGCCTACTTAAAGTTTAGAGTCCTATTAGGTAGAAAATGGAAAGTTTGAGGACTTTAGACACTTTTTAAAGTTTAGGATCAAATAGACACAAACCTGAAAGTTCAAGATCTAATATAGTAATATAACAATATTTCTATATATATATATATATAACACAACTTACATCAATTTATATTTTGAAAAATAATTAATGATTATACACCAACAATTAATTGCAAAAAGAAAAAAAAAGCATAAAAACAACAAAATACTATTCATGTTCGATGTTGTTTGTTTGTTATTTTTATTTTTTGTTTTCTTGAAAAATACTTTTAAAAGTCATTTTGTCATATAAGATTTTTAAGTAATTGATAGTAGGAAAAATAATGCTATTTTTTGGCTTAGTTTTATGCTAGTTATGCTATGATTATATGTGTTTTCATGTATTTTTATGTATATTTCTCCGACATCGAGCATTTGGACCAAAACCGGAGAATTGTGAGATATTTGGACAAATTTGTGCAATTTAAGGCTATATTTGAGGATTCAAGTGTTGAAGAAGAACAACAAGACATTTGGACCCGAGGACATAGCGTTGCAACACCATTTGAGAAGCTTTTCAACCTTGAAAATCCACAGGCATAGCGTTGCAACATTATCTATAGTGTTGCAACGCTACTCAAATAGATTTTTTCTCTTTTTACAAAATTCGAAGGGATATCATTGCAACGCTGTCTCGACTCTATAAAAGGAAAAGTTTGTCATTCGTGCGAGAGGAGCCGTTTTGAGGGACCAAAAACCCTAAACTCGATTCAACTATTGTCTAAGGACTTAGAGGAGACCTTTGGAGAGCCAAGGAGGAGACTCAAAGCTCGAGACTGTGGATATCACGTCGGGGACGAGCGTTGGCATGCGACCTAAGTTTATTCTCTATTTCCTTTTTCTTTTCTTTTGAATTTAGGAGTTTTTTGTGGACTGTATTGAAGTTGTAAATCTGTGTTTTTAGACACTTGTATGGTTGTGTTTGTGTAAGACTTGGTTGATTTTAGTTTGGTTTATATATTGACGTCTTTTATGCATCTTTTTATATTGTCTTAACCTTTGGCCATGGTTTTACATGTTTAACTGAATTTAGCTTGAGAGAGTAAGTTTGGTTATAGAACATTAGATGTATAACTAGGTTTAATCTATTGCACGAGAGTGAGTAGATTAATTTTAGAAGTCTTAAGAGAATAACTTAATGTCATGTTTAGTGATAGAAATAGACTAAGAGGTTGATTTGTTGCTATGCATGAGTTCAATTGGGCTTAAGAGAGTCAATTGATTATCTAGAAATTCTTGGCTTAAGATTGTTAGTATAAAATCAAGTCACTAATCAATTCAAGTTGAGCTTAAGGTAATCAACCATGCATGTTTCTCAAAATTGGACTCAACAGCATGCACATATTAGTTTATATTTTATTTTCCTTTGATTCCAAGAGTTTGTTTCTCTAAATAAAGTTGGGCATAATTAACTATGATACTTAATTAAATCTAAGAACTCTAATCCATGTGGATGACCTTAGCCATTATTATTGCAAATTTTAGAGATCTAGTTTATAAATTTATCTGATAGAACCTTTGACAAGCTCCTTTATTAGTAATATATATATATATATATATATATATATGAATGTTCACAAAAGAAACTAATGCAAAAAATGAGCATAGCTCAATGGTAATTGGTATGTACCGTCGACTGAGATGTTAGAGAATTGAATCCACCTACCCCATATGTTGTTGAACTAAAAAAAAACCCCAAATTATATATATATATGTTTACAAACAAAAAAACTATCCTTTAAACCTAGCTTTCAAATGCCAAACGTGAGCATAGCTTAACGATAATTGGTATGTACTGTCGACTAAGATGTTAGAGAGTTGAATTCGCCCACCCCCATATGTTGTTGAACTAAAAAAAAACCCTAAATTTCAAATGTGCCTTCAACGTTTCAAAAGATAAAAATGGACATATTAAATATTAAAAACAATAGCCAAAGTGAGCTTAAGCACAATGGTAATTGACATGTACTTTCAACTAAGAGGTCAAATGTTCGAATTCTCCACTTCAAATGTGGTTGAACTCAAAAATTAAAAAATAAAAAATAAAAAACAACAGTAATTCCCACATTTCAACCCTTTGATTTTGGAGATGGAAAAGCATGAGTTTGATGGTTAACTCTTTTTTCTTTTTTGTTTTGTTTGTTTGTCTTTTAGAAGAAGTTTGATGGTTAGTTCTTAATTTTGTCAATTACGACTCTATGATTATTAGTTTTGTAAATTAGAATAAATGTTTTGACAAAGCCAACGCCCTCAAAGGTTTTGGTCTGAAAATTATTGCTTCTACCTAATCTTTGTTTAAATTTTTGAAATGATATTTCTTTTCATTTAATGCTAAAATTAAAAAAAAAATCATATTGTATATTTATTTAAATATTTTCTTGCATATATTTATCTAAAAATTGATGATTAGAAACAATATAATGACTGTATCTTGTCTTCATTATGATTTCAAAAATTAAAAAGATTGTTTTACGATCATATATCGAATCCATTAAGCCAACATGAGGGCAATATAATATATATTTAAAAAGGAAGAAAAAAAAATCAAACCCAACATAAATATTTTCATTTCATTAAGAAAATTATTTTCTTAATAATTTCTTAGAAAGAATATTATGTGATTTATATTATATGATATATGGATTTCTTTCCTTTGACTTTGTTACTTTTATAGTTTATTCATACATGATCAATATCTATTTATGAAATTTTTACTCTTAATATATTTGTGGATGTCAATATTATAATTATTAATTGGAACTTACAAAATTCAATTAATTTGAAGTTTTTACTTAGTATTCAAATTCTCCTATGTCTATTTGTGCATAATTAAAGACATGACCTAAAGTAAATTGTCAATTAATTAATCTAAATATTGTAGAGATAAAAAGGTGTATAAATTAGAATAGGGTTTGACTTTAAAAAAAAAACAAGAAAATTAGAAGGAAACAACTTGCCTAGTATGACACACATGACAATGATGTACTTTGAATTTGAAAGAAATTTTTGTTGGTAAAGGAAGGAGAAATTATCATCAAAAGTTGAAAATTTCCCATTTTTAGTCTATGATTTGGTTGGTAATTAAAGAGTTAGGTTGTTTTTGAAAATTGACTAGTATGGAAAAGTGTTACTGTTCAAGAATGATTTTTGTAACAAGTTTCGTGCAATTACCCCTCTTTTTCCTTCCTTGTTTTGGTCCTGTTTGAGTTGGTTGGTTCGTTAATTGTTGTGTATGGCTACGACTTGTCTATAATTGTAGCTTTATGTATGATTGATGTTATTCACATTGCATTATAAACTAAAAATCATGATTCTACGATGGAACTTCGTACACATTGATTGTTCATGTTCGTGATAAGATAACTATGCTAATGACATCCTTTCTATGATTGGACTAGCTGACCTATGTTTTAGGTACTTTTATTGGAGAAATGCACATGACTCTAGTACACTAGGTATATTGTAGCTGCTATCCTAAGTGTTTGCATATGTGTGTACATACACGTGTGTGTTTGTGTATGTTGCTAGATCTGTAACTTTCATGACCCTCTAACAACGTCTCGTTATGAGTGTAAGCCAAAATTGAAAAAATTGATGAAACCAACGAAATTTGAGTCTTTTTTATCGATTCAGATTTTTAAAAGCATAAAATTGAAAATAACCCTTGATTTAATTTAGATAAATTTTGTCAATTTTTGATTGGTTTGATGGTCAGTTTTGTTTGTTTGATCAGTTTGTTAGTTCAGTATTAAAAAAGTTTGGTCTCAACATTAACTTTTGCTCTCCTTAATTCAATAGGGCGATTTAGCATTGATCTCGATCCCACTTGCTTACACCCTTACTTTTTTTTTAAGAGACTAATATTAGTTATGTTAGAATTGGATTCTAAACAAAACCTTTTTCGCACATAAAATAAAAGTGGTAACTATATTTAGTACAGAAATAAACCTTTTATCGTGCAGAAGAAATAAACATTTGAAAGGACCTAATTATCAGTTTATTTAATTTGTCTCATTGGAACAATAATGTCTTTTGTATATGTATTTATTTTAATTGCATGAGCGATCCATAAAATAGCTATGGTTATTAAAGACATGCGAAAATATAAAAATAAATGAACACAACATTTTTAACATGGTTTGGTTTCCCAACCTATTCCACGAGGCCACGCCCAGATATTAGATTATCAAAGGATTAGTACACAATACAAATTGTCTTATGCATAAAATTAAAAGAACTCCCTTTTTGGATTTTATGCCGCAATCTTGCTCCCTTTGACGATCTACGTTCACAAGCTCTCCTTGTTAAATGTGTAGTGTATTCAACAACCGTTCAAGTAGCTTGCAATCTCCAATTGAAGCACGTTCTCAAGAATTTAATATTTAACACGAAAACCACAAAAAGATTAACTCTTCAAGAGGTAACTAGAAATGTTACCTGGTTTTTCACTCTACCCCCAACTTCAGCAATTTCAAATTTAAAACAAAAAATCACTCAATCAAATATGGAAAAGATCTTACAAGTCAATCAAATAACAAGGCAACTATTGATATAAGGAAAGATATACTCCATCACATCTTTAAAAATACCAATAACCATATATGATAAAATCGCATTACCATCTATGTGGTCATTCTGCGATAAGAGAGAAGATATTCAAAATGTTATAATATAAAATAAATGCAATAGTCAATGAGAAGATTTTTCCATAATTATGATGCTCATAATTAAAAGATATTAATTAGAGTATTTTAAAAGGAAACAAAAATAATATCAATAGATTAAAAATAAAGAGAGAATAAAAGATAAACAAAAAACTAATGCTAAATGATTAAACCTTTCAACCTTACATCGACATTGATTCATGAAAAGATTAGGTTTTAGGAGAGGATATTTATGAATGAGAAGGAAAATGAAAATTTCAAAGGTTCTTCCTATTATGACTTCACACAAAGCTTAGGTTGCACAAGTTGGTGGTAGACCCTAGCTTCCTTGGAAGAACACAACAGAAAGGAAAAAGAATCATTCTTTTCTACTTTTGGCTGCCAACCTTAGAAAGAGGGGAGAGGGAAAGTTTTAATTTTCTTTAAACTCTTGGTGGTGAGCTTTTGTTGCAAATAAAGATATTTTTTGCACTATATTAAGAAATTTGTTTTAAATAAAATAATTCTACTGATATATGATCATCTTATGGCCTACCATGCTTATTTTAATAAGGGTTTTGACCCAATTCCATTTTATAAACTAAGATGAAAGATATTCAAGATGAATTTAAATTAATTTTCCAACTATGTACAAGTCAGAGTCTTTTTTTAGCTTTATATAATTCAACTATAATTTAAGTTTGTCTCGAGCCATTTAAAGAATGAGGTTCTAACATCCAGAGTCTCAAATCAACGCTTTAAAAAGAAAAAAAAAAACCCATAATTTCATCATGTGAGATTATATCTCCTAGTTATCTACTTCGTCATGTCTATAGCTTAACAGTAGACTTATTGAATGAGACTATGTTGGAATAGTTCACAACTCACCTAGAACTATAAAAAAAAAAAAAAAAAAAAAATTAATGATGTCATATATAATCCTTCAATAATATAAATTATAAAAAAAAATTAACAAAAAAAAAGTAATTAAAATATTCTCTATTTTAAATCATGTCAACCCTTCTTTTTGAAATATTAATATATTATAAAATAAAGAAATGAATATTCGAACCCTACCATCTATAAAAGAAAATAAAATACGAATGCTGGCCACTTGGAATCGATGAATATGTTTTGGATGATTTTTTGCGCATGTTTTATGACCTATTTTGGGACCTTATTTCAATTATTATTTTTATAAGTTAAAGAAATCATTATTACATATGTTCTATGTTCTATGTTTTTTATTTTTATTTTTTGAAAATGTAATTTACTATATATTTTTAAAATGCTATATTTTGTAAATTCAATATATAAAAATCCAAAAGTAAATATCAAAAATAGCCACAGCTTTGCTCAGCCTGATCTCATACAACCACTAACAATGGGTGGGTTTAAAGATTCTAAATCAAGAATATATCAAAGAAAATCAATTAATTTGTTGGCTAACCACCATTGATTTCATTTGTTTGGTACTATTAATTATCATATTTTTGAATATAATGCCAATCATACTTTATAAAATGAGATCATTTAACACATTAATTATTGTTAATTCCCATTCAGGATGGTGGTTTAGCTTTTTTGGCATGTGGCCAGGGATGATTTTGTCATGTAAATATTATTTAAAAAAAGATTAATTAAATAGTTAAATGGACATATTATTGTACTTGAAATGGAGATATATTATTAGGATTGTTGTTTATACACATTATGATTAATTCATCCAGTAGCGGATCTAGAACTATATGTTAGGAGAGCTTGATATATTTTGATTAAAAAGTATGATTGATTTTTTTAGGCCAGGATTCAAAACTGTATGTTAGGGGGGCTTGCTATATTTTGATTAAAAAGTATGACTAGTTTTTTTAGGTTAAAAGATAATTTTGGTTCTTGAACTTTCATGAAAATAACAATTTAGTTCTTGTACATTCAAATCTTACTATATATATATTCACAATATTTTTCATGATAGAGACTATATTTTTACAAAATTAAAAGTACATGGATTAAATGGTTACCAACTAAAATTTAGAGATTAAATTTTCACTTCTATGAAAATTTAGAGACTAATAATATTTTTAACCTTTTTTTATATATAAATAAAGAAGAAGGATAATAAAATTTAGAATAATTAAGGATAATTTTTTGATTTACAAGAATTATAGTTTTTTTATTAAATTAATATCTTAAAAAACAATTCATTAAAATTTAAGAATATTTTTATTCATATTCATTTATATTTTGTATTAAGAAAAAAATTAATGAATAAATTTAAACTATTATATAGTTATTATTGTTCTATATTTGTACATGGTAAATATATATAAATTGAATTAACGTCCTAAATTATTTTGTTTAAACGAAATTTATATATTTAAATAATTTAAAACATTAACATTTTACTTTAATATATAAAATGTATTTAAGAAAAAGAAAATAATACATAAAAGCAAGGTTCGAAATGTCGATGTCGATGGAAATATCGAGGTCCAAATTTTATGGAAATGTCGATGGAAATGGAAATGTCGATGGAAATTTCGGGAGAATTTACGGAAATCGTGGAAATTGCTAGAAATTGTTTGAATTAGCCAATGAAACTTTGATTGTGGCTTAATTAGACTATAATTGACCATTTCTAAGCATTACATCTAAAAACAAAGATAATATTTAGATATAAATATCAATTGAATATTTGAATTGTCGATGCGAGCAGGAATTTGAGAAAAAAAATATAGATATTGATTAAAATTATTTGAGTATATCATAAAACTTTAATTATGGCTTAATTATAACATATTGATTTAAATTTGAATATTAATTTGTTTGATTGTTTATTTTTTATAAAAAAAAAATAATACATAAAAAACAAAAAAGAGAGGTGATGGATGGAGTGTGTAAGTGTAGAATGTAGATAACTTTTTCCCTTTTTAAATTTGAATATTAATTTGTTTGATTGTTTATTGTTTATAAAAAAAAATAATACATGAAAAACAAAAAAGAGAGGTGATGGATGGAGTGTGTAAGTGGAGAATGTAGATAACTTTTTTCCTTTTTAAATTTGAATATTAATTTGTTTCATTGTTTATTGTTTATAAAAAAAATAATACATGAAAAACAAAAAAGTAATTCAGTAATCAGTATGCAAATTTGACCATCTTACATTTAAAAAAAAAAAAAAAAAAAAAAAAAAAAAAAAAAAAAAAAAAAACGAAATTTTGCCGACATGTCGGCGAAATGTCGAAATTTCGAGGAAATTTCGACATGTCGGCGAAATTGGGGGGGAAACGATATCCCCCCCTGTACGGCATGTCGAACCGGTCGACATGTCGAAATTTCGACATGTCGACCGAAATTTTATACTATGCATAAAAGAGCGTCTATGAGAGGGAAAAAATGTAAAAACAGTAACATCGAAAAACAAAAACAAAAAAGGGAAATCCAAAAAAAGAATATAATGCTTATTTGAAGTGTATTTTCTAAGGATCGAACTCATAAACAAAGTGAGAGCTGCTAGACGTATGCATGGGGGGCCGAGCCTCCATGCCATCAACCCAAAAGCCATTTTTAGTGATTTGTGTGAAAGAAATGATACTAATAGAAAGATGTTTTCAAGTTGAGGGGGCACTCAAGCCCCTCGGAACTATGTAGCTCTACCACTGAATTCATCCTCTAATTATTTTTTAAGTTAAAAGAAAACTATATAATGGAAGATTTAAAAATTAAACCTGATTAAAGTGGGAATAAGTTTATAGAATATTATTTCAAATGACTTAAAAAAAACTCAAGTGTATTAGTTACGAGTATGCTAAAAACTTCTCTTCTAGTCAGTTGGAGTTCTTATATATAGATTTCATGTGATTGAAATCTTCATCCAACTTTATATATAACCAAAAAATTAGACTTTGATGTTAGAAAAGGGAAATGATAAAGAAGTTTTCATTTTTTATACATAGGTAGTGTTATGGGTAAATTTGGACCTAATGAAATATGGCCAAAACAAGATAAAAATCAAGATGATAAGAGCCCTAAGGCGAAATAGGCCCAAGGGAATCATGTAGGCCCACAGATTAACCTTTTCCTAGATAGGGCTAATTTGGTTCAGTTGGTTTGATTCGAGATCTGAATATCTATAACCTAAAGAGTTCAAATCAATGAGTTCGAACTCATTCGAACATCAACCAGCAAAGTTTTGGGACAAGATAATTGTGAAAATCCATACATCTATTGGACCAAATTTTGAAGCCTCAAACTTCAACTGCAGAATCAAAGATAAGTTTAATTCAAAATTGAAATTTTCTAATACTACATCAAAATTCAAAGAATAGCTATTAAAATCATCAAATAATAGGTTATCTATTATAAAATGGCATCTCCTTATATTCCGTGTTCTATAATTCATTAATTCTAGTTAACAATTAAAATTTCAGTCATCATGCTCTACAATTTCTACCGTTTGAGACTGTTGAAGATAAAGTCTTATTTGACTTAGTGATATAATTGAACATCATGAATAACTAGGAATGCCATGAAATATTTGAAGAAAAGTTTGCTATATAAAAAGAGGAAGGTCATAAAATTTTAAATGCATAATCATGCAATTTTTCTTTGCAAGAAAAGTTCTCATTGATTAGGGGGACTAAAAAGGCAGACTAAAAAGGGGATATTAAACAAAAAGAAAAAGATAAAATAAATAAATAAAAGAAACTGGGGGCTCACCAAAGCAACAAGGCCAAGATCGAGCCAAAGCTATCAGCAACCCCTAGTTCAACCAAGAAGATGATTTATGCAAATTAAAGCATAAAAACTGGAGAATGGTCAAGACCAAGATTATCTACACCCCCTAATTCAATCCAGAAGGCTAATTTTAGAAACTCAATATGGAAGAAGATTGATCAACAAAGGAATTGTAAAACAGGAACCCCTTCAAATTTCAAAATATAGGAATCAAAGGTTTAAACAAATCTGAGAAACAATACTATGAAGCAAACTTGGAAGCATAAACTTTGAAGGTCTCTGAAAAGTTGGAAAATCACATATAACTTTACTTAAAATTTAAAACTTTATAATGCAACATTTAAATTCAATAGCCAATTTGACTAGATCTCATGTTATTAATTAATAGCTAAATGATGCATGCCAGTTATTTTGTTATAGCCTTTTATCTTTTATATAAAATAGCATCTCTTTGTGTTCTACATTTTAGAACTTATTAATACTCATTAGCATCAAAAATAGAAATCCTTATGCTCTATAATGTTTGCTCTTTGAGACTATTGAAATTGAAACTTTGTATAGCTTGATCACATGATGAAAATAAAATTGAACATCATGAGTTATTAAAAATACCATGAAGTATCTATAAAGAAATTTATTACATGGAATCTTAAAGGTCTTGAAATTGCTTGGATGATATAACAAGTTATTCAAAAAAGCAGAATACCTCATAAAATTCTATAAGTGATTGAATATATTTCATTAAGCTAAATTAGTATTTCATTTGCATTGAATTTCCTAACTCTTAAACTAGAGAATGAGTTCATATGATATGAAAAAATATCATATTCATGAAAATTATATTTTGAATGCAGAATAATCAATGAAATATTCCATATTCTACCTTTTGATTAAACTTTGAATAGTTAGTCAATTACTAAATACTGAAATTTGGAATTAATTCTAGATAAGGTAAATTGTAAGCCAAAATCTAAGAGCCAACTCTAAGATCTGACCAATTATGTTGTGCAATTAAATCATGAAATATGCAAAACTCTTGAGCACTAAGGTGCAGAGAGAAGCGACCCTAAGAGTTGATTTGGGGTCAACCCTATAACTTTTTACAAATATTGGAAAGCCAAAAAATTAGCCCAATGGGCTTGATGGGTCATTCCAAAATAAAATTTGGGATCAACTCCAAATCTTTTTATTAAAAATATTAGAAAACCAAAAAATCAGCCCAATGGGCTTGATAAGTTATTCCAAAATTAAATTTGAGGCCAACCCAAAATCTTCATGGTACAAATGTTGGAAAGCCAAAAAATTAGCCCAATGAGCTTGATAGGTTATTCTAAAATAACATTTGGGGCCAACCCCAAATCTTTTTGTTATAAATATTGGAAAGCCAAGAAATCAGCCCTATAAGCTTGATAGGTTATTCCAAAATTATATTTGGGGCCACATTACAAATGTTGGAAAGCTAGAAAATCAGCCTAATAGACTTGATAGGTCATTCCAAAACGAAAACTCAAGGAAATACAGGAACGCCTTGTACTTAGGTTAAATATTATTCCTTGAGGATAAAGTTAAAAATAAATATTCTCATATTGAGCTTTGAGTGTCCAACTAAAAAAAGAGCTGAACCACAAATCCAAACATTGAAGTGGATGCTTAATGTTATGGGTAAATTTGGACCAAACGAAATAAGGCCAAGACAAGATAAAAATCAAGATGATAAGAGCGAGAAATGGGCCCAAGGAAATCCGCATGCCCACAGATTAACTTTTCCTAGATAGAAGAGGAGACTCCTTTTATTACTTATCTAAAAAGGAATATGGAAAATTTAGGTCAATGATTCTGTAAATATGCCATTATGACTCAAAGAAAGGGAGTTGAACTTCTACCTTCATTCTCTAAATTATACCTTGCTACATCTTTCTTCGTCTCTGACTATCGAAGCAGTGTGGCAAGCGCCACCCCAGTCCTCAGCTTTTTTCTTTTTTGCAAGACACTTCTTCCCCTCACAATTACAAATTTACAATTGTTGTCACGTGAAAGTCAATTGAGATTTTTTCTAGCTAAATTTTGGCAACAACATGTAGTATTTTAGGTCAAAACGTTAATTTAAAATTTAAAATTTTAGATTTCATTAAATTGAAATCTAAATTTGAAATAAATATAATGATGAATCAATCCCATCGAAATTAAATTAAAAAAAAAAAAGAAAAGAAATTCGCAAACCAACCAGGAGAAGCATTTATATTACAAAACGAAAAAATTGAGAGCAAATAAGTATATTTTATTCTTAAAAAAATAAAATACCAACGTCATCCTTTTACTTTGAATTCGACTTCAGTAAACAGAAATATTAATAAACAAGCTTATTTTTTGAGAATAGAAATTAGTTAGACTCGTTGGATAACTATTTTATTTTTGATTTTTAATTTTTGAAGATTAAACTTATAAACATTACTTTCACTTATGATTTCGTTGTCTTGTTATCTACTTGTTACATATTTTTTCAAAAATCAAACCAAAATTTGAAAACTAAGGCCCCATTTGATAACTATTTGGTTTTTAGTTTTTGAAAATTAAGCTTATTTTCTCCCAATTTCTCTACAATTGTTTTCATCTCCCTTAAGGAAGTATTTGAATTCTTAGCCAAATTCTAAAAACAAAAATAAGTTTTTGAAAACTATTTTTTTTAGTTTTCAAAACATGGCTTGGTTTTTGAAAACATAGGCAAAAAGTATATGACAAAACAAGTAAAATCAGAGGTGGGAGTAGTATTTATAGTCTTAATTTTTAAAAATCAAAAACCAAAAACCAAATGGTTATCAAACGGAGCCTAAAAAAAGTAGTTTTTAAAAACTTGTTTTTGGTTTTAGAATTTAGTTACGAATTCAGATGAAAACCATTGTAGAGAAATGGTGAGAGAACAAGCACAATTTTCAAAAACCAAAAACAAAAAATCAAATGGTTATCAAAATAGGGCCTTAAATACAAGTTTAATCTCTCAACTTTCACGTTTGTATCTAATAAATCCTTGAACTTTAAAAATCATCTAATAGTTTCTTGAACTTTTAAGTTTGTATCTAATAGGTCATTGGTATATTCAACATTTTTTAAAATTACAAATCTATTAGACATAAAATTGAATTTTGAGTCTAATAGGACATTAAACTTTCAACTTTGTGTCCATTGGGTTTGTGAATTAAAAAAAAAAATGTTGAATAAGTCAAGGGTCTATTAGAACAAAATTAAAAGCTCAAGGACTTATTAGACACAAAATCAAAAGTTTAAGAATTTATTAGGCACTTTTGAAAGTCTAGATACTTATTAGATAAAATTGTGAAAGTTCAAGTACGTATTAGAAACTTTTTAAAGTTCCAGTACCTATTTGACACAAACCAGAAAAAAAAATGTAGAGAGACTGAACTTGTAATTTAACTGTAGAAAACTAAAAATGGATTCGTCATCGAATCAATCTCGATTCATACAATTTTCTCTCTTTTTTTTTATTTTTAATAAAGCTAAATTAAATCAATCACACTATTACATAAATCTAGATGAATGAAGAAGAAACACAAAAAGTGGTATTGGAAATGAGAGGTTCTCCAATATTTGTTAGTGATGGCTAAAGGGTCAAAAAAAGGGTGAAGTTCTCATAATTAGATAAACCTCTAAAAAGTGGTTCAAAAGAAGTGACTTTTCTTCTTGAGTTGATCTTTGACTATTAGTCCTTTATTTTTAATAAGCCTTCAGTCAATTACAATTTATAACCAATATGTGCCCCTGAAAGATGAGAAATTATTCGGTGAGGCCGCTACAATGTGGCCAACAATTTTTCATCGTTGGATGGAGAAAGAGAAGTATCTCAAATTTATTTCCAATGATTATTATGGAGTATGAAAATTATTGAATCTACATCCAACGATTATTATAAAGCAGCCACATTGTGACAGTCTCATTGAATAATTTGTCCTGAAAAAGAAGTGGGAGGGATTTACACTTTATATATGAATTCCACTTCAACTTATAGGGTTGGTTTTTGTCCTAATTTTTATTTATTTGTTTTTTAATATAAAAAAAAAAGAGAAAGAAAAAGAAAAACTAAAATCATGGGGTAGAAGGATTTTTTTTCCCTAGTTCATATATGAGAGAGAGATATATATATATAGTGATAAAATTTTATTTTATATATATATATATTCTACTTTAAATCATAGGGTTTGGTGTTTCCCTAGTTTTTATTTATTTATTTAAACTTAGTGGGATAATAACTAACTCATGTTTACTTGATATCAACTAACTTATGTTTAAAAAATATAGAAAAAGAAAAACTCATATCAAGGTGGAGAAGGGTATTTTTTTTTTCCCTAGTTTTTATTTGAGCAGATATACAGAGGGATAAAATTTTATGTTATATATATATGGGAAATTGTGGCAAAGAGCACGTTTTCAACCATATATTTCATAAATGTCTCATTTTAAAAAAATTATCGGCTCTAGCATGACTCATATTTATGAGATCAATTTATTCCATTTGTACCCTTACAATTTTTTCATATATTTATAATATTGTTATAATTATCATTTATTGTTTCCATAATTAAATCATTCAATTTAGGTAATTAATGTTACCATTACTTACATGAATATATTTTTTGTAATAGTAAATATTTTTTCTTCCATATTTTACTATTCGAATTAGGTTAGAATTTCTTGTTACCATTAATAACCATGCTCCATTATTCTAATTGATGGTCTTCTCCACCGGCGCTCTTCTCCGATTGTGGGTTTAATTGTCGTGTACAGATTTTTGTTCTCCAAAATGAGTAAGCTAGTCTTCTTCCTCTTATTCCTTCTTCTTTGTTTTTCATTTGGTTTTTTTTATTTAAATCTTATATTTTAGACTAAATAAAGCAGTATGGATAGTTCCTTTACATAGAAGTATATTATACATACGTATGTATATAATTCTATTATATTTTATGTAGGCAATAAGTATAGTTATATTTACAGACATATATTATATAAACATAGGTAAATAATCGTCATATATTTTGTATTGGTAATAATCGTATTAATTTTGAGATAACCTTACAATATATAGCTATAATGTCATAACATGATCTATCCATTTTATACATATTGTATGTAATATATAATATTCAATGGGTTCCTAAATATATATTGTGTTGTATATTGTACCCATACATATATATTTTGAGGTATATAATATATACATCAGCATGTAATCATTTTATATGTTTGGGATGAAGTGATACTTCTATTATATTCTCATATATATATTATATATACCTCTACTATATTCTCAGATATATAATATATATACCTCCTACGTATCAAGCATGGAACCTTTGATAATGGAAAGGGTTGTCTAGTTTTTAAAATCCCTAGATTTTAGGAGGAAAATCGTAAAAATCTTTCATCTATTTTATTTCTTATACAAAATTAATGGTGTTTGGAGGGAAGGATATAGGTTTCAACATTTATGGAAAGTATCCATATATTTTATTTTTATTTTATATATAGAGATAGAGCAATAAATAGAGGGGTAAATGAGTAATGTTGCTCTAGATTTGGCTTCTATTTGGCTTGAAAAGTGACAAAGCCAATATTAATAACAAAACGTGTCATTTGTGTAAAATTTGGTTTCATATATGTCATTTATGTAGTTAACCCTATATATATCATGGGGTTGGTTTTTGTCCTAATTTTTATTATAACTAACTTATGTTTAAGAAAAGAAAGACTCAAATCATAGGCGAGAAGGTTTTTTTTTTTTCTTTTTTTTCTCTCTCTCTCTCTCTAGTTTTCATTTGAGAGAGATATACATAGGGATAAATTTTTTAGGAAAAGAAAATATAAAGGAATGAATATTAAGTTATTGTCTTGTTACCTAACACATCATGAGTAGGTTTTTTTTAAAGGAAAATATATCTTTAATTTTTAAGATTTTTAAGGCAATTTAAAAAAAATGATCTTTTATTGTTCATTCATTTATGTTTGCTACATCAATTGAAAAGTTGAGGTCACATTTATATGTTATTAATTTTTTTATTACTTGATAATCTTGGTTGATGTGGCAATAATTAATTAACTTTATAATATCTTGATGGTGATGTAGCAAAAAAAATTATTTATTTCTATCTCCATGTTGTTAAGCTAAAAAAAAAATAATGATTATGAGAGTGATAGTCACATCGAGTCCATTATCTTAAATAATTTTTTCATATTCTCTATTTTTCCTCCTCTTCTCTGCTTCCCTTCCCTCTCTCCTCCGACATTACGATGAAAAGAAATTTTTATTTGTAAAAGAAACATATGAAAAAGATAAATTTTAGATAACCCAATATCATGGACAATATTGAAAAACTACCAACTATAGAAGGACATATAGAACAAATTTTCCAAAAATTTGTCTCGGCCCAGTTTTAAGCCCATTTCAGGAATATGGGCCAATTCTGATTTACGAATTGGGCCCGGCTTCAGTACTTTCATGCTCATTATGTGAAAATAAAATATATAGAAATTATGTCAAATACTATGTTTCCAATCCTATATTTCACAAATATCATTTTTTAGAAAAAAAATCAGCACTAACACGGCTTAAATTTCTGCAGCAATTTTAATTTTTTTTTTACCCTTGGAAATTCTGCACATCTTTATAATGATGATAATATTGTGATTTAATTTTTCCATAATGAAATCATTCATTTTAGGTAGATCATTTTACCATTAATTACATATAACTCATTTTTAATCATTCAACTCTCTATATTTAATTATCTCTTATGAATTTATACTTTACTTTTTATTTAAGACAATTATTCCATATATTTATAACAAACTGATTTTTTAAAATATATTATTTTAATTATTACACATAATATTATTCTACCAATATAAGTGATAATATTAAATTAATATAAATCAATATATATATTACATTTATATATATTATTTCATTTTTCAGTTTAAAATTCATATATAACTCCATATATACCTTATATATACAATGTACATAGTTTTTTTGTTTTGTTCATTGTAACCACATATACCAGGGTTTTTTCTTTTCATACATACATATAGTCGCAAACACAACAATATGCGTGATACTATTAAATTAATATAATCCAATATATATACAACGTTTATAATCTTATTGAGATAAGTATTCCGTCTATTACGGATTTCGTTATATACACTTGATATATTTAATTATGTACAAATGTATACTCGGTATTTTGTTTGTCACCACCATCATATCATTTGCAAACATACTCAGTATATATATATATATATATATATATCTTTTTATTTAAAAAAAAAATGTATACAAAATATATACCTCATATTATTTGAAAAGTATGAGAGATTTCGGAGTTTTTTGAAAATAAAAAGTCTAAACGGTTATGAAAAATCAATCGGTTTATTTTTTCCATATGAACTTTTGAGAATCCCAATAATTACAAACAAACTTAATGAGTACATAAGTAAATTAACTTAATGAGTACTTAATAAGCTATGTATGTGGTTTAACCTTAAAATATATAATTTCGTTATTTACTTACATTCCTTTTTGGCTGATAAAAAAAATATTTTTTAAGATAAAATTATAATGAAAAGAAAATAATTAGAATGAAAAAAATATGCTTGCTAAGGCTTAATTTAAATATTTAAATAAAAAGTCATACATTATAAATAATTGGAGAAAAAAATCAAATTTGACCATAAACTTATGAGGTTTTATCAATTTGGACTCTAAACTTTCAATTTCATCAAATTGGATCCTAAACTTAAATACGAATTTTAACAAAAAAAATAGTGTAAAAATCTTCATAAACTCATTAATTTCGATAAAATAAAGTTTTGCACAAAAATAAGTTTGATCAATGTACAAATTAACCATTAAATAACTTTACCAAAATTAATAAATTTCAACAAAAAAATTTAGCCCTTATGTCTTTTTCTCTAAAATTTTCTCAACTTCATATATGTTTAATGCATCGAACACGTAAGAGAAAACTTCTTTTAACTATATTTGGAGCGAGAACTTATTAGAGGTTGAAATTGCAATACTTTTTAAAGTTTGAGGTTAAGATTGCAACATTTATCCAAGTTTGAGGTGCAATTTGATGAAAATGATAATTTAATGGGTTAAATTACACATTTAGTTCCTAAACTTTGAGGTTTGTATCTATTTAGTCCCTAAACTTTCAAAATTAGAAATTTAGTCCTTGAACTTTCGAATTTTCTAAAATTCACGGGTATAATAGACACAAAATTAAAATTTTAGGGTTCCATTAGACATAAAATTTAAATTTATATCTAGTAGATTAATTAATTTTTAAAATTTTTGAATTTGACAAGGACCTATTAGACACAAAATTGAAAGTTTAGGGACCTATTAGACACCTTTGAAAGTTTAGGAACCAAATAGACACAAATCTCAAAGTTTATGGACTAAACTTGTAATTGAACCTAATTTAGTGTTAAAATTGATACAACTTGACAAGTTTAGGGGTAAAAATTGATTTTTTCCCCTAAATAATTTAATTTCTAAGTAAACATAGTTTAATTAGTCAATACTAGTACTTCCTTACCTTAGACATAGTTCAAGAGGGCCAACACTTGTTTTTGAGTTCAACAATATTTGTAGGTAAAAGAATTCGAATTGTTAGCCTTAGAGCTTCAATCAAACTAAATATTTTGATGATAACAGACTCAATTTTTTATACTAACCATTTTAGTATTTCAAAGAGTCTATCTTGTAGAGATCGGAAAGAGGATTCCAACGCACTTTAAATCGTTCGAATTGAAGTTCAAACGAAAAAAATATGAGCACAAGAAGATTGGAATAAAGTGCTGACATAGCGAGTGACGTGGTAAATTTTATGATGTGGCGGCTGACGTGGCACATAACGGTCGAATTTGCTAACGTGGCACATGACATGGCACATAACAGTCTATTTTGTTGATATGGTAGCTAACTGATAAGCCTTGAAATTAAGGCTTATTTAAATCCTAAAGTGCTCAAAAAAACTCTTGTTTGTCCTAATATTAATTGAAAATGGTGGAAATTGTTTGAAATTAGGAAAAAAATGAAATTTGATAGCAATTGGAAAAGATTTCTAAGTATTGTGATTCTTTTGCAGGAATTGCCAAACCAATTGCCAGACCATTGCCAAACCGGCGAATTGGCAATCATGGAGCAGGGAATGTGAAATTGCTAAATCAGATTGCCAATCTGGTTTGGCAATTTGATTGGCAATCTGTGTTCTGGGCAGAAATTTCTGGGCGCGAACGAAAAACCCATAAATGGGAAGAGAAAATTTTGCACAAATCAAGGGAATTGGAGCATGATTTTTGGGCAATCTTCAACCATAATGAATGCCTACAAATGAGGAAGAAGAAGAGGAGCCATTAATCGGATTTTGAGGGCGAATTGAAGGACCAATTTTAGTGGGTTTTTGGGTTTTAAAAAAGGAAAAAATTCTGCATTAAACCCATTTCGAGATTCTTCAATTACAGCCCGATTTGGAGGAAATTAAGCACGAAATTTGGGCATTCTTCAACCCTAATGAAGGCATATAAATAGGGAAGAAGATGATGAGCAAAAAAAGTGGATTTGGAGGCGTTTTTGGGAGTTTTTGCTCGTGGGTTTTTTCACGTTTTTGGCCTCTGTTTTCTGCATTTTTCTGCTGTTTTTTTTTACCAAAATTCTGATGCAATGTAGTTCCATTTGTCCTTCAATCTTTCTAGTCCAATTCAAGTGAAAAGAAGTCAATTTGAAGGCGAATTGGAGGACGTTTTGGAGCCGATTTTCTTTCTGTTTTCTGCAGTTTTCTGCATTGTTTCTTTTCGTTTCTGTTTTTGTTTTGTTATTGCTGCAATGTAGTTTTTTTTTTCCTTCAAATTATCCCATCTAATTCAAGTGAATAAGTTGAAGTTTTAATTCGGTTTTTGGAGGCATTTTCTTGAGTTAATTTCGTGGTATTTCCTTCCTCTGTTTTCTTTTTTTTTTTGCAGAAAGTATGCTCTGTTTTTCCTTTATGTTTTGTTTAGTTGCTGTACAGAAAGAAACTTTCAATTTAAAGTGGTAGGAAGGCATGGCAGAAGGGAGAAGATAAGGAAAATTAATTATTTACCCTAGCCACCTTGCTTAGTTCTATTATTTAGTCTTGCTTGAATTCCTAGGAAAACCCAATTACAATTCATAAGTTAGTTTTTTTTTTATTAAATTTCATTATGAAATCTTTCTTTAAAATTAGTTTTATGTTTTTCATTAAAAATATGAGCTAAACTTTTTAGGGGGTTCAAGGATGTGAATTCCCTAAGAAGTAAATGTAGCCAAAATTTCAATAAAAACCAAGCCTACATCTCAATTGTTTGCTTGTGTTGATTTTATTTCCGTTGAGATCCTAGATTGATCAACTAGGGTTTCAACTCAAGCTTAGATCTAATACCGACAGGGTTAGTGACAAGCAAATTTCACACAAGTAATGGAGTAAAAGAGCTTAGACATAAGCCATTCCTTACCCTAGACATAGGGATTAAGGACTCCAAGACCCATAAAGTTGTGAGCCAAAAATTATCTAAGATGGAGGGACTATAGACATATAGAGCCCCCACTTAGCCTCCTAAAAAACCCAATTTTGAGGTAATAGGAGATGCAATTTTGGTTTACAATTGAGTGTGGAGTAGGTTGGAATTGCAATTTTGGTTTGCAATTACGACTTAGGGCAATGACATTCTTGAGCCCCATCCTTTATCATTTCATTCTTAAGTTCATTCAAATTGCCATTTCATATTGCCAATTTAGATTAGCAATTTAATTCTGCAATTTTAGTCTTTTCGAACATTGCCATTCCGGATTAGCAATTGGATTAGCAATTTCTGTTATTTCCAACATTGCCATTATGGATTAGCAATTGAATTAGCAATTTCGATTTTCCACCAACAACTTGATTTTTGCATTTTTACTTTTCAAACTTGCAATTTGCCTTACACTTTTGCAAAACAAAATCTTTGTTACTCCGTTCCCTGTGGGATTCGATACTTGGTACTCAGATACCATTTTATATTACTTCGATCGCGTGCGCTTGCGTGAACACCGATCACTAACGTGGCATCCAACGACTACTTTTTGCTAACGTGGCATACGTGAACGAATCAGAAGAGGACACGTTGTGAGAAGCTGCCTAAACTTTGAAAATTCAAATATCTATATATATATATATATATATATATATATATATATATATATATATTAAAAAAAAAAAAGAAAACCAAATAAAGTGCTTACGTGGAGAGTGACGTGGCAAATTTTATGATGTGGCGGCTGACATGGCACATGACATGGCACATAATAGTCTATTTTGCTGACGTGGTAGCTAGGGTGGCATCCAACAACTGCTTTTTTGCTGACATGGCATACATGAACGAATTAGAAGAGGACACATTGCGGGAAGCTGCCTAAAATTCAAAATTTCAAATATATATATATATTAAAAAAAAAAGCAACTTACGTCGTCGGTCCACATGTGCGTGCATTACACACACCTAGCGTGTTCCTTAGAAATGCGCGAGTATGGATTTTTCTATACTCTCACGACTAGGCTTCGTCTATCTGATTGGGTATTTTTCTAAATCCCTTTACATATCAACATCTCTTTCTAAAAATTCTCTCATTGAATCATAACCCTCCATCACATTTTGCCCTAAATTAAATGGCTTATATTACTCCTCCTATTCTTAAAATTTACAACCTTTTGTTCATCAAGACCACTACTATCCAAAATTTTTCCAGCAGCAGAAATTCTCCAAAAAGCCTATAATTCTCTAAATATCTCACCATTCTCAACCGAAAAATTTTGCAATTTTGCAATTGTGTGAGCAGTGTTATAGTAAATATTGTGATCCAAAATTGGTGTACTTTTGCTTTCAAGAAGCAATTTTGTTCTGTTTAATTTTTTGGGGGGGATTTGTATTAAGATGTGAGATACACCTTGGGGTTGTGAGAAAAAAAAATTGGTTTAATCCTGAACCAGTAAAAGGATTTGGGTTTCTCTTTAGCCAAGGAAAATGAGGGTCGTGTCGGTTTGGTTCTCACCCGCAAGAAGATCAAATTAGTAAAATATCCAAGAAGGAGTCTTGGGGAATGGAGTAGGCAATTTGCCGAACCACTATAAAACTTCAGTGTCTTCTTCACCTCTCCTTTTTATTTTCTGCTCTTTATTTTCCTTGCTTGTTAATTTTCTTAGACTGCATGATGTAGAATTTATTTTGCTTTGGCATTTGAGTGCTTATTGTTATCTCCAATTTTTTTAATTAGTTTTACATTATAATTTTTTTTGGTGATTTGTTGTTTAGTAAAGTTTAGAATTTTAGATTAAAATTAAAATTAAAAATTGGTAGACAATCCTATTCACCCTCCTCTGGTGTTGGCTTTAGATCCTACATGAACCTCTAACTTCTTGGTCAAAAGTACATGCCCATTACTACTGAGCTAAGCTCATTTTGGCCAAGTGAGCCAACACTAATACTTCTTTTCATAGGTGCAATTTTTTTCATTTACTTTATACTATTTTTATGTTAACGCCAATAAAATTCTATAATTTGTTTGGTTCATGTTCAAAAAATAAAAATTCAAATTGATTTTTTTTTGTTAAATTTAATTTCTTCTTTTTCTCTTTGCCCCATCTCTTTCCTTCTCAATTTTCTATCTCATCCAAACTTCAAGAAATATAGTGCCACATCATATCCGCCAAACCAATCTCTAAACTACTAAGCATATACCATCTCATCTAAATCTTTCTTTTTCTAAATACCATACTATCATTTCATTAACCAAAACAAGATCAACTATTAAATATGAGCATAATCTAAAGTACACTAGATCAAAATAACTTTATATATATATATATATGCTCATTTTTAATTGACCAGATTTGATTTGAGGGCCAAGTGGCAACGACCAACAATGGTTGGTAGTAGGTAAAATGGAGACGGATCTTGATCTTGGAACATGACCACATAAAAGTAGAAAGATGCATGACCATTTTTTTTCTATTTCTTTGGGATTAAATAAAGTAAAAGCCAATTCTTAAAAAAAAAAATAAAAGCCAAAAAAATTCGGTAGTGGGCTCCACAAAGTTTCAACCCAAAATTAGGAAATTAGAAAAAATAAAAAAACGAATGGTTTTTAGGCTTTAAGTTAAACGCACTATGAAAAAAGTAGTAGGGCAACCAATACCCTGACTTTTTGGGCCCCCACCAACACCTAAAACTCCCACTCTCACCAACCCCATCTTCTCACCAACCTTTTTCCTCCCTCCAAAATTTTTGCTACCACTCGTTAAGGTATTACTAATCTTTGTCAAACTCCACTATAGTTTAATTGATTAACGTATATATTTTTGACTAAGAGATAGAGGTTTGTTAAGGTATTAGTAATCTTTAATCTTTAGGTTAAATTACGAGTTTACAAACATGAATTTTAAAGTGTGTAATAGGTTTGTAAACTTTTAATATTTTTAAACTATAAAAGTTTCTGGTAAGTCTTTGAAGTATTAGATATTTAAAAAAAAATTAATTGACGTCTATACAAAATTGAAAGATTACGATCCTATTAGACACAAGATTCATTGTTGTATTTAATAATTTTGTAAATTTTAAAAAATGTTGAACATGCAATGGTCTATTCAACAGAATATTGAAAGTTTAAGAACTAAACATTTTTAAAATTCAGGGATTTATTAGATATAAAAAATGAAAGTTTAAAGATATACTAGAATTTTTTAAAGCTCAATGACCTATTAAACACAATCTTAAAAGTTTAGGACCTAATCTTTATTATTTGTTAAAGGCTTGATTTTAACCATGTATCTGTAATGTTCTATTCTAAGAAATACACACCAAAATTCTTATTTCTCACAAGCCATGGATGGGTATGTTTTATCATATATAGTTTTGCCTAAAATGTTTTATCGGGTAATTTGTAACACACATTCTCATTCACTTATAATATTATTCTATATATTTCTTTTTTTCATCGATAACTTTCTATATATATTTATTTATTTCTACACATATTTTTTCTTACTAACTTAAACATAGTTCGAGTAGTTAATATACCTCTATCATAAGTAGTAATAAGTAGGAATACTCCAAAAAGTATAAGAATACTCACCTACTAGTTTGTAATGTAATATTTGTTTTACAAAATATATTTTTTATTATTCTCTTCTTTACACATACTTTTTCTCACCAATGTCTCCCTTTACAAAAAAGTTTGCTTTTACATATTTTATTCTCTTATTCATCTATTGCTTCTCATGCACTTTCTCTCACTTTTCTCTCCATATACATGCGATTTCCTTTTTTAATATATAATTTCTCTCTAGACCCACTCCCTCTTATTTTAATTTGAAAATTTCTGATCGATTTCATTGTTGTAATATCTAATATGTCAATTATTATATAAAATAATTATTAGGTTAAAATAATTTTTGAAAAATTAGAACAAAATAATGAAGTGATTCATTATTAAGACTCCGTTTGATGACCATTTGATTCTTAATTTTTTGTTTTTAAAAATTAAGCCTACAAATACTACTTCCACCTATAATTTTCCTTGTTTTGTTATCTACTTTTTACCTATGTTTTAAAAAACCAAGCTAAGTTTTAAAAACTAAAAAAAAAGTAATTTTCAAAAACTTATTTTTGTTTTTAGAATTTGGCTAAGAATTCAAATATTTTGTTAAAAAAATATGAAACTCATTATAGAGAATTTATGAAAAAATAAACATATAATTTCTTAAAATTAAATGATTATCAAACGGACCTAAACTTTTTAGGTCTTGTAATGAAAATATTTCTTAGATTTTAATCTACTCACTCTCTCTTTATGCCTACTTTTGTAAAGAAAAAAGAAAACATAAACAGGCAAAGACCATCCCATTTCCCCAATATGTTTGGATTTTTTTAAAATTAATTTTAATCCTGTTTTAATCTCTAAATTTATATACATCCAAGCTTTCAAGTGTTTATTTTATTTATTTTTTAGTTCAATAAATATGGGATGGGGATAAAACCTTTAACCTTAAAAAAAATAATATATACTAGTTTGAAGGTGAAAATTCAAATCTCTACCATTCTAATAGAAAGTATATGCATAATCTTGTCGCCTATCAAATGGTTATTTAGTTCTTAAATTTTGCATTAAGAAACCCATTTTAGTACGTTCTTAGCGTAATCATTAACGAAATCCTAAATACATTTAAAAACTAAACACCTACGTACCATCAAAATGCCCATTCATGACATACCTATTTTATTAATCAAATAAATAAAACAAAAGTTGCATCTAAGTCAAGTTCCAATTAAAAAAAAAAAAAGTTTACAAAAATGAATGGGTTAAATTACAAGTTTAGTCCCACAGTTTTCAGATTTTTGTCTATTTAGTTCCTAAACTTTAAAAAACATCTAATAAATCTCTAAACTTTAAGATTTGTGTATATTTAGCCCATAAATTTAAAAAAAAAAAATGTCTAGTAGGTCATTTGTCCAATAAGTCCCTAAATTTTCAATTTTGTATTAGATATGTCTTGACATATTCAACGTTTTTAAAAATTTATTGACCTACTAGACACAAAATTAAAGGTTTAAGGTACTACTAGACATAAAATTCAATTTTATATCTATTTTTTTTTAAATCGAATATGTCAAGCACCTATTACACACAAAATTGAAGATTCAGAATCTATTGAACATTTTTAAAGTTTGGATATTGTTAACTGATAAATTTCGTCCAATCTCCAATTGCCACATCATTATTCCAAATTAATGATGAAACTACAAATAATTAAATTTGAGACCAATTATAAATTGACATGTGTCCCAAATTTAATTTGAAGACAAAAATTGGAGAATTCTAAAATTAAAAGGCCACATGTCTTCATTATGACAATTTGACTAAACAATTAAATTTAAATTGGTCAAATTGGATTATATGAAATTTGGGTCAAAGTTAAATAAAACTCAAATTCAAATGGTTAAGCCCAAAGCCAACCAAAACCCAAGTCTATAGTTGGGCCCAAAGGTTATTAAAGCCCAAGCCCACATGTCATAGAAAGCTCTATAAATAGAAAAGCTCTCCCTCATTTGAGAGGTTTAGAAATTTTATTATCCAAAAAATTCAGAGAGAATCCTTGAGGTCTTTAGCTGCTAAAGTTCTTAGGTGCTGAACACTCGAGGAATAAATTAGAGATTGTACCACGCCCACAAGATTCATACAAAAAATTAAATTTATTTACACGTGTCTCATTTCCATCTTTTTACTAAAATCACTTGTGAACAAAGACATATTAGATACAAACATAAAAGTTTAGATCAAATAGATACAAAAATAAAAGTTTAAAGACTAAACTAGTAATTTAACCAAATGAATATAACTAAAATAGTTTTCTTGATGCACCTGCTAAATCGGTATGTTTGAAAACTAATGGTTAAAAAATGCAATTAATATTGCACTAAAAAAAATACAAATAATATGAAAATTAAGACTCCATAACCAAAAATAAATAAAATTCCCCGTTTAGTCCCTCTACCAACCCCAATTTTTGTCCCTTCTTCAACCCAACTCCCTATATCTTCAACAATTTCCCTCATCGAACTCAGAAGAACAGACGATAAACGTAAAAAAAAGTTCATCTGTTCTTCTTCATCTTCAACCAGCCAAAATCACCCCCATTGAAATGGCCATTGAAACTCTTCAGAACGACTTCATTTTCCGGTCGAAATTGCCGGACATTTACATCCCTAAGCACCTTCCTCTGCACTCGTACTGCCTTCACGAAAACACGGCGAAGATAGGCCACCGGACCTGTCTAATCAACGGCGTCACCGGCGAATCCTTCACCTACGCCGACGTCGATCTCGCCGCTCGCAAGGTCGCCTCCGGATTGAACAAACTCGGCATTGCAAAAGGCGATGTGATCATGCTCCTCCTCCCGAACTCGCCGGATTTCGTCTTCGCCTTCCTCGGCGCGTCGTACCGCGGAGCTATTATGACGGCGGCGAATCCTTTTTTCACGGCAGCGGAGATCGCGAAGCAAGCGAAAGGATCGAAGGCGAAATTGATAATCACACAATCGTCGTATTATGAGAAAGTGAAGGATATAACAGAAGAATTACCTGATGCAAAAATCATGACCGTCGATTCTCCTCCGGACGGTTGTTTGTCGTTCGCCGATCTAATCCAGGCCGACGAGTGCGAGATTCCGGCGGTGGAGATCAGTCCGGACGACGTCGTTGCGCTGCCGTACTCCTCTGGAACGACCGGATTGCCGAAAGGAGTGATGCTAACGCATAAAGGATTAGTGACGAGTGTGGCTCAGCAAGTCGACGGCGAAAATCCGAATCTGTACTATCGAAACGACGATGTGATTCTGTGCGTTTTGCCGCTTTTCCATATCTATTCGCTTAATTCGGTTCTTCTCTGTGGATTGCGCGCCGGAACGACGATTCTGATAATGCCTAAATTCGAGATCGGTTCGCTTTTGCAATTGGTGGAGAAATATAGAGTTTCGATTGCGCCGATTGTGCCGCCGATTGTTCTCGCCATTGCGAAGTCGCTGGACCTGGAAAAGTACGATCTGTCGTCGATCAGAGTGATCAAATCCGGCGGAGCTCCGCTCGGGAAGGAGCTTGAAGATACCGTGAGAGCCAAGTTTCCCAAGGCTGTGCTCGGCCAGGTACTGCAAATTCATAATTTAAGTTAAATAACTGAGATTTTTTTAAAGTTAAAATTACAATTTTAGTTTCAAGGCCTCACCAGATCACCATTTTTTTTTTTTTTTTTTTGGTTTTTGAAAATTAAGTTTGTTTTCTTCCAATTTTTCAAAGAAAAACATTTAAATTCTTAACTAAATTTTAAAAATAAAAATAAGTTTTTGAATTTTTTTTTCTTTCAAAATTTGACTTTGGTTTTTTAAAATAAATGTAGAAAGTAGATAATAAGGCAAGAAAATTCATAGATTTTTGAACATCAAATAGGGCATAAATTTTTTAAAACGTATTTAATAGATTTTTTAAATTTCAATTTTGTGTTTAATAAATCCTTAAATATTAAAAATGTTAATGAGTCTTTTAACTTTCAATTTTCTATGTATAATATTTTCTATTTTTTTTTTTAAAATTGACGATCTATGTCCAATAAGATCTTAAACCTTTTGAGTTTGGCAAATTTGTGAATTTTAAAAATATTGAATAGGTTAATGACTTATTAAATACAAAATTGAAAAGTCAAAATGAACATAGCTCAACATAATTGACGTCTACGACCTTAAAGTCGGAAGTTCAATTTTTCATACTTCACATTTATTGTTTGTTGTACTAAAATAATACAAAATAGAAAGTTGAACCTTTTTAAAATTTAGTGACTTTTTGGACAGAAAATTAAAAGTTCAAAACCTATCATATGCCCTTTTAAAGTTTTAAGTACAAATAAATGCAAACTTGAAGGTTCGGACTATAATTTAATTTTTAATTATAAATTAATAACTGAGATTTAATTGTTGAGATTAGTATTTGTTAATCGTAATTAGGACTCTTTTTAATTCGTATTTAGTAAAAAAAAAAGTTTTTCTTTTTTTGAATGGATAATTAGTCAAAATTGTGGTGCGAAGAAAGACTTAACTTGAGACTACATGACCCCCAAGTCAAAGCAGAAGTCCACGTGTAATTTTTTAACTACTGTAAAAATTAACTAACTTAATTCAATTTTCATTTTTATTTTTAACATAAAAGTCTATTTTGTGCGACTTGCTATTTTTTTTTTTTGAAAGGTTTTGTCCACCTAAACAACAACTCCACCAACAACAGAAGAAAAATTAAGTTTCACCTAAAAACTTGAATCCAAAGCCTTACGTTTTTTTTAGAATAATACACCACAAATACAAACAGGTGAGAAATGATTCAAACCTAAGACTTTAAAAAAAAGATAAAAGTGTCTTTATTAATTAATTATGTGTGATTATTTTCACTCAGATCTTACTCTTTTTTTTGAGTTCAATAACATATGAGAATAAGGATTCAAACATCTTCTAACATTTTTGTCGATGAAGATCAGCATCTCAAATCTTACTTATGAAATTTCCTGTTGGGTGTAAAAGTAAAATTAAAGTTAAAATATATAATAACAAATTTAGAAGGAACTAAGCGTCTTATCCAATCAACTATGTTCAAATTAACGAGTGTAAAATCTTTTAGGCAGTATCAATCATCACACAACATTTTATATTCTAAATCAAATTTAAAGACTAAATGAAACATCAACCTGAGTATAACTCAATTAATTAAAACATGTATCCTCGAGCAGGAGTTGATGGCGAGTTGATGAACTAAAAAAAAATCAAATAAACAAATATTTTCAGACGTGGCATAATCCTAGCCGTTGGTTCATCAAAATTGATGAGAATTGTTTTGTTTTTTTTACAGGGATACGGAATGACAGAGGCGGGTCCAGTACTAACGATGGGTTTAGCATTTGCAAAGGAGCCATTTCCGATGAAACCAGGCGCCTGCGGCACCGTCGTGAGAAACGCCGAGATGAAGATCGTCGACACCGAAAACGGCGGATCGTTGCCCCGAAACACGCCAGGAGAGATCTGCATCAGAGGAGATCAAATCATGAAAGGCTATCTGAACAATCCGGAGGCGACGGCCGCCACCATCGACAACGACGGCTGGTTGCACACCGGCGACATCGGCTTCATCGACGACGACGACGAGCTCTTCATCGTCGATCGGTTGAAGGAGCTGATCAAGTACAAGGGATTCCAAGTCGCGCCGGCGGAACTCGAAGCTCTGTTGCTCAGTCATCCGGTCATCTCCGATGCCGCCGTCGTTCCGTAAGAATCAATTGATTCGATTTGATTTCCCATTCCGATTTGCGAAAATCGCCGGTGAATCGATGACGATTTTTTTTGTGGTGAATTGCAGAATGAAAGATGAACAAGCTGGAGAGGTTCCCGTTGCGTTTGTGGTGAAATTAAAGAATTCTGAAGTTACTGAGGATGAAATTAAACAATTTATATCAAAACAGGTACGTAAATTCATATATATATATATATATATATATATATATATATATATCTTATTTTGTTCTCTTAATTCTTAATTTTATTCCATTTTTGAAATAGAAAAATAATTATTTCAAAGAGTTTTAGTCGAACTTTCAAAAAATAATTATTTCGGTCATTTTTATTATTTTATTACCATCCGTCCACCTAATATTTCGATCTAGTGATTTTTTTTGTAAGCACATTAAATATATGGTGAAAATTTAAACCTCTAACCTAAAATAAAAATAAAAGTACAAGAGTAAATATTTTAACCGTTGTAAATATTTTAACCGTTGAGTTATGCTTATGTTGCCAACTTGAACATAACTCAATTGGTTAAAATATATATCTTCGACTCAACTGATGAAGTTTGAATTCCAATCAGCATATGTTGAATTAAAAAAGAAGAGCTATAGCTCGTGTGGATCTACATGACAGTAATACATACTCATGTTAACATGTAAATATACATATATTTGAACCCACGTTATTTGTTAGTTAAACAACTTAAGGAAAAACCATGGTCAAAACTAAAATGAATTTTTTTAGAAATTGAAATAGACATTTTTTAAATTTATGACCTAAAGTAAAATAGATCTAATATTTTAAGATGTATGAACTGAAATGGAATAATTTGAGAGTAAAATGAGTTTAAACATTTTTTTCCCCATATTAGGATTTAGGGAGGATTAGGAAATGGACTAAATTTCCTCTTAAAAAATTAATTATATTTTTGGAATATTAATGACGATTTTTCTTTTTGTCTTTTTAAAATGAAACGTGCAGGTGGTCTTCTACAAGAGAATCAACCGGGTATTTTTCATAGACGCAATTCCGAAATCACCCTCGGGCAAGATTTTGAGGAAGGAGTTGAGGGCAAAGTTGGCAGCTGATTTTCCAAATTCTAATTAATTTTCTTTTTTTCTTTTTTTGCAATTTCACCACACAAAACACACACACCACACGACTAAATGCTAAGGCAAGTCTTTTATTTTTCCTCTCTCTCTCTTGTTATTATTTCTTTTTTTTTTAAGTTGTATTTTATATGGAAAAACTTGTTGTATGCAATGTACTCGATTTGTTTAAAGCGCTTTAGAATCTTTCTATATATATATAAAGTGTTTTTTTTCTACTTTGTTGTTCGGAATAATCACCCAAGTTACCATATACACGCATTGACGTATTAATTATATGATACACATAAATGTATTGTCGCTCATTGTTGTTTTAGTTCCATGTGGATATTTGAAACATTGCATGGTGGTGCTATGGGTCGATGTGTGCACATGGAGTGTTAGGTAGGCATGGCAAGTACGCAAGGAAGGCCACTGGCCACCATGGCATGCACAGTGAGGAGTTAAGAGCGTGGCACACATTAGCAATGAGAGCAATGAGCGCATGCTCTAAGGATAAGACTGGGTGCAGGTAGCAAACATAAGAATTGATGTAGTGATGTGTGTGATACTGTTTCTTTTTTCTTTTTAAATATAAGAGAGAATTTGAACTTTTCACCTTTATGAGAAGTTACAATAGTTTAAGCAATTAAGTTATAGTTCAATTGGCAACTTTGCTCTATTTTAAGATCTACTAATTGCAAAAATCATCTTCCACTATTATAACTCCATGACTACTCAATTAGTAGTAGAATTGAAAAATACATCAAACCACTTGTGAATTATATTGGTTCTTCTATATTAACTTATTCGAATTATTGGATCTATAACAATGAAATAAAAAAAAATTATATGTGGAAAATTTAAAACCATAATATTTAATATGAAAAAAAAATCCTTTTAAATTCAATAACTATAAGTCTATAATCTCAATGGACACGATTAGGTGACATAAATTATGTTTTATGTATATCATATCCTTGAAAATAAAATTACTCATTTAGGAAAAAAAAATGGGTTAACTACATAGAGAGCCTATTTGAAGGAACCCTATTTACACAAATATCCATTTTTCAATAAAATTTCAGCTTTGTCAATGACTAAGTTGATTGAAGCCAAAAAGAGGGTTGAAGTTACATATATACCCATTAGGTACATTTATAATTATTGAGATTCGGAAAAGTTAATATGAAAAAAAATAAGGTTAAAATATCATTTTGGTCCCTGTACATTGGGCTTTGTTCCATTTTGGTTCATGTACTTTCAAATGTCCAATTTTAGTCTTTGTATTTTCAATAAAACTCAAAATTGGTCCCTACTATTAGCTTATTATTAATTTTTCTTTAAAAAAAATTAGTTTTTATTAGCTTTTCCTCTATAAATTTTGGAAGTATGTTCACATTGTGTCTTTTCTTGTATTAAAATTAGTATTATTATTTAACCAATTTTGATAAAAAATTAACTTTAAACTTATTATAGGGATCAATTTTAAGCTTTATTGAAAGTACATAGACTAAAATTGGACATTTGAAATTATAGGGACCAAAATAGAACAAAACCCAAAGTACAGGAACCAAAATGATATTTTAACCAAAAAATAAACTAGTTGATTTTTCATAAGTGTTTGTATATTTTATTTGGAAATAACCTCAAAATCGCTCATACTTTCCAAAACTTCCCTCTAAATCTACGCACGTTCAACTTCGTCCTCCACCTTCGTCTCTTCGCCTTGGCCTGCCTAAAAATCGACAAATCCTACAATCTTCCTTGATTGCCAAAATTTCTCAACTGGTACAAATTGTGGCAAAATTCAGCTCAATTCTACCCTTTTTTTCACTATGCTCCTTATTAGTTTGAGGTCATTGCTTTTCCTCTTGTATGAGCGGTTTTGATTTTTCATTCCATAATCTACTTTTTGCCTATGTTTTCAAAAACCAAACCAAGTTTTAAAAACTAAAAAAAAATAGTTTTCAAAAACTTGTTTTATGTTTTTGGTATTTAACTAAGAATTCAATTGTTTTGTTTAGAAAGAAACCAATTGTAGAGAATTCATGAGAAAACAAACACAATTTCTAAAAACCAAAAAACCAAAACTCAAATGGTTATCAAACGAGCCAGCTTTTCCACATCCTTGCACAAATTGTGTATATATTAAGCCAAGTTTTCATTTCCTGTATAACAAAAAAAGTTTTTAAAAAAATACTGAATAACAAAAAGTGCATTTTTAGTCTTGCATTCTTGATCTATTTTCGTGCCTTACTCAACAAATCAGAATATTGGGTTTTTTGTTTACCAATAATACAATGGCAGATGGTATTTTTTTCCAGCAAACCATCATCTAAATCTAACAACAAAGGTAAAATATACATGGGGTTCATTTCTATTTTCAGATTTCAAATATATATGGGTTTATTTCATATAATCCGAGAACACCAACTATATTTCATTGTTTATTTTTCACTGTTATTTTCTAATTTTTCATTGTGTTAACATTGTTAGAATTAAACACACATTAACATTCTAGGAATGATTATGGTACATTCTAATTATTGTTTATATATATACTAGGTATGTTTTATTGAATAACACATAGGATCATCATATGAGAATATGGCATCGCCAAAGAAGCTCATGTCATGGGTAGTTGTCGGAGGAGGGTTTTTTAAAAATAGCAAAGTTTTTCAGGTTGTTAGTTGTTTCATACTATATTTCCTCAATATATGAGTTTATTTAATAATATGAGATATATAATTCGTATACAATTTTTCTTAGAAATATATATATATATATATATATATATATATATATATATATATATATATATATATATATAGATATATATATATATATATATATATATATATATATATAGATATAGATATATAGATATATATATATATATTTGCAAATGAAATGATGGTGGTGACGAACAAATGTACCGAGTATGTATTTGCAAATAAATAAATATACCAAGTGAATATGATGAAATCTGTAATAGGTGGGATACATATATCAATAAGGATAGAATAATATATATAAACATAGTATATATGTTAGAATATATTAATTTAATATTATCACTTATATTATTGTGTTTGCGACTATAGGAATGTAAAAAAAAAAAAAAAAAACTTGGTATATGTTAATACAATAAGCAAAACAAAAAATTATGTACATGGTATACATGAGCTAGGTATATATGGAGTTATATATAAATAATGATGTTTATATGAGTATATATTTATGTGTATAATATATAGCATAGTATATAATTAACATTCTATTGTTTAACCCATGTACAATGGAAATATTACATAGTTTATTATATATATCTATATATGATTATGTATAAGATAGCTTATCATGAAGAACAAAAAAAGATAAAAGATAACAATGAACATAATACTGGACGGGCAAAACAGAAAAAAAAAATGTGAAAATTACGACAAATAATACATATAAAAACCTTTGTTCTAAGTAAATTGGCCATTTGAAAAAGAAAAAAAAATAGCAAATAAAATTATTTTAAAAAAGCTACATAATACTTCTATTTGAAACCAAAAAAAAAAAAAAAAAGGATAGCAAATAAAATTATTTTAAAAAAGCTACAGAATACTTCTATTTGAAGATAAAACAAAAGGCAAAGTAAAATTTTATTAACATATGACATTAAAAATAAAATGATTGCAATTAGGGGTGTACATGGTTTGGGTTGGGTTGGGTTGAAGGGTGTTTTGGGACCAACCCGAAAATTCGGGTTGGTTGGATTGGTTACCCGAATGACTCGATCAAGGGTTGCAACCCAACCCAACTCAACCCTATATTTTCGGGTTGGGTTAGATTGGGTTGTCGGGTTGAGTTTTTTATTTTTTTTAATAATTTTCTTAATTGTTTAAAATACTTTTTGCTTGAATTAATAACTAAAATTACATAAAATTCAAATATCAAACTTCAAAGTTCATAAAATCTTAATCTTCGTTATAATTCTAGATGAAAAACATTAAAAGTTCACAAATTATTCATTTATAAGTATATATATTAAAAAAAAAAACATAAATTTTGGGTTGGGTTGGGTCAGGTCGGGTCATCCCAAGCCTAAAAAGGCCAACCCGAGAACCAACCCAAAAATTTGGTTCTCCAAAATTTTAACCCAACCCAACCCTTATGATTTGGGTTGGATAGTCCAGGTTATTCGAGTTACCGGGTTGTTTGTACACCCCTAACTGCAATTGAGATTTGAGAAGAACAGAAAAATTGGAAACAAAAAGTGGATGAATAGTTTGCTAATTTTATTGAACCAAAAAATCAAATTGGCAGAAGAGTGGCATCCGCTGGAAGATTTTTTTTTTTCTTCCTTTTTTTTTTATAACTCGGTTGGAAGATTTAGTTTTGAAAAGCTGAAAATTTAGTTACATTTTTGTAGATTACAAAGAGATGAAATATGAAAATTAATGGTAAAAATATTTACATGTAATTAAATGTAAAATCATTTACCTTCAATGAACAATATCATTATGAAATTTTTAAGGGTACAATTGGAATAAAAATGCCCAGTTAAAGCTAAAAAAAAATTCAAAAACTGACTTTTGTGAAATATGGATTTCAAAAATAGGCTACTTGACATAATTTCTAAAAAAAAAATAGAAAAAAAAATTGCAACAGTTTAATTAAGACTCTATTTGATAATCATATAATTTTTTATTTTTTAAAAATTAAGCTTATGAACACTACTTACAAGTTTCTTTGTTTTGTTATATACTTTTTCCAAATATTTTCAAAATTCAAACTAAAATTTGATAACTTAAAAAAATTGTTTTAAAAAAATTATTTTTATTTTTGAAATTTAGTTAAAATTTCAAATGTTTCCTAAAACAAGATGAAAATCATTATAAGAAAGTGTGAGGAAACAACATAATTTCAAAAAACTAAAAATCAAGTAGGTATCAAACGGAGTCTAAGGTTTAATCCACTAACATATTTGTAAGTGGTCAGTATCGACAATAACAACTTTAATCCATATTATAATTTATAAGTCATCTTTTAAAACAACTTGATATTAGAAGATTCTACCATACAAAAATTCATTTTCTTCTTTCCTTGTTCAAAACCAAGAGATTGAAGATTTATCTTGTAATTTATTCTGTCAAAGTATCAATCGAGCGATGACGAATACATCGTGACATGGCCGAGCATTGAACGACAAACTCGAACATTTCTTGCGAATGCATAATGTTAATTTTGACGTTCAAATCTCTTTTAGAGTATAAATGACCACGGTAAGATATGTTACAACAACAGAGCATAAATGGTACACTACAAATGCACAATATTTCTCGAAGTCAAATTATCCTGGTTTTCGTTTACCTCACATGGCTCAAAAACTCGCCTCCTCCGTCGTCGGTCGCCTCAAGAAATATCGTAAACTATTTGATATAACCTGTAAAAATCGACGTAAATCCTCAATTGGTTTCAGTAACCAACAATATAGTAAGTTGTAACCAGTAATCTAAATGTTTATCAACCTGCTGAAGAGGTTTGATGAGGGCTTTGTCCTTGTAGTTAACATGAAATTTAGCCTTAGCCAACAATCCCTGCAGCCAGGACAAAGAAACTTGTAATTTCCATGGAAGTTCACTTAACAGTGAAGGCCTGCAAATTTAACACTGAAAATAGTCACCTCGGTGTCGAATTCTCCGGATTCAACCGCGATGTTTATGTCAGTGATAATCTTCACAAGATCCACCAATAATCCTGGTCGATCCGCAGTCTCCACATACAGTAAGCTGTAAAGGGAAAAGGAAAAAAATTGAAAATTTGCACTCTCACTTTACATATGCAGGATTAATGAAAGTTTGCAAGTGAAGTTGCAAAAATCATTCTCATTGTGTCAATGATTTCTCCGCAGTGCAAACAGTTTTGGAGGAAACAGATGAGCATTACCTTCGGTCAGGACCGTCATCTTGTATGCTTATGTGTGTAGCAATGTCCACATCAACCTGAGACGTTACAACATATAACAAATCAGGCAAGGGAGCAAACATCATTCCAATCGAGTGACCTACGGAGAGGTTCGACGACTCAGTAACACAAGAAACATAAAAGCTAGGGAAACGATGAATATAGAATGTTCAAACGAATAGCTAGATCGAGTGACGCAACATGCATCTAGAAGTAAAACAAGAAACCACACTCTTATTTCTCACACAAAGGGAAAATGTTCTGCAGGTTTCTACGCACCATCCTATTGATTTGCAAACCGGGGAAAGCCAACATTTGAGACTATTGTAACCTTGTTAACTAGATAATATGAGAAATTGTGCAAAAACAGAGCAGAGGGGGGAACATGATGCCAGTTTTATCCCCCCACAAAAAGAAACATAACAACAAGATCATGCCATAGCAGATATGATATGAAGAAAAAGCTCCACAGTATATGAATTAAAAAGATCCACGGCCAGTTTTGAAATGGAAAGTTGTTTACCTGTTGTGGCGGTGGCATGACTCCGAAGGCTGCTCCCATTGCTAACTGAGCACTTGACTCCTGAACAATCAACTTAAAATTTAGGAACTTAAAAAAAAAACAGGTCTCTAATAAATGAAGATCCACCAGGAATGATCTTGATCAGATCATACCGGATGATACTGAATCAAGTTGTTTATAATTGTCAAACGAATGGCCTCGAGCAACTCTGGATCATCTACCTTTCTTCCGGTGTCTCTGCATATTAGCACAGCAATCAAAAATCAAAATCACAGCAGAACGACTTTAAGTGCAAATCTAATTGAAGGTATTAGTGTTTGTGTTGGGAAGGTCCACATAACCAAAGAGTTGTCCACACCAATTCTCTAGTGTTGTCGTATCACTTTGATATACCATGAAGAATTTTAACAAGCACTTATAATTTTTTAAGGCATTGCTGCAATGTCATGGGAACGCCAAATTTGCCAACCAAGTATCATAGCCATGTGCATAGTAACGATCTGACATTCAATATAAATAGTTCTTACTTTCTAATAGCAATCCTATTACTACAACAACCTACCACCACTCAGTAACGTAAAAGACAGCAATGGAGAGTCTAAACGTAATAATTCAATACAAATAAGAACAATTAAATACTTTTTTCTAACTAATAAACAAGTAACCCAATACTTACGCTTTTGTGATGGCAAATCTGTTGTGTTTTCCAGAAGAATCCAAAAAGACATTGGCCTTGACGACATTCAGCCCCAGGTTTTTCAGAGCATTCATCTGCATCCAGTGCATTTTTAACGGCAATTATAGGAAATGACAACGAAACAAGACAACCCAAAAAGCTCTCAGAAATGGAATGTTAAAGATGACTTAGCAAATACAAAAACTTAGCATTTTACCGTGTCGAGAAGTGCTCCAAGCCGATCGCCAAAGGTTATTTCCACAACGGTTGCATCTTGATCAGAGTCCTGGTCTATTATAACTATGGGCGTTGGAATTGTATCAGTATCACCGTTACTTCCATCCTGTTGTGCAACCACTCCCAAGAGAGGGAGAGGTCCAACAAAAATTAAGAACAAGCATCCAACAATTGCAAATCATATGTATCGATACCTTCAGTACCTCAACAGCTGTAGCTGATGATGCTCGTGGAATGCTCTTCATGTTGGAAGAAGACCATCTGCTGAAGGATCAAGAGTAAATTTATAAACATAACTTCACAAAAATGAAATGCCTTCATACAAACTAGAATAAAAGCAACCCTCTAGCATGAAACTAAAGTGAATTATGTAATGTAAATCAATGAAGAAACCAAGATACATTTCTCAAAGTGAAAGAAATCATAATAATCTTCAGTTCATCAAAATCCTTACAGCTGAAAATGTAGGGCCTTTTTTATAACCATTTGGTTTTTTGTTTTTAAAAATTGTGTGTGTTTCTCTCCCAATTTCTTAAAACGACTTTCATCTTTCTTAAGGAACCATGTGAATTATTAACCAAATTTTAAAAACAAGAAGTTTTTAAAAACTACCGACTTTAGTTTTCAAAACTAGCTTAGATTTTGAAAACATTTGTAAGTAGATAACAAGGAAACTTATAGGTGGAAGTAATGTTTATAAACTTAATTTTCAAAAACCAAAAACCAAATGATTATTAAACAAGACGGTAATTTTCTCCCCAATTGATCAACATTGACAATTCACATGGTGGGCTTCGTAAATCCAATTAAGATCCGAGCTGGGAGAGGGGTATTCAAAATATAAACATAATTTTTCGGCTTAAGCTTAAAATCTAGTGGTGATTTCACATCAACAACTCCTTAATTAACAGAGAATCGTTGGGTCTTGTTCAACTCTACTAACCAATCTGATAAAACAGAGAGAAATTCAGAAACCTAGAATTGTTACATATCATGAATGAGAGATTCAAGCATGAATCAACAACCCAAATAACCTTCAGCATGAGAGAGTTATAAAAAGTTCACTAATGCCCACTGGGAATCCAAATTGGAACAGGACGATAAAATTAAGCACAAAAACACACCAAATCAAGCAATTGAAACTCATACCTTCCCCTTTGAAGTAGGCAGAAACAATTGGTCTGAAAAGCAAGAGAGTTCTTGATCAAAGCCCCACTCCCAAAACGGTTCTCAGAAGATTTGAGGGTCCAAGGACTGCAATTGGAGTGAAGCCGAGAGCTCCAAGAAGCCACAGCCACAGCCACAGTCATGGCGGCGAGGTTGAGAAGAGGAGCGAAAAACGCAAACCCAGAAGCAAAAATTGAAAGCAATGCGAGTTGAAAGAGAAACTATAGAGAAGGTTGTAAGATCAAAGAAGGGAAATCAGAGAACATTCTGAGTTCAGAAAAGGAATCAGAAGGAGAGAAATGGGCAATAAGTAAGAAGAAATTGAAGAAGAATACGACCCATCTGGACCCGAGTGATCTCGAAATATCCGCCATTGGAGATGGATAGGTAGATGCCTAACTCAATTTATCTTCTTTTTCGTTCACTCTTTTCCTTTTGCCTTCAACAAAAAGCTTTAAAAAAACCTCGAGGAAGAAAAAAGCTTTCAATTCTATTTTGGTTACCCTAAATTATAAAAAATAACCCTTCTCACATTTCATGAACATTTTAAAATAGGAGAAAAATCGTTAGAATATTAGACAAAAAAATTAATGGGTTTGAATGTCCTTTTTTTAGATTTAATTCAGACAAACATTTGAGTCATCACCAAGTTGTTCTACGTCACCACCATGTCGATTTTTCGTTCAACACTCTAAAGGACTCTTCTCCGATAGTAGTTTTGAAACGTTTATGAAAGGTCAAGGATAATATTGTAACTTTTGATACAATAAATAGTATTTTTTAAATAAATGGCAAAGGGAAAAGTTGAAGGTATTTTTTATAATTTAGTCTTTTGGTTATTGAACTTTCAAGTTTATTTTATTTTGGTCCCCGAGCATTCAAAATGTCTATTTTAATCCATGAACTTTTAAGTTTGTTCCATTTTGGTTCTTGAACTTGTTAAAATGTCTATTTTAGTCTCTAAACTTTAAAATATAATTATTTTAATTCTTACTTTTATTTTAATTTTAACAAATTGATGACTGTTGCTTCGAATATCTGTCCTAGCATATTAATATGAGCACGATTTCAAGCCAAATAAGTTAGGGACAAACATCGAAACAAGTGGATTTGAGGTCGAAAAGTAACATAGCAAAGACCAAAATGATTGTTTTTTTAAAAGTGTTTGATAACCATTTGGTTTTTGAAAATTGTATTAGTTTTCTCGTCATTTCAATGGCTTTCATATTTCTTAAGACAATATTTGGATTCTTACCCAAATTTTAAAAACTAAACCAAGTTTTTGAAAACCACTTTTTTTAATTTTCAAAACTTGGGTTGATTTTTGAAAACATATGTAAAAAGTGGATGGCAAAACAAGAAAGCCTATAGATGGATGTGCATTTATAGGCTTAATTTTCAAAAATCAAATGATTATCAAAATAGGGCCTTAGAAACTAAAATAAAACAAAATTGAAAGTTTTAGGTCACGTTTGATAACCATTTGATTTTTTGTTTTTGATTTTAAAAATTAAATTTATAAATACTACTTCTACATATGAGTTTCATTGTTTTGTTATCTAATTTTACCTATGTTTTCAAAACTAAGGAAAGTCTTGAAAACTAAAAATAATAATTAAAAAAAAATTATTTTGAAAATTTGGCTAAGAATTCAAATGTTTTCTTAAGAAATATTAAACTCATTGTAGAAAAATGATGATTTTCAAAAAATAAATTGTCATCAAATTAGGCCTGGTTATCAAATGAGGTCGTAAGTACCAAAATAAATATTTTAAAAGTTTAGAGACCAAAATAAAATAAACTTAAAAGTTCATAGACTAAAATTAGATTTTTTAAAAAAAACAAAAATAATTTTGACGTTTCATCATGAATAACGTGCAATGGTTTTTTACTTTGGAACTTCTCTTTATTATTATTTAAAAAAATTGATTGTGAGAAATCCACTTGGAATTGGGACCAGATGGTCACTACTAGTACCTTCCAATTATAGCTACGCGTTTGGCTGATAAAATTCGGATTTCTCATCCTCTTGTCCAATTATCTTTTTTTTTTTTTTTTTTTTTTTTTTTTTTTTTTTTTTTTTTTTTTTTTTCGTTTTCTCTCTTTTTTTGTATTTTCTTTTCCAATTCGTTAAATAAAAAATTTACTTCTTCTAAGAGACGAAATTTGACTAACTAGAAGGAAAAAAAAAAAGAAAAAAAAAAGACATTAAATATTTTATTTTATTTTATTGAAACTTGAAATATTTTATTCCATGGATTAAAAATAGGACAAAAATGTATTTATACCCTCCATTATTTTCCCTTGATTCCATCTAAAATCAACTAAAATTCACCTTTATAAGTTTCTTCTTCTCCCAAAATGCTACTAAAGTCGCAAGAAAAATCATCACGCTTCCTACATAAATAGAGAAAATAGAAGAAGGCAAGAAGATGAAAAATCACTCATATTAATGAAAAGTCACTTTTATCAATTTGATTTCAACATTTCTCTCTAATAATACCTTAGTCCATGCCTTTAAAGATACACGTGTAAAATTTATGTATTAATGGTTTTAAAATGAAATTCTAATAGAGAGTATAAATTGATTCACACCTGAAATTTTAGGATTTTAATTGATACAATCATTAGCTTGGTCTTTTAAGTGATACAACCCCAAAGTTTAGGGGCATAAATTGATTATTAACTCTTAAAAATATTATTTCCTTAATAATTTAAAATCTCTAATTTTATCGTCAATTAGAACACAGTTTAGTAGATAAAATATCTATTATTATTTTAAATGATGATGGTTTAATCTTTTATCCCATAATTGTTGAACGAAAAAAAAAACCCTAATTTCAATAATTTATGTATTATTTAGTTTGTTATGTAACATCTTTTTCTGATATTTATTATATTATCTTTTAGTTAGCTGAATTGCAAAAAGATAGATTGTGTGGGCTTGGACCAATCTTTATGAGTGGGCTCCAATATCCTTTTGTTGGCTACTGTATTAACTTGGGCTTGGCCCACACTTTGATTAATCAAAACATTGATACAACTTTTGCTTTTCCTTTAAATTGAAGTCCTTATGTTTTTTTTTTTCCTTTTTAACAGAATGTTCTTATCCCTTAAATTGTAAAAATCTGAAAAAGTTGTACTATATTAACTTATAATAGTCTATGCACCTATATTACTAATTCTAATTTCATTTTCAATCTGACCATAACTCAATTGGTTAAGGCATCATAACATCGACTAAAAAATTAAAGGTTCGAATCACTACTCCACATGTTGTTGAACTTGAAAAAAAAAATCAATTTTATTATTTTGTCAATGAAACCATAGTATTAAACAATAATTTGCTGCCAATCAGACATAGCTCATTGGCACCAATTTCCATCCAAAAGGTCGATGGTTTGATCTCCCACCCTTGCAATTGTTGAACTAAAAAAAAAAAAACAATAACTTCCTAAAAAAAAACCAACTCCATGTCAGAGTTCTTTTGTTTTCTCTCTCTTGAAACAAATTAAACTTATAAATACTATTTCGTTTAATTTTATTTTTTAGAAAAACAAATTGAAATTTTGGTCAAATTTAAAAAAAAAAAAAAGAAAAAAGAAAAGTTATTGAAAGCTACCTTTTTAAGTTTTTAAATTTTAGCTATTGTTTCAAAGAATCAAAATAACTTTTTTTAGTGAACTAGAAACCCAAAGAAAAATACTAGTAAATAGGTATAGTGTTAGAAAAAACAGAACAAAAAAAGACAAAAATGATTTCAAATGGTTTATAGTACATGAAAAAATATACCATTAAAATATGGTTAAAAAATAAAAATTAACCATAATTAATTATATCATGGATGATTTAATGGTTAAACTAATCATAATAAAGTTTTTTTTTTTTTTAAAAAAACCCTCATAAAATTCATGTGCAATATTTAGAAGGTAAATATTAATTCCATATTACCAATTTTCTCTACAATTTATGAATGTAACATAACTAAATTTCCTATTAATTTTGCTTTAAGCAATGCAGTTCTCTTAGTGCATAATCAATTGAAAATCCAGTAGTAAACTCCAAGAATTGGGAAATTAATTTCTTCCATTGTTGGCAACCTCAAAAAAGATCTTGCAACTCAAGTATATTTATATGTCTCATCCTTAATTCTCAGTGCAAACACATAACTCAATATGAAGAAACCATCATCTTCTTTAATTTTCCTTCTTCTGTTTGTGTTATTTTATTGTCTTGGAATCTCAGTTGCAGATTCTAATAATGTCTTTGATTCTTGTCCAACAGCCACTAACAGAACTGAGTTCATCAATGGCTTCCCTTGCAAAAATCCCACCATTGTTACAATTTCTGACTTCAACTCAGCTAAGTTAACAGGACCGGTCAATACCGATGATCGGTTCACCTCATTGGTGAATATCGCCACTGCTGCAGACTTCCCTGGTCTGAATACATTGGGGCTTTCTATTTCTAGAACTGATTTGGGCACCGACGCCATCATTTTTCTTCACTCGCACCCGAGAGCCACTGAGATGTTCTTTGTGAATCAAGGTACGTTTTGAGTTTGAGTGATGAATTAACATGGTATCAAAACTGGAGGTTCTATGTTCGTCCTTCTTTTTTCTCATCTCTTTCGACAACTATGATTCACAGGCATCGTTCTAGCAGGATTCCTCGACACCAAGAACCGGCTGTTTCAGGATTTTCTAAAAGCAGGCGATGTGATTGTATTTCCAAAGGGGTTGTTGCACTTCTGTCTGAATTCTGGTTATGAGACTGCCACCATTTTCTCTGTGTATAACAGCCAGAATCCAGGAGTCGTGAACGTTAATGGCGCCATGTTCAAGCCCGCTGATTCGAGTCATTTCATAGACAAGTTCCTTGAGAGATTAAAAGCTCTTTCTTCACTATCAGATCTCAAATTCAACCCAAATGTAACTCTTCCCAGATACATAAGTTTGTAAAACTATAGAACCAGTTGAAAAGAAAATGCCTCTACTACATGGATGTTGTGTCCAAGATTGGCTTGTGAGTTTGAAATCTTAACATTCATAATTTAAGAACTAGAAACATTGTGGTGACAAAATCCAAAGAAGCTATATACTGGAATAGATAATTTCTCTTTACTGAATTGATTTTGTTGTCCTTTCTATATCCATATGTTCTTACAATAATAAGATATGATTCATTGGCAAATGCATCAATGTACAACTATTACATCTTTTGAACAGTGTTACACATGCCGGGGTTTCGAACGCACCAGAGTGGTTGAATTGGTTCGGCTCCGATGCCTCTCTTCACCATTCTGTATCTCCATTCATTCAAACGATCTGTTGCCTCCGCATATCTCTTCTTACCGATTTCGTCTCGATTCCCAGACCAGAGTGACTCTGCCATTGCTGAAGCTCGAGGCCATAACCGTGCATCCAAAACTGTTGGGTCCGCTTGCTCAGACCACAATGCCACTTCCCCACCCAACACCAATTTAGCTTCCTCTTCACTCAATCCAAAAGTTATGTCATAGTCATAAACAGTTTGCCATGTTTTGAAAGGTCCACACCAAGACCCTCCATCTTTATATTCACCATTTGCTTGTTCATCATACTGACTATTGTTTCCAAGAAAGTCACCATGGCCACAGTCCAAATAATAGTATTCAGAAGACGACACAATCGCTCGATATCCCGAAGAAACAATTCTTTTGGTATTGTTAACGCCATTGTTCCAAGTCTGCAAGATGATATGCTCTCGTGGGAGAAACTCCGGTCGCACCCTAACTATGTCGTCGAGCAATACATCTTCCCAATAGACAACAGTACGGTTAAGGGAGCGAATGAAAGGGAAGGTGGTGTTGACAAAGATCTCAAGAACTTGGCTAAGAGTTCCACCATTTGACAAGAAGGATTTGATCATAGGATCAGCCTTCCAACATCCTGGGACAATCTCATCCACTCCCAAATGGTAAAACGGCTCGGGGAAAAGAGCGACGACGTCCCGAATAACATTTTTAAGGACTTTATAGGTCTTGGGGTTCAAGGGATTCAAATGGCCAGTCCCAGGTTCTGAAGCCAGCCGGTCTTCCCATTTGAACCCTGCAGGCAACCAGAACATGTTTGCACATGACACTATCTCTGGGTAAGCCAGAGCCCATGAGCCAGTATGTCCTGCAAATTACAGCACAATTCTCTACATGATTACGGCAGATTCTCCACAACTAATACGGCAATTCCACAACCCAATTGGCCAATTCAGATTTAGAGATCAAAAACAACAGATTAAACTCACCAGGGGAGTCAATTTCCGGCAAGACTCTAACTCCATGCTCCATTCCAAATTTGACAATTCGTCGAACATCTTCGGGGGAATATTTCATGTCATCCCCATAAGCCCCTTTAGCAGCAAGCTCCGGCTCCAATGGGAGCACAAGAGGAAAAGAATGTGAGTCAGTTATATGCCAATGAAAAACATTAAGCTTATTCATACTCATCGCCTCAATCGTCCGCAAAATATGCTCCACTCCAAAGTAATTCCTCGACGTATCGAGCATCAACCCTCTGTGTTGAAACAATGGCGCGTCCGAAATCGAAACCCCCACCGGAACTCGAAGTGGGTCACCCCAAACAAGCTGAGAGAACGTCTCGAGGCCTCTCATGGCGCCCCAGGCCGTGGCCGCCACCAAATTGGCGGAGCCGGCGAGGGAGATGTCGAGAGAATATGATTCATTGACGCCATTTTGGAGTGGGGCAGAGAGATCGGCGACGGAGACGATGAGTTTCTGCAAGGGAGAGGCGGAGGAGGAGATGTTGACTGAAGGGTCAACGAGGGGGAGGTGGTTCTCGGTGAGGATGCGGCGGAGGTAGCGGTCGACGGCGGAGGAGAGGTAGAGGTGGTGAGGGGAAATGATGGTGAAATTGGGGGAAAGAAGAGCGGCATGGGGATTGGGCCAATTGAAGACTCTTGGTTTTGGCCAGACATTGATGGCGGATTGAAGCGATGTAGTTGGAGAAATGAAGAAGAAGAAGAGAAGGAAGAAGGTGGAAAAAATGTCAGTCTTCCGTTGAAGAAGAGCCATGATCATGCTGTAACTGTACCAGACAGTGGAGGTGGGCCGTACTTTATATTGATGTGGTTGCGTGGGCACGATGGGGAAATTGTGGTTTTTATTTATTGTTTTTTTTAAATAATTTAGTCTATTTTGGTTAAATTATAAATTAAACTCAAATTACAAATTTAGTCTTTTTGAACTTTTAAGTTTGTATTTAAAAAAAGTTAAATTATCAAAAATACTCATGAACTATGGGGTTGGTTTCAATTATACCCCTGAACTTTGAAAAGTTTCATTTTAACCCTTGAACTTTAAAATTTGTTTCAAAACAACCATTGAAAGCTTTTTTTCGTTAAATTCATGGACAAAAAAATGATGTTTTTGCATTTATATTATTGCTTGTGTGAACATATTTGAATATATACGTTGAAAAAAAAATCAAAACATATGCAAATACGTCATTTTTCGTCCATAAATTTAACGGAAAAAACCTTCAAGGGTTTGTTTTGAAACAAATTTCAAAGTTCAATGGTTAAAATGAAACTTTTCAAAGTTTAGGGGTATAATTGAAACCAACCCCATAGTTTAGGGGTATTTTTGATAATTTAACCTTTAAAAAATGAGTCTATTACTTTTCAACTTGATAATTTTGTGTGATAGGCCCTGGACATATTTAAAGGTCAAATTATCAAAAATATCCATGAACTATGGAGTTGGTTTCAATTATACCTCCAAACTTTGAAAAGTTTTATTTTAACCTTTGAACTTTGATATTTGTTTTAAAAATACCCTTGAAGGCTTTTTTTTTCATTAAATTCATAGTCGGAAAATGACGTTTTTGCATTTGTATTGTTGCTTATATGAACATATAAGTTGAAAAAAAAAATCAAAACATATGCAAATACGTCATTTTTCTTCTATAAATTTATCGAAAAAAACCTTCAAGGGTTATTTTGAAACAAACTTCAAAGTTCAAGGGTTAAAATAAAACTTTTCAAAGTTTAGGGGTATAATTGAAACCAACCCCATAGTTCAAAGGTATTTTTGATAATTTAACCTATTTAAAATTTTAAAAAAATTAACTAATATATTGAATATAAAATTGAATTTTATGTCTAATAGAATCAAAACTATAATTTTGTGATACATTTGTGGATTTTAAAAAATGTCAATTATTTATTATATACAAAATTAAAAATTTAATGACTTATTACTCTGTTATGTACGCAATTGAATGTTTAAAGACTTATTAAACACTTTTTAAAGTCCAAAAATTTATTAGATACAAAATTGAAGGTTCAAAAAATTGGTAGACACTTTTTAAAATTTAAGAACTAGATAAACATAAACATGAAAATTCATGGACTAAACTTGTAATTTAAGTTTTATCCTAAAATTTTATAGTTTTGCCCAATAAGTTTTTAAACTTCTAATACTATAATACATGGGTTTTGAAGTTTAAAAATGTATTTAATAGGTTTGTGAACTTGCAATTTTGTGTCCAATAAGTCCCTTCACTTTCAATTTTAACAATTTCAGTGTCATTAAATTTGATAAATGTCTCCATTTAGCCATGAATTTAAAAAGTATCAATTACATCCTAAAAATCTGACTCTTCATATTAATAAATTTATATCGTTCATACCATTGGTTGCATATTGATTAGACTAACAAGTAATAATTTGACACACTATAACACAAAATAGTAGATTGATTAGATAAAATAAAAATTAGTAGGCTAAAAGATTTGATGGGGCAAGCGAGTAAAATGTATTTTAGACCAAAATTTTTAATCTATCTATTAATTGGCCTACTCCTTCCCCCGGAAATTTTACTATGCTCTAATACGAACTCCATTGGTTCACACGTTATACCATAAAAAAACAAAAAATTTGATAAATAATTTTTAAATGATACTTAATTTCATCATTCTTAAATGTTGTTAATATGACTGGTCATCAATAAGAGTAGTACAAAAAATCTCCACCTAGAATAGAAAATTTTTCCTTCTTTACACTACCTATTGGATTTTTTTGGAGCAATGTATATATTCAAATATATCATTATTGTCTTAGAAAAATGAATGAAGATTATGTCAAGATGTGAATGACTTATAATGTCATTATCTAAACCTTCCTAACTTTATGAATAAAATTTGAATCTTCTCACTTCTTAAACTACATTTGTCTTTGCCCTCTCTTTTGATTTTATTTTTTGATTAAATTATTGCAGGCCTTCTACTGCAAGAGGTTTTGTTGTTTTGTCTGCTCACTGTTTGGAGTTATGTATTTAACATTGAATAATTTTAAAAGTTTTTTTTTATAATAAATCATTTTAAAAGTTAGGAATTGGCCTGTCTATAATTTAAGTCAACTTGTGTGACATTTTTTATAATTTTATAGGCTAAATATATGTAGAGTGCTTATGTTCGGGTATTTTTTTATAATTTAGTCCCTATTGTTTAGAAAGTTTTAATTTAGTTTCTTAACTATTAACATTTTTTAATTTAGTCTTTCACCATTAGTGCGTTGGTGAATGTTAAAATTGGTTGATGAAAAACTTGCAGACATGATACTTAGTGAATTTGTAGAACTTTAGAGGAGGAAAAAAATGTCATCTAAGAAAAGTCCAATTTATACTAATTTCTTAAAAATTTGATGGAATAATTAGAAACTTTCCTCTCTTAGATGAACTTTATTTATCCTTTAAATTTCCGTCAATTCACTAAATATTATGTCACGGAAGTATATATCATTAGCCAATTTTTAACAGTTACCATGGCAAGGGACTAAATCAATGCAAAAAATGTTAAAACATAAAGAACTAAATTGAAAAATATTTAAACAATAAGGACTAAATTGAAAAAATACCCAAACATTAAGGATTAAAACATATATTTAGTCTAATTTTATATAAATATTTCTATAGCATTTAGCTATAAGATATATCGTTTTTTACCGTTGTCTCTAATTTTTTAATAAGCTCAATTTCATTCTTCATATGTTGAGTTTTCCTTACTCAAATTTTTACCATCATTAAATATTAAAATAATGACGATGTTTGAAATTTTTTTTTAAAAAAAAAATGTATATTCTCATGAGGGTATAAATTGTTAGTTAATAACAAATGGATTATTTTCTTTAACAACAAGTCATCTCACGTGGAATAAAGTTACTAAAAATCAAGTTTAAGAAATGAGTAGGTCTAATTCAAAAATTATACAACATAAAGATATTTCTAACTTATTATTGATGTTACATCATTGTTTTTATCAACAAATTTCAATGCTTTGTGATGGCAAATTTTTTTTTTTTTAAATCAATAGAAAAATGGACGAAGTTGAAAGGTAGTTATGAGTCTTATGACTCAAATTTTATCTTTATCTGAAAATTATTTAGGCAGAAAGTGTTTAAAATAAAAGAAAAACATGCAAAAGATTATAGATTTATAGAGAAGAAATCCTGAAACATGGAAAAAAAAAACTCAAGGACGTGTAGAAAAAAGGGGGAAAAAGGCATAACAATGAAGAAAATGAAAAAAAAAATGGTGTTTAATTTGTACATTAATCAAATTTAATTTTGTGTGAAGCTTGATTTTATTGAAATTAGTAATTTTATGGAGATTTTTACCCTGTTGTTTGTTAAAATTAATGAGTGAATTAATAGAAATTGAATAGATGGTAGAAATAGCAATAATTGTTTAAGTTTAGGGTTCAATCGGATGAAGTTAGAAAGTTTATGGTGAAAATTGATATCACTTAACAAATTTAGGGGTAAAATTTTATTTTTTTCAAAAAAAATAAAGAAACAAAGCAAAATAATAATTATTATTATAAGTATGCTATAAACCTTAAGAAAATGCTAAAATTTGCGTAAAAAAAAGGTAGAAAACGTTGAAAAAAAATTTAAAAATTGCTGCCAGCGATACATGAAAATAGAAAATTTGACAAATGGAAAGGCAGAAGAATAATGAAAAAAAAAAGGGCAAAAACAGTATAAATTTTAAGTGGGCTTCATGTTCAGACCATAACGACCCATTCAAGGCCCAATAGAAATTAGGGCCCAACTCGGAATCTGATTTAGATCAACCCAACTTTTATTTTCCTAATTCTGAAAAAAAAAAAAGAAGCAAATTTTGTTAAATTTCTTCGATGTCGCATTTAGTTATCTTATTATTTAAAGGCTTATTACTATAGCAAACTGTCAATGGCTGATTATAATAATTTTTTTTAAAAAAAAGATATAACGTAACAAATAAAAGGTAGAGAATAATAACTTTTAAAGGAAAAATTATTAAATGGGGTCATTACAATATAGTTGTCTCTTAATAATTGTTAGATGTAGATTTGAAAATTTACATCTACCGTAATAACCATTAGAGACATTTGAAATACTTTTGTTCAAGGATGGACTTACATAAAGGGGCTGGCCCCAAAATTTCTTAACATAATAACTTTTTAATTTTCGTTTTTACAAATATATATGTGTGTATATGTAAGTTTAGGTAAGGTGGACTTGATAAAGTTTTAATTGATTTTTTTAAAACATGAACTTCATTTTAAGAATTGTTTTGACAAATTTAAATATGTAACTTCATTTTCTAAGAAAATTGTAAATATATATTTTTAAAAGTAATTACAAATATATCATTTTTTAAAAATAATTACAAATATAACATTTTAGAAGAAATTATAAATTATTGATTAACTTAAATAATATTTTTTTAGTAACAAGGGTAACTCTTTATCTATTGAGTCATGCTTGAATTGATATTAATTTAAGTAATGTTAACCAATATAATTCTATTTTATGCAATAATCATTTACTAACATTAGGGGTGCAAGAAAAAACTAAACTAGACCATTGGTTTGGTTTGGTTCTTTTGCATAATATTGGACATCTCAGTTTCATATTTTAAAAAAGTGAATATTTTTGTCCAATTCGATTTACGATTTTAAAAAATCAAGAAAAAGCGAACTGAACCAAGGTATATATAAATATATATACATTACTACCTACTCTTTTCAGCTGCCTCCCTCCCTCCGCTTTCTCTTTCTGCACCACACTTCACTTTCTCTGTTTTCTTCCCCTCTCTCTGTACACCATGTCGTTGACATAAACAGACAATAAGTGAAGAAGACGTAAAAAAAATGGACGAAAGCTGGTGACAGTGGCGTCGCACATCTCTGTCGAGGGTTGTATCCACAACGTCGAGTGTCATACATCTCCGTCGAGGGTCGTCGAGCCTTGTCTCCTCTTATTATCTCCGACAGCCTGCTTTCCTCATAGTAGCGTTGTCGCGTTGGGCTGCCTCTCCAACAATTGCGCCGTCGCGTCGCACCGCCTCCATAGCATCAGTACCGTCACAACAGCTGGACAACATCGTGTCCTTCCACTCATTTTCTCTTCTTTCTAATTTTTTTTGCTGTGTTTTTCCTTAGATCCACGATTCATCAGTCCAATAAAGCCCAAAATCGAGAAGCTGAACAGAGAAGAACCGAACCGATCGATTTTGTATTTAATTGGACATTGGTTCGATTCTTCTTTTGTAAAAATCGATTGGTTCAATTCGGTTCTCAAAGACCAATCGATATGATTAGCGTAGATATTTACTAACTCTAGTCATAATCATAACACTCAATTAATTAACCTACACATTAAGTTATTGGGGCTTTTTGTCCTTATTTCATCAGTGACTGCTTAGATCCAATGCAATGGGCGTTGACATCTGATGATGTAGTGAGAATTGTTATTGGGAGGCTCACATAAGGACACACAGAAGCCCATATCCGAACTAGTCCACAATAGCCTCCACAACCCCCAATGCTTTCTAATAAATGCAATTACAAATGTAGTTGTGATTGGCAAGGAAATGTTGGCAAGGAAGTAGACTTTGGGGCGACAGTTCAAGATGCTTATGGTAGAACGATGCTTGCTATGGGATCATTCCATTTTAAGATTAGATCAGTGAAACTAGCTGAGACGGTAACTTTGACTGAAGGCCTATCCAAAGCCTATGAAGTGAGTCTTCATCCTTTATGGGCAGAGGTGAATTCTTTAATTCTTTAGATCCTCATTGGAAATGATACTTTTACGAATGAACTACATCCTTTTATTGATGCTCTATGTGACAAACAACACAGTGAAATATAAGGTTGCTCATCGGCTAGCTTTCCATGCTTGAAGGACTAAAATGACATTTCTGATGCACAACATGTGTTTCATTTTTGTTGTGTCTTGTTTCTTTGTTGGACTAAAAAAACTATAATAAATCATTTATGTATCTTAATTTTTAGGCTAAATTATACAAAATACCCATGAACTTTAGCTTTTATTTCAAAAATACACTTGAACTTTTAAAAGTTTTAATAATAGCCTCCGCCTCTCAAAATTGTTCAATAATGCACTGGAAGAAAATTTCTATTAGAACGAGCAACGGAAAAGTAGATGTGGCTACTGATCTGTTAACGACAATATATGTGGAAGATTTAATAATAAAGGATGCAACAACGTCATTTTTGCAAGAAAACTGCAATGCCATCCAAAAATTCTGAGAACGACTAATGAGGCGTTTTGCCCTGACAGCGTCAACGACTAGTTGGAATGGTTGAATCGTCTTGTTCTTGCCCTCAATCATTGCGCTCCATAGACATGTGATTTTCCCCCAAATATATAAACCACACTGGAGTTGACGAAGTAGATAACTCCCAATCCAAACAACAATATGCCTCAGAAATTCAAAGCCTCAGTCAAACCATCAACCGACCATAACCAATGGGAAATCATCAGAGTAAATGAATCTGGTCAAAACATATGAGTAAATCAAATAGGCGAAAAACTAATCCCATTTGACAATCAAGCCATTGATGATCCCAACAACAACTATTACAAACGCCTACTGGTAGAGAAAGATGCTATAATCAACAGTGGAGATTGGGAATGAGTTGAGGTTGAAGTTATAGCGGCCAATGAAGCCGTGGTGTCGAGAATGGTTGTAGATGAAATTTTTGCAGTGCCGATGGTGTTCGTGATGTTGGGTCAAAGAACTACGAGACTTGGGTGGTGCAAATCCCCAAGTCCATTTTATATACGAGAGAGAAATTGACGTAATGCACATTCTCTTAATAAATTAATGAGTAGCATTTTTTTTATTGCCATGTTATCCCTTTTTTTCACGTAATTCAGGTTGCCATTAACAAGTTTCCATCCACATCCATTTTCTATCTATCTTTGTAACGGAATTTCTATCAAAGGGCATTTTTAAAAACTTTTGAAAGGTGAAGGGTATTTTTGAAACTTTTAAAAGTTCATGGGTATTTTTGAAACAAAAGCCATAGTTCAGGAGTATTTTGTATAATTTAGCTTAATTTTTATTAGTTCAAGAGTATTTTGTATAATTTAGCCTAATTTTTATTATATTATAATTATTTTTTTCATTGTTATTTTTGTAATACTTATAAATTAGGTTAGATTTGAAACTATTTCCTACTTTATAATACTATACTATCATAAAATACATACCTAACTAACGTATATATGTATACATATATATGTCAACTTAATTAGTTAGGATATCTCAACTACAATCTCAACTAATGTGTATATGTTTTTGACAACGTGAGCATAGCTGACATAAAGCATGAACCCTCGATTAAGAAGTCAAAATTTTGAATTCCCCATCCTATATATTGTCAAAAAAAAAAAACATAGTTAAAATATCTCGGTAATAATTCTTATTACTAGTAGCTTTAATTAAAATTTTATTATATTTTCATAACATGATTGGTTGGTCCACTAAAATATGCTATCCATGTGATCCTTGCAAAATATGTTTCCTAGATCTACTTCTATTTTTTTTGTTTACTTCTCTTTAATGCATCCAACATTGTAAAATTGTTAGCTAGATTGTGAGGACTTCCTCCAATAATTTCACCTTTCAAAGACATTACATAGACATCTAACCGTATAAGTTTTACTTCGATTAGCATTTTTTTTAATATAACAAATGTGGGGTATGAGAATTTCAACCTCCAACCTCAACAAAAAAAGGGAAGGAGTAGATGTCAATTACCGTTGAACCATACTCCAATTAACTATTGAAATAATAGTTAATGTAGAGTCAAAAGGAAAGATTGAGCAACAATCAATGATAGCAATATATATATATATATATATATATATATAGTTCACAATCACAACAATATATATTTGATTGATTTCTGACCAAACTAGGACAAATTACATTTTTGGTCCCTGAAGTTTGGAGATAGTTTCTATTTAGTCTATGAAGTTTCAAAAGTGACACTTTAGTCATCGCGATTTTGAAAATAGTTCTAAATGGTCCATGAAATGATTTGACAGTTAGTTGACCTAATAGAAATATGACATGGCAGTTAAGTGATGACTAGGTCTTTGCTGATGTGTACAACTTTAAATGATGTGGCAAATTATTTTAATAATTTTCTATTCAAATTTTATTAGGTGGCATTTTTCTCTTTCTTTTCTGTGTGTAGTCACTTTTCCTTCTCCAAGTTCTTTATCCTCTCCTTCTCCTTAGTTGCCATCCATGGCTCTAGAAGATCTCTAATTTCTTTGTCATTACCATGGTTTTTAAAGAAAAGTCAAATCTCTCTCTATTCTACTGTTCTTGAAGAATACCTAATGTTCCTCCCATTACCCATGGCTTCAGAAAGAAACCCTAATCCAATACTTTAAGAAAACTCAATCACCTAAATCCAAGACAACATCTTCTTCTTTTTGTTCCTCGTTCCTCCTATTTCTCTCTCCTCAAATCTAGTGAGAGAAACTTCTTCCTAAGGTTCTACACACTCGGATGAAATTAGATCAAATAAAATCACACTTTCTTTGATTCTCTCACTCACCTTTTCAGTATTATATAATTAAATTTACTAGTATCAAAACAGAAAGTCCTGTGTTCGAACCCTTGTAAAGTCGTTTCCTCCACAATTAATATTGATTTCTACTTAGGTGGCCTTTCACAAATTTTCAAGCCCACAAATAAGGGAGAGTGTTAAATTATTGGCCTTTTACAGAAGTTCGAACACAGGATCTGACAACACCCTCGACATATCTCCACATTGGTATGATATTGTCCACTAGGCATAAGCCCTCATGGCTTTGTTTTTGGTTTCTCCCAAAAGGCCTCATACCAATGGAGATAGTGTCCCTCACTTATAAACCCATGATCTTCTTCTTATTTAGCCAATGTGGGACTTTGGTCGTACTCCCAACAATCCCAATAATCCTCCCCTCGAACAAAGTACCACCGAGCCTCCCCTCAAATAGTCATTCCATTCGCCCAACTCTCTGGCTTCACAAAGAGTTTGCTCTTATCTAGGACAACTCCTCTTCTCCGGAGTATACCGCCTATCCGATAGAGCTCCACCGCAGATCACAACACATTGTGGGTTACATGGTGCGACTACTCCCCCTATCGCACCCTTAGCAATCCTCCCCCCCTCGAACCACACTTGTTCGATATTTGAGGACTCATCCACAATTCTACATGACTATGTCTTTGAGACTCACTACTCCTTTGTTAGGCACCCGAGGATTCTACTAACCACGGCTAAGTCAGGGGCATGACTCTTATACCACTTGATAAGGACAACGACCCTCGACATATCTCCACATTAGTATGATATTGTCCACTTTAGGCATAAGCCCTCATGGCTTTATTTTTTGTTTTACCCAAAAGACCTCATACTAATGGAGATAGTATCCCTCACTTATAAACCTATGATCTTTCCCTTTTTTTAGCCAATGTGAAACTTTGGTCTCACTCCCAACAATCCCAACACTCTCATCCCCAACCCTCAAGACCACTGCACATTCTAATTCTTCAATCTCAATTTTTCGGTCTCATCTGGTAGATTTGGATTGAAAGATTGAAAGAAATTTCATCCACCCATCATCTTGGTGATGGAATTTTGTCCCTTGTTCTGCCAATAATCAATTGAAGAAGAAAAAAAAATGGAACCTGGCTTTTTGCAATTGTTAAATGTTGAAGATTCTGAGGAAGATTTGTATCTGTTTTGTGAAATTAATTCATGCATTTTCATAATTTTCTCGTTATCATTTTTTTTAGTATTTTTCTGGAAAATCTGGGGGAAGATTTTGTTGAATGTGGGAGAGAGAGAGGGAACTAACAGGGGAGAGAGAACTAAAATTAAAAAAAAAAAAAGAAAAAAAAAAAGAAAAAAGAAAAAAAAGAAAAAAAAAAGACACATAATAAAATATAAATATTAAAACTATTAAATTTTGCCTTGTCATTTAAAATGGTACACATCATTAAAAGCTTATTCACCACTTAAATGTCATGTTTTAAAATTTCGGGGACCAAATAGAAACCATCTCTAAACTTCAAGACTAAAAGTGTAATTTTTCCGATTTCTTTTAAACAATGTTTACTCCTTTTTGATCCTAGCAACAACCATATTTGAATGCCAAAGTGAGCATAGTTCAATAGTAATTGATATGTACTATCGACCAAAAGGTTATAGGTTCGAATCTCTCACTCTCAAATGTTGTTAAACTAAAAAAAACCATAGTAAAAATTAATTTTATATAAATTAAGCGATCACATATATATATAAAATATTGTTTTCAGAATTTTTACTATTTGGATCACAAAATAAAAAGAAAGTTTTAAAAAACAAATTCGCCAAACAAAAATTCACCAAACAAATTTGATTTAGTGAATTTTTGAATACAAGAAACAAAATTAAAATTGGTCCTTAAATTATCCACAAATTTTTGTGTCAATAAGATAAACCTGTTGCTTTCTTTCTTTCTTTTTTTTTTTGTCAAATAAGTATTAGTATAAATTAAATTGGTTGGATTCTCTTTGGGTAGAAGAGAAGTTTAATAAAGTTCTTTGAAATGTTATTATTAAATAGAGGTTGTTTGCTTGCAAGAAACCTCCAACCCAATCCCCTTTACCTTTAGTTTTAGATGATGTATATATAATGTATTCAACTTTATAATATTTAAGTCCTTGTTATTATCTAGTGATAATTCCTATGATTTTCAATATTAATTACTTATGAGAAAACTAAAATTAAAATCTCATTTGATAGTGGTTTGTTGTTAGTTTTTTCTTTTTTAGAAATTAAGGTTGTTTCTTTGATTTTTCACTTTTAAAAAATCTTAGTCAAATGTCTAAGGCTATATATATATAAATTATTTGAATACATCTGTGTACTAACAAGTTTTTATATTTGAAATATCTCATTACCATCCATTATTCAATTTTAATAGTGTCAATGGGTAAGAAATTGATTGAAAATTTTTAATGATTTGATATTAGAATTAAAATTTTTAAAACATAAGAGATGAAATTGAAAAATACATGTTTCGAAAAAAAAAAAGAAATTGAAAAATACTACAGAGACCATGTTTGATTAGAGTATTAATGTATTTTTTTTAATTATTATTATAATTTATATAATAAATAACATAATTATATATTTCGAATTTATAATTATATAAATAACGTTAGATTTTTTTTCCACACAATAGTCATTGAATCATACAAGTAGACAACAAAAACTTTTGCTGTTAATGAAATAATATATGCAACTTATATTAGTCTAAATATATAATTTAATCCCTATTATTCATATCATTTTTTAGATGGTCCCTTATTTTTTAAAAAACTTTAATCTAGTGATCATTTATCAGTTTTATCCCTATTGATGCATAAATTTGAGCAAAGGAAACACACTTGATCGGCACGTGATTCAACAATAAATTTATAATCCTTGAGAAAAATGTGGCCTACAAAACAAAGAAAATTACACATTATTGTGTTGTTTGCCACACACACTCTAATGCTTAAGTCAGATAAGTAAAAGTATAGCAAGCTAAGAGTTTGAGAGTGAGGTTTGAGTTACCTTCAATGGAGTCTTCATAATCTATTTATATGAAGGTTAACCCAGGTTTTCTTTCCCTTCTGCTGAATCGGTTTAGGAAAAGGTTGAATCAGACATTTTTTGTACTTCCTTGGGCCATGGGCGTGCGAGATGCATGCCTACATGTGCTTGGCCCACCTCGACTTTGCCTGAGGTGGGCTTTCTAGTCTTTTGGCCCAATAACCTCTCTGTTTGGGCTCAATCTAACTGTATAATTCCAATTAAGCCCCTTTAATCTTCTATCGTCTCTTTGGGTTTGATCCTATTGTTCAAATTTACCCATAATAATCTCCATTAACTTAACTGACAGACTCGAAATAGTTTTGTTTTTCTTTTCTCTCAGATTTCATCAGTTTTTTTTTTATAAATTTAATTTCGTTATTTATGTATTGATTTTTTTTTTCAAATAAGTCTTTATTGTTATTGAACATGATAAGAACAATGTGTATTTTCAAAAAGTTGTTACTTCTATTTTTTTTACTCAGAATAGCTTAGGGCCCGTTTGGATTGTAAATATAAAATATCTAAGAGTTAAAAACCCAAGTAATTATTACCTATGGATAAAAATAACCTATGCATGTGTTTGAATATGAATGATAATTAATATTTGGGAGTTTAATTATTATTTTTCTCTCTCTTCTCTCTTCTCTGTTTTCCAAGGAAAAAAGTCCTAAGTAAAAAAACTCATCTCCTACATTGATAATAAAATCATATGGTTCATGAGTTATTTTTATCCATGGGCAATAATTACTTGGATTTTAAAAAGTAAAGATTAATGAAATAAACATTGGTTTTTTATACCATTGCCAAAACCCATCTCAAAATCATTGAAACAAACGGGACCTTAATGTTATAGAAAACATACTCATTAAAAATGTTGGTCTACTAAACATAGAACAACCTCGTAACAACTTTTTTGAATTACATCATTCTTTTAATGTTTTGTTTTGTAATAATAAAGACTTAATTGAAAAAATTCAATACATAAATAGTGAAATTGAAATTAAAAAAATGGGATGAAATCGAAAAATAGCACAAAGAATCAGGCCTTTATTTTAATTATAAATTTCATGCATTTACCTTTTTTATCCTCAAAGTTTTAAAACATTTACACCTGACATTACTATGCTTTTTTTTTTTTTTTTTTGAGTTCACATGACTCTGCATTTTAACAAAGAATATTTTTCAATAGAAAGCATATGGAGTCATATATATATATATATATATATATATATATATATGAAGCATGTGGAAGGGATGGCAAAGTATAAAATATTAAATGAGACTAAAGTCTACTTTTGTACACACACATTAACCAAAAATTTAAAATAAAAAAGAAAACAAAATTTTCATTATAAAAATGTTTAAAATGAGTTGTTAGTTATCGTGGTCGTGGTTGTTAAGATTTTGACTTCTTTTTACCTTTTTCTTCTCTTATTTATTTATTTATTTTTTTAAAAAAAAATCTGCTCTTCTCGAAGGTTATGTTTGACAGATAACATGTTTTTTTTTTTTCCTTTCTTTTATTTCTAAAGGACAATTTTCTATTTCTTTTAAAATTTGAAACTTTTTTTTAGTTTAACAAATGAGAGTGGGGATTTGAATTTCTAACTTCTAGGTCGAGAGCACATACTTTACGTCAGTTAAACTATGTTCAATTTGGCTTTAACTTTTAACCTACGGGCCTTGTGAAACATGAGTACAATTAAAATTAAATAAACTTGATTTGTGACCCATAATTGAAATACACATTTATCCATTATTTTAAATTCCAAAAAAAAAACCTCATTATTGAACAACAATTATAAATTGATCACGTAAAATATCATGAAAAATTAGATATGGTGGTATGGTTATCTAAAATATTTGTAGCTATGTATTTCATAAATATGAAAAATAATTAGAAATAAAGTATTTTTGAGAAGCACATAATTGTAGGGATAACATTCTCTTTTTTTTTTTTCTTTTAAAAAAAGTTCATTCATATATAAGTGTGAACATGGATAGTCAATCAAATTAATCAAATTTATAATTGGGTCAATTAGAGCAACATATATCAGTTATTCGATTTTATAAACTTTAAAGTTGAAAATCTCTCCATCCAATCTAGTTTTGCTCGGTTTTGTTCCATTTTGGTTAATTAGTCCTTGCCAAATCGATTTTAAGTATTTCTTAAATCCATAAGTAAATTTAGGGTATGAAGCAAAGTGAATCAATTAACCAACACTTTCTAAACTCGATGACACTAACAATAATGACTTAACTAAATAGATTAAGACGAGAGGTGTCAATTTTTTTTTTTTTTACAGAGATAGAGCCCATGGGACTTGTCTCATGTGGGTGAGGAGATTACCTATCTAGGATGAAGATTTTTTTTCCCCATTTTAATTTTGGGTATTCTTTGTCTCCATCATTGATCCTTGAAAAACAATATTTTATAATTTTTAATTATATATTTCTTAAACATAAACATATATACAAACACAATAAACATGGACCTCATTTTCTACACTTTACCATGAGAAATCACGTCTTGATCTCCAACTAATTTAATAGAGACGGAGAATCATCAAGACAAATCATAATAATCATTAATCAAGTTGATGCGTGGATTTTGGACCCATAAGTACATGGTCAACTCACTTGTTCCCGTTAGAGGTGTTCAAGCTGACCTGCAAGGTTAGATCTCGTATCGGTGTGGTGTTATGCCCGACACACTCTAATGTTTAAGTCAGTGTTCGATATGAAGTGGTGTTGAGCTGAGCATATGGTAGATTGCGTACCTTAATAGTGGGATTAGTCCCTCTATTTATATAGTTCCACACCGACATATGTATGTGTCAAGACCATACGCCTTGCCCTGATCTTGAGGGGCCGGCGAAGAGGGTTCTCCCATTTCAGGGTCCGTGTGCCTGGTTTGGGCCAAAGCCCATGATTCTCAGTGATTTTCACCGTAAAAAATCAATCAACATTTTTCTAACTCATGATGTAATATATACTATTATTTGGTTTCAAAACAACATAAAAAACAAAATCAATCAAAGTAAACGAGGAATGAGTAAAAAAACAAAAACAAGATAAGGAGAAAGCAAGACCAGTTCCCAACTTGGTGTAAAAGAGAAGTCAAAGGTTTCTCCAAAGCATTAACATTCACACACACTAACAAATTTATTTCTATATATATATGGCCTACACAAAAACTCTTGCTTCAAAGCCATAGCCTTCATCTTTTTCTCTTTTAGTTCTTTCCCTTTCTCTTTGTCTTCTCAAGTTTAGAAGATCAGAGAGGTTTCAAGCCGAGAGATTAATGGGGAATAATAAATCCAAGAAGAAGAACCAGGCTTTGCCCATCGAAACCACCTTCAACTTTCCTTCTCCACTTCCAACTTTTCCACCAGGTTTCTACTTTTTAATTTTTTTTCCCAATATTTGATCTTGTGTTTGAGTTGTGGGTTGAAAAAATTTTGTTTTTCCACTTCTATACTACTTTTTTTTTAGAATATCTCCAATAATAGCTTGCCAATATTTGGTGGTCGTTGTTTCTCTTTTTGTTGTTTTCTTTTCTAATGTGAGGAGATAGATATACGTTGGGAGATTTTTTATAGATCGTTTTCTCTTCATTTGATACAAGATACGAGGGAAAAATTCAATCCCCACACGTCTTTGGAAATTTAGTTTGAAAATAGAAAATAGATATATATGAATCTGTAACTTATCTATTTTATTGAGATTCAACTCTGAACAGAAGACCAAGGTTTGGTTGGTGAGAGAAAATAAGTTCTTGGGTGGAAGGTAGAAAATTATTAAATACCTATTGGATATTAGTCCCAACAAGCAATAAAAAGCAAATATGTTGTAGAATTTTATTGATAATTTCTTTTTTGACTTTTAGCAAGATGGAAAAAAAAAATCTTCTTACATTTTTAAGGTCCTATTTGAAACTTGTATTCTAAAAGATTTGTTAGAAAAGAAATGATAGAGAGAGTCGAGAATAAGAAGAAGCGACTGGAGTTAATATATATTAAATGCTTAGGAAGGATATAAAACAAAGATAATGACATTTTTTTTTGAATAAAATTATGAAAAATGTTTTATCAAAATGAAGAGAGGGATGATAAGAATATGCCATTTGAGAAGTTTTTGTTTAATATAATGACATTTTTCTCCTTTTAAGACTTTTGAACTTTGAAGTTGTCAATATGATGATAATTTACACATTATATCAATTTCATTTATTTTTTTGATAATATATAAATCATATAAAACTTGATGTTAAAATTTGACTTCTTTTATTAAAAAAAAAAACTTTGTTTTAGTTATGATCTCATTAATTTATCCAACTTGTTTTCTATATACAAATTTGAATATAAAAAATAATCTTACAAAATTAAACTAAAAGTATATATTTATGTTCGAAACATGTAAGCACATGCAATAATTGACTAGAATATAAAACAAACTTTAAAAAATGTAAATCAAAATTTTATTTTAGAGAAGGGTTCTAACTCTAAAAACAGATGGAGACTAAAAAGTAATATATCATGCACGTTTAAGTAGTTGTTCACAAAATTAATTTTTAAATTAAAAAAAAAACATATATATATATATATTATTTTAAAACAATTAGCTTTCATTTTTTGAAATTAAAATTTAGTTGATTAGAATAAAATCTGCTTGGAAAAAATTTGAAGATTTGATATTTATTTAATTTGACCATAACTCAACTGGTTAAGATATATATTATCGATCAAGAAATCAAAGGACTACCACATGTTGTGGAATTAAAAAAAATGATATTTATTTAAGGGTAAATATATGTTTTCTTTCAGAAAAAATAGCTAAACATATATTATAAGTATGCAATGTAATTTTTTCCTTTTTTTTTGTGATGACATGATTTTTCCATTTAGTCTCTAATGTTTCAAAAATTATAATTTTGTATCTCTTTCAATTATATCATTTTCATGGATAAATGTCAAAATTGGCCAGTAATAAATATAATAGACTACAAAAGATTAAATTACAAATTTAGTCCCTAAATTTTCAAGTTTTATGTTTAATAGGGCATTGAATTTTAAAGTGTATAATAAGTTTTTAGACTTTCAATTTTGTGTCTAAAATTAAAAGTTTGGTTCAATTACAAATATAGTCCCTGAATTTTTATGTTTATGTCTTCAAAAGTTTCTAATAGCTTCCTAAACTTTAAAAATGTTTAATAGGTCTCTGAACTTTCCATTTTGTATTTAATAATCCATGAACAGTAAAAATTAATTGATCTATTAGATATACAATAGCATTTTATGTCTAATAAAATCCTACACTTTCAATTTTGCGTCTAGTAAATTTGTGGATTTTAAAAAACTTCGAATAGATCTCAAAAACTTATTAAACACAAAATCTAAAATCTAAAGACCTATTAGACCCAAAAAAAAAAAATGAAAGTTAAAGATAGACACTTTTTACACTTTAGAGAACTATTGGACACAAAATTGAAAGTTCAAATATCTATTAAACATTCTTTAAAGTTTAGATAGTAAATAGACATAAATCAGAAGGTTTAAGTCTCGTATTTGATTTTTGGTTTTTGGATTTTGAAAATTGTTTTTGTTTTCTCATTATTTCTCTATAATGGTTTCATTTTTCATAAGAAAACATTAGAGCTCTTAATCAAATTCCCAAAAAGACAAGTTTTTGAAAACTATTTTGTTAGGCCCCGTTTGATAACCATTTGGTTTTTTGTTTTTAGTTTTTAAAAATTATGATTGTTTTCTCACAATATCTCTACAATGATTTTCATATTCTCTATAATGATTTTCATCTTTCTTAAAGAAACATTTGAGTTTCTAGCAAAATTCTAAAAACAAAAACAAGTTTTTGAAAACTACGACCCTCTTTGATAACAATTTGATTTTTTGTTTTTGGTTTTTGAAATTGTGTTTGTTTTCTCACAATTTCTCTACAATGGTTTTCATCTTTCTTAAGGAAACATTTGAGTTTCTAGCTAAATTCCAAAAAACAAAAACTACTTTTTGAAAACTATTTTTTTGAGTTTTCAAAACTTTATTTGAATTTTGAAAACATATGCAAAAACTAGATAACAAAATAAAAAAACTCATAAGGATGAGTACTATTTATAGATTTCATTTTTAAAAATCAAAAATAAAAAATCAAATAGTCATCAAATAGAGCCTTCAATACTAAACTTGTAATTTAATAAAAGAAATTTAAAATTTTATTATATGTTTTTTAAAGTCAAAAGATTTATTAGAGACAAAATTGGGAGGGATAATGACTAAAATTCTAATTTAACCATGGAAAAAAAAAATCAAATTTCTGCCCATTTTTTTGCGTGAATAGACCATTTACCGTTGGGAGTCTCTCTGACAAAACCATTTCCATTTTGCAGGCAAAAGTGCCTTCGCCGAAGGCGTCATCGACCTCGGCGGCGGACTGAAAATCCGCCGGATTTCATCCTTCAACAAAATCTGGACCACCCACGACGGCGGTCCGGACAACCTCGGGGCCACATTCTTCGAGCCCTCTCCTCTTCCCCAAGGCTTCTTCACTCTCGGCCATTACTGTCATCCCAACAACAAGCCCTTCTTCGCCTGGACTCTCGCCGGAAGAGACGACTCTCCCGCCGGCGCCGTCCTCAAAAAGCCCCTCGACTTCGTCCTCGTCTGGTCCAGTCAAAATTCCAACATCAAACGCGACACCGATGGCTACATCTGGTCGCCGACCCCGCCGGACGGTTACAGAGCCATCGGCCACGTCGTCACCACTTCGCCGGAGAAGCCCTCTGTCGACAGAATTCGATGCGTCCGTACAGATCTAACAGAACAATCGGAAAAGGAGAGCTGGATTTGGGGAATCAAAGATTCAATCGACCAAAATGGGTTTAATGTGTTCAGTTTCAGACCCACAAACAGAGGAATCACGGCGGCGGGGGTTTCCGTCGGGACGTTCGCCGCCGTGCCGGGCTCGGCGGCGCCTATGCCAGTGCTCTGTTTGAGAAACTCTGTTTCGATTTCTGCAGCAATGCCGGATGTTTCTCAGATCTCCACTCTGTTTCGAGCTTATGCGCCGTTGATTTACTTTCATCCGAAGGAGAAATTTCTTCCGGCGTCTGTGAACTTGTTTTTCTCCAACGGCGCTCTGCTTTACAATAAATCCGACGAATCGAAGCCGGTTCCGATCGACCCAAATGGGACGAACCTCCCTCAGGGCGGAGGAAACGACGGCGCGTTCTGGCTGGACCTTCCCGTCGACGGCGGCGCAAAAGAGAGGGTGAAACATGGCGATTTACAGAGCTGCCAAGTTTATCTCCAGATTAAGCCGATGATGGGAGGAATTTTCAGCGACATAACGATATGGATATTTTACCCGTTCAATGGGCCGGCGACGGCGAAGGTTGGGATAATAGACATTCCGTTGGGGAAGATCGGCGAACACGTCGGCGATTGGGAGCATATAACGTTACGGATAAGTAATTTTACCGGCGAGCTGTGGAAGGTTTATTTTGCGCAGCACAGTAAAGGCGAGTGGGTCGACGCGCCGTCGCTTGAGTTTGAAAATGGCAATAAAGTGGTGGCGTACTCGTCGTTGAACGGCCACGCTTCCTACCCGAAGGCCGGACTGGTAATCTCCTCATTCTATCATAAATATGTCTTTAATAATTTTTTTAATTGTTTTTGAAAAGGATTAATAATTCCTGATTTTTAATTTTGTATGCAGTAAAACTTTTAAACTTTTAATCTTTTATCTATTAGGTTATTATTATTTTTTTTGAAATAAAATCTATTAGGTTATTGATCTATTTAAATTTACTCATTTATGTGATACAAAATTAAAAGTTTAGAGTTTTATTATATAAAAATTTTAATTTTATACCTAATAGGCCATTAATTTTAAAAAATGTTAATGTCTTTCACTTATTAGACACAAAATTTAAGCCAACAAGAAGCTAGTTCAACTGACATAAAGTACGTACTTATGATCAAGAGGTCATGAGTTCAAATCCTCCATTCCGTTATTGTTGAATTCAAAAAAATAAAACATAAAATTAAAAATTCAGAATCGATTAGACACACAATGAACTTAAAAAAAAAAATAAAAGAAGAAAGTTTAAAGATATATTAGACATTTTTTTTTTTAAGTCTATGAACTTACTATGCACAAAATTGAAAATTCAAATATTAAATAGACACAAACTTGGAAGTTCAAAAACCAAACTTGTAATTTAACTTTTTTTTTTTTTGAAAAATTAATCTTTTCTATTTAAGTAACAATAAGTTTAGTAAAAAGTACAATAGTAGGGTTTAATATGGTTTTTGAATATTTTTTAAATTTCATTCCAATTATAAAGATTAAATTGATAAACTAAGCCTAAATAATATGGATCTAGTGGAAATTTTGCCAAACTATAAGACTAAATTGAAACTAAACTCAAATTAATTAGGTATTAAATTTACAATTTGACCTAAATTTCTTTGTATTAAACGATATTACAAGGTTCAAATATAAGACATCTTATTTGATATTATATTAAATCATTAAATCACAATTAGATTAAAATACTTAAATCTATATATGTTGCGATAAATTTAATCTTTTCATTCGTATTCTTAATAGGTAATGCAGGGCGGGGGAGAGATTGGGCTAAAGAACGAAACGGCGAAGAGCAGAATGGTGCTGGACACCGGAGCGAGCTTCTCAGCAATAGCGGCGGAGCATTTGGGGGCGGCGGTGGTAGAGCCGCCGTGGGTGAACTACTTCCGGCAATGGGGACCAAAGATTGAGTATCAGATTGCAGAGGAGGTGGAAAAGGTAGAGAAAATTCTGCCAGGGAGGCTGAAAGAAGCTTTTAAAAATTTTGTGAACCGATTGCCGGATGAAATTCTTGGACAAGAAGGACCCACTGGACCCAAATTGAAGGATAGTTGGAATGGAGATGAACGCAGTTAAAAGCTTTGGATTATCATTTATGGCTGCTATGTTCTTTTCTAATTTGCTATGTATGTAAATTTGTTTGATCAAATAAATATTTTGGCAGCTGAAAAATAAAAAGGAAAATGTCCCTAAAATTTTAACTTTTTTTTTGTTGTTTTTAGTGTGTTAATCATTGTGGACAAATCTAAATAAAAAAATGATAATCAAAAATTAGAAAAAAGTCAATTTATACTGCTAAACTTTACATGTGTAACCGATCAAAATCTTTAACTACTAATTGTATTAATTAAAACTCTAAACTTTCATGAGTGAATCAATTGAGATCATTTGTTAGTAATTAATTCATAACTATTTTCACTTGATTCCATTTAAAATCACCCAAATAAAATTATTCTTCTGACAAAGCTCTACCAAAGTAGCAAGAAAAATGATCCATAATAGAGAAAAATTAATAAATAAATAAAAAAAAAAGATGAAAATTCACTCATATTAATAGAACCACAACTATCCATTTAATTCCAACAATTTTTCATCTAATATTATGTTAATTTCTACATTTAAAAAAGTCTTATAACGCGTGTCAGAATTATGCATTAAGGGTTTCAAAACGAGATCTTAACAAGGGTCTAAATTGATTCACTTGTGAAAAATTTAGAGTTTTAATTGATATAACTATTAGTTTGATGTTTTAATTGATTCAGCTAAAAGTTTAGAGATATAAATAGATTTTTTTCCAAATAAATATATGTAATTTTGAAAACATTTAAAGGAGGGAGAGAGAAACAAGAAATTACCAAGTGACTTTATTGTTAAATTTTCATTAATAATTAAACAAAAGATTCAAATTGTTGTTTTTGAATCAAAATGGACATTTTGAAAGTATAGGAACTAAAATAGTACTTAAACCAAAATATATATGTAAGGAGGACTAAAATAACGTTGTTAACATAAAGTTTAGAAATTTGCAATTTAAACAGAGTTGTTTTTGAAAGTTTAACAACCAAATAAAATAAGTATACAGATTTAGGAATAAAATAAAATGTAAAGTTTACATTACTCTAAATTAACATCTAGAGGCTTTAAGCTATAAATTTTAAATATAAATGTCTCTTTTGTAAAATTCTTAGAGAAGAGAACAAAGCTGCCCATAATCTAGTTGCTTTGGCTTCTTCCTCTGGTAGTTCTTTGGTCTGGAAAGATTGTTTTCCAGCGGATGTTTTACCCCTCATTCTGGAGAGGGGTTGATTGTTGTTTGGTGTTGTATGACGTTTCTGTTTCAATTTTTTTTTTTAATATAAATAGAATAATTATTTTTTTTCTTCAATAACAATAATAAAAAAGCCAATGTACAACTTGGTCGTGCATGTTCATTTGTTTTTCTTTTCCTGTCATTTTGTTTTACAACGTGAGGATTTTATATCAAAAATTAAATTTTGTTTCAAGTTCGGCTTTCCAAATAAAAATAATATAATATTTTGAATTATTAAAAAAAATAACAAGTCTACAAGACCAAGTCCTTACAAATAAACAAAAAGAAGATAAAATTGTCGCTCAATATTAAATATAGTACGAAAATCATTGAAAGATTTATTGGTTATATTTTCTTCAAAATTGTTTTGTGTTCATATCATCACATTCACAGCTCACAGCTCACATTTTCAACATTCTTATATATGGTACTTGGATCTTATCCATTCTATGATTTTTTTAAATAAAAAATATTTAAAAAATAATTATAAATATATTATTTGTTAGCTTTACGAGCTTCAATCATACGACCATATGTTTTGATGATAACAAACCTTTAAATTATTAATGATATTAGTGTTTTAAAGTGTCCACAATGTAGAGCTCGAAAAGATGATTCTAACACACTTTGAATCTCTCAAATCTGACGTCAAAAGGGAAAGTTATGGCCAAAAGAAGATTGAGAATAAAACTATTATTTTGCAGTGACGAGGATGAATAACATTGCAACATGTGATTCCATTTTTTACCGTTGCAGCCCTCCTTTTAATTCATTTTTATAACTGTTTTTACCACTTTCTTCTCCATTAAATCTCCACCTTTCATCCATCTTAACCTAGATCTAATGGCTCAAACTTATTTCATACAACTTCATCTAAACATCATTTTTCCTCTCATTTCACAACTCATATCTCTCAAAAATTGATGAAATTTTCTCTCCAACATTCTTCATTATTGATAATTTTTCAAAGCCACATCCTTTTCTATTTTTCTTGTGAGAGAATTTTATATGAGAGATTAGATTATTTATTTTGAGCTAAAACTTGTAAACCTACTCTTTGTGAGAGTTTCTTTGTGGGTCTTTAATTTATTTCACTATTTTAATTGAGAATTGGTACAAGGTGTGGGTCCACCTTTGGGATTGAGTGAGTGGTTTAATCCTTAACCCAAAAAAGGATTGTAGTGGTTTAATCATGAACCCAAAAAATGATTTGTAGTGGTTTGATCTTGAACCCAGTAAAAGGATCGTAGTGGTTTGATCTTGAACCTGCAAAATGATCGATTGGGGGTTGACTCTTGAACCCTTAAAAAAAGAGTGACAATTCCGTTTGGTTCTCACCCGTAAGAGGATTGTCGAAGTAAAATACCCAAGAAAGTGTCTTGGGAGTAGAGTAGGGATTTTCGAACCACTATAAAAATCTTCGATGTCGTTTTTTCTCTCTACTCTTTTAATTTTCACTATTTAATTATTTATATTTAGTAGATTGTATGCTTAGAAAAATTATTCTATATATCTAGCATTTTGGGGTGTTTATTCGATTACTTTTCATTAAATTATTTTAGTTTAATTTCTTTAAAAAAAATTAATATTAGTAAACAACCCTATTCACCCCTCCTTCTAGTGTTGCCACACGATACTACATTATTTTGGTTAAATTAAAAATTTGTTCCATAAACTTTAATGATTGTGAAATGTCTATTAAATTTTGACTTTAAGAAATACCAATCACATATATGAAGTTTTGATTTTGATTTTATCTAGTATATATTTTTAACACAAGTAGACAAACATGAATAAATAAGGGTAATTAAAAAAATACTAAATTATAGAAAATATTTTTAAACTTTGTACCTAGTTTTAATAATACTTTTGAACTTTAAAAAGTTGTTGTAATACCCTTGACCTTTCAAAATGTATAAAAAATATCCTTACCATTAAGTTTTGGACGAAAAAACGTTTATCTTTCTTCTTCTTCCTTTCTCTCTCTACAAATTATTCCTCCATAAAAATTAATGAGAAGCTTTGCTTATAAAGATTATGTGCAATAGAACCAAATGAAAACAGACTTTGAAATCAAAATTGAATTATCTTTCCTTTGCTTATAAAGGTTATGTGTAATAAAATTGGTTATTGGTTATCCTATCAATGATATACCCTCTAAAAAAACAAACTCAATTTGTTTACTTAAAACTAAACAAAAAAAAAAAAAAAGTGTACTAGTTTTAGGTTAAATTATAAGTTTGATTATAACTTTTAAAGTTTTTTTTTTCCTTTTTGAGTTCAACATGTAGAGGTGAAGATTTGAACTCTGACATTTTAATCGAGAATATACACTTTCACTAATTGAGTTATGCTCAGATTGATATCATAACTCTTAAAGTTGTATCTAATTGTTCTATAGAAAATATTTCAAAATTTAAAACGTGTTTAATAAATCTCTAAAATTTCAAATTTTCGATCGTTCAAAAAGCTATTGTTTTGAGATTATTATTATTATTATTATTTTTTTTTTTTTTTTGTACCTTTCCTTTTCCCATTTCTCCAACACGCAACTATCCTACTACGTATTTTATAAAATTCCACAAGAAATTTCTCTTTTAAATTTATTTTCCTAAGATTACCCAACACAAACTAAAGCGTGACGATAATAAACAACAAAAACCCCTTAAAAAAAACATGTTCATATTAATATAAACAAAACCATTTTTCTTTATCCTTTTCCTTCACGCCTTCACAATCATCAAAACCATACAAAACCATTTCTCTCAATTCTCAATCCAATTCAATCCAAAAATCTTCCCCTCGAGCTCCAATTTCCGCCATTCATGGGGAACTGCTTTACTTCTTCTTCCACCCCTCCCAAGACCCTCCCCATCGATTCCAAATTCTCTTTCCCTTCCCCCCACCCGGCCTGGCACCCCGACGGCGCCGGAAACGGCGGAGGATTTGCTTCCGGCGCAATCAACCTCGGCGGGGGGCTCGAAGTCCGGCAGATTTCGTCGTTCAACAGAATTTGGGCCGCCCGTGAAGGTGGGCCGGAGAATCTCGGAGCAACATTCTTCGAACCCAGTTCACTTCCAGAAGGATTCTTCGTTTTGGGCTATTTCTGTCAATTGAACAGTAAAGCTCTGTTTGGATTTGTCCTCGCCGGAAAAAATGGCGGGTCCACAGGAGATGAAGCTCTGCAGAAGCCCGTGGATTATACTCTGGTCTGGAGCAGCGAGTCTTCGAAGATTAAACGAGACGGTAACGGCTATATCTGGTTGCCGACGCCGCCCGACGGTTACAGAGCCGTCGGCCATGTGGTCACAGGCTCGCCGGAGAAGCCTTCCGTCGACAAAATCCGGTGCGTTCGGTCGGACCTAACGGAGGAATGCGAGAAGGAGACATGGATTTGGGGGCCGACGAAATCGATTGACGAAAATGGGTTTAATGTTTACAGTTGCAGACCCAAAAACAGAGGAATTACGGCGACCGGAGTTTCCACCGGAGCTTTTGTAGCGCTGCCGGCTGCGGCGGCGAATTCATCGCCACCGCCGTTGTTCTGTTTAAAGAATTTGAATTCGATTTCTTCAGCTATGCCGGATTTATCCCAAATCGATTCTCTGTTTAAAGCTTATTCTCCGATTATTTACTATCACCCGAAAGAAAAATACCTTCCGTCGTCGGTGGACTGGTTTTTCTCCGGCGGTGCTCTGTTGTATGATAAGTCCGACGACTCGAAACCGGTTCCGATCGAACCGGATGGGTCAAATTTGCCTCAAGGGGGCTCAAACGATGGACAATTCTGGTTAGATCTTCCCACCGGCGAGGAAGCTCAAGAGAAATTGAAAAATGGGGATTTACAGAGCTCAAAAGTTTATCTCCGTGTGAAGCCGATGATCGGAGGGACCTTCACCGACATCACGATATGGATCTTCTTCCCCTTCAATGGCCCGGCAACGGCAAAGGTCGGGCTAATCGACATTCCCTTCAGGAAGATCGGCGAACACATCGGCGATTGGGAGCACACAACATTACGGATAAGCAATTTCACCGGCGAGCTCTGGCGGGTTTATTTTGCGCAGCACAGTAAAGGCGAGTGGGTTGACGCGCCGTCCCTCGAGTTCGAGAAGGGCAATAAAGTGGTGGTGTATTCGTCGTTGAATGGTCACGCGTCGTACCCAAAGGCGGGGCTGGTGTTGCAGGGCTTAGCGGAGATCGGAATTCGGAATGAGACGGCGAAGAGTGGATTGGTGCTCGACGCCGGAGCAAACTATGCGGTGGTTGCGGCGGAGTATCTGGGGTTGGCAGAGCCGCCATGGTTGAATTACACCCGAGAATGGGGGCCGAGAATCGAGTATCCGATCGCCGACGAGATCGAAAAAGTGGAGAATTTGCTGCCGGGGAGGTTGAAGGAGGGATTTAGAGGATTTGTGAAGAAGTTGCCGGATGAAATTCTTGGAGAAGAAGGACCAACCGGACCCAAGATGAAGGACAGTTGGAATGGAGATGAACGGTAATTCAAAACTTTTCACCCACTTGGTAAAGACATTTCCTTTAAATTACCATTTTAGTTTATGTAGTGTTTGGTTTCAATTTGCTATTTGCTATCTTAAAGCATGGTTGATTTTGAAATGGTTAAAATCACTTTTGTCGTGTCATTTAAAATCAATTTTGATTATATGAAAATTGTGTTTTAAATGGTAAAATTAAATACTAAATTGATTTTGAATGATAAAAGACATGTTTGGGAGTGATTTTAAACCTAACAAAAGTTATTTTAACCATTTTAAAATCACTACCAAACATTTTCTTACTATCTCTTGAAACATGTATATTATTATCAAAGTTTAATTGTTCTTACCGAACCTGATTTCCCTAGGTTTGACAAACGAACGAAAAGTTATTAAATAATAGTTGGATTTATATTCAAAATATGAATGCTACATTATGTGAAAAAAGTTAATAATAAAATAAATTTATATGTCTTGTATAATTATTATTAGTTACAAATTCAAAATGCACTTGTAATTTCTTTCACATATATCCAACAATTTAAAGATACAAGTCATATTGTGACCATCTTTTTAAAATAGTCTCCCATCACATAGAAATGATAGATTGGCGTTTAAAGACGTCATGTTATATAAGAAAATTATTAACATTTTGTCACCATGGAAATTTTTAAGAAGAGTTAACCAAATTATGTGGACTTAATTGAAAATCTTTTAAATTATGAATACCAAATTGCAACCAAACATATAATATGGAGATTAAAATTTTAATTTAACTAAATATTTTTGTGTTGGTAATTTATTTGGTATATATAAAATTTGGACAAGAAAATTAAAATAAAATATCCAAGAATATGTAAAAATAAAATCTATAATATTTACACCTTTGATAGCCTTCCTAATTTTATTCTTAAAAAAATTAATTCAATGAATTTGAACTAGGCTACCTTTATATAATAGATAATATAAATTTAAATTTAAAATTAATCAATTTCTTGACATTTTCTAAATTTTATATTGATTTTTTTTTTTTTTTAATTCAACAACATTTGGGAGTAGGAGGATTCGAACATATGACCTCTTAGTCATAAGCCCATACTTTATGTCAGTTGAGCTATGCTCTTGTTGGCTCTCGAACCGACCTTTCTAAAGAGAAAATCTAGATTAAACTTTCATATCAATACTAATCCATACTTGTGATTCAAAAGAGATTAGTCACACTAAAATAATTTGAAAGAAATAATAGACATGGTGTTTAAAATATAATAAGAGATTGATGCAACTTTAATGGAGTTAAGAAGATATGATTGTCACGTCAATAACTTCATGATACTTTTGATCAATAGAGATCATTTGACTTTTTATTAAAGTGTAAGAGCAAATTTATTGTGTATATATATATATATATAACAAATTTAATATTGGTTAAATTATTAAAAATACCCACTATAGTGTTGGTTTCAATTATACCCTCAAATTTTGAAAAACTTCATTTTAACCCTTAAACTTTGAAATTTGTTTCAAAACAACTCTTGAAGATTTTTTCAGTTAAATTTATGGATGAAAATTGATGTGTTTGCATGTATTATAATTTTTTTTTAACGTATATGTTCAAATATGTTTACATAAGCAACGATACAAATACAAACACATCATTTTTCGTCCATGAATTTAACGAAAAAAACCTTCAAAGGTTGTTTTGAAACAAACTACAAACTTCAAAGGTTAAAATAAATTTTTTTAAAGTTTGAGGGTATAAATGAAACTAACCTTATAGTTCAGGGGTATTTTTAATAATTTAACCAATTACAAATTTAGTCAACTTTCAAGTTTGTGTCTATTTAATTCATTAATTTTAAAAAGTGTCTAATAAGTTCTTGAACTTTAAAAAGTGTTGAATAGATTCTTAAACTTTCAATTTTAAGTCGAATAGATTTCTAAATTTTTAATTATGTATCCAATAGATCATTGACTCATTCAACATTTTTTTTAATTTATAGATTTATTAGTCATAAAATTAAAAATTTAGAGCTGTTATGGACACAAAGTTTAATTTTAGGTTTTATGGATCAATTAATTTTAAAATTTTTGAATATTTCGGATGCCTATTGAATATAAAATAAAAATTTCAGATTCGTATTAGATACAACCTAAAAACTTAACCTTTCAAATTTCACATTTTAAAAAAATAATAATGTATCAGTACGAAAATAAAAAGAATATAATTTTTATATTTTATTTTATAGATAGTGTAGACACGGATAGAATGGGAAATGGGAATGGATTTTTGGATCAGAATATGAAAGTCAAAGGACAATAAATAAATTTCCACCAACCAAAAAAACGAGAAAATTATCGGAACATTAATTATTTTAGACACGACAACGTAACAATAATTGACGAACGGCAATAACAACGAGTGGACCATGTTAAAAATAGATCAAATAATCACAGCTCATGTTTTTAACTTTCAACTATCTTTTGACCTAAGTTTGTTTAACTAATAAAAACGGCCATAAGACAAAAAACGAAAAAAGGATTTAATCTAAAGATTTTGGATTCATTATATATTTAGTTTCTATATTTTCAAAATTTTCAATTATATTATTTCAGTTTGAATAATGTCTATTTAGTTATTATCGTTAACATTATTAACAATATGCTAACGTGATATATTTGTTACATAAATATCAATGGAAAACTTTCCAGTCCTACGAGAGTATCTATTCCCTTTGTTCACTAGTTTTAACTTTATAAATATAATTATTTAATGCTAGTGGACCGTATATCATTTTTTCAATGATGCTGATGTGGTAGATAGTGAATAGAAGAAGTATCCATACTCCTGTAATATCAAAAAAAAAAAAAAATCTATTGAAGTGGCAAATAATTGGATAGACGTATTGACATGTTAAGTTGGTGTTCCATTTATGGTGCTAACTTATAGAAATTTGAGGAAAAAAAACATAATCTAGATTTTAGAAATGTAATTGAAAGTTTTTAAAATTAGAAACTAAACAGATTGGATAATTTTTTTAAAAAGAAAATATTTTCCCTTTTTCCCTATTGGATAAATGACTTTTTGTACACAAAAACATGAAGATGAATCACATTTCACATGGAAAAATAAACTTTAATGTCCATTACTTACCATGCAACTAAAAAAAAAATTGGTACAAGGCTCTTTATTGAGTTTAAATTTTCCCTACTTTTAATTTTATTTAATAAATAAATAAATAAAAGCCAATGGAAATTGGCCACACACGAAGTAGGAACTTATACAACAAGTGTGCCTAGATTACCTCTTTGGTTTCCCCAACTCAAGGAATCAAAAGGAGGAAGCTTTAACCAAAAGTAGATTCAGATTCTATTGAGTTTTATTTATTTATTTTTAAAATAATGTTCTTTAGCTTTATTGATTATTATAAATTAAATAAATATTAAGATAAACTTTTAGATTCTTTAACTATAAAACTAGGTGAGTCGCGATATGAATCTCATTCAAGTCATTTAGATGAAATTGATGCCTGACTTATAGTGAAGGGTTCCATTTAGCCACGAGTGTTGACTTCTATGAAATGTTCATTCCTGTAGTTGGAACAACAACAATTCAAATAGTTTATTTTTTCTTAAAAAAAACTTTTAAATGGAGTTAACTTCGATTTAACTTCAACAATTAATGTTATCTTAGATGCTCGATTGGTAAAATACTTTGTATTACTCAACGAGAAAGTTATTAGAACTCAAAAGGATCTTATTATGTTTGCAAACCATAGCGTAAAGGTTGTATATCGAGAGAAAGAGTTAGAGCTTAGTATGCGAAGCTTAAGATAAGAACAACACTCTTTATTTGCGAGACTTGCAAAATATCATGGCAAATGCATATGTACTCGATTATTTTGAGAATAATAAAGTTATCTTTTGATCTCGTCATCAATGTGAATGATATTAGTTTACTATAATCAATGATAATTCTATTTTTCTTCTTCAATTCAATAATACTCAATTAGTTAATACGTTTAATTGCTCTTATAAATTTGGAAAAATGCATTCTTTATTGAAATTGAGTATCAAACTTTGCACAATTGACGATCATTTTTGTCTCAGTGATCAAGTATATATCAACAAGTGTGAAAAAAATCTCTCTTGATCTTAGAAAAGGAATTCCTTTTGAAAGTTCAAAACCCAAACGAAGAATTATCTAGAGTTATGTTCGATAATCCTTTGGTTTTTAATTTTTTGTTTTTGAAAATTAAGTCTATAAATATGGCTTCTACCTATGAGTTTCTTTATTTTGTTTTCCACCTTTTAAGTATGTTTTCAAAAACCAACCCAAGTTTTGAAAACTAAAAAATATAGTTTTTAAATTTTGTTTTTGTTTTTGAAATTTGGCTAAGAATTCAAATGTTTTCTTAAGAAATATAAAAGTTATTGTAGAGAATCGTAGAGAAATGATAAGGAAACAAACACAATTTTCAAAAATAAAAAACCAAATGGTTATCAAATAGGGACTAAAAATTAAGAACCATTTGATATATTTAACCTTTGTACAATTTTATATTCTCTCTCTCATTAAATTTGACTAATTCTTAATTCCCCACATTCATTTCAAATCCCATTTAAATGGTAAATCGGTGACAGGGGATTCCATCTATTAATTAGAAGGGCTAAATTATTACTTTATTTATTTAAAGTTCATCAATATGTGGGGATAGAGATTTGAATCTCTGATATTTTGGTTAAAGATATAATGTCTTATCCAATTGAACTATGCTCGATAGACTATATGAACTATTAAGGTTTGAGTTAAGGTTTCAGTTAGGATGAAAAAAAAAATAGAGAAAATTAATAAAGAGAAAACAAACCCAACCTATAAAGACAAAAATGGTAATTTAACTCAATCATAATAGTAGATAAATTTAAATTAAATACATTCAATTATTAATGATGGTCAATTGTAATTGATTCGTCATGTTGAATATTCAAGTGTAATTCTCCATTGTATATGTTTTTTCTTTTTCGTTAAGGCTTCATTTGATAACCATTTAGTTTTAGTTTTTGAAAATTGTGCTTGATTTCTCACAATTTCTTCCCAATAATTTTCATTTTTTTTAAGGACACATTTGAGTTCTTAGCAAAATTCTAAAAACAAAAACAAATTTCTAAAAACAACTTTTTTTAGTTTTCAAAACTTGGTATGAATTTTGAAAATATTAGTAAAAAGTAAACAACAAAACAAAGAAATGCATAGGTAGAAGTAATATTTATAAACTTAAATTTCAAAAATAAAAAATAAAAAACTAAATGGTTATCAAACGGGGCTTAAATTATTAAATTTGGTCACTAAATCCCCGTTTTATAATCATTTGGTTTTTTAAAATTAAGCTTATAAACACTACTTTCACCTATGAATTTCTTTGTTTTGTTATTTACTTTTTACATATGTTTCCAAAATCCAAGCCAAAATTTGAAAACTAAAAAAAGTAGTTTTTAAGAAGTACGTAGTTTTTGTTTTTGGAATTTAGCTAAGAATTAAAATGTTTCTTTAAGAAAGTTGAAAACCATTTGAAGAAATTATGAGAAAGCACACATAATTTTTAAAAAACAAAAAACATAAACCTAAGGCCCCGTTTGATAACCATTTGGTTTTTAGTTTTTCGTTTTTGAAAATTAAGCCTATAAATACCATTTCCATCTATGGATTTCCTTATTTTGTTTTCAACTTCTTACATATGTTTTCAAAAACCAAGCCATGTTTTGGAAACTAAAAAAAGTAGTTTTCAAAAACTTGTGTTTGTTTTTGGAATTTGGCTAAGAATTCAAATGCTTTCTTAAGAGAGATGAAAACCATTGTAGAGAAATTGGGAGAAAACAAGCCTAATTTTCAAAAACTAAAAACCAAAAACCAAATGGTTATCAAACGGGGCCTAAATGGTTATCAAATTGGGGCCTAAATTTTTAGAGTTCTATTTATTTGGCACATGCATTTAAAAATGTTTCTAAGATGTCTTAAACTTTCATATTTATGTCCTATATAGCTCATGTACTTAAAAGTTTATGATAAGTTCCTAAAATTTTAATTTCATGTCTATTAATTTTTTTTATTCACTCTGTTAGTTTAATACTCATGTGACACTCTAATTGTGTTATTTAAGGATTATGTTCGAACTATGTAGCTAGCATGCTATGGTAGGTGTAAAACGAATTAATGATAAAGATTTATTAGACAACAAAATTAAAAGATATTAAGAATTTTAGAAACATTTTAAAGTATAGAGATAACTATAAAACTTTTTTTTTTTTTGACAATATGTAGGGAGGGGGATTTGAACCTCTGACCTCTCGGCTGAAGGTATATACTTCATGTCATTGAGCTATGTGGCGATAACTATAAAAATTATGAACCTATTAATTTGAAAAAGTATAATGACTAAATAGACACAACACTAAAAGTTCAAAATCAAACTTATAATTTAACAATTTTTTAATAAATGAAATAGCTTCAATAACAGTTTCATCACTTTCCTCACTCTTCTTCATTACCATCCCTTATAATGCCCTCGAGCATTTATTCTAACTATAGAGTTTACCAACATAAATGTGGATAATGACTAATTTTGCTAAATCATGTATTAGCACATTATCTTCTCCTTGCCAACCTGAATACAACTCAACTGGTTAAGACATCAATAATGTATTTGGAATAACTTGTAAAAAAAATGTTTTTTGAACAAAATTGATTTTTCTATAAACGCCTTTAGAAAAATTAATAATTTAAAGTGTGTCTAGTATATATAGGTTATTGAGTGATTTTATATGATCAAAATTGGCTTTTAAAAAAATCTTAATAAATAAAAAGTGCTTCAAGAAAATTGGATTAATTTGAAAAACTTTTTTGAATAAACATTTCATAGATGGATTATAAAAATTAAAAAAAAAAAAAAAGGAAAAAAAATCAATTTTAACCTTAAACTTAGCAGGTTGTATCAATTTTAACCCTAAACTTTCAACTTCATCAATTTAGACCTCAAACTTGGCAAATAGTATCAATTTTAACCCTAAACTTTAAATTTCATCAATTTAAACCTCAGACTTGGCATATTGTATCAATTTTAACCCTAAACTTTCAATTTCATTAATTTAAACCTCAAACTTGAATAAGTGTATCAATTTACATCATCGGTTAAATTTCTGTTCCAATCACCTTTAGAAAAGTTTCTCACACATGCTGAAAGCCACGTGTTGTTCTATGATATGTACTTTATTGTTATTTTTTTAAAAAAAATTACCAAAAAAAATAATTAAATCATTCTAGATCGGGTCACCACCATCTGAAAACCACGAACTTGACTCTCGAAAGTAGGACCCACACAAAAATAAATGGACTCTTGTGTTCCCTCTCCTTTGGTGTTGATACTAGCAACCACAAGTGTAAAGAAGATCCAGACGATGATGTCATTGAAGGCAGCGACGACCATGGTGGTTTCATCGACTTTGGTGGTGATGAGTTTGAGCTCGACTAAAATGCGGGAGAGAACGGGGAAGATGATGGTGGACAGAGTGATGCCTAGAACACAATGAACTTTAAAAAGTGTATAATTAGTCCCGAAATTTTCAATTTTTTGTTTAATAGGTTCTTGAACTTTAAAAATGTCTACTAAGTCCCTCAACTTTAAATTTATATCTAATAGGTCTATGACATAAATTTTTAAAAATGAACTTATCTATTAAATATAAAATTAAAATTTGTTTAATGGACACTAAATTTTAATTTAGTGTCTAGTTGGTTCGTGAATTTTAGAAAATGATGAGTATTAGACACAAAATTTAAAATTCAAGAACCTATTAGACACAAAATTGAAATTTTAAAGACCAATTAGACTTTTTTAAAGTTTAGGGACCTAATGGACACGAAATTGAAAGTTTAAGAATGTATTAGATACTTTTTAAAGTTCAGAGATCAAGTAGAAACAAAAATGAAATTTCAAGACTAAGCTTGTAATTTAATTTAATTTTTTTTTAAAAAAAAAACAGAGATGAAAATGAAAATGGCTATTCGGGATAGCCCACTTCTCAAAGGGTGATGGACCTCGAAACTACGAAAATGGGCTCTATACCCTTTTTATGAACTTTGGAGTACTTGCAAATGGGCTTCTCTATTTTTTGTGGGAAATTTTGAGATTGGGGTTAGATATCGAATAATGCGATAAAATCCTCTAACTATTTATTATTATTATTATTATTATTATTATTATTATTTTGAGTTAAACAATTCGTAGAGGTAGAGAATTCAAACTTCTGACCTCTTAATCGAGAGAATATGTCTTAACTAGTTGAGTTATATATGCTAAGGTTTGCACTCTAGCCTGTAGACTAAGCAGGTCACATAACATAGATGTTACATGCATAATACTTTACTAGAGTTTCGCTTGATAATCATTTAGTTTTTAAAAATTAAGTTTATAAACATTACTTCCACCTATATTTCTTTTTTTTTGTTCCTTTTTGCTTTGTTATCTACTTTTTACTACCAAGTTTTGAAAACTAAAAAAACATAGTTTTTGAAAACTTATTTTTGTTTTTGAAATTTGGCTAAGAATTCAAAGTTTTCCTTTAAAAAGTAAAAAAAAAAAAAAAAAAGGTGGGAAAACAAACACATTTTCAAAAATCAAATGGCTACCAAACGGGCCTAAATTATTAAAATTTTTCCTATTCCTAATTATATAAATAAAGAATCTAATTTTAGATAAATAATGAACATTTGAATTTCTTTAAAGGGTAAAATTAAAACTAGATCTAATCAAGAAAGGTCAATTTGAGCCTAGTTAAAGTAGTTAATATATCTATTCTATTCTTTAGTTAAGATTGAATGTTTGATTCTCTACTCCATATTTGTAAAAATAATTAAACTAAAGTTTGATTAACAATTGATATATATATACTAATCCATCAATTGTTTAAAATATAGTTAATATGATTGATTTACTAATATATCAACTAAAATTGATTATAATTTTAAATCATGGTAAAAAAAATCACATTTCTAATATCCAATAGAGAAAAAAAAAAAAAAGAAAGCATGGTTCTAAAATATGATGTGCAAACTCAAAGTATAGGTTGAGATATGAAAGGGTGTGTTTTTAAAGTGGTTTTTAGTGTTGTCTTTTTAGTTCCCTCGAGCTGAAAATTGTACGTGGCATTTTTAAAAAGAGCAAAGCTTTACCAAAGTAGAACCAAATTCTTCGGCTTTTGTTACCTTTTAATAAAAACATGGTGATTAATTTATCCTAAATAACTTGAATTACAAGCCTCTATAAAGCCCAATCCTTGTTAATTAACTTGTGGTTTTTTCAATGATTATGGGAAAAACATCCAATGTTTTAACAAAAGGTTGGTTAGTTAAAAGTCTCCTACTTAAGAACTTCTTCATAACTTAAGGTTTCAGTTGATGACATTAAAGTTTTCACTTAAACAATTGATTAATATTATAGAAGTGAAATAAATTTTTCACTATTTTAATACCTTTTCGTCTCGCCTACATGTTAGAAACTATTTTTCTCCTCAAATAATGTAGAAAGTAAAAAAAAAAAAATTACGGTTAAAATCAATCTCAAACACATTCTTAATTTTATATCATGATTGAAATTACACTCTTCATTCATTCATTCCGATTAATAAGTTAACTTTAACTCATTAATCATATTAAAGTTAAAGATAAATTACACAAAGTACGTACCCCTTAAACTATACTAATAATTGTAATTATTCTCACAAACTTTTAATACCCTCAAACACTTTGCATGGGGAAGGGTTACCAAGTAGCCTTTGTAAGAAGTTTGTAATATGCTACAAAGGAAGAGAGAGGGGGAGGGAGAGCGAGAGGAAAAAAAATAAAAGAGTGAAAGAGCACATACTTTTTCTTTGAACGTTAACAAGTTTTCTTTACATAGACTTAATTTTTCACCTCTTACCCATAATAAATTGAGGTCCTAACAAACGGAATTCTTAACTTTGTCAATGATAGGGCTAATTTTTCCAATTAAAAATCTACGGGTACAATTGAAACAATCACTATAATTTATGGGTGGTTTGTACAATTATTTCTAAATTTAATACTTCCATTTTTAATTTATAGAAAATACAAAAAAAAAAAAAGAAAAACAAAAGAAGCAAAATAAGAATCTATTAGCCAATTTGATCATTGACATTTCTCTTTTTTGGCTTTCTTTGTTTGATTCCTCATGTACTCAACTTTCATCAAACACACACATTGATGTTCATGACTTTTGCTCCCTAACCCTAATATGTTTTCTTTTTTCCCTCTCTCTTGCACTTTAGCTTTTTCTTTTTTCATTTCCCATTTGATTTTCATTTTTCAACCATTTTTTAACCCAAAAAGAAAAGTTAAAGGAGCTCAACAAAAAAAAAAGAAAAGAAAAGGGTAAAGAGAAAAGGAATACAATGTTTGTATAGATACAATTTGAAGATGGGTAGTATCAAAGTTGTCCTTTTCTCATTAGCATTTTAAGAGGAAAAATGTATTTTATTTTGTAAAAAAAAAAAAAAAAAAAAAAAAGAGTTGTATAAAAATGCAAACTTTGCTTAAGAAAAGTAAAAGCCCTCTAAAGAAGAAAATAATTTTCTATTGGTTCACCAAAAATTAGAAAAAGACTTAGAACCATGCCCACAACCCACCTCCTTCCCACAAAATTAAAGGCAAAAGGCCCATAAATTACATTCCACTTTAGACATTTAAAAGCAAAGATTAATAGTCATGAATTTTGCTCTCATACTAGGACCCTTTAAAAGTGACAATTTTGTCAAATAGAGATATTGATTCAACTGAACAATTATTAATAGATTGTTTTCTATTTTTATTTTCTTTACTAGTTTTGTCCTACATGCATCTTATTGTCACTGAAGTTGTCTGTCAACCAAATAATTCGAATTGGGAAAAGAATCAATTTTTACCTCTAGACTTATCAAGTTGTATAAACTTTTATCCTAAACTTTCAATTTCATCAAATTTGCACCCCATATTTAAATAAGTGTTGCAATTTTAACTTTAAATTTGAAAAAAACTGTTGCAATTTTTACTTCTTAATAAGTTTTTGAAAAATATTCTCATACGCTTTTAATGAATTATAAAACAGATGTATAGTACACAATTGATAAGATTTCAAAAAAAAAAAAATATATTAAAACTAAATTTTAAGTTTTAATTTGATGGCATTGAAGTTTTAAGTTGGTAAAAATTAATTCTTTTCACTAATTAGATAGCCTCCTTTACGTCTCGCCTACATGTGAAAAACTATTTTTCTAAGGAAAAATTTCAAAGAGACAATTTTGTCAAATACAGAGATAGATTCAACTGAATGATGATTGATAGCCTCTTTGCTATTTTTATTTTCTTTACTAGTTTTGTCCTACATGTGATTGTTACTAAAGTTGTCTTTGAATCAAATAAGGCTAAGTTATAAAATATACGTTGAAGTTTGCCCTTTGTTTCAAAAGCATTCCTATTCTTCAAAAGTTATAATATTGTCCTTTACATTTCGTAAATGTTTCAAAACTAACCTTAAGTAGAAATTCATAAGAATATTGGACGGAAAATCAATGTGACGGTGACCTAAAACGATGTGGCAGCGACTAGGACGCTTGCTTGAATTAAATATGAAAAAACGACATTCAGACACGTCGATTTTTTGTCCAACATTCTAACGAATTTTCTACCTCAAGGGTAGTTTTGAAATGTTTATAAAAGGTCGAGGATAATATTGTAACTTTTGAAAGAATATGAGTATTTATGGAACAAATGCAAAGTTTAAGAGTATTTTTTATAATTTATTAGTCAAATAATTCAAATTTTAGGGGAAAAATCAATTTTTACCTCTAAACTCGTCAAGTTGTATAAATTTTTATCTTAAATTTTCAATTTCATCAAATTGCACTCCAGATTAAGAGCATGTATGGAATGGTTTTCCAAGTGCTTAAAAAAATGGTTTTTAAGTGCTAAAAAACTGTTTTTAAGTACTTGGAAAGTCATTCCAAACAGACCCTAAGATAAATGTTGCAATCTTAACCTTAAACTTAAAAATGTTGCAAATTTTTACCTTCTGATAAGTTTTTGTTTAAAATATGGTTAAAAAAAAATATTCTCATATGTTTTTAATAAATTATAAAACATATGTATGGTTCAAAATTGATAAGATTTCAAAGAAAAAGGACATTAGTTCTAAGTTTTTGTTAAAATTTGTGAGTTTTGGCAAAATTATTCGATAGTTAACTTATGCACTAATCAAACTTAAATGTGTGCAAAACCTTATATTATTTAAATTAGTGAGTTTACAAATATTTTTATATATATATATTTTTTTTTATTAAAGTAGTGGGTGGATTAGTGAAAGTTTAGGGGTAACAAATGAATTTTTCCCTTCAAATTTCAATTGGTTTTTATGCTTTTTTTTAGCTCAACACATATGAATGGGAGATAAAATATTCAACTTTAAAAAAAGTATGTGTGTCTTAAGCATTGAGTTATATTTAAGTTGACGATTATTTTTGTGTTTTAATCGACAACCAAAAAAATATTTTATTTAATAAACAATTTGAGCACTATTTACGGAAACGTGAATGAAAAAAACACCTCTACCAACCAAAGAAGTAAATGATAGGACCGGCTAAAGTGAGCATAGTCAACGATAATTGACATATACTTCTTCCCTTAAGGTTCGACATTCAAATGTCCCGCCCCACATTTATTGTACTAAAAAAAACTAAATGATAGGACCAGCAACAACAACCACCAATGCTCTCTCACTCCACATTAATCCAACTCAAAAGCCATGTTTTTTGGCCAAACTTTTAACATATCTAAAGAAAACTTACTCAAAACAAAATTGATTAAATTAAAATTTTAGTTCCTATATTTTTAGGATTGTATTGAATAGATTCTTAAAGTTTAAAAAGTGTTTAATAAGTCACTGACCTCTCAAATTTTGCAGCTAAGAGGTTTTTGAAATTCAAATATATCTAATAGATCCTTAAGTGCATGTTTAATAGTGTTTATGTTTCTCGTTTCTTATTTCCTATTTCTTGTTTCTCGTTTCCATATTTTTCATAATTGTGTTTGGTAACTATTTTTTTTCTTATTTCTTTTTTATTAAAAAAGAAACAAAAACATGTTTGATAATTATTCATTCTTTCTTGTTTTCTTTAATTTTAGATTAAAAAATGTAAAAATTATATATGAAAACAGCTTTAAAATTAAATATTCAAAATTTTTAGGTTAAATTATAAATTTGGTCCCTATAGTTTTGAGAAAGTTATAATCTAGTCCTTATGATTTTAAATATTAGAATTGGTCCTTATGATTTTTGATAAAACTCTCATAAATAGTCATAAACCATAGGAGCTATTTATGAAGTTTTATCATAAGAACGAAATTCTAATTTTTACAACCACGGGGACTAAATTCTAACTTTCTCCAAACTATAGAGTCCAAATTTATAATTTAACGAAATTTTTAGGTTATATTTATTTTTTTAAATATTTATTATCCATTTTATAAGTTAAGAATGATCAAATGATGCTTTTACGTATATTTAAAAAAAAAATGGAAATGGGAAAAAAAAAAAACTTGGTTTGTTGCTTCCAAAATTTACACAATTTTGTAAACGTTTCTAAAAATGAAAAATGAGAAACAAGAACAATTATCAAACGTTTTTGTTTTTCCAAAACTTAAAACAAAAAACGATAAATAGAAACATTACCAAACCACACTTGAACTTTCCATTTTGCGTCGAAATTGAAAAGTATCAAGATGGGGAGGAAATTAGTGAGACAAGTCACACATGACACAATAACATTCTCTAACAAACCCTCCAAACAGAAGTCCAAAATGAAATTGAAAAAAAAGGAGAAGAAAAAACGAGAAGAAAAAAAAAAGAAAAAAAAAAAAGGAGGGAAGGGAACACATGTTAAACATAAAGCACCAGCGGAGCGCTGCGCCACAAAAGCAAAAGCCGGCCCTGTCGCTTGCGCGCGCCCCAATGCGGCGCTGCCTGATTGTTCTACTAAGCCTCCGCCGCCCATCCATCTCACTCGCTCGTTTCCAACTTCCAATCCAAATCAATCTTCCCCGAAAAAAGAACAAGGAAAAGCAAAAAAAAACTCATTTTAACCTTTGGTTGTGTGTAAGTGGTAAACTTACTCCTTAGGTAGAGTGTAAGTGGGTCGACAAACATCCATTCGGTCGGTTTTTTTTTTTTGTTTTTGTTTAAGAGTTAAAGTAGGTATTGAGTTGTTTTTCCGATAAAAAAAAATTGAGAATTTTAGCGAGATAAAGAGAGTGGCATGAGTTCGGTTGGTCTAGTTAGCGAGAGATGTACTAAAGGAATGATAGTTGGTCAATTTTATGTTATCGAATATTTATCTAATAGACATGTAATAGTTTTAATAGTAGAGGCTTCTTAAAATCAAAATTCAAACTTTATGATATAATTGATTTAAAAAAAATAAGAGATTGAGTTTTAATTTTTTCAATTTTGAATTTTTGAAAGGTTCATTTTAGTTATTAATTTTTTTTTATATATAAAAGATAAAGTGAAACTACAAGTTTAATCTCTAAACTTTTAACCTTCAGGTTTGTGTCTATTTCATCTTTGAACTCTAAAAAGTATTTAATAAATCCTTGAACTTTTAATTTTATGTCCAAAAGTTTCCTAAATTTTACAAAGTATCTAATAAGTCCTTAAATTTTTAATTTTATGTCCAATGGGTCTCTAAATTTTTAATTGTATGTCTAATAGGTGTTTGACCTATTTGGCATAAATTCACGAATCTACTAGACATAAAATTGAAAGTCTAAGTTCCTATTAGACATAAAATTCAATTTCAATGATCTATTAGGCAATTTTTAAAGTTTAGAGACCTTTTAAACAAAAACTTGAAAGTTCATGAACTAAACTTGTAATTTAACCAAGAGATAACTATTTTGGTTCTTGTTGTAATTCTTTCATCAATAATTTAACATGTACATAACATAGCTTTGAAGGTGCATTAACATGCTAACACATGAGCATTATTGAAGCCACATAGAACAACTAAGGTAGGTATTAGATGAGGTGAATAAAGTGATCCAAAATTGAACCCTTACAACTAGTTCATTCCTTACCCATTACACAAATTATGCCCTAAAAACCCTCAAACTATTTCTCCTACAATACAATCATCCAACCTCCTCTCATATATTCCCTCTTTTCTCCCTATAGAATCATCCCCTATTTAATGTAACACAAATCCTTCTCTTTTTCTTTTTTTTTTATAATACTTTATGCATATTGGTATGTAAGAATCTTTCTGTCTCTACCATTCAATTGTTGACAACAATGAAAGAATATTTTTCACATTTCTCTCTCCTAGTTGTGTTTTATCTTCCCTTATTGTCAAGGGTTGAATGGTGGGAGCAAATAGATCCATTCATACCAGTACGCAGCTAAGTATTATCATTTTTTTAACAACAATTACATAAACAAAAGACTTTTTCTGGCATTACAATTCTGTTACAATAGAAAGATCAAACTCCAAACTATACTCAAGTTGGCTTAACAAAAAGAAAACCCCTTAATTACCCACTTTAGATCAATCATAAACTAGATTATTAGAAATCTTCATCAACATGAACAAAGCAAAAAGTACATAGAGTGGTGGGGTTCATCTTCATCCCTCTTCACCTTTATCCCCACATCAAACAGCCACTTTGTCAGTCCCCAAATTAAAAAATTAACAAAAAAAGAAAGAAAAAAAAAGCTCATTCCTTCACTCCCTTCTCTTTTAAACCTCATTCCCTCTCTCAAAACAAACCCTCATCAGCATCATCATCTTCAACCTCTGTCATCACCTTCATCCACAAAAACCCATTTGCAGAAACAAAAACCAAACCCTAAAAATGGAGATTCTCTCCCAATTATGGTCCTTCTTAGGCCTTCTCACTGTTCTTCAAAACATCCTCCCTTCCCAATTTCTCTCTCTTCTCCATTCTCTCTACGAATCCCTTCAAGATTTCTTCACCCCTTTCTCCTACTTCGACATACCTGAATTCAACGGCTACTGCTCCGTCGACCTCAACGAACTCTACCGCCACGTTACTCTCTACCTCAACTCCCTCCACAACCCCACCGACGCCGCTGCCGTCTCCAACTCCGCCGCCTGCCGCCGTCTGTCTCTCTCCCGCTCGAAATCCTCCAACAGAATCTCCTTCACCGTCGCTCCGAATCACTCCGTTCACGACACCTTCAACGGGCAACGGATTTCGTGGACCCACCACGTGGAGACCGTTCAAGATTCGTTGGACGAGAAACGAAGCTTCTCTCTCAAAATCCCCAAGCGCCACCGCCACGCTCTCCTCCCTCTGTATCTCGATCACGTCACCTCCACGGCGGCGGAGTTCGAACGGACCTCCCGCGAGCGGCGCCTCTTCACCAACAGCGGCAATGGAAGCTCTTACGATTCCGGCTGGGTTTCTGTCCCGTTTCGACACCCTTCGACTTTCGAAACTCTGGCGCTCGAAACAGAGCTCAAAAAACAGATTATGGATGATCTGACGGCCTTCGCCGCCGGCAGGGAGTTTTATAGCAGAGTCGGTCGTGCGTGGAAACGTGGGTATTTGCTTTATGGACCTCCCGGATCTGGGAAATCGAGCTTGATTGCAGCTATGGCGAATTTCCTCTGTTATGATGTTTATGATTTGGAATTGACGAAGGTTTCTGATAATTCTGAGCTTCGGTCTCTTCTTATTCAGACGACGAACCGGTCGGTGATTGTGATTGAGGATATTGATTGCGCTGTTGATCTGACTGCGGATCGGGTTTTGAAGACAGCGGCGCGTGAGGATCACGAGGAGGAGATGGGGCGCGTGACGTTGTCGGGGCTTTTGAATTTCACCGACGGGCTTTGGTCGTGCTGTGGGGAAGAGAGAATCGTCGTATTTACGACGAATTACAGAGAGAAGATCGATCCGGCGTTGGTCCGGTGCGGCCGGATGGACGTGCACGTAAGCCTCGGCACGTGCGGGCCGGCGGCTTTTCGGACTCTTGTGTGGAATTATTTGGAGATTGAGTCTCACGCGCTATTCGACGTCGTTGATAGCTGTATAAGGTCCGGCGGCGGGCTGACGCCGGCGCAGATTGCGGAGATTTTGCTGAGGAACCGCCGGGATGTTGACGTGGCGATGAGGGAGGTCGTCGCCGCCTTGCAGGCGAGGGTTTTGGCCAGCCGGGGTGGACGGACGACGGCGGCGGCGGAGTATGAAGAAATGGTGATGAGGTCCCCGGAGAGTGTGCTTGTGGTGGGGTCGCCGGAGAACTGGGATTCGTCGCCGGGGAAGTATGTGGGGAAGAAGAGGAAAGAAGGGTCGGCCATGGAGAAGAAAGTGAATTTTTTGGTCAGACTTCGGTCGTTGACTAAGTCTGACTCTGGAAGGAGAGGGGTTTGACTTTGTTCTTTGATTTTTTTTTTTTGGTTAGTTTTGTTTTGATTAAATTACAAATTTGGTCAAGAAAGTTAGAATTTTCGTCCTTATGATTCGATGAAATCTCATAAATAGTCTGTATAGTTTGATAAAATTTTCATAAATAGTCTCTAACAGCGATTATTTATAAGAGTTTTATCACTATAGAGATAGAATTCTAATTTTTAAAATCATAGATATTAAATTCTAACATTTTGAATATTATAGGGATCAAATTTGTAATTTAATCTTTTGTTTTTAAGTGGTAAAGGGGATGTAAGGTTTGTTTTTGTTTTTTGAGGATATTTTAATTTACATGTTTGTGTATATTTTATCGACGAAATTGACATTTGGTAGTTTTGCTTTTGGTTTCACTTAAAGGTTTTGTATAAATAGACGTATTTCTTTCCATTTATACACTCGTGATCTTTCTCTTGTCTGGCTAATATAGGACTTGAGTTACATTTGTTCCAACAATCATACTCTTAAACAAACTACCATCGAGCATCCCTAAATAGTTATATATTTGTCTACTCTTATCTAGGCCAACTCTTCTTTTCTAGGGCATGTCAATGATATGATATATAGGTCAATTCCCTTTTCTTGATATCTACTTGCTTTACTAAGTCAACCTCCCTTGCTTGTTTGATATCCAAGTCATCTCTTATTTCTTCTAGAGCACATCTTACATGTGTATTTCATAGTGGGATAATTTGCACTAGTTGACTACCCTATCGCACCCTTAACAATCTTCCCTCTTAAACTACACTCATTTGACATTTGAAGATTTCCATCTACAATTCCACATGACTATATCCTTAAAGCTCACCACTTTTTGTTCATCATCTAAAGATTCTATCAATATAGCTAAGTTTGATACATGACTTTGATACCATTTATTAAGACACAAAATCCCTTCACATTCCACAATAGTATGATATTATCTACTCTAGGCATATGACCTCATGAGTTTGCCTTTGAAACTTTAGTCTCATCCATCCCTATAGATCAGTAGGTTTGGCTAAATCATCGATTTGATATAGATTTCTCGATTTGCAAGAACAACATGTTGATTGATCGTGGGGTAGAACATGGACTTCTTTATTAATCAATTGAAAGGATTTGGAAAAAAAAAAACATACATACAAAATGACATGTTATTGTCTCACACACGCGACACGACCAAAGACTCGTAATTACTTCTCTCTCGATATATAGTCCCTCAAGCCTTATAGTTGCTCACATCTTCCATAACATTGTGCACTCCATGATTTTTGGGGAAAAAATGCATACATAGAACTAATATTTTCAATTCAATAAGTGAAAACAATTTCTCATGAGATGCCACCAAAGGTTTTATCTCATGATCAAAGGTCCCATCTCTTTTTCTTTATAAGCTATTCCTACTTTTTACCCATCAGATGTATGTGTAATTTTTCAGCTCATTATAATTTAAATAAGACAATTATTCTATTCTCCTTCAACCAAGATATGAATAAATATTCTCTAGTAAGCACTAAAGTCTTTTTCGTGCTACTCGTCCACTTTCTCGCTGTTCCTCTTTTCTTTCACATATTTTATCTCTCTTTATTCTATCCATATCTATTTCCATTCTTGATATCAAACATCAAATCAAAAGATCCTTTTTTTTAAAAAAAAAAAAGAAAAAAAAGAATATCAATTATGATAATGTATAAAGGAAAAAAATAGCAAGATTCATATAAACGGAGTTTTTGTACGGATGACCTCTTTTCAGCGGAATTATTGACGGATGACCTACTTTTAAAATTTAACGATGCATAACCTTCTATTGTTGTCAGCACTCTCGATCTAGGCCGAAAAGATCGCCAAAGTCGCATTCGAAAGGACTCTCACTTGGGTTACAAAAGACTTGTTAACTCAGTGCGATTTTGTTCTTTTATTTTCTTTTAACAACAAAACTCTCAGTCTTGGTTATTTAATTGATTATGAATTCTTTAATCTAATGAGACTCTCGGTCTGAGTTATTTGACAAACTTTTGTACGTCCTCGGATGAGTCATAACCTCTTGCTCTCGAGCATTTTTTATTAAAAAATACATGTATCCGTTTATTGGAGGCGTTCATAACCTCTCGCTCTCGTTCGTTTTCAATCATTGATAACCTCTCGCTCTCGATTGTTTTTCGTATTTGTTTGTTTCTGTACGCCAAGGCTACTCTCGATGGTTGTTGTCACTTCGCACGTATATCACACTTATGATGTCACTTCGCACGTATATCACAATCAAATTAGATTTGAGAGCACAATCAAATTAAATTTGAGAGCAAAATGACATTAAATTTCACACTTAATTATTATAAGAATGTTGGTTGTGGGCTGACTTTCTGAAAATGGGAGTAAATAATGTGATTGACACTTGAGAAGACTATCAAATTAACTCACATCCAACCAACCACCAATCAAATTACATTCTCATTACATGTAAAACAGTTTAGAGTAAATTTTAGGGTAATTGAATCTAAGGTGAGAACGTGCAAACATTATGAGAAGCGATATACAGAGCTGGAGGCAAGATTTTTTGTTCATCACACCAAGATTCAATCGTTTTTCTTCTCTTCACTATCAAGGATGGAAAACAAGTATGTATTCATTCGTTACGGTGATGTTTGGCATGAGGACTCATGTTCTTGCACTGGAGGCGAAATGGTAGGGCTTGTGGTGCCGACCAACATGAGTTATGAAGAATTTAAAAGTCAAGTTTATGATGTTACACAAATTCATCCGACTGAGTTTGACATTGAAATGACGGTTAAATACATGATGGAATATGATTCCCCTCTAATGTACATAAGGCACGATTGAGATGTGCGACGATTGAGATGTGCGACTTTTTATGCACCATCCATATGCGTCAAGAGTACAAGTTTGGATAACGACTTTACGGAAGCATAATGAAGATGCAAATGAGGAAGATGATGATGAAGAATATGATCCATAATATGAACTTGAGTATGAGGTAGAGAATGTAGTGGATCATGAAGATGACTATGAATGGCTGAACGTAGAAGACAATGAAAAAGAGCTTGAATATGTGAATGAGGAAGATGAGGATGAAATTATGAACCTGAATATGAAGAAGAAGAGCAAGATGAGGATGAAGCAAAAGATGACGAAGATGATGACTTTAGGGATGAGGTAGGGAATGAAGCGCAGTTTAGTTCTCACAATGATGGGGTTTTGTCATGTGCAGAACACAAATTGGTTTGAGACAGAGATGTGTCATTTACCAAGTGTAATGTCATTAGGTAACAACAACACAGGGTTGTGGGGTTTTTATTCTTCATCACAACCTGAAGCAAATGACGGATTAGGTGGGAATCCATATGATTGCCAAATAACCCGTTATGATTTGTCATTAAAAGAAAAAAAAAGTCACAATGGAGATAAGGGGTTGAAAATAACCCAAATCGAGGGCATACAAAAGTTTTCCAAATACCCAATACCAAAAGTCTCATTGGATTAAAGAATTCATAATCAATTAAATAACCTAGACTGAGAGTTTTGTTGTTAAAAGAAAATAAAAGAAAAAAAATCGCACTGCGTTAACGATTCTTTTGGAACCTAGAGTGATAGTTATTTGGAATGCGACTTTTGCCAGTCTTTTCAATCTAGACCGAAAGTGCTGACGACAGCAGAAGGTTATGCATCATTAAAATTTAAAATTTAGTAATCCATCGATGACCCCAATAAAAAAGATCATCCGAACAAAAATCACTAACTGAGAAACGAATAAAAGTACGCACTATGAGATATGGGTCAAATTCTAACTTTAACGGTGTTTAAAACCTAACAGGTGTTCTTTTCCCACTATATTCTTCCAAATTGGATCGTATTCTTTATGCATATTATTGTTGCATTTGGATATCCAATTTTCTAGCATCACACATATTTTCCTTTTAAAAAGTTTCAAATTCATTTCAACGGTTTGGGTCAATTAAAATCTATTTTAATTTCTAAATTTTATTACTTTTTTAATCTATTTTTCAAATTAAACAAAAATATATTATACTCTCAACATTCAAATATTATGTTTAAATCTCTAAATTTTAGATAAAATTTTATTTTAATAACCATTTTTACTTTTCAATAAATAACTTGTCAACCGTATGTGGTTTCAAAATTTTATCCATACAGGTAAATCTACTCATCAACTACATAAATAAATTACATGTCAACTTTATGTTTCTATTAAATAACTTCTTTTTAAAAAATGACAATACTAAATTATTGTTATGCAATATTAATATAATAAAATAGAGTATTTAGAAACTTTAACAATGAAATTACAATTGAAGTTGAAATATTATTTCAATTATTCAACTTTATTAAGTTGAATTTTTAAAATCCTTATTTTTGTCCGTCAAGCTTTCAAAAGGTAAACTATTTTGACTCTTATCTTTATTTTTGCCATCAATTTATGCCTCACTCAATACATTTTTATAGTTTAAACTACAATTTTAGTTCCTGAACTTTATAATTTGTCTAAAAAGTTTTTGAATTTTAAAAAGTGTCTAATAAGTCTCAAAACTTTCAATTTTGTGTCACTAGTGATAGTGAGCTTGTCGAATGTTCAATTAAATAGAATTTATAATATCGATATAAATTAACTACTTGTAGTAATTAATAGTGGATTGGGTCAAACCACAGAGAACCGAACTAAAATTGAGTTTCTTTTAATTGGTTTTTCTATTGACACGGACTAGGGGGAATCAAACATAAAAACATACAAAATGATCGAAAGCAGTGAAGATAAAAACTACGGTCTCACCTCAAACATCGATTCGGGGTTAAATCAGGTAACAATGTAATTTTTTATCTCAGATACCTAGCAAGAAATTTAATCAGCAATTTATCACCTAATCGACTTCCCAGAGCAGCCGGACAAGCCTCTAAGAAAGCTTAGATCCCCTAAATCTCAATTAATCCAAACTAGTATCAAGTTAATTAGCCTAATTAGTCCTAATTAGCTAGCACGATAGCGTTCCATATTAACGTAGCTAATCGCCTTAAGCTCTAGGGATTGATTAAGACCAATTAATTAAACTAAGCATGCATTCCTAATTTAATTAATTCGCTCTCATGATTCTTAGGTCCTATCGTGCAAACTACACGGGGAGGAAGCTCCCTACTATGCAAACACGAGCCGATCCTATCGCTACCTTAAACTAGCGATTACAAGAACATTCGATGTGAATGGGTTGTCAGGCTATCTACGAACATGCTCATACTATAAGCATTAAAGCAAGAATCAAAAGATAATGAACGTGCTAAAAGATATCCAAGCTACTTGTTACTTTAAACTAGCCTAAAGCACATACTCGATGCGTATAGAACGTCAATCTAACTACGAGCATGCACAATAATAAGCAATGATAAAGAGAAACAAGAAGCTACCGAAAAGCATAAGGAAATTAAGCATAATCTTACAAAAATTACATTATACCATAGTTTACAACCCAAATCGGCGTCGAATGCTTAGCTGGACATCAAACTAAGCCTTCCAAACACCGAGGATCGACCTTCTAAACTAACTTAACCTACAACTAAGAAAAACAATAGAGAATGGAGGGAGAGAAGCCCATGGCGGCTATGCAAAATCGGACTTAATGACCTAGAAGGAGAAATTTTCCTTTCATAAAAATCGCAGTAGCGTCGAGACGCTACCCTTAATTAGACCAGCTTTGAGGGGGGCTTGCTGCATCGTCGACCTGTGTTCACTGTTACAGCGTCGAGACACTCAGGACATCATTTCGACACTACCCTGCATCTGTGCGTTCTGGACTTGCGACAGCGTCGAGACGCTTGAGACAACGTCTCGATGCTACCCTGCACCTTGACATTCTATCTTTCAGCATCGAAAATGGCCTCCGTCTGGTGTCTCGACGCTTCACTCTGGGGAAACTTGGTCATTTTGCTTATATTCTTCACTCGATTGCTCAAATGACCTCCAATTTAGCTCGTTTTAATCCCGATTGGATGCAATTGATCCAAAATACTTCTCTTGCTCAAATACCTACAAAATGGGCAATTAAATACATAAAAACTAATAAACTAACAAGAATTAGGCATAATAATATAGGACTATTTTGGTCTTATCAAATAACCTTCGACCTAAATCTTGTTAATCCTCGAGCAAAATAAAGATTAAAAAACATAAATAAGATAAACTAGATTAAAGCTTCATAACTCTAACCTCCATGCTCAAGATAGAAAATCAAATGCAAAAGGGTAAAGCACAATCAAACAAGCCATCAACAGCATATTGAAAACTTTTCCAAGCATTTCATGCATGAGTGTGCATGCGTCAGGGCACATAAAAATTCTCCCATTTCTTCGGCCCTTTCTTCCTCATATCCATGAAGCCCTTTGCACTAAGCAAACTCCTCAACATTTGATGGACTCCAGAAATGCAGGTCCTTTTGGGATTTTTCAACTCTGAAAAAGAAAAACAAGAAAAATAAAAAGAAACTGACTCTAACTTGTGAAAGCAAAAAGAAGAACATTCACATAATAAGGAATAACTAAGGGATAGAATAGACACATGCCTTTCGACCTCCAACTCTATCACCTGGACCTCGTCAAATTGAAGCTCGACTTCTTTTGCTTCACATACATGTTCCTCAAATAACATACAAACTTCATAATATCTGAAATCGTCAGCCATAACTAGAAACAATGTATGGACCCTTTTTTGTATTTTTGTTTTTATTAAAAACATGAAAACCCAAATCAAGAAATCAATTTAATTGTCAGTTTCTCGGCAACGGTAACAATTTGATAGTGAGCTTGTTGAAGGCTCAATCATATACAATTTATAATACTGATCTAAAATTAACTACTTGTAGTAATTAATAGTGGACCGGGTCAAACCACAGAGAACTACACTGCACCTTGACATTTTGTCTTTCAGCGTCAAGCAGAGCCTCCGTCTAGCGTCCGACGCTTCACTCTAGGGCAACTTGGTCATTTTGCTTCTATTCTTCACTCAGTTGCTCAAATTACCTCCGATTTAGCTTGTTTTAACCCCCAATTAGATGCAATTGCTCCAAAATACTTCTCTTGCTCAAATACCTACAAAATGGGCAATTAAACACATAAAAACTAATAAACTAACAAGAATTAGGCATAATAATAAATGACTATTTTGGTCCTATCAACTAGTTCTTTCAACTTTAAAAATGCCTAGCAGGTCCCTGAACTTTTAGTTTTGTGCCTAATAGATTCCTAACATATTCAAAAATTTTAAAAATTTACAGATCTATTAGATATAAAATTGAATTTTATGTCTAATATAACTCTAAACTTTCAATTTTGTGTCTAAGTAGGTTTGTTACTTCTAAAAAATTTCAAATAGTTCAAAGACCTATTGGAAACAAATTTAAAGTTTAAGGACCTATAAAACATTTTTTAAAAGTTAGGGACCTTTTGGACAAGAAATTGAAAGTACATGAATCGATTAGACACATTTCAAAGTGTAGAGATTAAATGGATACAAACTGGAAAGTTCATATACTAAACTTGTAATTTAACCCATGTTTATATGAGTACTTACACATGAATTCAAAAAAAAAAAGTATTCAAAAAACAAAAATCAACTAATAGTGTATTTGAAATAACTTGTGAAAAAAATATTTTTTATACAAGATCAATTTTTATATAAGTATAGTTGAAAAAAATAATAATTTAAAGTGTGTTTAGTATGACTTATTGAGTGATTTTAGATTATCAAAAGTAGTATTTTTAAAAAAATCTTGATAAATAAAAAGTGCTTCAAAATTTTTTGATTAATTTAAGTTTTTTTTTAAGAAACACGTGAGAGATGAATTGTCCCAAAATGACTTTAAAGTGATTAATAAAAAATCCTCAAAATATGTAATAAAAAATAAAAACAAATGTATAATTAATATAAATCACTTTTGAATATAATGCATGTAAGTATGCAACTAAATAAATTTGTTATTTAAAATATTTTTGAAAATATATAAGATACAATAACATTGTTATTGAAAATATTTTTTTAAAAAGTGTTTAAACTAAAAAGGCATTCTAAACCGACTCTAAATTTAATAGTTATAGATGTGAAAATGAGACGTTTAAGAAGATGCTCTAATGCTTTTGGCCACAAATATGAAAGAGAGACCAGGAAGAGCGAAAAGGAAGGGAGCGGCCACGATCGCATGTGGGCGTGCGTTCGAATATATTCACTGCCGCACGACACGGCCTACGTGCCGAAAGCTCCGCGCCATGCCTTCCTTCGCCCTTCTAGTTCTCTTAGACCTTTTTACAAACATGTGGTCTGCAACTTCTCCGTTCCTTATTTTTAAGGCTAAAACACCCTTTTGTCTGTATTTTGAGTATTTTATTTTGGTCTTTGTACTTTCAAACGTCTAATTTTAGTTTATATATTTTTAATAAATTTTAAAATTGGTCCCTACGATAAGTTTGAAGTTAATTTTTATTAAAATTAGTTAAATAATAATAATAATTTTAATACAAGAAAAAATACAATGTGAGTATAGTTCCAAAATTTATAGAAGAAAAGCTAATATAGACTATTTTTTTTAAAGAAAAATTAACAATAAATTAATAGTAGGGACCAATTTTAAAATTTATTGAAAGTATATGGACTAAAATTGGACATTTGAAAGTATATGGACAAAAATGGAACAAAGTCCAAAGTACATAGACCAAAATGGTATTTTAACCTATTTTTAATTAATTCTTAAGAATTTATTCTCAATTTTTTTAGCTCAATAATTATAGGTAGGAGAACGAACCATTGATATTTGGAATGGTAATACGCACCTTACGCATGAAGCGTTCGGATTTGTCTCAAATCTTTTAATTATTACTCTTTTTAAATTTCCATATCACAAAAAGAATCTCAAAATATAATAGAAAGCACAATTAGGATAGAGAAAAGTGAAAAATATTTTCTCTATTCTTATTGTCAACAATTGAATGGTGGGAGCAAGAAGAGTCCTCGCTATGTAGTCAAATATTATTTTTATTTTTTTTTTATTGTTAATTCTTTTCCTTAGTCCACACCTCCTTTCTCCTTCCAATTTTACAAATAAATGAATTTTAACTAAAAGGATCAAATTTCTACAATTATGTAAATTAAGAGTTTTTTAATCTTTAAAATTACAAGTTTGAGGGGTTTTTTTTTCAGGAAAAAAAAAATCAATTTTATCCCTAAATTTGTTATGTTGTATCAATTTTTCCTCTAAACTTTCAATTCCATCAAATTGCACCATGAACTTAAATAAGTGTTGCAATCCTAACTCTAAATTTTAAAATTGTTACAATTTTAACCCTCTTATAAATTTCTGTTTGAAAGATCGCTAAAAAAAGTATTCTTATATTCATTCAATGGATTCTAAAACATATGTATGGTACATAATTGATAAGATTTCAAAGAAAAACAACATTAGAACTAAACTTTTGTACAAATTTGTGAATTTTGACAAGGTTATTCAGTGGTTAATTTGTACATTGATCAAACCTAATTTTGTACAAATTTTGATTTTATTGAAATTAATGAGTTTATGGAAATTTTTACATTGGTTTTTGTTAAAATTAGTGGGTGAATTAGCAGAAATTGAATAGAGGGTAAAAATTGCAACACTTACCTAAGTTTAGGGTCTAATTTGATGAAATTGAAAATTTAGCTAGGGTGAAAATTAATACAACTTGCTAAGTTTAGAGGTACAAATTGAACTTTTTTTTAATAATTATATAAGTTTAGGACTTTAATTTCTACCATTAAAAGTTTGAGAGTGTATTCATTAAAAAAAAAAAGTTTGAGAGTGTAGTTGCAACAACTACCATTTTTTTTAGAGTAGACTGTGTAATTTGCCTATAAAATGTTAAATTACAAGTTTTTTTTTTTGAACTTTTAGAATTGTATCTAATAGACTCTTAGGTGTGTCTAATAGATTCTGCTTTAAAAAGTGAACAAAAGATCTCTAGACTGTTAGTTTTCTATCTAATACATCTCTAAGTTTTCAACTTTACGTCTAATAGGTCCTTATTTATAAGACATTTTTTTAAAAACAATAACTTATTAAACACAACATTAATAATTTAGTAACCTATTAAACACTTTTGAAACTTCAAGAATCTATTAATATCAACATTAGAGAAACCTATTAAATAGACTTTAAAAGTTCATAAACAAAACTTGTAACTTAGTTATAAGGAAAAAAAATGTTAAAATATTATTTTGGTCTCTATACTTTGAGGCTTGTTCTATTTTAGTCCATGTCCTTTCAAATGTCTAAATTTAGTTCCCGTACTTTTAGTAAATCTTAAAATTAGTCCCTATTTTCTCAAAAAAAAAAAAAAAGTCTATACATTTTTTAAACATATTTTTACTTAATTTGATAGTAATTAACTTTAATCTAATAATGAAGACTAATTTTAAGATTTATTTAAAATGTAAGGACTAAATTTAAATATTTAAAAGTAGAGAGACTAAAATGAAAGGAGATTAAAAATATAAGGTCTAAAATTATATTATAACACGAAGAAAAAGAAAAAAAAAATAGTCCCTAGATATTATAATTTATAAAGCCACGTGAGCTCAGCTGATGGTATTGTTTTTAACTTTATAAAAGAAAAAGAATTCTAGCGGAATTTTTGATTTATCACAATTCCCATTAGGGGTGTTCAAAAAACCCGATCAACCCAACCCAATTCAACGGTTTGGGTTGGGTTATGAACTTGTTTGGGTTGGGTTGGATTCAAACAAATGGAAACTTTATAGGTTGAGTTGGTTCGTGAGTTCACCAAAAAGGAGTTTGGATTGAACCGAACCAACCCGAACTTCTTATTAATTTAAAAAACAACTATATGTACATATATTTATTTTAATTTTATAATTATTTTTAGATTATTTATTATTCAACAACTTTTTAAAATAAGTTTTTGAGTCTTTGGAAGGTAAAAATTCATGATATAAATTGAAATTGAATTGCTAATCTTAATTCAATATTTAAAAATAAATAAATATATATTTTATATATCAATACTTAACTTTTTCTTAAAATAAAATTTTGAGTTTATAACCCGACCAACCTGAACCAACCAAACTCAAATATTTCATGGTTGGGTTGGGTTCATTATTTAATAAGGATTGTTTGGGTTGAAGAAATTTGCAACCCGAATAATTGGGTTGGGTCTAAAACGTACCTCAACCCGACCCGACCCAACCCACGAACACCCCTAATTCCCATATGGCCCGGCGCCCCAACTCTATAAATATAAAAACCAAACGAACCGATGTCAAAGTTTTATCTCACGACCGAGTCACCGAGTCGCACCAGTAGAGAGAGAAATCTAGAGAGAGAACAAAAATGGCGGTGGTCGTAATAGACGGATCGACGGTGAGGAACTTCGTGAACGACGAATCTCACTTCAAGAAGAGCCTCGACGACGCCTTCGCCGCTCTGGATCTCAACAACGACGGCGTCCTCTCCCGATCCGAGCTCCGCAAGGCCTTCGAGACGCTCCGCCTAATCGAAACGCACTTCGGCGTCGACGTCGCCACTCCGCCGGAGCAACTCACTCAGCTCTACGATTCGATCTTCGAGCAGTTCGATTGCGACAAAAGCGGCACCGTCGATGCGGAAGAGTTTCGGACGGAGATGAAGAACATCTTGCTCGCAATCGCCGATGGACTAGGCTCGTCTCCTATTCAGATGGCGCTCCACGACGGCGATCAGAGTTTCCTCAAGCAAGCCGCGGATCTGGAGGCTTCCAAACTCGCTCAATCGTCTACCTGATCGCGATTGCTACGGTTTGCCGTTTCCGTTTCCTCTTTTCTCCTTTTTTTTTTTGAATGTCTGTCTGTAACCGATATGAATCGTGTGTGAATCTAATTATACAATAAAATAGATGCAGATTCGCTGTTTATGGTGGAAAGAGCGATTTAGATTTTAACCTGTAGAGAGATAAACGAGCAGACGAAGAACGAAGAGGATCGAAATTTAGGAACAACGTTTACACTATGTTAAATGAAGAGATTAAACGTATGCTGAAGTTTATTTTGCCTCTTCTTTTTGGGGCGATTTATTCCAGAATTTACAACGGTGTTCGTTTGTTTGCGATTTTCTGTTTTCCCCCACTGAAATCGCGGCATGAATGCTTTACCCACTGATCCATGGAAAGTTCAGAACAGAAAGGCATCTAGGGACTGTTTTGCAAATTGATTTTTGGTTAAATTACATGTTTAATCCCTGAAATTTCATATTTGTGTTTATTTGGTCCTGTTATTTAAAAAGTGTCTAACATATTTTTGACTTGTTATTCTAATTGGTCCTTAAACTTTACTGAATTAATGACTTATTAGATATAAAATTAAAAATTAAATATAAATATTTATTTTCTCCACAGAGACGGAGACCCGCCTTAACGGGGTGGGGAATCCCCGTTGAGGCTGGGAATGGGGGAGGGACTGGGAAAAAAATTCCCATGAGCTAAACGGGGATGGTGATGAGGATGAGGAATGTATTCCCCGTCCTTGTTTGAATATTTTCTATTTTTATTTTATTTTTTAATTATATATTTGTGTATATACATGTCATTTAAAGTTTTATTGTTAATGATTTAGATAATTGTATATGTTTGAATTATATGATTAAATATTTGAATTATATGTATGGATTAATTAGATAATTTAATATGAAATATTGTTTTGTTTCTATTACAAGGTTCAAGAATTTTATCTTTTTTATAGAAAATTAATTACTTAAATGAAGATTTTTCGTGTAATTAACAATCTAATTGAAAATTAATAGATATTTCCCATGGAAAGTTAACTATTTGAAATTTTATTAAAAAAATGATTTGATTCAATTGAGATTGAAAAAATGAAAAAAAAAAACTAAACATGAAATAATTCCTACGGGGGCCCCGATCCCTACAAACTTTAATGGAGAATTTTGGAATGGAGATTAAAATGGGGGGTGGGGAGGACGGGGACATGGAAGCCATCTTCGTCCCCACCCCGCCCCATGGACATCTTTAAATTCAAGAATTTATTGGATATAAAATTAAAAGTTTAAAGATTTATTAGACACATTTTAATTTTAAGATTAAAGTATCTATTAAAATAAATACTATTTTTGTAATTTAACCTTATTCTTAATTTAGGATGAATAATTTCTTAAGACAATGATTTTCGTTAAATTACATTTTATAAAGATAATTATACCTATTAGACTTTTAGGAGAGGAATATGCTTAAAATATTATATTAATTTTCAATCACCAATTTAGTCGTGGCTGTATGGAGTTAGTTTCATTTCATTTCTTCGCATGGTTTGAAAATGTTGATTTTGATGCGACAGATGAAGAATTTAGTCTTCGTGATTTGAATTTTTTTTATAAAGAATCCAAATAGACCTTAAATGTAGTAAAGTCAAACAGATGTTTCGTGAGAATAGTAGACTAGCACTCACATATATTAAAAAAAAATTCATGTGTAGTTAAATCTCAGGGATCATTTTTCTCATAACATATTGAATACACATTTTTTTTATTTAATTGATTATTTTAAGTGACAGGTAGCACCAAGTAAAAAAGAAAAACAAAAAGGAAGAAGAAGGATGGATTTTTTAGTGGGTGAAAAATGATTTCAAAAAGTTTGGTGAGATTTAACTCAACTATAGAGATTAATTGAAACTTCTAAAATGATATGGAACAAATTGAAATTTCAAACTATGAAACTGAAATTGTAGTTTAACCATTAATTAATACTTTAAAATGTTATTATCGTTTCTACTACGAGTTCATCTTTTGTTTGTAATACAAATTTGATGCCGTCATTGATCATTTATATTTGAAATACTTTGAAAAGAATAGAAATTTGTGTACTAATCAACACAAAAAATTAGAAAAAAGAATAACTATTAAAATAGACATAATAAAATAGATTGTAAATTATTGATTGAGACATATTTATAATCGTTATTCGTAGAGAAGATGTGCCTCACTTGCACTAAGTTATTGAATAAATCATTTCGAAGTTCTTATGATTGATTATATGCTCAAAAAGTAGTAACTCTAAAACGAAAAAACAACTATGAAAAGTCTTCAAAGAAAGTTTCAGTCATCTTAGACGAGTCCACTTTTTAATAATAGGCCCCTTTTTAATAATAGGCAGAGACTTGTTCAAAAGGTTTTCACCCATCCTTATTTAATATGAAGAGTGGTTTGACTAGATTAAAGAGGAAAATGAAATAATAAAAGACGAATAAAAATCTTTAAAATATCCAATAATTTAAGAACAATACTTGGCTACACTTTGGGTACAAGAATTTTCCTGTCCCACCATTTAAAAGCACAGTTAGGAGACAGAAATGTGGAAAATATTTTCTCTCTCTTTGTTGTCAACAATTGAATGGTGGGGGTAGAAAGATTCTTGCACCCCGAATGCAACCAAGTGTTGTTCATAATGTAAACCTAGGCATGAAAATACATTAAATTTTCCCATAGCAAACAAACAATGTATAGAATAGAATAATTATGAAACTTGTACATGACTCAATAATTATTCGTGTATGACCACTTTTTTACCATTTTTTAAAAAGGAAGTCAAAAGTTTTTTTTTTTTTTTTTATTGAAAGGTAGTCAAAGTTTTTGTTCTTTATGAAAAATAGCCATAATTTCATTAAATCCTACTGTTAAAAACTTAAAAGACAAAACAACCGTTTCTTCTCCATTTTACAATTTCTAAACCTTTTTTCTAAATAACAATTTCTAAACCTTTAAAGAAAAATATAAATAACTTTCCATATAATTTCCATGATTCACGTTTGGCAAATTTAAATAATAAAACATATAAAATTTGAAACAATGTATATATAACATATATTTGAAGCACCAACAATAAATGTATAAATATAAAATATATTTTATACATATAAAAAAAATCATCTTTTAACAATATACATAATATATATACTTGAATACCAACAATAATGGTATTAATACCAAATATATTAACAATATATCCAATATAAATAAATAATATTTTGTATGATATATACATAACAATTTTTTCAATATGGATTTTGAGATAGCAAAAAGATACTTTTTTTGGTCAAATCAACTTCTTTAATGTAACGTAAGTTATCATGTATATCAAGAGCTTTTTATTCTCAAGTACATTGACTATATTTCTTAATTTTAAGTATATCGTCTTTCAAAGCTAAAAATGTTTGTTGTATTTTTATATGAGGACATTTAGCCAATGACAATCTATAAAAATGAATAATTTGTGTGGCAAAGATGAAAAAGCTTTGAAAAAAATGACTAGTGAAAATAGAAATATAATTAAATAATAATAAGATTGTTGAATAAAAAAAATTACCATGAGGGGTTTATGTGTGTGTAATTTGAAAATTAATTAGTCAAAATATAATTAATGATCCAGGCAGTTAATACCATATTTGGATCGATCAATATAAATATCTAAGGAGTTGCTTGGTTTAAGGTTTCACAAGATGGAGTATTATATGTCTGGAAATAAAATTGTTGGGAATCAAAGATGACTGTGTTTAGTTCTACATGAAAATGATATTAGATTTTTATAATAATAAGTGATATCAGCATTTGTTTTATGAGATTGATTTGAGGAATTTTATATCATTAGGGTGCATTAATTAATAAAATAATTCAAAAATAAATATGACTTTTCATAATTAAAAGTTCATTGATTATATTTATTCTTGTGTAATTAATTATAACTATTAAAAATGGATAGTTTAATATCTTCATACTAAATTAAACATAATTATAATTAAGTAAATAAATATATTATTAATTAATGAATTGATAGTTTTAATTTTTAATGTATTTCATCAATTCATTGCATTTTATTAAGATATATATATATATATATATATATATATATATATATATATATATATATATATATATATATATATTAAATTAGAATATTAAAAAATAAATATGTGTTTAATAAATTAATCTATTAAACTGAAATTATTAAATTCATACACTATTATTAAAATTTTAATGTAATTTTATTGATTATAAATTTAATTTTTATATATTCATTAATTTTAATAATATAAATTAAAAAAATACATAAAGAATAAAGAACGGTATTAAAAGAAGAGAGAGATGAGCATGAAGAAAACCTACGCTTTTTTAAGGGTATTCTTTATGGGGTATAAGGGATGTTTGAGAATAGCTTATTCTCATGCCTAAAGATGCATATCCCTTACCTACTTTTTCCGGTTCCCTTATTCCAAACGACCCTAAATGTCATTCTTGATATGGGAAAGGGAAAAATAGGCACAATAAATATTAAAAATAATAATAAAATATATGTAATGAGTATTTATGTAATTTTCTTAAAAGTGTGGCTATTTTTTAAATGACTTCTCAAAAAGTGACTATTTGAGATAATTTCTCTATAACATTTAGGGGTGATAATTAGTTCGGTTCCTTCAATTTTGTGCCCAACTAAGAGTTAAACCAAATCCCTCGGTTTTACCAAAAAGAGAATTGAACCAATGTCTAATTAGGTGCAGAACCGATCAATTTGGTTCTTCTCGATTTTGTGCCTCATTGGTCCTTTTCGCTTTGGATAATTTTGGCCGATTTACCATTTATCATTTCAATTTTTAAAACCCTAAATCAATTCCTCTATTTCTTCTCCATTCTCAACCACTTCCAAATATAATAAAGAATTAAATACAAATATAAACAAAGTTCCAAAGAACATCGATCCAATCCTAAAAATGAAAGAAAGAAAGAGAAACGAAGAGTCAGGGGAGAGCTGCTGAAACTGAAGGAAGGAAAATGATTTAGGATTTCTGATGAGGGTAAATTTTGTAGTCAGTTTTTTTTTTTTTTTTGGTTAATTAAAACCGAATCAAACAAAAAAAATATTCGATTTTTTTAAAATTAGAACTGAGATGTTCAATACTATACAGAAAAATCGAACCAAATCATTGAATTGGTTAATTTTGGTTCGATTCGATTTTTCGATTTTCCAATTTTTATTTTGCACGCCTAATGATATGTGTGAGTTTTGAGAAAGTTTTGACATGTTCGATTTAAGATATTAAATATATTTGGGTTAACTACATGAATGGCATATTTGGAACCAAATTTTACACAAATGGCACGTTTTGTTATTAATATTGGCTTTGTCACTTTTCAAGCCAAATAGAAGCCAAATCTAGAGGAACATTACTCATTTCCCCCTCTATTTATTGCTCTATATATATATATATATATATATATATATATATATATATATATATATATATATATATATATATATATAATAAAAATAAAATATATGGATACTTTCCATAAACTTTGAAACCTATATCCTTCCCTCCAAACACCATTAATTTTGTATAAGAAATAAAATAGATGAAAGATTTTTACGATTTTCCTCCTAAAATTTAGGGATTTAAAAAACTAGACAACCATTTCCATTATCGCCGGTTCCATTCTTCATACGTAGGGGGTATATATATTATATATCTGAAAATATAGTAGGGGTATACATAATATATATCTGAGAATATAATAGGAGTATCATGTCATCCCAAACATATAAAATGATTACATGCTGATGTATATATTATATACCTCAACATATATATGTATGGGTACAATATACAACACAGTATATATTTAGGAACCCATTGAACATTATATATTACATACAATATGTATAAAATTGATAGATCATGTTATGACATTATAGCTATATATTGTAAGGTTATCTCAAAATTAATAGGATTATTACCAATACAAAATATATGACGATTATTTACCTATGTTTATATAATATATGTCTGTAAATATAACTATACTTATTGTCTACATAAAATATAATAGAATTATATACATACGTATATATAATATACTTCTATGTAAAGGAATTATCCATACTGCTTTTTTTAGTCTAAAATATAAGATTTAAATAAAAAAACCAAATGAAAAACACAGAAGAAGGAATAAGGAAGAAGACTAGCTTACTCATTTTGGAGAACAAAAATCTGTACACGGCAATTGAACCCACAATCGGAGAAGAATGCCGGTGGAGAAGACCATTAATTAGAATAATGGAGCATGGTTATTAATGGTAACAAGAAATTCTAACCTAATTCGAATAGTAAAATATGGAAGAAAAAATATTTACTATTACAAAAAATATATTCATGTAAATAATGGTAACATTAATTACCTAAATGGAATGATTTAATTATGAAAACAATAAATGATAATTATAACAATATTATAAATATAGGCAAAAATTGTAAGGGTACAAATGGAATAAATTGATCTCATAAATATGAGTCATGCTAGAACCGATAATTTTTTAAAAATGAGACATTTATGAAATATATAGTTGAAAACGTGCTTTTTGCCACAATTTCCCAATATATTTCATGTTGGCCCATTCAACTTAGTTCTCTGGAAAACATCAAATTTTTACCATAAATCTAGTAGAGATAGAGTATGTTAATTTAACTTTTTTGAGTTCAACAACAATAATATTTGGGGGTGGGAAAATTCAAACCTCTAAACTTTTGGTCGAGAGTACATATTAGCTATCACTGAGCTGTACTCACTTTTAGCTATATTAATCTTAACTTCAATTCTAACAAAATGTAACTTATATTATAAGTACTTCAATAAGTGTGACAATATTTACTTTCTAATAATCTTTGAATCATTTAGAAGAATATTTTCATGTACGTTGAATGAATTATATTTCATATGTTTGACAAGAAATTGTGTAAGACTTTAGAGAGAAATGACTTTAAAACTAGTTTTTGTTAAATTGTGAGTTTTGAGTGAGTTATTCAATTGTTGATCTTGAACCTTGATCAAACTTAAATTTGTGTAGAACTTGATTTTTATTAAAATTAATGAGTTATTCAATAAATTAATGAGTTTTATTAAAATATTAAACTAGTTTTCTTTTCTTTTCTATAACATTAGTGGGTAAACTATCGAAGATTGAACTGAAGGTAAAAATTGCAAACTCGTTTAAGTTTAGGATTCAATTTGATAAAATTAGAAGTTCAAGGTGAAATTGAAACACCTTGTCAAATTTCGGGTACAAATTGATTGTTTATCCAATATTTTATGTTTTCAACTTATTTTTAAAAATAACTTTATATCCCCTAATTTTATTCAATCGGCACGTTCATTTGTAGAATCTATGGCTACTTCGTGTTATATCACCATTTAAAAGTTCGATCAATATGTCACGTTAACATACAAGAAATATGAACTATAGAGAATTTTGAGAATCAATTTTTTTTTAAAAGAAAAAAACAAATTAAAGAAAAACTATGTAATTACACTACATCATAATTTGGGGACTAAATTAGTATTTTAATTAAAATTTTACTTCAAATATAAATAAACAATATTTTTTTAAAGGAATTGTTACATCACAAATATAAAATAGAGAATTCCAACCTACTTTTTTTTTTAGTTCAACAATATATGGAGTGGGGAATTTGAACCTTGGATCTCTTGGTTGAAGGTACATACTTTATGTCAATTCAGTTATGCTCGTGTTGGCCCAACATATCACTTATGACTTTACAATAAGAGAATATTGTTAAAATTGATCTTATACATGTTTTTTCTTAAAAAAATTATACATGCTTATATTAAAACAAAATGGTTAAATTATAAATTTAGTCTCTAAACTTTTAGGTTTGTTTATATATAGTCCCTAACTTTAAAAAGTATCTAATAGGTCCTTGAATTTTCAATTTTGTGTCCATTAGGTCCTTGAACTTTAAAAAGTGTCTAATAGGTCATTAAACTTTCAATTTTTTTATTCCAAAAAATCCCTGAATTTTCAGTTTTCTATCTAATAGGTCCTTGACTCATTCAACATTTTTTTTTAAAAAAAAAATCATGAACCTACTAGTTACAAAATTCAAAGTTTAGGGTCTCATTAGACATAAAACTCAATTTTACATTTAATAAATCAGTTAATTTTTAAAATTTTCGAATATGTAAGGGACCTATTGGACATGAAATTAAAAGTTCAGGGTCTTTTAAACATTTTTGAAAGTTTAGAGACCTCTTAGACACAAAATTGAAAGTTCAAAGACTTATTAGACATTTTTCAAAGTTTAGGTACCAAATGGACACAAACTTAAAAGTTTATAAACTAAACTTGTAATTTAATCAAACAAAATTATACATATTTCTAGGATTAGAAAATAGTTTTGTGATTTCTAATAAGTAGAAAAAAGAACTTAACAAGGATATGTCAGAATTAATACTTGGATTAAAAAAAAAAAAATCTTTCGTTATTAATGAAGGTTATATCGTATGTCAGATAAAGTTAGATATTTAAAAAGAGTTGCAGTGCAATATAATCATAGATTTAAATTGAAAAGATAGAAAAAGATATATATTTATAATTACAGATTTAACATAAAACTAAAAAATTGAATAAAGAAAATAAAAACCGTCGCCTGAGAGATTCGAACTCTCGCGGGGAAACCCCATGTACTTAGCAGGCACACGCCTTAACCACTCGGCCAAAGCGACAATGGATAACAAAGGACTGAACAAAAATAATATGATTATTTATAACGTCTAAAATTTATAATTATTGTACGGACTGGGCTCTCCAAGTCAAAGGGAGACTTAAATGGGTGCAAAAGAATTACATGATTTATAATTATTGTACGGACACCCAAGGATTAAAATATTGATCCCTATAGATATCGAAATTTCGATTTTACGGATATATTGATGGGCATATTAATAGATATTTTTATAAATAAAAAATTTATAAAAGTTATTTAAATTAATAGTTAAGTTGTTTTTACTTCTAAACTAAGTTGTGATCTTGTTATTAATATTTATATTTATATTGGGGTTAATATATATATTTTTTTAAATTTTATGTTTTATGGGTAATATAAAAGACATTGAAGATATCGATTAATCATCAATATCGACGTCGAACCCTCCAATTTACGGATATATTGACATATTGACAAATATTTTCATCCTTGTAGACACCAATTGGTTTCCTCAAGGCCTCCCTATTGAATACACCTTTCCTTAGATATAGGGACCAGGAACAACACAACACTAAAGCTCCGTCTCCTGTCCTATTTGCTAACCATTTACTTTTTGGTTTTTGGTTTTTAAAAATTGGGTTTGCTTTCATCTATTTTTTTTATAACATTTTTGTTTTTTTATAAGGAAACATTTGAAATCTACTTTTTTTTAGTTTTTAAAACATGGCTTGGATTTGAAAATTATTTGTAAAAAGTAAATAAAAAAATAAAGACAACCTCTAGGTGGAAGTAGTGTTTATAAGTTTAATTTTTAAAAACTAAATAGTTATCAAACAATCCTAACTATCCAATAGTTGTTGGTTAGTTGTGAGAGCTATACTCATTGTGCCTAGTAAGTTAGTTTTTTTCATTCCATCAATTAAAACACTAATTTTAACATAAAAGAAAAGAAAATCAATATGTACTAAAAAAAAAGAGATAAATATAGTTTACCAAGAGTCGACAACCAAAGTGAGCGTAACTCAGCTGTAATTGACATGTACTCGTTCACTTGAGGTTGGAGTTAATGGACAAGTAGACAATTTTTTTTTAAAAAATCAAGAGCCTATTAAAAACACCTCTCAAAGTTCATAGATCAAATTTACCATCTAATCAAGTAAGTTTGTTCAATAAAAAGTATAAATAATTTTTCTACATAAATATAAAAGAAAAAATGAAATTGAAATAATAAGTTAGATTTTTTTTTCCTTTTATTTTCTAAAAATTATACATTCATTTTATGCAATTAATTTTTAAAAAAACAATTTACTAGAACTCAAAAATATTTTTATTCATTTTCATCCCTCAAGTAAAGAAAAATTAAATTTAAAGATGAATCTAAAACAAAAATTATAATATGATATGTTTGTTATTGTTTTATAGTATTTATCATTTTAAATTATTTTTAAAAATATGCCATGCAATAACTTACCAAACATAAAAGTCTAAATCAGAAAAATACGACCTACAATATCTTAGAAAACATAAAAGTCTACATTATTCACATAAACAACAAAAATAAGTTTTTATATATTTTAAAATAAATAAAAAATAACTTTTTTTTATTTACAAAAATATTCATTGATCGATAAATCGATATTGACATCAATATTTTAATCATTGCTCAATATACACGTGCTTAGAATCAAACATGAGCACAGGAGGTCGACACGAGGGCTTACACCAGTAAGCCAAAGGATTTTCTTAATTTCAGAACGCGATACATGATACTAATTTACAAACTTTGAAAAGTTCATAGGGGCTCGAGTCTCTTGGGGCCTAGACCCGACATACATCCACCATATATAAATATAATTTAATTCAAAGTTAAAATAGTTTAAGTTTTGAATTTAGTTTATCTTTATTTTTTCTAATAGGATTATAGAATAAAGTACTTGGGATAATATTTTATTTATATTTTAAAGGACTTACAATGGTAGAATTTTAAGATTGTCCATTAGGTGAATTAATTTTTAATAGGACTAAAAACAAGGCTTAATAATTCGCGTAGGTTCACTAATCTAGTAATTAATAACTAATTAAATATTAATGAATTTGAAATAAAAATTGACTATAATGGAACTCTGTCTATGAATAGTTTTGTTTACACTGGGTACTAACAAGTTGAATTAGTCAACTTTTATTTAATTTCATTAAGAAGGCTCATAATGTGATTTATTTTTTTTAATAGTTTAAAAACTTGATAATTCACATTAAAATCAATCTAACTAACATAAGAGGTATGAAGGGGTAGAGATTGGAAACTTAGACAAACGAGATTAGCTTAATTTGTTTAAATAGTAGAAAACTCTATTTTCAAAATAGTAAATGGAAGAGGGATGTGTGTCTCTATTATTAGTTCACAACGTGAGATCTATGTGGGCCTCACGGCGACTTTTGGACTGTCCTCCTATAGAAGATGTTTGCCCTGAGAATGATAGAATTGTAGTTTTGTTTCTAATGTTTAACCTATCTTACGACGGTACTTGTTGGGATAAAACTATAGGATCTGAAAAATAGGTTAGTAGAGTCCATAAGATTGTTAATGATGTACATGACCAAATTAATATAACTTTTAGACAATCCATTTAGATAGATTTGGGCTTTTTTTAAGTCGATTCTCTTGAATTTGACATAATAAACGATTTCTAGTTTGTGGTTTTAAAATGTTCTTTGTTGTTTGACTTAAAAGATTATAAAGAATTTTTCTTGAGCCATGTTTATTTCGGGAAAAATCTTAGCCCCAATAAAAAATTGTTTCCATGATTCTTAAAACACATTTTTAAATATATTAATTTTTAAAATATTGTTGTTTTTACTTGTCAGCAGTGGAATCCAGTATCACTTCTTCATTCTTGAGTGTGCTTTTTTTCTTTTTTTTTTTTCTTTTCATAATTTATTTTAAAAAATTACATAGTTAACTGCTAGCATTGTTATAATCAGCCCCTGAATTTGATTGATCACCACAAAACTTATAAAAATTGATGTTAAGTGCCCGTTTGGCATTGCTTTTACGAAAGGAAAAAGCAATTTTAAGAGAATCTTAACGGTTTAGGTATTTGATAAAATTGATTTTTTTTTTAATTTATACAAAATCATTTTTGAATTCTTTTATTTGCAAAATCTATTCAATCGTAACTTTTAAATTAACTTCACGAATAATCAAAGGCCTATTTCAACAAATTTTAAAAATGCTCATTATATCATTTTGTATATTTTCTTTTCACTTATCCTTCTTATCTTATGCCTCTCTATCGATTCCTATGCCACCACCGGATAATCCTTATTCTATCTAAAAAACTTTACAATATTCCTAAATAGGAAGCAAGTTTAAGAGAGAACAATTTTTTTTTTGTAGTTCATCGTTCTATTACATTCTTGCTGGCACCAATTCAGGTTTATTTTTTAATTTAATTTATAATCGTTCTTATGCATTTTAGATTTTAAAAAAATGGTTGAATTTTTCTGTTTTCTTGCTATATGGTGCCATCATTGATTTTTTTTAAATGAAATTTTTTTATTTAATTTATAATTGTTCTTATGCATTGAGTTTTCTATGATTTATAATTGTTCTTATGCATTATAGGGTGTCCTTCCAAAAGCAAGTGCTACAATTTCAGTGGCTCCGTTTTGTTTTTTTTTTTTTCCTTTTCATTTTTTATGGCACCCAACGCTTTTTCGGTCACGGTTTCTTCTTCATTTGAGTTAAATAATCAACTAATTTTACTTTTAAGTTTTCACCTTCTTTACTCCCTTCTTGTATTTTATCATGCATTTCTAAATGTGTTTCTTTTATTATTATTATTATTTTCATATTTTGTCTTATGCTCTGGATAGTGAATAGTTTCTTCTTTTTTTTTGTCTTTTTTTTTTATCAGTGTCCATGCTATATTGTGTAAAGTTGTGGTTAATTGTTTCGAGAATCTTATATAAATTTTATTTTGATTAGGTTAATGGTTGCTATTGGCTGATATGCAATCCTCTATTGCAATTTTTTTTACTGTTATTCTATGAACCTATAAACTAATTCATTTTTTTATTTAATAAAAAATATAGGTTCTCAAACAACCTCCAATCAATAATCAAATTTTTTACCAAATCTCCAATCATATTCTATACAAAATCTTTAATTTTCAAATTGTTTACCAAATAATAATAAGATTTTTTGTTTTAATATTTTTAGTACCTTATTTTAATTTTATTCAAATATAAATATATATATATATATATATATATATAAGTTACAGTATTGTTACAAGTTTGATGAAGCAAAATAGGTGATTTTAATTATATTTTTTCTTACATTTTGTTTGTGCCTAAATCCGAATAACATTTGTTCATTATAATTTTATATAACAATTTCTTAAAAATATTTTATCATATAATTGAAAATAAAGTAAGTAAATTATTTTTTGGAATAACAAAATAGAATTTTTTTAAATTTAAACTATAATAAATTTTAAATAATTATCTTATAACAATTTAGATATTGAGTATCAATAAAAAAATAATTAAAATGGTATGTCCATTTTCGTCATTATAATTAAATCACAACAATTTCATCTGAATTTACCAAAACACTATAACCTGCTTTTTCAGGCTTGAAATTGAAATTTACCGAACACTAATTTGCCAGCAATTATTTTAAAAGCTACAACAATTCCAAACGAAGCCTAAATTTGTGTCTTCAATTTGATCCATGCTAAAATTTAATTTTAAAATTATAAGATATATTTTTTATTACATTAATAAAAAAAAAAGGAAGAAAAAAACTACAATATAACATTCTATTTATGACTAATATAATTTTAAATGGAAATCATAAAATGCTTTAGTACATTGATTATAATTTGTGTAGAATAGTAATTATCTTTTAAGGGAAAATGGAGAGCATCTACGTAAATAAAACTTATTTTAAAACTTAATTTGCACAACATAAAAAAGAAAAAAAAAACAATATAACATTCCATAAAAAAGAGAGAGAGAAGGAAAGAAAATGAAAATATGGCAATGTCTATGTTAATTTCATCATGGTAGCATATGAATATTGGTCCAAAGAAATCATTTCATGAGTCAACTTGAATATAGTTCAACTAGTTAAGATATATACTCTCGATCAAGAGGTTAGAGATTTGAATCTTCTCATCCCAACGTGTTGTTTGTTAAACTCTAAAAAAAAGAAAATCATTCCATGGAATTGTATCATGAATTTCATGATACTTTGCAAATCCGTTTATTCATGAGATGATTTTGAATTTACCTAATTAAAACACAAATAAGTTTAAAAACATATGTATATCTTAAAAAATAAGTTTTTAAAATAATATTTAAAAAAAAATCTTACTTTCTAAACTAGAGATTCAGAAAAATTATTAGAAAAAGTTGCTACAATGTGACTAATAGTTTTACACATTCAATATATGAGAGATAAATTATAAAATGTAATTCAAATTTCGAATTTGTATCTAATGGTATCAGAAGACAGTCATATTGTAGCAGCTTCACTCAATAACTTTTTAGTAATTTGGTAGAAGAAAAATGAAATATTGCTTAAAAATTATATATATATATATATATATTTATTGGAAACCATTAGTTAACTTTTTATATTTTATAAGTATGGAATTAGCTCTTATGTATTTAAAAAGAAAAAAAGAAAGAAATATTCTATATGTTAATTTGGCCATTAAACCATTAAAAGGAATTAGCTATTGAAAACAATTATTGAGTTTTCAACCTTATCCAAAAAAAAATAAAAGAAGGAAAAGATTACGAAAAAGCAGAAATGAAAACGACGTCGCCTGAGAGATTCGAACTCTCGCGGGGAAACCCCATGTACTTAGCAGGCACACGCCTTAACCACTCGGCCAAAGCGACGGTTGATGACAGCTGTCACAGCAGAATTAATAAATAGCTTTATGAAATTGGCAATGGCCATATAATTTCTTGGGCTAGCAAGTGTCCCCCCAAATGGATAACCCAAGCTGAGGTGGCGCCACGTATGCTTACCTATTTTTGTTTATATCAAATTACTATGTAATAAATTCATAATGCAATTTATCACGTCTTGTTTTTTTAGAAATCTCATTCTCACTTATTAAATATAATTTGATGTTTATCTAAACGTGTTAGACTTACTAATATATTAGGCGGATAACCATTTGGTTTTTAATTTTTAATTTTTAATTTTTGAAAATTAAGCCTATAAATACTACTTTCATCTATGGGGTTCATTGTTTTGTTATCTATTTTTCATATATGTTTTCAAAAATCAAGCAAAGTTTTTTTAAATTAAAGAAATTAATTTTTAAAAACTTGTTTTTGTGTTTTGGAATTTGGCTAAGAACTCAAATATATTCTTAAGAAATATGAAATTTATTGTAGAGAAATGATGGAAAAACAAACACAATTTTCAAAAACCAAAAACTAAATGGATATCGAACGAGTATTAATAATATTCTTCATAGATTGTAAGGTTCAATTAGCATATCTTCATTTGAATTTGTAATTTTTTTTAGTAGGACCATTTAATTTTCAGACAAAACATCCCGAAAGATTTTATGCATGGTTACTATATATATATATATAGTTCAATAACATCTGAGGGTGGGAGGATTCAAATATTTGATCTCTTAATCAAGGGTACATGTCAATTACCCCTGAGCTATGCTCATTTTGACACTTAATGATCAATAAGGGCCATAGGAATAATAAAAGGCTTACAGGGAATGTGTTCAATCCATGATGCCCACGTACCTAGGATTTAACATTCAACGAGTTTTCTTGACAACTAAATGTAGTAGGGTCAACAATTGTCATGTGAGATTAGTTGAGGTGCACAGAAGCTGGCCCAAAGACTCATGGATGTCAAAAAAAAAAAGTAAACCAAGAGTCAAGGTGAATCGCCATTATATCATAGAAAAATCAATGAAGTTAATATTAATAGTAAGAAATTTAAACTATTGAAAAATTTTGAAATGCTTATTTGTTAATTTAAATATTTTTTTTATAATTTTTTTAGAACTATCCATTGATTTCGACATTTTATTGATATTTTTATCAACGTTTCTGTCAAAGTGAGACTTCGACATTTCCATCACATCGATTTAAATCCTCGCATTTAACTAAATACCCTCCAAGAGTTGTTTGTATCATGTAGTTTTCACGCGCTTAAACTTATGAAGTCTAGGTTTGGAAATTAAGCTTGACACTAAGGGTGAATTTGATATGCTTACTAGTTCAAACACTTTTTGTGTTAGGAAAAATAAAAAAACTCTTTTCATTCAAGTGATTTTAATTTAAAGACTTGTATGTTTGGTTACATTTTTGAAATGTAATCACAACTTTGTTTGATTGCACAATGTGATTCTACACATGTCAACTTACCATAAAGAGAAGAGGATAAAAGAAGAAGCTTTAAATTTGATGACTATTTTGTAATTTCAACATTCTTTTAGTTGTTTTTTTTATGTGGATTTTAGAATTATTTATATGAAGAGTTTTTTTTAAGTGATTGACTAAGATTACTTTAGAATCATTTTTTTAAAAACTGATTATTGAGAAAATGATCATTAACGAATCTAATTGCTTTAAAAGTGATAACTTTTTATTGCCAAACACTCTAAAAAAATTTAAAATATTTTTTGTTCTTTGTAATTACCTACAAAGTTAATCCAAAAACACTCTATTTAACATGTTTATGATATAAATAGGCAATTTGAAAGCTTAATTTTTTTTTTAATCAAAATCAACGCACATCTAAAAAGTTTATAAATCAAAATAGAGTTCAAATCCAAAATAAATATAAGCTCAATTTCTTAACTTCACGTTATACAAATTTAACCCGTCACGAAGTAAACATCTCCCAATAACGTAATATTCGTACCACCCACGTGGGAATTAGAATTTAGGCACGAGACCTTCTTGGAAAGAAGAAAAGAAAAGTGGTAAAATAAATTAATTTATTTCCCAAAAAAAGAAAATTATTGTTTAATTGACTTCTACTATAACACGCACGTGGCTTTCTAATAATTTTATTATTTTAATACCAAATCAATTAACGGCTTTTCTTTTTTGAGAAATAAATTAATTAACTGTTTTTATAGTCGAATGTTACTTTTCCAAATTAATGGATATTCTGACCAAACCAAACACGCTTCTAAATTCTAATTCAATTGTAGAGTTTGACCCAATCCTTTCCTTGTGAGATTTGTATTTATCTTATAACATTTATTACGTCATATTATAATAAATTTTTTTTTGAAGAATGAAAATGGTTTAAATTCTCATATTATATCTCGCCTTTTATTTTTAAATATCTTATTTTAAAATATACCAACGAAATTACATGTTTAATCTCTTCTCATTTGTCAACTTTTTTCTTTTAATTAGATAATTAGATGACTCATCATTGGCTTTGTACTATTTTTAAGATTAATAATCTATCACTGATTCAAATTTTGTAAATTATAAAAGGTCATGTCTTTTGAAAGTATGTTGATTTTTAAATTTGTTAATGGATTTGTTCAATTCATTAAATTAAGAAATGAGGTATGTTCAACTTAATTAATAAATTTACTTTAATTTCTTATCATGAAATATTCATAAAATATTTTGACAAACTAATATACATACATATATTCTTTTTTGAAAACTGCGTAATGTTTAGTGACATTTAAAATTTTGAGTCAGAAAATTCATTAAAAAAAAGACTTGATTGAAACATACACCAAAGGCCAAATAATATAATATTCTTTATCCTTAGGTAAATTTTCTTTTAAGATAATAGAATAATGTTTTAGTTATTATTGCTAAATTAGAAATTTAATTTTTGGACTTTACGTCCGCTCCTTTAACTTTAAAATTTTAAATTATATCTTGTATCAATTTTGTATCAATAATAGCTCAATTTATTTCATCAATTTTTTTTTTAGTACAAATAGGGGTTGGGGGATTTAAACCACAGACCTCGTGGTCGTTAACACATTCGATATGTCAATTGAGCTATGCTCTCTTTGGCCAATTTATTTCATCAATTTAAATAGTAATTAATCCATCTATCAAATTGAAAATACAATTCTCTAAATTCTAAACTCCCCTCATTAACTCGTTCGCATGCCCCAAATCAATGAACTAAAATGCCCCAAATTAATTATTTAATTGCCACATTATACCACACGGTATGAAAAAACTCTTACAAAAAAAGAAATATACAGTACTAGGTTTACATATTGAAAAATGTCTATAACAAAATAATAACCTAATACACCAAAATAAAATCTCTTAAAAAACGGGGATTTACAACACAAAATATTCAACTAATGAGCTATCTTAACAAGGGTAAAGATTCCAACATCTAATTTTTTGGTCATTGATATAATGTCTTAACCATCTACTCAAATTGTAATTAAATATCTTTTAAAAGTTAGGCTAAATAAACATGAGACTAAATTTGTAATTTAATGGGTGACGGCATGCATCTTGAATTATAATATTAATAAACCTAAATTTTGAAGATATCAAATTAAAAACCCCCAAAATTTTATCCAAAAGGCCTGGAACCTTCCTCGCATCTCCGTCAAGCTCTGTGTTCCAAACATGGCGGCCGTGGTCAAAGAACCTCCGCCAATACCTTTCCCTCTCTATAAAACCACCTCAAACCTCCATTTTCTTCATCCAATTTCAATCCGTTCTTCTTCTTCTTCCTTCAGCGACTCCAAATTCCACCACCTCCATCTCAGATTCAGCCTCGAATCTCCATCATGCTGCCGATTTTGGAAATCGACGCCGGCGAGATCTTCGTCAAAATCGCCATGTTCGTCTTAGTTCAAGTTCTTGTCTATTTGATCCTCTCGAAATCGTCCAATCTGTTCACCAAGGACGAGAAATTGAGATCTCTCAGCTTTAAACCGGCGAGATCCGTCAGTATTCGCCGGTTTCTGGCGGTTCTTTCCGACATGCCTCCCGGCGGCGAGCTTTCTCCGTCGTCAAGAGTTCCGACTCCGTCGTCTGTTCGCCGGGGACGTTCCGATGACGGCGGCAGGTTGTAGAGAATCGAATCGGATCGAATTGAATCGAGTCCGATTGGGTAGCTATGTAAAGTGAAAAAGTAAGTAGTGGTAATTTATGTAATTTGTGAGCATAGAGGGTTGGTTTTGTGATTTGAGATGATTTGTATCTGTTATTTGAATGATTCTTTTGTTCTTTGGTAATGGAAGTTATTGGTTTGGTGCATTTATAAAATATTTTCGGTTTTTTTAGTAAAACTAATGTGTGGATGAGAATTTGAACTTTTTTTTTTGTAATGATAGACGAACTAAAAGATAACGTTGTATTTAAACATATCAAATCCGACTTAAACAAGAGTGAGACCTCTCTTCCATCACATTGACGACCCATTCAACAAAGAAAAAAGAGCGAAATTAGACAAATTACTCCTGAATTTTTTGGTAGATTTCAATTATGCCCTTAGTCTTTGAAAAGTTTCATTTTGACGTGACAATTAATGTATAAAAATTAGAAAATATATAACTATATAGAAAATTAAGATTATTATTACCATTTTATCTCAAAAGATATCGTTAAAATTGTTATGAAGAACAAAGGTGAGAATAGAAGCAAGTTAAAATTGGCCTGGACAGGGGCATGTCGAGCTTAATCGATCGGCGTGGTCCAACCAAACCACTCCCAGGGTCCATTTGGATACTAGGAGAAAGACTATTGAGCCAAAGGCCCAATAGCCCACTGCTCGCTATGCTTTGCTACAACACCCAAGTGCACGTGATCAGAGTAATAAAGAAACTGGAAGTATTCCAGAGTATCGTACCCAAGGGAACGGGATTTAACAAAATTTACTTAGAATAACACAAAATTGCTTGCAAAACACAATTGGGGTTACCGAAAATTCAAAATATAAGAGTTTGGTTTTTTTAACAAGAGTGAATGAAAATTCAATGAGTTAAAAATAGGGATTCAAGTGATTCAAGCACCTTTGAAAAAATGCGATTCAATTTGCAATTGCAATCATAGTTAACATGTGAGAACTAAGTAAACCGAGTTCAACTCCTATTCAATTTTGATTCAAAATCTTTAGGAGACTAAGTGATTAAACCTATATGTCTATAGCTAATCTAACTTAGATACTTTCGCACACAACTCTAGTGGTTTTGGAGTCTCGCCCTATGTCTAGGGTCGATGTTCAGGACTTATTTCTAAGACTTTTCCTCCATTGCTTTTGTGACATCGGCTTTCCCTTAACTCTTTCGATATTAAGTTCAAGCTTGATGAGCAATCACTAGTTCGCCGACTAGGTTTACCCAAATCTAAATTCAACAAAAGCAAACAAAGTTTACATGTTAACTAGATTGCTTATGCTTTAGAGCTTTACATTTTTCCTTAGAGCATTCACCAACTTGAACCCCTAAAGAAAATTTAGCTCATTGTGGAGAAAATGAAAATCCAAAATTTACTTTGTGTAAAATTCATAATTAATACAATAAAATAAAGAAATTAATCTTAAGGCAACCAATGGTAATTACTAATTTTCGAAAACCTACAAGGAAATAATGATACTAAAGTTTCTAAATTTAAACCAAAATTACAGTAAACATGCGCTAAACATTCCAATCACTAAAAACCCATAAATAGACAAGCTTGAATATTGAAGAACAAAACAAAAATACATGGAAATGAGAGATAACGTTTAAAGACACACGGCTTGAATATTGAAGAGTAATAAACTTGCTGCCACTGCTCGAGATAACGAAAAAAAAATCAGAAGAAAGAAACCCAAAAAAGAACAGAACATAAAACCCATAAAAAAAACCATCCAAAAGCAAATGAATAACAACTGAAAATTACAGAGCAAACATCCGAAAAACAGTCTGAAAAACTGGTCTAAATACCCATCCAAAAGCAAATGAATCTTAACCTCCTCGAACTTTCGTTGAGGAGGGACCAAAGTCAAAAATTACAGAGCAAAAGATGAAGAGAAAACTGCTGTAAATGACAGAAAAACGTGAGTATAGACTGTGGGCGAGTAGCAGAAAAATCCAGCCACCATTTGCTTCGTTTTCCACCATTTTTATAGGCATTGAAGGCTAGGGTTTCCATATAAATCATCCTCAATCCATGGGCTAACTTCTAGGAATCAAATCGGGATGAGAATCTTCCAAAATCGTGCAGAACATCCATCATTTGCGTGATTTCCGTCATTTTTGCACTTGATTTGTAAGTCCAGAGAATGCAATTTGTATTGCAATTGCATTCTTCTTCCTTGTTCTTCACCTTACATTGCAAATGGGAATGCAATTGCATTCCCTTTTGCAAAGTCTTCACTTCTTCAAATCTGCACAAAAACTCAACTTAAGCTAACTTTCTTACATCTTTTCACTTAATTTCTTCTTTTATCATATTCCAACAAGCTTGCATGAATTTATTTAAAAATGTTATTTTTAGCTTGCTCGGTAATCAATAAAGCATGCAAAAATGGCAAGAACAACTTAGTTTTAGGGTTAAATAATCCTCATAAATGAGAATTATCACCCACCTCGATCCAAGTCGAGGTTAAGGTGGGCCAAGCCCTCGATTTAGGCTCATTTGGACAGGCCACAGCCCAATAGACCACTTTGGGTCCAATTCAATTCTCTCTTGGTCTAATTCCTAAATGAAAACAAAAAACCCTAGGTTAAACCCCCATATAACTAGACAATTATAACTTTATTGGAGGTAACTTTATTCTCCTTCTCTAAACCTAAGCTTGTTACGCCACACTGGTGTGCAGTTTCTATTCTTTTACAAGTAGCCTCTTCCTAGGTCGTCTCTTCCTAGTTGTATCTTCCTCAGGTTGCCTCTCCCCAAGTCACCTCTTTCGCCCCATCAAACAAATTGTACTGTTGAAACATGTCAGGTGAGATTTCTCCTAACCAGATTTTGACATCAACACAAAAATCATTTGTACATAATCAATTTTTGCACATTAGCCACCACGTCAATTTACGTGAAAAATGTTGTAAATGATGTCATGTATGTCTTTTGATCTTTATAAATTGGTCATTGCATTAATTTCCATCTAATTTTAACAAAAAAAAAACTAGGGTATTTTTTAGAACAAATTTCAAAATTCAATAGTAAAATGGAGTTTTTCAAAGTCTAGAGGTATAATTAAAACTTACCCAAAGTTCAGGAGTATCTTGTGTAATTTAACCAAAGAAAGAGTAGATGCCTTAATCATGGAAGAATACTCATGTTGGCAAAATATTTTTAGTTTAGGGTAAAATATAATGTTGTTCCATGAGATTCGAACATAGGTTCTATTTAGTTCTCTCTATTTTCAAAACTAACACTTTTAGTTTTGTAATATTTAAATTTAGCTTCTATTTAGTCATTGAAATTTCAAAATTGACATGCTTGATCCTCAAGGTTTGAATTTGATTTCTAATTGGTCTTTAAAGTTTGAAATTGATTTCTACTTAGTTGTTGAAGTTTGGAATTGGTTTCTAATAATAAGTTCTTGAGTATAAAAAATAGAAAGTTAAAATATCATTTAGTCCATGTACTTTAAGTTTTATTCTATTTTAGTCCATGTATTTTCAAATATCAAATTTTAGTCATTGTACTTTCAATAAATCTTAAAATTGGTCCCTACATATTGTTAGTTTATTGTTAACTTTTCTATTAAAAAAAAAATCTCCATTAGCCTTCATTCTATACATTTTGAAAATATGTTCACACTGTGTCTTTTTTTGCATGAAAATTATCATTATTATTTAACCAATTTCGATAAAAATTAACTTCAAAGTAACGGTAGAAACTAATTTTGAGCTTTATTGAAAGTACAAGAACTAAAATCAAACATTTGAAAGTACAATGACTAAAATGGAATAAAATTCAAAGTATAGGGACAAAAATGATATTTTACCCAAAATAAAAAATATAAACAAAAAATAAACATATTTAAAAACTACATATTATTAAAGTCTAGTTAACATATGCTAACTGTCACGTCATTATTTCTTTATATCAACTAACATCAACTCAATTAGAGATTATTTAGAAGCCAATATCAAACTTCAAAGACTAATTAGAAATTAAATCCGAAATTTGGAGACCCAACATGTCACTTTTGAAAACTCATAGATGAAATAGAAACTCAATTCAAATTTTAAAAACCAAAAGTATATTTCCAAATTTTTTATATATTGATTCCTTGCAAAAATATAAAGTAAAATTACAAAATGGTTACGCATGGAACTTTAGTCAACTCGACCATTTCTTCCTTTTTATCTACTTCGAATCTCTTTGATAATTTGTGCCAATAGAGAGAGAGAATCTATTAGATAAAAAATTCGAAAATTGAGAGTGGAAATTTTGAATCTTTATGCTTAATTAGGGACCAATAAGGAATGTTTGAAATTTCAAAATTCTTATTTTCTACGTCTTCGACATGGAAAAGAAAAGGATGAATTACCAAAGATACTCTTATATTTTTTTTTTTTACGTGTGAATAATTTTTATATACATATATATTTTTTGGAGTATCTTTACCGTTTAAAGAAATTTTTTTTTTATCTTTATATTGTCAACTTTATTGTTAATTTAATAGAAAAATTGAGATGAGAGGTGTAAAAAAGTGTAGAACGATTTAATTTTTAATGCGTTACAGTAGTTTAGGCGTATAAAAGTAATAAATATAAAGACAAATGGCACTTTGTGCACTAAATTAAGTCCAGTAAATTTGATTTTTTTGTACTAAAAAAAAGTTTGATTTTTTTTTTCTTTGGTGCTAAAATAATTTAAAGTATATATTTAGTGCACAAAATATTAATTTATGTTGGAAAAATTATAAATAACAGAGGAAAATGGAGTAAATGTTGAGATAAATATTGAGAAACAAACATGTAAACAATTAGGTTGAGGCGCGGGTATCTTGCTCTCTTTAAGGAGATTCAAGCCCTCTACGGTGTATATTTATTTATCAACCACCGGTGCAACAATTATTCTCTGACTTGTCCCCTCAAAGATACAACAATCTAACTGAAACATTGTGTAACTCAAACTACTATGCACTATGAGGCTGAGCTCAAAGCTCCACAACAAAGAACACTTCTCTTTTGGTCAATTGCTCTCTTAAAAGAGCAAAGTAGAAAAATATGAGATAGTAGAAAGAAGAGAAGATTGGAAAATGTTATGTGTAGAAAGTGTTTGTGAGAGAGGTGTTATATGAATTTAAGAATTTAATACAAAAATAAGTAATTGAATAGTAAAATTTTTAACCTCTCTTCAAATAGAGAACCAAAAACTTTCTTCTCTTTATTATATGAAACTCTCTCATTTAAAAAGTAAAAAATTCATAATAAATAATAAATATTAAAATGTTACAACAATTTATAAAGTAGTGCATACCATGTAATTTCTAGTATAAAATAAATAAAGTGAATTGGAAAATAAGTATTTATTGTTGAACCTGAAGATTTTAAAAAAATATTATCCAAAAATCACTTAACCAACTATGACAAATACATTCTAAGTCTACACTTTTTATCATCCAAAGTATGTTTGTATTAATTGGTGCCCCATTTTGAAGGTCTTTCTACCGATTTGTCAACCACTCTCTCATACATGTCTCAAAAAAGCATGGTGCTAATTTTGAAAAAAGAATGAATTTTGCCATTAAATGTTCAACAAATAAATAAGATGATTTTGGATATATAAATTAATGTACCAATGTGAACATGTAGCAAAATCATATATATTAGTTAAGGTAAAAAAAATACATACATACATACATACATATATATGTGTGTGTGTGTTCACACGATATTTCAATAAAGAAACAACACATGTGTAAACAAAATTTGTATTGTATTGATTTGTGTATAATGAAGTACAATCTCTAATATATGGTCCTCTGATTCGTTCTCTCGTATGTATGCTTGACTCGAGGGCTGAAACTCTTGTTCTCAAGGTTGAATCGTCAACTTTGAACTTGTGGAAAGTCTTCAGCTTGTAGCTTGTTGAAGGTCTTCAGCTTATTGATCTTCTTAGATGATCGGCCTCTGACTTGTTGATCGTTGAATGATCGGCCTCTAACTTGTTGATCGTCTTGGATGATCGGCCTCTGGCTTGTTGATCTTCTTGGATCGTTCTTGATCTTCAAGAAATGTTCTATGTTCAGCCAGTATTTAATCTTCAGGAGCTTCTAGAGACTTCACAGCTTTGTTTCTGAATTCTCTATGAGCTTCTTCAATTCTGACCTTTTGAAATGAAGAAGGAAGCTCTTTATTTATAGAGTTCCTCAAGGGCTCCAGGTGGGTTTGGGCTTGTTGGAATGGGCCCAATTGATTTTGGGTCAGCCATTTGGATTGGGCCTAGTTGACTTTAGGCCAACCTTTTTGGATTGGGCCTGGTTGACTGACACACCCCACCCCAAATTACCCTAACCAACCTGGGATGTGGCATGCCGACATTTGATCCCTACTAAACTATGGAATCCAATGTTAATCTTTGCAAAATAAATCTTAGTTTTGAAAATCACAAGTGGCTAGCCAAAACTTTGTTAACACCAAATTATATAAAAATTTCGGCAGAGTTTCCCCTGAAAACTGAGTAAAACACACCTGAAAGAAATATATACACTCCAAAATTAACATGTTCAAACTCCAACCACCATTTCAGAAATTTAGCACAATCCCACGAACTTAAAAGTAGATAGACATGTGGGTTTCAAATTACAAACCAATGGAAATCCCAAAATGGTGCTAAGTTATTCAAAACGTACTAGCCACATTAGTTACAAAAGAAGCATTTGTATTTATGTACATACAAAATGGTATGCAAAATATCAAGTCCAGTGGCAGATATCGACTTCTGTAGGCTTGTTAGAAACTCAGTCGCTACCTGGAGGAAAAATTTAAGAAGAAAGAATGAGCTGATAGAGCCCAGTGAGTGGTAAGTTACTAGGAAAAAAAATAATAACCTCTCGACATAAAACTTTTATATTAAACAGGAAAATTCAAAGTTCCATAAAACTTTATATATTACGCACAGTCTGAATACACAAGATAAGTAAAACGTCACAAAGTTTTGCAACAATAACTTTTAAAATAAAGCACAAAATAATAGACCAATAAACTCATCACCAAACTTGTACCCAAATCCATGTCATACTATGCATCGAGTAATCTCCAGATACATAACATAGCAAATTTATGTCATACGTGCACGTAGAGCAATCTCTAACATCTGTAATGCCTCAGGTCCAGGATTTGGACCAGGATTCGGAATCCGGATTTGGCACCTAATGGCCCCGGCATTCCCCTGCATCCCCTGCGGCCTTGGCACACTAGCATACTATAGAAACACATTCTTATAGCATATGGGTAATAACCATGGGTACAATTCTAGTGGTTTGAAAACAATTTCTATATAATAATCATCATAAGTTCTCAAACCCCACACATTCTCAAATTGTGGTTTCATAACTTTAAGCCATAAGTCAAAGATCAACTAAAATCATGATTCAAAAATCAAGTCATTTCTAAAACTCACAAATACTTGATTTCACTTCAAATAATTGAACTTTTTGCCAATTGGCTACAATCTAGAGATTTTCATAAACTCACCTTTCATAAGCTTAATAAATTCAAATAATTAAATCATTGTAGCTAAACTTCAATAAACACAAATCTCTTCAAATTCAAATATGCTAAATCATGATTTCAATTTAGTGATCATATGTCACTTTCTTATCAAATTAGCAAATCATCAATCTTAATAATAAACAATTTGTGGAATACACATAATTTCCTCCAAATTTTCAAATAACTAAATCTTTTGCATTAATATTAATTTCAATTGATTTCAAATCTCATAAAATCTCATCAATTACTAAAATAATTGAAATACTTTATAAAATAACCACTCACAACTACTACGAACGAGGTTTGTTCAGGTTGTAAATGGTTCCAATCTCCGCTTGCCCTGAAATCATACATTGTCAACATATTACTAACCTCTTAATGCCAAAATTAAAGTGTAACAACACTAAATTATCCAAGCCTTTATATTTCTCACTAACCCAAGAATTTACCATTCTTTTCCTCATCTTACTCTTCTAATTATTAAGAAATTGAGACAATAACCCAAAATAAAGTTTCCAATAACTTCATTGTAATCCCTCTCCATAAGAAATATCATTCTTTTCATTTCTTCTTCTCCATGAATATATTCTTTGGTTTTCTTTCCCTAAAAAGTTTGCAATTTCTACATACAACTAATCCCCTTCAATCCATACTTTGATAAAACTCATGACTTTCATCAAATTTCCTTCTTTTACTCAATCATCACCATCATCTTTGTTTTCAAGCTAGTTTATGGAGTTTCCAACTAAAGGAAGAAAACCCACAAGGAAACCCACCAAAATAGGTTCTATAACTCATGAGAAACCTTAATCAAAAGTTAGAAAACTTACCAAAAGCTTCAATCCAAGGTTGTGAGATCCCTTTCTTGAATTTTCACACTCCAAAATGGCCCAAAATCAAGAAATCATCTCCTCACTTTCTTCCTCTTCCTCTCTTACGAAATAGCTTCTCCAACAAAAGCCCTCATTTTGTTTTATTAAACAATAAATAATAAAGCACATGTTTTATATAATAAATAAATATATTTATCCCACTTTCTCTTTTTCTTTTTTCTTTTTTTTTTTTTTAATTTTCATTATTTAATTAATAAAAAAGAAACCAAATCCTTATCTTCCAACCAAAACCATAAATATCCAATATTTACTTTCTTAATTTTCATACTTTCCTATTATATACAATTTTTTCCCAAAATGTAGAAATAGGTGTAACATTGACTTTGGGTCTAGCCATTTGGATTGGGTCTGGTTGACTTTGGGCCATCCTTTTAGACTGGGCTTGGTTGACTTTAAGTCTAACCTTTTGGACTGGGCCTGAACTTTAGGTTAGCCCTTTAAGACTGGGTTTGGACTTTGCTGATTAGGGTCTTCAATTCGGACTTTTGTCTTCCATATTTCAAATAACTCAATTGTGTACTTGGATTTGGCATAATTTGATTTAGGAATTTTTACAAATTTAATTAATCTCTAATTAAATATAATTTCGTCATCAATGTTGGGTAATGACGTGGCAATTTTGGGTTGGTCGAAATTTCTATTCCAACAATATGAAGTTAGATATTATTTATATATGTTTATGGTATAAAATGAAAGAAAAAAAAAAAGAGGAAAAAAACGTAGGAGCTAACGAAATTAAGTAAATTTTAAAAATGAAGAAAAAAAATACCTGATTAAAATTAGGAGGAGATGACTATTTTTAAAGCTCTAAAAAATATTTATTATTCATCTATGTTTTTGGTATAAAATGCAAGAAAAAAAGAAAAAAACTGTGGAGGCCAACAAAATTTTAAAAAAATAAAGAAAGAGAGATACTTGATGAAAGAAATTTAGACCTAAAAAAAATAGTTATTATTTATCTTTGTTTTGGCAAAAAAGAGAGAGAGAAAAACGTGGGAGCTAATGAAAGTAAAAAAAATAAAATAAAATAAAAAAAAGGAAGAAGGAGAGATACTTGATTAAAAATGGGAGGAGATGACTACTTTTAAACTTGTAAAAAATAGTTATTATTCATATTTGTTTTTTTTTTTTTGTATAAAATGCAAGAAAATAAAGAAAAAAAAACATGGAGGCTAACAAAATTTTAAAAAAATAAAGAAAGAGACTTGATGAAAAAACTTTTAGACTTTAAAAAAATTAGTTATTATTTGTCTTTGTTTTTGGTATAAAATGTAGAAAAAAAAGAGAAAAAAAAAACGTTGGGGCTAACGAAATTAAAAAAAAAAAAAGAAAAAGAAAAAAAGAGAGAGAGACACCTGACGAAAAATTAGAGGGAATGGCTACTTTAAATTTGATTTGATTTTGAATCAAACCACATCTTCAATTGAATGCTTATCAAATTAAGAATTTTGATTAAATTCATTTTGAATCAAATTATTATAACATTCAACCAACTAAACCCTAAATTTCCTTTAAAAAAAAAAACTAAACCCTAAATAAAAAAACAAACGAATATAAACGAATATGTTAAATTTGACTTTAATTATGTTTACAACAACTATACTTAATTTACTAAAAAAATAATTATACTTACTTGAACCTAAAAAAACTATTATACTTAATTGTATATATTTTTTACTTTAATTATACTTACAACAATTATATACTTAATTTATTCCAAAAGAAAACAATTATACTTACGATTATATAATCCATTAAAAAAATACGATTATACTTAATTGAATCTAAAAAAAATGATTAAACTCAACTAGTTAACAATTATGTCATTAAATATAAAAATGTGAACATGCTTAGCTGTAATAAAAATTTTAAAAAAATGAAGAAAGAGAGATACCTATAAAAAAAAAAATAGGGTTGAGGGGTTTTAGACTTGAAAAAAAAAAACGGAGATGTGCAATTTATAGTGAGAATTTAGATTCAAATTATAATTTGATTTAATTTTGAATCAAATTGCTTATCAAATTAAGAATTTTGATTCAAATTCATTTTGATTAATATTATTTCGTTATTGTTGTTTGAATTCAAAATTAAATCGAATATTCATCTTGAGTCAAATTATCAAATTGAAGTATGACTATTTGATTGATGTAATTAACTACAAGTTAAAGATGTATTTTAGTATTAAAAATGGTTTTTAGAAATCCATGCTAGATAGTTTCAAAATTAATGTATTTTAATAAAAATTTACAAAATTACAATATTAATTAAAAAAAAAAAAAAAACTCCGGTAAATTATAGGAAACCTATACCATCTTATGTATTTTAATGTACTTTTTGAATTACGATGGGACAGTTGGATCGTTTCTAATTCTTTGCTTTGTCCTCGTTTAAACAATAATTATTTTTTTTTTCTCATAACAAAATGAGTGAAATACATGTTAGGATAAATTCTTTCTTAAAAATTGTCTTTCCCCATTTTTATTTTATGGATGGTTTTTTAGAAAAATTGTTGAAGTTGTTCTTCATTTGAGAATCGTAAGTTCGTAATTAGATATATAATAATTGCTAACCCTTAAAAATTACTTCATCATAATTCTTAAAAAAAAATTCATAAAATCATTCTATAAAATAAGTGCATGTTTGGGAATGATTTTAGAAATAGTGATTTTAGCACAATTGATTTGTTTATAATTGATTAATTAAAAGTGATTTTCATATAATTATTTTAATGTTTGGTTCTACACTTTTAATAGTGATATTCATACAATAAAAAGTGATTTTTAATGATTAAGGGCATGTTTGGGAGTGATTTAGAACAATAGTTTTGAGCTAAGTGATTCAATTATAATTAATTTTATAAAAGTTTTAGTATAATTCATTTTAATTTTTGGTTCCACACTTGTAAAAGTGATTTAAATTTAATTAAAAGTATTTTTTTTAAATGATTAATGTTTGTTTTCAAAGGTGATTTTAGAATCATCAAATTACTAAAAAGAGTATTACATTTGAGATTAGAAATAATTAGAAGGTGGTAGATAAAAGTTATACAAAGAGAACTAAAAATTAAGAGAACAAAAGATATAAAACTAGAGAAAACTTTCAAAGAGAAAACACTGTTAGACATAGAGGGATAAAAATTTTAGAGAAAGTGAAAAAAAAATAAAAGAGAGAAAAATTTAATAGAGAAAGTGAAAATTTGAAGATGGAGAAATAAAATTCGAGAGATATACAAAAATTTTGGAGAGAATGATCAAAATTTTAGGAAGAAAAACTTAAATGAAGACAAAAAAGTTATGAGTTAGGGACAAAAAGTTCAAGAGTACAAAGGAAAAAAATTCAAGAACAAAAAGTTAGAGCAAGAGATAAAATATAAATTATAGAGAGAAGAACAAAAAAAAATCTAGAGGTAAAAAAGGTTAGAGAGAGCTACAACTATTGGAGAGAAAAAAAAGTGAGAAAAATGAATAAAAATTTTAAAAAGATAATAAAGAGAGACATTATAAAAACTTTAGAGAGAGAAAAAAATTGCATTATATAAACAATGACGAATAACCTCAATGGTAACAATTTTGAGAAAACACACTTTTTGATTGAAATTTATAATTTTTATAATAGATGATAGTTCTAACCGTCACCAAAGGTTAATTTTTTTTTTAAAATATGAAATAATAGTCATTTTAAAAACAAAATCACCCACAATCACTTGACAAAAATCACTTGAAAATCACCTCTAAAGTGATTGACATAATCAATTGAAGTGATTTTGGATACTTCCAAAATCACTTCCTCACAATTGCCGAATATCAAAATTTTGAAAGAAATGTGATTTTAGGTATGTCAAAAGTGATTTTAGTCATTCCAAAATCACTCTCAAACATAGCTTCACTTTTTAAATTTGTGTAGCTCTTTAGAAACTTGTTTGGACTATTCTATGAATGGTAATTTTTTGAACTGACTAAACCTTCTCCATGAAGCTAATCCTTCTATCTTCTTTATGGGCTATAATTGATTCATTACTTTAAGATCACATATATATCTCGATCCTTAAGCCACGACTCATATATAAATTCTTTAACATAAATCGATTAAATCTCAAATTAATTTCATTACTAAATGTTAAAATTCATTTACAATAAGTGGGAATGCCACAAAATATTAAATAATAATAATAATAATAATAAAAGGATCACAACACTTTGTGCTTTCGGTTTCGCTCTACCTCAAATTAATTTGATTCTCTTTTTAGATTAAAGAAAAAAAAAATACAAGTACAAGGTATAGAAACTAACGAGATCCTTTTGTGAAGAAGGTTATCAAAATAGAGAAAGGTTTGAAGAAATGTAGTATTGATTTAAAAAAATTTAAGGTTATATTATAAATGTGGTCTCTATAGTTTTGAGAAAATTACAATTTAGTTCCTATAGTTTTAAATGTAAGAATTAGTCCTTATATGATTTGATAAAACCATCATAAATAATATCTAGGATAAGGACTTTTAATTAGGGGTTTATCAAATCATAAGGGCTATTTATGAAATTTTATTAAACTATAAAAATGAAATTCTAACTTTTAAAATTCTAGGGAATTAAATTCTAACTTTCTCTAAATTATATGAACGAATTTTGTAATTTAACCCAAATTTTAGTATTGAATATTTGAGAATGAAGAGTGGAATATAGAAAGTTGTTTTGGTTTTGCAAAATAGGGCCCATATCTTGACCTTTTTAAACTAATATTTTATTGGGCCGACTACACAAATAGCCATTTTTTATTTCCTGTTTTGAAAAATGGCCAAGCGATCCAAGGTTTTTAAAAATGGCCAAATCATTATTCATAATTTTAAATATTAATTATTAAATGACCAGACTACCCCTAACAACTTCCATAACTAAGATTTCCTAATTATCATGTAATTATAATAAATTTAAAAACCAAATCTAAAATAAAACGGATTATCTAAACAACAAAAGATGTTAGGATTCATTATCTAAAATCTAAACAAAAATTCAAAAATTCTTAATGATAAATTAAAAAAAAAGATATAATATAGAAAAAAACACAACAATTAATAGTTGATTACGTAACAAAAAGATTAAAAAAAACTACTTAAAATAATATATTAAACAACCAATAAAATCACATGCAATCTGAAATATAGTTTAAACCCAAAATCAAAGCAAATCATCATTTACACATTTCCCCGTACAATACTAATTAAAATTGAAAACAACATTTGGAGATAGATTTACCTCATCGCAAATCGAATGAGTGATTCTAGGGTTTTTTCTTTTTTGCGTTTCTTCACACAATTTCAATCGAGTTTCAAAGCTTCAAAGCTCCTTAGATCATTGAACCCATCTCCTTCTTTGGCAAAGCTTGAAATCTCGTTTAGCAAGGTGATTCCTAGGCTTGTCCGGCAAAAAAGGTAAGAAATACTCACTATTTCTTCCTTTAAAACTCAAAATCTTGCCTCCATTGGGAAATCATGAAACTCAGGTATAAGAAAAGTAAGACCTTTGAGACCGAAGATTAAGGTATTTACAAAAAATAATTTAAAAATATTCTCCTATCTTTAGAGAATATACAAGGTAAAAATATATTAAAATATAAATAGATTATACTTTTTTATTCTATACTTTAAATTAGCTAGTTTGATATACCTAATGTACTGAGATTAAAAGATTTTGAATAAACATTTGAAGGTATGGTAAAAGGAACGATGCAAACTACATATTATGTTCATTACTCGTGTTATATTATGTAATGTTATCTTCTATTATTTAAAGTGTAATTCCATTACTCAATTTTTTACAAAATAACCAAATTTTATGTTAATTAATTTTGTTTTAAATGTTTAGATCAACCACAACATACAAAAGGATGCATCTAGTTGTCTAAAGCCAACTAGGATATATATTGATGCTTTACGTGGAACGTATAAATCAACTGATGACGCACATGACACATCCTGGACATATGGTCCTATATTCGACCTCCACCTCAGCCAGACAAAAAATTAATGAAAAAATTCAGGAAACTCAAGACTCTTTAAGAATTTCACTTTTGATCACAAAATTAGACTTTTGTTAAATATTTAGACTGAATTGCTTTTAGTATACTTTTGTTAAATTTATAGACTGAATCTTATAGTATTTTGGGATTATTGACAAGCTAGTTTATAATATGAATTGTTGTTGATAAATTTTGTGTCTTTAACTTATTTTGCTAGTTAATGTTTTGAAGTGATATAAACTTCTGAAAGTTTCCAACTTGTGAAACATACAATTTAAATAAGTAGTATATGTCAACCTAAAGTATTCAGAAAATACAAAGAATCTAAATTATAGAGCAACTATTACTATGAATTATATAAAAAATACAAAGTACTTCCTACAATTTTGAAATTTCAACATATAATAATAGTACACAACAAAAAATATAAACTATACAGTAGCTAGATCATGCATACATAGAAATACAAAAGCTGAATTGAGTTAAACAAAAGAACATGAAAATACAGTGTATTTAAATTATATAAAAATTACAAAGTACTTCCTATAAATTTGAATTTCAACATATAATATTAGTACACAACAAAAAATATAAATTATACAGTTGCTAGATCATGCATACATAGAAAGATAGAAGCTGGATTGAGTTAAGAAAAAAACATAGAAATACAATGTATTTGAATTATATAAAAATAACAAAGTACTCCCTATGAATTTGAAATTTCAACATATAATATTAGTATACAACAATGAATATAAATTACATAGTAACTAAATCATGCATACATAAAAAAACAAAAGCTGAATTGAGTTAGGAAGCAAAGTATGAGGAAATACTATGTATTTGTAAGAGATAAATAGAGAATTTTAGAAAGAATAAGTATACTGTAATTGTTCTTAGAATGATCCAAATTTTTACCTGCACTGTAATTAGAGGTAGTCGTATTTGAACAGTCTAATTCAGAAATTTTTGAATAATCAACAACAACATGAAGATTATTAGCAACATTCTTTGAAATAATAGAAAGGACCCACATAACATCCTTGTCCTCAGTAATTCTAATTATACTGGATTTATTCGAACCATACCTATAAATAGTCAACCGAGTAATAATTTGATGACTCGAAAGATGAAGTTTGTTACGAATACAATCAGTAAAATGCAGAAAACTAGAATCCAAACGAACTAATATATTAGCAACCTTAAAATTCTGGTATCGATTAGCTGCATCACAGATCCCGTCATACAATATACTTACGGATTGGAAAGACATCTGAACCTAAAAAAAATATATCAAGCTACAACCTGGAAAATAATGTAAAGAAGAAGAGGAAAACCAAAAACAGTGGAAAAAAGCATAAACAAACCTGAAAATTGGAAGGAAGAAACCGAAATACAAGTTAATGGAAGCGAAAAAAACAGAAAGTAAATATACGAAAAATAATAAAAGAAAGTAAATTAAACAATTTGTATGTCGATAAGGACTTAAAAATAAGAAAATCATATTAAAAAAATGAATCTTGTAAAATAAAATCTTTATAAATCTCGAATTTTAAACGATTTTAAATAGTTATAAAGATACTAGCTGCAATGTAAATATTTGAAATTTCAGTTTAGATACACCTTAAATAAAATAGGAGAGAATTATTTTTTTAAAAAAATCCAGAATGTGTAGATACATAGGGGCAAATCGGGCATTTTTAAAAGAGTACACCACATGTGAGGTGCACATGTGGCTATAATTAAAAAAAAAATGAAAATGGCCATTAACCAAAACTGCCAATTTTTTTGGGCTATATCTAGAATTATCCCTATTTTATTTTCAAAATTCTGATGGCTTTTCTGTAAACCCCACTTGCTATATATATTTATTGTTTGTTTGTGCTTGGTGGGCTCCAATTAGTTGACAATTTTGAAAATAAACTTAATATTGTAGATTTTTAATGTATTCTATTTTTGTAGGATTTTTTTTTTTTTTTGAGTTCCTAATTTTTTTAGGATATTAAAAACACATGGAAGAATCACACATATAAATATCAAAAGAGATCAGTGACTTCAAACCATCCGAACAATAGATATTTATGCAATTGAGTATATTTCGTATGTTTGGTCCTTCCACCTCTTATATTATTTAAAAATGTTTGACCAATAGATATTTATGCAATTTAATTGTGTAAAAACTTCTCATCCCTTTCCATCATTTCTTTTCTGTCTCTACAAGAGAAAATGATAGATTTCTCAAAGTATACCTAAATTAGTTTTAAATTTAAGATGACAACTGATCATTAATGTTCAAAATTGAGGATGTAAATTAACAATTTTGTTGACATATATCACATTAATTAAAAAGGGTGTGCATATGAAATGTCAACTTTTAGAAGGAAAAAACCACCAAAAAAAAAATCCTTACCTCTACTGAACTAAAAAAAAAAAAGAAAAATGAGAAACTATTTGAGAAGACTACAATATTTTTTGTTTTGATTAAATTATAAGTTTAGTTTTCAAACTTCAAATACATGTATGTCTATTTATCTCTAAACTTTAGGTTATATACTTTTTTTAACCATTTTTTTTTAAAATATTACAATTCAAAAGCAAGAGGTGAAATACTTGAACTTACTTTTAAAAGAAGCTACTAATACATTGACCAACTAAGTTATGCTAAGGTCAACCTCTTTCATCAATAATTGAATAGTTCCACCCTAAATAAAAGTAACAAACAAGATCATGATCAAAATTCAACTACTACATTCATAATTTGTCTAGAAAGAATTGCTCAATAAAAATCATTTCTTAGACAAACCCTTTATTTTAATTAGGTTAAAATACTATTTTGGTCCATGTATTTAGAGCTTTATTCTATTTTGGTCCATGTATTTTTAAATGTCCAATTTAAGTCTATGTACTTTCAATAAAGCTTAAAATTGATCTCTACTATTAGTTTATGGTTAATTTTTCTTAAAAAAAGTTAGTCTCTATTAATTTTTCCTTTATAAATTTGGAAAATATGTTTACATGGTGTCTTTTCTTGTATTAAAATTATTATTATTATTTAACTAATTTTATTGAAAGTATATTGACTAAAATTGGATATTTGAAAGTACAGTAACCAAAATGAAACAAAGTCTAAAGTACAGAGACCAAAATGATATTTTACCCTTCCAATTAAATCCATCTCATATAAGAATCCGCAATCATTTTGAGTGATAGAAAGTGCTAAATAATAATTTTTTCTAAAAAAAGTGCTTTTGGCATTTGCTTATAATTTAAGCTAGGTACTTTTTAACATGGATTATGCAAGAGAAAACACATTCTTACGAACCGATAGAAATTAAGGTCCTCTATTTAATAATCATTTAGTTTTTTTTTTTTATCATCATAGAGAAACGATAAAGACACAATTTAAAAAAATCATGAGTATCAAAAGAGCCTAAACTAACTGTTTAGAAAAGAAACTGATGAACAACAAAAACCCATTATCCATACAGATCAAAACAAAACACAACCCCAAATCCAAAAACATTCAGAAAAAGATCATCAAAGTTTATACAATTACCTAAAAAAAAAACCAAAATTCACCATCTTCTTCATCAGCAGCCAAAATCATTCCATTTCTTCCTCTTCCCCTTCATCTTCAGCCACAAAACAATCAACATGAACTCCAAATTCACAATCCGCACAGTAATACACCCAGCACCCATTTCCAAATCCTCCCTCACAAACACCGCAGCAAAAGCCCTTTCCCTTTGAACGGTACTGAAGCCGGAGCGGGTGGCCGTGGATTCTTCCCGCGACGATTTCCGGCAGGGCGGCGCAGTGGATGTGCAGATCGAACTGGCACCGGGGGCACCGGTAGATGAAGCCGGATCCCACGTCGCCGCAGCCGTCGCAGGCGAACTCGCCACCGGCGTACGGCGGAGCTCCGGCAAGGAGGAGGGGGTGTTTTGGGTGAGAGTGGTGGTGGATCTCCGGCGGGAGGGAAAAACAGAGTTCGTGGAGGTGGAACTCGCATTTGGGCTTTGTGCACTTGTAGGCGCTGCCGGAAAGTCCGAGCTCGCAGCCGGAGCAGATTGTTCCGTCGTCCTCCGCCATCGTCGCGGCGGTGAGTGGGTGGCGGTGGCTGAAATGTTGCTTCAGCATTTCTCTCTGGTTTTTGCTCTGTTTTTGCGTATTGAATTTGAAGTTATGATTTGATGAAGAAGGGATAAGGGAGGTTGAAGCGCATTAATGGGTTTTCAAAGTCAACGGAATTGGCAGTTTCCGGATTCATCGGTAAGATATAATTTTTTATTAAAAAAAATTCTTTTTTGCAAATTTATTACCATTTTTAATTCCATGATTGTATCTTCATTTTTTTTTTCTCTTTTGAGTTAAACACAATATTTGGAATTGATAAAATTCGAACATTTAACCTATCGATTATGACTTAACCAATTGATTTATGTTTACTTTCATTTAATTGTTTTGATGTATTTTTTAGAAAAAAAATGATGAAGTTTTGGTTTTTAGGTATAATATTTAAGGGTAGAGATATGAAAATATGATGTTTAGAATAAATGTATATTAGATGACTAAATTAGGATTTTTTTTATTGGGTTTGTTTGGTAAAAAATTAATTTGATTTATAAATTATGGTTTTATTTTGTTCCATTGAACTCTCTTATATTTGGATATTGTTGTAGGACCACTTGACGAATCTAAATATAATTTAGTGGATAAGGCATCCTACCTATTATAATATCTAAGGTTGAGTGTTCAATCATATACCTCCACATTTGTTGAACTAAAATGAAATTTTCGAGTCACGTCACAAGTCTTGACTTTTTCCATTTTAATGAAGTGGACAATTGTGGTCAGTGTCGTGCAATTGGGCATAAGTAGTCTGTTATCTTATCTAACTTAATAGAGATCAAATTAATCATGACCACATAGTATTGTGCAACTAGGACATTTGTAGCTCTACATAAATCTTACCATCTTTTTTTTTTTTTGAGCTCAACAACATTTAGGGGTGGGAGATTCGAACTTCTAATCTCTTGGTCGATGGTACATACCAATTACTGCTGAATTATGTTTACTTTGGCAAAATCTTACCATCTTAGCTTGTTGGATACCTTGTTGTTCATGACTATGTCCGTTCAGTTACGAAGTTTAAGAATTTGTGAACCACTCTCCACAACCCCGACCAATGAGTTTTTTCAAAGAAAATTAAGAGTACGTGTCTCAAGACCATGTCCTTTTAGCATCAAATGTTGTACAATTTTGAGCTAGCTCTAACTTAAGCTTGTCAATTATAAACCGTATAGACCTCTAATTGAAGTTAGTTTGATCTAATCCGGTTGAATAGTTTCTTGATCCTGAATATTTTTTTCTAACTCCTAACTCCTAACTACAAATTACTAATTTAATCTTTAGAGTTCCGTAAATCAATAGCAAACTCTAGGCGGATAACATTAGTCTTTTATAATCTTCATGGGCTCCCCCATAATAGGACAAGAAATCCTCATTTGAATTTCTCAAAAAAAAAAAAATCCTCATTTGTAAATAGAGTTAAAAAACCTTTCTTTCTTTCCTTTTTTATTTTTTTTCAAAGAATGAGATGGAGCAAATTCTCACATTGACTCCGTCATTGACCCAAGTTTTTAAATTTATTTTATAAATATTTATTTAATTTTCCTTAATTATTGATGAATTTTACGAATTTTTGTTTTTGTAAAATTCATTATTTTAGCTAATAAATTTCGTATGATAATAATTTTCTCTTTTAATGTTTCGATTTTTTTTCACGGTTATCTATTTTCCATACATATAGGGAAAGACAATTGTAATAATTAAATGATAAAGTTTAATTAATTTAAGTCAAATTCAGCCGGAATAAAAATAAAAAGTATTTACCTGTCCATCGATTCCCAAGAATAAGATTATTAACTTCAAGCTTAATTTTTAAATCTAGTCAATGGGTTAAAATATTGTTATAATTTCCTTTGACTTTTTATTAATCTGACCTTTTTTTTTTTTTTCTTTTTTTTTTTTTTTTTTTTTTTTTTTTTAGAGTAACGAGTAACAACTTTCTCCCCATTTCTTTTTTTTTTTTTGAAACCAAGAATTCATAAAGAAGACCAAAACACCAAACTACAAACCGCCCCTTTCAAGAATGAGGGGTAAGACATCCGCTGGAAAACAATTTTTCCAGACCAAAGAAGAACCAGAAGAGGACGCCAAAGCCGCAAGGTTATGGGCAGCTTTGTTCTCCTCTCTGGGAACTTTACAAAAAATGCAACTGTTCACTGACAGCGATAAGCTGAGAGCTTCATCAACAAAAAGACTAACCTCCGAAAGGTCCGAGCAAGAACGATTCAGAAGGCTAGTGACTTCAAGGGAATCTGATTCCACCACCAGCGGGGGGTTACATCCCTTCCAATGAGCAGCAATCTGCTTCAAACCGTCAACAACGGCTTTTGCTTCGAGCACCTTAACCGACCACTTTCGGTCCACAAAAGTCATCCCACCAATGATAGGAGTCCCGTTCCAATCACGAACCACCCACCCTCTGCCTCCTCTGTTAAGACTATCAGACCATGCTGCATCTGCATTCAATTTCCAGAAGCCCTCTTGGGGAGGCCGCTAGTAACCCATATGACCCCCCCTGGTCCTAACCGACAAACCAGGGGGCGACCCCTTCTCCCTCATATGCAACTCTAGAAGCCTTTCCGTTGAGCTGATCAGCAACTCGAGATCCGCAACCTCTTTGCCGAGGCGAATTTGATTCCTCCTTTGCCACACGTTCCACATCATAATCACCGGACCTCGCAAGTCCTCGACCTTCGAGCATCTTCTAATACTATCCCAGTAATCCATGGGGGACCATCTTCCTCTGCCCAAGGAAAAAGAGCTAACATTAGAAGGAAAGAAATGATTCCATAAACTTTTAACGTACCTGCATTCCCACAGCAGATGGCAAGACATTCACTTTTAGATAAAACATTCACTTCTCCCCATTTCTTTCTTAATAAAACATTCACTTTTAGATATCATTCTAATTCTTGAATTTTGTTCACATATTTTTAAATATTCTATTTTGATATAATTTTTTAAATAATATTATTGGTAGTCTTTTTTTAATCTTCTATTCCATTTAACAAATATCTAAAATTCATCTATTTTTAAATTTATATCAAACTCGATATGATTTTGAATATCATTTCTTAAGATGCATAACATTTCTATTAAACACAATACAAGAATTTAGCTACTATGATAAAAATTAATATTTTAGAACATCTCTAGATTAAAACTAGAATTTGGAAGTATAGAATCAAAAATAAAATAAGAAATTGCTATATATTTTTTTTAGTTAAGGTACACAATTCATTTTATTGTCAAGGAAAAAATTGACAAAGTTCAATTAATTTAAAATATTTCATCATTTCACTAGATTCATTTAAGGTAAACTTCAAATTTAGTCCTATGATATGGGCATAGTCTCCATTTGGTTCAATAGTTGTAAAAGTTTCAATTCAGTTTTCATGATTTGAGGATAGCGTCAATTTGATTCCTATAGTTTAATTGAGCTTCACAAATTGTCTATATCATCACTACATTCAAAGTTTTTTTAACATGACAATAAGTTATGTTTTCTATTTTCCCAACCAAATTTAAGTTCATCATATAAAAGTTTAGGTCTAAGTAAAAAAATAAAAGATAATAGGTAGGTTTTTCGAGTGGATAAAAAAATGTTTAGAAATGATTTATAGTTGAACCAAATCTTAGAGACCAACTTGAAGCTTTTAAAACTCTATGGACTGAATTGAAACTAACTCCAATTTATGTGGACCAAATTGAAACTTTTAAAAAATTATAGGGACTAAATTAAAACTATGCCAAAATCGTAAGGATCAAATTCGTAATTTAACCTTACTTTAACCTCATTGCTTAAGCTCATTTGCTATAGAGACAATAACTGTGTGTGAGAGGGACTCAAATGACTTATAGTGTGTTTGGAATAATTTGTGGAAAAAATAATGTTTTGTAAACAAAATCAATTTTTCTATGAGCATAATAATTTAAAATGTATATAGTATAACTTCTTGAATGATTTTAGATTATCAAAAATATATTTTCAAAAAAAATTTAATACATAAAAAAGAACTTTAAAAAACTTGGATTAATTTCAAAGCTATTATTGAAGAAACTCTTCGAGAAATAGATTATCGAAAAATGACTTTTTAAGTGTTTAACCAAAAATCTTTAAAATATGTAGTAAGAAATAAAAAACATATTTGTAATTAATATATCAGTTTTGAATATAGTGCAACTAACAAACAATTATTTAAAGATTTTTTTTTTAAAAAAAAAGTAAGATATAAAAGTATTTTGATTGATAAGATTACTTGTTGGTGAAGGATTTTGGGAAGAGTGGCATTTAGACATAAACTAGGACCATAATCAAATATTGTAGAGAGATTTTTTTTTTTTAAGTACAAAAAATGTGGGAGTTTGGAAATTTGAACCTCAAAACTCCTTTTGTTGCTCTAAAATTTTTTGGAGGTATAGATAGGTAAGTTGAATTTATCATTCATTGGCTATAAATTGGTTGTGAATGAGCAAACTTGTATTGTTTTTGTTCGGTATCATCAAATTATTTAATGGAGTTAGAATAATGTGATTAACAATTTTACTGATAGATGTCATTGCAAATACGAGAAACTAAAAATTATGATTTAACTATGTATCCCAAAATTTAGAAGGGACAACTACAATGTAGTCGTCATCTGAATGATTTCCGGTAGTATTGCTCATGTTATTTGATCAAGTGATTAAATATATTTTCTTTTCCTTAAAAAATTGATTATCATATCTTGTTGATAATAATAGCACATTTTGATAATCATAAAAGAAATTCGAACATTTAATATTATATTAGTCCTACGTCAAACGTTTTAGGTTTATAGTTCTAATTAATGGAATAAAATAATACAAATTAGATAAATATATATTTAAAAAATTAGCTATAAAAGTTTCTAAAAAAAAACAAAACAAAAAGCTATAAAATATTCAATAAAATCATATCTTAAATGGACTCTTCGATGTGATATTTATTATATTGTGACAAGTTGATCTAGCTGTCTGTTCTTTTGCTTTGCTTTGATTTCCCATTAATGACCTTTACAAAAGACAAAGACTTGCAAGGTCATTGATTAATGAAAAGTCTTTTATTTCGTTTTCTCATATATATATAAATATGTTAAATAGATTCTTTTATAAAATTCGTTTTTTTTCTTGCATAATCTTTCAAGAAATAGGTATTAAAAATATGTTGGTATTTGGCCAAATATTAGAAGAGCAAAAATCTCACATTGAGAAGGTAATATGAAGTGATTGGTTTTAAATGCTATAAAAAGGGACTTATGACTTTGTTTTTTACTTGTCCTAATTATAAACACTTTGGGGGCGTTTGGAGCACCGTTTCGGAATCAGAACCCTTGGAATCGGAACCCTGGAGGGTTTGTTCTGGGGGGTTTGAAAGCCTGGGAATCAAAACACAGTGTTTGGGGTGCAGTGTTCTGAAGCCTGGGAATCAGAAAACAGTGTTTGGGGTGCAGTGTTCTGAACCCTGGGAATCAAGAAACAGTGTTTTGAGTGCAGTGTTCTGAACCCTGGGGTTGTGTAGTTTTATTTTTTGTTTTTTTCTTTGCTACTTTGGTCTCTTTTTTTTTCCTTTCCTTATTTTCTAGTGGCAATCTTTGGTTAGTTGTAGAACCCTTTGTGTAAGTTGGGTAATTTGGTTAGGTTTATGGCATGTATAAAAAAATAGTAGTAATAATTTATTGTTTTTTACAAAAAAAAAATGTGAGTTTCCAATAAAAAATAATTGCTTTGTCAAATATCAAATTTGGTTAGGTTTATGACAAGTATTAAAAAAAATATTTGTAATATTTTATTATTTTTTACCAAAAAAAATGTGAGTTTGCAATGAAAAATCAACATACTTTGTCAAATATAAAATTTGGTTAGGTTTATGACAAGTATAAAAAAAAATATTTGTAATAATTTATTGTTTTTTACAAAAAAAAAATGTGAGTTTCCAATGAAAAATCAACATACTTTGTCAATTATCAAATTTGGTTAGGTTTATGACAAGTATAAAAAAAAAACATTTATAATTGTTTATTGTTTTTTACAAAAAAAAAAATGTGAGTTTCCAATGAAAAATAATTACTTTGTCAAATATCAAATTTGGTTAGGTTTATGACAAGTATAAAAAAAAATATTTGTAATAATTTATTGTTTTTTTACAAAAAAAAAAAGTGAGTTTCCAATGAAAAATAATTACTTTGTCAAATATCAAATTTGGTTAGGTTTATGACAAGTTTAAAAAAAAAAACAAAATATTTGTAATAATTTATTGTTTTTCAAAAAAAAAAAAGAGTTCCCAATGAAAAATAATTACTTTGTCAAATACAAAATTTGGTTAAGTTATGGCATGTATAAAACAAACATTTGTAATAATTTATTGTTTGTTACAAAAAAAATGTGAGATACCAATTAAAAAAAAAACAATGGAAGAGACGGGAGAGAGATAAGAAAACGTGAAAATGAAAATAGCCTAAATAGGTGTCAAATGAGGAGCAAACCGGTGTGTTGGAAATCAAACCCCCCCCCCCCCCCCCCCCCCCCCCCCAATTTCACTATGCAAAACCATGGGGTTGTGTTTCAAAACCATTGGGTTTTGAACACAGTGGTCCAAACAAGGGTTTGGGTTTGGATTCCAAAACAACCCAACCCAACCCATTGCTCCAAACACCCCCTTTAAGTTTTGGTACACTAACTCTAATAAAATTATTTTCTTGTACTCTCTTGTTCGAGAGTGGAGGGTGTGTACGAGTAATATAAAATCATGTTTCTTTTTCCTTGTAATTAGAGATAGGGAGAGAGAACTATGTGCAATTGTGATAAACTTTCACATAGTGAAGTTTATTTTTAGTAAATTACGTTTTTTTTTTTCGATTTGGGAGTTTTTTACATAAATTATTGTGTTATTTGATTGTTTTTATTTTTTTGCTTATTCTTACAATAGGAGTGAGAGTGTGTTCTCCAACCAGTGGTATTAAAGCTTTAGGTCTATACTTTCCGAAATTTATGGGTTGTTCACTATCTACATATTTGTTAAAAGTGTGAAGTAAGTACGTCAAACTTTATGAGTCCAGTGAAGTTTGACGTGAAGAAATTTGATGGAAGAATCAACTTCAACTTGTGGCAAAAGTTTTTATTTGAACTTAGTTTTTATTCGGTCACTAAGCTTTTAAAACTAACACTTTTGGTCTTTGAGATTTGAATTTAGTTTCCATTTGATCCTTGAGATTTCAAATGTTGGTTCTCAAAGTTTGAATTTGATTTCTAATTAGTCCATAAAATTTAAAATTAGTGTCTAGTGTGTCCCTAAGTATAATATATATATATATATATATATATATATATATAATTTTCAAATCATTTAAAAAATATATATCGTCAAAGTCTAGTCATATGTTAACTACCATGTCATCATTCCATTCGGTCAATTAGTGTCAACTTTATTATGAATCATTTATAAACCAATCTCAAATTTCATAGACTAATTAGAAATCAAATTCAGACTTTAGAGACCCAATATGTCATTTTTGAAACCTCAAAGACCAAATAGAAAAAAAAAATTAATTTCAAAGACCAAAAATGTTAGTTTTAAAAACTCAAGTACCAAATAGAAACTGACTTCAAATCTCAAATACCAAAAATATATTTTACTCATAAATAAATAATAATGAACTAAAATAATAATAATAATAATAATAATGCATACCTCCTTCCAAATCCAACCCATCTTTTTTAACAAAATAAATTAGCTCCTATAAAAATATCATTATCAAACAATCCCACAAAATTTTATAAGTATATAAACTAAGAATCAACACATAGATTAAAATAATAATGTTAAAGGTTAAGGCCCGTTGTACACTACTTTCATCAATAAATTTCTTTACTTTGTTATCTACTTTCTAAATATATTTTCAAAATCCTAACCAAGTATTGAAAAAAAAAAATAGTTTTTATTTTTGGAATTTGACTAAGAAATCAAATGTTTCTTTAAAAAAAGTGAAAAACATGTAAAGAAATTGTTAACGAGTATAATTTTTAAAAACTAAATGATTATTAAATGGGGCCTAAATTACTAATTTAGTCTTTATGATTTTGGCAAAGGTTCGATATGTTCCTTATGATTTTAAAATATTCAATTTTGATCACTATAGTTTGGGTTTAATTTCAATTAACCCATCGAATTTCAATAATAAAATTTAAAACTATGAGTAACACTTGTGAGACTCATTTTTTTAATGAAGAGGTCATATAAATAGACTGTGTACACAAATGAGCAAGTTGTTATATGCACTAACCATCTAAACTAAAATTGATGGACTAACAAAGCCAAAATTATTCAAAGTATTCTTGAAACTTCGAGGTTAATTTCAATTATACTCATATCGTTTAAAAAATTTCACTCCTACTTTTAACTTTTAAAATTGATTTAAATATGCCCCTGAATAATTTTACTATTAAGAGTGACTGTTGAGAGTGCAACCAAAGTCCCACATTAACTAGGAAAGGAGAAGATCATAGGTTTATAAGTGAAGGACAACACATTCATTGGCATGAGACCTTTTGGGTGAAACTAAAAGCAAAGCTATGAGGGCTTATGCCCAAAGTAGACAATATTATACCAATGTGAAGATCTGTCGAGGGTCGTTGTCTCTAACAATGGCGAAAACAGACTTGGTTGTAGAGTTATAAAGAAGCAATGACAAACATTACTTAAAAATGAACAACAAATATGACCAGTACAGATAACCATTAGACAATCACTTCACATTTGTCCTTCATTTTTTTAAACCACCCTTACATTATGATTGCCAAGTGGTTATCACTACTTGCCACATTTGTCATTCATTTTTTAAAGATCACATCAGTCACTTCTCAATTTATAATTCATCAACCATATTAGTTTTTGACACCATTTTAACAGGAAAATATTTAAGGGCATATTTAAATCAATTTTAAAGATCGAAGACAAAGGTAAAGCTTTTTGTATAATTGAAACTAACCCTACAGTTTAAGGAAGTTTTGAATAATTTAGCCACTAACTAAATACAATAACTAAGTCTAATATTTTATAATTTGGTGTTTAATGTGCAATTGTGAAACTAAATCTCTCATTGAAAATTTTAAACAACATCAACCAAATCAAAGATTCAAAAGCTAATACCAACAAATAGGAATCAAATCAACAATTTAACCTAATATTAACTAAATGGGAAAGAAAAAAAAAATCAAAAGAAAAATCCGAATAATATGAAGATATTATTTTAAAATTTATATTTATTTATTAAAAAAAAACATTTTGTGCGTCACGAATGACGATTTCATGAATAATGAATCGGTAAAGCGAAAGGAAAAAAGTAACCAATTTACTAAAATCTCCAATAGGAAGACGGTATTCGGTATATACTCAAACGACGTCGTATGATTCTGCCGATACGTCGGCCATTCAGCAAGTAATTTTGATCTTTCAAACAAATTCTGAAGGCCGTATCCTGATAATTGATAAGGGCGAAGCTCAGATTCCTCCTCCTCTCTCCGCCACCGCCTCTTTTCCGCTTCCGGCCGCCGTCTCCTCCTCCTCCTACTTCTTCACTTGATGGGTTTCTTCATCTGTTCTTGAGGAAGAACTGTCTTCGAGATTCGACTTGCAGAGTTCTGTTGCTAGATTTGCGATTTCTTCCTGATGGGTGACCTGCGGCTTTGATCGACGGGCTTGGGATTCCCTGAATCTTCGTCTGATTGCAGGTTTTTTCTCTTCTGGGTTTTTAATTTCTTATCGCGTGTGTTTGAATATTGTTTTGATTTGTTGTATTGGGATCTTTCTTGGGTTGTTGTTCTAGGTTTATTCGAAAAGGTTTTGTTTCTGATTTTCATGGGGGAATTTGAATTTTGTGACAATTTGGAGTGTTTCTGTTCTGGTTTGTGGATAATTAGTGCAAAATTGTTCTAACAATGGGTAAAATTGAAGCTTATGGAGTTGTATTTTTTTTAGGGTATGTGGAATTCTTGAGGCTTTTGTAATGAAAGAAGTGAAGTTTTTTTATTTTTCTTTTGCAGGAGGAGTGATGCTTCGTTGGGTTTCTGAATTTGGGATTTGTTTGTAGTTGTGAGGTTAGAATGAAAGGAATGATTCGGTGTAGATGTTAATGGGAAAATAACTCAAGAGAAGAAATAATGGACCTCGATTTGAATCAAGAGCCTTTGGACCAATCTTATGATTCAGTGATAGGGTTAGACACCATACTGAATGACCTTGAAACTGCTCATGGGCGCATTGAAGAACGCATTCGGCAACTTGAAGCCGTTACAACGAGGGCTACACGGCGACAGAGATGGCGACATGCCCCGACTGTTACTGAACCTGCTGACACTGCAGCAGCTGATACTCACCTTGAAAGACATGATACTGGTGATGATAGTGCTGCCCAGGAAAGAATAGTTCATTCAGGGAAAACTAGTAAAAAGGATGGCTCTCATTTGGTAGCCCAAGCATTGGGGATGGATACAGAGCCTAAGACCACTGGAAAGAAGATGGCAAGTTTTTTCGATTGTAATATATGCTTGGATGTTGCAAAGGATCCAATATTGACATGTTGTGGTCACCTATTTTGTTGGTCTTGCTTTTATCAGCTATCTTATGTTCATTCAAATACCAAGGAATGCCCTGAATGTCAAGGTGAAGTTACAGATACAAGCATCATTCCTATCTATGGCCATGGGAATGGTAATCGTGCTCAGAAGTCAAAACCGAATGATTCTGGTTTGAAGGTTCCTCCCAGGCCGCGTGCTCAAAGGATTGAGAGTATGAGGCAGCAAATTTTATTCCGAGCGACATCTTCTTCTCTCATTGAAGAAAGGATTCAGGCAGATTAGCAACATGATTGGTGCAATGGGGGAGCAATCTCGGTCACAGAATTTTGATGTTACACATGGAAGGATTGAGAGGACTAATTTGTTGGGCCGGAGGCGTCGTGCCTCCCAAGTATTACCTGTTACTGAGAATGAGAGCAATCAGCAAAGCCGATCCCTTCAAGTTTCTAGGTTGCTACTGCAAGGTGCTGCCTCATTTTCATCTCTTTCATCTGCTTTGAATTCTGCAATGGACTCTGCTGAAAGATTAGTTGAGGACCTTGAGACATACATTCACAATCATAGTGCAAGTAGAAGCCGCCCACACTCTCTTCCTAATAATCCTAACAATGGAGACCCCTTGTCCGGTATTGCTGCAACTGTGCAATTGGATGGTATGACTCCAGATCCTGTTGGTGGAATCACCTTTCTGGTTCCCCAATTCGAGTCATCTTCTAGGAGCATGGATATTGCTACTAATATTGAACACCTAGAAAACCAGGCCAGTAGTGCTACTGAATTTGATCCAATAGTACTCCCATCTCCATCAACCAGGAGGAGAAGTGGGTTACCACGACGGTCAGATATGGACAATGAAATTTTACAGGAGCGGAGGAGGAGGAGATTGGGATAATTGAGTTGATAATGAAGTTTTTTCTCATTGTATGAGCTATTTATTTCTTTATCACTTTTTTTTTTAAGTTATTGAATTTTCTTCAATCTTGGGAAGATCCTTGCTCGTGTGAAATCCCATATAAATAACAGCTAGCCTAAGAAGTTTGAAGGTCCATTCTCTGTTAAGGTATTGGAAGATTATGAAGAGGAGCGATCTCGTCAGCTTTCCAGCTGCAGCACAGTTGTATCACGTGGCGAACTGGTTGTTGCAAAAGCGTTTGTTGAATTTGTCCGCCTGCACAGGATATGGATATTCGATGTCGGGTATTGCTATGTTGGTCAAATAGCAGATGGTGTAATGGTATGCCCATGTAATATATACACACCATCTGCAAGTCCTCCCCCCAAACAATGAATTCGGTATCGAAAATTTCCTATGGTCTAGATAGATAGATTGTGCTGGTGTTGGAAATTACTGAAATCAATGTGTACCTTTTCTTCTGAAATTCTTTCATTGAAGAGAAGAGCTATGTTCCAGGAAAAACCTTTGCATGTGCATCTTCTTTATCTATGACACTATTATATTGATTTTGGTTTTATCATAGCATACTGATGGTTAGGCAACACTTCATTTGTAACTTTTCTTGAACCAAAGGACTGATCAAAGCATGTCTACATAGAATGCTCGTTGTGCCATACTGAACAAGACATTGGTAATTGCTGCTCTTTGATATTGATTCTTTAGCAATTTCTGGAACGAGAAAGAGAGAGGAGGAAGGAGGGAGGTGAAAGTCTTGTGGCACACTAGTTTCTTTGCCATTTTGTGGGGTATTTGGCTTGAGCGGAATAATAGGATTTTTAGAGAGGTTGAGAGGTCTTGTGATGAGGTTTGAGGGGTGGTGAGGTTTGGTGCATCTTTGTGGGTGTCGGTTTACTTGCCCCTTTTGTAATTATAATCTTGGTTTGATTTTGTTGGATTGTAGTCCTTTGCTGTAATTAGTTTTTGGACTCCTTTTGGTGTTGTGCTTTTTTTTTTTTTTTTTTTCGTATGCCCTTGTTTTTCTTTCATTTTGTCAATGAAAGCTTGATTCTTATAAAAAAAACATTAACTTCATAAAATTAGGAATCAAAGTGGCTGGGGTGAGAAGTTTCGAATCTCTAACCTTTTGGTCAAGAATATATGTCATAACAGTTGAGCTATGTTGAAGTTGGTAGAGTGAAGTTTATATTTGTATATTGGACCTTTTGATTATAAGAACTATGCTTCTTTTCGGTTCTTCTGGTTAATGTCATTAGTAAAATGTCGGTGTGTTAGTTCATTGATTCGATCAACTGTTGACATTATGCTAACTCCACCAAATTTGACCTTGTTGCATCGGTATTCTGTTAATATAGTTAACGACATCGATGAACTAGGATTAGAAGTATAGCTATTTTAACCATATTTGGTAGCATTTTACTTTACTCATGTAATAAATAGATGTCTAGTTTGTAAGGACAGGTTTTGAAGAAGTTGTCCAATGATGTTGTTTCAGTTTCCAAACTGAATCTCTAGCATAGCATAGCATCCACATAAAAAGTTGTAAACAGAAGAAAGAGAAGCAACCACTGACCTTCCCCTCTTTAGCATCTGAAACTTAACTGCAGTCTATAGTCTTCTCTACCTAAATAACCAATCCATAAATTTTGACCACTTTCTTCTTGCCTTTTCTCACTTCATTAATTCAGGTTCAGATTGGTCTTGGTCTATGAACTGCTATCAGTGTTTTATTCTAGTCTATTAGTTTGCTATCAGTGTTTTATTCTAGTCTATTAGTTTTTAAAAAATTATTTTGGTTTTTTTTTTTTTTTTGGAATATTTACTCATCTTTTATCTTATCAATTTGAGGTGACCAATGAGCTCTATCGTTTGATATTTTAAATGTCCTAGAGGTCTCATAAGTCATACATAACATTTAGGGGCTGTTTGGGGCACTGAGTGGGTTATAATAACAGGGGGTTATAATAGTCTGTGGGTTATAATAGTCTGTGAAATAATATAATATTGTTTAAAATGCAGAGTTGTTTAGTCTGGGGTTATAATAGTCTGTGTGTGGGGTGCAGAGTATTCCACAGGTTATTATAACACAGGTTAAAATACTATTTTGGTCCTATATTTTGTGTTTCATTCAATTTAAATCTCTGTACTTTCAAATGTCCAAGTTTAGTCCGTGTACTTTTAATAAAACTTAAAATTGGTCTCCATTGTTAGTTTATTATTAACTTTTTTTAAAAAAAATTAGTCTCAATTAGCATTCATTTCTTATAGAAAATACCCTTGAACTTTGTACTTTGTTTCAAAGATACCTCTAAACTTCCAAAAGTTTTATTAATACCCTTAAACTTTCAAAAAAAGTTCAAAAATACCTTTACCATTAGTTTTGGATGGAAACCGTTAGTACTTTGTTTCAAAAATACCCCTGAACTTTCAAAAGTTTCATTACTACCCTTAAACTTAAAAAAAAAATTCAAAAATACTTTTACCATTAGTATATGGACAAAAATCCTTAGTACCTCGAACAAAATTTAGTCCCTATTAGCCTTCATTCCTTATAGAAAATACCCCTAAACTTTGTACTTTGTTTCAAAAATACATCTAAACTTTCAAAAGTTTCATTAATACTCTTAAACTTTCAAAAAAAAGTTCACAAATATCTTTACTGTTGGTTTTGGATGGAAACTGTTAGTACATTGTTTCAAAAATACCCCTGAACTTTCAAAAACTTTAAAAAAAAATTCAAAAATACCCTTACTATTAGTATATGGACAGAAATCGTTAGTACCTTGTTTTAAAATATCATGAACTTTCATAAGTTGTATTAATACTACCCTTAACCTTTAAAAAAAAGTTTTAAAAAATGCCCTTACCGTTAGCATATGGATGAAAAGCATTATATCTACACCCCATTACCTCCCTTTTCAATTTATTCTCTCTCTTGATTTGCTTCAATCTATGGTCTAACACTTCTCTATTTTTCCTCTTTTTTTTTCCTTTCTTTTTCATACCCTCTTTACTATCTTCTTTCATTTTTCAATCTCTAAAACTACCCCCTTTAATCAAGGTATATAGACTATAGCAAGAAGAAAGAAGAATAATGGAACCACCAAAGGACTTTAGGACTTAAATGCTTTAATAATGTTGTACGTTAGTAATTTGAGTTAGTATGTTGGGTTTAATGCACAAAAATGGAGACATGTTGAGAATTTGGGTCATAATTTTGAGGACATCTAGTGGAAAGAAAACATATGCATTACCAAATTATAGCGAATGAAGATTTTATTAATCCTTTTTGCAGTTCAAATTAGTCTATTTATTGTAGTTAGTTAAGAAGTTTCTCGATGATTGAGAATTGGACAAATGGAGGAAAAAGAGAGTATCTATATAAAAAAATGAGGGTATCTATATGAGTTGTTTCCAAATTGGTTCTTTTCCAACTCAAGATAACTTCAAAGACATTGACTATTTTGGTGTTGAAATTTCTTATATTTATATTTGGGAATGCTTAGAAATGAGAGAGAGTTCCTCATATTTTTGTAAAGTTCTAATATTTAAGAAGATGGGAGAAATGGTGGAAGTTTTAGAAATTGAAAATTAGAAGAAGAGAGTACAAGGGTATTGAAAAAGAAAGGGAAAAAAAAGAGAAAAAATAAAGAAGTGTTAAGTCATAGATTGAAGCAAATCAGGAGAGAAAAAAAAATAGAAGAGAGAGGTAAAAAGGTGTAGACAAACGGTTTACGTTTTAAAAATATTCTAATGGTAAGAGCATTTTTTAACTTTTTTTTTTAAGGATAAGAGTATTAATGCCACTTTTGAAAGTTCAGGGATATTTTTAAAACGAGCTATAACGATTTTTGTCAATATATTTATGGTAAGGATATTTTTGAATTTTTTTTTTAAAGTTTAAGAATATTAATGAAACTTTTAAAAGTTCAAGGGTATTTTTGAAACAAAGTACTAATCGTTTCCATCCAAAACTTGGGTATTTTTGAACTTTTTATTGAAAGTTTAAGGGTATTAATGAACTTTTAAAAGTTTATGGGCATTTTTTTTAAAGAAAGTACAAAGTTTAGGGGTATTTTCTATAATTTAGCCTTCATTTCATTTAAATCTCTATACTTTCAAATGTCCAATTTTAGTCTATGTTTTTTTAATAAAGCTTAAAATTGGTCTCCATTGTTAGTTTATTGTTAACCTTTTTTTAAAAAAAAAATAGTCTCTATTAGCATTCTTTCTATAAATTTTGAAAATATGTTCACATTGTGTCTTTTCTTGTATGAAAATTATTATTATTATTTAATTAGTTTCGATAAAAATTTTACTTCAAACTAAGGGTAGGGACTAATTTTAAGCTTTATTGAAAGTACAAAGACTAAAATTAGACATTTAAAAGTACTAAGACTAAAATGGAATGAAACCAAAGTACAATGACCAAAATAGTATTTTAACCAACTTTTAATAAGTTCAATCACAACACAAGTTTGGTTGTGAACTTTTAGGATTGTATTGATTTAGTTTTTGTACCTTAAGAAGTTTTTAATAGGTTAATCAACTTTTAAAGTTGTGTTTATGTAGTTTTTATATTTTAAAAAGTTTATAATAAGTTTTTAAAGACTTAAATTACAAGTTTAGTCCATGAACTTTCAGGATTTGTGTTTATTTTTAAACTTTTAATCTTGTGTCTAATAGGCATCCAACATTCAATTTTGTGTTTAATAGATTTTGTGTCCAATATATCATTGATCTATTTGACATTTTTAAAATTCACGAATCTATTAAACACAAAAATTAAAAAATTGAAAGTTTGAATACCTATTAGATATTTTTAAAGCTCAAGGACCTGTTAGATTAAAAAAAAAAATTAAAAATTTAGAGACTTATTTTGAAAGTCTAGAGATTAAATTTGTAACTTAACACCAGTATCAATTTTGTGTTTGCAAAATCAGCCCACAAAAATCACTACACCCAATTCCTTACCCCCCCCCAACCCCCCCCCCCCCCCCCCCCCCCCCCCCCAAAAGCCTAACTTCATGATGTAATCTTTAAATAATACACAGTAAGGATGTTATAACTAATGGAGTTGATATCATATATCTATCAAACATAAAAGCTATCAAAAACTTTTTAAAGCATCGAGACAAAACAAAGAAACACAACCCTGAAAGTTCAAGACCTTATTAAAAATTTCAAATACATAGTTCAGAAAAAATAAACACAACCTAAAAAATGAGAAACCAAATTTATAATTTAACCTTAAAAAGCCCGAACTTGATTAAGTATTGATGAATTGAAGATGTACAATAAATATAGGCTAAAATACAATTTTGGTCACAATACTTCGGATTTTATTCCATTTTAGTTCATGTACTTTTAAAAGTCTAATTTTAGTATATGTACTTTTAATAAAGCTTAAAATTGATCATATTGTTAGTTTATTATTAATTTTTCTATAAAAAAAAATGGTCTCTATTTTAACTTTCTTCCTATAAATTTTGAAAATATGTTCACATCGTATCTTTTATTGCATGAAAATTAGTAATATTATTTAACCAATTTGAATAAAAATTAACTTCAAACTAAAGTTGAGAAATGATTTTAAGATTTAATGAAAGTACAGAGACTAAAATTGAACATTTAAAAGTACATAGATTAAAATGTAATGAAATATACCGGGACTAAAATGATATTTTAACCTTAAATATATTCAATTCCCTTTGAATACAACTGCAAATCATTAGTCATGTTGAATATTTGACTGATTGACAGGACAGATAATTTGTTTGTAAAGTAGAGATCGAAGGAGAGTCGAAGTTGAAAAAGATGAAGGAGATGGCCGTACACACACAGCCAACTGAGCATCCCATCAGAAATGATAAAACAGAGTGTGAGTACTTGGGGATGGGTGATACCTTCCAATAATTGCCTTCTCCTTCACATTATCTTTGAGTTTTACTTCCTCTTAGACCCTCTCCCTATATCCCTACTCTATTTTTTACTTCTCATTTTTACCATTTTATTAGGGTGTTTTGACTCTAGTTAGGGTTATATTTTATATGATATCGTGTTAAAAGTAACTGGATCTACGGTTGAAACATGTGTCTGTTTGTTATGAGTTTGTTGATCTCTCGGGTTACTGTTGTCTAACTCATGGTATTCACATTTAAGCTTATGGAATTCACCTTCTATACTATGTAGTAAGCTTTGTGATTTAGAATTTTATAAACCGACTTAAGGTTACGCAAATTCGGGTTTCTGTAAGACATACATTTGATTGTGACGATTTCATAGTTTCAAGGGAGTAGTTTCTCAAATTGAGAGTTTGAGGGTGTAATTGTAAGCATCTTACAAACCCTTGATTCAACAGTTGGACGAGAAAGAACAATTAATCCTAAAGGCAACCTAGAATTTCCATCTAAAATTTTTATAACTCATTAGCTGAATACATTCTACTCCCATTAAAATAGACATAAATTAAAACATAAAGGAAGTGGCCATTCAAGTTCTTATTAATAAATTTCTAACATGGAACGATGTTCCTTCTCATGCCCATTTACCAACATTCAGAAAACTTACATTCTATCATCTTCTAGTCTAAATTACACTATTGGCACCAACGCTTTTGAGTGTCTCTAATGTTGAGGGTCAAAGGTGAATTTTGTAATTCTGCCATAAAGAAAAAAAGTTGTACATTCATTTGGAAAGTTACATTTTGCAAACCATTACAAATGAAAAGAATTGTAAAAAATATGTAAATGGACTAATAGTGCGAATAAAGAAACGAGCATTGCACAAACAAAAAGGAATGAGTGGGTTGTACAAAGAGGAAAACAAACAAACAATGGAATGGTCGAAACTTAAAAGGAACAATGTCGTTACGAGCCATCCGATTACAATTTTGAGAGCGGTCGGTCAAACGAACCCCAAAAAGTTTTCAAAGAAGTCCCTTGAAATCCAACTAAATCCATTGAGTTGTGTTTGTCTAGATTGGGGCAATGGAAAAAGTGAAAAGTTTTTTTTTTCTTTCTTTATCTTCTTTTCTTTTTTGGGGTTTTGGGATAATGAAAAAGGTTTTGGAGGCTCAAAGAAATCTGGTGGATTTGACCTCTGCCTGACCTTAGGGAAACCGACCCACCATTAATTAATGCTCAAAATTCTCTCTTTCTCTCTCTAAAATCACATTTTGCAAACTCACCAATGCTCCAACCAATCTTTGCCACGTGTCTAATTGCCCTTATGTGGGTTGTTGGGGTCCTTAATTAACCCCTAATCACTCCACACAACCCCACTTTCAAATTTCTATGTCCCTTTTTAATGTCTTCTTAATCATTGTTCAAACACATTTTTCAAACTTTGTTTTCCAATTTACTTTTGAAATGGGGATCTTTAATTCTTAGCTTCCTAAACTTTCCCTTATTTAAATTTAGGTTCTTGAAATCTAAATTTTGATGTATAAATTTCTTAAACTCGAGCTTTCAAGCCTTTCGTTCACATTTTTAAGTTTAGGATGTTGAACTCATGTGCTCAAATTTGTTTAATAGATGGTAAGATAAAATAGAATGACACAATCTACAGAAGAAATTTGATATGTTAGTATTAAAAAGATGATATGTTTGCACATGTCACTTTATTTTGCCAAAACATCTACTTAATTTAATCCTATATGTTGTGTTAAAATCAATTAAAATTTGTTTAATAATAATGTATCGTCATTTTTAGAGTTAATTAATAAGTTTTAATAATGATGGAGACTATATAGAATCACAAGAAACACATTATAACTCACAATCCAACAAACAAAACTCTCAAATCCAATTTAAAAAATACTCAAATTTTTATTAAAAAAAAAAAGTTAAACTCGCCATAAAAATCAAGTAAAAGTGAAAAAAAAGAAATCTAACATAAAAATGTAAATGCCTAATATTTCCCAAACGTTTGTCAAATATTTTTAAAACCATAGAAATTTTGTATATTTTAGAGCGTAATTTTTTTATTTCAGTCAACTTGCATACTTAAAAAGAAATAATTCAAGGATTGTTTGAAAATTTTAATTTTAATTTTTTTGTTTTTACCAAATAGTTACAAAATCGTGCCTTGTAGAAACAACTACTCTACATATTATAGAATGTACCAGATTTTTAAAAATATTATCGGAATAGATAATATTTGTTTCTTACAAAAATCCAAATGAAATGATGAAAAAAAATTTGTTTAAATATATACATACATTATTATTATTGTCTGTGAGAGTGGACAAAGAACAACCATTTTGTGTGGGCTTGGATACCCTATTTGGTATTTTTATTATTGATAAAAAAAAATTGTTTAAATCTCTGAACTTTAAAAAATGTATAATAGATCTTAAAATTTTCATGTTATGTCCACTAAGTCTCTGAATTTTGAATTTTATGTTCTATTAACCTATCCGATGTCTTTTAAAATTCATGAACTTACTAGACAAAAAATTGAAAGTTTAAGATCCTATTAAACATAAAATTTAATTTTTAATTTAATAGATCAATTAATTTTTGAAAATTTTGAATATGTTAGGGACCTATTACACACAAAATTGAAAGTTCAGAGACCTATTATATATTTTTAAAGTTCAGGGATCCATTAGAAACAAAATTGAAAGTCTAGGAACCTATTAGATACTTTTTAAAGTTTAGAAACCAAATAGACACAAATCTAAAAGTTAAGGGACTAAACTTGTAATTTAACCAATTTTTTTTTAAACTCAATCTATAGAGGATATTGATTATTTCACTACCTATACAACTTCTATATTTAGTTTGATGAAACGAAAATCGGTGAAATTGTCCCAAGTACAAGGTAAAGGTGAAATTTTAATATAATTTTTAAATATAAAGAATACAATTTATCTAAACAATTTTAAATGATAAGATTTATGAGTAAAACAATGTCGAGGGAAAATATTGAATTTGATCCTTTTGGAGGAAATTTTTAGTGTCTCGTGTTGATGATTACAATAAGTGACATGGTCGAAAATTATCTAATTAACTATTAATCAAAGATTATGATAACTTCTCATCAACACTTATTATTAATATTATTATGAAATAAATATCGAAAGTTACCAAAATGATTTGAATTGGTAAAAAGAAAAAGCAAGAAAAATAAATTATTTGTAATGATGCTTTGTTACACGATGTAATGATCATGCACGACCATGTATGAATTATTATTGAAATTTAAGCTTTTTTTAAAAAAAGTTATTAATGTTTAAGCTAATAATCATCAAAACCCCATGCCCTTAATCTCTTACTGATTTTAATTAATCATCACTTAAGTTCATATTTTGTTGTTTTTTTTTTTGGGGGGGGGGGGGGGGGGGGGGGTGGATTTGTGTTTTTGAGAAATTTGCACAGAAGACTCATTTTCACGCGCATCGATGTCATTTGACCCGTGTTTTGAAATTAATGACATATGACCCTTTCCATACTCTGCATCCCGTCCAAATTATCGTGAGGGCATCGTACTCTCATTCTTGTTCTAACTCTAGCTCTCTAGTTCTCGCTCTCGCTCTAGTTCATTTTATCTCTTGTTTTAGCTTGTTCTCGCTCTAGCTCGTTTTCGCTCTCGCTCTAGCTCGTTTTCTCTCTTGCTCTAGCTTGTTCTAGCTCGTTCTCGTTCTCGCTCTCGCTCTAGCTCGTTTTCTCTCTTGTTCTAGCTTGTTCTCGCTCTCGCTCTAGCTCTGCTGCTCTAGCTCTTCTCTAACGTAATTTTTTCTTGTCTTTTTTTTTCTCCAGATTTTCAACCATTCATTTGAGCTAGAGCGAGAGAGCTAGAGCGATAGCGTTTCCGCCTACGAGAGCGTGAGCAAGCAAAATCGTCTCATACTACCCTCATGTGTAATTTTGCGCGCAATGACATGTCAGAATGGGTCATATTTCATTATTTGCAGAACACATGTCATCAGTCATTAAAATGCTGGAAAACGGGTCATCCGTACAAAATCCCCTGTGTTTTTCCTGGTTCTTATAATTTATATAAGCAAGTAAATTAAGATAGATATATACATATAATTATTTATTTATTTGTTCAAAAAACATTCAAATTTTTTGTTTTATTTATAGACTTTCAAATGATTTTTTTTTTGAGTTCAACAATATTTGAAGGTGAGAGGATTTGAACCTTTGACTTCTTGGAGTACATGTCAATTACTGCTGAGCTATGCTCTCTTTGCAAATTTTAGTTCTTACTATTAAGCCAATTTGAGCATAATTCAGTGGATCAAAACACACCAACTACCATTGCTAATATGATTCGACTCTCCATCTTTGCAATTGTTAAACTAAAAAAAAAAGTTCTTACTATTAACTTTTTATTAATCATTTAACACAAATTTAGATTTGTATTAAATATACATAACATATTACTCATTATTTTGCATATGTGTTGTGTTGCTTCAAATAATTTGATTGTAGTCGAAAGAGTTTGAAATGACTCTTTGAGGACAATTTTTTTCCTAATTAAAGTGTTTTTTTTCTATAAATTCTTTATTAGGAAAAAGTACTAATTAATTTAAATGTTTACTCCTAAAGTTACTTTAAAGTATTTTTAAAATTTTCCATATAAACCATCTTTAGTAAGCTTAAAGTTAAATTGAAATTTTAACTAGTTAGCAAACTTTCATGATTCTCCGTCTAATTAAATTTTGAATAATGATCTTATTTAGTCTTTAGTGTAACAAAATAGTGTGTTTAACATGTCTATTAAATAAATATTAGTTAATTTAACATGGCATAAAAAAATAGCCAATAGTTTAAAGTTTCATATCAAAATTTAGGTAATTAAAATATATACAAGTAGATAGGATATGATTTTAGAAAGGGCAAAAAGATGTAGTGAAAGGGGATGGAAGATTGGGACAATGAAGAAGCATAATGATGGTAGGAATGTAATTGTGTAAACTTCAACTGGGACAACATAATGCATATGAGAGCCACAATCATCACATTTCATGAAAATTTTCATATTCTTACAAAATTTACTCTAAAAATAATTCAAAAAAAGACATTTGAATTATGAAGCTTCCTATAAAAATATATATATTATTCCACTTGATTCATGGGCATGGTGTGATGGATAGCTTCAATCATTGTTCATTATACATTAATGTGTAGCACTCTTCATTAAATTCCCTTTTTAATATAATAATATTATTAATACAGTCAACATAAACATAATTCAATTGACATAAAACATGTATCCTTGATCAAGATGTCAAAAGTTTGAATCTTCACCCCACGTATTGTTGAACTCCAATATTAATACATCACATAAAAATCAAATTTATAAACTCATATTTTTTTAAAAGAATAAAATTGACTACTTAGGAATAGACATTGTTGTTACATTTTAATATTTACTATTAATTTTAGAGAAGTTTTATCTTTTTAAATGAGAAAGTTTCATATAATAAAAAGAAGAAAGTTTTTTGTTCTTTATTTGAAGAGAGGTTAAAAGTTTTACAATTCAATTACTTATTTTTGTATTAAATTCTTAGATCTAAAATTCTCCTATAAATACCTCTCTTACCACACTTTCAAACACAACATTTTCAATCTTCTCTTCTCTCTAATTTCTTATATTTCTATACTTTGCTCTTTTAAGAGCAATTGGCCAAAAGAAGAGTGTTCTTTGTTGTGGAGCTTTGAGCTCAATCTCATAGTGCAGAGTGGTTTGAGCTACACAACATTTCAGTTGGGTTATTGTATCATGGAGGGAACAAGCTAGAGAATAACTGTTGCACTGGTGGTTGATAAATAAATATACACCGCATAGGGCTTGAATCTCCTTAAAGAGAGCGAGATACCAGCGCCTCAACCTTTTTTTTTTTTTTGAGTACAACCCGCGCCTCAACCTAATTGTTTACGTGTTTGTTTTTTTAATATTTACTCCATTTTCCTTTGTTATTTGCAATTCCCCCAATAGACAAACTCTCGTATTTTTTTTAAAGAATAAAATTGACTAGTTAGGAATAGACATATTTAGATCACATGGTATAGAATTTTTGTAATTTTTTTTTCCACATTTAATCCCCATAGCATTGAGTATATTTTGTGTGGTTGATTATTGAAGACTGAATTTTAATTATGCATGTGACAAAATCTAGACTAGATTATGATCATAAGGAAGTTTTTTTTTTTTTTTTTTTTTTTTTTTTTTTTTTTTTTTTTTTTTTTTTTTAAATAAAAAAACAGCATTAAGTTGTATACTAAAAAGTAAATTGATGTATAATTTTTTTTTGGGAAAGAAATGTATAATTCCTAATAATCTCATGTTAATGTTAATTAATTCTGGAATAGGGACAATTTAAATGAAAAATATATTTAAGTTATTTAATGAACTTATTAATTAGTCTTAATTATAAATACACATGCCGTCTATTGAGAAATGAGACATGCTTGGCAATATTAGCATGTTGATCTTGAGGGATTATAAAAAACCATATAGAGAATATTTGGAGTGAGGGTTTAGATTAAAGTGGATTTGACTTTAGATATCAAATCCATGTGTTTTGCTTGTGGGTATGTCAAGCTTGGAGGTTATTTTGAAATAAACCTATAGTTATGAGTTTCAATAGTATCTCAAACTTATTCTCACACACAATTTCTGTAATCAAGGTTTTCCTAAACCTACACCTGAAACACATGATTCTTAAATTATGGTATCTAAACCCTTCACTTGAACTTTAGACCTAATATTCTTAGGGTTAAGATGTCAAATCGATGCTTCAATACCCCCTCAAATTAACACAATTTAATCAATATTGTGGTCCTTAAATGTACCAAATCTATTTAATTAGTTCTTATTTTGTATTGTCAACTTGAACATCGTTCAATTGGTTAAAACATATATATCATTGATCAAAATGTTAGAAGTTTGAATCTTCACGCTTACATGCTGAAATCAAACAAACAAAAAAATCATATTCCGTATGAAATAGAGATAATCAAACATCTGTATTAAATGTGAATTGTATGAGACTTGAAATCCAAGTGATTCCATGCCCTCAACAAAATTTTCAATATTATTGTTCCTTGGATTCATGCTCTCATGATATTGTTCTTAATACAATGAACAAGAGTCTCAATAATTCTCTCAAGAGAGAGAAATAAAGAAAGCCCAACATAAGTTTTAGAAAATGAAAAAAGAAAAGTAATTAAAAAAAAGATAATATTTTTTTTTGGGTTAAAATGTCATTTTGTCCTTATTTCATTTTATTTTAGTCCATGTACTTTTAAATATCCAAATTTAATCATTATACTTTTATTTAAGCTTAAAATTGGCTCATACTGTTAGTTTATTCTTAAATTTTCCCAAAAAATTAGCCTCTATTAGTCTTTTCCTCTACAAATTTTGAAAATATGTTGACATTGTATCTTTTATTACATGCAAATTATTATTATTACTTAATCAATTTCAATAAAAAAGAATTAACTTCATAATAATAGTAGAGACCAATTTTAAATGAAGCACAAAGTACGGAGACCAAAATGATATTCTAACTTACTTTTTTTTTTTGATTGAATTACAAATTTAGTCTCTGAACTTTGAAGTTTATTTTCATTTGGTCCTTGAACGTTCAAAATTACAAATTTAGTCTTTGAGGCCCCGTTTGATAACCATTTAGGCCTCGTTTGATAATCATTTGGTTTTTGAAAATTAAACTTGTTTTCTCCTAATTTTTGTACAATGGTTTTCATCTCCCTAAAGGAAACATTTAAATTCTTAGCTAAATTCTAAAAACAAAAACAAGTTTTTGAAAACTATTTTTTTTAGTTTTCAAAACATGACTTGGTTTTTGAAAACATAGGTAAAAGATAGATAACAAAACAAGTAGATCCATGGATGTGAGTAGTATTTATAGGTTTAATTTTCAAAAACCAAAAACCAAAAACGAAATGGTTATCAAACGGGACCTTAGTTTTTGGTTTTTGGTTTTTGAAAATTAAGCTTGTTTTTCCTCAATTTCTCTACAATGGTTTTCATCTCCCTTAAGGAAGTATTTGAATTCTTAGCCAAATTCTAAAAACAAAAACAAGTTTTTAAAAACTACTTTTTGTTGTTTTCAAAACATGGCTTGGTTTTTGAAAACATAGGCAAAAAGTAGATGACAAAACAAGTAAAATCATAAGTGAGAGTAGTATTTATAGGCTTAATTTTCAAAAACCAAAAACCAAATGGTTTTCAAACGGGACCTGAACTTTTGAATTTTTTAAAATTCACGAATCTACTAGGATACAAAATTAAAATTTTAAGGTTCCATTATACATAAAATTCAAATTTATCTAATAGATCAATTCATTGTTAAAATTTTGAATTTTCAAGAAACTTATTAGACACAAAATTAAAAATTCAAAGACTTATTATACACAAATTGAAAGTTTAAGTATCTATTAGATACTTTTAAAAGTTTACTAATCAAATTGATACAAACCTCAAAGTAGGGACTAAACTTGTAATTTTACTTTTTTTTTCTTTTCTCTTGTTTCTAATAAAAAAGGTATAGGATTCTAATTTCTACTGCCTCTTACAATCTCATTCTCAGGTTTCTATGAAACTGTTGTGCTCTTTTCTCTGGCAGCAGCATCTTTCTTATAATTTGACTGATCCATCAAGAATCTTTCCAATCTCTTCTTCTCCTTCTCTTTCAAATCCCAAATTTCCAATCATTTATTTTTTCTGTTTCTATGGAGTTGGGTTTGAGATTAGGAGATGCTCCTCCATTTGGGTTTCCTCAGAAGCCTCCAGACCCAAATGTTTCTCACAGAGGCCTTGATTTTTGCCTTGGTTTCTCTTCCATATCTTCCCTTGAACAAGATGAACAAATCCACAACCAGAAACGAAGGGAGCTACCAAGAAACGACGTCGTTGGCCGTTTTTTTGATCCTCCGCCGTCGCCGTCGCCGCCTGTTCTTCAGCTGGATCTTCTTCCTCGTACTCCTGTCGCCGCCTCTCGCCGATCTTCTGAAAATACTGGTACATCTAATCTACTCAACCCATCCATCCATATGTGACTGGAAAAGTGGGTTTTTTTTTTTTTTCCCTTCTTTTTCCTCTTTTTGATGGAAAAGCAATTGTTTCTTTTAAGTCTCTCCTTTCGATCGCTTTGACTTAGTTTCTTTATTTTGTTTTCTGCTTTGTTTTTAAAAAAACTCAGTCAAATTTTAAAAATTAAAGAAAATAATTTTTAAAAATTTATTTTTGTTTTTAAATTTTGATAAAAGAAAATGTAGTAATACAAACATAAATTTCAAAAACTAAATGATTATCAAAGATTTAGATGAGCCTAAAATTTTGAATTCTTTTTAATCCAACTTTCAAAGTCGTACTTTAATTCTTCAATTTTAAAAAGAAATATTTTGGTCCAGCAACTAATATTTAATTTAGTGACTTTTACTCGTTTTAATCAATGTACTATATGACTTGATTAGCTAATTAATGTACATTTTTATAGCTGCATTTGTTTTATCAGAGTTCTTCAACGCTGGAAGTGTTTCTAAACTTCTCAAATTTTTTTTTTTATCATTTTGATCAAATATATATATATGTCTGTATTGAATACTATTGGTAAAAATTCGATCCTCTAATCGGAAAAGAAGTGTTAGCTTTGACACTGAGTTATGTTTAGTTATTACTTAATTTGTTAAAAGTAAAATAAAAAGTTAGATTTAAAAATTTTCACTTTTATAAAATTTTGAGATATTAAAAAAATGTATTTTGTAAGTGCAAGGATGAAAACAAAAAAGGGATGTAAATCTAAAAATATAGGTGTCAAAATAGGCCTTTTCAAAAAATCCACCTAATAAAGAAAAAAAAACAGTATAATTATGTTGCAAAGTTTTTAAATGGCAGAGAAAAAACCCATCTGATAAGTGCATTGGTTTCTGACAACTACAAACAGATCTTTCAGAAGGAGCAGCAGCAGCTGTTTTTACAGATGTGATTACCGCAGCGCCACCTTCCGCGACGGCGGAAGAGGGCGGCGGGGGTTGCGAATCGCCAAGAAACCCATTACTGTGCTCCACACTGGAGTTCGAGTTCCGCAAGTACGGCGGCGGAGCGGCGGCGGGTGGCGGCGGATTCTTTGAAATGGAAGAGGGAAATTATAGCGAAAGAGCTTGCTCGAGAGGCAGCGATGAAGAGGATCAGAATTTGGGTTCGAAAAAAAAACTGCGGCTTTCGAGAGAACAGTCGGCGTTTCTTGAAGAGAGCTTCAAAGAACATCATACGCTTTATCCTGTAAGAAATCTCTTTCCTTTTTCTTCTTCGTCTTCTTCTTTTTCAAGTTTGGATTGATTATGGTTTAGGATCTTCAATGTCTGCAAGAGAAAGAGAAGGAAAAGAAGTCATTTCTTCAATGGTTTTTTTTTTTTTTTTTTGGTTGATATGTTGACTGTTACATGAAAACTACTTCACTGTGAAATTATAAATTTGGTTTAATTTTTTAAATTTAGAATAGTACCTAATCTTTTAAGTGATTTCCAATTTTAATTTTATTCATCTTTTAAAATTTGTAATTTTACCTTTGATATAGTAATAATTTTCTAACTACGTTCTTTCCTATTAAAAAGTTGGAAATATTATTATTAAATTTAATGTTACATTCATGTATTTAAATTGATACCGTAAAATCTCAAACCAAAATGTCTGAGGTTTGAATTTTCAGACATGCATTTAATGTGGCCGCCACATTGTGATGGTCACCTTCTAAATTGTTTGATGTATTTATACTATAATTCTAGCTTCTCTCTTAGATGCAATTATATTTTTTCACTTCTACGTGTTGTTGAACTACAAAGAAAAGTGATAAACATATATTCTAGACAAATGCTATCAAATTTATCCATCATCGTAGATTTTTCTTTTTGGTAATTTGAACACATAATTAATAAGACACTTAATATCATCTCAAAGTAAATAAGTTATTTTTTTAAAGGTGAAAGGTAAAATAATGCTATGTCCTTACATGTGTCCAAATATGTGAATAAAATTTATCCAAACATATTAATAAAATAATAATTTAATGATACAACCCTTTTTAGGCTAAATTATAGAAAATACTCTTGAATTTTGTCATTTATTTAAAAAGTACCCATTACTTTTAAAAGTTGCAATATTACCTTTAACATTTCATAAATGTTTCAAAACTACTCTTGAAATATAAATTAACGTGGTAGTGACTCAAACACTTGTCTGGATTAAATTTGAAATAATGACATTTAGACATGTCGATTTTTTGTACAACATTTTATCGATTTTTCTACTCCAAAAGTTAGTTTTGAAATGTTTATGAGAGGTCAATGGTAATTTTACAACTTTTAAAAAAACAAGGATATTTTTTACCTAGAGCAAAGTTCAAGAGTATTTTTTTATAGTTTAGCATTTTTTATTAATTCCTTTCATTCTCATTTTTAGTAAGAAAATAAGGCCTCATTGAAATTACTTAAAAATTCATTTTCATTATTACGTCAATTTAGTCTTTATATTAAAAAAAAAATTAATCAATCTCTAAATTTTTTAATTTTAAGTTTAAGTCTTTGAAAAAATTAACAACAAAAGCCTATTGTTTTTTTTTTACGTCAGTTGAAGTTTTAAACTTCTGTCAACGTGTCTAACATTTCCATCGACATTTTTTATAATAATTTTTAATATATTATCGAGAAACCACGAAATATAATTAAAATATTAACAAAATATCACTATTTTAGACCTAATATTAATAATAACAAACACTGTTTTTTTTTTTAACCGAAATGAGATTTGAAATTGCAGAAACAGAAGCTAGAACTTGCAAGAAGATTAAACCTTCGTCCTCGCCAAGTAGAAGTCTGGTTTCAAAACAGACGAGCAAGGTATATCCAAAAACCCCATATCAAAAATGAGCTTTCTTTCTCTTTTCTTTTTCTCTCTCTTCATTTTTACAATTTTAAAATTACAGAACGAAGCTGAAGCAGACGGAAGTTGACTGTGAATACTTGAAGAAATGCTGCGAAACACTAACCCAAGAAAACAGAAAGCTTCAAAAGGAGCTTCAAGATTTAAGAGCTTTGAAAACAACTGATTCTCTCTTCATGCATTCGCCAGCCACCACTCTCACCATGTGCGCGTCTTGTGAACGAGCCGCCGCTTGCGGCGGCGGAAAAGAGCAGGCGAACTCGAAGGCTTCTGGGTTTTCGTTTACGAGAACTGGGTCGTTTCCATTTTCACGAACTGATCCCTCTCGAGAGAATTATTAGGGTTTCCTTTTGATTTTCTTCTTGAGTTTTTCTTTTTTTACTATTTCTCTGTGAATTCTGAAGGTTTAAACCTTTTTTTTTTTGGTTATAATGTTGAAATTTTGTTGATTTTATTTGGATGGTGCAGTTCTTAAGGATTGGAAGAAGTGGAAGAGAGAAAGAAGATGGTAGAGGAAAAAGAGATTTAACTTTGCTTTAGCAGGGTTAATTATTTTATTTCCAACATTTTTTAAATAATCTATTATTAGAAATTTCCTTTTATCAAATGAAATTATGTTATGTAAGTTTACTTTGAGTCCCATTTAACACCCATGGATGAAAAGAGTTTTAAAAAATGTTAAAATATTAGAAATTAAATGAATTTTTTTTAATAATAGAGACCAATTTGGAAAAAAAAAAAAAAAAAGAAAGACTAGAATATGTACTTGCATAAACATCAATAACTTTTTAAAAAACTTGAATTTTGTCAACATAAGCATAGCATAACATAACATAAAGCATGTGTTTTCAACCAAAAAGATAAAAAAAAAATAGAGGTTTGAATCTATCCGTCACACTAAAACGAAGTTAAAAAAATAAGTTTAAATGAAAAGAAATTATTTGTAATTTACTCTATAGATATTATGTTGTTTATTGTAAATATGACAAGTAAATGCCCATTCCACATGCTCATTTATATCCATGCCAAGTGGCTTTTTCTCCATAGCCAAAGTGTCCTTCATGTGTCCAACAAAGGCCATAGATTGGTGTCCAAATGGACCACATCATGCTCTCCAAATTGCCTATAAATAGTGGTTCATTTTGGATAAATGAGATATGCATTTTTGGTAAAAAACTCTCCAGTCCTCTCTTTTCTCTTCCACTTTCTCTAATTTATTTGTTTATTTAATTTGTCATAAATCTCCATTTTCTTTTATTTATATTATCTATATATAATCCATTTATATATTAACACTTGTATTATTATTATTATTATTATTATATATTTTGGTAAAGTTTTGGTGCCCGGTTTCGCCTCTCATTTTACAACACGTTATCAGCACGAGACTCTATCATTTTTCCCGCTAAAGTGTTATTATGGCAAACCTTACAAAGCTAGAATTTGCGGCCCTGGATATTAATGGAAATAACTACTTGTCATGGGTCCTTGACGCTGAGATCCATTTAGATTCTATGAATCTTGGAGAAACAATTAAAGAAGGAAATGATGCATCAAATCAAGAAAAAGCAAAAGCCCTGATCTTCCTTCGCCATCATCTTCACGAGGGATTGAAAATGGAATATCTTACAATAAAAAATCCCTACGTTCTATGGCAAGGTTTGAAAGAAAGGTATGATCATCAAAAAACAGTTATTCTTCCAAAAGCTCGTTATGATTGGATGCACCTGAGGTTGCAGGACTTTAAATCAGTAAGTGAGTATAATTCCGCACTCTTCAGAATTAGTTCAAAATTAAAATTATGCGGAGAAAAGATTACTGATGTTGATATGTTAGAGAAGACATTTTCCACTTTTCATGTCTCGAATATGCTCATGCAGCAGCAATATCGAGAGAAGGGTTTTGCAAAATATTCTGAACTTATCTCATGTCTTCTCGTTGCTGAACAAAATAACGAGTTATTGATGAAAAATCACGAATCCCGACCAACTGGAGCAACACCATTCCCTGAAGTGAATGCTGTGAATTTTAATAACCGTGGTCGAGGTCGTGGTCGTGGTCGAGGTCGGGACCGCAGTAGAGGAAGAAATACTTATTTTCGTGGTGGACATTATAATTTTAAGAAACCCACACGAAGTGATGATCATAAAGGAAAGGCTCCACAAGATAGAAGTTCGAAAGGTGATGAACATAAATGTTTCCGGTGCGGAATGACTGGGCACTGGTCACGTACCTGTCGTACGTCAAAACACCTTGTTGATCTCTATCAAGCTTCACTGAAGGAAAAAGGAAAAGGAAAGAATGTGGAGGTAAATCTTGCCATTCAAGAAGATGATGTGTTTGACCCCTCCAATATGATGCATCTTGATGTAGCTGATTATTTTGAATCTCCTGGAGAGAGAATTGATGCAATCAAACAAGTAGAGGATGATTTGTATGAAAATATATAATTAAGTACTGTTTAGTATGTTTTTGTTGTTGTTTTGTTTGTATATATATTTAAGACTCTTTGTAATCGTTTTTCTTTTCTTTTCAATGAAGAAATATGAACAATTTCAATATGTTGAGTAACTCGAAAATGAGCAATGAGGATTTATGTCTGGTAGACTGCGCAACTACGCACACGATACTCATAAATAGAAAATATTTTACTAGATTGACAATGCTGGAAGCAAAAGTCAATACTATATCAGGTTCTGCAAATCTGATTGAAGGTTTTGGAAAAGCAAACTTTATTTTGCCTAGAGGAACAAGATTTACAATTAATAATGCTCTGTTCTCTAGCAAATCGAAAAGAAACTTATTAAGTTTTAAAGATATACGTGAAAATAATTATCATGTTGAAACTGATTGTAAAAATAATATAGAGTGTCTCTATATAACTGATAACTCTTAAATTAAGAGTTATATGCTTGTATTTTTGGGCTAAATTTCTATATTTTATATCTATGAATCTTGGAAATTCCCTAGATTGGAGTCATTTTGCTCTAGAAGTAATTTTGATATAGTAATATTTTTATTAGAGCAATTTTATTCTAATTAAGGCATTTTATGTGATTAAATCAGGGTGGATTAATGAGGAGTTACGAAGCCAAGAACAGCAATTTTTCAACTAATTGCTGGAGCAAATTTCACGCATCAGGCTTTTACGAAATTCGCACGTGGAAGCTGTATTCATTAATTGAGCTGGCATCTGTCAGTCCAGTCATCTGCTTCCAGCGAATTAGAGGCCGCCACGTCACTAGGTCAAGCCCAGTCAGCCCTCGTTTTCATAAAAGGGTGACTATTATAATGGCCAGCCGTTTTTGTTGTTAAGAGAGGAGGCAGATATTGAGAAGAAAGGTGCTGATCTCGAAATAACAGCAGAGGAGAGCTTGGACCAGGAGCCTTCACCGGAGTTTGCCAAAAACGGAAGGATTCCAGTCGGAGCAACGCCGTTGCTGTGGCAAGAAACTTGGGGCAGCATTTCGACTTCTCCTGCTACAATTTCTACTGTCTTTTAGTTGTTTCTGTTTTTATTTTCATCATGTTTCCATTTCTACTGTTTTTCCGTTTTCACTGTAGCATGAACTAATCCCTCTTAGGTGAGGATTAGAGGATGATTGTTATTTGCTAATGTTATAGTTGAGTAGACTTCATCTCCTTCGGTTTGGTTTTTAAGGGCTTTTATTACTAGTTTGTTTTCGCTTGGCCAGCCATTTCAAACACCGTCTCTCTGATTTCTGGGAAGAATAGGAGGGGCTGAAAACTTAAAAACCACGTTAGCCCCTCGTTAAGGTTAGTTGCTGACTAAGTGGGTAGGTTAGGGATAGCCACTCGCCTAACGCACCGAAAGTACAGACGGTTTATTGTGCTGAAGTAATTTAATTGCGGCAGCATATATTCGGTGATTCGGGAGAATACCGTGTAGTCTGTAGTGAATCGATTGGAATGAATGTATACTCAGTTTATAACTTAGCTAATGCATGACTTACCTCTAATCTGAGCCTTTCCTTTAATTAAAGCACAAGTTAACCGTTCTCTGTTTTCTGAAGTCTTTACTCTGTTTTGCATGCTTTAGCATTAAATTTGCTCCAGCATTTATGATTTCTTTTATGGCATTTCCCTCGATAATTTTGAATGGTTACCAAATGAGTCACTAAAAATTAATTTAGGATCATTAGAAAAATCAATAGTCTCCGTGGATACGATAATTTTACTTGCCACTTGCTATAAAAAGGATGTGTACACTTGCACATTGACACTCTAATTTGCACAATTGTTCACATTGCTCTAGCAAACGCATCAAGTTTTTGGCGCCGTTGCCGGGGACTATTCAATTTTTCTTTTACTTAAATTGATTTTTGGTAACTGGTGCCTAATTGAATCTGAATTAGCTGTTTGGTTTTACTTTCAGGTGTGTTAGTGGTGTATGAACAAGTCTTCTGACTTGGAATTTCGAATTGATCCAGAAATTGAGAGAACATTTCATTTAAGAAGAAGAGCTCAAAGAGCTGGTCAAAGAGATAGGCGATATCTAATGGAAAGACAAGACCCACTTATACCGCCTGGACCCCGAGTAGGACCTGCTGTCGATGAGAATCAACCACAACCTGAATTGAGAGGAAATCGACCAGTTAATCAGGGAAATATGGCTGAGAATCCTGTTCTTTTAGCCAATGACAGGGAAAGAGCTATTAAGGCTTATGCAGTACCCACATTTGATGAATTATATCCTGGAATTGCTGGACCAGAAATTGAAGCAACAAATTTCGAAATGAAGCCAGTTATGTTTCAAATGTTGCAAACGGTGGGACAATTCCATGGTTTACCTTCTGAAGATCCACATTTGCATCTTAAGTCTTTTCTAAGTGTGAGTGATTCATTTAAGAAGCAAGGAGTGTCAAAAGACGCACTTAGGATGATATTATTTCCATATTCTCTTAGAGATGCAGCAAAGGCGTGGTTGAATACTTTTCCACCTGGATCTATCACTTCGTGGAACGATTTGGCAGAGAAATTCTTGATAAAGTATTTTCCACCAACGAAGAATGCTAAGTATAGAGCTGAAATAGTAGCATTCAGGCAGTATGATGATGAGACATTTAGTGAAGCATGGGAACGGTTTAAAGAATTACTAAGAAAGTGCCCACACCATGGTCTACCACATTGCATCCAAATGGAGACACTATACAATGGGTTGAATTTGGATACTCAGAACATGGTAAATGCTTCAGCAAATGGAGCTTTGCTTTCAAAGACTTTTAATGAAGCCTATGAGATTTTGGAGAGAATTTCTACCAATAGTTCTCAATGGGCAGATGTAAGAAGCAACCCTGGGAAGAAGAAGCAGGGAGTGTTGGAAGTTGATGCATTATCATCATTAAGTGCCCAAATTGCTTCTATGGCAAATATTTTGAAGAACATGTCAATGGGGAATGTGTCACAGAATGCTGCCTCAGTTAATCAAGTCACAGCAGAATCATGTGTTTACTGTGGGGAAGCGCATACGTTTGAATTCTGTCCTGGAAACCCAGCCTCGGTAAATTATGTTGGAAATCAAAACATGAGGCAGAACAATCCATATTCCAACACGTATAACCCAGGATGGAGAAACCACCCAAATTTTTCTTGGAGTGGTCAAGGAAGTAATGCTGTAGCAAATCAAAGTCATCAAAGAATGCAGTATCCTCTCGGATTTTCACAGCAGCAAAATCAACAGTTTCCACATCAAAAGCCTGTTAATCAATCAATTCCTGGAACCTCTTTGGAGAGCCTCATGAAGGAGTATATGGCCAAGAATGATGCTGTAATTCAAAGCCAACAAGCCTCCTTGAGAAATTTAGAAATTCAAATGGGACAATTAGCAAGTGAGTTGAAGGCCAGACCTCAGGGAAAACTTCCTTCAGACACTGAGACTCCAAAAAGAGAAGGTAAAGAACAAGTACAAGCGATTGAGTTGAGGAGTGGAAGACCTCTTGCTGTAACAGAAAATATGAGCAAGCAAAAGCAGAAAAGTAGAGAATCAGCAGTGCAGACAGAGGAAGACACAGTTGAGCCTGAAAATGTGAGTCTGGAAGAAATAGAGAATGCTGAGAGTACAGAGGATATAGAGAAAACAAAGGATACTGGGAATGCTGAAGCAGAAGACAGTGCTGGAGCAAAACGTTCAGCAGTAACACAGAAGCCAGCTACTGTGAGTACAGCATTTGTGCCACCACCACCACCATTTCCTCAGCGATTAAAGAAGAAAAATCAGGATCAGCAGTTCAAGAAATTCTTCGATATCTTTAAGCAGCTTCATATAAACATTCCTTTGGTAGAAGCTCTTGAGCAAATGCCAAAGTATGCGAAGTTCCTTAAGGATATGCTCACCAAGAAGAAGAGGCCAAGTGAGTATGAAATTGTACCATTATCAGGAGAATGTAGTGCTATAGTTGCAAATCCTATCCCTCCTAAACTTCGAGATCCTGGATCATTTACAATACCAGTGTCAATTGGAGGAAAAGAAGTAGGAAGAGCTCTCTGTGATTTAGGTGCCAGCATAAATCTTATGCCATTTTCTATTTTTCAGAAATTAGGCATTGGAGAGGCAAGACCAACCACTGTAACTTTACAGTTAGCTGATAGGTCAATCACATATCCTGAGGGGAAGATTGAAGATATTTTGGTGCAAGTAGACAAATTCATATTTCCAGCCGATTTCATTATACTGGATTATGAGGTAGATAAAAATGTCCCGATAATTCTAGGAAGACCTTTCTTAGCTACTGGAGGAACAGTGGTGGATGTTGGAAAAGGGAGTATTACATTGAATGTGGGCGATCAAGAGGTTAAGTTTAATATGTTTGATGCTGTGAAATACCCTTCAGAAATCGAAGATTGTGCAGTTATTAATGTTTCGGAAGGGCTGATTGAAGAGAATTTTGAGCTTGAATTGCTAGAGCAGCATGATCTAATGTTTGGAAAGATCTCACCAGAAGATTCAGACAGCTGCAGCAAAATATCTGAAGTGAATAGTGTGACAGAATTTCCAGGGTATAGGAGATTATTTGAATCATTGGAGTTAATAGATAGAAAGTCACCACCCACTCAACCATCAGTCAAGGAGTTCGAATTGAAGATACAAGATAAAAAGGAGTCTCAGAACCAAGTTGCAGATCACCTCCCAAAATTAGAGCAGCAAAAACAAATGCTTCAGCAACCCAAGATTAAAAATTCTTTCCCTGATGAACAGTTATTTACAGTAGCCCACGTCAAGGAAGTAGGAACACCATGGTGTGCTGATCTTGCTAACTATCTTGATTATGGAATTTTGCCCCCTGGTTTATCAAAACAGCAGTTGAAAAAGTTTTTCCATGAGGTGAATGGGCAGCGAATTGAACATTATTGGGAGAAGGAGTTGCAAGGAAATTGTGCCTCTTTCCAAATATTTGAGGGTGGATGAAGCATAAATTTTGAGGGAGCATTGGTACTTTAATTTGAAAATCAGTAATGCTCCCGCGGATGGTTTGTTGCATTTTGGTTTATTTTCATTTTAGTTATTTTTATTTTCTGCATGTTTGCTTTGAGTCTGTTTTTCTGTTGTAGGTGTTCTTATTCTGTTGAAATGACAAAGGCTGATAATGCAAAGGCTAGGGCATAATGAATTACAACATCAAACGAAGAAGAATGAGAAGGGATGTAGTCTGTCTTCCTTTAACCATTTGCGATCTGTTTACTTTTGTTGTCTTTACTTAGTTGTTGCTTATGTTTATTTCTGCTTTCGTAGTTGTTTTTGTTTTGTTTAAGTTTACGTTTTTAGAAGTTAGGACTTAGATTGAGAAGAAGAAAAGTTGCTCCTAGTTAATTCTGTAATCATGATCTCCTGCGCATAGTAATTGAAAAGCATATCTTGTTCAGCCTCCTTGCTCTTAAAATTAAAATTAAGTGTTGAATGAATTGTTCTTGCCTAAGCCTGTTGTTAAAGCAACTAGATTGCTGGAGCATAATTAGAAATTGCATGTTAATTAAGTTGTGCTCTGCTTGTGCCTTGAATTCTTCTGCTTAGTCAAATTTGTTCCTATATTCAAGCTGCTGGATGACTGCTGATGATTTAGCATTTTAGGTTATTGAATCTTTTGCACAAGAAGTCCTAAGTTTTAAATAGATTCTTATAGAGCCATCCCTTTTAAAGCTTAGAAGTCTAGGAATGCTCATTCCCAACCAAAGGATACCAAGTTTACTTTTCTGTCCAATTCTAGTCTGTTTAGCCAGCTTGTAATAAGTTTGGGGGTCTTCCCTTTACTTTCTCTCATTGGGGACAATGAGCGATTTAAGTTTGGGGGGGCCGTGTTGAAGTTGCTAGAGCATTGTTGAAGATTTTGCCTGTTATTTTTTTTTTTAGGATATACTCTTAGGGAGCACTCCTCTTCTACTCCTAAGATGCACTCCTCTCCCTTGCAAGCAAGCCCAGCCTGTTAGGTTGTTAAAAAAAAAAAAAAAAAAGTTAGCTCAGAAAAAGGGTTTTGCTAGAGCAATCTCTGTGTAGCTTGTGCTCGTAGCTAGATGTTTTCACCAAAAAGTGTTAGCATTCTGGAACGAAGGTATAAGCTGCATGAAGAAGCTTTGAAAAGAAAAAGAAAAGAAAGAAAAAGAAAGAAAAAGAGAAAAAGGAAGCAAGGGATGAGTGTTAGCCTAATAGTCACAACTCTCCTAAAGCTTAGGTGAGCTTCATCATAAAATGTTGCCATTCTGAGAAGCAAGAGGGAAGTGACATGAGGGCCAGTCTTAGAAAAGAAGTGGAATGAGTGTTATGCCTGTGAGGTGATGAGCCTGAAAGCTAGGGTGAACGACATCATAAAATGTTGTCATTCCAAGAAATAGGGCTATGACTTCAAGGATCTCCAAGAGAGTAGTAAAAAAAAAAAAAGAAGAGAAAAGTGCAAGTTTTGTGCTAGCTTAAAAGATTAGTCTTAGAGGGGAAGCACTCTTGTGTAAGTTTGGTTTGGGATTGCATAATGAGCTTGAGGATTAGAACTTCTAAGTGATAAAAGCTTTGGAGCTAAAAGATGTCTAGTTAATTCTTAGGCATGTGCAAAAGAACATAATTTGAAATCTTGAAGCAGGACAGTATGTATTGAGTTGATGGAGCAAGTTTGATGCTGGAGCATCACTATAATGGTGGGAATGCATATAAGAACTCAGTGGCCAAGTAGAAGTAGCTTTTGACATGTGCAGGTGAAGAAAGCATCACTCGAGGACGAGTAATGATTCAAGTTTGGGGGTTTGATAACTCTTAAATTAAGAGTTATATGCTTGTATTTTTGGGCTAAATTTCTATATTTTATATCTATGAATCTTGGAAATTCCCTAGATTGGAGTCATTTTGCTCTAGAAGTAATTTTGATATAGTAATATTTTTATTAGAGCAATTTTATTCTAATTAAGGCATTTTATGTGATTAAATCAGGGTGGATTAATGAGGAGTTACGAAGCCAAGAACAGCAATTTTTCAACTAATTGCTGGAGCAAATTTCACGCATCAGGCTTTTACGAAATTCGCACGTGGAAGCTGTATTCATTAATTGAGCTGGCATCTGTCAGTCCAGTCATCTGCTTCCAGCGAATTAGAGGCCGCCACGTCACTAGGTCAAGCCCAGTCAGCCCTCGTTTTCATAAAAGGGTGACTATTATAATGGCCAGCCGTTTTTGTTGTTAAGAGAGGAGGCAGATATTGAGAAGAAAGGTGCTGATCTCGAAATAACAGCAGAGGAGAGCTTGGACCAGGAGCCTTCACCGGAGTTTGCCAAAAACGGAAGGATTCCAGTCGGAGCAACGCCGTTGCTGTGGCAAGAAACTTGGGGCAGCATTTCGACTTCTCCTGCTACAATTTCTACTGTCTTTTAGTTGTTTCTGTTTTTATTTTCATCATGTTTCCATTTCTACTGTTTTTCCGTTTTCACTGTAGCATGAACTAATCCCTCTTAGGTGAGGATTAGAGGATGATTGTTATTTGCTAATGTTATAGTTGAGTAGACTTCATCTCCTTCGGTTTGGTTTTTAAGGGCTTTTATTACTAGTTTGTTTTCGCTTGGCCAGCCATTTCAAACACCGTCTCTCTGATTTCTGGGAAGAATAGGAGGGGCTGAAAACTTAAAAACCACGTTAGCCCCTCGTTAAGGTTAGTTGCTGACTAAGTGGGTAGGTTAGGGATAGCCACTCGCCTAACGCACCGAAAGTACAGACGGTTTATTGTGCTGAAGTAATTTAATTGCGGCAGCATATATTCGGTGATTCGGGAGAATACCGTGTAGTCTGTAGTGAATCGATTGGAATGAATGTATACTCAGTTTATAACTTAGCTAATGCATGACTTACCTCTAATCTGAGCCTTTCCTTTAATTAAAGCACAAGTTAACCGTTCTCTGTTTTCTGAAGTCTTTACTCTGTTTTGCATGCTTTAGCATTAAATTTGCTCCAGCATTTATGATTTCTTTTATGGCATTTCCCTCGATAATTTTGAATGGTTACCAAATGAGTCACTAAAAATTAATTTAGGATCATTAGAAAAATCAATAGTCTCCGTGGATACGATAATTTTACTTGCCACTTGCTATAAAAAGGATGTGTACACTTGCACATTGACACTCTAATTTGCACAATTGTTCACATTGCTCTAGCAAACGCATCAATAACATCTATTGTTTCACATGAAAAACGTATATTAGAAACACTGCCTTCTTTTTCTTCTGGATTATACTATACTCATATACGAGTAATCGAAAGTTATGCAATAATGAACCCGAAGTTCATGAATCCAGAAATATTCAGTGTTTGGCATGATCGATTGGGTCATCCAGGGTCGATAATGATGAGGAAAATTATTGAGAATTCACATGGACATCCTTTAAAGAGCCAGAAGATTCTTCAATCCAATGAGTTGTCATGTGATGCCTGTTCTCAAGGAAAATTAATTATTAGACCATCACCAGCTAAAGTGGGGATTGAATCACCTGCATTTTTAGAGCGAATTCAAGGTGATATTTGTAGACCTATTAACCCACCAAGTGGTCCATTTAGATATTTTATGGTATTAATTGACGCATCCAGCAGATGGTCACATGTATGCTTATTATCAAGTCGAAATCTTGCATTTGCAAGATTACTTGCTCAAATAATTAAGTTAAAAGCACAATTTCCTGATAATACAATTAAGATCATTCGACTTAATAATGCTGGTGAATTTACATCCCAAACTTTTAATAATTATTGTATGTCAATTGGGATAAGTGTTGAACATCCTGTAGCTCACGTTCATACACAAAATGGTCTAGCAGAATCATTTATAAAACGTCTGCAACTAATTGCAAGACCATTGCTTATGAGAGCTAAACTTCCTACATCAGTATGGGGTCATGCATTTTGCATGCTGCATCACTGGCACGTATTAGGCCAGTAGCTTATAATAAATACTCTCCAATGCAATTAGCTTATGGCCAGCAGCCAAATATTTCCCATCTAAGAATTTTTGGATGTGCAGTATATGTACCGATTGCTCCACCACAACGTACTAAGATGGGTCCTCAAAGGAGGTTAGGAATATATGTTGGTTTTGATTCCCCATCAATTATTAAATATCTTGAACCCCTGACGGGTGATGTATTTACTGCACGATTTGCTGATTGTCATTTTAATGAGACAAATTTTCCAACATTAGGGGGAGGAATTAAGAAGTTGGAAAAAGAAATTACATGGAATGCATCGTTATTATCTCATTTAGATTCTCGTAGAGATCAATGTGAACTTGAAGTTCAAAAGATAATTCATTTGCAAAATATAGCAAATCAACTACCAAATGCATTCATAGATACTAAAAGTGTGACTAAATCATATATACCAGCTGCAAATGCTCCATCAAAAATTGATATCCCAAAGGAACAAGTCGTCAATAATGAGTCTGGAGCACGCCAGAAGCGTGGTAGACCAATAGGTTCTAAAGATAAAAATCCTCGGAAAAGAAAAGTAGTTGAGAATCAAAATGATTCAATAGAATGTATGGATGTTCCAGAAGAAATCCAGAATACAACTACTCAAAAGAGTATTGGTGAAAATCAAACGCTTGAGGATAATAATGAAATTTCTATAAACTATGTTACAACAGGAAAGAGATGGAACCGAAATGATATCATTATTGACAACATTTTTTCTTATAATGTTGCTCACGATATTATTCATGAAAGTGATGATTTTGACCCAAAATCTATCAAATAATGTCAACGTAGAAAGGATTGGCCGAAATGGAAAGAAGCAATCCAAGCAGAGTTGAACTCACTTTCAAAACGTGAGGTTTTTGGACCAGTAGTCCCAACACCGGAAAACGTCAAACCTGTGGGATATAAATGGGTATTTGTAAGGAAAAGAAATGAAAAGAATGAAGTCACAAGATATAAAGCGAGACTTGTTGCACAAGGATTCTCGCAAAGGCCTGGTATTGATTATGAGGAGACATATTCTCCTGTGGTGGATGCAATAACGCTAAGATATTTGATTGGTCTGACTGTATATGAAAAGCTTGATATGCATCTAATGGATGTAGTCACGGCGTATTTATATGGATCTCTGGATAATGACATTTATATGAAAATCCCGGAAGGATTTAAAATACCAGAAACATATGAATCAAGTTCTCGGGAATTGTATTCAATAAAGTTACAGAGATCATTATATGGATTAAAACAATCAGGACGAATGTGGTATAATCGCCTGAGTGAATATCTGTTGAAAGAGGGATACCAAAATAATCCAATATGTCCGTGCGTTTTTATAAAGAAATCTCAGTCAGGATTTGCTATTATAACTGTATATGTTGATGACTTAAACATAATCGGAACTCCTGAAGAGTTATCCAAGGCAATAGAATATCTTAAGAAAGAATTCGAGATGAAAGATCTTGGAAAAACAAAATTTTGCCTTGATTTGCAAATTGAACATTTAGCAGATGGGATATTTGTTCATCAATCAACTTATACAGAGAAAATCTTAAAAAGATTCTATATGGATAAAGCACATCCATTGAACATTCCAATGGAAGTTCGTTCACTGGATGTAAAGAAAGATATATTTCGACCTCGAGATGACAGTGAAGAACTACTTGGTCCTAAAGTACCATATCTTAGTGCAATTGGTGCACTTATGTATTTGGCTAATAACACAAGACCAGATATTGCATTTTCAGTAAATTTATTAGCTAGATATAGTTCATATCCTACAAAAAGACATTGGAACGGAGTTAAGCATGTCTCCGATATCTTCGAGGGACAATTGATATGGGTTTATTTTATTCTAACAAATCAAAATATGATCTAGTTGGTTATGCAGATTCTGGTTATCTATCTGATCCACACAAAGCTAGATCTCAGACAGGTTATCTATTCACATGTGGAGGAACTGCTATATCGTGGCGATCAGTGAAACAGACTATAACGGCTACTTCTTCAAATCATGCTGAAATCCTCGCTATTCATGAAGCAAGTCGAGAATGTGTATGGCTAAGATCGATGACACAACACATTCATGAGACATGTGGCTTATCTTCAAGTAAACCTCTTCCAACGATGTTATACGAAGATAACACAGCATGTATAGCTCAAATCAAGGGAGGATATATCAAAGGAGATAGAACAAAGCATATCTCACCAAAACTCTTCTATACTCATGATCTTGAAGAAAATGGTGACATCACTGTACAACAAATTTGTTCGAAAGATAACTTGGCTGACTTATTTACGAAGGCATTACCAACTGCAACCTTCGATAAATTAGTATATAGCATTGGAATGCGGCGATTCAAAGACTTTAAGTGATGTCTCCATGAAGGGGAGTGAATGTATTATAGTAAACTATATAAAATATGTACTCTTTTTCCTTCACTAGGGTTTTTCTTCCCATTGGGTTTTTCCCTAGTAAGGTTTTAACGAGGCATATTTTATATAAATGGGCATTTAAGGGGGAGTATTGTAAATATGACAAGTAAATGCCCATTCCACATGCCCATTCCACATGCCCATTTATATCCATGCCAAGTGGCTTTTTCTCCATAGCCAAAGTGTCCTCCATGTGTCCAACAAAGGCCATAGATTGGTGTCCAAATGGACCACATCATGCTCTCCAAATTGCCTATAAATAGTGGTTCATTTTGGATAAATGAGATATGCATTTTTGGTAAAAAACTCTCCAATCCTCTCTTTTCTCTTCCACTTTCTCTAATTTATTTGTTTATTTAATTTGTCATAAATCTCCATTTTCTTTTATTTATATTATCTATATATAATCCATTTATATATTAACGCTTGTATTATTATTATTATATATTTTGGTAAAGTTTTGGTGCCCGATTTCGCCTCTCATTTTACAACATTGTTACCTTTATATACTATTTCAATTTTTTGTCAATAAGTTCGGTGCAAAAAAAAAAAAAAATTTGCAATCCAAACCATTTTTTTTTTCAATGGTAGACAATTTGTTTTTTCATGTTAGAAGTACAATCACGACAAAAAGGCGTAATTTTATACCTTCTTTTAAATGATAAAATTAAAATAGGTTAAATTATACAGCAACTTTGGAGTATGTTTCAATTATGCTCTTAGACTGTGAAAATTTTTATTTTTACCTTTGAACTTTGAAATTTATTCCAAAAAATACCCTTTAACTTTGAAATTATTCCAAAAAAACATTTTTTTTCTTAAAGTAAATGATGAAAATTAACGTGGTAACTAATGTATAAAAATTAAAAAAGGTATGTGATATTGTTTACAACTATATAGAATATTAAGATCATTGTTACTTTTTATTTCATTTCAAAAAATATCATTAAAATCAGTTACATAATCAATTTTTACACATCATTTACGTGAATGATGTTGTAAATGATGTCACATATACCTTCTAACTTTTACACATTAGCTGTCACCTCAAATTCCATCTAAAAGGGTACCTTTTGGAACAAATTTCAAAGTTAAGGGTAAAAATAAAACTTTTCAAAGTTTAGGAGCATGATTAAAACTCACATACTAAAGTTCAGTTGTATTTTGTATAATTTAACAATATTTTTTAACTTTGAAATCATACAAGTCTAATTTGTGAGACAAAACAACTTGAAATAATAATACTAGCTAAGAATAAACAAAATGTAATAGAGACAAGAACAATTATGAAGAGAAAAAGATCCAAGAAGAGTACTATTGATAGTTTGAACAAGCCCTATGTATGAACAAGAGAGAGAGAGAGGAAAAGATGGGAGACAAAGTTGGAAAATTTTCAAAGTTGTGATTATTATTACATAATGAAATGAACAAAATAGGCATAGGTTAAATTCTCTCTGTTGAAGCTTTTCGAGGCACAAAGGTTTATGATTAGTGTTCAAAGGCGTGGGAGTTTCCTTCTTCAAACCCATCAAACCATATGTTTTATTTATCTCAATCATCATCCCAAGTTGTACTAAAATAAGACTAAATGGATGATAATTCACTCACGATTTTAAGAAGTTTGAGTTTAAGAAGTCATTTAGATAGAAATTAATTCTTGAACTTTTAGGTATGTATCTATTTAATCTCTGTACTTAAAAAAAATGTCTACTAGATCCTCTAAACTTTTGATTTTGTGTTCAATAGGTCATTGGCTTTTAAAGAGCGTCTAATAGGTCCTTAAACTTTCAATTTTGTGTGTGACAGATCTTAAATATATTCATTTTTTTATAATAAAATTTACGAATCTACTGGACACAAAATTGAAAGTTTATGATCCTATTAGATATAGATTTCAATTTTATTTTAATAGATTAGTTAATTTTTAAGGAATCTTATTAGATACAAAATTGAAAGTTCAATGACCTATCAAACATTTTTTAAGTTCAGAAACCTATTAGACACAAAACTAAAAGTTTTGGGACCTTAATTTTAGATACACACTTGAAACTATAGGGACTAAACTTGTCATTTAACCTTAAAAAAATGAATTATATTATAGAATTTTGTTCATGTAATTTGTGTTTAAAAGGTAAAGTTTTATGAATTAGGGTTCATATGGCCTATAGGGTTAGCAAATGTAACTCAAGTACTAAATATAGGTTCTATTTCTCATACTCGAATTATTATACAAACTTAATAATCTACACCTCTAAAGAAACTAGATGATTAAAGATTCAAATTTAGGTATGGTGTCAACCTTGTTGTGAATATGAGATTTAATAATGAAAGTTTTATTAAATGTGACCGCTACTATAATGATTGTTAGATGTGGAGAAGAATGTATGATTGGCCTATAAGATACTTTATTGAATTTTTGTCTTCTATATATGTTAGATTATTAGCTATTCAAAAACATCATCAATTTGTATTACAAATACTTCAATCATCTCACTTGCAAAAGTAGTCTACTTCATGGTTACTTCCAAAGCACACAACTCAAAAAGGACCATAATGCTCACACAATGGACCACAAAAGATACTTATTGCATTTTGTTACTTTCACATCATGGGAGAGAGGAGTTTGCATAAGGCAACCTTACTCCTTGCAAAACACCATTTTGATCTTTCAATTTTGATTTTTTAAAAAAAAACACTTCTAGTTCCTGATCATTGAAGTAATAATTTAGTCATTGAATTTAGTTTGTAACAATTTAGTCCATATACTTTCAATTTTGTAAGTCTCTGAATTTTTAATATGCAACAATTTAGTTCATGTATTTTAAAATTTGTAGCAAGTTAGTTCCTATCATGAAAAATATTATTAAGATTGAATGAGATTTCTTAAATATGTAGATCAATAAATTGATTAAAGGTCAAATATATTTATAAACTACAAAGATCAAGTCATGACATAATAAAAATTGACACTTGATTTTGATAGTTTTTTTTTTTTCCGTAGGGATTAAATTGTTACAAATTTTAAAGTATAGGGACTAAAATATCATATAATAAAGTTCAGAGACTAAATTGTTATGAAATTGAAAGGACAAAGACTAAATTATTACTTTTAAGAAAGCTTAGAAATCAAAAGTATTTTTTAACCTTCCTTTTGATCCCTAAACTTTCTTAAAAGTAATAATCTAGTCCTTGTACTAAAATTGATATTTTGAAAATTAATTAACCAAAATGAAAAATCAAAATCATATTGAAACATATAGAGAAAATATTACAAGGTGACAATATCTACTACATTTTCCAAGAAAGATCTTAAAATTTCATCATTGTGACCCTTTGGGAGCATGCAATTTGCAATGTGTACCATCATCCATGGTTATTAATGTATTGTCATTTGTCAAAGCACACACAAGACTGCAAACAATTATTCACCATTCACAAGGCCTACTCATTGTGAGATTTTATTTCTAAACCTTGGAGAAGGAAACATTTGGGGTTGATATTTAAAAAACAAATTAAAAATTTTTTTTTTTAAAAAAACCACAAATTTGGCTTGCTTTAAGATGATTGGAAAAAAAAAAAAAAAAAACCCACCAAGTCGATTTGAACCACACTTGTTAGTTAGTTTGGTTTTTTAAAAGTATAAACTAAAAAAAATCTATTTGTTCGATTTGGATAAATGTTTTGGTTTTGATCGGTTCACTCGATCTTAGTCTTTTGATGGTCAACTTTGTTGGTTTGTCGATTAAATTAGATTTCTCACAAACTTAATTTTGACATCAATTTTTTATTTTTCTTAAACCAATATGTCAATTCAACATTAATGATAACCAGAAATCAATTTGACCCTAATTATTGGTACCCTGGCTTGTGTGGCCAACTTTTAGGGGTTTTTGTACGGATGATCCGTTTTCTAACGCTTTAATAACTGATGACATGCGTTCTGAAAATAATGAAATATAACTCATTATAACGTGGCATAGCGCGCAAAATTACACATGAAGGCAATATGAGGCGGTCTTGCTTGTTCACGCTCTCGTACGCTGAAACGATATCACTCTAGCTCTCTTACTCTTGCTCTCGCTCTAATGAGTGGTTGAAAATCTGGAGGAAAAAAAGACAAGAAAAAATTATGTCAGAAAAGAGCTAAAGCAGCAGAGCTAGAGCGAGAACGAGCGAGAATAAGAACGAGAACGAGAACAAGAGCAAGAGCGAGAGCGAATCCTTGTCTCTTTCTTTTCTCTAGAATTTTGACCACTCATTACTATCACGAGCGAGAGTGAGAGCGAGAGAGTTGGAGCGAGAACTAGAGAGCGATTTTCCTTGTCTCTTTCTTTTCTCTAGATTTTCGACTACTAATTACTATCATGAGCGAGAGAACAAGATCGAGAACTAGAAAGCTAGAGTTAGAACAAGAATGAGAGTACGATGCCCTCACGATAATTTGGACATGATGCAGAGTACGGAAAGGGTCATATGGCATTAATTTCAAAACACAGGTCAAATGGCATCGATGCGCGTAAAAATGAGTCTTTCGTGCAAATTTTTCCAACTTTTAACTGGTTGCACCTTGTTTACACGTGCTTTCAACAAAGAGAAATAAATGAGAAACGTGTAAATGAATTTAATTTGTATTAATTTGAATATAGTGAAGTACAATCTCTAATTTGTTCCTCTGATTCTTTCTCTCAAATGTACATCTGTCTCGAGGGCTTTGCAGCTTGTTCTCGAATGTGGATTTGTCTCGAGGGCTTGCAGCTTGTTCTCGAATGTGGATTTGTTTCGAGGGCTTTGTAGCTTGTTCTTGAATGTGAATTTGTGTCCTTTGCAGCTTGTTCTCGAATGTGGATTTATTTCGAGGGCTTTACAGCTTGTTCTCGAATGTAGATTTGTTTCGAGGGCTTCGTAGCTTGTTCTCGATCTTTAAAGTCTTCTAGTCTTCAATGCTCTGGTCCAGAGAGTGTTTGATCTTCAAGAGTTTAAGGAGTCTTCTGATCTTTGTTTTTGAATTCTCTCTAAGTTCTCTAAAGGGTTTCCACTTCTAAACCTCTCAAATGGAGGAATGAGCTATCTATTTATAGAATTCCCCAAGACCCCCAAGTGGGCTTGGGCCTGACTATTAGACTGGGCCTAGTGGACTTTGGGTTAGGTCCTTTAGACTGTGCATGATGTTAGAGTGTTGATATAATTAAATTTACCATAACCCATCAGCTTAAGCTTTTGGGTTGATTAGTGATTTAACATGGTATCAGAGCAAGATGTCCTGAGTTCAAACCCCTGTAATGTCATTTCCTCCCCAATTAATATTGATTTCCACTTGTTGGGCATCTTACAAATTTCCAAGCCCACAAGTGAGGGGGAGTGTTAGAGTGTTGATATAATTAAATTTACCATAACCCATCAGCTTAAGCTTTTGGGTTGATTGGTGATTTAACACATGGTTGGCTTTGGGCTTGGCCTTTAGACTGAGATTGGCTGACGTTGGGCCTAGACTTTGCTGGATTAGGGCCTCCCATTTGGGCTTAGTCTAAAATTGGCCTAAATTTCATATAACCCAATTGCATATTAGAATTTGCTTTAATTTAATTTAGGAATACTTATAAATTTAATTAATCCCAAATTAAATAAATAACTTTGTCACTAACTTTAAAGTAATGACATGGCAACTTTTGATTGGCCAAAATTTCTATTCCAACACACCTCATCAAGCATATAAGTTTTCTTTTTTAGAAGAAAAAATTGAGAGATTCAAATCTTTTGATATATTTTTTACCGAGCTAAAAGTTACTAAAGAATTATATGTCGATTAAATTGATATAATCATACATAACTTACCTATTGATAGTTTGCTTCAATATCCTTCGATATTCAAAAAGAAAAAAGTGTTTTCCTTTTTTAAAAAAAAAGATTCAAAATGTCTCAGAATATAGAAACATGGTAATTGCTAATGCACAATAATTAACATGTTAAGGATATTTACATATTACAACCCTAGTTTGTGCAACCTAAAAAGTTACATCTATGCACTCCAAAATGATTTTCAGCACTCTTGTCGTATGAAATTGGCAGATTTCCAAAGAGGTTTCTCAACCGTTAAAATTAAAAGGTTAAATTACAAGTTTAGTCCCCAAACTTTTAAGTTTATGTCAAGGTTCTCAGACTTTATAAAGTGTCTAATAGATCTCTAAGCTTTCAATTTTGTATCCAATAAGTCTCCGATCTTTAAAAAGTGTCTAATAAATTTCTAAAATTTTTTATTTTGTATCTAACAAATCTCTAAGCTTTCAATTTTATGTCTAATAGGTTCTTGACTCATTCGACATTTTTTAAATTTCACAAACCTATTGAACACAAGATTAAAAGTTTAATGTTCTATTAAACACTAAGTTCAATTTTATATCTAATAAATTAGTTAATTTAAAAAATGTTGAATATGTCGGATACCTATTAAACACAAAATTGATAGTTCAAAGACCTATTATATATTTTTTAAAGATCAAGAATCTATTATACACAAACATGAAAGTTTAGAGACTAAACTTGTAATTTAACTAAATTAAAATAATAATAAAATAATTTTGAAAAAAAGATAATTTCCAAAGCAATTTTCAAAAGGCACATCCAAATGGACCCTAAAGCATTAATCATAACAAAGGGACTGAATGGCCAGCACATCACAGAAGTGAAAAAAGCTTTGCTTAATGCTGACTACCTTGAGATTCAGACATCTCAAAATAAAACTCAGAGATGATGTTAAATGGAATTTTAACAACAGAAGTTGAGCTTCAAGAAGCCTAAGAAAAAGTAATGAAGATAGGTACAAAAAAAGGAAAAATATGTGATTTACTTCTCAATGTCCTCCATTTCTAACCTCAGTAAATGACTTCATTTTTTAACTTGATTTAAAGCAACATGATACAAACTGATAGGAAGACAAGAATTACCAAAATCTATCAATAATCTATCTAGTCTTACCTACATACAATCCTCCGCGCTTCCGTTGAATGTTTCTCGAGTTCATCTGTAATTGGGAAGAATGATTTGGACAAACGTCCACAGGGAATTCGACGAGGATTTCGGGATGCATACTCAGCTTCCAGTAATATTATCGGTCCTCAACTGCTCAACTGGCGGAGGAAGGAGAAGAGCAAGCCTGGTTTTGTATCTTTCAATTCGTTGCAACCGTTCTTCCCTCAATCTGGAGGCATTACACAAACCGGAAGCAACAAAATTATATTGAAAGTGAGAATGTACAGATCCAACATCATAATTGAGTAAGAGAGAGCAAGAGGATACGGTTCGAATCAAATTGACTAAATGCTTGTTAAAACCAAATGTCATTCAAATTTTCCGAACTACAGAGATGAAAGAACTATGGAAATGAAAATGGGAAAAGTGGGAAAAGAACACGCACCGTGATCGAACTTTCTTTGCTCGTTTAACATGTCTTTTTAATAGATCTTGCGTTGACAAGTGCTCAATGGATCCCTCATCCTATAAAGCAGAAACACAGGTAAAGCCATATCCAATAATCCTTGCAGAACAACCTTTTGGATAAAAACATTTCTGAAAAAAATTCAGTTTCTTAATGAACTAAAGGATGTGCATAAGAATGCAACCCAGAGAAGAAATCATAACAAGCAATGATATTTAAGAATGATTTTCAGTCGAGGGCTCAAGGTCCTATATTTAGACTATTTAGCCTAGCAAGCAAGCACAATGCCCCCCCCCCCCCCCCCCCCCCCCCCCTTCTTGACCACCCAAACTATCATCACTACTATTTATGCGATTTCTCCTCTCAAAACGTCGTATGGCTCTTCAAGTAAATTGTCTTGCATTGCATCAAATTCATTATCCGAAACATATATCGAAAAAATGATTGAAATTCATCAAAAACATGTTGCAAACAACTGCATACACCCCATTATTTTTGTTCTGTACATATTGAATATGATATGCTAGGCTGTGAATGAAGATTATGAGATCAACAATACAACTAAAAGATTGTCAAACAACAGAAAAAACTTCATTCTTTGAAGAAGGCATAAAATCAAAACATGCTTCTCATCAATGATTTTGCATTTATAGATGTCCAAGTTTAATCCATTGAGTGCAAACTAGACTCAAGTATTCTGGCACCGTAATTTTTGTTCCTTAATTTATTTTAATTTTAAAACTAAATCTTAAATTCACTGTACAGAAACGAACCTTATCTTCCTCATCAACTTCTTCTTCGATGACCTCCTTCTTCTGGGATGGTACAGCACCAGCCACAGGGATGGGCAAAGGTCTTGGAAGAGACCTCAAAAAATTTCCATATTGTGGCTGTCAAGAGAATAAATTATTAGCTAGCATTTTAGAAATAAATAAAAAAAAAGAACAGAAGAATGAATTCCCCTCTTCTTTCTTAATTGCTACTTTTTTTTTTCATTTTGTTGGGGCGGCATAGCATCTACCCTCTTTAAAAACACCGTAAAAGAGAAGCAGAAGTAGATGAGTCATCACTCATCATTTACGTGATACGAATGAATAATCGTGTGACTATATTAAGAGAGCAACAGCAGAAAAAGGAGATGTGATCAACTAATGCCTTTTGGGACTGGAAAATAGGAGGGTGTGTGTAGACAGGAAAGAGTAAGAGCAATGATTTGCTATAAACTTAAAGTTTCTATTGGTATGGGAAGTCTCCACAGAAAGGAACATGCACCATATGATAAAGAAAAGAACTTCTTCCATTAAATGCAGAAAAGAATGCGTTGAAACATACTAGTTAAGCAGGAGTAAATTAAGTAACCATTCAAAGCAAGAACATAAGAAAGACATAAGACTTCATGTATAAATTTGCATGCAACTAGTGGAAGAACAAGGGAACAAGATCGGAGCAGTGCTAATGTACACTCTTCACCAAGATTGTTCAACATTCTAAATCGAAAGATAAGGTTTCCAAATATACTTCTAAGTCATGTTATTGACTCGTTTTTACCTATAGAGAGAAGATAAAGAATTTAAATAAACCACATTTTGCAACAATGATGATGAAGAATCCAATATTCATATGAACAAAATATGAATGAGAAAGATACAGCATAAAGGGCTATCGGCTGTAGTGTTGACTATTAATCATTAATCTAATCCTATAAGGATTCATTAAATAATATGCTGTCTGAACAAGAGGAGCAAAGTGTAGTTCCAATCCACAAAAAGGAAAGATGTTGTAATCAGAACGAACACAAACCTGGCTTTCTTCTTGAGAACCATTCCTCAACCATGATCGACAAAGCGCATAAAGAGAAGCCCCATCAGTTATTCGGACCTGACAATAGTTACAATATTAGTACGCCATATAATTGTACTTGCTACATTTATCGAAGCAAAGTGGCGATCCTAAGCAAGAACCTTTTAAAGAGAATTGAGGATCTGATCGGATAGAATGCAAAGCCATCGTTCAGCAATAAAGGACATGAATGTTGAATAAAAATGAAGAAGATGACCTTTATTTCATACTAAAAACATATAAAACATCCACCATCACAGTCGAATTGATCCCTCCTCCATTCATAAGTCATATTTTCCCTAACTAATGAATCAAATGCATCACCCCATCCTTGGTAGTGGAATAAGTATGTCACAATTTTCAATTTCATAAGAAATTGAACAAAACATATCCACAGAATGACTGATACCCTTGTTTGTTTAGAGAATTTTCAAAAAAGTGGAACCTAAAATATTTCACACATCATATTCAAAATGTAATTTCAAAAACCTGAAACCAGCGGTAAAACAAGACGTGGAAGATTTGCAAACATCAAAATCACATATATATAAGCGCTCATCATTTAAACAAAACTGAATCTAGGCACTTTCCCATGCCACAAATGTTCCGAAAAAGAAAAATGAACAAACTTTAGAATTTTAGAGCTTACTTTCCGATCTCTAACCACACAAAGAGCATCGTCTCTGACCCTGTCCCCAGACAAAACAGAAAAGCAGAATGTCAAACGATTTGAAAAGAATGAATGAGAGATATGTTACACAAGGAGCAACCATTACCTCATTTCTTTACATCCATTTGACTCGCAGATTGTTGATGGAGGAAAAACCTAGAAAGAGTAACAAAACAAATTTAAACTATGAAAAAGATCTAGGAAGGGGGAGGGGGGACACAACAAACTCATGGGGTTCAATAAAAGAGCAACAGGACGAGTAAAAGAAACTTGGGCATTCAAAAAATGATATGAAAGAACCGACCAATTGAAAAGAACAATAACTCCCCAAAGCATAATTGAAAAGCCACATGTTGGTTAAACTAATAGCATGTAATTACTATCCAAATAGTTAGAACAGAAACAACTCCACAAGCATCCAACGGTCACACAATCTGAAGTTTAAATGTTAACTCAGTTGATCAATACACCATTCAGCAGAAACAAATGCAAATTGATTGGTAAAAAGCCAGAGAACCAACTCAAAATCAGATTTCAAGGCAGCAATTCTTGCAACTAAGGACCGAAACTTGAACTCCTTAAACCCATCGACTAACGCCTCAAAAGCTAATCAAATTACAACCCAACAAACCTTTGGATCAGAGGGATTGGGGACACCCTTAATCGAGCCCAAAATGGCAGACCCAGAAAGGGAAATCAACTGCTGCGGCAAGTTGGGAGGTCGCGCCAAGTGCATTGGATGGCTCATGGAGTCCAAATGAGGCGACCCAATCGGCCGATGCGGGAAAGTGACTACGGGGTGTGGGTAGCCGCCAGGGTTGGCCACCGTGACGGCCTGATCGGCGGGAAGGGGCCGAATGGGGCGAGGAACGAAGCCGCGGCCAGAGGAAGCAACAGGGTAAAGAACTGCCTGAGATGCATCTTGCTGAAGCTTCGGCAATTGGTGGTTTGGAGTTCGAACGGGGATGGGCTGCGCCGCGTAGAGGGCTTGAGGCCGGTAGTGGAGATGGTGGGTCTGAGGAATTGAAGAAATGGGTCTCGACGGCGCTTGATTCGCAAGCGGACGAGCAATGGCAGCGGCGGCGGCGGCGGCAGTGGTGGTGGCTGCAGCTGTGGTTAGAGTGAATGAAATCGGAGCGACGGCGGTGGTGGTGGTGGCGGCGGCGGCGGCGGCCGTCGTGTTGGTGGGGATGAGGGGGGAGTCGACGGGCATGGTGGCGGGGAATTTGGGTGTATGTGGTTTGATTGTTTGAATATCAAATTGGCCAAATAAAACTTGAATTTCTGTGAATTGACAGGATTGGGGGTTTGGACTCGCGGGGGGCCGTTGAGGAGAATCAAATCAATTTTTAAAATATTATTTTGATATTTGAATTCACCCAAAAATTTTATGAACTTCGAATATACTTTTTTGTGTTTTGGACTTTATTGCTTTCATTCTAATCTTTAATGCTTTGGAACGTTGTATTTTAGTTTATGTATTTTTGTGAATGTGTTTAGGAAAGACAACTGACTTCGAAGATATTTTAAAGTTGGTATTTGTTGTGAGTTGAGTTGGAAGATTGATGAGATAGAGATTGTTAAAATAGAGATTCATCCTAGATTTAAAAGGCTTCGATTCATGTTCAAATAGAGTAGAATTTAACTTGTAATCCTTTCTTCCTCATGGGGTTGCTTCCTTAACGTTAAATATCTAAAATTTTCATATATGAAAGCTAAACTTTGTGGAAGAACGACTTTCAAGACGGAGGATACCTTAAAAGACAACAAATCTTTTACTAGAACAAGTTTAGAGCTGGGATAGATCCTTGACTCTCTAGAACAAAAACTTGCAAGCTCATTTTTTCATAAATAATGGGTTCCTAAGTGGTCAATTTGATGACTAACACTAAATATTTCAAGTTTAAGAATTTATTAGATAAAACATAGATCGGAGACCAAATTGTACCTAGGTTGTTGGCATTAATGAAGTTTCTTTTCAAAAAAACAAATAATAAAAAAAAAAATAGTGAAAGTAGCAATAGAGGTGAAATTAGGAATCGACGTGGGAGACTTGGAAACTTGATGTTACTTTAACGAATTGAGAACTTTTATTTCGAGATGTTGTAAATTGGAAGGACATTATGGAGAGATTGAAATGAGAAGGTGAAATAATTCAAATTTTTTTTTTAAATATAACTAATGTGGGGTATAAGAAATTTGAATCTCTGACCTCAAGAGAAAGAATATATGTCAATTATCAGTTGACTATACTCACTTTAGCGTGAAATAATTCAATTTTAGTCTTTATACTTTGTAGCCGATATAATCACCAAATAGAAGAAGGTAGAAGAAGCAAGTTAAGTGTGTTGAGTTGAGATGTTGTACTACATAAATTAGCAAAATGTGGGGTTGGTTAACATAAACATAACCCAATACTTATTTTGAAAGGTCATAGGTTGGAATTGTCACCCTCACGTATGATGCAATATTCTAAAAAAAATAATAAGTCTTCCAATTGTAGAATATAACATTAAAAATGTAATATGGGAGATCAGATCTAAAAGGTTAATAACATTTTAACCAATTAAATTATGTCACGTCTTTTTTTTTTTTTTTAGTTTTAACAATTGCAGAAGTGGGAGATTGAAGCATCAACCTTTAAATTAATAATGATGTTTTATCTACTAAGCTATGACAAATTATGTCAAATTTGGTGGAGTGATTTTAGTTGTGTTTGAGTCTCAATTTTATTAATTATTTAAGTTTGTTCTAAGGATGAAATTAAAATTTTAGGTTAAATTGCACATTTAGTCCCTAAACTTTGAAATTTGTATCTATTTAGTCTCTAAACTTTCAAAATTACAAATTTAGTCCTTGGACTTTCGAATTTTTTAAAATTCACGAGTCTAATAGACACAAAATTGAAATTTTAGAGTTTCATTAGACATAAATTTCAAATTTATATCTATTAGATCAATTAATTTTTAAAATTTTCGAATTTGACAGGGACCTATTAGACATAAAATTTAAAGTTCATAGACCTATTAGACACAAAATTGAAAGTATAGGAACCTATTAGAAACTTTTGAAAGTTTAGGGACCAAATAGACACAATCATCAAAGTTGAGGAAATAAACTTGTAATTGAACCAAAATTTTAATACCAAATTGACTGATCCCACTATATGAATAAAAAAAAGGTTAAATTATCAAAAATACCCCTGAACTATGGGTTTGGTTTCAATTATACCTCTGAACTTTGAAAAGTTTCATTTTAACCCTTGAACTTTGAAGTTTGTTTCAAAACAACTCTTGAAGGCTATTTTTCATTAAATTCATGGATGAAAAATGATGTTTTTGCATTTATATTGTTGCTTATGTGAACATATTTGAACATATACGTTGAAAAATAAAATCAAAACATATGCAAATACATTATTTTTCGTCCATAAATTTAATGGAAAAAACCTTCAAGGGTTGTTTTGAAACAAATTTCAAAGTTCAAAGGTTAAAATGAAAATTTTCAAAGTTCAAAGGTTAAAATAAAACTTTTCAAAGTTCAGGAGTATAATTGAAACAAAACTCATAGTTCATGAGTATTTTTTATAATATAACCTAAAAAAAATGAATTTTTTCAAGAGAAAAAAAGGAAATACAGTACTTCCGTGAGTATGAACTCAATAAAGAAAAGAAAAACCCCATGAAAACCCATTTTTCCTCTCAAACAAGTCATTCCATAATTCCCATTGTTTGGTTCCTTCTCCTTGCACAAATTTCCCCTTCTACTCTTCTTCTTTCTCCCGTGTTTCTTCATCTCACATCTCCTTCAACCTTCCATTCCAGAGCCATGATTTTCGTCGATGGAATACCCTTCACCGTCGATTCATCTTCATCAAATAAGGTACTTCCCGCCTGAATCTTAACTGTATTGCATTTTTCCCTCTCCCCAATTTGCACTTGAAACTCCTAACTCAACCGTTCTTATGAACCCTTTAGCTTATCTTTACAGTCTCCTCCCGTTTCTCGTCTCTGTGTTTGGTTTCTGTGAAAACGATTCAGAATTCGCCCCCCTTTCTTGTTTAACGATGTGGGTATTTTCAATCTCCTCATAGGAACTTGTTTTCCCACTTCAATTAGCAAAGGAAAATGAGTTTGGGTGAATTTTGAGCTGTTCATTAATATAAGTTTGTTATTGTCTTTTCTCTGATTGTATTTTTCATGATCAAGTCTCTGTACATTGTTTGACTGTCAGTGTTTAACTTCTGTTGAAGGTGTAAAAGGTTTCAATGATTCATCTTCCCATGTTTGGATTTATCTGAAGGCAAAACCCAGACACTTAATTCTGTTTGTCCTTGATCATTATCGTTGTTCTTGAGCGTTTGACCTTGTGAACGACATCTTTGACTGATTAATTTTCTGAATATGAGTGACTTGGAGAAGATATTCAATCTCAATGTGACATATTAGCAACAGATGGGCAAACTTTTTCTTTTAAATTAGATCACATGTTTTTAGGTATCCAGCAGCCTCCATGCTTGAAAATATTATGTCTGTTTAATCATTCATAAAGATTACCCATCTAATGTTTTTCTGAACAGGGAACTGATATCCTGCATGCCTTAATGGAGTGTCTTTTTCTTGTTGATGCCACGAATTCATTCAAGGGTATTTCAGAGATGAAGTTCACAGTTTCTGAGCAGTCTGGTGTGGAGAGATCAACAATGAGTAAATGGGTTTATGTGTTTCAGAAAGAATATGCCACTGTAGATCCTGCATTGGTGGATGTATTTTTTTTCTCTCCCTCTCTTTAGTTAAGCTGCTCATTCATGAATTTCAATTATGTCCTTTGCTAGTTTCTCTTACTGGATAATTGATATGAATTGCTGCAGAGTGATTAGAATATCTTTTTAACGGCTATACTGAAGTCAGCTATTGGATTAAATGGCTTGCAGATTGAATAATCTATTTTCCTGTTTTTTTATGATTCAAAAAGTAGTTGTGTTTCCAAGAATTTGTTTTAGCCAAACATCTAATGCTTCTGTGTCACAAGTCGCGACCTTACTTGAATGGGATCAGTTTTATAGATTGTACAACTACGTCCTTGAATTCTAAAAAATCTAATGCTCCTGTGTCCCATGAACTGTTGATAATACTCTTAAGATTAAGCTTTTGAGATAATGAAAATTCGCTGAAAGATGCCAAAAGATGAAAGTATTTATCCTTAGGAATCGAACAAAGAACCAAAAGCAAGTTTTTCCCTTACACAACCATAAGTATTTTCAATTGCATTCTGGCTAGAAGTTAATGCTCAGCGGAAAAATAAGGTATTAGAACCTCATGTCGAAGTCGACACTTGTAATGAATCTATTCAAAGTAAATAGTTTACTTCTTGAAGATGCAGATTGAATTTTTTTTTTTTCCTAACTTCATGTCTTTATACCCCTTAATGCATAACTAAAGTTTGTTGGCACCGATGAAGCAACAACTTGTGTGGGCATAGCTATTCGGAATCGAAAAAATGGAATGTAAGAATTAATGCACAAAAATTATATGTATATTCTTCTGCTAATCCTGCCATTGTGTTATCCTTGTTGTCAGCTTATGCATCCTAATCTCATCTCCTGGATTTCAGGACATCTGTTGCACATATGGATTTTCCAGACATCATTGAAATTGCCCTCTCACAGATGTTACCCCTAGTTGTCGATTCTGCTTCTGATGTCGAGTTAGATGTAATTTCCATGATGTCGATCTCGCTTATCTAACAAACGAATTGCTCTAAGCAAATGCTTGAGTACTGATTCTGAATCTATTGCAAAATGCAGGTTCATTTAGTTGGAGGTTTTGAAGATGTTCTACTCAAAGTCTGGCCCAGGACCTCTAACTTTGTGATTGATTTCCAAGGATCCTATCCACACAATAATGAATTGGGGTTTGATGCAGGAAAATAATAATATCACCCAGTCAGGAGGCCGTGAGGAGGAGGGTTATTCGTTTCCACTGTGCAACAAAATTATCGAGAATTTGTGGACAAGGCCAGAGAAATTTCACCTTCAGACTCTCTGTGTTCTTCGGCATAACACTTGGAGAGACTCTGAAGGGGATGCTTACCCTATCTTCCATGGATTTGCGGTTAGCCTTTGCTCCATCCAGTTTCATGTTCTGTTTATTTCTATTTCTCTTTTCGGGCTCCGTTATTATTTTCATCACAATTTATGAGCAGATTTACGAACTATACAAGTAACATTAAACATGCCAGGAAGACTAGCATTGTTTGAGTGTGTTCTGAAAAACAATTTTTTGACCTTTTAGAACAAAATTTTAGTTGAAATATGCTCGAGTGACTACTTTTAAATGTCGTTTATTTAATACTGTTTTCACTGATTACTTTTTACAGATTCGTTCAAGTTTTCTTCGTTTCAAAATCGTGTGAGTTGTGATTGCTAATAGTCATTCAAGTCTTACATTGTGATGAAAATGTACTCTTGTGGATTTAATGCTGAAGTGGATGTTATTCCTAGCCTATATGCTACTTTTCAGTTTGCATTATGTGATTTTGTTCTTGCGAATTCAGGTGAAAACTTCTGATGGATCTGTGTTCCCTGCTAGCTTTGATAGTACTTCAAGATGTCCAGATGAAGTTATTCGGAGAATTCGACTATCTTCATCGTACGAGGATCCAAGTTTGATGGGAAGATTGCTGGAGACATATGAAACTCAAACTGATCAGTTCAAAATTGAACCATGCCGCTGGTAAACTCTCAACCTTTAACTTGCAAATCCTCCCCATGATCTTCTTTTTCCTTTTTCAAGTCGTGACGATTTTGTTACAATTTACTCGACTCGGCAGCAAATGATGTTCTTGTGATATAATAGGTCACCATGGAAACAATATCAGGCTCTGTCTTTACAACGCCTTTCCGATTCTGAAATCCTTCAATCATGCTCTACATCCCCTTCTGCAGAAGGACCAGACTTTGTGAAGAATGAGAGAAGGTAAAACATGTAAAATACCCTCCAAATAAGATATATTTACTCGTTATGTCATCTGCAATCATCTGAATTTCAAAACGTTTGTCCAACCAATTGTGTACCCCCTTCCTCCAATAATCTTACTAATAAGAATGCTATTAGGGTAGAATTAGAAATATGATTAGAGTATTGAGGGTATAGTAATAATTAGTTAGGGAAGTTGCTATTATAGTGATTTGTTATAAATAGAGTGAGTGAAAAGGTTGAAGGCAGACAATTGTTTAGTGGTTTAGGTTTGAGTGGCATCTCGCCAACTTAAGCAAAACTCAACTGATTAAGACATATACCCTCGACCAAGAGGTTAGAGGTTCAAATCCTCCCACCCTACATGTTGTTGAACTCAAAAAATGAAAAAGGCTTGAGTGACATCATAAGAAAGAGAGGGTTCCTCGATACTTGGGAGTTATATTGTAATTCATTTTATCTTTTATATTACAATATGGTTGGGTTCTATCAGTTACATGAGAATTTTGTCTCATACGACTCAATCTATAATTACGCAAATACCGCTCGTGACGTATATGTGGAATTTCTCTAACAGGATGTGGGCTTATTTAGTGGAACACCCCGATTGGAGAGAGACATTCCCAAAGAAGAAGGCAAGAATTTTTAGAAGGGCTGCTGGTGGAAGATGGGAAAGAAGCTTTAACTAAGTAACTACTTCTCTGCTGGTCTGTTTGTATAAATCCTTGTAGTTTTGGTTATTTTAAAATGATTGGTAAAATTGTTGAATATATTTCCATCTTAAATAATGAGAGATTTCATTGTTATCTTCACCAAAATGAATTTGGGATTTTGATTGCTTGGGAGGTAAATTTTGTATACAAATATATAACTTTAGTACAGGAGTTAAACTATTTTTTTTTGGCTAAATTATATAAATTACCACTTTAAGAGTTAGTTTCAATTATGCTTCTATTGTTTGAAAAGTCTTATCTAAACCTTTGAAGTTTTTAAATGGTCTGAAAAGACCCTTGTGTTAGCTTCAAAATTTTGACTTGGTATAGCTTAGATACATGGGGTGTGAGGGAAAAGACAAAATATATATGGGTGATAATTAGTAAAGAAAGATATATATAGATATTATTAGTTTTCTTCAAGTTAAATTACAAGTTTAGTACTTAAAATTTTATGCTTGTGTCTAATAGGTCCGAAAATTTTAAAAGTATCTAATAGGTTCCTAAACTTTAAAAATATTAAATAGGTCTTTGAACTTTCAATTTTGTGTCTGTAGATTTTTAGCATATTTAACATTCCTTTAAATTAACAAATCTATTAGATTTAAAATTGAATTTTATGTCTAATGAGATGCTAAACTTTTAATCTTGTGTCCAATAAGTTAGTGAATTTTTAAAAATGTCAAATATGTCAATGATTTATTAGACACAAAATTAAAAGTTCAAAGTCTTATTAGACACAAAAAAAAAAAATTGAAAGTTCAAGGTCTTATTAGACACAAAATCAAAACCTTAGAGACTTATTGGATATTTTTTTAAGTTCAAAAACCTAGTAGATATTTTTTTAAGGTTTAGGAACTTATTTGACACGAACTTAAAAAATTTAGGGACTAAACTTGTAATTTAACATTTTCCTGTCATTTTGACCCCCTCTCCCTCAAAAAAAGTAACTCTTCATATGCCAGATAAAAGATGAATGAAGAGTTTTCTTTAGACAATTTAAAAGCTTGAGGACTAAAATGAAAACTTTTAAAATGATAAATGCAAAATTGAAACCATCTTTATAATTCATGGGGCATTTTATATATATAGGTTACCCTTAATTAATTTTTTTTTCTATTTAAACTTGATGAAAGGAAATTAAAAATGTAGATATGTTCATTTGTGGGTGCAAAAAAGAAAAGCATGCAGCTATTGGGATTTTTTTTTTTATTAATATTGTAGTTTTTAAAACTTATTATAAAAATATTTTAGTTTTCAAACTATTTATATCAATATTGTAGTTTTAATTTGTTGGCAGATGGTCGTCTCTTGAAGAGATGACCATGTACACGCCTTTGAGATGGTCGTCTCTTCAAGAGACTACCAAGTGTACGTGGCAGATGGTCGTCTCTTCAAGAGATGACCATGCCTCGAATTTAAAAAAAAAAAAAAAAAAAAAGGTGGAGAGACGACCATCACCAAACTTTTAATAATAATACCAGTTGGCATATTGGTCAGTTGATTACTCTAAAATGTAAAAGGCCTAGGTTCGAGCATTGTGAAATGTAGTTTTCAACTTTTTATTTCTTTTTTTCCTCCGCTTTCTCTCTTTCTTTTTTTCCTTCCGTTTTTTTTCTTTCTTTCTCCTTTTTTTTTTCTTTCTTTTATTTGTTTTATTTAAATCAAATAACATATCTTCAGTTTTTTTAATATTTGAAGTAAATTGAATATTCTATTGTAATTTATTCTTTTTTTCTAAGAAATTGAAATTTATTTAAGTATTAATTATTTAAATATTTTCTTTTCTAATATGAGTGATTTTTCATTCTCTCGTATTTCTGTATTTTTTTTATTTATTTAGAAAGAATTACTGATAATTTTGAATAACGTGATCATTTTATTTAAAATCAACTCAAAATGACGTAAACAAAGTTGTTCTTCTCCCAAAGTCTATTGCAATATAATATTTAAATAATTAATACTTAAATAAATTTTAATTTCTTAGAAAAAAAAGAATAAATTACAATAAAATATTTAATTTACTTCAAATATTAAAAAAAATGGAAGATATCTTATTTGATTTAAATAAAACAAATAAAAGAAAAAACAGGAGAAAGAAAGAAAAAAAAAACATAAGGAAAAAAATAAAGAGAGGGAAAAAATAGAAGGAAAAAAGAAAGAGAGAAAGCAGAGGGAAAAAAGAAATAAAAAGTTGAAAACTGTGTTCCGCCCTTTACGTTTTAGAGTGATCAACTGACCAATATGCCAACTGGTATAATTATTAAAAGTTTGGTGATGGTCGTCCTCTAAGAGACGACCATTCACCTATTTTTTTAAAAAAAAAAAACTCAAACGCGTCTTCATGTCTGAGTTCGAGCAACGTGGCAAAAATGCAAAAGATGGTCGTCTCTAAGAGACGACCATCTAGCTGTCTTTTTTTTTTTTTTAAATACAAGACATGGTCATCTATTGCTTACATTTGGTCGTCTATTGTCTCTTGAAGAGACAACATGGTCGACGACCATCTGTCAGTGAATTAAAACTATAATATTGATATAAATAGTTTGAAAACTATAATATTTTTATAATAAATTTTAAAAACTACGATATAAATAAAAAAAATCCCAACTATTGGGCCAAAAAGGGGAAATGAAAGTATGACTATGACCGAACGACACGTCGATTATGGTTTTCGTTTTCAAGCAATCGCCGTCAACTACGAGTCGGACAAAAGGCTAATCTTCTGCCATGTAAACTTTTCAAGCCTTGAAATTACGAATATGCCCCTTGTACGGTCGGTAGATTCCAATTAAAGCCCTTGCTGTTCTGCAATGCAACCTTCACATTTTTATAAACTACATTTATTTCCTTACTTTTTCATTTTTAATGTTTTGATCATTATTTAAACCCTTACTTGAAATATTCATTTAAAATAGCAATTAAAAGTTGACAATCGCAAAAAGAAAAAGAAAAAAAAAAGTGATTTCATCTTTAACTTTGTATTCATATGCAACCTATGACATATCAAGATGTCACATCAATATTCTTATGTTGTAATATTAATTTTTCATCCGTTGTCACTATTTAATTAGATAACTAATATGTAAAATTAAATTGATACATTAATAAAGATATTTTTTTTTCTTTTTAGTACAACAAATATTAGAAAATGGAGGTTTGAACCTTCAACCTTAAGGATAGTACATGTCAATTACTGCTGAATTATGCTTACTTTGACCATCAATAAAAATATAAAGATTACAACGAAACAATTGAATTTACATATACCAAAACATTAGAAATGACAAAGTAAAAAAGCTAAATTATAATTGAACCTTTCAAATAGGATTCCAATCAGGGGCGGATCCATGAAGGGGCCAGGGGGGCACGTGCCCCCCCTCAAATTATAACTGTATTATATATTTATATTGTTTACTCATTGAAAGTAGCCAAATGGGGCCTTGGTGTGTTGGTCAGGGGGGCACGCTTCCCAAGCGTTACTTATGAGTGCCCAGGTTCGAGATTTGCTTGATGAGCATTTTTGTTAATTTCTACAGTTTTTAATCATGTACATAACAATAAAAAACGCTTGGAAGTTGTTTTGTATTTAGTTCTTAATTATATATATACTTATCAAATCTAAAAAAAAAATACTAAATATCTTTTGATTGTTAGTAAATTATTTTAAAAAGTTAATTGGATAAAAAACTTAATTTAAAAAATATTTGGTAAATATTTCAAGTTTTATTCTTTTACTTCTATATTTATGTAGATCATTCTCTAATGGCTCATTATAATTTTGTAATTAATCAATAATATTTAATCTAAATGTTATATATCAACATATATAAAAGTATATTTATACAAAGTGTAAATTACAAGTATAATTTCTTAAATTTCAATTTTGTGTTTAATAGGTTCTTAAAAAATGTCTAAGAAGAATCTCTAAAGTCTCAACTTTATTTCAATTTTGTATTCATTAGATCTTTAACATATTTGAAAATTTTTAAAATTTATTGTTATATTAGACATAAATCTTGACCCTAAACTTTCAATTTTGCATCTTATAGATAGGTGAATTTTTAAAAAAAATGTCGAATAAGTTAAGGATTCATTAGACAAAAAATTAAAAGTTTGGAGACATTTTAGACAAACAAATTGAAAATTCAAGGATCTATTAGACATTATTTTAATGTTTAAGGACCTATTTGACACAAACTTCATAGTTTATGGACTTATTAGACACTTTTTAAATTTTAGGGACTAAACTCGTAATTTAACCTTACATGTAATTGTGCCCCCCTGACATAAATTTCTGGATCCGCCACTGATTCCAATGAGCCCATTTATTGGTATCAATTTCTCTTTTGAGTTGCAATTTAATAAACATGCTTGTCATTTCCATAAATTGAAATAATAAAATTATATATGCCCGACTTTAGTTTAATGGGTAGAAACGTCTTTCAAAGTTACTCCCTCGAGAGAAAGGTCAAAGTCTTTTTTTTTTTTTTTTTTTTTTTAAATTTTATTTTATTGATCTTCAAGATGATAATAGGTATTTTATACACTAAAAATTTATTTTTTATATATATACAATACACGTATATACACATATATACATTGACCTAAATATAATTTAAGTAGCTAATATCAACATACCTCACTAATTGTCAATCTGAGCATAACTCATTAGTTAATGGACCAATTTCCTTCTCAAATGTTAACTGTTCAATCCCAACCCTCACAATTGTCGTACTGAAAAAAAAAATGCATCATCGCTTAAACCATCTTTACTTTTTTGACGATACGGTCATAGAATCAGATCATATTAGTGTTTCTGGTAAATTATAGGTTCAAATTCCCTTAAAAAAAATTCAATGGAGAAAAAAGAGAAACCCACTTTATTTTACTAATGCAGTAGTTAAATATAAACCATTTCTGACATATTTACCAATTACAATAACAAATTTGACCTACAAAACTGGGCAAATACTAGGGTAATTACTAGAAATAGCTCAAAATGTATTGGGTCTTACATAAATAACCCCCATTGCACTTTGATTTATTTTATTTTATATTTTAAATGTAGTTTTACCTCTTTGCCTTTATTCATTAATTGGGGCCAATCCTACCAAATTAATAGTTTATAAATGTTTTACCTACCATTTAACTACCTATTTCATTAACATGATTTTATCCATTACGAGATAACTAAAATTGAGAATAGAATCTAAAAATTAAATATTCTAAAACCCAAAAATTTTTGGACAAAACACAACTTTCTCAAAAATAATCAATGTACCGTCCAAAATGGCTTGAAATGTAGTTAGAAACATCATTTGTCGATTAAAAAAGCTTAACTTCCAATTAGACATTGAAAGATTTGAATTTCGATTGGAAAAACATAAATTTTTGGTCAATACCTAAATTTCGGCCGTAAATTGATGTTTCTAATTAAAATTGATAAATTCCGATCGAAAAATAACGTTCCAACCAGAAATGAAGAATTTCTGTCGGGAACGTTTCTGCCTATTATGTTTATTTTTAGAATTTTTAAAAGAAAGTTTAGTATTTTTTTAATTCTTTTTTTTTTTTACAATTATTTAGGCATATGTCAAGTACTCTTATAAAATATTTTTTCCCTTTGAAATTTTAGCATGAATGAATTTTTTTTTCCAATCTATTTTTTAATTTTAGTTTTAAGGATGCATAAATATGTTCAAAAACTTAATATATTTTTAGAGTACCGAAACATGTCTATATATTTATATTAAAATTTTTAGACTACAAAATATAAAGTATTTTTTTCTTTTTGTAAAAAATGGTGAAAACTAGTTAATGAAATGTTTTGGTGCCTAAATGGTTGATAAAATATTTATGGATGATTAATTTTGTCACCATCAATAAATAAAGGTAAAAAGGTAAAAATATATTTAAAATATAAAATAAAATAAATCAAATGCTATAAAAACTAGTTTTTTGAAAATGGAATTATTTATGTAAGCCCAAAATATTTTGGGTTATTTCTAACCATTACCCCAAATACAAAGGCAAAGGCCAATCCCTTCCAATCGTTTGGTTTTCATTTCCAATTTCGAAAAATTTTACTATGAAAGCTTCCATCATCTTCCATGAAGAACAAAACCCTACTTTCAGAGCCAAAATCCCTCTGAATCTCTTCGGATTCCCCTTTCGTTCCGCCATTGAACTTGCAGAAGCCGACAATCTCTCCTTCGCCTTCAGCACTTTCTTTAGATCCGGCCCTTCCTTCAACCTCTCGTACCGTCCCAACGATTCTATCAATCCGTTCACTCTCGCCGTCAAGGCCGGAATCGGACTCTTCGGCTCGCCGATTGACGCTCCGATGACTTTCACGGCGGAATTCAACCTTCCAGGTAACCAAGCCCCTCGGTTCTTCCTTCACTTCAGGCCTCAACTCGGCGATTTCACTCTCCGGAGATCGGTCCAATCGCACATCGCGAATTTGAATCTGCCCTATCGGAACTCGATTTCGCGAGTGGATGATGATGTTGCTGCTTTGAGTCTAGGAAAATCCGTCGATGGCGGCGAATCTTCGGGAGAAACCGATGGTGACCTAGGGCTTGGAAATGCGGTCCTCTCCGGCCGGGAAATCGAATGCCCGCAGGTATTGAATCGTGTTGATGATGTGCTGTCGCGTGTGGAGATTAATGCGAGATCGACGTTTAAGGTCAGGGACCAGGCGGCGGTGAAATTCCGATGGTGCATGAAGTTTCCAGCGAGCATGAAGAAGGAAGATTTCACGGCGAAGATTCCGTTCTCCAAAATGCCATATCTAGCATTAGGAAAGATCAAAATCGAACGAGCGACGGCCAACGACGGCGAACAAGAAAGCAAAGAGGCCGCCGGAGCCGGAGAGTTTTCAACTCTGAAGAAGCAGTTGGACGATTTGTGGACTGAAAGCCGGTGGTTGAAGAAGAACATAGAGCAACTTCGGTCGGAAATCGGTGGCCAGAAGGCTCCGCCGGTTGAATCTCGGAAGAAAAGGGGAGCTTGAAAAGTGTAAACACAGTCAACTTTTTGTGGGCTGAAAACGGAAGTCACGTGATCTGGCCCAGGCCCGTGATTGTTGGCCCTTTGGGCTTTCCGAGGGTGATAATGAGGCCTGGCCTGAGGGACTGTTGGGCAATAATTGAAATGGCAAGGGTGGAGTTGCAAAATTCCTCATTCTGGAAAAGGAAAAGAAGAAAGTCACCATGGACACAATATCATGTATGGCCTTTTTGATTTATTTTATTCCATGTGGCTTTCATTATTTAATTATTTTAATATTATCTAATCTCATGGTGTTTTTTTTTTTTAAGTTTAATTGATTTAAATTTTAAATCTTTGTACTCTATTTGTAACTTTTTTCCGGGTAAAGAATCTTTTGAGAAGCTAATTACAACCAATGATATTTAAAAATGGTTAAATTGTCATTTTAGTTGGTATGGTTTGAACTTTGATCTTATAGTTTTAAATGTCTGATTGTGACCTCTATAGTTTGGTTAAAGGTTAAATTATCAAAAATACCTCTGAACTATGGGGTTGGTTTCAATTATACTCCTGAACTTTGAAAATTTTCATTTTAACCCTTAAATTTTGAAGTTTGTTTCAAAACAACCCTTGGAGGTTCTTTCCATTAAATTTGTGGACGAAAAATGACGTATTTGGATATGTTTTGATTTTTTTTTCAACGTATATATTCAAATATGTTTACATAAGCAACAATATAAACGCAAAAACATCATTTTCCGTCCATGAATTCAATGAAAAAAAACATTCAATGGTTGTTTTGAAACAAACTTCAAAATTCAAGAGTTAAAATGAAAATTTTTAAAGTTCAGAGGTATAATTGAAACCAACCCCATAGTTCAGGGGTATTTTTGATAATTTAACCTTTGGTTAAATTTCTCCAAACATCTTTTTATGGTCATCATAGTTTTATTGCTTAATAATTATTATTTTTTTACCTTTTTTTATTGAAGTAGAAGAGATGATGTATTGATCTTCATTATATGAGATGTGCGAAGGTTAAAATGATCGGTTGTATTTAGTTTAGTTTGAGTGTCTGTTTGGTAGGCAATTTGAAAACAAAATTTTAAAAATAAGGAATTCAACGAAAATAGAGTTGTATTTCATGTTTTTAGATATGTATTTGATAGCAGATTTAGAAATTGGATTTCAATTTAAACAATTGTTCAAAATGTGTTCAATAATATATTTATAGACCATGAAACTAGTTGTAGTTGTAAAACTAAATATTATGTTGAATATATACTATTATTAATTTATTTATAAACATGTTTTTTGTTATAAATTTTGTATAATATTATATAATTTGTAATATATTATATTATACATATTTTAATATAACAAAAATAAATTGAGTTAGATAACATGCAATGCTATATTTATTAAAGTTTTTATCTGCATTTTAAAATTTCAGATTTAACATTTGGATACAATGAAAACATAAAAATATTGTTTTCAGAATTTTCACTATTTAGATTCTAGAATTCGGAAACAATTTTCAAAAGCGCACATCCAAATGCATATTCACTGAAATCATAAATCTGAAAACATAAAGTAGAATCCAAATTTCCTGCTAAATAGGTCTGAAGAGTTCAGGTGGGTTTTCAAATAAAGAGAAAATGAACAGTGAAAAAAGTAAGGCCTTCGTTTTCAAATTAAGAGAATAAATTGTGAAAAAATCAAGGCCCTAATTGATAAAGATTGTGTTTTTTGTTTCAAAACTTTTACTATAGATTGCACATTTAAACATTTGAATTCTTGGCCAAATTTCAAACACAAAAACAAGTTTTTATAAACTATATTTTTTTAGTTTTCAAAATTTATCTTGGATTCTGAAAACAATTTTAAATAGTAGATAACCAAAACAAAGAAACTTATAAGTGCAAGTAGTGTTTATAAGCGCAATTTTTAAAAATAAAAAATAAAAAATTAAATAGTTGTCAAACGGGACCTAAAACATGAGTTCTTGAGAATTAAAGTTTATCAAATTTAATAGAACCAAACTACTGCAACTATAATAAAAATATATCATGTAAACAAACTATTAATATCTAAGAACACCATAGATTATAATAAAAATATATCATGTAAACAAACTATTAATATTTAAGAACACCATAAAATAAAAATCGACGGTTTCATTCTCCATCTCCACAATTGTTGTACTAAAAAAAAGACAGCATAAACTAATAGAATGACAAGAATTAAATAAAAACGAAGTTCAAATTTCTTAAAAAACTAAAATTTAACCGTATAACTTAACCTTACAAATTTTAGTTGATTTAAGAATATAACTTTGTACTACTTTGTACTACTAGTACTTGTAAGAACAAAGCTTTAGAGATGCTACTAGATGACAACACTATGTCCTTATCATTACAAGAAAGTGGATCAACACCCTCAAATCTTCCTACATATAACATTTTGTTTGCTTTACATTTTCTTGTATTCCTTCATATGATTATGATATGAACTTGTGGAATGATCAAGTGTTGATGAGTGATAGCAATGGGTTTTGTCAACTCTCCCATTTGGCATCACCATTTCATGATTTCTATGTCTTTGACGGATACAATACTTTTTCAGAAGCTGAGTCTCACTTCGACTCTTCGTTTGCATCTTCCAACACCCAAGATGATCAACATCACCTTCATATCTCATCTTCTAGTTTTGATTCACCACAACATCTAAGAATTCAAGATCAGTCGAGCTATTATCGAGAATTTAATGGTGAGCACTCCTGGCCATGGGAGGAGTTGATGGGAAATGAAAACAAAAAGGTGAGTCTGTGACAATACTTTGCTTACTTTCATTCAAATTTTAATATATAGATAAAGTAGATTTGAGTTAATAAAAGCTTGTCTGATAGAAACACAAAATATGTTTAGTGATCATGTCTCATATGTTATCATTTCCTTTTTGGTTTCTGTTCTCTCTTTAAATGTGTGCAGTCAAAATCAACAATCGTATCAAAGAAGCGAATTAAATGGACTGAAAAACTTCACCAAGAATTCATCGATTGCATAGATCATCTTGGAGGTGCTCAAAGTAAGTAACATATTCATAAATGAGGATATGCCCATCTGAATTAGTAACTCTGTTTGTTGCAAAAGTGCAGAAGCCACACCAAAGAAACTCCTTCACTTAATGAAAACTAAAGGATTGACTCTCATCCATATAAAAAGCCACTTGCAGGTTATATGCAGACAAAAAAAAACTTAACAAATTTTCACTCAGTTTGTGATTCTTTTAACTGAGTTCTTAACCAAATGATTTTCCATTTCAGAAACACCGCACTTCTCTGCAAATTCAGGAATTTTCAGAAGGTAAGGCTCGTATTTCAATTCTATCATACATGTCATTTTCTTAAGGGATTTGTTACGCTGGATAAAACATGTACCTTTGTAAATGTATTGATTTAGTCCATAACATATGATTATCTAGATAAATAGCAACAAAAATCTGTTTGACACTATATAGAAGCTCACCCTATATTCAAGTAGGTCGAGAACATGTCATATCTTCCAAATAGTAACATGTCAGTTCTATAACTAGATAATTAACATCATACATGTAGAAAGGTATGAGGACTAAAACAAAACAAATAATAACAGAAGGATCAGAATGTTAAAATTGTCGTCGTAGGTACACAAACTAGAATTGTAATTTAACCGAAATTTTTAACTAAATCAAACAAATAATGATGGTTTGTGAAGCAGGAAAATCTGAGAGAAAAACTAAGAAGAAGGAACTGCTGCAGCCTAACCAAAACATGTAAGCTTCTGTACTTGGTTTGCATTTACATTAATCATAACAAGAAAATGTTATAAACTTTCATTATTAATCCAAGCAGAGGGAAGCAGCTGATGGAAACAGTGAGACAACAACATGATTTTCAGAGTAGTTTGAATGAACAATTGGAGGTCTGATAATCCCATTCCAGAGTTTATTGATTTTAATGCTCTATTTTCAGTTCAACGGTGTTATCTTCACTTCATATCTAAGGGAAAGGAAATAATGAAATTCTATAGAAAAATATGGAGGGGATTGTTTTTTATTTTTATAATTAGTTGTGTGAATCAATTTTAACTTTATGAGCATTTTAGCTCATAGGTTTAGGAAGCTTGTAATTGTGTAGTTTGGGATTTGAAACTTTAGATTGTGTATAGCGTGGGTTTGGAACTTTAGATTGTCTAAAGAAACGCGTTTTAGAGGCGATTTTAATACATGTGGAAGTGATGATTTGAATCTCCGACCTTTTAGCCAAGAATACATGTCATAACTATAGTTGAGTTTGCTCTGGTTGGCAAAACTAACCAAACTTTTTGTTTTAGTTCAACATGGAGATAGGAATTCTAACATGTGACTTCTGGTCGAGGGCGTATGCCTTAACAGTTGAGTTAGGCTCGAGTTGGCAAACTAGTAAAACTTAAGACTAAGATAATATTTAGATTTTATGTAGCAAGTGAAATTAGCCAACTCATAAAATCGAATTTTTAGCACTAGACTATTCAAATCGAATCTTTTAACCAAAGATGCATTTAAAGTTTTAATTTCATCCAATACCAATTCAACTTCAAACATGAATAAATAACGAAATTAATGTTTTTTTTCTCAAAATTAAGGTTCCAAGCAATTATTGACAGAATTATAGCTGTTGGTGCTTGTTTTTTGGGTACAGGTTCAGAAGAACTTGATCTCAGCCATTGAAGAACAAATGAAGCAACTGAGAGAAGTTTTAGAACTAAGGAAACCTGTCATACTTTAGAAATGACGAAGAGAGCAAATAAAATGGACTCTGCTTGAATCAGAAAAATGTGTTCTTTCTACTGTCATCTGATTTTGCAAGTCAGATTTTGGGAACTACATCAAAAGCAGAATTTATTTTATATATCTATCCTTGAATCATGAATTTTCAACAGAATACCACATTTAAACCCATAAATAAAGAGTAAAACAGAGATTTAAACAGAAATTCATGAGACAAGATCAAGCAGAGGTAGAAAAGAAAAATGGCTTCAAGTCTGATGTTTGGAAAAAATGGTAACTTATTATATCACATTAGACCAAAAACAAGCAACACATGCAGAAGTTCCATCATATAACTTGATCTTATAAACCACAACCACAACCACAAATACATATATATATTGGATTCAAATGAAAATGTCCCTAACAGTATTACTTATCTTTCAAGCCGTCCACAAATTTGTATCCTTCCAAGCATCATTGCCTTGAAAAGTATCGCCACGAAACAAGAAACTGCACTCAATGATCGTATTCAGCTCCCTACCATGGCCAGAGAACTAGAAACCAGCCCATCCAGCAGGTTGTGAAGCTGTAGCAGTTTTTTTGGGTTCACCACCAATACGTTGTTGTGAACTATTCCTTTCACCAGTTAATCCAGATGAGTTGGAGCTTCCAGCAGACACAGCTGTGAAACTCTCGGATCCGAAGCCCCAGCTTTCGAAACTGGTGCCTTCTGGAGAAGCCTGCTTTCTCTGGAGGCTTCTAGTCCTCACAGATTTGACACCCTTTTCGGGCGTTACAGGCTGCTGGTTTGGGGATTCTTCTGCAAAGGCCTGCCATGGATTTGCATCGGGGCTGGGAGTATTCAAATCGGCTTTTGGTACCTAAAATGTGAAGTTAACACCAATTATTTTACATTACATAAAGATGGTGGTTTTCCAGTTCCTTGTAATGCAGAAAACCAAATTCACAGGATGAAAAAGAAAGTAAGGAAATACCCGAGGAACAGCAGAAGACTGAACGTCCCGTGAATTATGATTTTTTATTTCAACTTTCTTTGGTGATGGACTCCTAGCAGCAAGTGCTTGCTTGAGCTCCTGTATCTCCTGCCTCTGAGAACGGCAGATAGCAGACAGCTTTTCAAATTTGGATGTGATTTCAGCTTTCTCCACATTTGCTTGCTTCAGTTGCTCCTTCATCTTCTCCACCTCAGCCTCTAATGCTACTTCCTTTCCTGGTCTGTTGTTAGTGACATCAGAACTGAACTTGGAGGTATCAAACTCAGCAACAAAATTGTTAAAAGCTTTGTCCTGGAAAGCTGCACTCTCAGCTTTTGATGCTTTCAATCCATCAGAGCCACGTTCTGTTTCATTCTGGAAAAATGATAATTCGAAGTCTCTGAATGAACCACTATCTGTCACTGTCTTGTTTGACTTTTGGTCTATATCCCCAGGACTAGCATTCTTGCGCATAGAATGATTATTTGGATTAATCCTATCATGTTTTGATGTACTACGAGAGGTTGATTCTTCATCAAACCTAATTCTGTTTGTATCCTCATCAGTGGTGTCATTGGCATGTTGAGTAGACCAGAAAGCACCCAGCGGTCCTCCACCTCCCCCTCCCCCTGCGGCCTTAGGCGCATGTGCTGCTTGTGATGAATTTTTAACTGATGGAGGCGGCGGTGGACTTCTACGAGGCATAGGAGACAATTTGTTCACAGGGTTCGAAGTGCCTGCTAAGATATCATTTATATCAACAAACTTCAACACCAAATCATCATTTAAACGACCTCTCTGCTCTCTTGATGAACTAGATAACATAGAACAAGTAAATGCTCCTGAAGGATGATAAGATTTATTTGATGCCATCATGTATGCTATCTGATGCTCAGTCATTAAAAAGTTTCTTTAGGAAAAGAGATCTAGTGAAACTAACGAACGCTAAAGCTACCTTCACCCTCACCTTCCTGTTTGTCTGTAGACTGCATGTCAGGTGGCTGATCAGGTAATGACTTCTGTGATCCAACAGGTAGCTGGTCATTAACACGAAACCAGACCTGCCACAGCACAAACCAACTCGAAGATTAGGAAGGAATTATGAGAATCCTGACACCTATTATTGTCATGGACATGAGCAATCTAAACTAACCTAAATTCATGGAGATGAAGGGCCAATCAAGCAAAGCGCTTGCCTGCGTGATGTCTGGTCGGTCATTTGGGGACGCTTGGAGCATATCTCTGATTAGGTTTGTAATTGATGAGCTATATTTAGGCAACTCCGGAATTCGATAGTTCCCATTTAAAATTTGAAGTTTTGACTCTCCATCAAAAGCACTTTTGAAGTAACATATGCGGAAGAGAAGACACCCAAGAGCCTGTCATGTATCCAAATCTCAGTTATGAAAAGAAGATCAATCATTTAAACATGTCTAGAATTTGTGAGATAAATAAATTATCCTCAACATGTAGCTTAAATTTTAATTTTGAGTGATCTGTTTACATTTTTGAAAGTAGAAGTTTTGTGCTCAAATAGTATGCATGGTCTATCTTCCTCGCTTCAAGATCAATAGTTAACATGGCAAGCCACCTCGTATTTTGTAAAATCAATATAACTCTATATCACAATTTGAACTTTTGAGATCTGTAACTTGATGTTTTAAATAAAGAGGAAGACTTCACATACCCATATGTCAACTTTCTCATTTATAAGTTCTCTCCGGAATAGATCCCACATCTGTGCATAACAGAAAATAGATAAAAATTACTAACATATTGACAACCAAATACCACAACTGCAAGTTGTTTTTCAAGATATGGATTTTTTAATACCTCAGGGGCTCTATAGGCAGGTGTAGTATACTTCCTGATGTTATCTTCTTCAATGCCCATTTCCTCAGGCTTCTCAAAGCGCTTGTGATTTGTAGAAGTGCTTCCAAAATCACATAATTTCCAGTGGCCATCTGAGCCTAACAAAAGATTTTCAGCTTTCAAATCTCTGAAAATCGCAATGACAAGGGAAAAATCAATAATTAGTAATCCTATTAAAGAACAACAATAAAACAATTCAAGATCTTAGTTAAGTCATAACAAAAAACATACATCATACAATGATTACAAAAACCATACACCAATGACAAGTGCCTCCAAACATGGTTGGATTAGATCAACCAAAGCCATATACCACAAACAATAGAGTATGTACTTCAACACTATTGAATAGAGATCTTTTTTTCTTCTTAATTAGAGAACTTCAAATTAACAACTAAACTATAAGAAAATCACTTCAGTTCATTAACTGGGCATGGAAAGTGATAGAATCAAGAATTGCAGAAACTATCATAACTTATAAGAGCAAACTATTGTTGGGATATAGACATATAGCAACCATGTTTACCTGTGAGCAATTGGAGGGGAATGGCAATGCATTGCAAATACTGCATTGCACACGTCTCTGAAAATTAAGAGAACTTGACTTTCATCAAAGTATCCAGCTCCTCTACTCTCCAGGACATTAACCAAGGACTTCTCACAAAATTCCATCACAAGTAAAGCTTCCTTCGTGCGTCCCATATCTATGATAGTGTGCGCATAAAGCGTAACAACATTGGGGTGCCCTCGGAGTGATTTCATTACAGAAACCTCCTTCAACACCAATTCAAGAGATTCCTCATCATTGCATATAATGTGCTTCAAAGCATACTGTTTCGACACATGTACGGCATCCTTGGCTAAGTACACACAAGAAAATCCTCCTTCAGCAATGACGTTTCTAACATGAATCTTAAGATTGCCAACATCAATTGAGCGACCCTCGAGACCAGATGGTTCTTTGTGCATGAAAGGCTTGAACCTCCACATGGTTTATAAATATACAAAGAAACTGAAAGAGAAACCGTTTAAATGAAATCCTTAAAGATATAATTACACAAAAAGTCACAATTGTTTTCACAGATTTACAATGATTAAACGCATATAGGCACACTTCTGAAGTGAACAACAAAAAAAACATTCACAACAAATTCCTCAATCAGACTTTAGACTTAAACCCTAAAACCTCAATCCCAAATCCCAATCATCTCCAGAAAAACAACATTCACATTCACTCATATAAAGTAGATCCAATACTAATTAACAAATAGAAACGCCATTACCAATGGATCTTAAGCTACAAAACAAAAATACACACAAAAACTCACAATCCAATCTAAAGATAACAATACACAAGTCCAATCCAAACAACGGAACAAAGCCCCACGATCTGGGAGAGCAGCCCGGGACCCAATAACCATAGTGCCTTAAAAAACTAAACCCTAACTCCATCAACCGCAAACATAACTAGAATGGGAAAAAAAACAACAACCCAATTCGATTCCATGGAAAAACAGAACTGCAAGCAAATATACCAATCTGTAATCAACAGGACTATGAAATAACATGTGGGGTTGGGGAAGCTTACCTTGTAGAGGCCAATTGTGGAAGAAGGGGATCAGAATCCGATGGAATTTAAAATGGAGGAGAAGGGTGGCGATTGAGATCTGGGAGTTTGCTTGTGGATCCAGAAAAATGAAGACAGAGAGATGAAATCTAAAGGTATATCTTACCTCCTGATGCAGACAGAGGAAAAAGAGAGGGTGAAAGATGGAAGGAACCTCTCTGAAGATTGTTAAATGTTTATATATATATATATATATATATATATATAGATATGTACGTGAATGTTAGTGGGGTGAAATGGAAGCAAACGCGGACAAAGGATTCGTTGGATTATCCTATGGGGCCCTTTTTTGAGAGAGAAAAAATTTATTATAAAAAAAATACTCCACAACTTTGACTTTTGTATTGAAAATACTATATTCTTTTAAAAGTTGCAATATTATCCTTGATTTTTTCTAAATTTTTCAAAATTATCATTAGAATGTTAGATGAAAAGTCGACATGGCAATGAATTGAAGCAGTGTGACAATGACTGGGACGCTACCCTAGATTAAGTTTGATAGAACGATGTTGGGAAACGTCAACTTTTCATCTAATACTCTAACGAATTTTTTACTTCAATGGTTGTTTTGAAAGGTTTATGAAAGATCAAGGGTAATAATTCAACTTTTGAAAAAATAAGGGTATTTTTAAAACAAATGATACAGTTTCAGAGTATTTTTATAATTTAGGCAAAAAAGATCTTTTTTATTTTTTGAAATCTCAAGACTTCGAGTAATTATGATAAGATATCGTTATAATGGGAAAGAGAAACTTCAAAGAAACAAGCGCATTGTGGTGGCTTCATTCAATCATTTCTTCTTTATGAGGTGAATTTAATTTCAAGTTAAATTATAAATTTGGTCTATGGTTTGGGTTATTATTGATTTAATCTCTTTGATTTCAAAGGTTTTGATTTGGTCCTTATGATTTGGAGTTACTTTTAATTTAGTATTTATGGTTTGATCAAATATCACTGATTGTCTTTATCATTGTCATAATGTCCGTATGTATTTTTATTTACATGGTAATAGTTCGAACTTTTTGATTTTGATGATTATGTTAGGCCATTTGACAACTATTTAGTTTTTGAAAATTAAGCCCATAAATACTACTTTCACCTAAGGGTTTTCTTGTTTTGTTATCTACATTTTACATATGTTTTCAAAAACTAAGTCAAGTTTTAAAAACTAAAAAAAGTAGTTTTCAAAAACATGTTTGTTTTGGGAATTTAGCTAAGAATTCAAATGTTTTCTTAAGAAATGTGAAATTTATTGTAGAGAAATGATAGAAAACAAGCACAATTTTCAAAACAAAAAATCCAAAATCAAATGGTTATCAAACGGGGCCTTAGTTACTTGTGAGGGTTTAGATTCGAGTAAAAGTTGAGCTGAATGAGTGCATTTTCATGCAGGTAAATAATGGTTTAGAGACTAATTGTGAAATTTAACCAAACAGTAGGGACCAAATTTTTAGAATCACCATGACTACATTGTTATTAAGTTCAAATCATAATGACTAAATTATTATTTTTTTTTAAACCATGTGAACCAAATTAAAACTAAATTTGAACCATGGGATCCAATTTTGTAATTCAACCTAATTTTTATCATGATTTTTCAATTTCATTAAATGAGACATAGTGTTGGGGTAATTACAAATAACAGAGGAAAATGAAGTAAATATTGAGAATCAAATACGTAAACAATCAGGTTGAGGTGCGGGTATCTCGTTCTCTTTAAGGATATTCAAGCCCTCTGCGGTGTATATTTATTTATCAACCACCGATGCAGCAGTTCTTCTCTGGCTTGTCCCCTCTAGGATACAACAACCCAATTGAAACGTTGTGTAGCTCAAACCACTCTACACTATGAGGTTGAGCTCAAAGCTCCACAACAAAGAACACTCTTCTTTTGGTCAATTGCTCTTAAAAGAGTAAAGTATAGAAATATGAGAAATTAAAGAGAAGAGAATATTGGAAAATGTTGTGTTTGAGAGTGTGGTAAGAGAGGTATGTATACTAGAATTTTAGATTTAGAAATTTAATATAAAAATAAGTAACTAAAATGTACCAATACGTTTTATTCTTTAAAAAGTTGAAAAATCTCTCAAATTAAAAACTAAAAAAGAAACTCAAATAATAAATATTAAAATGTTACAACACATAAACTTAGATAAATGTTATAACTTTCACCTTATGTTGAACTTTTGTGGGAAGAATCAACTAAAAAAATTCTTTCAATTCATTCAACGGATTACAAAAACTAAGGTGCAGTGCACTTCTAATTTATAAATTTATAGTGTTTAAGAGAAAAATGACGTTAAAGTTGAACTTTTGTTGAAATTAATGAGTTTCGAGAGATTTATCTAATCTTCTATTCATGTCTATTGATTTGTTATAGCTTAGTATTTATTTGGACATCATCAATAGTCTACTCACGTTGTGTAGGAAAAAAGTACTTGTATTATGTCGAGATTTAATTAAAAATAAAATTTTAAGATTACAAGACAACTAATTTTTTTACCAATCAATATCTAAGTTAATGAGTGATTTGATTATTAAAGTGAATTAGAATCTAAGTCATGTAAATCGACCTTCATCACAAAATAAAATCATGATAACTATTATGATCAAAGTTGATAGGTGATTGATTATTTACAATAACTAAAATACTTACGATTATTTTGAGGTTAATTACATGTGTCAAGCTTTGAACTTTTAGGTTTATGTTTATTTTGTCCTTAAACTTTTAAAAAATGTCTAATAAGTCCTTGAACTTTAAATTTTATATCTAGTAGATCTCTAAAATAATTTTATATCTAGTAGATCTCTAAAATTTAAAAAGTGCCTTATAAATCTTCAAACTTTCAATTTTGTGCCTAATAGGCCATTAAGCTATTTGACAATTTTTTTAATTCACGAATCTATTCGACACAAAATTCAATATTATATTTAATAAACTAATTAATTTTAAAATTTTCAATTATTCAATGACCTATTTGACACAAAATTGAAAGTTCAAGGATTTATTAGATACTTTTAAAGTTCAAAGGCTTATTAGACACAAATTGAAATTTTAAGAATCTATATATATTTTTAAATTTTAGAGACCTATTAGACGCAAGATTGAAAGTTTATGGACTAAACTTGTAATTTAACTTTTTTTTTATTATGATTTAGAAATATTATAGATTATTCATCGAAGAAATATTTAAAGATTAAAAAAACCATCCATTCAAAATTGTCCAAAATGTTCCAATTGTTTAGAAGGATTTAAGCCCGTAGCCAATGGGCCAACGTGGGCTGCCCTAAACTTTATGGGCTTAATCTCTTAACATTCCCCTACAAATTTGAGCTTATGAGACATATTGGCCCACAAACATGAAGAATTTGTGTAATAGACTTTCATCCATTGTCATGAAGAATTTATTTTTACATATATATACTACCTTATCACAACCTTATCACAATAGGTTGATATGAAAATATACCACATTTTCTTCGATTGGCAATGAAGTTTATATATTCCAGTGTATAGTTTTTATATATACATGCGTACATTAGATTATATACGCATGAATTTTATATCCTTCAATATATATTGTAAGTTTACAACTATTTAACTTCAGTAATATTCGAATGACTTTTATATACTTCAATATATATTAGTCGTGTATATACCTATGTTATTCCAAGATCAAATATTGTACATATCAAGTAACCTTCGTTCCTCTTCTTCTTCCAAATTCTGTATGTGGTTCTTCTTCTTCTTGTGATTGTCGTTCGAGGGTTTAGAATCTGCACAATCGTTCGAATGAGAGTGTCTTTTCGTTTAGGACCAAAATCACTCAAAAATGCCAATTTTCACGAATTTTCTTTTTGGTTTCCTTCAATCAAGCGCATGTTCCTTAAATGCTTCTTATTTATTATTGGTTCTTTTTTTAAAAAATGATTAAAAAAAACTTATGTTTTCCTTAAATGCTTTTTATTTATTATTATTTTTTTTTAAAAACGGTCAGACTATGGAAAAGGGCTAATAAAATAATTGGATCATAATATTAGTGTAAAATCAGTAGGTTCGTTGACTAATATTGTAAAAAATTGTGGGTTTGGCCAAATATGTAATATGGGTCTTTTATTTAGGCTTTCCATGTAATTATCCCTAAACTATACCATAAAGTTAATAGAATATTCAACTTTATCTAAAAATATTCTCTTTTTATACTTCAATAAATATTTGTGATAGTTGATCCAATTTTGAACTTTATGGGTATAGTAGGTATCTTCTTCACTTAACTGTGTTTGGATTCATTATCTAGGATTATTTTTATTCATTATATAAAGTAAGATCAATGTCTATCAAAAATTGATGCAAATGGTCAAATCATAGTATCATACACAATCATTTTAATAAAAGTAATGTCACACTACATAAAATAGACTCAACATATGTAAAGACCCGACTTCCTCTATAGATAAAATTTAAGGGTCGATACTACATCCATGAAAAGTAAAAACTTTTGGAATAGAAAAGGCTGAAACTCATAGAAGTCAAATAAAACTTTTATTAATGTGTGAAAAATAAGAATCATAAAACTTTGATTTTGAGATCCCAACAAAGAATTAGTAAAAGCAAAAAATGAAACCAAATCAATGAATAAATGAAATAAGTCAAAATATAGGAAAAACATAAACTAGAGATTTAATCTAAGATCCTAGAGAGGTTCATTGCTAATTTCATAGCCTTGCCAAGTTGCACGCCCTCGCCACGCACCTCGTAGGTCTAAGCTTCGTCTAAAAAAGAAAGTAAAGTAGCATGGGTGAGTATCAAAATACTCAATAAGTAGCCCCACTTGAAGGTTGTAGCAACAAGCACACAAACATAATCATCGTAAAATATCACGTGGGGTCTTGGCTTAACAAAAAAAAACGTTATTGCGTCATATTGTAGGAGCCTTTATCTATAGCATTGTAACTTCCTGTCTAAGTGAGCAATTAACCTATCCCCAAGCTAGACCAACTACAATATTGTGAGTGATAGCTCTGTAAGGCAAGACACCACTAGAGGGTAGTTGGCAATCCCCTAGTAGGCCTATACCTCTCATAGCACAATACTCATGAAACATACATTTTAACCATGAGGGGAGTGGCCCTCAAGCTAGAAACATGAAACATTCATGGAATCATACATGAAAATTACACTCAAAAGCTTCTAATGAAGCATTCATTACATGGGAAAGGTAATTGACACTAGCAAGTAAGGTCTTAAGCTAATCACTCATTTAAATGCATCCCTTATATAATCATACATGAGTTTCAAGCATAAACATCATTAATCTAAAGCCCTTATACATACTGGAAATTTTACAACCATGAGCAGCCTATTCCAAAAGTCAAACCTTCAATGTCCTCATACTAAACGCACTCAGGCAAAACTCAAGCTCAAAAAAACTATCGAAATAATTTAGACAAAACGAGCATGCTTTTCATACACAAAAGAAAAGTTCAGATCATGCTCAACCATTCATAGACTTCCAAACATGAACATTTTTCCAAGACCTTGAAGAATAATCCAATTTAGCTACTTACCTTTTTGAACCAAAACAAGAATAATAAGAATTTCCTTCTCCTAGAAAAAATCCTTTGCACCACCTAAAACAAATTGCAAAAGAAAATTAATTAATTCTTGGCATTCCAAAACCTTTGAACCAAAGCCTCCAAAGCAAATTTACAACTTTACTTTTAACATCTAATTCTCTTACCCAACAAGGTCCAAATAAGAATACCTACACACTTACTAAATTAAAGCTGCCTTTGGACTCAATCGACCCATTGCACCAAAAAGTTCCTAAATTAGAGATAAATTTAAAATCTGTCAATTGATCGAACCCAAAACTTCACAATAACATTCCAAAATATTAGCGTTTAACTTTCAACAATTCATCAAAGGTTCTAATCAATTCAGGACAAATTTTATCACTTATACCTTACCAACACAACACCTAAACTTTCTAGTTTTGGTGTTGAATTAGTCCGATCTAGATAATCTAGCCTCCAAATGCAATGGGTATCTTAAAATCAATTCTAAAAAATAATGGGTTAACTCCCAGTCACCAAAAACAGTCCAACCATATTAAAATCACTTGAAACTTGTTTAAAAAAAACTAAAACTCACTGCGAACCGCCGTTGGAAAGTTTACCCTCGCTGAATAGAACCTACGTTCGTGGCCCAGGCTCACCGAAAAACGCCCCAAACTACTGCAAATCGCCACGCCCAGCCCCATGCAGTCCAATCCGACACCTCGATGTCTTCCTGGGCACTATACGTCACTGAAAAAGCTGTTGCACAGTGGTCTCGCACGTGTTGTTCGCCGCTGCTAGAGGAGGGACGTTGATTGAAAATCCCCAATGGGTGTGGGTCTTACTTTCGTGAGGAAGGAAAATACGACGAGGGAGAAGAAGATAAAGGTGAAGAAGATGAAGGTAGGTGTTTGCAAATCATGAGATGAAGGATAAAGAGGAAGATGAAGATGAGTGCTGACCTCGAGCTACGTGCAGTTACATATAAGGAAAAAATTTAGAGTTGGCTTGGCTAAAGTTCTACTATTCACAAAAATACCCCCAACCTTTTTATCTCTCATTTCCTTTTACATTTTATATTTTCTGATAGGCCCCAACATTAAATTAAAAATGACATTTCATCTCAGTGGCATCTGCATATCTAGCCCCCTCTCGTGTGCATGAGTTCGAGTCTTTCAGAGGTCAAAGTTTCTTTGTTGCGTTGGGCTTACTTTTTCATGTAACACTCGAGTTCAAGAGGGGTACATGAATGAAACGAGGCCACATTCGAATGAGAGAGATCCTAAGACTATGCAAGGCATAGCTAAGAAAGGCTTTAAAAAATTGATAGTTACTACCTATGCCAACAAGGTGCACTTTTATTTTCAGTGGCTCAATCGTAGGAACTCCAAAGTTAAGTGTGCTTAGCTTGAAGCAATCTTATGTTTGGTGACCTCTTAGGAATTTTCCTAGGAAGCATGTGAGTGAGGACAAAGCATGCTGAAAGGACCTGTGTTGGTTTGTGGGGACAGTCTTCACTCTCACAAACAGCTCAAGACAAATAGGTAATGTGGCCAGGTCACAGGGGATGCAAGGGAATGTCGAGGCTATCAGGTGTTGAATCTAGATTCCAAATTTTGGTATGAATCCTAGGCTTGGGGCCTTTCAATGGTATCATAGCAGAACCTCTCTTAGTAAGATGTGGTTCGGGGACGAACCAAGGCGGAAGCTGGTGGGAATGTAACACCTGAGTTTATAAGGGGTACATGAATGAACCGATACCACATCTGAATGAGAGAGATCCTGAGACTATGCAAGGCATGGCGAAAAAAATGCTTAAAAGAATTGATAGTTACTACCTATACCAACAAGGTGAGAATCTGGATTCCAAATTATGGTATAAATCCTAGGCTTGGGGCCTTACAGATGGTATCAAAGTGGAACCTCTCCTAGTAAGATGTGGTTCGGGGACGAACCAAGGAGGAAGCTGGTGGGAATGTAACACCTAAATTCATAAAGGGTACATGAATGAACCGATACCTCATCCAAATGAGAGAGATCCTGAGACTATGCAAGACATGACTAAGAAAAGCTTAAAAGAATTGATAGTTACTACCTATACCAATAAGGTGTACCTTCCTTTTCGGGGGGCCTAATCATAGGAACTCCAAAGTTAAGCGTGCTTAGCTTGGAGCAATCATATGTTGGGTGACCTCTTAAGAATTTTCCTAGGAAGCATGTGAGTGAGTACAAAGCATGCTGAAAGGACCCGTGTTGGTTTGTGGGGATAGTCTTCACTCTCCCAAGCAGCTCAAGACAAGTAGGTAACGTGGTCAGGTCGCAAGGGATTGTTGGGATCATCAGGTGTCGGATCTAGATTCCAAATCATGACCCGTGTTGGTTTGTGGGGATAGTCTTTGCTCTCGCAAGCAACTCAAGACAAATAGGTAGCGTGGTCAGGTCGCAAGGGATTGTTGGGACCATTAAGTGTCAAATCTAAATTTCAAATCATGGTCCGAATCCTGGGCGTTACAACATACATATATATATTTTTTAATTTTTTGTGAATGCAAGTGTTTAAATAGTAAAGATGACATTAAAAATGAACCAACAAGTATATTAGTTTAAATTTAATGTGTTTGTTAATTTCACTACATTGTCTTGTATGGTCAATCTCATCCATGGTATATCTAGGCCTTATTTGTTAAGATTTTATTTTTGAGAGACCCTTGTTCAACATTCTGGCTATATGATCTGATCAATTAAATAAATTTTAAAAAATGAAATCTTAATCAAATCAGTCTTATAAAATCAAAATGTATGTAAGGTTAAATTGACCATTAATTGCAAAAATGTTAGAAGTTCAAATTTTCATCTTTACGTGTTGTTAAACTAAACAACATTAATTAATTACCTGTAATAATAGTGTGACAAGTGCAAACCATCTAAATAATTTCCACCTCATTAGGGTAAATTTTCACTTTTATCCTTGGATATTACCTGCACATCCTTGAATTTTTTGGAAAAATAGAAGTGTTTTGAAAATTTATTTTAGAAAACAAGCTGGGGGAGAAACTATTGACAAAAAATGAGCTGTTTTTTTGTCTTTATTAGAATGCGTCTTTTGAAGAGACGCAACATGTGGGCCCTATAAATGTCACATGGAATGCGTTTTTAAGAGAAACGCATTCCGTCTCTCTCTGTTTTCTCCCCTCTTTCTTTGTTAAGCCGTTTATATAATGATTTTTTTATTTTTTTTAAATTTTTTTACTGTAATGATTATCTAATGATTGTTTAAATTATGATTTGTAAATAATTTTGTTATGCTCTAATGATTGTTTAAATTTTTGTTTTTTTAAATATTTACAAACATTCCATTTTTATAGGCTTCCTCTTTTTCCGTTTCTTTAATTTTTTTAATTATTATTTTTTAAGATATTTTTAAACACTCCACTTTTGAGAGGAGATCATCATAGCCTACCTTGGTTGGCTGCCCAATTTAATAATTTTGCACATCTACCGAAAGACTCCAATGAAGAAGACCTTCAGCGATATGCCGTGCATATATTTTATCACTCATAGGAGGTATGCTTTTTAATTAATAATTTATAATTAACTAATTAAACATAAAATGTGGCAAAAAAAAAAAAGAATTAAAACCCCTTTTCTTTTTGGATTACAAGAGGAATCAAATGCCAAATTCATAATACTCAAATCGATCAAATAAATTCGACACATGTATTCTTTTATAAAGTGGGGTGAGAAAATGAGAATTTAATTAATGTGTGTGAGAGAGGTTTTTTTTAAATATATAATTTAATAAAAAAAATATCTAACAAACCAATTTGTTATTTGGTGCAAATCCGAAGGAGTTCAATTTGTTAAAATACTTGAAAGTTGTTGATGAGTTTGTTAAAGCAAATTGCACTAAGTCCTTCAAGAGGGTTTTTTTTTTTTTTTTTCTTCGTTGGGTTAACTTTTATAAATATAAAAAATGGGAGAAGTATAATGATGATTTTTTCAATATGGTTATGATTTATGAGAGAAGAATGGAGATTAATGGTTTAAAAATTAAAAAAATGGAGGTCTTTGTTTCAATCTGGATTTAAAAAAAAATCCTTCGGGATTGCAACTTATAACTATATCTAATTTATAGCCTATAAAAGTAAAGTGTTTAGAAATATTTTAAAAAATAATAATTAAACAAAATTAAAGAAACAAAAAGGAAGAAGCCTATAAAAATGGAATGTTTGTAAATATTTAAAAATAATAATAATTTAAACAAGGGCAAAATGCACTTTTGGTCTCTAAAGTTTGAGACTGATGTTTATTTGGCCTCTGAAGTTTCAAAAAAGACACTTTAGTCCCTTAGGTTTGCAAAATGATTCTAAATAGTCCTTAATTTAACTTTAACTTAACAGAATGATAACTAGATCGTTATCTACTGATGTGGAATGACTGATATGTCAATTTTATTTGATTACTTCACAAATGAAGTGAAAGATTAATATTAAAAAAAAGTGAAAATAGTTAAAAATATTCAAAAATATCTTCATCTTCGTGCCCTAAGCGTCGGCTCTGCCCATACCAGACCAATCGTCGCAATCCACCAATCGTCGCCATTCGCCAGCCACCCATTGCAGCCCTAAGCTTCCTTTTTATTTGGCAGGGATGTTGGTGGCGGTGGGGCTGTCATTTTACGGTGGGTCTGTTGGAATTTATGCCCTAAAGCCTTGTAATTAATGATTATTTAATAATTAATAATAATTTTGATTATTTTATTTGTAATATAATATTATTCATTATATAAAAAATCCAAGGTTATTAGTGTAATCTTAAACAGTATGTGGTTGACATACGAGAGAATCATGTTCAAGAAATAACCTAAAGAGTTATAAGGTTGGGTGTCTTATCTTGGTAACTGATACGTCCCACTTTGTAATAGTTACAATGATTTGATCCAAATCGTTCATATGGAGACATGTAAGTGGGGTATCTTATACAATGAGTTTGTGTAAGACTGAACCACGAAATATTTAATCTCTCTTTATAAATCCGTTAATTGAAAAGATTAATATTTCATCAGAATGATCATATGCGACTCGATTAATATTAGGTTGAGTCATTAGATATAACACATACTCCTCAATAGAGAATTAGAGAATTCTCTCTAGACCTCTTCCTCTCCAATCTCTTGTGTATTTTCTTTCAAGAGGCTTCCACAAGCCTTGATCATGTTCGAGTCATAGTCAAAAAGATTTTTTGGAAGAGATAAAGATCCGACAAATCAAAGACGATCAAATATTTCCGAACAGAGTGAAACGCTCGTTCCTTTAGGGTCGTGGCTGGGATGCTGTCAGCGACAATTTGTTGGTGGTTTTGGGTTTTACAAATTGGGAATTTGAGGCAATTACAGATTGGGGATGCTGTCTGCGACAATGAAGCTGATAACATAATCTGATTATCTTTTTTTCTAATATTATTTTTTTGGGATGTACAAAAGGCAGAGAGGTTTTATACTTAGGATTTTGATCATGTGGGATAAGAATTGCTCTGCTAGAACTGCAGGCAGCAAAGATCAAATCATCCACAAAAACACTGGAGCTGCCCATCACAAACTCATTTCTCTGTATTGTAATCTATCTCTTGAAATTTTGTATTAAGTTTTAACGTCAAAATTAATCCAAATGGGCAAATAACTTTTAAAAAATCTGGAAAGGATCCCTGTTTTGAAACAGTTTAAAACCCACACCATTGACAACAATTTTCCCCCATTTTTTTGCGAATCGAGTAATAAGCATTTTGATCAAAAGAACTGAAGCAAAGTTGCTTCAACATGGATGGGAACCAACAATACAATAAGGTTTCAAATTCCACTTTATTTTCTTATTAATTTCTTTGCAAATCTTCCTTTAGAAACCAAAAACAGTCGGTGGCCTGCGACGGGTGGCTGGCGGATGACGACGGCTGTGGATAATCGACGCTTAGGGCACAAAGGAGATGAAGATATTTTGGAAATATTTTTAACCATTTTAACTTTTATTTACTTCTTTTAAAATTAATATTTCACTTCATTTGCCATGTAATCAAATAAAATTGACATATCAATCATTCCATGTCAGCATATAACAGTATTGTCATCATTCTGTTAAGTTAAAGTTAAGTTATGGACCATTTAGAATCATTTTACAAACATATAAGATTAAAGTGTCTCTTTTGAAACTTCAGAAATTAAATAGACATCAATCACAAACTTCAGGAACTAAAAGTGCATTTTGTCCTTTAAACAATCATTAGGGCATAACAAAAATTATTTTAAAATTTCAAAACACTCCTATTTTTCCAAAAAATCCACACATCCTTACTTAAATTTACATATAATTTCCAACCAAATGCAGATATAAATTAACAATTAACATGCAACTTTATTTATATATATATTAAAAAGAATTTAAGAGGGAAATTTTTTGATTTTTTCTTTAAATTAATTGCTTGATTTATATTATTAATTTTTTTTAATTCAACAATTGTATGGTGGAGATCAAGTTATCAACTTTTAAGATAATAATTATATTTTATCCATTGAGCTAACTTCGAATTGTCATTGAAAATATATTATTGGGTTTTTTAGTGGACCATTAAATTAATGCTAATATTTGTATAAATTATGAAAAGTATCAACTAATATACAAAATTCTAAATGAAATTTGAAATGGACTTTCTAATTTTCACTATTTCCGACGATTGCAGCCCGTCAATTTGTTGCCTATCCCTAGAAGATCAAGATGAAGCTTTTGGGCATGTTCTCTATTCTTCAGGCCCATTTATAGGGCCCATGATTAATATTTACTTAGGCTCGTTTGATAATTATTTCGTTTTTATTTTTTATTTTTTTACGTTGTGCTTGTTTTTTTTTTCTCATTTCTTTATTATAGTTTTTAAATTTCACCTTTCTTAAAGAAATATTAAAATTTTTAGCCAAATTCTAAAAACAAAAATAAGTTTATAAAAACTAACTTTTTAGGCATGTTTGATAACTATTTCGTTTTTGGTTTTGATTTTCTAAAATTTAGCTTATCAATACTACTTCCACCTATGGATTTCCTTGTTTTGCTACCAATTTTTTACATATGTTTTCAAAAACCAAGCCTAAGTTTTGAAAACTAAAAAAAATAGTTTTCAAAAACTTGTTTTTGTTTTTAGAATTTGACTAAGAATTCAAATGTTTTATTAAGAAATATGAAACCCATTGTAGAGATGAGAAAATAAACACAATTTTCAAAACCCAAATGATTATCAAACAAGACCTTAGTTTTTGAAATTTGGTTTGAATTTTGAAAACATTTTTATAATGTTGATAACAAAGCAAAGAAATTCATAGGTGAAGTAGTGTTTATAAGCTAAATTTTCAAAAATAAAAAACAAAAAGCCAAATGATTATCAAACGAGGCCATAATTCTTTTTATAGATTCAATTATACATATAATTTAAGTAAAAAGTAATTTGAATTAGTTGATGGAAAAATATTTAAAATGGAAAACCAGTTAGTTCCTTTTAGGTTAAATTATAAATCTAGTTAAAGTATGTCTATCTAGTCCACAAAATTTAAAAAGTTTTAATTATATTCAAGTTTGGATTGTGGTTCTATTAAATTGTTTATTGAATTCAAACGAGAGATTCAAATTTTTGGGCTCTAAGAAAGTTACTAATGGCTTAATCTGCCAAGCTAAGCTATAATTGGCCTTCTATTTTATGCTATATTACACTAAGTCAACTAAAATTTATTTAAGAAAAAATTGATGATAATTTGATCGATGTTTAAGAAACTATTCGATAAATTAGTGATTCATAATGAATAAAATAGGAGACAAACTCCCTTGTTTCCTTAATGAAGCATACAACTTTACCTTATTTAGTTAATGAAGCATACAAACTTAATAATTAAAAATTAAAGAGACACTTATATATGTGAACTCAAAAAAAAGAAACACTTATATATGTTAAAAACCATATAAATAATCAAATAATTCAAGGGGTTGAAACATTAATTAGTTCACCTATATTATTATATGATGATAATTCAATTATTAGAGCTCTATTTCGTAACTATTTGAAAACATGATTGAGTTATGAAAAGTTTAAAATAATAAAAATAAGGTTTAAATTTCAATTTTTTGGGATTATTTCATTTTGGTCTATAAATGTTCAAAACTCTCTTTTTAGTCCTTAAACTTTTAGATTTGTTTCATTTTAGTCATCAAACTTTCAAAATGTATATCATAGTGTTTGGACTTTAAAAAACTAACTATTTAGATCATGATCATCATTTTGCTGTTAATTATTTAATAAATGGATAACATGACTTTAAATGTGTATATCAATCTCTATTGATACAAGAATGTGTTAGAATCACATAGATTGACTAAGGCGAATAACAAGCGAACAATTATTAAGTGTCTAAATAATAATAATGAGCAAAATGATTACTTTTTGAAAGTTCATAACTAGAATAAAATTTAAACCTAAAAATCAAGTAAAGAACAAAACTCTCTCTCAAATGTTTTATATTTATAGGGAAGAAGATGAACTTAAAACTCAATAAAATGAAACAAGAGAGAGAGAGAGAGAAGAAAAGGGGAAAGTAAAAAAAGATAAAAAGAAAGAAATAGTTTGGTGGATACTAAGTAAAGGTAAGACAAATGAGAAACCAACAAAAAGAAATAGAAAACTCAGAGCCCTTTTTTCTTCATTTTGCTTTTACCATTTCAAAAGTGAGCTTTGTTTTGATGACAAAACCAAAGTGAAAAAGAAAACAAAATGGTCAGAGATTGAGGCTGACTTGAGCAAAATTAATGCTCACATGGCAAAGGAGACAATCCTCACATGATACAAACATGGTCCTTCCTCTTCTTTGCTTCCCAAATTCATAGCATTTTCTGTTTGTTTCCTCAGAAAAAAAAAAAAAAAAATTTCAAGTCTCTCCTTCTCCTATGCCCCTTCTTTCTTATCTTTTCAAATCGTACAATAATTTCATCACATTTCTTTGTAACTCGTCGTACTCCTGTGAATTTCGAATCTACGAATAATATCTCCTTCTGTTAATTTGTTTTAAAAGAACTAATATCTATTTAGTTCTGTAAAAAAAAAAAATTAGCAGAAGGGTATGACTTTCAGATTTCGCAACAACTATAACAATATGATTTGTATTTATTACTGAAATTATTTATCCAGCGCTTTCTCTAACGCTATCTGTCTCTTTCACTCTAATACTCCCCTTTTTTGGGGCCTTACCTATGGGAAGGGCATTTTTTCTTTCATTGCCCTTGACTTTGGGAGAAATGAGAAGAAAAATACATATAATTCATGGAGAAAAGTATTAGATTACATGGGGTTCCATCTCAAAACTAATTGGCAATGAGAGGAGTAGCCCATATATCTTATAAATTGTGAGGTATCTCTACATTTTTCCAATGTGGGATCCTCAACATGCCCCCTTAAGATGGTGCCACTTTGGGTTCACCATTCTTGGATCGAATCCCAATTTTAATTTTTGGACCGAATACCCGTTTGGGTTTAATGGACTCTGATACCATATTAGATTACATGGGGTTCCATCTCAAAACCAATTGGCAATGAGAGGAGTAGCCCATATATCTTATAAATTGTGAGGTCTCTCTACATTTTTCCAATGTGTGATCCTTAACAAAAAGTGGGTTGGATGGTAATTTCATATTCAAATTTGTGCCCTTCATGTAACCAAAAGTGCCCAACCAACTTGACCTGACCCACATAGCATGTTCTTTTCTTTTGCTTCCTTTGCTATCACAAAAAATAGTCCAATACAGTTGTGCCTTATGATTTGCTATTAATTGAGCAACCTATAAACTATGCATGAAACTAAGCATTAATTATTTGAGCCACAAAAATGGAAAAAAAAAAAAGAAAAAAAAAAGAAAAGGAATTTTATTGTTTGCCTACCATATAGGATTCAAGTAGGGTTTCAATCAAACACCCAAATTGACTATTTTTTTTTTATCCAATAAAAAAGTGGTGATTATTGATGATAAGATTTTGTAGAAATTAAATGCATAGTGTGGTGATAAAATGTTTGTGTGTTGATCGAATTTTGGAAAAAAAAAATAATAACTCTAAGGTCAAAATGAAACTCTGTTGAAAGGGTGAATTATGGTGAGGATGAGAATTACATTTGTGTAGTTATTAAAGAGAATTTGAGATTCTTTTGTTTGTTCAACTTAACTAATTCTCTTTATAGAATTGTTGATGAATTTTCCAACGTTAGTAACACAAAAATTTGGACGACATAAGGAAACATTATAGTTATAGAATGTTATTTATATATATGAAACCGAGAAAAAACCATCCAAACGAAAAAAAAAATTGACCTTGCAAAACCATCATACAAATTGTCTTCTTTTTTTTTTTTAGATGACACAATTATTAATTAATGACTATACTATGATCCATCAATTCTCATATTTTATTTATAAATAGTGTGAAAAATTACACGATATATATACTTTGTCATCTTTAATATTTCATGACAACATAAAAAAAATGTTCCTTTCAACAAAAGCATGGAGAAAAAATAATTTTGAATAAAAATTTTATTTGAAGAGTAAATTTTGGTGATTTGATTATGTTGTGTGGTTGTTAGAAGAGAATTTGGTCATTTTTGTTTGCTGGATTGAATATATTCTCCTAGAAAATTAGGAAGCATTAACAATATAAATTAAATACAACACTACTTATTGGCTACACGAGAGCTTAAAACAACATCAGTTATAGTATGTTATATTAAACAAAATTAGTCATTTCAAAGCAAAAAACAACTTTTCAAAATAATCATGTCAGCACAGTATCATCTTACCTTTAGATGACACAATTATATAAAGGGCTATATACACCCGTCATCCATCATTTTTCTATTGATTAATTGTCGAATAAATTACATAAATGAATTGACAGTTTATTTTATTAAAAAAAAAAAAAAAAAAAAAAAAAAAAAAAAAAAAACTCTCCAAAATTTGTTAATTTTTCTTTATCATTTAAAGCATTTTAACCTTAAAGAAACAAATGATTCAAATAAGTGATCATCATGAATCACTATCATATGTCATTTTAAAAGATAAGGATCATTAGGTTAAACATCATCTTATACATATATAGGATGACAAGCAAAATTTCTCTCGTAGCAACTGAGTTGTACCAGTACATTTACGAATGGATGGTTCTTTTGCAAAAAAAAAAAAATTGCACTTTGAATGAATACCAAAAGAAATAACAATTGATATCAAAATTTACCCAAAAATAATGAATTCAAATGGTATTTTTTTGAAGTCCAAAGCCTAAGTCCCATGTAGTTTTAGATATGGATGAACAAAAAAGGCCTTGTAGACATCACATGGGGATGACCCCAAACCCTTCTTAACCATTTCCCATCTATATTCCTTTTGATAAATATTTTGTGGCTCAAAAGCATTTAAAAACTTTGATATTATTGTTTTTATTGCTTCAATGGCTTTGCATGTGATGTGGGCAAAATCTTAGCTTACATTTTTAGACATTCAAAAATGTTTAGTTTCTTTTGCTACACACCAAGTTTTAATGGATAATGTGCATTATTTATGATATGTTAATCATTGAATCTTACAAACATTATTCATGCACAAGGGGCCTAAATGTCACACCCATTATTTTTATATTATTGTCTCAATTTTTTACCTCATTTTTTAAAAAGCTTTTTATATTCATAGATGGTACTTCTTCTCCTCTCTTTGTCTCGTTCCCTTTCTCTATCTTTTAAAGATAAGAATGAGCAAAGAGAGAAACAGTATACGGTCTCATTAATTTATTTTAGTTTTAAAACTTATGTAATAGAACTCGATAATTATTTTAGGTAAAATAACTAGTCAGAGATGTAGATTTTTGTATAAGTCAAGTAGCATGTGTGAGCATTCAAAATTTCAAAGTTGTGTAGTGATAAAGATATAGTTTAGACTTTAGAGTATATCTCTAGTCTAAGAAAAAGATAATGCTGTATTTTTAATTTAAGATTTTGAATTATCATCCCTAATTTCATTTTCAATTAATTGACCACACATATGGATGCCTTATCTGTGCTATATTAAATATATGATTTTTCTTCTATTTTATGTTTATTTGGTGTTTACACGACCTTTTTCTCTTATTCCTTTCATTCTTTTTTCTTTCAATTTAAGAAAGGTCGAGTTTTTCATGTCTCTTAGCTCCAACGTAATGCTCCCAACAAATTTTATTTAATTTGGTAAAGAATGATTTTTTTTCCTCTGTGAAGAAATGTTCATTTAGGTAAAAATAGATTTCAGAACAAATAAGCTAATCTATAATTTCGAGTAATCAATATGCATGGTTACTAAAAAAAAAAAAAAAAAAAAAAAAAACTCTTTTTCCTAAAAGATATAAGGTTCTATTTTTATTATTCACAAAATTTTGTGACAAAAAACAACAATTGCCTAAAATGTATTAATGTTACATCACCAATAGTCCATAGCCACATAAAATCTCATTAAATCACAATCAATGGAGTTGTTTGAAATTGTTTTTCTTTTTCTTTTTTGATAAGCATGAGTGGTTCAACTGATCTTAACTCACTTGATATTAACCATTCAACTACCATGCTGGGTTGCCCAATAAACCAAAAGAGGTTATTATCATAGGTCATTTATCCTAGCTATATCTTAATTTTATTTCATTATAATTTGAAGCCCTTCAAAATTTGAGAATAAATAATAATTTTAAAAAAAGCCCTAATTTTGAAATTAATTACAAAAATCCCATATCCAAATGGTAGTTAATTATATATTCTTGTCTAAATATAGTTCTTGATTTTTTGTTAATATTCCCATTTGAACCCCTCATTTTTTTTCTAAAGAACATTTATCCAATTTTTGTTTCCGTCCCTCTAATGTTTAATAAAATGTTAAATTACAAGTTTAGTTCCTAAACTTTCAAATTAGTGTCTATTTTGTCCTTGAATTTTTTAAAAATATCTAATAGATTCTTTTCAATATTAATTTGTGTCCAATACGTCCCTGAATTTTCAATTTTGTGTCTAATAAGTCTTTGGCCTATTCGATACTTTTTTATAATTCACAGACCTAATTGACACAAAATTGAAAGTTTAAGGTCCTATGAAACATAAAATTCAATTTTATATCTAAGATCAATGAATTTTAAACACTTTGAATATATCAAGGACCTATTGAACACGAAATTGAAAGTTTAGGAACTTATTAGACATTTTTAAAGTTCATTCGATGTGACTTATTAGACGCGAAATTGAAAGTTTAAGAACTCGTTAGATACTTTTTAAAGTTTAGTGATCTTTTGGCTCTAATTCTTAAAATTTTCCTAAATTCAATATTATTTTTTTTAGTTCAACAACATTTGGGAGTGAGAGGATTCGAACCTCTGACCTCTTGGTCGAGGGTACATGTCAATTACTGCTGAGCTAAGCTCACTTTAGATCTTAAATTCAATATTTGGTTCATACAACAAAGACGATAATCCAATATAACATATAGATAATAAATAGAGACATTACATCATCTTTTTCAAAAATTAAGGTATGACTAGGGATTAACCATATAATTCGATGAAGTTAGATGGAAATTTTAAACCTAAGGAACTAAAATTAAAATATGGTAAGAATTGAAGTACCAAACTGAATAGCTTGCAAAAGCTGATTGATTATATCCCATGGAAAATCAAAGTAAAAAAAGAAACAAACATTGTTGGTAAGAAAGGGAAAATTAAATCAATGAATTGAGATTAAAGAAAGAGGCAAAAAGGAAAAGTCCAGCTATTGGGTGAAGTACACCAACCATTAGCTAGAAGAAGTGCATCAAATATATATATATATATATATATAACCATAGAGCTTAATTAAAATTCTATATAGTTTTTAAAAGCAAGTGGTTATAATATATTTGCAAAGTTTGGTAATATGGAATTATATTATCTCAACCAACCCAATAATAACCCAATAAAATCCCTTCCAATTAATAATTCACTTTTGATATTCATCACTAAATAGTTGTTAAGAGAACCTTCTTTATTGCCCCACCTTCCTTCTCTTCAATCATTACCTAATTTCATATTCACATTAGAGAGAGAGAGTCAATCTTATAATTAAAGTTTTAGTCTTTTTAGCATTTTCTTTGTGGGATTTTGTTATAGTCTTCATAAATTTACAAGAGAATGAAAAGGAAAAGGGAAAAAAATAATAATGAAGAGAAAGAGAGAGCCAAACTTATCATTAAAAATTCATTAAAAAAAATCTTATCATTAAAAATTTAGTCTTTTTAGCATTTTCTTTGTGGGATTTTGTCATATTCTTCATAAATTTACAGGAGAATGGAAAGAAAGGGTAAAAAAAATAATGAAGAGAGAGAGTCAATCTTAATCATTAAAAATTTAGTCTTTTTAGCATTTTCTTTGTGGGATTTTGTTATATTCTTCATATATTTACAAGAGAATGAAAAAGAAAAAAAAATTGGTTAAATTATAAGTTTAGTTCCTAAACTTTCATATTTGTCTATTTGGTCCCATAATTTTAAAATGTCTAATAAGTCTTTGAATTTTTAATTTTGTGTCTAATAGGTCTCTAAACTTTAAAAATGTCCATAGGTCCCTAAAGTTTTAATTTTGTGTCAATAAGTCTCTGACATATTTTAGATTTTTAAAAATTAGCTGATATATTAAATATAAAATTGAAATTTGTCTAATGGAACCTAAAACTTTCCATTTCGTGACTAATAGGTCCCTGAATTTAAAAAAAAAAAATGTTGAATAAGTCCACATAAGATTGAAAATTCAAGGACCTATTGGACACAAAATTGAAAGTTTGGGCCCCGTTGATAACCATTTAGTTTTTAGTTTTTGGTTTTTGAAAATTAAGCTTATAAATACTACTCCCACCTATGGGTTTCCATGTTTTCTTATCTATTCTTTACATATGTTTTCAAAAACCAAGACAACTTTTGAAAACTAGTAGTTTTCAAAAGCTTGTTTTTATTTTTAGAATTTAGCTAGAAACTCAAATCTTTCCTTAAGAAAGATGGAAACCATTATGGAGAAATTGTGAGAAAACAAGCACAAATTTTAAAAATAAAAAACTAAGGCCCCGTTTGATAACCATTTGGTTTTTGGTTTTTAGTTTTTGAAAATTGTGCTTGTTTTTTCACCATTTCTCTACAATAGCTTTCATCTTCTCTACAATGGTTTTCATCTTTCTTAAAAAAAAACACTTGAATTCTTAGCCAAATTCCAAAAATAAAAACAAATTTTTGAAAACTATTTTTTTTAGTTTTCAAAATTTGGCTTGGTTTTTAAAAACACATCTAAAAAGTAGATAAGAAAACATTGAAAACCATATGTGGAAGTAGTGTTTATAAGCTTAATTTTCAAAAACCAAAAATCAAAAACCAAATGGTTATCAAACGGGGCCTTGAAAATTTATTAGACATTTTTTAAAATTTAGGATCAAATAGACACAAACTTGAAAGGTCAGGAACTAAATTTATAATTTAGTCAAAAAAAAAAATAATGAAGAGAGAGATTCAATCTTATCATTAAAAATTTAGTCTTTTTAACATTTTTCTTGGTGGGATTTTTTTATATTTTTCATATATATTTACATGAGAATGAGCTAAAAGGGTGAAGATAAAATAATGGAGACAGACCCAATCCTATCATTAAAAATTGAATCTTTCTTTGGCATTTTGGTTGTGGGATTTTGTTGTGTTCTTCATATATTTACAAAAAAGTGTGAAAAAGAAATTAAAGGTTAAAAAAAATAATGGAAAGGGCATCGAGCTTTGACCATTTGTAGTCGGTTTCACATTTTTCAATTATTTAATTATTATTCAAAACGATAAAACCCCTGATTTATTTTATCTCACCAGACTTCAGTTCCATTATTTTTTAAATGAAATTAATTAAGTTTGAAAAGTTTTATACTTATCTTATTAATAATGTCACATCAATTTAATTTCAACTCTCAACTTTGTAAATTTTCTAAAATATTTTAAATGTAATTGAAAGTAGCTAGCTAACAAATATATATTATGATGAAATGGACGGCAAATTAAAGTGAACAAATAAAAGCCGAAGTATTTAATTAATCGAAACTATATGTTAAGTATTGAAATTGAAAATTATTAATAACCACAAGAAATATACAAATTAACATTAATATCTTATTGTTTATAGATCAAAACAAAATACAATCACATGATTAATCTTGCTTTATATATTTAATCATCCTTGGAGGCTTCTACTGTTGTACGTCATTTTTTTGAAATAATATATTTCAACTGTTGGGAGAGAGAGAATATATTAAAAAAATTATATAATTAAAAAAAACCTATTTAATTCTTCAATTTTTCGATATTACTAATCAGTTGAGAAATTTTGAATATTTATGTTTTTAAAATTGTACAAATTGGTGGCGTAACAATGATTTTGATAATTCAATTAGATTTATTTCTAAGGATAATTACAAATGATTTGCTTAGTTTTGCAAATCATGCTCATATGTATTGAAAATGGTTTTGAACACTCATGTGATTTGCAAATTTATTTCATTAATTATTGTTATGTATGTCATCCCATGTAATAATTCAAGACAATTATTTTTTAGAAGTTTGGTATAATTTGTAATTTTCCAAATATCTATTAGAATAGGTAAATATAATTATTTGAATTTAGTCTTAAAAAACGTAGATATAATTTTAAAAAAATGAAAAAACGAACAAGAAGGTACGTATAACTTATAAGGTTAAACAAAAATACCCCTAAACTATGAGATTGGTTTCAATTATACCCCTGAACTTTGAAAAGTTTTATTTTAACCCTTGAACTTTGAAGTTTGTTTCAAAACAACCATTGAAGGTTTTTTCCGTTAAATTTATGGACTAAAAATGACATATTTGGATATGTTTTGATTTTGTTTCAACGTATATATTCAAATATGTTCACATAAGCAACAATATACATACAAAAACATCATTTTCCATCCATGAATTTAATGAAAAAAAAGCCTTAAAGGGTTGTTTTGAAACAAACTTCAAAGTTCAAGGGTTAAAATGAAACTTTTCAAAGTTCAAGGGTATAATTGAAACCAACCTCATAGTTCAGGGGTATTTTTGATAATTTAACCAACTTATAATTATCTCAGCTAAGATATATACCTCCGATTCAGAAATTAGAAGCTCAAATATTTCACTCCACGTATTAATCAACTCAAAAAGAATAATAATAATAATAACAAGGTTAAATTATCAAAAAATACTCATAAACTGTGGGGTTGGTTTCAATTATATTCCCAAACTTTGAAAACTTTCATTTTTAACCCTTAAACTTTGATATTTGTTTCAAAAATACCCTTGAAGACTTTTTTTCATTAAATTCATGGTTGAAAAATGATGTTTTGTGCATTTGTATTGTTGCTTATGTGAATATATTTGAACATATACATTGAAAAAAAATCAAAACATATACAAATACTTCATTTTTCGTCCATAAATTTAACAAAAAAAACATTCAAGGGTTGTTTTGAAACAAACTTCAAAGTTCAAGAGTTAAAATGAAACTTTTCAAAATTTAGGGGTATAATTGAAACCAACCTCATAGTTCAAGGGTATTTTTGATAATTTAACCTAATAATAATAATCCCCCATTTTTAAGATAGCCTCTATTTGGCAATCTGGCTTCCATTATTATTATATGAAAAACGTTTTATCTCACCATTTCCAAATTCCAAAATTTCCCTGAAAAAACTCATTCGGCTTCTCTTGGATTCCCACTTTAAATTGTTTATAATGTAAAATAATTAGTTTTAAGCAATTAATGACAGTTTAATCGAACCAATGTTGTCGCACTTTTTTTCGACACAAGTAATAAAACAAGGCAACCTTTCTCATCAAAATCTGGAAAAATGTTTTTGTTTTCAATGTAATGAATTTTGGTTTCTCATATACTGCAAAAAATACATGTTGATTGAAAAATGGCTAATTAGACACTAAATTATTGATCAATACTTGTCAATGACATAAGTAAAATAATAGAGAATTTGTGTCTAGCTCGTAAAAACATGGAGGAACAGTATCTAGTTCATTATGATATCTGTAAAATTCTTATAAGTCGAAAGAAAAAGTGACCGTGGAGAAATAATTTGAATTGTTTAAAAATGAATATTACATTAAAAAAATAAAAATGTTGTAGATTTTAAATAGGTCACATAATTATTTTTGCATCATGCTAATGACAAGTGTTTAAAAATATATATAAACTTTTGTAGTTGAAGATATATATATCGTTAGTATTTTTATTTCCTTGATGTGATTGTTTTGTTATCAAGAAGTGCCATATATTATTTAATTTCATTTTGACCCTAACTCACAATTATTAAAGTAGAATTATTAATTAAAATGCAATTAAATGGTTGAGGAAGACCTAATTACTATCTTCCAATAATTAGAATCTAACTAAAGAAAAAATCAAGGCATGATTAAGTCTAATGAAATATGATGTCATGAATGTGTATGATATATTCATATACCTAGAAAAAATTTAAAGAGAGAGAAAGAAAATTTCACAAATTAAACCAAAAAAAAAAAAAAAAAAACCTACTTATAAGTTATACCCGTGCAAAAAGTTTTATATTTTTAAAAAATTGAGTTACTTTGCTAGCTGTATAGATTTTTACCTTTTAAAAAATAACTAAAATTTCAGTTTTTCTTTTTAAAAAAAAAAAAAAAAAAAGAAACTATTTCTCTTAATTCTATAATTTTGGTTTGAATTTTAAAAATGTTCAGAAGGTTACAAATTTAGTAAACTTACTAGTAAGCAAGTTTGTCTTTTTAAAAACAAACTATTGCAAATGATGTTATATATATATATATATATATATATATATATATAGTTTCTATAGTTTGAGTATAGTTTTAATTTGTTGCTTTATACAGTTGTCATTTTTTAATTATCATATTAAATACTTGACACAATTTTATTTACGTGGTAATGGATATAACTTTTTATTTGGCTAATTATGTTAGTTGACGGTAGTGTTTAAGGCTCAATAAAAAAGAAAAAATAGAAAGATTTTTGGGTAAATAAAAGACACTATTTATTGGACAATTTATGAAATTTAAGCAAACTATAAAGATCAAATTCAAACTTTTAAAATTATTAGGACTAAATTAAAACAAAGCATAAACTATATGACTAAATTAAAACTTTTAAAGCTATAAAAACCAGGTAATTAAAATTAATTTCAAACCATAGAAGTAAATCATAATTTAACCTAAAAATATTAATTTTGTTTAATGAAAATTTATGAGAGATAAAGAAATCATTTTTTTTTTTAAATGTAATCATTATATGGGTGGAAGAAGCAACAAATGAAGTCCACAAATGACAACCATTCAATAGAACAATTGGCATTCAAATAGAGGGGAAGTCCCTTTCAAAATAATCAATTTCTATGGTTTTGCCTTAATGCTTCAAACTTTGGGAACCTTTTGTTTTGGACTTAGTCACCAATCAAATGAATTTTACACTAACTAAAATCTAAGTTCCCATCACTTTCAAAACTATTTATTTATTATTTTAACAACTATTTTTAAAAATAGTATAGTATATATATTTCTAGCAACCCATTTTGAAAATTTAAAAAAATATATCAAAATAAAAAAATTGAAAGTAAAAATGCACTATCTCATGGGTTGTATTTTTTAAGTTAAAATATGATCATTTTGATCCTTGTATTTTGAAACTTGTTCTATTTTAATCTTTGTATTTTCAAATATCCAAATTTAATTCTCGTACTTTCAATAAATCTTAAAATTAGTCTCTACCGTTAGTTTGTGATTAATTTTCTAAAAAAATAATTAGTCTCTATCTACCTTCCGTCTCTAAATTTTGAAAACACATTCACATGGTATCTTTCTTTGAATTGATATTATTGTTATTACTTTGCAAAGTTAGATAAAAATAAATTTCAAACTAACGATAAGAACTAACTTTAAGATTTATTGAAAGTCCAATAACTAAATTTGAACATTTGAAAATACATGAACCAAAATGATATTTTTACATATTTTTTAAATACTTATGATATATTAAAAATGTATTATTTTATTATCTGGTTGAGTAAATAATTTTGTTTTTTTCTTCTTTAATTTGGTTGGGAGTGGGTCCAAGTCACCATTATTTTGAAGTTTTGAAAGGGAGTGTGAAGGGAAAAATACTAGTGGGATGAGTTTATGGGGTGACCTAGGAAAGACTAACAAAGGAGTAAAATACAAGTTTGATTTTCACAATTGATCTTTTTTCCCCATTGAAAATATTTAAATCTTTTGAATGAACCAATTATCACGATTCGGATGGTGATGAGAAATAAATTCTTTTGTCCTTATACATATTTTGAAAACGTTTATGCAAAAATAGTAATTTCATAAGTTATTTCGTGGGTGCTTTGTTTTTATTTGAAATGTGACCAAGTCTAAAAAAAAAAAAAAAAACTCGAGAACATTTCTATTCTAAGATTTTCATAAAAATTATAACTTTCTAGAAGAAAAAAACTAATTTGATCGAGTCCATAAAAAAATAATCTTAATATATGATCCGGTCTATAATAAAAAAAATTCCATCCTAAGTTTTTAAAAAATTTATAATTAACTTTGATTCAATAATAGAAAAAAGAAGTAGATATATAGTTGTTTATTTTTCCTTTTTTTTTTAAAGAAATCTTAAATCTTTAACCTTTAAAAAAAGTGCACATTATTCCCTCAAATATAATTTTTTCATGGTTACAGATAAAAAAAATAATAATAAAAAATAAAAATAAATAAAATTAAAAATAAAATTAAAAAAAGCTACCATGAAACATAATAAGAATAAGAATAAACATATGGTAAACTTGCATTTCAATTTTCAACCTACTCCACCTACAATATTACCTATATCACATCAAACCTTTCAAATTACTAAATAAAACTTACTTTCAAGAATAAAACATGTAACTTTTTAAAGTAAGAATTAATAAATTTGAAAAGAAAAAAAAAGTATAATTGGCACAATTTTTTTAAAAAAAAAATGCAAAGAAAACTAATTGTATTATAGAAGGATTTGGCCAATGGAATAATACAAGGGAATAACCAAACACAAGTTTTGGAGTTTGGCAAAACAAACAGCTGGAGCTTTGTAGGCTCAAGGAACCCCATGGGATTGGGTTGGAAACTACCAATAATCCATATTTGACTTTACCCAACAATCCCTTTCAATTATTAGTCCTATTTGATACATAATTTGACTCGATATATATATATATATTGTTGCTTGATTGACTTAATAACAGTTATCAATTCATTTCGTTTTATATATTAATCATTCATTTATATAGATGAGGATTGATTTCGACATTAATTCAAACCGTCATAACAATTATTAATTGGCTAGCTAAACCTTGCAGTTGTCCATTAGATGATATCGTGCTACTAATTATGAAAGCAATCTCATTTTTTAACTATCGTAACTAGCCTTAGTTATATTAGTAACTCAGATTTTTGTTATAACTAATTTCGGCCACATTAATGTTTTTTTTTTAGTTGTTACTTTTATGCTATTGAATTTTTATTATTTTTCATTTGCAACAATAACTTCTCTTTGTATTTGATTTTTTTCAAATTGGAAATTCTATAAACATGTGTGACACATTTAAATATTAAATTTGGTGAGAGGAGAAAAGTATTCATTTCTTTGTTTTTTTTTTTTTTTAAACAAGTCATACTCTTGCTTGTAGGCAATTACAAAACGTTGGTTATTTCGGAATATTTTTGTCCCATCGTTATATGTTCTAAAGTAAACTTTATTTAATTATTCGTTGATATTCGTTTCCAATTAATCACTTTCTATATGTCACAACACGAAAAAACCATCACCTGGTTTTTCCTTTAAAATTATTGTTCGTACTTGTTAATCAATCAATAATACATTAAAAACATCCATTACTCAAATTTTTTTTTTTTTTTGAGTTCAACAATAAATCAGAGTAGAGATTCAAACATTTAACTTTTTAATTAATATTATAATATCTTAACTAATTGAGTTATATTTATGAAAGATTTCAAAATGAAAAATAAGTTATAAAAAAAAATAATAATTGAAAACTCTCTGGAAAATGGGTGTTGCTGAGGTGTACCTCGTACTAGAAACCTGATGGCGATGGGTCCACGAGAACAATAAAGGAGAATCGACGTGGGAAGGGAATGCCAGCGTGGCGAGGAAATGGATGCCAGCTGGCAGGGAAATGAAAAATAATTGAAGAGGGAGTTTTTTGATTGGATCAGAGTGGCATATTAGGACAGGGAAACAACAGCCTGTCTGGGAATGGCGGCAGCATAATCACATGCCTTTAATTTTTTTTTTTTTCCTTTTCTTTTATATAAATAAGGTTAAAATAGAATTTTGGTCCTCTTATTTTAATTTCATTTCATTTTAGTTTTTGTATTTTTAAGGGCTATTTGGGAAGTTAAATAAGTTATAATAGTTTATAGGTTATAATAGTTTGTAGAATTTTATATTTTGTGTTTAAGATGCAAAGTTGTTTAGTCTAGATTATAATAATCTGTGTTGGGGTACATAGTTATTTAACTCCACATATTATTATAATATACTCAACGTCCCAAATAGACTCTTAAATATTCAATTTTAGTCTCTATATTTTTAATAAATCTTAAAATTAGTTCATATTGTTAGTTTGAAGTTAATTTTTATCGAAATTGATTAAATAATAATAATAATATTTATGTAAAAAAAGACACAATGTGAACATGTTTTCAAAATTTATAGAAAGAATGCTAATAGGAACTAAATTTTTTAAAGAAAAATTAACAATAAACTAACAATAGAAACCAATTTTAAGTGTTATTAAAAATATAAAAGTTAAAATTGGACATTTAAAAATACATGAACTAAAATATAATAAAATCTAAAGTACATGAATCAAACGTATATTTTTAACAAGAGGTCAAGGTCAATCATCTCATCTTCAATTGTCGTTGAACTAAAAAAAATATTTTAACTTGTAAATAATCAAAAAATATTTTTTAAAAAAGAAGAAGTGACAACTGGCGAAAGAACGCAACACGACACGCAACCATCTCGAGGAGTTAGACATTTCATTTTCCCACAAAGTTTCTTGTTTTCTATTTTTTTTTTTAAAATTTCTGTCTATATTGCCCCCTTTTTATTGTTCCATTGGAATCCCCCTCTCTTTCAATAATGTCAAATTTTCAGAAAAACTAAAATTATTGGGGTTTTGAAGAAATACCAATTCGAGCATAACTCGATAGAAAAGATATTGGTTAAGATTAAATATTACTTTCATCTTTGTACTATCAACTTTAGTTCATTTTGGTTATTGTATTTTTTTTACAATTGATCATTTTAGTTTTTTACTTAAAAAAATGTGTTTAGTCTTTGTACTTTTAAAAAGTGGGCATTTTGGTCCCTGTTTGCAAAATTTTAACACAAATTTTATACACAATGAAAATCCTTTGATATAAAGATATGACTGTATTTCAAAAGTTTTATTGAGTATAGTGTTGTGTTGAAATTTTGATTGGAAAAAATGAGATAAAAAAGAAAATGATTGGACCAAAATTGTCACTTTTTAAAAGTACAGAGACAAAAATAAATGTTTGAAAGTACGATAACTAAAATGGATAAAAGTTTAAATTATATGAACCAAAATGAACGAGAGTTGAATTTACAAAGATTAAAATAACATCTAATCCTATTTATTACCTTTTCTTAAGGTCTAAGGTTTGAATTAATGTCCTCATGTTTAAAAATATATATTCCTTATAGAGAATGTTACTAATGCATTAATCTGTCAAATAATACTCAATTGTGTTTTTTTTTATCAATAATTTAGGCATTAAATTTTATAAATTTATACAATCAATTTCTTTATATACTGTTTTATTTAAAAGTTCAAAATCCATGGACTGGTTTATATTTCAATGATTTTGATTGATTAATTAATTAAATTGTTTAAAAATATGATGAAGTGATTAATAGTGAAATTTTATAGTGGAGGGTAAAAAGAACTCCTATACGATAAATTCTCATTAAATTATATGTATTCAGATAGAAATGAATAAACTTCGATTTCAAAAAGTAATATATTCCACTGAAACATTCACCAATGAAACAAGGGCCATTTAAAAAAAAAGGTATTCAAAGAATATTTTCTAACGAAGAATACAAGTATATTACAATAAGCATGAGTGAATTTTAATATTATTATCATTATTTATTTATTTTGTATGTTTTTTTTTTAATGTGTGAAATCATATTGATCAAATAGGTTATTTAGTTTTGTTATAACATTGAGTGAGATTGGAAATTTTAATTTACTATGTCATGATTTTGTACTAAAAACAATTTCCAACACAAATTAATGTCATATTTGACATAGCAATGTGAATAGGCATGTAGTTGTATTAAAATTTATTAAAATCATTGTGCTTGTTTCTATAATAATATTACATTTAAATAGTAAATACACGAGCCTTATTTACATTTGATTTTTTTATAAAACTATAATTATATAAATTTCTTGGATTGAACTACAACAATAATTAAAAAAATGTTGTCTTGAGCATAGTTTAATTGATCAAGATATTAATTTTAAATCTTTGATATTCGAGTCCACACTCCTTTGTTTGAATTGAAAAAATAGTAATAAAAAAAAATAAATAAGTCATTAAAAACGTGATGTACCAACGCCTACTCTATATATGTGACGCTCATATTTTTACTTTTATAATTGAAAAAAAGTATAAAGTATCAATCACACTTTTACTCATACACGCAATTTTTTTATCTCAAACAACTATTTCTCTAACACTAAAAACAATTCAATGTTTTAAATTATGAATATTTGAATAAGGTGAATTATCCGGCAATACAATTTCAATAAAAAAATAAAGCTATGCTTTTAAAAGTCAAATATGTCTAGAATATGAAGTGGTTAAAGTTTACATACATATAATAACAATTCAAGACCAACATCATGTTTCAACTTGAATAGAAAAAAAATGTTAAATTATAAATTTACTTCTAATTAAGATTTTCCTCATGCTATTTATTTAATATACGAACTTTACAAAATTTTAAATCATATTTTTACTGTCAATATTATTTATAAAATATTGATGTGACATACTACTATACAAATTTTATTTTAAAGTTTGAAGTAATAGCTACCAAACCTAAAGAAAAATTACCGCAATAAATAGTCATAATTGTTGTTTCAGAAATCACACGTCTACAAAATATTTAATAAATTTTCTATTAATAAGTTCAAGTTAAAAAAAAATGTAGCGGTATAGTTGTAATTTCACATATAAATGGGCATTATCATATCTAATTTTTTTATTTTTTTTTGAGTTCAACAACATGTCGGGTAGGGGGATTCGAACCTGCGACCTCTTGGTCGAAGATACATGCCAATTACCGTTGAGCTAAATCCATTTTGGCCTAATTTTTTTAATTAATGAGGTATAATTATGATTAAACCAATAATAATTATAAGCTTAAGCCAATATAAATAAGCTTCGGCTTCCTTTCAAACGAAGCTCACCGTGAAAATCTCTCGTTCATTCTAAGTTTCTAACACGGCTGCTTTTGGTCAGCAACGCGTAATTATAATCAGAAAAATTCCTTCTCCTCTTCCCGCCGCCCATTTTTCTCTCTCTACTGCAACACCTGTTTTCTCTCTAATGAGATTTATAATTTGAGAGAGGATTAGGAAGTGGGTTTGTGTTGGAGCTTGAGAAGTTGCTCTCTGGTTTGTCAATGGCGAAGAAGAACAGTAATTCCAAGAAGCAATGTTACATTTCTGTTCCATCTCAAATCATAAACTCTCTATCTTCATCTTCTCTTCAATCCCTTCTCGATTCGCCTAAGAAATCTTCTAAAACTTACAACAAGTATCTCAGTCTTTCCACTTACAGAAGCTCGAAGAAGCTATGGCTTCTCGCTATTTTCCTCTTTGGCCTTTTGGGCATGTTGAAACTTACTTTTAATCTCAGCCCTTTAATCGCTAATGTTTCTTACCCCTGTTTCACGCCTCAATCGCAATCGCATTCGCAAGGTTTAGTCTCTACTGGGTTTTTGAAATCGGGTGTAATCGATAGAGAAAAGGAAAATGTTCTTAAGGATGAGATTATGAACGATTCTGTTCAATCGCTTCGGCCGATTTCAAATGGGGTTTTGAAATCGGATGAGGGCTTTGGAGAGGAAAAGGAGAAGCTGGAGTTCTGGAAGCAACCTGATGGATTGGGCTACAAACCGTGTTTGGATTTCAGCCAAGAATATAGAAAATCAACCACTGGAATCGTTAGTGGAAGGACTAAGTATCTGATGGTTGTTGTTTCTGGTGGGATGAATCAACAGAGAAATCAGATCGTTGATGCTGTTGTGATTGCTAGAATTCTTGGCGCTGCTCTGGTTGTTCCAATCTTGCAAGTGAACGTCATCTGGGGAGATGAAAGGTACAAGAACACGATTGATATATTGATTTGAAGTAAAAATGCAAATTTTCTCTCTTTGATTGATGAAGTCTCTGGTTCAGAAGAACTGAAATATATTCTCTGTTTTCTTGTGTTTATCAGTTGCTAAGTTTGTTTTTCTGTGTTCTGTTTGATGGTTGCAGTGAATTTTCTGATATATTTGATTTGGAGCATTTTAAGAATGTTTTGGCGGATGATGTTCATATAGTTTCATCTCTGCCATCGACGCATCTGATGACTCGGCCGGTTGAGGAAAAATCGACTCCGCATCACGTCTCACCGAGTTGGATTCGGTCTCGGTACCTCAGGAAGGTGAGGATTGTCAAAGGAATTTTGGTGTTTGTTCTTCTAGCTGCCATGGCTTCTCTTTGAAGCTCATTGCTATAAAAGTGGCAGGCTTCTTGATTGATAGGAAAGGAATCTGTTGATAACTGCTTTGCTAGTTTTCATTATATCCTCACCTCACCATATATTTTACTCTTGCTCATCGAAAAGCATCTTTGAAGAGTTCTGAATGTCACACAACACATTTGAACTAAATTATAACACATTTTGATGTTTGTAGAAGAGTTTTTGAGACAGCCCACGTCGCCATAATGCATGGATATCGGACTGGAAGTTTACACGCTAACTACTAAACTCAAAAGTTAAATTGTTAGGAAGTATATTTACTCTTTTTATGTGTGGGCTCAGATGTTTATTTGATTGACAAAGTCTAACACGTGAACTATTACTATGAAATGAAGTAAATATCATGTTAACCACTAAACTAAAATCCTTAAGCTTTTAGGTTAGTGGTGATTTAGCGATAAATAATTACTAGAGCAGTTGGTTTCGTAGATACTTTTAACTATAAATGTAAGCCCTGTCTGTTAAGGTTCATACATATATGCCCTGTCTGTTAAGGTTCACACATATATGCCCTCTGTTAAGGTTGACCAAACAGCTACATATTACCAACTAAAAACTTTTGTGGCATTGTTCTGTCCTTGTTATGTTTTTTACTAGACCTTTTATGTTCTTTAATCTTTACCACTGAAAAATGTTTTGGTTGGTAGCTTGATGATATTAAGGTGTGTTGGATTTTGCAGCTTAGAAGAGAAGGGGTACTGCTATTGCGCGGCTTGGACTCGAGGCTTTCTAAGGATCTTCCTTCTGATCTCCAAAAGCTTAGATGCAAGGTATTATAGGTTTTTGCATCTTGTTATGACTCTTTTCGCTCTCTTGATCAGTTGCTTGTCAGTTTATAAATCAATTACTGCTTTCAATACTTCTCGATACATCAATTCGAGTAGTACATCTTGATCGAAACATATGAGTTCTTTTGCTGCTGCTTTATAAGTAACTCTTTTGCCATAGTTAGTTCTGATGAAATGCTGGGAATATCAGTGTAAATTGTTGCTCTTTTTCCTCTTTGGGCTTTAGGTTGCTTTTCATGCTTTGAGGTTCGCTCCACCAATTGTGGAACTTGGTAACAAGCTCACTGAGAGAATGCGAAGCAAAGGACCGTACCTTGCTCTTCATTTGCGAATGGAGAAGGACGTATGGGTAAGAACTGGTTGTTTACCTGGTTTGAGCCCTGAATATGATGAGATGATAAACAATGAAAGAATACGACGACCCGAACTCTTAACTGCTAGATCAAACATGAGCTACCATGATAGAAAACTTGCAGGCCTTTGCCCCCTGAATGCCTATGAGGTTATGAGGTAAAGATTTCTTAACCATATGCTTGTCATTGTTAATAATTTACAGTTACGGTTCTGCTCGACTAAATTTCGGAGCTTACTCAGGTTACTGAAAGCTCTCGGAGCTCCAAGAGATACGAGAATATACTGGGCCGGAGGGCAACCGTTGGGAGGAAAAGAAGCCCTGCAACCATTAACAAAAGAGTTCCCAAATTTCTACAACAAGGAAGGTCTTGCTTTGCCGAACGAACTTGAACCTTTCGCGAAAAAAGCTTCCTTTATGGCTGCTATCGACTATATTGTTTGTGAGAGTAGTGATGTCTTCATGCCTTCTCATGGAGGAAATATGGGCCATGCCATTCAGGTATATATTCTCATTCAGTTTGTCAATCCAGCCAATTCTTCTAGTTTACCGTCAACGTGTAAAAACTTTTGCTTCTCGAGTCCGATCATAACGAGTCGATTGTTTGTTTTATTACAGGGACACAGGGCTTATGCTGGGCACAAGAAGTACATAACACCAAACAAAAGGCACATGCTTCCCCTTTTCTTGGACTCCTCACTCCCTGAAGCAGAGTTTAACAGGATCATCAAGGAGTTGCACCAGGACTCCCTCGGACAGCCCGAACTTCGAAACAGCAAAGTCGGACGAGATGTTACCAAGTACCCTATTCCCGAATGCATGTGCAACAACAGCTCTGTTGCTCATACCATATAACTCAACAGCTCATCAGTGGTGCCAACATAGCAAAAGCCTTGAAGAACCAGAGTTTAAGTCGACAAATCCTCAGAAATCCCAGGTCGATCCTTGAAGTCGAGCCCTCTTAGAACCATAAGTTGGCGTCGTCTCGGGGCAATGAAGTTCTGGGGGTTGAACAAATTGAAAGAGGAACTGCAGGCAGCAACCAGATCAATATGCAGCTGTAAACTGAGGAATGCAGCCCAGGTTATGTGTAAATGAGTGAGAAAGATGCCTATATATTTATATATATCTATATATATCATAAGAGAAATAAATTGAACAGTACAACATTGTATGATTCTTTGATTCTTTAAAGAATAAGTTCTTGTAGTTAGATATTTTATTGTAAACACCAATTTTTTTGTATGAAATGATTCATTGTTGTAATGATATCAAGAATATTTCTTTCTCTTGTTGCATTTAGCTTCAGTTGGCCTGCAAGTGCTCTATTTGGTTTGGACTTGCCTGATATGGATTAATAAATACTTCAATTTATTAAGTATGGATATAAATAATCATAATAAGAAAAAGAAAGAAATACTTCAATTTATAATAGTATGGATATAAATAATAATAAGAAGAAGAAAGTTTAGCTCAATTTTATAACTATTTGGTTTTTTGTTTTTGAAAATTGTGTTTGTTTTCTCAAAATTTATTTGCAATAGTTTTCATCTTCTCTACAATGATTTTCATCTTTCTTAAGAAAACATTTGAGTTTTTAGCCAAATTTTAAAAGCAAAAACAAGTTTTTGAAAACTATTTTTTTTTTAGTTTTCAAAACTTGGTTTGGTTTTTGAAAACATAGGTAAAAAGTAAATAAATAAAAAAAAAACATGAAAACTCATAGGTGGAAGTAGTATTTATAGGATTAATTTTCAAAAACAAAAAACAAAAAAATAAATGATTATCAAACGGGGCCTTAATTTTCACTTCCTGTATATAGTTGGGTGTCTCCATTGTAATTTTAAATCTTCATCTCTGTCAAATTGAACTCTAAATCTAAATTTAAATAAATATTAAATTACAAGTTTAGTTTGACATATTCAATATTAAATTAATGAATTTATTAGACATAAAATTTAATTTTGTGTCTATTAGGACATTAACTTTCAATTTTATATCCAATAAGTTAGTGAATTTTAAATTTTTTTGAATTAATCAAGGACCTATTAGACTAAAAATTAAAAGTTTAGGGACTTATTAGACATAAAATCGAAAGTTCATACTATGAGATAGTTTTTAAAGTTAAAAATCTTCTAGATACAAAATTGAAAGATTAGAGACTTGTTTGATACAAATATGAAAATTTAACATTGTAATTTAACCTTAAATAAATGATAAAGCTAACATTTTTTTCAAAACTAAGATAATTAATAAAATCCAACCAAAATGATCTCTATTCTCATCAAGAAAACATCTAAACTCTAACTATAAAAATAGCCAAATTCATGAAGGAAAAAAAAAAAAAGCAAAAAAGAAATGCATGCCCAACATTTTTTTTTTGACAATATGTTGGAGTTGGGGAATTGAACCTCTGAACTCTTGGAGTTATGCTTATATTGACAATGCACATCCAACATTACGAGATTGTTTTGATTTTTTTTTTTTTGTTTTCTATTTGGCTAAATTATTTTAGAGATACATAGGTTTCAATTGTTTCCAACCTTTCAAAAGTTCTAACTTTACTCTCAATCTTTTAATTGGTTTTTCCTTCCTTCATAATCTCCATTAAAATGTCTTAAAAGGAGAATAAAATATTGAGGGTAAAATTGAATATTTGACAAAATCCAAACCAACCACATATTGTATTTATGTATATATTTACTTGATGCAAACTTACCTAGTTAAGAAATTATATATTGGGTCTAAAGGTTAAGAAATTATATATTTGATCTAAAGGTCAGATGTTCTTAAGTATCTACTCCTACATAGTTGACTTAAAAGAAAACTTCCATTTCGAATTTGCACATAATTTATGTGCTTGGTTCCAACTTAACATTTGTTTCCATTATAAAAAAAAAAATTGTTGAAGAGAATTCTTTTTATAACAAATTTAATGGTTGAAAGTAAATTGAAACTTTTAAAACAGAAGGAATAAAATTTAACTAAACCACATAAATGTGTATAATTTACTCTCTTGTTATCTAAAAATATTATTTCCCAATTTTAAGAAACATCCACCAAATTATACAAATTCGAAAAACAACCAAGAATGATATTGATATTTTGTAATTTTTAACTTATTCTTTCTTTTGCTAATCTGAACATAACTCAAATGATACAATATTAATTACAATCTTACTGATAGACAGTTCAATCTCCCTACCCTGTACTTGTTGAATTAAAAAAAAAAGTTAAATTATAAGTTTGTGCCTAATAGATCTTTAAACTTTAAAAAGTAACTAATAGGTTCTTAAACTTTCAATTTTGTTTTTAATAAGTCTTTGAACTTTAAAAATGTCATCCTTGAACTTTTAATTTTATCTAATAAGTCTTTGACATTTTCTAACATTTTTTTTAAATTAACAAATCTTATTAGACATAAAATTGAATTTTGTGTCTAATAGGACATTAAACCTTCAATTTTATGTGCAATAAGTTCATGAATTTAAAAAAATGTCGAATAGGTCAATGACATAAATTGAAAGTTAAGGGACTTATTAGACACAAAATCGATAAATTTCGGGACTTTTTTACACTTTTTAAAGTTCAAGAACTTATTAGATACAAAATTAAAAGTTTGGAGCTCTATTAGACACTTTTTAAAGTTCAAGAACCTATTTGTTAAAAACTAAAAAATCGAGAGACTAAACTTGTAATTTTACCTAAAAAAAAAGTTAAAATAACATTTTGGCCCCTTGTACTTTGAGATTTGTTATATTTTAGTTCATGTACTTTCAAATGTCCAAATTTGATCATGTACGTTCAATACATTTCAAAATTAGTCCCCACAGTTCATTTATGGTTAAATTTTGCTAAAAATATTTAGCCCCTATAAGCCTTTTACCTAAACTTTGGTAAATATATTCACATAATGTCTTTTCTTAAATGAAAATTATTATTATTATTTTGTCTAAGTCGAATAAAAATAAAGTTCGAGCTAACGAGACTAATTTTAAGATATATTGAAAATATAAAAATCAAATTTAAATATTTGAAAGTATATAAGACTAAAATAGAACAGTGATAAAGTACCCTCCCCCCCACCAAAAAAAAAAAAAAAAAACCTAATCCTTTTGTACCTTTTAAAAGAGGGCATTCATAGGGCATTTCTTTCAAGTTCCCACCAAATTCACACTCTCGCTCTTTCACATTCGTCCTTTGAACAGTGATTCTTCGAAATCTGAGAAGAACAAACAATGCCGCTGAAGCTACTGGACGCCACCGTCTCCAACTTCAATGCTGTATTCGACAAATTCCGATCAGAACTGCCAAACAATAAAGCTAATTTCATCCTCTTCTTGGCCGACAACGACCCTTCCACCTCTCTCAGCTGGTGTCCTGGTACAGAAATTCTGTTCAATTTCTTTGTTTTTCTCGCTTTTTCTGTTATTTCTCAAGAAATTTTGTGGATGCTGTCATTACCCATCTCGAGAGGATAGTGAAAATCGTAAACTTTACGGTATTGCTGTTTTGTCGCAGTTTTTTGAATGGAAATTTGTTGTAATTCTGGTTCTGTCGCCGCTCCTCGATTGTGATTGATTACTCACGTTTTTCCTTTCTTCATGTGCGAGTTTCCCTTTTAATTTTGAGAAAATAATTGTAACATTTGTTTGGACTTGAAGTTCCTCAAGTTTTCCAAATCTGTTGGAGGGGATATACACACATACACACATACACCTTCATCACATGCTGCCCTAGAGACTAAGGCGTTGAGTATATTTCTGTTTTAAGTCATCTATCGCATAGTCTATCAATGGAATTATATTTTCCTTTGCATGCACTGAAAGATAGTTGAAGGGATTAATTAATTGAAGAAATTATCTAGACGAATGGGTTTTGTATTTGATTTATGAGATTCTATATCATGGACCTGATACTGAGAATCAAAATTTGGAGATCTCTAGTGAATATGCATTTGTGAGTGAACTAGGAAGTTCTTTTTCAAGTTTTCTTACCTTTAGGTTTGAGAATGAAGTATCCAGAAGTAACCCAGTTCCGCTATGATCTTTACATGTATGATGCAATGTCTAGATGGAAAAATCGCAATAGTATTTTGGTACATTGTGAATTTGGGTTTAAGAATGCTTATTTTGTACATTCGGTGTTAGCTGATGTGTGCTCTTAAACCTGAAGAGTCTTGTTTCTGCAGCTTTTATGTGGTCATTCACAGAAATCATTGTAACTGAGAATTCTTTTTACAGACAAGTATGATGTTTTGTGTGCCACCAGAGAAAACTTATTAATGTTGCCACCGCAATGTAGCTATCTCTTAATACTTGGGTATAGGATCAAAAATACAAATTTTAATCTATCTTATATTTCAATAGTAGAAAACAACCCGTCACATTGCTCCAAATCCTTAAAAACAATTAAAGCTCAAAATAGAAACCATAGGACTTTTGACTCGAAGGAAAAAACCTATCCGGTCTTTTTTGACAATGTTCTTTACAATGCTTTATCTTGGTGTAAAATAGACCACCTCTTTTACTCTTATAATTTTTCATCTCCTTTGTTCAATGGGAGAGGTTCATTGTAACTCCTTTAGATCGGACTTTTCTTCCCCCTCCCCCCCTTTAAATTGCATACATCAATGAAATTGTTTTTTATTTTAAAAAAATCCCTAAAAACAATTCTATTTCGTGACGGGTGTAAAACTACCAATCACATTGTTCCAAACCCCTAAAACAATTTTATTTTGTGGCGAGGAGTTCCTTCTCCATCCTCCCTTTCGCGAGAAGGGAAGGTTTTTGTGGCAAGCGGGGGCGTGTGCTATTTTGTGGAGCCTTTGGGGAGAGAGACACAATAGAATTTTTAGAGGGCTTGAGAGATCTCTTAGCGATATTTAGTCCCCTTGTTAGATTCTATATTTCTCCGTGGGCTTTTGTGGCAAAGCTTTTTTGGGTCTTATTTTACTCGATTGGAGGCCCGCCCTTTTTGTAGTTTGCCTCTTCCTTTTGTAGGCTATCCTTCTGTTTGTCCTTGTAGACTTTCAGTTTTTCTCAATGGAAGTTCGGTTATTCATCTAAAAAAAACAATTCTCCTAACCCAAAATGTTGGACTAGGTCTGGGATAGCCAACTAAAAATTCTTAGATGTACTAGTACTAGCAAGTGCATCTTTAATGCAGTCGTCGATTCTCCCGAGAAATCTTTACTGTTTGGTTTGTGTGCCAGACTGTGTGAGAGCTGAACCAATCATCTACAAAAAACTTGAAGCAGCAGCAGATGATATTGCACTTTTGAGAGCCTATGTTGGAGATAGACCAACATGGAGGAATCCCCAGCATCCATGGAGGGTGGATTCTAGGTTCAAACTTACTGGAGTTCCAACGCTGGTCCGATGGGAGGAGAATGATAAAATCAGTGGTCGCCTTGAAGACCATGAAGCTCATGTGGAGCAGAAAATTGATACCCTTCTTGCCGGTAAATAAATCGTAGTGTCTGCTCCATAAGATATGTGGGAAGTACCTTTCCCAACTTAATATGTATTGTCTTTTTCCCCTCTTGAGGAAGAGGAACTTTATGTGATATCCTAGTTAGATTGGTTGACGATTACATATTGCCATCCCATAAATAAAGCTACACGAGCATTTAATCAGTCATCAGTATATCAATTCACTGTTCCGCTGAAACTTGAATGATACTTAGCTAGGGACATCTTCCTATCGATCACCATTAAATATCTGACAGCTATTTATTTTTGGAGAAAAGAAAAAAATCTCTTTTCTCTTCCTTTTTGCATTCATCTCTCCTTGTAAAAAATGTTAGGGTGGTGAGAATTGAGAAGATTCCTACTGACTAGTTAGGAGAAGATTGCTATTAAAAATTTGATATCTATTTATTTTTTTTGGAGAAAAGGAAAAAAAAAACTTCCTCTCTTTTTTTAACGTTCATCTCTCGTTAAAAACATAATGGTGGTCAAGAGGTTCCTACTAACTAGTCAAGAATATGTATTGTTCCTGGAAACTCGTCCACAAATTTCTAATAATAATGAAGGCTCCCCTACCCCCCATTTCTTTAGAAGCACGTGTATTCATAATTGTGTTTAGTGTTTTCTATTCCTTATTTACTTTTAAGGAATGTTAGTGCAATTGTATATAAATTTTGAAAGCAAAAGGATTTGATTTCCTAATTTTTGTTATTAATTTCGAAATACACAAAGAAAGATGAGTTAAATTATTATTTTAGTATTTATTTAATTCCTATTGTTTCATTAAATTTTCTCAAAATGCATTTGTGGTCAAGATATTTATATATATAGTTATATTACTAGTCTCTAAACTTTTTAGGGTTGTGTCTATTTGGTGTTTGAATTTTAAAATATCGAATAAGTCTTTAAATTTTAATTTTGTGTCAAATAAGTTCCTGATTTTCAATTGTCTTTTAAAATTCATGAATTTACTAGACACAAAGTTGAAAGTTTAGAATTCTATTAGACAAATTTTAATTTTATATCTAATATATCAATTAGTTTTTTAAAAAATTTAAATGTGTCAGGAGCCTATTAGATACAAAATTGAAAGTTTAAAGACATAACATTTTTAAATTGCAATAATCTATTATACATTTGTTAAAGTTCTAGGGACCTTTTAGACACCAACTTAAAAGTTTAGAGACTAAACTTGTAATTTAACCTACAGTTTATCTGTTTGGCTGCATACGCCACATAAATATTAATAATACCAATTACTTCTAGAATTGGGGAATTCAAAAATTAAACGTGAATGGTTTTGACATTTCTTCCTGTGGGGGAGAAACAATGTGCAGGAAATAAGAATACTCTTTTCATTTGGCTTTGAACCAGAGAGAACTATTATAAAGTAAATAAATAACCTCTCACATCAGTCTTTTCCTTACACAATAGATACTTTTACCACGGTAACTACGCATCTTTACAGATCAAAATTCTCAAAACTACAGTAAACAAAACAGTTTTCCTCTCCCTCTATCAAAATCACCTGAATCACAAATGGTTTCCCCCTCTTTTCTTTAAATGATTTACAAATCAATGTGGATGTAAAATAATTTACTTTCCCAGTTGTGAGAAGCAAATAACTTTCTATGTGTACTGCCAGCAGATCAGTTATCCTCTATGCACCAAGAGTAAGACCTTCAGAAATTGAATTGCAAGTCTTAATCTTCTTCAAATCCACCTTCATACACGTCTTCTTCCCCATCTCCGAAGTCATTGTCGTCTGCCTGCGCTTGATCGGCATCTCCAGCGTTGGGTTCTTGAGGAGCATTTGCCTCAGTTTCATCTCTCTCGCCAGTCGGCCGAACTGCAGATTCACTCTTGACTCGCATCGATTCAATACTTTCGTCGCTGATAAATGAGGTATATGGCTTTGAAACCTACAAAGTGTAACTTGTTGTCATGGAATGCAAATTAAAGTACCAGCCAAAGTAAGATGTATGCATAATGCTAGTCAGTGCAATGGAAGGCTTGCCTTAAATAAACAATCCCTCTTCTGAGCACTTTCCACCAAGTTATTCCAGTGTTCATCCCTTTTCAATGTTGAAGCAGAACCTACCACCTGAAATTAGCAAATTTAATTCAGTAAGCTGTGAAGAGTTGTATTAAAGAACTTCATCTCTGCTTATGGTGCCATCTTCCTACCAGGATAGAAGATCTTGCTCTAGTGATACCAACGTTCATTCGGCGACAATCAGATAAAAATCCTATTGATCTGTCCTCGCTTGCCCTGACACATGAAAATATGGCAATGTCCTTTTCGCGTCCCTATAAAAGGAGATTTCTTTTACTTATCATGCAGAATGCTGATTGATGACATGAACTGAGGCTACATTCATATAGGAAATTCTAAACTTTTTACAACATTAGGCACAGTGCATTCATTTCCTTAGAGCTCTAGCTAACTAGTTCTTGAGTTTCTGTGTCCAATTAGCCAAAAAAAATTCCACAATGATTTGAGAAGATAAACCAATTACCTGGCAACCGTCGACACTTGTAATATCCACTATGCCACTAGGATCAAGTCCAAAAGTATCCTTGAATTTTTCTTGGAGAAGTTTTACTTGCTGGCTATAGGGTGATATGATTGCAACCTGAGAATTTGACCTCAACTCTGGATATGAAATAACCAATTTATGATACAGGAGGAGGACAAATTCAGCCTCATCAACGTTCACCCAAGACCCACTTCCTGGGGGCTGAGATTCTTTCCCTTCATGTAAATCAAAGAAACAGAAAGGACCATAACAGCGGTATGCATGCCATGCTCGTGTTGTCCGCAGTTTGACATCCGGTGCATCCTCCAGTGACTCAGCATAGAACTCGCTAGATGGGAAGCTTCTGATCTGATGAAAAAAGAGGAAGATCAAGGTGAGGAAAGAATTTTAATAGGATTGAAAGTAACGGATACACCTGCCTATGGTTATATCTTCCCTCAGTTTCCAATAACAAGTTTAATCTTTCTTCCCGCTAGGTACACTAGCTCACTAAACTCTCTTACAAAAATTTTCAGAGGTTGTGTGTTCAAACCTTTGGGTGAGCTTAATAAGAAAAACTCTGATCTCCCTCTTCTAAGAGATAAAAGGATATCTACCTAAATCTTCCGAAGTTGAAATGAGCAAGAATGGAGTATGCAACTCTGAAAGATTATACGCAAAAGAGCATCATACACTTTTCCAAAGGGTTTTAAAAGCATAAGACAGGCAATTTTTCTAACTGTTGCGAAACATACTAGATCAAACGGCAGTTTTCTGACTATGGATGAAATGAACAGAAAGAGTCCCATCCTCTCTGTTCCACATTTATCTTCAGTAACAACCACTATTTATGAGATCATACTCAGCTTCAAAGATCCATCGATGGTTAACATTTTTTTTTTCACTAACATTCATCACGTGCTGGTTTCATTAGTATTCTGGTTGAAAGAAAGAACAAAAAGGCAGGTGATATTTACAAGTTCTGCAGATAGTTCCAATCTTACCTCCGGATGCATTCTATATTGGATCTTCAACATTGTGACAGGATACCCAGCTGTCTGAAATCTCTTGAACAAACTTTTGTCATATCTGCAAATTGATGGGTTCACAAATCAATACCGACTACCCTATGGTGAATGAAGAAGATATTATGACCACTAAGGGAAAATATTCTACCCAAACTTCTTAGCTGTTGGAGAAATTACAGTGGCTGGAAGTTGCTCTGGATCACCAACCTATGACAAAGTAATGGTAAGTAAATAAAACTGCAGAGTCACACAAAAGCTAAATTTCAAGAAAGTATGTGCAATGGTCCACATGCAAAGGCTTCTGACAGTTCCTCCAAAAGTTGTCAGTCTACTTTTTGTGTTCAGAGATATCGAGAGCTATATGTTTAACAGCCCATAATTGTAGTACTGACACTATCGAAGAGATTCAAAAAGGGGAAAATTGATATGTACCAGAAATACTTGTTTGCATCCATTAGCCAGAGGAACAAGCGTTGCTAATTCCACCTATAGTCACATAAAAAGGAAGGAAAAAAAAAGAAGTCAACACGAGTGGTTCAAAAAAAAGGGGGTTAATGAATACATTTCTACCTAAGTTGATCTACACTTCTCGAGTATACTATACTCTAAAGCATCAAATAAGCAACTCATACTGTAAGGACATTTAAACAAGCAAAGAGAATTAACATTTAAAAAACGAAAAACAAAAAGTCAGATAATTATCTGCTCAACCAGTCCACATCTGATCCCAACAGTAAAATAATGAAGATCATTCTTATTAGAGAGAGTGCGTTGTTTTGAAAATTTTCCTTCTTATCTTTACAGATTCTGTAGTCTTATTCTAGCCAAAAAATACAGAAGATTGATGTCATTACATTTCTTGTTTTTGTTTTTTTTTTAAATAACGAAAATAGGCGGACTGATAGGGGGTGAAAAGGGAAATGTAGGGATAGTAAACAGGGAAAATTAGTTGGGAGCGAGTGTTTAAAATTTAGGAGGGAAGTGAAGTAACAATATAGAAGTTTTAAGCTAATGTTTTGGAAGAGAGTAGTTCATAAATTCTCCTCAAGGTGTACAGTTATCTTACTTAATGAAATTACTGCTTGATTCTTATTAAAGTGATATCACAACAGTGTTATCTCCAGGAAATGAAAGCTAGTAAAAAGATGAAGAGTTGCAATGAGGCTGTGTAAGAAAAGAAATCAGATTGCAGGAGAGAACTTTTGAAGTTCAAAGTGCAAAGGAGGCAAGGTTGTAGCAGAAAGAAGTTGAGATGGACCAGGGTATGAAGAAGAGTGAAAAATGTAGTGAACATGCATGATAGAAGAGATATGTGGTGACAATTGGAGTCAATGGGGGACATTATTCCAAGGTGAGAGGATAAGGGAAAATCATCCATGGGCACAGCTTCTCTCCTTTGTAGATGCCAATCTTCAATGGAGGAGCCTGATTATCAGTTGTGTTTGGAGTTGACAGGTACTTTGAAACTGACAGAATGCCGAAATAGGAGATGATCGCCATGAAAGCAATATGCCCAAGTGGGGAAGCTCTTTCCTGAATTTGTTGGGAGTTGGGACATAGGAAGAAGACCTTATTGGAGTCGTATTAAGTTACAATGACAATTGTTCGAAAAATTGTATGAGAAGTTTTCAGCTCAACAAAAAATTACAACAGTGAAAGAATATTGGAGTTAATTTAAAGTATTGGCAGCGGCTTTAAAAGGCATGATGGAATGGGTGTTGGAAAGCCAATTTGGCAATGGGTTGAAAATAGAGATCCAAACTGAGGTAAGGATGTTACTGTCCCTACGGCCTTTAGGTTGTATTTTTTGGTTGATTTAAACAATGTTTCAGTCTCAAAAATAAAAAAATAAAAAACTGAGGTAAGAGTAACAGGCTTCGGTCCAAAAATGGATTTTGCCAAACACGTTGAAGACAAGAACTTTGCTAAGGCCCAGAAGGAGCTACATTCGATCCAAATCCACGATCTTTCTAATTGCTATCAATGACAAAGGAAGAATAGTTAAGTCTTACTGAAGTTCCTATCAGAAGAGATCTAATAAGAGGCAACGACTTAAAAATCCACAACAATCCGGAAAGATCTTATGCCAATAGCTAATATGAAAAAATAGACTAAAAGCAACACTGGAAATTTAAAAGCACTTACAGCTTGGGCAGCCTCATCTATTATAACAACATCGAAACCCCGATTCCATTTACTAAACAGAGAAGAACCACTAAAACTGAGTGTGGAGAAAACCTGCCAAAAGTAAACAAAACTGAGGGGGGGAAAAAGATGTCGTGAGCTTTCCCACAATGGCTTAACAATAGGAAAAATATTACATACAATAACGCTCTCGTCCAGAATTGCAGCACGGATACTGTCCAAATCTGTCCCTGAAGCTCCACTTTTCTCTTTACCAGTATTCATACTATTTTTCTTTTGCTCCACCTGTAAAGGCCACGTATGTCAACTTAACCAATTTAGTCCACATTAATATTGTTCTCTCTTTTCCTTTTTTCTTATCCTCCTGCTAGTTTCAAATTAATATTGTTCTCTCTTATCCTCTCTTCTATCTTCTTGCTAGTTTCACTTTTGGGAATGGTGCATATGCATCTAACATGAATGTAGAAATCATTATATCCAGGCAATGATATATTTTACATGTTTCAATATCATTAAGTACGCAGAAAATTTGCAAGTTACACTACCTCATGCACCCAATATAAGCACCAGAATCATATTCAAGAAACACATTCTAACAGAAAATTGTAATTCATCTATTTGACCATGGGCAAGAACTTCCTCCTGATTATCCTCAATTTCTGAAGATCCCGGAATAATTGCATACAACTTTCTGTGATGACAGTACATTCTATGATAATATTTTAAGGTATCAGTTTCAACCTTTTTGCATTCTTTTTGTTATAATATTTTCCACAATGACCCTTTGTAGTCTCCAATAGTTGGCTCTTTTTTTTTCCCTATCAATGCTGTCACAAATGTGTGCTCCAAAAAGTTGCACCTACAACACCAATTATGTGTTTTTGAGCGAGTGAGTGTGTGTGTGTGTGTGTCTAAGAGAGAGAGAGAGAGGTCATATTCAATGTAGTTTTGAATATTCCCAGATGCATACAAGTTCTTTCATGGAGACCGCCTTTATGGAAGGATGGGGTTTTAATCCAATGCGCACAATTTTAGGAGTATATGGATGATCATTTTCATCACGTACACCTACACATGCCAAAACAAATACAGAAAAGGGGGAAAAAGATAGAAGCTGTGTTAGGTTGCAGCAACAAAGCACCCAATACTGTGTATAGGGCTTACACTGCAGCAAGTGGCCCTTTTATAAGAAAAACCATGGTTACACTCATAAGATAGATGTAGAAAACAGAGGTCACTGATCTAACATCCAATTCGGCAATAAAACAACATATTTCAAAGAGTACATGCTAATTACAATATATACGTGCTAAAAAAAGAGCATGTTTGCATGGATTCTAAATGATGACATACTACAAATACTTTCCAACATCAATTTTATGTTCCATAGATTGTATGAATATAGTGATACATGCCCACTCACATGTGGTAGATCAACAAAAAATATTTCCTTTTTTTTCTTTCTACATCTCCAATAAACTTGAAACACAACTACGTGATGAACTAAGTAGTCTACATTGACATTGCCAAGAGAAAAGCTCCTTTGTAGTCACCTTTATTTTTGGTTAGGGAGGATGTCTATATCTTTCCTTTCCTTTTTCACTCCTTTTTGTTAATGGATAATGGACAATGTTTCTTACCCAAAAAAGAGGCTTCCATTATATTATTTAGAAACATACTATAGCTTAATTCAATTGGATGAAACAACTTATGCACTGCTTCCTGCTTAGTCCTTAGCAAAGATCCATAGAGACATAAATGTACAGCTCTCTAATAGTTTAGTTACTCCCCATATACTTATCAAGCCAACGAAATCCAAATTAGATTACAGCTCACTTAGGCAATGAACAAGTAGAGAGGGAGTCAGGGAGGGTGGTGGGAGGGATAACTTTACCAGTGTTTTGAACGCGCAGAACAATCTCATCAAGAGCAGAATTGGATGGGGCACATACAAGCACTCGTACACGATACTTACGATTTGACTTTACTACTTCTGGTTTCTACATAGGACATAAAGTAAGGATCCATGACTTCGGGTTAGCTAGATATAGTGAATATACTTTAACTTACCAGTTCATTTCCTGTGGTAGGAAAAAAACCATCATCGCCATTTACTGGCAGTATATTATCTCTAGGATTTATACCACTTAACCATGGTGATGCTTGACTCCAGTGATTGTATCTGTAAAAATGATTTTAAAAAAAAGTTTAACAGACACCTTAATTTTCATAGAGTAGAACATATTTATCTGCATAAATTAATTTTGATAAATATTTTGAAAGTAACCTGAGACTAAGAAGCACGGCTACGGCCACAAGACACATATACAATCCAACATGGACAAGGTGACACATCATTTTTTTAAAATTAGAAATCAAGGCATGGACATGGCAAAGATACGTTAATTAAAATACACATTTTTTTAAATATATCATTTTTATACAAGAAAAAAATTCGATGTCAATAAGTTTATGTACTTATACACTTAAAAGAATGAATCTAGTTCTTTTAAAAAAAAAAAAAAAGAATTTGGTGTATTTCACTCTTAAAATTTATTATTTTTGTCCTATATTAATATCTATGTCTACTAATTATGTCTAATAAGTGTTCGATACATGCCTAACAAGTGTCAAGCTCATATTAATTTTGTACAACTAGTGTCTAAAACATGTCTATTGCTAACAAGTATCCAATATGTGAGTAAGTGTCGGTGTCAGTGTATCTGAGTACCGACATGTTACTCAAACTAAACTGTTTGTGCTTCTTAGTAGGTTGTATAAAGAAATGAACCATCTCCCCAAGGTGGATCATAACAATTATAAATACAAACATAGGCATCAAAGAAAACTATATATACATCAAATAATGCCACAAAGTTATCCTTAGTACACAGTCACAGATCATGAACGAGAGATGTAAAAACAATGACATACTTTTCCCTCACGGGTAATTCTTGCTTTGTTTCAATCAAACCAATCCTACACAGGAGAAAAGGCGATAATTTAAGAAAAATTACGCATTTAACAATCTGTTGATTGAGCAATGTTGGAAGATAAAGTTTTTTGTTTCTTTTACTTGGAGTGCATCCTTGCTGGTGTGGCATGCAGAATGGCGCTAAGAAGCCCAAGGATGGTCTGTGTCTTCCCTGTTCCTGGAGGACCCTAGAAAGTATAATACAGTCAGAATTCGTACTTTCCAAATAGTCATATTTTCATGACAATGCTCTGCAATTTGTACATATCTCTCAGATATACAAACTAAGTAAAGAGTCACTTTACAACTAGTTAAAAGACTAAAAAGAGACCTCGTTTGAAGAACTTTGATATGGATTGCCATTAATTACAACAACCGAAGAAAAGGAACAAGGAAAAGGACATAAGTCAATTGATATCAAATCTCTGTGCCTTTTAGTTGCTTATTCATGAAATTAAAGGTTCTAGAAATTTGTGCTTCAATTCCTCTTTATGTGAAAGAAATAGAAATAAACCTTGTCTTTTTTGTTAAGAAAAAATCTCATTAAAAAATAAAGCATAATTCAATTATAGGAAAAAGACATATGTGTGAAAGGATTGAACAAAAAGTCCAAGAGAGAGAAAACAAGAGGTGAAGAACTTGATAGGCTTGCTTCAGAAAACATATCTACCACTAAGAAAACTTTTTTAAAAAAATTAACAAGTAAATGAATTCACTCCAAAGATCTACCCGATTAAAAACACCCCCAATCAGACAAGCATCTAATAAATTTTATTTCCTTTTATTTTTTGGGTTCCTATGAAGTTGGTAAAAGTGAATTCTAAGGCAACAAGGGCAATCTCAACTAATGATGAATCTCGATAAAAGTAATAAAGTGATACAGAGTTCAATAGGCCAAGAGGTTAAAGCATTTCTAAGTAGATAAAATTATAGATAAAAGAAACACATGCGTAATAAAATGGACCTGTATGAGAACAAAGGGTTTACGCGACAGACCAGCCTGCAATTAAGAACTATACATGTTCAGAAAAATAGACAACATAAATGAAGCTTGTTAAATGATTAAAAAAATCAGAGAGCAGGAGAAGAGAGACGAGAGGGAGGGAGGGATAGGTACTTGAATTGAGTCATGAATCTTGAAGACTTTAAACTAGTCATCAATGGTAGGGGAAAATAAATACAAGACAAAGAATTACTACTCTGCTTCATCAAACTGCTACTTACTGACCTGTACAGCAGCCTGTTGGGATTCATTAAGATTTTCTTTCATATAATCCTGCAAAGGTCTGGAAATTTTCCAGGCTTGATCTTTACCGGTATTCTTATCAGCAGCTGCTAATATCATATCCCTAAAAGGTAGAGTGCTAATAGACCACAACGCTATATATTCACGAATGATAGTTGATAAACTGCAAATCTTCAGAATCAACAAATTTGCTTAGAAAAGCTAACCACAAATAAGAGAACTATTTCGTTGTTAGTATCTACATAACTAATAAATTAAAAAAAAAACAACTGAAGATTGAGGAAATAACTAAATAATTGAAATACTCTTTGGCACTACAACAAGCACAGAATTGCTTTTCATGAATTATTTTCTTAAAGAAAATATAATAGAAAAGGCAAGAATTTGTTAAAGTATATGGTTACACAAAATTAATTTAGGCTTTAAAAAATCATAAGAAACAAATTTTGTTAATGAATATTAGGTGGGGGGCTCAACCTTGAAACAAAGGAAGTTACAAGAAGCTCTTCCAATTGGCACATCTAAGTATAAAGTGTGTGGTGACAAAAAAAGGGGGGGAAGTTTACACAAGCAGCAAAAGTCATATTCTCATATAAGGATCCAAGAGGAAGGTTTACTTAAATCCCAAAAAGAAAATGCTGCACCATGCAGAAAAACTATACAAATTCCATCAACCACTATAGTTACTATAAGCATGAGCAAGAGATGTCATAAGCATTTAGAACCATCAGGCACCATCAACAACAAAAACTAGCAATGAGAAGGAAAATGGCACCGTGCAGAAAACTTTTAGAAAGTAGCAATTAGGGGAAACTTTTACCTTTAAACTGTAAATATATATTCCATCTTTACTGGACGAAGTAATATGAGACCGCACTTTCAGAAGTCTTGGAGAAGATACAATAGCCTCTACGCCTTTATGTGTGACTTCTCCAGCCAAATACATTCTAAGCCTGAGTTTACTTTGTTGGCGACTTTCCACTAATGCAAAGGCATATGTGGTGGGTAGTTTTGCATTCTCCTGAAACTGTAAGAAATACTTGGATGTTAGCCATAAAAAAACTAAAATCTTATAAATCAATTTCAATAGCCATACAAATCCAAGCATTCAGGAAGGATTCAGAACAGAACTAAATCTTCAATATCCTCTGCAAAGGATAACAATGCAAATCTGACATAACTTTTTTCTCGTTTTTCCCCCCCACTCTCATTTAGTTTTCCAGTTTCTTTTTTCAAACTCGGTGTAGATTAGACTCAATTTTCGCTTCGCCTAAGCTACATCAAACCTGAAAGAAGAAAGGGAAGTAAACCAACAGAGTTTGAAGAAAAATGTTCCATAAGGAGACTATCTGGGGAATGAAAACGACTACAAAGTTGGCCTGCATTTTTCTCTTCTGTTCTCTAAACTTCTATATGATGTTGATGGGGAGGGTAAAGAAAGAGAAAAAAGAAACGACAGCAGAAGTTATTGTTTTTCCCTTCACCTTCTCCTTGGAGAGAAGCAAAAGATCATTTGGTGATAGGAATTCACTCTTTTCGTTGTCTTCATCTTTTATGTCCTCGTCTCTGAGATACACTATCTCCGGGAAGTGAAATCCATTAACTTCATTGCACTCCATGATCGCCCTGAACTTCCAATCCGCCGCTGCAAATCCCAAGTACTAAAATTTAAGAAATGTGATAAAGCAGAGGAGTATTACCCATCATAAAACCTCAAACAAGTCTAATCTAGAAACGGCTCTTCCCTCACAAAGCTACCATTACAACATACAAAACATGTAACAATATAATTTTTCTTTTTGCAATTCCCTCTTCAACAGTTTCCCCACCGACCCTAAAACATAAAGGAAACAAATACCTTCTTCGTCGTCATTCCTCTGAATAATCTGAGCCTTGACTTCTTCCAACAAAAGCGGCTCAAAAGTAGAGATATAATCATCAACATCCTTATACGCAGATTTCACTTCCTTTAAACCCAATGCCTCTCCATCCCCATCAACCTCCTTGCGCTTCTGCTTTCAAGAAGATCGGAAGTAAACAAGACGAAGCCAAATTCGAAAAACATGAAAAACAGCGGAGAATTGAGTATAAATAATCCGAACTTTGGAATCCTTGAGGAGCCGAAAATAGTCCCAGCTAAGAATAATTTTGAACAAGCGACTGGTAACAGATTCTTCAGCAACTTTCTCTTTATCTACAGCCATTGATTGGATTACCAAACGAGAAACTAGAAAGCAGTGGAATTGAGGAATCGTCGAACTGTGAAGGGTTTAAGGCTTAAAGAGGAGAGGGTTTAACGACAGGGGAGGGAAGGAGGACAGAAGATGCCGCCGGATTGGGTTCATGTTCAGTTTTTTCGGTTTTTTTGCCTTAATGGTGAACCGAACCAACTCGATTTAGAAGATTAGACCATCGAACCATTGTTCAATAAAGTATGAGTTTATGACTAAAAGGTCATAGATTCAAATCTCTCCACTCCCAAATGTTATTAAACAATATATATATATAGTTCAGTTTTTCTCTTCACTCCCAAATGTTATTGAACTAAATATATATATATATATATATATATATATATATATATATATATATATATGGTTCAGTTTTTTCGATTCGGCTTGCAAGAGAGGGAATCTTTAATAAAATAGGGTTTGGGCACTAGGTCGGCATACAATAGGATTGTTTTTGTTTTTTATTTTTTTTAGTTCAACTTATGGCTCGTGGGGTGTGGGGATTCAAAACCTTTTAGTCGAAAACATGTTTTAACTAATTGAGCTATTGTCCAACTTGTTACGTCATGTATTCTTGGCCAAGTAATTAGCTGCTCAAATCTCCATCCCCAAATGTTGTTGAACTCAAAAAAATAAAAAAAAAACTAATTTAGCTGTGTTTAAAGTTGATAATAGGGTAACACTCTAAGACAGATTATATTTGTATATTTATATACTTATGGAGGTGATTCTCAATCGATAAAAAAAATATCAAATTACTTTGAAATAATTGAATAAGATTCGTATAGTGTGGAAAAGATCATGTATGAGTTTCTAGAGCACCTTGCATTGCATATGTTGAAAAAAGGTATTATGAAACGTCAACTTTTCTACTATCATTTGAAAACACTGAAATTTGCTTAATGTACCCTTAACTTTTGAATTTGAAATCATTAATTATATGTATGTATTGGATGTACAGTGTCCTTTTCAAATTTTGGAAGATTAGTGCAAACTTGAAAACTTTCATCTAAGAGTTATGGGAAAAATAGTGATGATGAATATATTTACAACCTCAAATTGAAAAATGACTAAAAAAATTTAAAATATTACACCAATGTTCTTCAGAATTGAAGTTTATATATTAAAATTCTTTTTTTTTTGAGTTAAACATATGATTCTATGAAAATAAAAAGATTTAAACATCTAATCTCTTGGTCAAAAATATATACTTTAACTAGATAAACTATACGTAAATTGGCTATATATTAACAATTTATCAAAACTTTCAAATTATGTATGAAAATATAGTCAAATTTTTAATATATGTGGCAGAAGATTCGCTAGCTTTATCTATTTATCCTTATTGCATGCACATACATTATGTCCAACGAAAATTTCTACATTCAATAACTTTATCATTATTCCCACACATTATACCTTTTGTGAAATTATTTACCACCATTAAACAAACTAGCTAATTACAAAAGCAGAGCTCTATCAAATCCTGTCCCTAAGCCAACTGAGACATGCATGGAGGTAATCAAATGCTTCTCTTCTACTCTTTCATTTTTCTTTTTTCGTCTAGTTGAGGTCATCCTGAACTTAAAATAAAGACCTCCCTAGTTTAACAGTTTAAGTGAACATGGTCCGAACAATTTCTCGAATTTACAGAGAATCATAACTTTAGTGATTTTTTTAAAATTTTCAAACGTTGTAATTTGCAAAATCTATACATCATGATCATACCATTTTAATCTTAACAAAATCGATACACACGACTTATTCTACCGGTGTCCCATGTACCAATTCCGATATGATTTATAAATACAAGATATGATTTGCAGAGTAGGATTAGCCTCAAGATAATTTACACTATACATCTTACAACTAACCTTGACAAACCACACATCTATACACAGGTCAAAATTTGCAGAAACTGATGCACTGATTAACAAAAAAGCACTTTCCAACTCTTTCTCTTGCAACAGGGAAAATTCACATGAAGAACTCGCTTGCGGTCAGACGCCATCTGCAACCTATGTAAAGATTGAGCTTTAGCATTGGCATAAACAAGGTTCAATTCTGAAGATTAGCAGTACTTGGATGTAAAGACAAGCAAGCATTTATGCAAGGACATTGACTAAGGTGAAAAGGGTGGATGCTAACTAAGAGCTTTATGCAGGAGGTAGAACTTTCATCTAACAGAATTTATTTCAGTAGAAATGAAGTTGAAGGCAAATGAAAGAGCTCAACCTTCTAGCAAATAGCATTTAGAATATTAGCTCTAACCCAGTTCACAGCAATCACAACAAATGTCTGAAACGAAAACAAGTAGGAAGGAGTTTGATGCAAAAGGCAGCTACAGCCATTAAATTTCAAAAGTAAGTTCTATTTACCACCATTACATAATCTTTGCAATAGTTATTGTGAAAGCTGCAATCCAGTCTTACAAGTGCTTAAATTTTCAAAAGCACATCTTTTAATTTTGTCCAATGATGATTAATGATCCATATAGAGTAATACTTATGTTAGCTCAAGTCTTCCAAAACTAAAGATAGAATGTTCTCATAGAATTTTTCTCACCATTTGGTCATGAAACACAATTAAATTATGCATAACTATTTTTGAGTGTCCTAGCCAATTTGTGCACGAGACAATTGCTTGACCTCCTACATTTAATTTCCAAGGTAACTCATAGAATATTAAATCTTAAGTAGGTGGTCATCACAGCTTGAACCCATTGCCTCTAAGCCCTTCATTATTTACATGGCCCTTTTTTTTCTCTATAGGTTCTGTTTTATGTAGACAGATTAATGGAGAGAAGGAAAAAGAACTGATTTTCTAATTAACAAAAAAAGGGAGGTGCAGTAAGATCCTTACCAGTAAACACAATGCACACCTTAGCCGAATATATAACGTGCTATATTTGAGCCTTAGAAAGCTTTGAAGTCAACTTCAAAGTAATGTCACCATAAGGCACATCTTGTTGTACATCAATAAGACCATAACTCTTCAAAACCTAATGAAAAACGCAGTCACAAATCCAATATCAGTAGACAACAAAATTTATTTGGTCGTCTTTGAAAGAAAGCTAAAGAAGTGCTTAAGGGTGAAATCTTACCAAAATTCAAAAGAACCATTAAGAAGAAATTTGATGTTCACAAAATTCTACAAAAAACCAAAATTGACCAAAAGAAGCAAACTTTTAAACTATATGGTGAGGGGAGGGGGACATGTTTCATGGGCCATAATTGTAGCAGAAGTAACTTGGCAAAATAACATTATCCTGGGACATGCAAATAATCTATTAGTATTCTTTTGATTTTTGATATCCGTAAGTGTTCGAGCCAGCTTGCACGCACCTCGACTATTCTCAAAGACAACCACTTGACCCTACCACATTTGATTGCTTGAGTAACTCGTAGGATATTAAATCCTAGGTGGTAGGTGGCCACCATGGCTTGAACCATAAAAGATTTGACTCTTATACCATGAAAGCTTTGATGTTTCCAAATTGAAATTGATGTATTTTGCTCCCAACCAAATATAGTCACAACAATCTTCCAAAGTTTTGAAAAAATTACCAGCATCTCATAGAACATCCGTGCACATAGCTTTCTTCTTTTTCCCTCTAGGATGTCGTTCAAAGAAAGATCTTGGGTTGAGTCATCTGAGATTGATTTTATAGGAGAAAGACTCCTTAAATACCGACCTACAGCCCTGTTCACATTAAACACAAGAGAGGAACAATTAAAAACAAGCCATTTAGAGTACTTGAAACATTCAACTTTCTAAAGACTTAGTCATTTTTGTGGCTCTTGGCCTCCCTCTTAAATTGTTTTTTCAATTACCCTATTAGTTTGACCATAGAAAATGGGGATATCATTTGTACCCATTGATTTTTGGTGGATCTGACCTTTTATATATTCATTTGTTAATGAAATTTGGTTCTTACTAACCAATCAATAAATAAGCTTTACTTTGATTAAAAGGGTCGTAAAGCAAATGACAGAAGGGTACCTCGTTCTCACTGACAACGAGTCAACTCCTTGAGTTCCCTTTGAGCCTGTACAAGCACATTACCCCCAACGTCGCATCAGAATTCCAAGTTATGTAAAGCACCGAAGAAATAGATTTAAAGGAAATATCTGAATAATAACAGGAACTATAAGATTACTTGATCTACCAGCTGGTGAGCTATCTGCTTCTAGGAAATAAAGATCCTACAATAAATATCTCAGCAAGTTAGAACTTTAGCCCCTGACTTAAATTTTTACATCTAAATAGAATAATGAAGAAATGTTAAGAGACAATTTAAATGATTTAGTTTACACTACTTTAACAACTCAAGCATTTTGGATGGTGGTAATATAATATAATTTAGAAATAGTAAAACCTAATTAAAATTCTTGTTTCTTGTTCCAAAATTGTCTCAAATTAATAGTCCATGTACTAAATTTCAGTAATCAAACTAATTTAAATCCAAAAAAATGGAGATGATAATAAGTCCTTGAAATTATTTCTCAACTTTAATCCAAATGTGAATACGTTTGACCAAAAAAAATCAGTATATGTAAAGTTTTTTTGGGCATTGGACTTGTGCTTGTACTGTATCATTTTCTGCTGTATGTGCATAGCAAGTCTAATTTTGTGGGGTTTTTCTGCTGCCAAACTGGTTTAGTTACTTCTTTTTTCTTTCGTTTCAAAAGGATAAAAAGGAGGAAGATTGAGATTTAGTGGTAAATTACAGAAGAAAATGAAGCACTAGTATTAACAGAAAGACCTACCTCGTCTGCAGTACTCATCTGCTCAGGAATATCCGAGAGTGTGATATGTTCTGGACCCAGTCCCTCGTCGATCGTCCCGGGAGTTTCAAACATGGATCTTGAAGGTTCAGTTGATACTGGTCCAGGTGTTGACAGCATTCCAGAAGATGCAATCATTACTGATGGTGAACCTAAGCCTTCAGAAGGCCTAGGAGAAGGCATGAACCTTGGTGGGGAAGCAATTAAGCCTGCCAAGGTATCATCCCCTTGATATCCCTCAACATCACGAAGATGTTCAATCTCCATTTCGGAAAAGGAAGCAGAAGCAGGATCAACAGTGGGTGGAATTCTTGAATGTGGTGAGGGAGCAGCTTCTCGAGCTGGAGATGGGCCAACTACAAGCGGCGAAAAAGTCTCACCAGCTGAAGCAATGTTTCTAGCAGGGTCAACAGTGGGAGGAATTCCGGTATGTGGTGGGGAAGCAGCTTCTGCAGCAGGAGATGGGGCATCTGCTTGGCCCAAAAAAGTTTCACTTGTTGAAGCAATGTTCCTCACATCACCAAGATCCTCGGAAACTTCCTCCAAGGATGTTGTATGACATTTTGTAGTAATGTAACTCACATTAAAAATATCACCCAGATCATGACAAAGACCTGCATACAGATATTTGATTTCTTTCTGCTATTAAAGGAATGCATAAACAAGTAGAAAGAAAAACTACAACAAAATACCACTCACCAGTGATGGAAGGCTGATAGAAGACTTCTTCTTTTCTCAAGCTGTTGTTTAACTTCCATACCTCCAAAGAAGAGCTTGGAGTGTTCCTCCTCTCACGCAATAAATCACTAGAATCTTCAAGAGCCTTTTTCATAAACCTGCACACAACTTTCTAGATCAATAATTGATTACAATAAACACAAAAGTTAAATGATAGATATCACAAACATACTTGTTAGTCAACACTGTAGACTTGTCAAACAACTGTTTTCTCTTCCTTGGTCTTGGCCTTGGCTGTTGTGGAGGAGTAGGTTGCAGAACAAGCTCCATAGGAGATTGTCCTGCAACACAATGAGAAGAAAACATCCAAAAACGAGATATTGTTAGCTATTCACCACCAATTAGATTCAACTCCAAATATGGAGCAATTAGAATTAAACTTACTTAATGAAATATGTGTATCAATCATATCAAGTGCCTCTTGTGAAGTAGCAGAAGTTGGAGGTCCTGCACTTTGCTCAAATGGTAACGATGTCCTCGGGAGAGTCATCTTATCTTCCATAATTGGTAAAAGATTTTCCTGATTTATATTCTCATCTATAAGGCGTGGTTCAGACATGTCATCACTGCCAAGTGGAGGTACCACAGGAAAATCTCTTGGACTAAAATCAGGGGCAGCCTCTCTTAGAACTTCAATTTCTGGAACATTTTGCAGAGAGTTATCTTCATTACCACTTGGGCCTTCAACATTCATAGCAGTATCCACAGGAGGTGGAGGGATCACGCTGCACACAAAAACATTAATATCAGCCTGGTTTTGGTCCAATCATGTGATCAAGAGAGTGGGCCTCGAAAATCTGGGAGACTTACTCCTCTTCCATTGATCTGAACCCCAAATCAGGAGCCTCTCCAGGATGTGATAAATCCATCATGACATCCTATGTATAAAATCAAGCAACTTTAATAATGATGATGAATAAGGATAAAGTATAAAAGATACTTAACAATTACTAATGTAAATAAAAAAGACAGAACCTCGTCAAAAGATATGGCTACGTAAGCAACTCTCCCAACAGAAATTTGATCTGCAATGCAAAAATTTTAGTTGGTTTCTAAGTCCATACAATATTGAGTTGGGGATAATGGGGCAGGGTGGATAAATGTGAAAGGCAATCACTGTTAAACCTGCTAGAGTGATCTCTTCCTGACTCCTGAGATGAGTATCTGGAACCCTGTACGAACAAAATCATTAGTGTGAGAAAGATTTCAAATAAATCATAAAGTTAGGAATCTAGATACATTACCCATCATGATAAATATCACTATCCAATTCCAGGGCATCAAGATCAAACGTCTCTGGTAAGGTGATAGAATGAAACGGCGCCTGATAAGCATTCTCAGGCAAAGTAAGTTTCGCCGAAGCGTGTGAATGCATTTTTCGTAACTCCATCACCAAAACATCAACATCATGTTTTAAATAATCAATTTGCTTTGAATAAATCCGTACAACACCTAACAAAAGGTAGCTTGACGTCCGCAGGGCAAGAGGAACCTCTCCAAACATGATGGCATCTACAAAAGACATCCATTCCAGACATGAATCAGAGATCAGCCACTCTTACAAAAACTCATGCATGTTCTTGAAAACCAACATTTTGGCAACAACGGCAAAGAAAACCCATCTTCGAGGGGATGAAAAATCTCAATACAAATTAAATCTTTGAAATCTCAATCACCAAAGAAACCCCAAATGGAAACCCCAACAATTTTTCTCCCATTTGATTGAAGAAAAAGAAGAACTTCAGATCAAACTAGGTACATACAAGAACAAAAACGTCAAAAATTCAGAATGAGAAAAGCGATACTGACCAACTACAACAGGAATTTTAGTCTTCTCGTAGTCCTTCTTGTTGAGACGGTGCTGCAAATGAGCTGCACACCACACGGTTCCCAGTGGCGTTTTTCGGGCCAACAACGTGTGCGAGTAAAACATCTTTTTTTCTTCTCGGAAACTTCAAAGGGCTCCGACCCACTTGAGAAAACCAGAGATTTTCGAAGTTGAAAGTGAAAGGTGATTAGGGTTTTAGCTGAAATTGGAGTGGGCGAAGAAGAAGATGAAGAAGAGGCGCGGGAAATTAAAACTGGCGCCAATTTCATAGCGGCAATATGAGGAAAGTTCATACGTGTCGACACGTGCTTCCGAAAACACCGTTGGCACTTTCTTTTGTTTATTGACGGAATTACCCCTGCAATGTTCGTAAACGGGAACCGAACCAATGTTCCTTGATTTTGGATATTGAAGACCGAACCAATGACCTAAAGTCGATTTTCAACCGAACCGGTCGGTTTGATTTGATGGATTGAGGAATAATTCGATAACAATCTGAAACTTACGAGAAGCAACCGAATCGGGGGTGGCAGCGGCGACACCGGTGGCCGTGAGTGAATGTGAAGCAAAGATTGGGTAGCTGGTAGCCTGCTAGGGTAAATTTCTAATTCTTCTTTGTGTGTTTTTATAGTGAGCTGGAAGATGAGCCGATTGACCGCTGGATCGGTTATGTTCACGATAGTCTTTTAGCGACACTATACCAAAAAAAACAATGAAACAGTGGTGAGTTTCTTTTTCTTCTTTTGTCGAGTTTAGTGGGTTTCTTCTTCTGCTTAAAATGAAATAAAACATAAACTCTAGGGACTGTTTGGGGCAAAATTCTTAAGAGTTGTTTGAGGCGTAGATTATAATAGTCTGTGGAGTACTCTGCACCCCAAACACAGACTCTTATAACCCAGACTAAACAATTCTGCATTTTAAAAAATATTACATAACTCCGTAGACTATTATAACTCACTTAGCTCCAAACAATCCTTGTGTTAATGAAGCTATCGGGCTAATCAATTGTACGATTTATGATTATCAAGTTCAACATTAAAAACCAACCTCAAACAAAGTTGAGAACCCTTTTGGCTTGAATTGAAGTTGCAGAACAAGCTGAATGAGATGAAAACAGGGAAGAAAAATCGTGGAGAATGGTGGAAAAGAAAAACGATCCATTTGTTCCTTAACCTGTTTAGAATGCTGAATGAGTTATAATAGTCTATTGAGTTATATAATTTGTGTTTAGAATACAGAGTTATTTACCACATACTATTATAACTCACGCTCCTAAATGATTGTGTGTGTGTGTGTGGATTTGGATAAAAATAAAATTTGAAACCTATTTATATAATTTACCTATTATGGATCAAAATAAAATTTGAAACCTATTTATATAATTTAGAGCTGACTACACAAATGACCATTTTTTATTTCACGTTTTGAAAAATGGCCGAGCCATCTTAATTTTTTAAAAATGGCCAAATCATTATACATAATTTTAATTAGTAATTATTAAATGACCAGACTACCCCTAACCACTTTCATGACTAAGATTCTCTAATTATCGGGTAATTAAATTTAATTTAAAATAAAAATCTAAATTTGAATAGATAAATTCAGTAATCTAAACAACAAAAGTTGTTAGGATTCATAAACCAAACAAAAATTCAAAATTCAAACAGATTATCTACAATTCAAACAAAAATACACAGCAATTAAAAATTGATTGCAAAACAAAAAGATTAAAAAAGTAGTTAAAATAATAGATTAACAAACCAATAAAATGACATGCAATATGAAATACTAAACTAAAAAATAAAAGTAACCCAAAAAACAACGAAGATTAACGTATTTACACATTTTTTAAAATATAATCCGATATTTTGAGAAGATACAAGGTACAAATATAATAAAATATAAATAGATTCGGTTTCTTTATTCTAGAGTTTAAATTAGATAGTTTGTTATACCTAAACCTACCATTGTCATCTATCTCTTGAGCTGTGTATGTGCCTGAAAAAATATAGAGTAAAAATCAACTGAACAAAATAACTAATTCAAACAGATTATCTACAATTCAAACAAAAATACATAGCAATTAAAAATTGATTGCATAACAAAAAGATTAAAAAATTATTTAAAACAATAGATTAACAAACCAATAAAATGACATGCAATATGAAATACTAAAAATAAAAGTAACCCAAAAATAACGAAGATTAACGTATTTACACATTTTTTTAACATATAATCTAATATTTTGAGAAGATACAAGGTACAAATATAATAAAATATAAATAGATTCAGTTTCTTTATTCTAGAGTTTAAATTAGGTAGTTTGTTATACCTAAATCTACCATTGTTATCTATCTCTTGAGTTGTGTATGTGTCTGAAATAAATATAGAGTAAAAATCAACCGGAACAAAATACCTACAGAGAAATATACTGTACATAAAAAAAATAAAAAGTTCGAACACTACCACGAACTCATCTACCTCTTGAGCTATGTATGTGTCTTAAATAAATATAGAGTAAAAATCAACGGAACAAAATACCTACAGAGAAATACACCGTACATAAAAAAAATAAAAAGTTCGAACACTACCACGAACTCATCTACCTCTTGAGCTGTGTATTTGTTTGAAATAAATATAGAGTAAAAATCAACAGAACAAAATACCTACAGAGAAATACACTATAAATAAAAAATAATAATAAAAAGTACGAACATTACCACGAACCTGGATTTTTATCAATAAGAGCAACAGAACAGACATGAATAATAAGCGAATAGAAAGCTGTAGGTGGACCATGAATAGAATCCAAGGCAAGTTCGCGACCCTCTATGCCTTCCCCATCAATGGAACCAACAACCACCTTGTTCCCTACTAACACTTTGCTCTTTATCTTCTTCAGCACTGCCTTCACCACGCATAGCAACTCAACTCCAAGCCTCGAAGATTCCTACGAATCACCTTCTAAGCTTCCAAAAAGCTCTGAATCGTTGTTCGAACTGTCAGAAAGTTGAGAAATAAGCGACTGAACAATTACTGAAATTGGCTTGTCCAGTAGCGACGGTGCCGATGGCTTGAGATTTGAGATTCGGAGAGAGGAGGATTGTCTTGGAGAGAGAAAATCGGAAAAATACCGATGGCTTAAGATTTAGAGAGAGGAGAGAGGAGGATTGTCTTAGGGAGAGAGAATTTCGGAGAATGGAGAAGGAAGCAACTGAACAATTACGCGCATGAAATTAACTTCTGCAGCAACGATGGTTATCAAAAAAATACCAATGGCTTAAGATTCGAAGAGAGGAGGATTGTCTTGGGGAGAGAGAATAAAAAAAATAAGTATAAATATACTAACTGCAATGTAAATCTTTCAAAATACAAATTAGATATAGTTTAAATAAAATAGGAGAGAGATATTTAGATTTGAAGAGAAAATGATTGTCTTGGGGAGAGAGAATTTCGGAGAGAAGAAGATTTCCTTGGAGAGAGAATCGGAAAAATAAATATAAAGATAATAACTGCAATGTAAATATTTCAAAATACAGATTAGATATAGTTTAAATAAAATAAGAGAGAGGGAGATTTAGTGTACGAGGACAAAATGAGGATTTGAAAAAAGAAACGCCACACGTGCACCTCACGTGTGACCATAATTAAAAAGAAAAATCGGATGGCCATTAACCAAAACAGCCCATTCTTTTTAGCCATTCTTAGGATTTTTCCTATAATTTACCTATTATGGATCCATCACAAGAACAAGGCCCAATAACATTAAGTCCTTTTTTCAAAAAAATTTGAAAGCCCAAATTCATTTTAGGGTTTCGTATATGTGTCTACATATTTAGGGTTTCGGCAGAGGAGCTACCAAGTTCTCAGAACAGAAGTTCATCAATGGCTCCCAAGACAGCGAGAGTTAGCAGAAACCCTGATCTCATTCGAGGGGTTGGGAAATATTCGAGGTCGAAGATGTATCACAAACGAGGTCTTTGGGCAATCAAGGCCAAAAATGGAGGTGTCTTCCCTCGCCACGATGCCAAGCCTAAGGCCGACGCTCCGGCAGAGAAGCCGCCGAAGTTTTACCCTGCTGACGACGTCAAGAAACCACTTGTCAACAAGCGCAAGGCTAAACCCACCAAACTTAGGTCGATCTCTCTCAATGTCTCTCTTTTAATGTTTACTGCAGTGCATATTGTTTGGTGTATTTTAACTTTGTTATGGTTGGGAAACTGAGGACTTGGAGTAAACTGTGGGGTGAAAGTAATTCGATTTGAGTAGATTTTGTATAAGAAACAGTTTAGTCTATTACATGAAATTTCAAAATGACGGGGGCAATTTCACACCCTATGGCAGAGGAGATTACGAAAAAAAACACCTCCAATTAGACAATATAGAGTTCATGTTGTAGCTATGAAAAAAGGGGGATTATTTTTACACCTTCATTTGAGTTTTTGGTTTCCAGATTTGAAACGCTTCGAAGTCTGAATTGCGTGAAGTGAAGTAATGTTGCTAATTTTCCAAATAGCAAACATTGGGTTCAGTTCAATCAAACGTTCGTGGGGTGTATTCATATAAGTTAGTTTTCAGTTTTATACTATTTGCAGGTCTAGCATTACTCCTGGAACCGTGCTTATCATTCTTACTGGAAGGTTCAAGGGAAAGAGAGTTGTGTTCTTGAAGCAACTTCCATCTGGGTTGCTTTTAGTCACTGGTGAGTCTTGTTGATTTTCTCTAATTGCCCTTTGTAAAATTTGCTGTACTATCACATTGTGTTGGGGGTTGGGAGGTTTTATTTTCTGTTCATGGGGGAATGAGTTTTTCCCCCCCTCTACATTCATTGTGGATTTGTGTTAGATTTGCATTGGAAGTTTTGTTTATTGCTCTTTTGCCATCTTAACAATTGTTTGCCTTAGATTTACATATTATCTTAAATGTGCTGCCTGTATAACTTCTCCTATTGAAAAGTAAGAAATAGAATACTTGGGGTTTTGCATTTTGGCAGTATTAATAGTTTAACCTTGTACCCCATTAATATTGAAATGTCTCATGCTTCCCATTCGGCCTATATGTGCTGCCAATGGTCTTTACATACCACTGAAATATCTCATGCCTCTTATTCTGACTATATGTTCTGCAAATTGTCTTTACATACCTTCAGTTTCTACGTTTCATTTACAATACCTCTTAACGTCCTCGTCTGGCAGCCGTGGGTAGGGAGAGGGGTTGGGCTTGATGATGCGGACTGTAGTCGTAAATGTTTAGGAGAAGATGCATATGAAGTAGTGATTAGCCGAGTCTTTGAATTTTAAATCTGCAATTCTCGAACCTCCAAGGGGTTATCTAAATGTAAAGTTTGCTATTTTAGGACCATTCAAGGTCAATGGCGTTCCCTTGAGGCGTGTTAATCAGTCATATGTGATTGCAACCTCCACCAAGGTAGACATTGCAGGAGTCAATGTGGAGAAGTTTGATGACAAATATTTCTCCAAGGAAGTTCAGAAGAAGAAAAAGAAGGGAGAAGGAGAGTTTTTTGAGGCAGACAAGGATGTTCGTAGTTGTTCTCATCGTGTTATTTTTTTCAAATATTGATTTTTATCATTTCTTTGTCCTAATTTCTGGTCACCATTGTTTTACATGAAGGAAAAAAGTGCACTCCCACAGGACAAAAAGGATGATCAGAAGGCCGTGGACTCAGCTCTTCTCAAGTCCATCGAGGCAGTTTCAGACTTAAAGACCTACTTAGCTGCAAGGTTTTCTCTAAAGGCAGGCATGAAACCGCATGAGCTTGTTTTCTAGATATTTGCTGTTTGCTGTCTGATACTTTTCTTGTGGTTGGTCACCGCAATTTTCTTGTTCATGTTTTGTTATGAGGATTCTAGATTTGAAACTGTCTCACAATGAATTTTGCAGTGAACTTGTTATTCATCAAATTTTGTGTCATGTAGCTTCCTTTGACTACTGATAGTGATAAGATATGTAATTTTTCTTCTATTCCTATCATTTCTCTATGCTTATAAAATACTCGAGGAACCATTGGAAAAGATGGATGGCTTGACTTTAATGGTGCATAGCCGTATTTGATTAGTTTGAAACGAGATACTACAAGGGATATATAGCTAGTCTCAAATATTTGGAGTTCCATTTTCAATTTGGTTCTTGATCTTTTACTTTGAACTTTTATTTGTTATGTATCGATTATTTTCAATCAAAGTTCCTCCTTGGTCACAGAACGTTAAAATTCACTGGAATATCAGTGTTACAACTTATTATAATCGAGTGCGAATTACTGTATTTAATTTGGTGAAATAAGCATTAAAATGAATTAGCACATATTAACTTTCTTGACATATAACTATTTCATAAAAAAATTAACATTTGGAAAGTTTTTTTGTTCAATTTCATCAGAGCTTTTCTTTGGTCCCTTTGGTTGAAAAGAAATTGTTGCAACTTCGAGGATAAAGTTACCGACTTTGATAGTTTTTTTATTTTTAACTCTTGTCAAGCTCTCTTGATGTAAATTCTCACCCTACTAAATAGCAATAGTCTCACGTCTCTTATAGGCCCTATGGAAGTGTTTTTTGTTTGTTTTTTTTTTTTTTTTTTTGGTGTAATTCCTTTAGCATAGTTTTTGCCTTCTTGTGCATTTTATACCATCTATAAAATGAAGGAATCACAGTTTCTTATATTAAAAAAAATGGATGAAATTGAAAGAGAAAATAGACCAAATTGGCAAAAATACTTGGGAGTTGAATTAAATTATACATTTAGCAAAGCAAGCTTAATTCATAATTTTATTGCAAAGTTTAGTTCTTTATGATGTATAACCATGGCGAAAAGGAACTCTTATATAAGCAAGCATGGCCATGAATTTTGTCCCCTATTGTTATGACAGTGAAGAAACAAGTTTCAATCTTAAAGGAAAATACATCTGACTTAGATATTGACATAACTGACATCATAACTCATAGCAAGCTGTCTGTTTGAGGAGGCAATCTCTTGAAGAAATTGCCAGGTACTGAGGGTAGCTTGTTGCGGAACCTTGGATGCCTTAAACAATATAAACCTGCAACCAAAGCCACCACTCTGAAAGGTGTAGCATAGAGCACAGCAGCAGCACAAAGACAAAACACTATGAAAAGGCTGGTGGCTCTAGGATCCCTCCAACTAAGTAGAGACTGAACTCTTTCTCCTTGTGTTGCTATGTCTCCCACAACTGTTTGAATCCTCCCTGCAACACTTCTCAGCCTATCATACCTTAGTCGAACCAAGTCATTTGGTTTGGAAGTCGGGAATGTGTCGAATTCTTCGTCTAGCTCATCTGGGTTAATTGCTTCAGCCCATGAGAGCTTGGTGTCCATATGAGGTGGGTGTCTTGGCCTGAACCTGTAGTTCCATATGCCAATGAGGAACATGTATAGAAAAACAGTAGGAAGTATTAGTTCGGGGTACCAAATCAATATAAGGAACAAAATGTGCACAAGCACAGATGTGATGGGGTTCCTCCAGTTGCAGACTTCGCGAAACCATCGACTAACTGAAATCATTCCCGCGAGCAATGACATGATTCGAAAGAAGTTGGCTTTGCTTCTTCTCATGCTCCATACGTGTGAATCGACATCTAACATGTACTCGACGACTTCTTTTCTTAGGGGTGGCTCAGCTCGACTAAGCCTCGTTGCTACTATGTTCATAGCTTGGTACCTTAAATTTTCTATTTGGTTCACTGTGAAAGGTTGAAGGTAATGCATCTTTGGGAGCAATGGATTTCCATAGACATATATCATATTTGCCAAAGATAATGTGGTGAAGCGAACTGCAAGTTGGAGCTCACCCATCTTCTTCACTCCATTGGGATGGAGAACTAGAAGTGGATAAGAATGTGTGTAGATTTTGTGAGCTTCGAGTGTCGATAGTCGAATTCGAACCTTTCCAATCCTTGAATCTCTTGCTCCATTGCTTCCATTATGTTTTTCACTGCCCCCCAAATGGCAATTGTCAAAAACTCCCAAAGTAATCACAGTACATGGATCATAGACTTCCCATGTGTATTGCTCATTCCATTTTGGACTGAAAGTGTTGAGAATTGTTCGAGTTCTAACCCATTTTTGACCATACTTAGCAATACAATAAGCATCCGTGCTTCCTCTCCCATCCTTCATCTTCATTGGAAGTAGTCCTTGAGCACTTAAAATTCCAACCTCCAATATTCCCACTGGTTGTTTCCATAGCTGCTTTGCAGTTGGTCGTTGGTCACTGATGTACAAAGTTGATTCATCTAGTACATGGTATCCACCTTCAAGAGAAGCTCTCAAGTGAATCCTGCTTGAAAATTTGAGTTCCTTTTGCCTGTCGGCTTCTAGAACTCCGAAACCGTACTTCTCGAGGTTGAACCAACGCGAATGAACTGGCCTATGATCTAGCCGCTTATCAAATGCTTCGAGAGGGAGACTGATGTGCCCCAAGACATCTTCTTTTGAAGGGTGCACTCTGTCCTCAATAGTGATTAGCAACTGTTCTTCAAAAGGCTCAGCTACCACAAACACCAAATCTTCATTCCAAAATGGATTAGTGGTGCTTGTTGAACTGATCTTTGTTCTGAGTACCTGGTTTCCAACTTGAGCTTTGACAAAAACATCAGGAAGACGGTTTCTGTCATTGGGGATTACATCTTGAGCTTCAATCACATATAGCCTTAGATACCATAGTTTTGGAGAGACATAAACCTTTGATCTTACATTGTAAACACCTTCCCCAAAGACTGAGGCTGCATCAGAATGCCATGCCTCTGGGAAGGCTTCATCAGCTTGTGTTCCCATCCAAACTGCAACCATGATTTCTCCCCTTACCTTGCCCATTCCTCGTCGGTCCTCCAATCGGTACCATTGAGGAGCCAATGGACTATCCGGGGGAACCCGAGTTGGAACCTCGTTCAAGTCGAACACCACACGGCCGAGATACTCATCTCTTCCCAGCATTTCTTTGTCCTTGACAAAAACTTCAAGTGCAGATGACTGTATGCGTTCTTTTGAGAAAGCAAAGACTTGATTCCATTCTGGATTTTGCTTCTTGTCAAAATGCCTTGTTCTCCCCTTATAGTTCCCAAGCTTCACTTCCACATACGGATCACATCCTCCAGTGATGGAACTAGGAGGAAGATCCCTTGCTTTTATAACTCGAACATATAGATAGAACATTTGCTCGACAAGGTCGTAAGTGCTCGCATGTCGCTCACCACTCAGCCACCCTCTTCCACCATATGCTCCACCATTCGGCCATTGCTCACCAAGTTGAGGATTAGTGTCCCTGATCTCATAGGCATCTTGGTTGCTGAGATTAGCTTGTGAGTTGCTTGTGTTCATTGTAGATGGAATGCTTCTGTTCATTGAAGATGAAGCGCCTTGCGGTCGTTTCTGTACTAATATTCGAGGCCGCTGCATTGTTTGCTGCTTATGTAGTTGTGTTGTCTCTCCTCTTGGCTCAATCGGTTCTTCGATCTCTGCCTTTAGCTTTTTAGCAGGACCTCTGATAGAAAACTCAGCTACAGAAAAACTTGAGTTAGAATCTTTAGATGCTGAGGCTGTTAAAACATTTTTCTTTGGTTTTGCTTGGATATCACAAACAGGATCAACATCTGCTTTAGTTATTGCAGCTAATGCTGAAGTAATGGGAGGATTTGAAACCTCTTTAGCTGAAGAGCTGGTGGGAGAAGGATCAGAAATAGGGAATTCTTGAGGATTTATAGGAGATTTTTTTGATGGTGAAATGTAGATTTTCAAGCCAATCTCACCTTTGACGGCTGAGAAAAACCACTTATTTTCTAACTGGAATCTCTGATAAGTTTCCTCACCTTCCGTGGCAATGTCTGAGCAAGGAATTCTGACCCTTCCAAGAAAGCTTCTGCCTTCAATTAGTCTCTTTTCATGGTAAACAGAGATGTCAATGGCTTGGCAATGCTGATTTTGGGTTTCGTTGAAATCGAAAGATAGTTTCTGATTCCAAATCGGGTTGAGGTTCTTCGGAACAGTTTTCGTGCGACTTATATGGTTTTGAAAATCAACTTCTACAAATGGACTAGCAGATCCTTCACCATCTTTGGGCATAAGATCATGAGCATCTATTACTTCCACCACCAGCTGCTTCATAATCCTTCTGTCTCTTCTTCCACTGCTGCAAAAAAATACAAGGTAATCACTGACCACAAGCAATCTGGAAACTCCATCCAGAAGCAAGGAAGTTCCATTTTAGAAGAAAGAAAAATAAAATAAAGAGGAAAGAGTTGTAAGCTCTCCCTCTTTCTAGCAAGTGTTTTATGTCATGATATTTGTGAAGAAAGGAATGGTTTGATGAAGAAGTTTGCAGTGAGCTTTGTGAAAACCCAAAGATGGAGGGAAAGCAAAAACTTTTTCCAAGAGAATTAAGGCATATGCTATTTCCCAAGAACTCAACAGTACTTGTTTCTCAAGTATGCCAAAAGACTCTAAAAAGATGAATAAGATTTTTTTTTTTTTTAAATTTCAAGGGAGTGAGGGGATTCAAATCTCTGATCTTTTGGTCCGAGAGTATATGTCTTAATCAGTTGAACTATTCTCAAATCAGCAAAAAGATGTATGAGAACAATTCCATGTTAGAAGGAATTGACAAAAATCTCAAGCTGTGAAGTGCTAAATCAGGCTTTTCTTTCTAATTGGTACAGTGATATTTCCATCCAATTTTGTTGAAGGTTGAAAATTTTGATTGGATAACATTCTCACTCCTTGTTTCTAATAATTGTGATATTGCCCAAGATCAAACTTGAAAAAAAAAAGATGCAATAATACTAATGGTAGTAACTTGAAGATGACCAAGATCCTATAAAGATGCTACTGTAAGGGTGAGTTTGACATACATTTTCAATAATTTTAGCATGATATTTTACTTACTAATTTTTTTAAAATGTGGCCATAAATTTGTATTAAAGAGTTTCCATTGTGTATAAAATTTATGTTTAAATTTTGCAATCAAAGACCAAATTGGTCACTTTTTAAAAGTACAGGGATCAAAATAAACATTTTTAAGGTACATGGATCAAAATGAACCAAAGTCAAAAGTACATAAACCAAAATAGTATTTAAACCAACCTTTTAATTTAAATATTTTTTCTTTAAACACTTTTTTAATGGCTTTATTATAATCATTCTGTTTTTGAGAATATTTTCTTAAAAATGATTTCAATCACAAGTTTTGTTTGGTTGTACAACATTTAAAAGCGATTCTACAAATATCAAATTACCATATAGTGATGCATAGTCAATCACTTTAAATAACTTTTTAAGAACCTTATATAAAGTGATTCTTCAAAAAATGATTTTAATCTAATTTAATTATTTCAAAAATATTTTTTATTGCTACCAAACGCTCTAGATTTGAAAAGAAAAACACTTTTTACTCTTCAAAATCACATAAGAAATTGATCCAAGATTCCAAACACATACTAAGAGAGGCCAGACCTCAAGGACTTTGAGGATCCTTTCTTCATGACCTAACTATATTCAACTAAACGAAAAAGTTTTGTATTGATAGCTATAAATTATGAAAGTATAGATATAATTTTATTGTTCCATTTCTCTAGTTGCAATTGAAGTGTATTCGAGAAAAATTCAAATACTACAATAGTACCATACTTCCTTCCATTTTTTACTTGTCACATCAGCATTCTTTTAAAAATGATGTGGAGGATAATTACTTAAGATGTCCCTTTCTTGGGAAGGCAGCAAAGCCAATGTGTCTTAAAGTGTTTGAGTAATAACAAGTAGTTAAAAAGCCAAATTTGGATCTAAAACAAAGCAAAAGAGATCAGCTTAAGGGCTTGCAACCTTGGCCAATGGGAACTTTTTGTGCTTTATTCCTTGCTTGCTTTGCCTTTCACACAACTTCCTTACTATTTTCATCTCTTCCAAAGTTAAAAAAATTATGAAACTTCACCCTCTAGACAGCTCAATGTCCTTGTAAAGTTTTCTTTTGTTTGGCTGAAAACTTGGAACAACTTTCCAATGGCTTCCTTTTAAGGATTGTTTTAAAATTTATTTCATTAAAATATCATTTTGGTTCCTATACTTTGGAACTTACTTATTTTATTTTAGTCTTTGTACTTTAAAATGTCCAAATTTAGTTCTCATACTTTCAATAAATCTTAAAATTAAGGTTAAATTATCATTTTGGTCCATGTACTTTAAGTTTCATTCTATTTTAGTCTTTGTACTTTCAATAAAGCTTAAAATTGGTCTCTGACATTAGTTCGAAGTTAATTTTTATCGAATTTGGTTAAATAATAATAATAATTTTCATACAAGAAAAGACACAATGTGAACATATTTCCAATTTTTTTAGAATGAAGGCTAATAGAGAGTAATTTTTTTTTTTTTATAGAAAGTTAACAATAAACCAACAATAGGGACCAATTTTAAGCTTTATTAAAAGTACATGGACTAAAATTGGACATTTAAAAGTACACAGACTAACATAGAATGAAACCCAAAGTAGAAGGACCAAAATGGTATTTTAACCTAAAATTAATGACTACCATTAGCTTATAATTAATTTTTCTAAAAAATAATTAGTCTCTATCAACATTTTTTCTATACATTTTGAAAACATATTTGCATTGTGCATAATCTTGAATGCCAATTATCATTATTATTTCACAAAATTAGATAAAATTAGCTTCAATCTAACGATGAAGACTGAATTTAAGATTCATTGAAAGTACAACGACTAAATTTAAATATTTAAAAGTACAAGGACTAAAATGAAAATCAACATCAAAATACAAGCACTCAAATGATATTTTAACCAAAATATTATTTCATTGAAATGCAATCCTCTAGGAGAACTAAAAGTGCTTTAACTAAATCTAAGCCGCATCTTTTAAGATTGTTCGATCATTGTTTTCAAGAACAAATTTTTGTTTCTATTTTCAAGATTATTTTAAGATAATTGTCGTGTTGTTGTTTCAAAACGGGAAAAAAAACACTTAAATTATGCTAAAAAAAGCAAATCATATGTGAAAATTGAAATAAACTATGAATAGAAGTTTCTTTTTTCTTTCTTCTTTCTTTCCTTTTTTTTTTTCTTTTTTTCTTAAAAGAGAGGATAATTGACTAAATATGTTTTTACCATTTTTTGTTCTAAAAGAAACTATTTTCCGAAACACTCTTCGAACAAGTGCTGTACTATTTTTTTCTTCAAGAAACAATTTTCATTGTAAAAATGCTACTTGCAAAAAAAAATTCTACTCATTCTTACCCTTCCATGGCTTAGCCATTTTTTTTTTGTTGGGAAAGACAATATCTCCTTTTCAACCTTCTTTACTCAAGAAGAGAACAAGAGCCATGTGAGACTCAATATGATGGAATGGAAAGATTATAGCATGATTTCATCAGTGCCATAAAATAAAGAAAAGATCAACCAAAATCAACAATACAAATCATAAGCAACCGAATCGCTCTTCCCGAATCACTAGTTCAATTACAACAATCTACAAAATGAACATAAAACCAGTTGTGCAATTTTGAAGTCTCTCAAGTTGAAAAGAACAAACACTGCCTTGAAATGCTATGCTTGAAACATGAAGAGGAAGATCATATCATATTACATACCGTACAAACGAACTAGATGTGCTACATTAACATGATTTCAGAGTTTCGACTTTGAACAAAAAGAAAAAGGATAAAAATGAGCTCAAAATTTCTCTTGAACGACTCTAATTATTGGGAAAAGATTTAAGAAAAAAATGGAATGCCTATAACTTCACTGGCACATCTAAACAAATATTTTTAGCAGCCAATTGCTAAAACTAAGCTGAACTCTTTACTCAAATGGACTCGGTAGTGTCATTATTAGCCAATTTAGAGAGTTACCTCCCTGTCACAAATAAATTATTTATCCTCCGGCCAATTCAACGAAAATTTTCAACACTTAAGCTGCAGCTTTTGATTTCGGTCTTTGTTTCTTCGCATCCAAAGACGCTAAGCCAGAGCCTAATCCGACGGGGGCCTGATCTTGTGCTGAAGGCAATTGATCTTGTTTTCCATCTACCAGGGTGTCGTTAGAAGGGTTGGTGTTAACTTCTTTCTTCTCACCATCTGTTTCACTACTATCCGCTGCATCTGGTGTCATGCCAGAATTGATGATATTAAGCAGCTGGGTAAGTGGTGGCATAGCTTGAACTGGTACGCCCGGCTGACGTATCAAGAGGCCTCTAGCTGCAGCTTTCTTTCTGACTTCAGCTGCGGCGCGAGCAGCTCTCTCATCTACACCCCTACCACGTGGAAGAGTTTCACCAATAATGGCAGCATTGAGGGATTTGTTCATAGCACCTCCAGAACTGCCAGATCCACCAGCTACTGCAGCAGCTTGAAATGCTTGTATTAAGTCCGGATGAGACTGCAAGGTATTCAGAAATGAAGCCTTTGAGTTTCGTATTGAACAAGAAATGGTGCAAGAAAAAGATTACAAGAATAAAAAGGGAAAAATATAAAAAAAAAAAACCCGCAAGTCAAATCTTGAGCTTATTATGAGATGCAAGAGACGGTTACATCGACTTTTTCGGATAATTACTACACATTCTTTTTTTTTTTTTTTTTGCTTCCGCTGGAAAAGAAAAGTGAGTTGCTATTATCCGAAAAGTTGGGTCATTACACATGGCCTAATAAAGCTCAAACAAAATAATTAGAAGTAAATCCCCTTCACGTTGTATCTTAGAATTCTTAACCATTCCTCTTGCCACAAATGTGCAATAATATTCCACTTCATTTTGGAGCTCTAATATCTTCATCTCTTGTAAATTTCATTTGTTAATAAAATCAAACCTCTTAAAAGAATACCTTAAGAATATCGATAGCCTTCTGAGCCGAGGCAGCATTCAAAGTTTGGCCCTTCTGTTTCTGAGCATTCATCTGTCGAAATAAAATCTATATTGTTAGAGAAAGGGCAAAAGAGATTTTTTCTTGGGGAGCTTTCAACTTTGTTTTTCTTTTTCCATCTTTCAACTTACCTGTACCTCACGCATCTTAAATGTCTTCATCCAATTTTCTGAATCTCGCGTCCGTGAATCTTCTTCACCCAATTGTTTGACCAATATATCATAGGTTTTCTTTTCATGCTGCCGTGAGAGAGATGAAATCTTGTTCATACATTACAATGGATGTCAAACATTATTCAAAGCTTCTGTTCAAGGAATTACCTGGTGGGACAGTTTAAAGGCACCCATACAATTGAATGCAATAGCAAGAGCATGGTAGCAAACAGCTGTTTGAATATGTTCCTCGCCTAGAAGTCTTTCATTTTTCTTCAATGCTTCTTGCAAATAACGCAGAGCTGTGTTCATCTTTCCAATATCCTGGTACATCATTGCAACATTTATGAAAGTTGCGGCAACATCAGGATGGTCAGGACCAGATGATAAACTTAGCAGCAGCAATGCTCGGGACATGTGTCGTAGTGCAAGTTCTGTTTGGTTAAGTCCATGGTAGAAAAGTGCCATATTCCCGTAACTACAGAAGGGAAGAAAATTCATATCAGGAACAAACAGATTTAGAAGAAGACAACATACATGCATGGATACAGAGACAGGAAACCACCGATATAATCAGTAGCATTGAACTAAAATTTGCTGGCATCATGCCTCATATTTAATTTTCACCTAGGTGTATAACATTCATATAACAGATGAACCCCATAAAATTATCTCACTTACATACACATATTGTATAACATATTCTATGCTTTGCACATTCATCTTTTAGGTAAAAGAAAAGCGAAGGAAGATAGTGGTAAACAATATATAGTGTCCTCTTGTTGATACATTTCACCGGCCAGCTATACACAGCAGCAAATTGATAGCCTATGCTAATTGTAAAACCAGTTATTATAAACTTAACTTCCAGAAAGGATGGTCATGCAGTTGCTTCCTATGAAGTAATGTTATAATCCCAAGTGTTGGGCATAGTTTGTGACTACTAAATGTTGTGTAAAGCAGTTATCTCATTTACAAACGGGGAAAAAAGGAAATTCACAAGAGGTTAGAGGATTTCCAGGTATAAAAAAAACAAAGATCTTATATTTTGGCCTATAACATCCTGGATTCCTTGATTCAACTAGTTAATCAAAACTGAAGTATGGATGTGGAAATACCTGTGGGCTGTGTCAGGATGATCCAGACCCAAACAACGTTCATTTATAATCAGTTCCTTGTGCTGTTGGACTATGGCTCCAGCCATGTCTCCTGCATGATACAAAACCATAGCTAGGTACCTAAAAATTCAAAAAGGAAAACGTTAGTTTCCATAGCATAATTATGTGCTGGTCAATGAAAACTAACACGCAAGTTATGGCCAAATATTCATGCCCCTATAATAAGCAGCATAATCATTAAATGTAGACAAAATTTGCATGTTGGCATAGTCCTGATGTCTACCGGCAACAATTGGCAACCTCTCGATGCATTGGACCAGTAACCTGAAACAAAGTTTTTTTTAATTGATGAGATTGCGCTCTCACAGAATTCTCTCAGCAGGCAATGACAAAGAATGGACTATTATTACCTGCTGAAGTATTGAGACGGCTTCTGAAAATAATGCATAGGCTTCGCTAAGCATCCCCTGAAGAAAAAGATAATCAATAATCAATTGATCAAATTTTATAAAATCAGACATTAATGATTCAGGTCATTATGCAATTACACATGATCAGCCATTTTTCTTGTTTAGTTCTTTGAAGTTTATCAAACATTCATTGCAGCACATGACAAGTCAACTCCTTGACAGTTTCAAGAACAACATAAATTAAGTAAACGCTGAAATTAAAATTTCATTTTCCAAAATAATTAAATAATGATATTGTAGAATATTGTTCAAGTCAACGCTATTCAGCTTGAATTCAGTTTCAATTGTACATCTAAATAGTGGTCTTTTGAAGCTGTAACGGTTGTACTTTTTGGTAATGATGAATTCAAGCAAATCAACGTAATTCATTGAAAAGTGACAACATTATAGCTGACCTCTGCCAACTTCAGCTTTCCTGTTTCGACAAGATCCTTGGCTTCTGAACATACAGGAACTGAATGCTTAACAACAGGTTGGACATTCAAGATATCTGATGTCTGGAAAGGTGCAGAAGAATTTAAATCATATTTCCTAGCAGCAACCGTGATTCCGACCTGTCAAGAACCCATTGTATGTTGAGCAAATACTGATCCAATAGAAAGCTCAAAAGTTTTAAAACAGATATCTGGTACAAGAAAAAAAAAATCAAACTAATTTCTAACGTAGTATAGAGATTTTTGGTGTTGTACAATTTCTTTCTTTTAAGAGTTAAAATTATGCAATAGGGTGAATTGTACTTTAAACTTTATATTTATATCAATTACTGTATTTTCATCTCAAGTTAAAGGTGTTAACAGCTAAAAATTCCACCAAAACTTAAGGGAGATAAGGTCAGTAGCGTACAAGTGAAAATTCCCACTATTCAAATCTATACAATACACGCAATTAGAAAGTTTTGCAAGGATTAAGTGATAATCCAACCCAAGCATAGCAACCACAAATAAAAAAATTGATATATAAGATGCATTTTGGAATTATATAATTTAATGGATAATTACCTTATGGCAAAGGTTCCGTACAACAGAAACTTTCTTCACACGCGGCCGTGCATCATCCGGCAAGTCAAACTGCATTGAATGTGTTTCATTGTAAGAAATTACATAAATGCCTATTTGATTGAAGAAATCATTATTAAAAGAAAGGCATGCTTATAACCATGGTTTAAAATTTTGATGAGGCTGAGAAGAAATAGAATTTTCCTTCAAAACAACAAAAAAAATGAAATGATAGGAATGGCAAGTCACCTGTTCGTTACACTAATTGCATTTAAGAGGCAAAGACGGCCCAAAAAAGATGGAGAAACTTAGTTTGAGTCTTCGAGATAATATCACAAGGGGAAGGGTGTGAGTCTTTTCATATAAATTACGGGGTGAGAGAAATGGATTGCACGGGGTTGGTAGTAATTAAAAGTTGTGACATGGATAGGGTGTCAGGTGAATTGGAAGCCAGTAGAAGTTAGCAACTTTAGCTTTCTACTTAGAAAGAGTCAGACCTCTAAAAAATCCAATAGTTTATTTTTCTTCTCCGCTTTTATTCAATACAAGTGTTACTTTTTTAACTCTGTCATACCACTACCAGAGCAAAACAGGAAAAGTTAAGCAGAAAACCGTCTCAAAATTATACATATTGCTCCCAAGTATAAAAAATGAAGGTATATTCCCTTTTTATATCCTTTAAAATCAAAACCCTCTATCAAGGACAAACTGAGTAATATTTTGCCTTCAAGACTACCAAAAAACAAGGAAACTTTACAGTTTGAATAGCATGGTAAAGAGGGAACAATCCATACACCGCTGGAGTAAAAAAGCACATCCTTATATCAAATGCTAGGTACATGACATGGAAAGAGATCTCAACATCATTAAGGAGCCATTCAGTGATTGATTGAAGATCACCTGATATTTGAGCTTTGCAAAATCCCGAATGTCAGACCAAAGAGAATCTGAGCTAACATTCATATATGAGGATTGGCTCTTTTTTGCATGTGTTCTGCCTTTCCATCTGGCTTGTCCCCTTGAAATTTTTCCTGAAGAATGCAGGTGGCCCACTTGGTCCTAGAACATAAACGTACAACATGATAAATTAACTTTAGCTAATTTAGCAGTCGCTGTAATAGAGTGCTGAGTGAGTTCTTTAGCAGTAGTTGTACAACATGATAACGGCCACTTATCCTTTTCGTTCCGCTCTTCATCTTTCTCAAGGATTACTTAAGTATAGTTCTTATTAGCAGTAGTTGTATATACTAATAGCTTCATGCATTAACAGCTAAACGTACAGTGTCAAATAAACTTTAAAGTCTAGAAGCTAGAAGAATATTTAATGTTAGCCAATGGAATGGGCATACTGAACAATAATATAGTTTTATCCAGACACTAATATCTGCATTGAACAAACCTTCTTGGGGGTTCTGGACTGCGTATTACTAGCAGCTTTTGTAGCAAGCACTTGACAACTTCCAAAGAAACAATTGAAGAAATGTGAAAGTGCCATCCCTAAGTCATGATCTTCGGTATCTCTCAAAACATCCTGTACCACGAGTAATACTAGAGTGAAATACTACTAACCAGTCAATGAAATGAGAAGTTCTTTAGGAAAATAAGAGACAAAGATAGTACGGTGGGATTGGGGGGGGGGGGTAAGTTCTCTGACTTTATCAGGCAACCTCACATTCTCAATTTCTCAAATATTCAAACATCATGAAAATGAAAATGTAATCATTATTGATTGCTACTAGAGAGTATTTATCGTACAATATGGTTCACTCACTTTTCCTATGAACATGTTATAGTACTAAATCATTTTTGGTCATTTAACGACAAAAGGATGAGAGTGAAAAAAATTGTACACCAAAATCAATATTATCACTCACGTATAACAAGAATAATCACTCAGATAAGATGCAGAATGCCACTATGCAAATGCCAAACCATGCAAAACAACCGCATAGATTTCTTTGATGAAGGAATGAAAAAAGGCTAACCAAAAATGTTCTTATCTGTGTTTATCAGTATCATGCAACAAGTTCTGAAAAGATAGGGCACAATTGAGTATTACAATACAACATAAGAAACAGTGTCTTAAAAGCCACAAATAGCCAAACTGAATAACCTATGTATCAAAGATGGGGAATCCATAAAATTCTACATATCAGAATTGCCTTCAGAAAGTGCACAACGCCCTCTATAGCACGCATTCTCGGTTCAAAAAAATATTAAAAGCTCCAGACTGTAAGGGGCCGTGAAAAATAGGAAATTACAACATATTTATAGCAAGGAAAGGAGCAGTAAGTTAGAATTAGTACCTTGAGAACGTGCTTTGCAGATCTAACTGCAATCTCATTAGAACAAAGGTCCCATAAATGGGGTAAATGTCTAGTGCCCTCAGCAACCTGTTGATAAAAGTTCCAAAGATTGTCAAAAATCTCTATTCATGGACATACCACCAATACAAGGTCATCAAACTGAGCAATGAAATTGTTATGTCTATAGATGCTCACTTTTCCAATATACCGAACATTAATTCCATGAGCATGGAGTGCCTCAGTCAATGTCTGGCCATCCATGGGTGAGACTTCCAGTGTGCAGAGATCTTGAATAAATTTTGGAAGCACAACATTTGTCAGGAACATACTGGCTCCCCTCACATTATCTTCGTCTGCTTCAATCTCCTGGTGAATGCAATATTAAGAGAACTGAGAACGTGGACCTTTAAATAGCTGCCAAGCAAAACATACGCAAGTTCAGATCTTACCTCTTGACTCCCTGCCAACTTAAAGTCAGTAAAGACATTAGGATTGAAAAAAAATTCATTTTGTGATTGTGAGCTCTCCTTGAGGTCCTCAGTCTTCTCATCCTTACTTGTATCCTAAAAGCAACATAATTCAGATTTCTCAAACATTTACCAAGATCCAATCACTTGGATTTTCATCTATTGATACAATGAAAGATCCTAATAAAAAAGCATAAAACTGGCATTTATATAATAATCTCAAATATGAAGAATGAATTGACTTGCAAATCCAGCACCCAAATCCAAGAAGAAATACAGATAAATACAACGATTGGGAAAATTAATCAATGATCAAATGCATACAGGAGGCCCCGTTGCTGTTTATATGTACTGATTGAAGAATTTTTGCAACAATTTTGTGATTTCTTCAAATTTGGAGTAGTTGATATGCATAATGAAGGATTGATGGGCTGGACAACCCAGCAAGAAGCCTAAGTTCAGCCTAAACCAAGTGAAAATCTGAGCATAAACCAAAAGGCTCATTTGAAAATGTAGAAGCTTAGCTCAACCTAATCCAAAAGTAGACTTGCTAAACCAATAGATTGAATCTTTAAATTAAATTTTCGGAGCCTTCAATTAACCATTGAAAACAATTTTTTTATTTGCTAAAAAAATATCAATTTTTGTAAGAAAAGTAGAATTAAAGTAAAATCACTACAAATTTTGGAATGATTAGCAGTCACTCACAATCTTGAAAGGCTTGAAAATTGTAAATACTCCTTGCAGCTACCACAATTAAGAAACGGGGCAGCAAGAAAAATTATTAAAAGAAATTACAATTATTAAAGATTACACACTCAATATGATTTTGTCATAGAAATTTCCAATACCCAGACCTTTTTTAAACTCCACTTGTCCTTTTTTTCCTGACCGAGAGGCTATTTTGTAACTTCCTGGGCCTAGGTAAAGGCTCTTCTTTTTTCTTCTTAGTCTTGTTCATTTCATATTTTCAATGTAATAGTTTTTTAGACACTAATACCTCTTATGTATAATTCACTTTATCAATGAAATATGTGTTTCTCTTCCAAAAAAAAAGTTTCTCAGACACTAGTAGTAAACCATGTAATTATATATATATATGCACGTACAGAACCAGATCTTGACCATTGAAGCATCATCTAATTATCCTAATAGGAAAAATATGAAGAATATCAACCACTAAAGCATTATTCCACCATGAGTTCTTCACAACAGCACATAGCATGTTTACAGCTTATTTGTTACACTACTTGATTCTCAAGGATAGTTCAGTTGACTTTGTTTTCTATTTGGAAAAGAAAAAAAGAAAAGAGTGGGAGAGATGGTATTCGAACACTTCTACTAACTCCAACCCACAAATGTCGTAAGGGAGAACTTTGTTAAGTTTAAGACAACGGTAAGGTAAATAACTAACACAAAGTAAGACATACATCACTAGCTACAGCTGAAATTTCCTCTTGTTTTCCAGCATCAGCCACTTGAGGAGAATCAACTACGCTAGCTCCTTCAGGCTCAACCTTGGATTTTAACGGATCAGCAGCTTGAGCCTTCTCACAATAAGAGAAACTTTATATACAATAACATGAAAAAACTAAAGACGGCATCATTTTTCCATCAGTTCATTATAACTTGCCTGGCAAAAAGCAGTAATTAGCTCTGGTCTTAGAATACAAAATCGAGATCCTGGCCCAGTATAGTTCGCATCACGGGGAGTTACTCTCATTAAGTCTAGAAGATAATGCCTAAAAAAACAGATGGAAGAAAACTAAATCAGAAATAAGAAAGTTTAAAAGATTTTATTGTCTCAAACAAGACAATTGCTGAACATATATTCAAGTAGCTGACAATAGGCTTTTTGTGCCCTTTTGTATTCTTTCATTTTATCTCCAAGTCAAAGAAATCACCTGTCATCACTACCTACAATTCCCTTGCATTCCACTGGTGCAGCTAACTTGAAAACATTCCCAGATCCATCAAGGACTGAGTGTTCCTTTAAATGCAGACGTTTGGCAGCTTCTGTCACCTAGGCATAACCATTCCTTGGCACTTTTAGTAAGGTGATATAATTAAACAAAAAGAAACCTAGAAGATCAACGAATATTAAAACAAAGAAATAATTCCAATAAAAGTAATATCCCTAAAAAAATAACTACGTATAGTTTAGTGAATGAGTGAGATCTTTCCTGAAGTACACAATAAAAGATAATGTAACTTTTAACGAAGAATCATAATTGAAATGATTCAAGTAAAAACCAAACCACGTCTGCTTCCTCACCTTGGCATGGAAGTCTTCATTCCAGTTGATTTTCTTACCGTTGTCAACAGAACCGTACAGAAGAGAATCAGATTTGTCCCCTTGAAGAATTCCAGGAAGAACACTCTGAAACAAGCAAGGCATAAAAAACCAGAGAACTGTTAGGATATTGTAAAAAAATGCAAAAAGAAACAGAGACAGTGACACCATTGTCCCTAAACTCAATTAACCACTTATGTAATAGGCATGCTTAGCTAAAAGCCTCCAATCCATTTCATTTGTGCAAGGAGAAATTTTCAGAAGTTAGAGAAAGATGCATACGTTAGGAAGAGAAGATAAGCTAGAGGAAAATAAAAGTTAGAGAGATTAGAGAGAGAAATATATGTAAGAGAAAGATAAGCTAGAGAGGGAAAGAAAAGTTAAAGAGAGAGCAAAACTTTAAATAGAGTGACTTCTTTCTTTTTTTTTTTTTTTTTTTTTTGATAAGGAACCGAACTTTCATTGAGAAAAAAATGAAAGAATACACGGGCATACAAAAAAGAAGCCCACAAAAAAAAGGGGGAGCCAGCTAAAAGAAGGGACTCCAGTCAAGCAAAATAAGACTTAAAGAATAATTACAAAACCGCCTCGACACCGAAGCCCAAAGAGAAACATAGAATCTAACAAGGGACCACACATCAATAGACGAACTCTCTCTCCCCCGAAAGATTCTATTATTTCTCTCCCGCCACAGGTACCACAAAATAGCACACACCCCGGCCTGCCACAAAAATAACCCTTTCTCACGAAAAGGCGAACTGAGGAGAAGCTCCATGAATCTCGCTCTACTCTCCTGTTGACCAACAAAGCTAAAGTTGAACTGCCGAAAGAAACAGTTCCACACATCCTGGGCAAAGTCACAAGTCCAGAGCATATGATCGATGTCCTCAGCTGCCCGCCTGCACAGAATACAACAAAATGGCCCCACCAAGGGGGATCCCCTTGCCAACAAACGATCCAGGGTGTTAACCCTTCCGTGCCAAACCTGCCACGCAAAGAACTTGACCTTCTTTGGAATCTTGACTTTCCACAGAGAGGATAACACAGAACCACTCGAGACACCAGGCCTGACTAAACAATGAAAGAACGAACTGCACGAGAAGCCCTTGGAAGGCGAAGGTCTCCAAAGGCGGATGTCCCTCCTATGAGGAGAGAACCGAAACTGACTAATCAGGGATAACAAAGAAGTAGCTTCGGTTGTTTCCCTATTGGTCAACGCCCGACAGAAACCAAGGGAGATAGAAGAAACGGCTTCGGGAGAAAAGGATGAAAAAGAAAGGATCGAAGCCACCGTATGGTTCTTCGCAGATGACAAGTGATATAAACGAGGAAACAAGGTGCAAAAGGGACTATCCCCCACCCACTGATCCTCCCAAAAGTAAGTGTCCCTCCCATCCCCCACAACACTGAGAACAAACTGAGAAAGAAAAGGAAGCTCCGAGGCAATTTCTTTAAATAGAGTGACTTTAAGAGAGAGAGAAATTTTAAATAGAGAAAAACTTGAGAGAGGGAGAGATCTTCTCGAGGATAGAGAGGGAGAAGGCTTCCTGTGAGATATATATAATACCGAGAAGAAAAGATGAGATTTTAAAAAACAGAAAATTATTTTGAAAAGCTTACTTTTTTTGGGTTTTAAAATTTAATTACAAATGTAAAAATGTTATTAAAATTTAAAAGTTGAAACATAATTGGCTATCAATGAAAAACCAAAAATAGAAATCAAAATAGTTACCAAACGACACCTTTATTTGACCCCCCCAGGTTATCTTAACAAATAATTAGAACTCTCCCAGCACACCCTACATCAGAACGGGAACAAAGGAACACACGTTATCATCCTTCATTCTCATTCACAAGGAATTCAATTCAGACTTTGATCCCCATCCTAAACATATAAATAGTAATCCTCTCCAATCTAGTCCTTTTAAAAAAAATAATAAATAAATAATAAAAAAGAATCATAGTATTTCAAGGAGATTGGTAAACCCTTGCAAATGGGAGCAGAGGCTAATGAAGCAGAAATTAACATTAGTAAATAAATAAGTGTACCTGAGCTACCACCCTATGGCCCCTGTAATCAATGATTGCCATAGCAAGATTGTAAAGCCCAGGGACATCTGCTTCCTGATATGCTTTGGTGCCTTTCAAATCGTTATTTGCAGAAGCATATGTAGCTTGCTCACTCTCAGTCAACTGCGTCTCAGTTGAACCATCAGGAGACGATTCAGTTATACCATTAACTTCCAAAGGACCAGATGAATTACATCTTTCACCATTAGAAAGTTCAATGTCACCATGCAATGAACTATCAATAGCCCTCCCCGAAGCACAATGTAAAGAGCTTGTGCCCTGGACTTTCGAATTACCATCAGATGCAGATTTCTTGGATATGTGTTCAAGGTCCGCATCCACAGCAAAACTGAAGAAAATATTATTGTGTACATACCTAAAATTCAATGAAGGTATAGCCCAATATCAATTCAACGATTCATGAATAGGATAACAAACCAAATGATTGGATTTAAATTCAACATCCAGATTAACTAATTATGACATATGCACGCAATACCTGTATATGCAATATATTTATTAACTATGTAATGTATACAGAAAAGGATTCAGTAAAGCACGCAATACGAAGCAGTTATTTTGTATGATGATGTGGGAACTAAAGTTCAGCTTCCTGCTCTGGAAGAGCATTTTGAGCATTAAAGGGAGAAGTAACAAATATTGATAATTTGATATCTTTTAATAAAAAAGAAAATAAATATTTGCAAATGTGTCACATCGCATAAGGAAATATCTTCTAACAACTAACATGTGAAAGCATTCTGGATCGGTTGGATTTATTGGGGGTATGCATCTGCTGATGACTCCAATAGCACCACTAATAGCTGCATCAACAAAGTCTGAAGTTACTTTGTAGAGAGCCCTATCACGCAAAATCCTGCATCGTATATTCATTGTTAAGAATAGATCACAAAAACAAATTGTCAAGAGAAAGCAAGAGGTAAAGAGCAGGCCTATTAGCACAGAGGAAATTATACCTTTCCTGCGGAGTTGTATGAGGAAACTCCCGACAAGACTGCAACTCCTCATTCCAATCCCGTTGCATGCCAATCAGCTCACTACCAAAGGAGAGGGTTAGTGCATCCTCTGCCCTGGCTGCATCACGCTTATGATCTACAAAAATAAAACTCAAATAGAATTAACTATATCAAACAAATGAAACAGAGATCGAGAAGCAAAGCAACCTATTTCAAACAGAAATAACACCAAATTGCAGAAAATATTATTTCTTTTTCCACATAATTCTACTATAGAAATTCAAAACTACCTTTATCCTGCTCGCATATCATGTAACCATTACATTTTCAACAAATGAGCTACTTCAACATAATTATAGCATAATGTAACCATGTATATACTGTATAGTATAGGCTAAATATTGATGCTATCTCAAAATTATTGATATTTATTAACCATTAAACCAATTTAACATATCAATTTGATAACTTTTATTTCCACCTAGATAATGATAGGTAAATTTGGGTCTTTTAAGAATGGTATGGAGACCAATAGTTATTCAATATTTCTATAAAGAGTTCATAACTTTTTAATATCACGAGTGTTGGGACGCAAACACACCTCTACTAATCTCATTGGCCAACCAACTTGACTCGATTACATTTGGTTGCCAAGCCATTAACTTCTTTCACACCTTTATTTTCTCCAATGATAACTAGACCAACCATGGTAGTTATAAAGAGTTTATTTAATAATAAATTGATGTAAAGGATAAATTAGAAAAGCTTAATGGGGGAATAAATTAAATCAACCATCAAAGGGCAAGATATAAAAAGGGAATGTTCTTCAAAGAACCAAAGTAGAAGGTTTGAAGGTTTGGTATATATACCAACACATGCAAATTCATAATAGCAGAAGTGATACCCCAATACTTCACAATAGAAGAGAATGACCTGCTATATCACGCTTTAAGATCCTAAAAAACTGGATGGGCTGGATTCAAGGGATGAAGCAACTCACCAGGCACGGGATAGACTCCAAGCCACGAATTTGGGGGCAGCAAAGATTGAACATTCTCAAAAGGATGTGCAGAGGCTCTCTGTTCCAAAACTTCACGGAAAGCTTCAAACAAGAGGAGAAAATGTGAGAGTTTAAATATCAATCAGAATGGAATAGTTTTCATCAATTGGATGGTTCCAGTGAGTAGCGACCAAGTGTTGCTCTACCTTTTTTGAACTTAGAGCTGATCTTTTGCAACAGCCCAACCAGAGTACTAGCTTCATAAGCAGTTTTATATGGCCTTGGGTCAAGAACATTTCCTGTGCTTGAGTTGACATAAAAAATTTTTGCAGTTCCCGTTATACAGAACTTATTACCCTCCAATGAAATCACATCCAAGTATATCAAATCTCCAGTAAGCCTGGAAGTAACATAAGATGTTTTGTTCATGAGCACCCAATGGACCAGCAAAAGCAACAATCTTCATATGAGCATATAAAAAGAGATCGTTTAAGTTTACCTTCTATAGCTTGGAGGAGGATTGAAGGATGAAAACACAATGCTCTCTACGCATCTTACCTCTTTCGAGGATGATGATAGAAAACTGCCAAGCGAACCAGAAACATCTTCCATGAAACCAAGACTGTCAAGCTCTGGGACCTCCATTTTCACAGTATCTGAATCAAAGTAGAATCCAATAGCCTTCTTACAATGAAATCTCCTAAATGATATAACATATTTAAAATGCATAACAAGCCAATAAAGGAAACAAACTCAGGGAGCTGAACATCCAAACCTCCTGTAGTTGCTGCTGCACTTTTTTGAGCCAGTTCATACTGTAATGCAAGAGATGTTGACAGTGAAGCATGAAGAGTGGAAAGGGAAAGCATGTCTCTGGTACGATGAACATGGGCCCTTATCGATCTATCATCATATAATGCTGTGAAAACAAATAACTGAGAAACCAGAAATAGATCGTTTATCACTTAAAATGAAATAGAAATTACCATACCAGGTACCATCTCTAATGAGCAACCACCAATTGTAATATCAGCTACTTCTGAAATTTCATTATAGTCTTCTAGTTGGTGAGTGGAACCATCCTTTGTGTGCAACAATAAGTCATAACATGTGAAATAGCATGTCTCAGGAGCATCAAGAAGGAATTGTCTGATGTCCATAACAGAGTCTCCTGGATTGAGCTGCAAATTGATTAAAAAAAAGTATTATGCATTTCATTTTGCAACAAGTAACCGAGAATGAGATGAATTGAATTTCTGAAGGTACCAAATGGAGGGTTAGACCACTGAATTGACCAATGAATTGCAAGCAAGGAAGAAAATTCATAAAAGGCAATTTGTTGATGTAAAATTTCATAAAGAGGATATATGATTGGACAATTACAATATCAACAAAAATATGATATATGATTTAACCTCCTCTCAAGTTGCATGCAATAATCAGAGACAAAACTATTTAACAATTAATCTTATTATTCACTTCAGTCGGAGCTTAATTTTAGAAGGCCCTCTAGAGAAAATAAAGATTGTAGAATTGTCCTCGCTTCTTAATAAAGAACATGTCTTTCTTTTATCTCTGACTGATGAAACTAGAGTCTTGAAGAGGGAGAGATCTAGTATTCTTCTAGTAAATCCCTATTTAATTACCTATAGTCACCTTGTTGGTCTGTTGCTCTTGCAACCATGTTATTCCGTGGTGGGTTGAATATTCAACTTTGGTAGATGCAAGACTAAGATACTTGTGTCCAACATTTTATTTCTAATTCTATGGTCAGAAAAGCTTAAGATTTTGTAGAATGACGTGGTTCTAGCTATTTGTTAGCCATTTCTATTTGAGATTTTCTTATTCCAAGTATAGAATACCCACAATCTTAGATTTAGTTTGCTTTCCAACTTAAAGATGAAATTTTCTAGCTGAGGATTTTTTTAATTATTTTCTTTTTCTAATTATGTCCACTGAAGATTCTTTATGTCATATCTTGTGGCTTTTGCGGGGAGGGGACATATTATACATGTTTTCTTTTCCTTTTTTGTTGAATGAAATGTTTCTTATCCACGCAACCCCATAGGGGCAACCTCGTTGGCTAAGGCCCACAGTCTCTAAGTAATGCCTACCCAAAGGATGCGTGTTCAAATCTTCGTGCGAGTTTAATAAAGAAATTCTTAATGTCTCAGAGTCTAGGCCATGAGGCGAGCATGGACTTCAAAAGAAATAGAAATGTTTCTTATCCACACACCTTTTATTGGATAGAAAACAATACTTCCATGTTTGCCTCCCTCAGTGTATTGATGGTTGGTTGTTAGGAGCTCCAGACGGTGGTGACTTTAAAGGCAGAGCTAGAGTTTTATGGAGAATTGGTGTCAATTCTAATTTCTTATCCACACACCTTTTATTGGATAGAAAACAATACTTCCATGTTTGCCTCCCTTAGCGTATTGATGGTTGGTTGTTAGCAGCTCTAGACGGTGGTGACTTTTTAAAGGCAGAGCTAGAGTTTTATGGAGAATTGGTGTCAATTCTAAGTTCTTATCCACACACCTTTTATTGGATAGAAAACAATACTTCCATGTTTGCCTCCCTCAGCGTATTGATGGTTGGTTGTTAGCAGCTCTAGACGGTGGTGACTTTAAAGGCAGAGCTAGAGTTTTATGGAGAATTGGTGTCAATTCTAAGTTGTGGTGTTGTTGGAAAGTAAGAAATCAAAGGACTTATGAAGAGAAGTTTGAGCAGTTCAATAGTTTTTGCTTCAGTGTTCAGCTCTTTGCCTCTCTATAGAAATAGCAAATTCTTTTGTAATTTTCCTCTTTCTTTGATTCTTCAAGATTGGAAAGCTCATTTGTGATTAGTTGTTTTGGTAGGGGTTCCCTCTTCCCCTGCCCATGGGGGGGGTAGGGCTCGAGAGAACTCTTTTTCTATATTTGGGTAGCAGCGCATGGTCCTCTACACCATGGCGCCTCATAGTGCTTAAAGCAGTTCTATTTTATGAAAACATTAATATTTCAACAAATAAAAAAAATAGATATTCTAAAGAAATGTCACAAGTATAACGTATATTTTTCATTAGTTGCAAGCAATAATTAGGACAGCTTTGGAATCGATTACTTGCTTAGCAATAATATGAAGAATATTGACAACCTATATTAACATGTTGTCATGTTCAAATTGACTTACTTGTAATTCAAGCTTTTCGCCACTTTGTGTTTTGACACATATGGGATAAAGATGGAGTTCACCTGCAAATCAATTGGTGGGGCAAAAAAGAATGAGATGCAACATCAAAGTTAGTGACCAAGTCCAATATTGCAATCAAATTTGAAAGGATGTCATCACTTCAAAAAGTATTCTGGTTGAGTCAAATATAACTATGCAAGCACCATATTACCAAACATATGAACTAGTGACCAAAAGCTTAACTCTAAAGGACATATGATTAAAAAAAATGAGAAAAAATAGAACTTTTCATGGGTTCTTGTTATTTTCTGCATAAGAACTATAGTTTGGAAACCAGACAATGAAAGATATTTTCCTCCATGATATTGAAATCCAAAAAGAACCACATTAAGTAGATTGGGGCCTAGCGGTGAAGCATGCTTCTATACCTTCCTTGTTCTATGACAAAAAACCTCTTTGTTAAAATCAAGCTCCAATGTTTTTAAAGAACAGCTTCAAATATATATATCACATTGGAAAGAAATAAACTTCTCAAACATGCTTTGTGCTCCATTTCAACTTATTTACATTTCATATGTTTAAAAAAAAATCAGTAACTAAAGTCTCAATTAATGTCAAATTCCACGTTCAAGCATCTCAAGAGTTCTCCATGATATAGCACTAATTGGACTAATCATGAAAACATACCTTGCTTTGGTTGACTATCTGGAGTAGCTGTTTCAGATTCTTTGATGTCTGCCTTAATATCTGATGATTCCTCGACCGATTCAACTGGCTCTGCTTTTGACTCCAAAGCACCATTAACATCTTTTGAAGCATCAGAAGAGACTACTGCCTCAGAAGAATTTGTATTATGGTGCACCCCTTTCCTATTCCTCCCTTTACTTGATTTTCCCGCCATTTATACTTCCTAGCATTCCAGAAATACTAATACATCATAAAAAGCGGAAGACAGCCTAGAAGTTAAAAAACTATAAACTGCTAAGCTTATGGAATATAATTACTCAAACAGCACATCAAGTTGCCATGTGAAAGAAAATATGACTGCGTCAAAATAAACAATAGAATCAAGGTGCATGTCTGCTCCTTCGAAATTTTAATACTTCAATCAGAATTGGAGAATCAATTACTCCATCTCTAGTCTTCCAAAAAAAAAAAAAAACTACCCTATTCCAGCCTTCAGTCGATTATGCTTTTATAAGAAACAACAGTATTGACAAATAATAAAAATTTATAAATGGAAAGAGAAGTAGGGGTCAATTCCTACCACAGGCTAGTAAAATGACACTAATTTTATTTAAACAAGAAGCTCTCTGATGAACCGAAGAAAGGTGAAGTGGTATAAAACTTTTTTTATATCCATGAGTGTCTGAGCCAACTTATGCGCCTCTCAACTATTCTCATAGGACAACTATATTAGAAACCAAAGAAACAATTCCCATCAAATAAGTATTATGGTCTCAGAATTCATTTAGCCGCTTGCCCGCTTCTATCTCAGCATTGTTTTTTTTTTAATCGAAAAAACCAAGCTTTCATTGAAAAAAGAAAGAAAGAAAGAATATAAAAGAGCGACCAACAACATTATCCAGCTTTCAAAAAAAGATAGCAACAGCATATCGCCAATTAATTTGGCTTTGTTTTCCACTCTTTATATTTGTTAATGCATAAAATTAGAACAGTTAACATTTCCGCTTGGAACAGATACATACGACGTATCATTCATCCTGAAATTACTATCTGAAACTCACTTTTGAAGACAGTTAATAACCCTTTCCCTTCCCCCAATAAAGCTTTAGAGAAATGCAACTGCTTAGCTTCATTTACTGATATAACATTAATTAAGACCCAAAGAGGAAACTCAGCAACTAAAACACATAGCAGATAGCAGGTGGAAAACACCATAAACAACGACTGAGTACAACAAAAAGGCAACAACCCATTGAGCAGCAACAGAAATGAAATCGTATCAACATAAGCAAGACAAAATAACAAAAACCCAGCTAGAAGACAATCGAATAAACAGAAGAAGGAGACAGAAAAACAATGAAATAAAGCATTTCAAGTTCTCATTTCCACTCGTCAAAATTGAGCAGACCAGCTGAAATATCTAGAAATTTACCGAAGCTTGAAAGCTGCGCTCGAAGTTAGAATCCGAAGGGGACGATGGTAGAAGGAGAGAGAGATAGAGACGTTTAGAGAGAGAAAGTCCGGCGAGTGTGAGGTTTAAGGGAGGGGCGGGTGAGTAATTAGAGGAAGTAGCTGAGACGAGAGGCGGCGAAATTTCGCCCTTTCTCAAAAGGAAAACGAACCTTCTGTGATTATTCGCCGACCCAATTCGTTAGAGGCTGTTTGGGCCTTCCTTAGGTTTGGTTGTTCTTATACTTATACCCACCTTTTACACAAGCTATTTCTTTTCTTTTTTTTCTTTTTTTTTTTTTTGGCAAAAATCATTTTATACTCCTTTAGGTTTATCAATAAAGACTAATAATTATATTAATTAAAACTCTAAACTTTTATAAGTGTATTAATTTACACCCTACGTCAAATTCCGTTTGAAAAACATTAGTTCACACATGTTGAAACTTATAATTCTATCAATGAAACCCCTAAATCGTCACAAGAGAATCAATTTATACTCTCAATTTGAAAATCGTTCATACATCAATTCATACACGTATAGATTTATTCAAAAATCTAGACCATTAATTTAATCGTCTATTATTTGAAATGGAATGTCTAAATTGATTCACTTATGAAAGTTTATGAGTTTAATTGATATAATTATAAGTTTGCACTTGTAAACTAATGTTTTTCAAATATAATCTAATTGAGGGTGTAGATTGATGAAATTAAAATTTTTAATTGATACAATTATTAGTTTGAGGTTTTTGTTGATGCAATATCAAAGTTTAGGGGTATAGATTAATTTTTGTCATTTTTTAGTTCAATAGTTGTCAAAGAATCCAACCATTTTTTTGATCGTAATGGGTGTCGTATCCATTGAGTTATGCTTGCTCAAAGGGAAAGATATCTCCAATTCTAATATATAAATAATACCAATATATCAAAGATTATCAAAAATATATATTTATAAATAAATAAAAATAAAGTACCTCTTCATTTTATTTCATCGGAAAAGTCATTTTCTTTTTATTTTCATGGCCTGCTCTGGAAACACAAAGGGGGCGTTTGGTTCGCATGTTTGGGTGGTTTGTTAAGTCTGGGATTATTAAGCCTGGGATTGTTAAGTCTGGGTTTGTTAAGTCTGTGTTTGGATGGTACATAAAATAGGTTTGTTAAGTCTGGGTTTGTTAAACCAGTGTTTGGATGGTGACAAGTCTGGGTTTGTTAAGTCTGTGTTTGAATTCTAATTTGTTAAACCTAAGTTTATTAAAAATGTATTTGATTGGTAAATTTAAAATTTGTAATAAATAATATAAATTATTTAATTAAAGTAATAAAAACTATATATTAAATTATATTTAAAATGTAACTTTATTATGAAATTAGAGAGTGTTATTTTAATAATAAATAAAATATTTTTAATACATTTGTCAACTCAATTTTATTCCAATAATTATTTTATAGAATAAATATTTAATTGTTCATAAAAATATTTTCAGACTATGTACCAAAGCGTGAATGAATATAAACAAATTTTTTTTATGTAAATATATCCAACATAAAATTAACTATAAAGAAAATGTTATCAATTGTTTATTTAATGATTTATAACTTGTTGTACTAACAAAAGTTATTTACTACTTAATATCAAAATTACTATTGAACTTAACTTTCTATATTTAACTAATACATAAGGTTATAAAGTTAAAATATTTTAAATAATATTATTTTAAAAGCTATTAACTTCAAGACACACTAACCAAAATAGTTTAATTAATTAATTTTACAAATATTATGTTTTTAGTTGACTATGATAACATGATTTTTACATTTTCATAAGAAAATAAGTTTAGGAAAGTTGTGGATTTAGAAAAATGGATTTTATTTTATGAAATGGAAATTGACGTATTAAATTTAGGTTTATATAACGTGTATGGTTTGGAATTTATAATAAAATAAATTTTATTATAATTTATACGTTAATAAAAATTTTAAAATATAATAATAAGTTTCTTCACGATGAATATCTCGTACACCATATCTTTCTCTTCAAATATGGAAAAACAGAGCACCAATTTCTCCAATCGCTCCAAAAAATTAACAACAATATTGTATGATATGAAGTCATATCGTCGATTGTGAAGGTGAAGAACATCTTAGGGTCAATGGAAATTGAGAAGAGAGAGAACAAATCTTGAGAGGAGAGAGAAAGGAAATTGTGATGAGTGAAAGGAAGAGAAATCATGAGAATGGAAGAGAGATGAGAGAGGAAGAGGGAAGGAAAATTGGGAGAGGAAAAAGTGGGTAACATGGGTAATGTGCATAAGAGAGAGGAGAGAGAAAGAGGGAAGAAAATTTGGGAGAAGAGAAAATGGGCAAAAGATAAGGGGGTTTAACAAAATGAGAAGAGAAAATGGGGGGTTAATTACTTGGGTCTATGGGTTTGTAAAACTGGGAACCAAATATGGGTTAGGGTAATTAAACCTAAACTTCCCCTTGAAACCTGGGAACCAAACACATCCAAAATTATTTATTTGATTTGAAAACATAAAATATTTTTTAAACAAAAAAAAAGTTCGAAATTTCTATGCAAGCTAATTCCTTGGAGTTAATAAATTTGTAGGGCTCACAATTGGAGTTAAAAATATCCTTGAGCCAAACAAGGAGTTGGGACAGCTATTAACTCCTACTCCCCCGCTCTTCAATCCAAACACCACCTTAAGAGGTTGTTTGGATTAATGGAATATAGATGATAATGGATAAGGGATATATTTTCCCTTATTTGGTACAAGATTTGAAAAATAGGACATGGGAATAAGCCATTCTCATGCTTACTTTATACCCACGTATAAGGGTATTTGATATGCTTCCAAAAGTAACAGTTTTCTAAGGGCTCGTTTGATAACGTTTAGTTTTTGAAAAACATAATTTTTTGGTAATTGTTCATATTTCTTGCTTCTCATTTTTTTAAAAACATTTCCAAAACTATGTTTAACTTTTGGAAACAACAAAATCAAGTTTATTGTTTATGTTTTCAGTTTTTTCCATAACATAAATAAAAATATTATTTTCCTTGATGTTGAATAACATAACTTTTTAGCCATTTTTCTTTTTTTATTTTTTTAGCTACCAGCATAATTTTCCTAATAAATATCTAGGAAAATATATAACATAAAAATATATATATATATTTAATTTTAAAAACTTATTTTCATATAAATTTTTTACATATTTAATTTAAAATTGAAGAGAACAATAAACGAGAAATGGAGACTAAAATTGTTTCTGTTTTTTTTTTTTTTTTAACAAAAGGGAAATAATCATAAATAAGAAACATTTATCAAACATATTTCCATTTTTATTTATTAAAATAGTGGAAACAATAAACAAAAATGTTACCAAACGAGTGCTAAATTTTCTTCTATCTTGTCTCGTTTCCTAATATCTAATTATCTTTTTTAACATCTTGTTTATATTTGATATATTAATTTAATTTGATTTGATTTGATTTAAAATCTTAAATGTTTAAATTAAATAAATAAACAAACCGACTATATAAAATTTAAGTGATAATAATATATTAAATCAAGATAATTAATAATTCAATTCAATAGTAATAAAATCAATCATTCTTTTCCCTTGCAAAAAAAAAAAATTGATTAATTGAAATATATATTTAATTAATTTTTATTGATAAGTAATTAAATTAATACAGTTAAATATTTTATTGAAAATATTGATTAGTTAATAATCTATTAATTTAAATTAAATCACTTTAATTTGCTTAACTAATTTACTGTACGGATGTTTTAATGATCATAATTGATTGTTCAATTAAAACTATTCATCCATGGCTTGTAATTAATTAAATTATAACTTTAGTGCATTAATTTATTGAATTATATTTATTTATTAAAATATTAATTCATTAATTATTTTATTATATTATAGTTATATAAAAATTATGTATTGATCTCATCAAACAAACACAAACATCATTTGTTTCTATAAATATTTAATAACATTCTCATGTAGAACCAAATTGATAGCACACAATATATGCTATCTTTAAGCTTCATTTTTTGCTAGTTTTGAGACTTAAAAATATGCTTTTCATGTTCATAATTGTTTATTTTGTAGAATTTGAGCATTTGGAGCAAAACAAATATTTTAGAATAAATATGGTGATAAATGAGCTAATTAAGCAACCAATTTTGGGGACAATTTTTGGAGAAGAAAAATATTCCTAATATAATTAGGTTATGGATTCCTAATTTAATTAGGTTATGGATTCCTAATTTGATTAGATTTTGGATTCTTAATTTAATTAAATAATGAATTCCTAATTAGATTAGAATATGGATTAACCCATTATATATAAATACCCACATTCTCTTCACTTCAAATTATTATTTTTTTTTTTTGAAACTATCAAATTATAAATACCACAACCAACCAAACTACACCGAATTAAAGAGCCCCACCAGCCAAGGGGGGAAAACATAGTCCCAAAAAAAACCCGACACCATCCTTTCTAAATCCTGATCGGAGAAAGAAAAATGCTTAAAAATAAAGCGGGGGTTCACTGCCTCTCTCGCTAGAAGGTGAGCTTCAGTGTTGCTGGATCGACAGCAATGGTGGAAAGAGACCTCCTTGAGCCGAGCAGCCAATCCATCAACCTCGTCAGCGATTATGCTGATTTTCGAAAGGTCCTCTGCTGATTTGTTCAGCACCTTAACGACTTCCATAGCATCAGAATCAACCACGATCGGCGGAATGGTCTTAGGATCACGTCTGAGCACGTGCTCCAGCCCATCTTTAATCGCCATTACTTCAAGTATCTTGATCGGCCAGTGGTTCCTGATTGCTTTTAATCCCGCACAGATCAGAGATCCGTTTGAGTCACGAACTAGCCATGCAATTCCGCCTCGTCCTTCAGCCTCATTCCAAGATGCGTCAGAATTCATCTTCCACGATCCTTCCGGCGGCGGCATCCAGATGAGGTGACTCGAACGGTTCTCTGTCCTGCCCTGAATCAGGTTTGTCTTACCATCTTCAATGAATTCCAAGAAGAATTTTCCAGACCAGTTTAAAAGTTCATGCTCGTTAGCCTTGTTATTATTTGAGAGAATCAAATTTCTGTAGGACCAGAGACACCACATCAGAATCATGGCCATGTTTAAATTTGCATCTCCTAGGTTTTTTGACATCGATTCCCAATAATCCACAGGCTGCCACCCATACCTACAGAGATAGAAAAGTGGCATTAGAGAAGGGATTTTGTTACCCCAAATAGCCTTAGAAAATTTGCACTCCCACATAATATGAGATGTTGATTCCCTTTCTTTCCTGCAAAACAGACAAGAAGGGTTAATATCCATCCCTTTCAAAATTAAGTTGGTTCGAGTGGGTATTAAGTTTTTTATCAGCCTCCAAACACAGATTTTGATTTTAGGAATGACTTTTCTTTTCCAGAGGCTAATCCAAAGGTCATTTGAAAGATTAGACCCCGAAGGCTTGCAGTCTTTTTCTAAGTGGCCAGCAAGGTGGTAGGCACTCTTCACAGAAAAAATGCCCCTAGAGTCCACACCCCAAATGATTGCATCACTCATATCTCTTTTCCCCGGGAGCATATTTAGGATAGCTTCAGCATCACCATGGTCAAAGACCTCTCTCACTTTTCCTTCATCCCATACCCCGAAGCTGTTTTTCAAAGAGTTGACAAACCGTCCTCTATGATCGTCTTTAACCGTGTCCGGTTTAAAATGACCATCTCGGGCAATCCAAGGATCCTCATCAATAATAACGTGTCTTCCATTCCCCAAGCGCCATCTGTAACCTTTGGAGAAGAGCTCCCTCCCCCACAAGATACTACGCCAAGCAAGAGAAGGATTAGTCCCCAAGGAAGCTTTCAAAAAATCTGTATCTTTGAAGTACCTTCCTTTCAGAACTTTTGACACCAAGCTATTCGGATTTTTTAGAATTCCCCAGCTCTGTTTTGCAAGAAGAGCTTGATTAAAGAGATTTAGGTCTCTGAACCCCAAACCTCCCGCTCTCTTCTTCTCGCACAGCTTGCTCCAGCTCATCCAATGGATTTTCCTGATTCTTTTAGAGGATCCCCACCAGAATCTAGCACACATCCTGTTTATGTCATCACTAATGCCTTTTGGGATGCGGAAACAAGACATGGAATATATAGGTATAGCCTGAGCAATAGCCTTAATAAGCACTTCCTTCCCTCCTGCTGAAAACAAGTTTCCTTTCCAACTTTGCAGCACTTTCCACACCTGATCCTTAATCTTCTTGAAAATTCTACTCTTGTTTTTGCCTGATTGGGAGGGCAAACCAAGATAATCGCCTATAGTATCCGTTACTTTAACCCCCAAGACCCTGCCAATGCACTCCGCCACTTCTCTTTTAACGTTTTTGCTGGTCATCATAGCTGATTTCTCAAAATTAACCGTTTGACCTGAAGCTTTCTCATAGTCCTCAAGCACTCTCTTTATAGTCTCTCCATCCTCTTTAGACGCCCTGAAAAAAATTAGACTGTCATATGCGAAGAAAAGATGGGTTAAAGAGGGACAAAACTTATTAATGCGAAATCCACGAAAGTTAGCGAGTAATTCTTCCCTTTTTAGAAGGGCTGAGAAGCCTTCAGCACACAATAAGAATAAATAAGGTGAAAGCGGGTCCCCCTGTCTAAGGCCCCTAGACGGGGTGAATTCCTCCTGAGGGGAACCATTAATAAGCACTGAAAGACTAGCCGATTCGACACAGCCCATCACCTTGTCAATCCAAACATCATCGAACCCCATCTGTTTCATGATTTTCCTCAGAAAAACCCATTCCACTCTGTCATAGGCCTTGCTCATGTCGAGCTTCATGGCCACGAAGCCTTCTTTACCTTTGGCTTTGTTGTTTAGGGCATGGATACATTCAAACCCAACAATAACATTATCCGTGATTGACCGGCCAGGTACAAAAGCGGCTTGCTGAGAAGAAATAACCGTGTCCAGAACCTTTTTCATTCTATTAGCCAGTGATTTTGCGATGATTTTATACAAAACCGTGCATAAGCTGATCGGACGAAACTCTGCCATTGACTTGGGATTGTTGTTCTTAGGAATAAGAACAATATGAGTTTTGTTTAAAGGCTTTATTTCAGCCCTATCATTAAGGATCTTAAGGCACATCCTACTCGTTGCGTCCCCCATAATGTCCCACCATCGCTGGAAGTACATCGCATGGAGCCCGTCAGGCCCCGGGGCTTTGGAAGGACACATAGACTTCAAGGCTTCTTCAATCTCCCCTCTCGTGAAAGGGTGGTTGAGCGTTCTATTCTGACTTTCGCTAATCTGAGACCTAAAGCACCGGATAACTTTATCGATCTTGTCTGACCCTGGATTAGAAGAGGCAAAGAGCTTCTGGAAGTAAGTCGTGGCTGTTTTACTAATATCCTCCATATTATCCACCCATCGACCTTCTTCATTAAAAATACCATTTATATTGTTTCTTTTCTTTCTTAGGGTGGCTTTTGAGTGGAACCATTTTGTATTTCTATCCCCTTTCTGAAGCCAGTCTTCTCTAGAACGTAACTTCCAATACATTTCTTCTTCGCTCAAAAGCGTTTCCAGCTCGGTCTCAACCTTTTGAAGCTTGTCTTCGTGGTTATCATAGTCCTCGGTGTTTAGCAAAGTCAGCTCCTTTTCCTTCTTTGATATAACACCCCTTATTGTTCCCTTGAGCCTAATCATGTTCCACCTTGCAAGCTCCTTTAAACAGATAGCATTTGTGCTCATGATATCCTGAACCCTATTTCCTGGACTCTCCTCCCAAATTCGCTTTACGGTGGTTTTACACTCCTCGAAGTCGAGCCACCCTTCTTCAAATCTTAGCGGTTTGTTACCAACCTCAATCCCATAAGAGTAAGGTCTAGGAAAAAGTTGGGTGACTATAAATCTGTGATCAGAGCTATGGAAGTTTCCATGCTCAACAACCACCTCATGGTACTTAGCATCCATCTGAGAATTTATGAGAAATCTGTCCAATCTTTCTTTTGTGGCATTTCTGTTACTTTTGCTTTTCCTCCACGTAAAAGGGCTCCCCTTGAAACCAGGGTCGATAAGCTGGCATTTAGATATCATATCCCTGAACTTCTCCATTTGGTTTTGGTCTTTCACGGCTCCCCCACATTTCTCTTTTTCAAACATTATTTCGTTGAAATCTCCCCCGATGATCCAGGGAAGGGAGTTCCCATCCGCCAACCTTTCAATCAACTTCCAAGAATCCACTCTCTTCCCTGGATTTGGGTTTCCATAAAAACCTGTAAATCTCCATATGTTAGTCTTGTCCCTAATCACGACATCAATGTGCCCGGAAGAGAAGGACTGAACTCTGACCTCCTGGTCATTATCCCACAGTAACATCAGACCACCACTGCGCCCTACACACGGCACAACAAAGTTGTTGGAAAAAGCAAGTTTTCTTTTCACGGCTTCTCCCAATTTGTCCTCTCATTTCGTTTCCGCTATAAAGATTAAAAGGGGTTTTCTTGTGCGCACCTCATGGCGCAGTGCTCGGAGCGCTCGAGGATTCCCCAAACCTCGAGCGTTCCAACATAAAATTTTCATGGCGTTCGGCGGGGCTGTTCTCCAGCCTCCGCCGATCTCAAAACGAATTGTTCTAAGACTTGACTCTTTTGCCTTTTTGAGGTCTCGTCTATGTCCAATTTCTCCATTCTATGCTTTACCCCTATCTCGTTTCCAGAAGTGCCCGGTGGTTCTTTCTCTGTACTTTGCGCCCGTGCCTTCCTCTTCCATAGTTTTAGCCCGTCCTTCCTTTTTCCTGCTGTTGTTGTGCCCTTGGTTTTTCCATCACTGGTTTCTGTGTGCATTTGTTTATGCTGGTTTTGAGTGATTTTCGTTTCAATGCTTGGCTGGTGGATTGGACTTTTTCCTTTTGGATTCTCTTTTTCCTGCCCATTTTTTTTGTTTCCTGTTGCTGGAGGATTCTCTTTTCGAGCTTCAACCATACCATCTTCCTGTGTTGTTGTATCTGTGTCTTTTCTTTGACCTGTATGTTTACCATCTGCAATTGGTTCATTTTGGCCACTCATCTCCACTGGATTCGTTCCCACGCTCTTTCCTTCATGTGGCCCATTTCTGCTCGCCGTCTGGACCATTTCCACTGTATCTTTATCCACCTCTTGTTGTTCTCGATCATCCTTGTTCCTTTCTTTTCCTCCTCCGCTCCGTCCTCGTCCTCTTCCTCTATTGCTTGGGTTTCTACCTCCCTCGGTCCAAAATCTGCCTGTTCCGCGGCTGGACATTGTTTCCCTTAGCCATGTCCCATATTTGAATTTTTGTTCGTCATCTTCTCCCTTTTGTTCACAGTCTTTAACTCCATGACCAATTTTTCCACATTGGAAACAAAAATCTGGCAGTTTTTCATAGGTTAGAGGGATTTTCGTACCTTCAGCCATCGTTCCAACCTTTAGCTTAGTGTATCTGCGGAGGGGCTTACAGATATCAATTTTAACTTTAACCCTTAACGACTTTCCCCAGCATATTCCTTCGTTGTTAGCATCTACTCTTTCAAATTCCCCAACTGAGTTTCCTAATGCTATCGCCATTCTCCTGGAAAAACACGCAGCAGTAATACCGTGAAAATGGACCCAAAACGAAGCATACCTGAAGCCGAGATTCGAAAAATTTGTGTGTCCTGTTAGATCCTAAAAAAGCAGCAACCCTTTGTCGAAGATCCATGGACCACCATTGGTTATACGGTTTTTGTCCCTTAAGTTTCTGAAGTGGCAGACAAATAGATTACGATCCACTCCTTCGATCTCTACTTTGTCTTCTAGCCCCCATATTCTGGGCATTATTGTTTTGAAAACCTCGTTGATGATTTGTTTTTCTGTTAGGACCTTGCAGACGATGGAGTTTCGGAGATTTCTGTCTACCTCTTCCAGCTCATCATCCTCAATACCCACTGTTATCACGTCGTTGTCTTCTCCTAATGACAGATTCTCCAGCTGTTTACTGAACTGAGCCTCTTCCATAGACACAGCCCTCCAGACTTCCACGGGAACAAGCCCTCCAAGATCACTCACGGGATCCCTTAAACGCAACCTTCACAGGTTGCCCCTTTGCCCATGGCTTTCTAGCCGTTAGAGAGAAAACCAGAGCTCTCCTTTTACCCCCCTTCACTTCTCTTCACTTCAAATTATTCAACTTTGGAGAACACAACTCTAAATTTCCACATACAAGAGTGAGAAGAGACCTAAGGGAAATATTCAAGGCCAAGTTGTGGAGATCATACAGAGACGGAAAATCGACATATCAGTATAGTTTTTCTCTTCTTTCTTTTTATTTAGTATTTAAATGTTGTTTAAGAGTTTAGATTTTGTGATAGTGATCATGAGTGGCTAAACTATTTTCTTATTCTAGATATTGATGTAGCCATTAGACCTTATGTTTTAATTATTTAAATTTCATGATTGATTGTCATTAATTTCATTCATGCTTTTATATTCTTAATGCTTTTAATCTTTTGATCACGAATTAAATGTTATGTTGGTCTAAATTCACGCTTGAGAAAGGTAATTTAGATTAGATCCTAATTGCATGACTAAAGGTAGTTCCAACTTAACCATCATGGGTTGGTCTAGTGGTCAAAGGGCCTTGGAGAACTAAGAGGGAATGGGTTCAATCCATGGTGGCCACCTACCTAGGATTAAATATCCTACGTGTTTCCTTGTCAACCAAATGTAGTAGGGTCAGGCAGTTGTCCGGTGAGATTAGTCGAGGTGCACGTAAGTTGGCCCGGACACTCATCGATATCAAAAAAAAAAAGAAAAAAAAGGTAGTTCCAACTTGATAATGATTAGAGTTCCTTTCGAAGTTGTTAATGAAGGAACTTAATGCTATGCATAACGTTAAAAATCATCAGAGATGTAGGTTTTACCTTATTGCATAAGAATACTTATGAAATATTTGTTTGATCAATTTTCGATGTTTAAGTAATTTATTTATTTTAGTCTAAGAGGTGAAATCAACTCTCTAGGATATTCTATTGTTTCAATTTTTATTATAATTGTTTTATTTAAATATTGCATCCATCATTCAATTCTATTCTCTAAATAAAGTTGGGCGATAATATTCATAGTACTTAAGTGAATTAGAAAACCAATCCTGAGGACGATACTCGAACACTTTTTCACTATATTAAAACTTGACTCGTACACTTGCGGTATTGCGCAAAAATTACACAACACAAATACAATTATCTATATCCACAAAATATTCAATTTTTTTTTAAAATAATCCTACATGACCATCTTCCCAAAATGAATTGTTGCGGCAACATTAAATGCTACTGCAGCAGTGATGGTCACACATCCTATAATTTTTTTTTAAACAAATGTCAGTTGGTTCGATCAATTTGCTCACTTTAAGAGCTCGCTGATCGATTGACGAGTCGTCGCTTCTGCATCCGACCAAAAAATGATATAAATAATTTGATCGATATCGATCGGTCGAATTGATTTTTCGACCTCTTTTACTCACTCCTACCTAAGTGTCTATTTGGCGGGCTTTTGAAATAAGTATACTTTTATAATTATAAATATTAGAGGCTAAAACCAACTTAAATGCACGTGGCTAATTTTACAATACAACGTAACCATCTTTGCATATACTAACACTACTATATGGTAAAAAGTTTATACAATACTTACTATTTTAGATAGAATACCACTATAAGATTCAAAATTTCTCCTTAGATGTTGGACCAACCCCAGTTTATTAAACATCCCACATGAGTTTAGGTCATCATTTAAGGCATATCTACTTTTTTCTAAAACGTGGTTGGTTTAAATCCTCTCATCCCACCATGTGTTTTAATATTCTAAACGAACCCTAAATGATTAAAGTGCTTTTATTTATAAATACTTTCTAACTTAAATTGTTAAAAGTATTTAACCATTCAAACAATCTGACCAAATTAAGAAAAAGAAAGAAAAATCTCTTAAACCAACCCACAATTAAAAGAAAGCAAGTATAGAGATCAATTAGTAAGATAATTCCAATTTTTACAAAAGCCCAATAAGGATAATTTTAATTTTTTTAGCCAACCTCAACATACCTCAATTGGTTAAAATATATACTCTCAACCAAGATGTTAGAAATTCGAATTTCTCAACCCATATGCTATTGAACTAAAAAAAATATATTTTTTTACAACTATAAATGTAGAATCAATGTTTTCTTAATCAATTAAATTATACTTAGATTGTTGTGTATTTTCATTGTCTTAGACATCAACGAACAAAAAATGAGTTCGTCTTCTTATTTATATGTAAGTAACAAATTTGTAGTTTGCATTTGTAATAAACAAACATGCGTGTTCAACACGAGTTTGATTTCTTAACTCTAAATTAGATGAGTTTAACTTTTGAGTCAATTATCCAACTAGAGATGACAAGTAACAAGTGGTTGATAAATAGAAATTTTGGGAAATGGGGAGAAAGATAGAAAGGGACATAATAGATTGCACGATAGAAACAAAGTGATAAAGGAGAAGAATATGAAGAATCGACTTTGATATTTTACAAAATAATCTAAAAGGTTGCATAATTATTGTAAAAACTACTACAAAATTAATTGAAAAAAAAAAGACAATAAATTAGATGTATTTGTTATTATAGCTAGAGAAAAGTTAGATGAGTAAATTAATTTAGTGATTTTTTTAAATCTCATGATAAAAATATTGGATTCATTATTATTATTTTTAAAAAAGGTTAACTTATATATCTTTACCCAACCAAAATATGAATAATTTTATACTTATCGAATTATAATAAATATTTGACATAAGGTAATAAGGTAGGCGGCAAGTGAATATGGTGTGTGTTCCAATATAATAAAGTAGTGAAGCATTGTGAAAGAGGCAATCATTGGTGTGAAAATTTATTTTAAGATGAATTGGATGACAATTCATATATAGTGCATTGAATAAAATGTTAAAATAAAAATAGTTAAAGGCTTTTAAGAAATAAAATAACCACAATCAATGGCCCATTTGAGGCATAGAGTTTGGTTATAATAGTCTAGTGTTATTATAATATGTGGGGTTATAATAGTCTGTGGAGTTAAATAGTATGTGTTTGGGGTACAAAGTATTTTAGTTTTGGTTCAAGAAGTCTGTGTTTGAGATGCATAGTATTTTAGTATGGGTTTAGGAAATCTATGTTTTGGGGTGCAAATTTGTTTAACATGGAGTTCTGAAGTCTGTGTTTAGGCTGACTGTTTTTTTTTCTATTTTTTTTTCTGTATTATACCAGTAGTGTTGTATTAAATATCATTTTTTTAAAATTTAAATAAAAAAGATTTGTTCCACCAATTCTAAAAAAATATGTTAGAGGCCATATAAATTTCCTTTTTACTATGTAATTAAAAGAAAACATACAATATTTTTTATGATAGATCCAAATTGGTCATTAAATTTGTTGTATCAAACTTCATTTTGTTGCTCTAATTCAAAAGGAACACCAATTTTGTTGAATCCAAAATTCATTTATGTTTTAATTCAGAAAAAAAATAACACCAGTGTTTTCAAACCCAATGTATAACACTAATCCAACAAAGATCTAACTTTGAAAATATTTTGATTTTGGCCATTCCTTTTACTATAGTTGAAAAAACATCTTCTTTTTTTATTAAAAAAAATATATAGTATTATTTCTTTAAAAATTATATTGTTTTTTTTTATAATTATATTGTTCAAACATGACAATAACCATTGGTTTTTTTTTTTTTTTTTTGCTTGAATTCCAAAAAACAAATTGGTCATTTTTCAAAATCCTTTTTTTTTCAAGACATTACCTTTGTTTTATTTTGATTCAAACATTCATTTTACTTTACAACTGTTTCATTCTTGTTTTTTCTTATTAGATTGATTAAAGAAACAACATGGTAAATTTTTTAAAAACTCTTTTTTTTTTTATTCACAAAGACATCTACCTAAAAAAGTATATTGATGCTTCTATTTTATGTTGAGTGTTGGAATTTATGTCCTAAAGCCTTGTAATTAATAATTTATTTAATAATTAATAATAATTTTGATTATTTTATTTGCAATATAATATTATTCATTATATGAAAAATCCAAGGTTATTAGTGTAATCTTGAATAGTATGTGGTTGACATACAGGAGGATCATGTTCAAGAAATAACATAAAGGATCATAATATATGGATAAGGTTGGTTGCTTTATCCTGGTAACACCATTGATACGATCCATTTTGTAATAGTTACAAATGATTTGATCCAAATCGTTCATGTGGAGACATGTGAGTGGGGGTATCTTATACAATGAGTTTGTACAAGACTGGACCATGAAATATTTAATATCTTTTTATAAATCTGTTAATTGAGAAGATTAATATTTCATCAAGATGATCATATGCTACTTGATCTTAATCCTGACTGAGTTATGAACTTCTACATGTGAGGGCTTGTCCTTTGATTTGCATGGGTGAGAGTGATTTTTGTAGCCAATTCAATAAGCCTACCATTTTGGGGACTTGACCAAATAGGGAGCTGGGAACATAATATCATAAGATGGAATTCACTCCTTCCCATATAGGGTAAGTATAAGTAGTTCCCTTAAGTGCTGATTTCGGGACTTGAACAATGGGGTCCCACCCTCTCACTGGCATGAGAGGGACTTGGTTTATGGTTGGATCATAAACATATTGTTCATTAGAGGATCAGTGGTACTTCAGGTGCAATATGTAATTATAGGAGTAAAACGAACTTTTGACTCAGCTGTAATTACGAAAAACTTGTGAATGATCGACTTGCATGTAATGCATAAGAGTGCAATTCTAGGTCTATAGTAGAGTAAACCTAGAGTTAATGAATGAAAATTAATTAATTACAAAGTTTAATTAATTAATTTTGTATCATTGAAGCTTATAATCTGTAGGTCCATAAGATTCCCTTGCTAGCTCATAGTAACACTAAAAGATCAATTTAGTTGAAAGAAAAATTTGAATCAAATTAATATTTAATTTGAAGTGTTCAAATTAATATTTAATATATTAAATATAAAATAGGGAAATATATTTATTGTATTTGATACATTAAATATTAAAATAGTTAATATATATTAGATACATTAAATAAAATATATTTATAAAATTTGAATAAGATTCAAATAAATAAATATCGTAGGAGATTTGAATGAGATTCAAATAAGTATAAGAAATATTGTAATATATTAGATATTAAAATATAATATTTTGATTATGGCAAAGATTTGCCCTTAGTCTTTATAAATCAGACCATTGAGTTGAACCATTAGAGATAACACATATTTCCTCAATAGAAAATTAGAGAATTCTTTCTAAACATATTCCTCTCCAATCCATTGTAGATTTTCTTTTAAGAGGCTCCCACGAGCTTTGGTCTTGTGTTCGAGTCATAGCCAGGAAGACTTTGTAGAGGAGATAAAGACCCGCCAGAAATATCTTCATATTTACTTCAAGTAAGTTTGCTTAACCTTATTTTTTAGTTTAATTTTAAATAAAATCAAAGATGATCCAATACTTCCGTTGCGGAGTGAAACATTCATTCCTTCATTGAGAGTATTACAATTATATTTGATCAATTTTTTTGTTCACTATAATTCAAAAAACAAAGAAGGACTCATTTTCTTCTTAACAAGGACATTTGCATATAATTTTTTCATTGCAAAATCGTTCTAAATTGGGGGATAGGTATGGTTTACATGCAAGTACATGATATTAAATAAATATCACTTCAAATTACATATAAACAAATAATACTGTTGATAGCACTCTTTTATGAGTGTTGTTTAGCTCTAAAAACTAAGCTATTTGCTTAGAAATCGAGTGTTTAAAGTTATATTTCATGTCACGTAGGCAAGTTTAAGTAAAAACAGGCTTTGCATGTGTTTGAAGTCTTGATTTGGTAAAAATAAGTATTTAGGCATAATTAGAGTCATTTTTGTAAAGAAAGTGTTAATTTTTTGTTAGTTTTGTATAGAGGCTGAAAAAGAACCCAAATGCGCCCACATCTCGGCTGCAATTGAAGCAAAGAAGAGTGATCCATGAGATATGTGACCAAGATGCGCCAACATTCGAGAGCAGAAGCCAAAATCCAAGTGTTGTAGAAAAGAGTAACATTTAGGACATTTCGACAACAAAGCAATTTGTGACCACAAATGCACCCGCATCTGGACCCTTTTGGCAGATTCTCCAAGATGTGCGAAATTGACATATTTTATGGAAGATTTTCAATCAAATTTTCTCAAATCAAGGGATGCGATCGACCAAGGTTCTTTACATTGATCTCGGCAGCAAACCCTAGAGTGAATTCTATAAAAGGTGGCTCATATCTCCATTTGAAATAGAGCTCGGAGTCGAAAAATTCTTTTTCATCCTAAAGTTCTATCATTTTCTCTTTAGTTTTAGCCACCACTCCGAGTCTCCCCTAAGTTCTGTTTGTATTTCAATTGGACTCCAACTTCAAAAGAAGGAGGAGTAAGTACTTGTTCTTCTTGAAAAAGAATGAACAAACTTTCTTATTGGTTTTTATTCAAGTTTTGTAAGTTTCAGTCTTTAAGAGTTGTACTTGCTGTTTTATCTTTATTTCCAGCCTTGTTAGTTTATGTTTTCCCTTTTTATTTCAAGTTGTACTTTCTTTTGTTTCAATTCCAATTAGTTCTTTCTTGGTTTTCATACTTCAAAGTGTATTCAAGTTTATTATTTCAATAAGTTGTGTTAGTTCTTCTACTTGTTTTCTTTTCATTTTCTACACTTTGTTTTTCTCTTCGATGAGTAGCTAAACTCCTTAAAGGAGATTCAATCACATGGATACCCTAAAAATGAGATAAGCAACACCATGTGTTTCTTGTGAATTTGCTCAACATTTAGCTAAATTTACTTTTAGTGAGTTTAAGTTTTATTGTTAGCTTAAACTGACAATTTGAGTTAGCATAGTTTGTGAAGATTTCAATACTCAAAAGGTTGGAGTCAACACGCGTTTTCCTAAAAGTAGTATAGGAAAAAAAGTCTAGACATATAACTTTGTTTTTTATACCAAGATATAGGAAAAAAAACCTGTAAAATAGTGAAAGTTGTGTTGTTCATCATCTAAGCGAATTTAGTCATAGACATATGAGTTTTAAATTGCTTAGTCTCCTAAAGGTTTTTGCAAAATGAGTCGAATAGAAGTTGAACTTGATTTATTTTGTGATCGACTGAAACGTGGGGGCTTTAAGAAAAGATTTTTAGTTTAAAAACGAAGCTCCAGTCCAGTGCAACTGCACACTGTCAATGTAAGTAATATAAAATTGGAAGTACTCCAAAGTATTGATCCAACGGGGAACAGTTATAACAAAATTCAAAAGATAGCAAAAATTGTTCTCAAATTGCAATTTTGGTAACCAAGGTTATAAAAATGTGGAGAGGTGTTATTGCTAAAGAAATATATTAAAAAACCAATAAGTATGAAAAATGGATTCAAGTTGCTCATGCTCCTTTGGAAGTAAATGCAACTAAAATGCAATTGCAATCGTAGCTAACACAAGAAAACTAAGTAAACCGAATTCGACTCCTATTCGATTTTGCTTCAAAATCTTTAGGAGGCTAAGTGATTAAACCCATATTTCTATGACTAATCTAACTTAGATAATTTCGTGCACAATTCTAGTGGTTTTGGAGTTTCGCCCTATGTCTATGGTCGATATTCATGTTCATGACTTATTTCTAAGTCTTTTCCTCAATTGCTTTTGTGACATTCACTTCCCTTAACCATCTCAGTATTAAGTTCAAGCTTGACAAGCAACACTAGGTGACTAGCTGGGTCTACCCAACATTAAACTCAACAAAAACAAATAAAGTTCAAGCATTAGCTAGATTATATGTGCTTTTAAGCTTTAAATCTTTCATCTAGGGCATTCACCAACTTGAACCCCTAAAGGAAATTTAGCTCATTGTTGCAAAAATAAGAAACAAAACATCAACGGAGTGAAGTTTCATAACCGAAAGTAAAAGAAAAATATTAGAAAATTCTAGAATTAAATCAAGAAGAGTTTAAACAAAACTTATAAAAACTTAACTAGAATAAAGACTCAAATAAACTTAACTTGAGAAGGAATGTGAACTCAAAACAAGCTGGAAATTTTATTAAGTTATAAGAACTCAACATCGAATTACAATGAAACTTTAACAATTGTTTTGAATCTCAAAATACCACTGAAATAAGCAAAATACAGCAGCTAAAAACTCCTAAAAATGGAATAAAATAAACTTTAACAAAGCAAAAAAAAAAAATTATAAAAAAAAAAACGGAAGAACACAATTTTTTTTTCACTTCTTACTCAACGACTCAACTCCACTTTTTTCAAAGGGAATTGAGTCTTTACTTCCTTCAACTTTCATTGAGGAATGACTGAGTTTTGAAGTTTAAAGGGGCTGGAAAACAGGAAAAAAAAACAGCAGCATAAAAAAATAAAAATAGCAGCAAAACGTGGATGAAAATGGCTGAAAAATATGATATCTCTCTTGCGGCTTATTCTCCAAGATTTATAGGAGATTCGTGGTAAGGTTTCCTTCTTGAATGATGCACAATCACTGCTAAGGATCCAACTAAAATCGTGGAGACAATATTGCTTGAAATCTCTATATTTGCGGATTTTCCTTATTTTTCAAATCTGCCAAAGCAATTATGTAGCATTCTTCAAATTCATGCACAAAAACATCAAGTAAGTGTAGTTTTCATTTTCTTTTGCTTTCTTTTTTCCACTTACTTAATTTAAGGCTTCCAACAATAATTCAAGTAAAACCAACTTTTTGCTAGCATTTTTATCTAATAATACACATAAAATAAGAAGAATAACTAAGTATAAATGCCAAATAATTCTCATAAATGAGAATTATCAATGTGCTAAGTGTCTTTTAGGGTAAGTTACGAGCAATTTAGTAGCATTCTGTCTAAACCGTACAGAACTCGAAAGAGTTAGTATGTGGGTGCACGAGGCAACATCTCTGAATTAGCCAGACTTAGTTGGGCAATTTGCGAGCACATGGTTGGCGCATTTCCCCATGGTTGAACTAGAATTAAATCCTTTGCTTTCTTATCATTGTGTTTTTCCGTTACTCTTTCATTTGTTTTTACTTTTTATTGCACAAAAATCCCCAAATGCAACTTTATTTTCTTGGTTTACTTTCAATTGCAACTTTGTGAACGATTGTGTTGTGAAATGAAAAATACCTTTGTTAAATTCGTTCCCTTGAGTTCGATACTTGGAATATTTCATATATTACTTGTTTGATAGCGTGCACTTGCACTTTTGCGTTAACAGTTAATCAAATATCAACTCTAAAAAAAAAGTGTCCAATGAATACATACAAATACATAAGTTTTTTTTTTAAATTTATTTATAAAAGTGTTTCACCAATTCTAAAAAAGTAGTCCAATCAATACACAACTAAGAATGTGTCTAATGTGCCATACAAACAAATACATAAGCAAATGTTTGAGCATTAAAATGAAAAAACCTTGAACTAAGGTCGACCAATGTACTAGTTTCGACCATGCTAAGACATACAAAGGAAAATTAGTACTCATACTTAATTTTATTATAATAAAAACTTGTAGAAGAAGAAATGGTGTCACCTTAGCAAAGCCATAAGGATATCATATCCATCAAAATTTGGTTCCATTATGCCAAAATTCAGGTTCTATGGATTCAAATTTCAGTGGATACTGTAACAAAACAATGGATACTATAGCAAAATGGGATTTATGAGCGAGAATTCGAGTTCGATTATACTGAAATTCGAGTTTCATGGATTCAAATTTCAGTGGATACTATTGCAAAACGGTGGGGGTACTATAGCAAACGAAGAGATTCATGAGCAATGATTCGGGTTCGATTATGTCGAAATTCGAGTTCCATGGATTTGAATTTCAGTGGATACTATAGCAAAATGGTGGGTTAAAAAACATTTACCCCCCATTTTCTAAATTGACGCCCCAAACAACGAGTGAACTATTATAGCCCACTCAACTCCATCCAAATTAGGGCCCCAAATGACCCCTTAGTAACCAAAATACAATTTATTTTTTCTTTGAAAAAAAAAGTTAATTTATATCCATAAACTTTGCAAGTTTAATCAATTAAAACCATAAACTAATAATTGTATCAATTAAAATCGTAACTTTAAAAAATGAATCAATTTAGACCTGAATTCTGTTTTAAAATCATTAGTGTATAATTCTCACATGTGTGTAAAACCTTTTTAAATGCATGGATTAAAGCAATATGAGAGAGGAATGTTGGAATCAAGTAGGTAGTAGTGGATGTTATTTAGACGATTTTGAGTTGAGTTTAAATGGAAAAAAGTGAAAATAATTATGAATCACTAACAGAGGGTATAAATTAATTTGCATGTGAAAGTTTAGAGCGTTTAATTGATACAATTATTAGTTTAGGGTTTTTTTTATACAACCTACCAAGTTTTAAGGGGATAATTTTTTTTTGTTATATAAAATTACAAGATTTTGATATTTAACTTTGATGATTGTGTCTATTTTGTTTTATTATTATTATTATTTAATAGTAAAGCAGTAGTAGAAAAGAAAAGATTAAAAAGGGAAACCCATGCAGTCTTTAGTCTCTTTTAAGCCGCTTCTAAATTACTATCTCAAAGGTCGATAATTCAATATCTTACCTCGCAATAGTTGGACTATAAAAAAAATCTACAAAGGCAAGGCACTACCTCAAATTCCTTAAGGGGCTGTTTGGCGCGCTGGTTTGGAATCAGAAACCCTGGGGTTCTGGAACCCTGGGGTTTCTTGGCTGGAATCAGAAACCCTGGGGTTCATGATTACAGTGTTTGGGGTGCAGGATTGGGTTTGGCTGGTTTGCTGAAACATGTGTTTGGGGTGCAGGGTTTGGGTTGGGCTGGGTTTGTTTAGTCTGTTTTTTTTTTATAATTTTTCAAACTGTTTATTATTTGGAAAAAAAAATTACACTGCTTTTTTTTTCCACTCCATTTGCTTAACTTTATAATTTTGTGGTGTGTTACATACCAACTATTTAAATAATTATGTGGAGAAATTGTCACAACTATAGTTCAATTTGAATTACACTATGTGAAGTTTGTATAACTATATGCTATATCATTCACTCTAGTCATGATGACATAAAATTGAAGATTATGCGTAGCAACAAATAATTAATAGGTGCAATGTAAGAATGATGTTGCCAATGGTAAAGTAAAACAAAAAATTAGAACTAATATCTGGTTCTAAAAATATCATAACACATAGTCCGGATGAAATGACAAGAAAGTAGAAGTAGTTGTCCAAACATAAATATAAGTCATAAGAGTGGTAGATGAAAGTGATGAAAAGAGAGTCAGGTTCCAGGTGCTTTCCCCAAAATTTTCACGCAGTAATCATACTTCCAATCTGGGGTGAATGCAAAGAAGGAGTTCAGCATCATATTATCTGAGAGAAGAGTCTTTGCAACAGCCATGCAGTCTTGCCTTGTCATCCCCGGGATCGCCTTTAGTTCTGCATATAGCTCATTCACCCGGGCTCTTTCAATCCTGTCCTTTTCAGACGACCACGATGCAATCCTCCCAATCTGTTCGGCTGTCAAGTGGAAACCATTATTCAGGATGTCTGACATATTGGAGCCCGATGACATACGTCTCCTCCTACTCGGTCTGGATGTTCCAATGTCTCCTATTCGACTCATGGGTGTGGCTGATGTGTCATCATCCATTGATGTGTCGAGTGGAGGTGGGTCGCGAAGGAATGAGTCGTCAAACTCAGGGTTGAAGTCATCATCTAGGTCAGTTGCAGCGTCTGATGCCATATCAGATGGGGTTTGTACGCCTGCCCCCGTTGCTCTATCTTTTCCAAATATGATCGCGAGATCATTAAAACCAAATTTTCCTCCTCTACATTGTGCAAGTTCGAGCCGATTACCTTTTCAAGTGTTTTTTTTTTTAAAAAGTCTTTTAATAAAATTTGTAATGTTTGGCAACCACTCAAAATGACTTTTAAAAAAATGAGTTTGAAAAATAAGTTATTTTAAGTGAAATACTTGAAACCAAATTTTCAAAAAAAAGTTTTTAGGTGTTTAACTTGGAATCCCTCCCAAATTTTCATCATATATAAAAATGACCAAAATACTCTTTTTCCCTATCCTCCCCACCTTCACTTCCACCATGCCCGCCTCGGCCCACCGCCACCCCATCAGGGCGACCACTGCCATTAACCATTCCGACGACCACCATCGGCTACCACTATGGCGACCACACTACCGTCTACCACTCCAGCGACCCCTTCGGCAACCTCTGTGGGCTTCCACTCCAAAAGTGGTCGACAAGCGGTAGTTAGCAAGCGGTCATTATGTTTAAATACAAATTTGAACTTGTTAATTCATATTGTTTAATAATCGTCGTTTATAACAATTTGACATTAGTAGAAGTATTCTGAGTATAGAGCAAGCCAAACAAAACAAAATAAACTTGTGTATAGAAACACTTTTATAAAAATATAATCAAACATATGAGGGTTTTAATTCTAAATGATTTTTATAAAAAGTATTTAAAAAAATACATTTTTAAAAAACACTTAAATTAGAAGATAATCCAAACGACCCTTCTACTAAATTTCTTTCTCATTATATTTTAATAAGATTCAAATCCACTTCTCAAATCAGTCGTATGAAAGATACAGTCCAACTCCACTATCGATGACAAGTGGCAGTTTGGATTGACCATCTTCTCACCTTCTACAATAACCTGTATTTCCAACACCTTAATTTGCCAAGCTCTTGTGATCACCTTAATCTTCCAAATTCATCACCATCAAAATTTCTCTGTCTCAGTCATCTTTATGTGTCCAAAACCACTCAAAAGCAATCCATTGTGCGCTCCAACTTTCCCTAGCTATTACACAAAAACTCTTTTCCAAGTTTAATTTGGGTGACAGAGGACGACGATGAAGTTTCTTTATCGACTTCACACTTCATTCTGAGCTTGTAAGTGCTTTTCACTTAGAAAAAAACTCTTTTCGTCAAAGCTCCAAATAATTTATCCTCCTTATATTTAGAGGGATTGATATAATAATTTTTGCTGCATCGAATCCATTCTTTACTTTCTTTTCACTCCTCTTCCTTGAAGTATCCATTAGATATGGTATGCCACATTTTTGTCTTGCAAGCTTTCACGGGGAAGCCATGGCTCTTTCTCAATACTTATGACTAACCAGTTGCTCACTCGCCAAGGAAAGCCTTTGCAAAACCCCAAAGAATGCTTTTCCAAGCAAAAGGATGAGTTATTATTCTCAATCCGAGCTTGAAAAAAGTTCCCGATTTTGACGTATCTACCCTTGTAAAGGAGACTATATATCTTGATTTCGTAATAATCTCCAACTTTGCTTTGCTAGCATGACTTGAGATTGAATAAGCTTAACTCTTTGAAGCCTAATCTCTCCAATCTTTTCTAGCACATAACCGTGACCAAATTCATCGGTGTATTTTTCTTGTTCATTCGTTCGTTCCCCATCAAAACCTTACACATAGAGAATTTATTTCATTTCACAATTTTAGGAGTCTAAAACAACTCATTGTGTAATTCGGGATTGCTTGTGCGACAACTTTTATCAGGACCTCCTTGACTCCCATTTGTGGATTTTAGTAGGAAAGACCAAGATAATTTCCTAGAGTGGAAGTTTGTGTGTAAATGTATGTGTGACTCATCATGGATGACCTTTTTCATGTCCATGCTTGTGTTCTTGCTCACCATAAACATTGATTTCTCGTAATTTATCACTTAGCCAGAAGTTTACTCATATGAGCGGAGGACTCTCTTTATTGTCGTGCAATCATTCTTTGTTGTGTTAAACAACAATAAGTTGTCGCTTAAAAATATATGGGTTAATACTAGACAAAACTTATTAATTTGTAAACTAAAGAAATTATGTGAGAGATCTTCCCTATTAAAAGTCACTGAGAGAGTCATATTGCACAAAGAATAAACAAATATGGTGAAAAGGGATCTCCTTACACAGATCGCCATGTGGATAAAATTTTTTTGCAGGTGATTTATTAATGAAGATTGAGAAACATACCGACTCCACACACCCCATGACAAAGCTTGATCCATCGAGTAGAGAATCACATCTTTCTCATCACTTTTCTTAGTAGTCCTCCCGTCATACACCTTGCTCATATCTAGTTTCATTACTATGGTACTAAATTTTTTGGTCGTCTAAACTTTATCGCATGGATGCATTTGAACCCAATGATAACAATGTCTGAAATGAGATGTCTTGGAACATAAATAGAATATATAGGCCGAAGAAATAACCAAATCAGAACATGATTGGTGGATAAACACTATTTAATTTGACACAACATGGTAAATAACTGTACAAGGAGGTTGACAACTAGACAAAGTAAAGTATACCACATGGAACATACCTCTTTTTTTTTTTTAAGCAAAGTATCAAAGTTTTTTTATAGACTACGTCATTATATTTTGTTTTTTTTTATGCCATTTGTTTATTTTTTTTGTTCAACAATTACAAGGTGGGAAATTAAACTATCAACTTCTAGGATGATAACTGGTGTCTTATTCATTAATTAAGCTGCTCATATAGACACTAACATCTGGTTATAAAAATAAGTTAAAATGTCAATAATAATTTAATTAGAGAGATAGAATAAACATTTTAAACACAAGTACCATTTTCTTTTAAAAAAAAAAAAATTTAGATAGCAAATAGACAATATGGAATAAATTGTATTTCAACTTTTTAGTTAGGTTAAATGATCAAATTCATTTTTATGGTTGGAACTTAGTTCCAATTTGGTTGTTTTAATTTATTTAGTTTTATGTGTTTAGAAGTTTAAATTTGGTTTTTGTAGTTTTGGTTAAAAAACACATTTTGTCCATAAAACTAATTTTCACCCACAAAAAGAAAAGGAAGAAAAATCTACAATTTCGTTTTATTTTCACTCAACCTCAATATAATCATTAAATAGAAAATACTAACTCATTGTCCCGTTAATAGAAAAATGTGTAACACATATACAATCAATATGGGAACAACTTGTCAAAATAAGCATAGCTCAATGATAATTGACACGTATACTCGACTAAGAGGTCGTAAATTTGAATCCTTCTCACCCTCAAATGTTGAACTAAAAAAAAAGAATAAGAAAAAGGAACAACTTAAAGTGGTGCATTTTATATTTTAATAAATCAAATTGCACTTTAAGCTTGAATACGCATTGCAATAGTTACTTTAAATTGAACTTGCGTAAGTGTTGCACTTTTTATCTTCAACTCTGATAAATGTTGCAACTTTAAAAATTGTTAAATAAAATATTCTTACATGTGTTCAAGAAATATAAAAAAAAGAGGTATATTATTACAAAATGATATAGCTTTAGAGAAATTTGACACTAAAGTCCCATATACTTCGACGGTGTTTACTAAAATGAAGGAATGAGAATGAAAAATTTCATTTCTTATAACGTAGGAAATGAATATTTTGCTAGGACCCATTGGAAATCACTCTCCCTTAAAAGGTAATTCTATTATTCTCAAAAACCCTAGTCAATTCCATTCTTGTTCCTTTTTTTTCAAAACAATTCCATTATCGTTTATTATTTTGTAGACCTTACAACATTTTCATGAATTATTTTACAACTTTAAGTCTTAACTAGACTCACAACTGTATCTATTTGTAGAATTCTATGGATTTTAAAAGTTTTATTTAATAGTAGATATAGTACATTTGCCAAACTTAATTTTGTGTCGGACTTGATTTTTCGTCAAAATTGACATTGCTTTTTGTTAAATATGGAGGAAAGGTCGGCAAAGTTGCAAAAAGCATAAAAATTGCCACATTTTTTTCAAATCTATGATTTAATTTCACAAATTTTTATTTTTAGTACAATTTGACAAAATTCAAAAATTTAGAATAAAAATGGATATACATCCCATTCCAAGTTTGAGGTAAAATTTTAATTTTTTTCCTCTATAAATTTACTATTGATTAAAATATCATTTTAGTCAATGTATTTAAGATTCGTTCAATTTTAGTCCATGTACTTTTAAATGTTCAATTTCAGTCTTGTATTCTCAATAAAACTTAAAATTGGTCCCTACTATTAGTTTGAAGTTAATTTTTTTCTTATCGAAATTGGTTAAATAATAATAAAAAATTTCATGCAAGAAAAGATATAATGTAAACATATTTTTAAAATTTATAGAATAAAGCCTAATGAAGATTACTTTTTTTTAAAAAATAATAAACTAAAATGGAATGAAAGTAAAATAGATATAATGTAAATATATTTCTAAAATTTATTGAATGAAGGTTAATAAAGACTATTTTTTTTTTTAAATAATAAACTAAAATGGAATGAAAGGAAAGCAAAAGGATCGAAATGGTATTTTAATATTTATCCTTTTTTAAATGGTAGTTTCGACAGCTGCGCATTTTGTCTTCCAGAAATAAAATTTCGGAGGCACAATTTGCGCAGCAAAATCTCACTGCACTCTCCCGCCATTGCCAAAAAACCTCAAAATCTCTCAATCATCTGCAACTATTCTACTTTCTTCTTTCTCTGATTCGCTTTTCCATTTATGGACCTGCCTGTGATCGATCTGGCCCCATATCTAACGGCCTCGTCCGAACTCGCCGGCGGCTCTCCGATCGACTTAGTGCCGCAACTCACCGCTCTGTGCGAGGAAGTGAGTCGGACTCTGAAAGAAACCGGCGCGCTCCTGGTCAAGGATCCGAGATGCCCTGCCGAGGACAATGATCGGTTCATTGATATGATGGAAAGGTTCTTTGAGAAGCCAACTGAGTTCAAGCGTCTTCACGCGAGGCCTAATTTGCATTACCAGGTGAAATTATCTTTTGATTTGACTCTGAGATATTGTTTTATTTGATCATTGGGAAAATGTAGGTCGATCGGAATCTAGATTTTGTGTTCTTCTTGGAAAGTGTGATTTCTTGTTTGTGTTTTGACTTCTTTTTCCAAAGCATTTGAGATGAGTTGTATTAATTTTTATGCGGCTTAGAAAATGTTGATTCTTTAAATGGTGTAGAGTACTTCTTTATAGTGTCAGTCTCCTTCAACTTTGTTTTTTTTTTCAAAGTGACAAAAGATCGATTGATGCTTCACCACGCACAATAATTAAATTCACACAGTGAAGAATTGAATAAAAGAAACTTAATACTCAAAAAAGAGAAAAGAGAAGAAAAGAGGAAAATGAAAAAAAGAGTAAAGGTGAACAAGAAAGAAAAGAGAACAACTTCTCGAATATGTCCTTGCTTGACTTCATCAGTTTTGAACTATTGTAGATGTTCAGAGTTAATTAAGTGATGAAAATTAATACTATCAGAAGGAAAATAAGCTTCTTAAATGAAGAAATGGAATTTTAGGTGTCTTGTTCTGAGCTGAAGTATCAATTTTGGTTTTAATTTTAAATTTTCAAATGGAGATACCAGGTTGGGGTAACACCAGAAGGTGTGGAAGTCCCAAAAAGCCTGGTTGATGAAGAAATGCAAGAAAAGATAAGAGCAATGCCCAAGGAATTCCAACCATTACTTCCCAAGGGGCCGGATCCTAAGTGGCGATACATGTGGAGAGTGGGCCCTCGCCCTTCAAACACCCGATTTAAGGTTTTATCATTTCTTTTAGCCTCTCGTTTCTCGTTTGTTGTGTCTTTCCCCTTAGAATTTTTATCCCTTTTGTGCAGGAACTCAATGCTGAGCCGGTTATCCCTGAGGGTTTTCCTGAATGGAAGGATACCATGGATTCTTGGGGTTTCAAAATGATATCAGCCATAGAGGTAAGTAATTGGATGGAGTTTCTCAAATTTACTACACTGCATCTATGCATATCGTTTAAAATCTTCCTTTTTCCCAGGCTGTTGCTGAAATGGCAGCAATTGGGTTTGGCTTGCCCAAGGATGCATTCACTTCTCTGATGAAGCAGGTATTGTCTGTTTTCAGTACGGCACATTCTATCCTTATTCTGCTTTTATCTCTTAGATCTCTTTCCTGCTGCAATTCTCTTATTATTAGACATTAGATAAATGAAAACTGTTCACTGTCAAATCAGGAAACATCAAGAAAGGAACCCTGTTTATATTCTAGAAAGGGAAGGAGTGTTGTTCTGATCAGAAAGAATGATTCTGTAAATATTATATTTCTTATAAAATATGAAAGGAGCATTGTTATTTATATGTGGCTACTACTTATTGTGAATTTCTCCAAATGGAATTAATAAACAGGACGTAGGGGTGTTTATACAGTTTACGGCCATTATTTCCTAGAAATTTCTTTACACGGAGTGTTCGAGGGTTAATGCATCCAGTTCTTTGTTGTTGAAGGCATGTTGGCCTTGGGGGTGCTAAAGATTACTATATCACGTGCAATAGTGAATTTAGAGTACATCCATCATCAGTCTCTGCACGTGAGAATATCTTTATTGTTGAAAGACCTGCTGAACCTGCCCAACCCCCTCCAATATCTGGTCTATCCTATGTTTTCTTTTTCATATTATCTTACTAGGCAAGAGTTAGACGACTTATTTACTTTTAATTCCTTAATGAATTTTTTTTATTTGTTTCATGAGAATTCTTGGCTGGAGACAGTGTGATTATTTTCCTAGATATTTGATTTTGCTGGATATTCTGTTATAAATGCTATCAAACATCATCTTTTTTAATTTCTTTGAGTGTGCCAGAGAAAGGCCTGTCTTCCTTAATATTCATATCCACTGCGGACTTCATTTCATCCTAAAAGCTCTTTTCTTCCTTGAAATCTCAGGGACCTCATCTTCTTGCTCCAACAGGAAGTGACCTTCATCGTTATGGTCAGGAGGGTACTGTCTTTGCTGGGTACCACTATGATCTTAATTTTCTAACAATCCATGGCAGAAGCAGATTCCCTGGTCTATATATTTGGCTTAGAAATGGGCAAAAAGTTGAAGTCAAGGTTCCTATTGGATGTCTTCTCATACAGACTGGAAAGCAGGTAATGGTCATGGTTGAAGATTAGGACCTATAATCAATGTTGTAGTTTACAGGTTTGTGACTGTTGATCTACTATCTATCATCAGTAAGACTATCGCTATAGCAAATGCACAGTTGACTTTCAAAGAAAAAATTTTTAAATCAAAAGATTGCTGATTCTTTCTCAATGGTTAATACCCAATCAGCTTGTGTGTTTAAAACTGGCATTATGCAGCCTCAATAATCATGCTTTTATCACAGAGTTGGGAGGCTTCATTTATTTCGATGAATGATAGGACATTACATGATAAAAAGAGAGTAAATTATGCTCCTTGAGTCGACTGAATTATGATTAATCTTCTGAGATTAGTAAGTTGCACATTACGAATGGTTTCATTGTAGGAACATGCTCAATTTTTCTTTATCATAGGCCTCTAGGTTGTAGAATACAATTTAAGTGATTAACTATTTAGTCATGCTACTTCCAAAAAGGTTAGGGAACCGTTTAGTCATGTTAAATACTGCATGGTTTGAAGATGTGCAATTTTCAGCAATAATATTTACTCTCAACTCCATTTCGCTTGAGCAGATTGAATGGCTGACTGCTGGTGACTGCATAGCTGGCATGCATGAAGTAGTTGTCACAGAAAGGACAAGGGATGCGATTAAGCTTGCATCAGAGCAAAATCGCTGCCTCTGGAGAGTCTCTTCAACTGTAAGTGAATCCGTTTATGTTATCATTGTTTCTATATTGTGAGCAAACTGAACTTAATTTTCATACTTATTCTGGAGGATCTAAGTTTTTGTTTCATTGGATGTAGTTATTTGCCCATATAGCGTCTGATGCTGTCTTGAAGCCTCTTGGCCACTTTGCTGAATCTCCACATGCCAACAAGTATCCATCCATGTTGGCAGGAGAATATGTTGAGAAAGAGCTTGCAGTGATTAATCTAAAAGGAAAAAAAGGAGAACCTTTGTAATCAACTTCTGTATTCTTGTTCTACCACAGATGCCAATAGCCATTGCAGATTGTTCTCCCAAAAGGAATCAAGAGAAAGAAACTTCAGCTAAACATTTTTACAGTTCTCTATTTCAATGGTCTAATTTATCGATCCACCATTCACTCAAGTGTATTTTATCTTTCAACCCCCCTCTCCCTCCAATCATGTTTGAAATCAAGAATGTCTGTTCATTGAAAATGTACGAAAACAGAAAGCCTGTAATGACATTATGGTTGGAATACTCCACTGTTTAATGTGCTTTATATTAACAGCCAAATTGATTCTTGAGCTCTGAAATCACTGACACACGGTGCATATTTAAACTGCACTCAGCTTGGCGAAGAGTTTTAACTCTTCCATTCATTTTGAACTGTCATAAATTTGGCAGATTTGAATATTTTGTAGGATCACAGTGAATGTAAAGATGACCAATATCCTTCCTAACCCCCCTTGCAGGCATAGGGGAGTCACAAGTGATTGATGTTTCATAACAATTTCAGTGCAGATAAATCATTACTTCTGTATGTTGGGGAATAGAGACAAATCAACAGCAGAGGGAGAACTAAACTGGCAATGGACGCATGATCGTGTGTTAGGATGGAGGTGCAAAATGGTACGAATCACAATCTCTTATAAATTTAATGCCACAGTTCATTGTTTTTCTTACTACAAGCGTTGATATTATTGAAGTTGAAGCCTTGGAGGGTTATTTTATTGTGTGAGAAAATGGGGTTTCTAGGCATGAAATGTGTTTCAGTTTGGGTGTTTTTATTGGTGACGACAAGTATAGCTGAACAAAGCAAAGGCGAAACTTGTAGTTTCACTTTCTTTTCTTCCCTTGTTAGGCTGACTCCTTGCAGGCCATCGGTTGCTCCATTCCGCCCCATTCCGCCGACCGTGGCCTGTTGCAATGCTGTCAAATCTCTCGGCCAGCCTTGCTTGTGTGTGCTTGTCAATGGCCCTCCAGTTGCTGGCGTTGATCGCGACTTGGCCATGCTGTTGCCGGAGAAGTGCACTGCCAATTTTGGCCCATGTACACTCTCTCTATCTCTCTCCTAATTATTTGTGTTTTTGTTTTGGGAATTTAAGTAGTTAATTAAGGCAGTCGGTTGATAACTATTTTGTTTTTTGTTTTTGAAAATTATGCTGATTTCTTCTCAACTTTTTATTAAGGTTCTCCTTTAAAACCACATTTGAATTTATGACAAATTTCAAAAACAAAATCAAGTTTTTAAAAACTACTTTTTTTAGTTTTCAAAATTTGATTTAGTTTTTGAAAACATTTTTAAAACGTAGGTGATAAAATAAGAAAACTATATGTGGAAGTAGTATTTATTTATAAGCTTAATTTTTAAGTAAAGAAAATAAATAAACAAAATAGTTATATCAAACATGGCCTAAAAAAACTGTGAAATAAAAAATAATAATGTCGATGTCAGAACATAGCTTAATGGACAAGACATTCGTTATAATTCTTTAGATTGATGTTTTGTTAGAATTCTTTAGACTGATGGTTTGATTCCAACACTGCAGTTGTTAAACTAAAAAATGAAAAAGCTAAGGGGCCGTTTGATAACCATTTTGTTTTCTGTTTTCTGATTTAGTTTTTCATTTTTTAAAAACAAAGGTGTTTGATAATTAATTCAGTTTTTTATTTTTAAAATTTTGAAAACGTTTTTAAAATTGTAAAGGAATTCAGAAAACTGAAAAAAAAGGTTTTTGAAAACAGGTTTCCGTTTTTCGTGATTTTTCTTATTCCCTGAAGCGCCTCCCTCATTTTGTTTGGGGGTTTTCTTTTTTGTGTTTTTTTTTTCTTCTTGAAGTAAGAAACTTTTAAATACTTTGTAATTTTTAAATATTTTTTCATTTTTTAGAGTTGTTTTAATCGTTTTTAATATATTCTTCTAAAAAAAATCGTTTTTAATATATTATATTTTACTACATAATATAATTTAATAGTTACAAGTTTTTCTGAAGGTAATTTTGTTAACTAACTATTATTTCATTAGTGGATTATTTATATAAAAATTAGCTTAAAGTATATATTTCTGCACAAAATTAAAGAATAGTATTTAAATTATGTTTAAATCTTCATACCATTTTTTATGATTTAAAAAAAATACAATTTTTTATACATTTATACCACTTGTATAAATATTAATACTGTGTTTTTAATTTTGGTAACTTTTAAGTTTTAAGCATATCTATTTGATTATTTGTATATTTAATTAGTGCTTTAGATAAAAATGTTATAAAATTAGTTTGATTTTTTTTTTATAGAAAAAAAAAATAAAAATAGTTACCAAACATGTTTGATTTTTTATTTTTAAAAACTAGTTTTTTAAAAACAAAAAACAAAAAACAAAAAACAAAAAACTGAAAACAATTATCAAACATATTTTTAGTTTTTAGTTTTTAAAAAACAGAAACCAAGAACAATTATCAAACATGTATGGTTTTTGTTTTTTAAAAACAAAAAACCAAAAACTGAAAACTGAAAACCAAAAACCAAAAACTGAAAACTGAAATGGTTATCAAACGGGGCCTAAAAGATTCCAACATGAGGAATGAGCATAATTCAAAGTAGGAAAAACCACATGGCCTTGTGTTTTAGCTTTAGACTTTAGTATCATGTAATAAGAGAATCTAATAGAAAAGAGGATAGAAATCTTTATAAAAGTTTAATTACCAAAACACAATTTTTTTTTTCAAGTATGAAGTATTCATTCTTGTCGCTCAGTGATTTATTGTGTTGGTGGATTTTTCATCCGTAAATTACCAATTGACAAACATTGGACAAAAATTGAAAAATTCACTACTGTAATAGTTGAGCATAGCTCAATTGACTGAGGCTACTCTGACCAAGAGGTCGGTCATAGATTTGAATCTCTTCACTCTCACAAGTTAAACTCCAAAAAAAAAAAAAAAAAAATGATAGTCTGTCAATTTGAATATAATTCAGCAAATTTAGGTATCATCTCTCAAAGGTTAGAATTTTGGATCTCAAACAATATCTTGTTAAACTAAAAGTAGGAAAATTGACTATTATTATTAACATTAAAATAATTAAAAATTTGTCAATACATATATAGTTTTTTAGTTTAGTGATTTTTACCTTTCTTAAACAACTGCATATTTGTATTTTCACCTTCGTAATTGTGATGTAATATTCTACCTTTTAGAAATAAGAGTATAAAATATGTCTTATACAATCTTCCTCTCTTTTCTGATTCATAATTGCTTCAATTTTTAATTGTGCAGGTGAAATCATGAAATAAAATGGAGACTTGAGAGTATTTCAATAGACATTTTCAGTTAAATAATAAGAATATATGCCGGAAATCTGAGGTGTATTAAGCTTTGATGTTTGTGGTCTATTTATGTGTCTTATTTTTCTTCTATACTAGGCTCTGTAATATCTTAGTGATTGTACTTTTCTTTGGTAAATAAAATATCAATAATATTAGTAATTTAACCTTTGAAAATTGTAACAAGTTTATTTTTCTTTTTGGTATTTTGAAAGGTCAATTACATGAGTGATTACTTTGATTATGTCAATCAATATCTGCATCAACTATGTCAATCAAACTAGTTACTATTTCAAGATTAATTAGTTACTAATGGCTTGTAAAAAAAATATTACTTGATTCTTAGAAACTGATATGTTTGTAATGATTTTTCAAAAATACTCTCTGTAATTGTTGAGCAAAAATATACATCGGCAAATATTTTAAAAAGGAAAGTTTCCAGCCCAATCAATATCCTGCTTCGGCCCACTCAAATTCATTTTCTTAATGTTATTATTGTTTTTTGAGTTTGCAATTTTAAATTTTTTTTTGAAAAAAAAAAAAAATCTTAAAAAGATGTACCAATTTTTACCATAAAACTTCAATTTTATCCAATTGGGCGCTAGACTTAGATAATTAATGCATTTTGTTTACCTTTGATTTAATATGTTTAATTTCTACTAATTCACCCACTAATTTTTAACAAAAAGTAATGTGAGAATCTCAAAAAATTCACCAATTTCAAAGATAAGAGGTTGAAATTTCCACCCACTTTTCATTTGAATAAAAAAAAAGATATTAGTAATGTTGCAAAATAATTACAAAAGGGTGAATTGAAAATTTTAAGGCCCGTTTGGAAATTTGAAAACAAGAGATTCCATGAAAATCAGAGTTGTATTTCATCTTTTCAGTGTTTTTTGGATATGGGTTTGGTAGCAGGTTTAGAAACTTGGATCCCAATTTATTGGCTGAAAATGTGTTTGATAATATATTTATAAATCATAAAAATAGTTATAGTTACCAATTAAATATTAGGTTGAATTTCAACTATTATTAATTAATTTATGAACATGTTTTATATTATAAATTTTGTATAATTATTATTCTACAATATTATATAATTTATAATATATTACATTATGCATATTTTAATTTAATGAAATGATTTTATAATATGAAATACTATATTTATCACATTTTTTATCTTTTTAGATGTAATTTTTCATTTTAAAATTTCAAATTCAAAATTTGGATTCATTGAAAATATAAAAAAATATTTTTTGGAATTTCTACTACTTTAAATCATAGAATCCAAAACATAACACATATTTGTTGAATTTATTAGAATCTGAAAACATAAAACAAAATTCAAATTATATACCAAACATGCCCTTAATATTTAGATGAGAAAACACTCTAAATACAAATAAATAGTTTCATAGGCTACATATATATTTTAGTTTCTAATATTTTTATTATTTTTTCACTTTTTTATGAGAATATATATATCAATTTATTCTAACTTATTTAGAAGTTTTCAATTAGTCTCATGTTTTTAACATTTTCCTAATATATGCTTTAAAGAATTGGCTCATGATAAATTTATACCTTAGATAGTATCCAAAAATTTAGAGGAGAAACTATTTAGGAAAAATTAAAATTTCTATCATCTCCCAATTTTGAGGGTCTAATTGAAAAGTTTTAAAATATAAAGAATTAAATTAATTTCTTTTAGTACAAGGTATGGAGATTTGAAACTCTTATCTGTAAAGAAAGACAGGTCTCAATTACCGCTCTCTCACTTTAGCGAATTAAATTGAAAATTTTTAAATGATATTAAATCATAATGAATGAAATATGTAATTTCTTGCATAAAAGAAATGAATAAACCTTGTAGCCAACGAAGAGTAATGGCAGATTCAACATATACTTTTTTGGTTCGTCATCACCATTCTCCTCCAATACCTCTTCCAAAAACCTTCCAAATCCCCAATCCATGGCCGGCTGCTGCCGCTAATTGGCCACCTCCACCACTTCTCGCCGTCAATCTTCAAATCATTATCAAGTAAGGCTTAAATTTTCAAGATTAATTTCTTTATTAAATTAATTTAAGGGTGAAGTTCAAGAATGTTTAAGCATTGAGTGGTGTAAGTATAAAACAAATAAAGTTTACTTATTTAACATAAAATTGAGAGTATAAAAGTCTATTAAGAATCATTTTAAAGTATAAAATATGATCAATGATAGATGCATAACACCAACTGATTTAAATATTTTTCTTGAATTGTAGCAACATTATTGGCCTATAAAATATGTGACTTGACATTAGAGTAAAAAACATATTGGAAATTATTGATAAATAATTTTAAAGATTTTTCTTGATGGATTCTTGTTTTTGTCTATGGTTACTAACTATGACATGGAATAATTTTGATCATCAATTTTTTTTTTAAGACATGTCAAAGCATAAAATTATGTTTTCTTGTGGCAACTCAAAATTTGAAATTTAATCGATTTAAATATCGTAAATGAAATCCTCCCACTTCTATTTAAAAATTTTCAAATAAATAAAGCATTAACTTGGATAATTGGATTGGAAGGTAGATATTTGACTTCTTACTTTGAACAATTTGTCTACACCAATTAGATGAATGTGCCAACAAATACTCTCTGACACGATCCAAAAATTGTTCAGAATTTTTTCTTTTATTATATTATTATTATTATATTTCGAGTTTAACATGGATAGAATTTTAAACTTCTAAACTCTTGGTTGAGAATATAGGCATTTACTAGTTGAAGATATATGCTTTTACTGCTGTGCTCAAATTGACTCTGAATATATTATTTACACTTCTGGTCATATTTTAAAAACTAAAAAATCGGTGCAAAAAAAGTAATTGAAATCTTATTTTGTATGAGTTAGGAGTGCGACCAAAGTCCCATATTGGATAGATAATGGAAAGATTATGAGTATATAAGTAAAAGACAATATCTTCATTGGTATGAGGACTTTTGGGTAAAACTAAAAGCAAAGCTATGAGAGCTTATGTCCAGTTAGCTTTCTATTTAGCTAGAGTAATGTGAGGGACCAAAAACAAAATATCTCAAACTTGATGGGCTAAAATAAAATGTTGAGTTTGATTTATGAAAAAAGGTTTATGAAATAGAAAAAAGGTGTATAAAGTAATAAAAATCGAGAAAAAACTAAAAAATGAACTACCTTAAATTCCTAGTTAATGTTTGATTTAAAACAATATGTCATTCACTCAATTACTTGAATTAAACTTTCTATTCAAAATATTTTAGTTACATTTATAGAGATTATTTATTAGTGTTTTGTTTAAATTTATTTTGAAAAGTGAGATAATTAGATATAATTATCTTAAGTATAAGAAACATTTTGTTAGATGTTATATAAAGTTATAACTATTGTTGAATATATGTTTATTTATAATTTAGTTGTGATTTTTCTGTTACATTGTTATTTCAAGCCTTCAATTTTTCTGTTAATAGTTATGAAAGGTCTTGTAATTTAGAGCGTGTAGATTCAAACCTCTAATTTTTGTAGGGCGGATTGATCTATCGATGTTAAATTTTGAATAATTGTTGCTAGATTTGGGTTTTGACAATAACAGTAAAAATATATAATTAGATGCAATTAGATGTACAATGGATAGAATTTATGAAAAAGTAATTATACAAAATATTGAATTATGTGCAATTAGGTGTACAATTGATTGAAAAATAATTCTTAACTCATCTAAAAATCTCAAAAAGATAAAAGAGTAAAAAATCCAAAAAGTAGACAAAAAAAAAAAAAAGGAAAGGAAAACATGTAAAAAAAAAAGAAAGAAAAGAAAAAAAAGTGAAGCCCAAATGGTAGAAAAAAAGGAAAAAATGTAAAAAAGAAAAAGAAAAAGGAAAAGGAAAAAAATGTGAAGCCCAAATATATATAAAATATGTCCAATAAAAATGTGTCACGTGGTTGGACTGCAAAAGATGGGTGCAGCTAAGTTTTACGTGTTTGAAGATGTATTTGGATGGCTTTTCACTAAGTTAGCCTTTTGGTTTATATGGAAGACAAGCAAGGGATGTGACATTGAGGTATGATGAGATTTTGGAGAAGATATTAAGGCTATATGAAGAGACAGAGCAAAGAAAGAAGCTGTGGAAAGGGAAGATAGAGATTTAATGACATTTTCTTGAGGGTTTATCAAGATGACAATGCTGAGTTCAAGACTACAATTTTGCCAATTTTTTCAAATAAGGTTTAAAGTTCATCTTTTATTCCCATGTATATACTATAAGTAAAAATGTTTGTTAGTTGAAGTAGGTTGGATTAAAAGATGGGTTTGAACTTCAACATCCAATGTTTATATAAATTATCCAATCTAAACTAATTTTAGTCACTTAATCTTGTGCAACTCATATAATAGATTAGGTTGAAAGGTTGATTCAAATTGTTATGATCATCTATATTAATTTCTACTATATTACATACCTTATTATGAATTAAACATTTTGTAAACTTCAAATTTATAAATAGTAAGAACCACAATGTCAATAAATATATTGTTTACCTTCATTTTTTTTTTCTGGTATATGTCATTTTAATTCTCTTTTTCTTTATATTTATTAAATGACTTCAAAGATATAAAAACTTAAACTACAAAATTATTGTCTCTAAGTTTTGAATCTTAATTCTACGCAACTTTTACCATTAACAAAAATGTAATCAGCCTACATTCTAGATAAAATTTAATTGATTTGACACGATATGACACAAAAACAAACAGATGAGCTGAACAAAATAAAGTGACATGGTCTATAAAAGTAATTCGAGACGTGACTTAAAAATGAAAATACATTACACATGTCACTTTATTTTATTCAACTATCCACTTCTTACATCATCATTTAATTAACAATGGAGTGAGTAATGACTATAAAGAATCATAATTCCAAAATAAGTAAATAAATACAATTGTAAAACTTAAACTAAAGTTTTATAACCTCCTCCTCGTTCCATTTTGGTAGGATCTATTTGTGGCCGGCACAGGAACATCAACAGAGGTATCACAATGGGCAATGGCGGAGCTTCTCAACCATCCCAAAGTATTCAACAAACTCAGAAACGAAATCAACTCCGTTGTCGGAACTGCCAAACTCGTCGGAGAAGACGACATTCCAAATCTCCCTTACTTACAAGCCGTCGTTAAAGAGACTTTCGCCATGCGAGCCTGCCGTCAAGACTGCAAAATCGACGGCTTCGACATCCCCAAAGATACAATGGTTGCAGTCAACCTTTTGGCCATAATGTGCGACCCAAAAATTTGGCAAAATCCCAACGAATTCGGCCCCGAAAAATTCACCGGCGATGTCGGGTATGAGATTAAGGGGCAGCAGAGAGTTTCAACTTTGTTCCGTTTGGTGGGGGAAGAAGGACCCATGGCTAACCCACTTGTTTGTGTTCCTGTTGTTCGGTTCAACCCTTTTGCATTTAAAGATGGATGGTCTCCTATGAACTGAAAAAGTTTGCTAAGACGGTTCGGAAGGACAAATTATTCAATGCGGCTGTCTCTTATAAATAACCGTTAGATATAAATCTAAAAATATATCTGTCCATAATAACTATTGGATACAAAAACGAAACACTTTTACAATTTTTCTCTACCATATTTAACGATACAAAACTGCTAGCACATTGTGGCGGTTTCATTGAATAATTTCTTATGTATTAGGGGCAAGAAATTATTAAAGAATGTTGGTACAATGTGGCTTACGATTTTATACCTTGGGATGTAGCAGTGAAATTAAGAATAATGGTTTGCCATTATGTAACGGTTTAGAGGGTGGTAGCTACGATGTGGCGACCACATTAAATAATTTTCTGTTATAAGTTGGTGCTTAATATAATTTTAAATTCAATCTCTCAATAGACGGTTTTTTTATTCATGGGTCATAGGATAATGTATCTAAACATATAGAATATTGGTTAATTTACATTTTAGTTGTTTGTATTATATTTGTGTTTTGTGTATGATTTCTGATTTAATTTCTATAGTTTTGAAAGTTTAATTAAGTATATGGTGATCTTAATTGTGACGTGGTTGTATATGTCTTGCTAATTATGGTATTGTTTGTTGTTATTAGATAATAATGCTTACAGTTTTCTTACCTGACATGTTTGCATGCTTTAGACACATGAGAAAGAAAATTGATTAACTATGTACATAAAGTACAGGGATTTGAGTTGTTGGGTGAATAATAGATGCAAATTAATTTTGGAGTAAAAAAAAGTGTTGGAAGAAAAAAAACAAGATTTTGAAAAATAGCAATACATTTTAAAAAACTCTTTCTCTCTCTCTCTCTCTCTCTCTATATATATATATATATATCTATATTTTGAAATTTACCCATAATTTCAAAATCGTTTTATAAAAACAAAAAATAGAAAACAAAATTAGCTAGACCCCGTTTGATAACCATTTGGTTTTTGGTTTTTAAAAATTAAGCTTATAAGCACTCATTCTACTTGGGGTTTATTTGTTTTGTTATCTACTTTGTACAAATATTTTCAAAATCCAAGACAAGTTTTGAAAACTAAAAAAAGTAGTTTTTGTTTTTTAAATTTGGCTAAGAATTCATATGTTTTCTTAAGAAAGATGAAAACCATTTTAAGGAAGTTGTGAAAAAAACAAACACAATTTTCAAAAACAAAAAACCAAATAGTTATCAAACGGAGCTGTTAATTAGCTTGTTGATCATTCTTCGATTGGCTTGTTGGCTTTGTTGATTTTCTTGGATCGACATGTTGGCAAATTGATATTCTTAGACCAGCCTACTGGCTTGTTGATATTTTAATTTAATTTGAGAACATGAGAAAATTTGTAATTGTCAAATTTATCAATATATATTTTTATCATTAATTTAAATTAATTAATGACGTGACAATTTGTAAAAAAATAAGCACAATTTTTAAAAATAAAAAATCAAATAGTTATCAAACAGAACCTTATCAAGTGGCTTTTTTTTTTCTTTTAAATGTAAAACAAAAATAAAAAATAAAAAATGAAATGGTTATCAAACGACTCCAATATTGTTTCTCGCAACTCAGAGGTAGAATAAATGATAAAACCAATTTAGTTCAAGGCAAACCTAGTGGAAATACACATTAAACTATATAGTTGAAGAAATTACAACGATACACCCAACATGGACATAACAAAGGAGGAAATTCAAACATCTTCATAGCTTTTGAACACCTTGGCATGATACAAACTAAATTTGTGAATACTTATTACCCGAGTTCGTTACCTAGCTCTCAAAATCACAATAGCTATGATATGTTTTTAACAAAAAAATGTTTAAATTTTACCTTAGTTGCCCAAACTTTTATTTGAGCTTTATATGGAAATTTGTTCTAGCCCTTTCCAATGATCGATTGTTAAATTGAAATCTAATCAAAATAACAGAAATTTAATTTTAATTTAGTCTTCATGGTTTTAAAAGTTTAAATTTGATCCCTATGATTTGGTCAAACTCTTTACACAAATCTTCCTTGCGCAGTTACTATTTTGATAACTTTTTTCATATGATAGTTTTCTTTTTGGGTAATTATGTTTGTTAATTGTATAATTGTATTATGGTTTAGGTTTTTTGAGTGGGTAAAACACAATTTAGGGATGATTTGTTAGGTTTTTATAACAAACTGTTAGGGACAACGACCCTCCACATTGGTATGATATTGTCCACTTTGGCCATAAGCCCACATGACTTTATTTTTTGGTTTCACCCTAAAGACCTCATACCAATGACAATATTGTCGCTCACTTATATATCTATGATCTTCCCCTTATCTAGCCAATGTGGGACTTTGGTCGCACTCCCAACAATCTCAACACAAACCATAAGGGAATTATTGAAACTAAGCTCAAACTATAGGAGACCAAATTGAAACTTTTAAAACCATAGGGATTGAATTCATGATAATGAATATTACTTCCTATTCGAGGACTAATGTCAAAAAGATCAATAAAACAGTCCATTATTGGAAGTTGAAGGAGTTTATTTCACTTGTTTTATGCCAAAAATAGCTTCATAATGGAGTTGCATTGAATAAACTTGGGTTTCATCTATGACAAACTAAGTTACACTAAAATAATGTTAAATGAAGCAAGATGTTATTAAAGTTGAAGTCTAAGTTGAAGGAATCCAAGTCTAAGTTGTGAGGTTTAACCAAAACTATAGGACTAAGTTGAAACGAAATATAAACCATAGGAACTAAATTAAAACTTTTAATTCTGTAGAGATATAATTGAAACTTTGTAAAAATCATAAGGACTAAATTTATAATTTAACAAAAAAAAAAAAAAAAAATACACACCCCACATAGGAAACTATTACATTATAAAACAAAAAATTGTTGCATCAACTCGTTCAAGTCAAACATTTACCCAAACTGAATTTCTAAGGTCCCGTTTGATAACCATTTAGGCCCCGTTTGATAACTAATTGGTTTTTAGTTTTTGATTTTTGAAAATTAAGCTTGTTTTGTCCAAATTTCTCTACAATAGTTTTCATCTTCCTTAAAGAAGCATTTGATTCTTAGCCAAATTCTAAAAACAAAAACAAGTTTTTGAAAACTATTTTTTTTAGTTTTTAAAACATGGCTTGGTTTTTGAAAACATAAGTAAAAGGTAGATAACAAAACAAGTAAATCTCTGGATGAGAGTAATATTTATAGGCTTAATTTTCAAAAACTAAAAACTAAAAACCAAATGGTTATCAAGTGGGGCCTTAGTTTTTGAAAATTACGCTTATAAATGCTACTTCCAATTAGAGGTTTCCTTGTTTTATTATCAATTTTTTACATATGTTTTTAAAAACTAACCTGAATTTTGAAAACTAAAAAAAGTAGTTTTAAAAAACTTATTTTTGTTTTTGAAATTTAGCTAAGACTTCAAATGTTTTCTTGAGAAAGATGAAAGACATTGTAAAAAAATGATGAGAAAACAAGTACAATTTTCAAAAACTAAAAATAAAAAACTAAATGGTTATCAAATAGAGCCTAAACTTCTAATTTTAAATCTTTTGAGAATAGAAATAAACATAGAGAGAGTTGAAAAATCAAGGGAGCATATAATAAAATATTTGCAAATCATAATAATAAATCCCACAATTTTAAATATTTACCAACTAATATTTTATAGAGTTCCCTTCTAATTTAAGTTTCTATTTTTTTTGGGCATAAAGTTAAAATTGGCTAAGTCAATATTGGAAGCCACGGCTACGAATTGCTAAATATGACCCAAATTTCATATTACCTAATTGTATATTTAGATTTGTCATAATTTAATTTAGAAATGCTTGCAAATTTGATTAATCTCTAATTAAATAAATAATTTTGTCACTAACTTTAAATAATGATTTGACAATTTTTGATTGACCAAAATTTCAATTTCAACAGGAATATACATGTCATATAGAAGTTAAATAAAATTGAATTCTCCATTTCCACCTTTCCTATTTGTTATAAAAACGATGAAAAACTAAATGACATATATCTAAATGGTCCCTGGTCTTATGTGTCATTGAATTATTGTTTATTCATTACATGTGAATTATGTGCCATACTAAAAAAATGAAATTTGTTGATAGGTGGTTTGGATTTTGAAGATGGATAAGTTGGGGTTTATGTGTCAATTAGCATGGAAGTGACATACTCGTGTTTGAATATGTTAACAAAAAGCAATTTTTAATATTACAAATAAAATTTTATTAATAATTTTAAAACGTTTTTTACAAAATGACCTAATATTTTTTAGTTTAAAATATCATTTTGGTCCCTGTACATACTTTGGGTTTTATTCCATTTTGGTCGTCCTTGTACTCTCAAAAGTCAAAATTTAGTCCCTATACTTTCAATAAATCTTAAAATTAGTTCCCATATTGTTAGTTTGAAGTTAAATTTAATCGAAATTGGTTAAATAATTAATAACAATTGTCATGTAACAAGACACAATGTGAACATATTTCCAAAATTTATAGAGAGAAGACTAATAAGAGACTAATTTTTTTTTATAGAAAAGTTAACAACAAACTAACAGTTTGGGAACCAAAGTACAAAGATTAAATTTAAACACATTTGAAAGTACAATAACTAAAATAGAATGAAACCTAAAGTATAAAGACCAAAATGGTATTTTAACCTATTTTTTTTAATATAGAGCAAAATTGAGAACTTGAAAAAAAAATTGACCATTTTCCATATTTAGTCTTAAAATATTAAGTTACATTTAACGAATTTTAAATATTAAGGCCCCATTTCATAAACATTTGGTTTTTAAAAATTAAGCCTATAAATACTATTTCTACCTATGAGTTTTTATGTTTTCTTATCTACACTTTTCACATATGTTTTCAAAAATTCAACCTAAGTTTTGAAAACTACAAAAAAATAGTTTTTAAAAACTTGTGTTTTGTTTTGGAATTTGATTAGAAACTCAAATGTCTTCTTAAAAAAGATGGAAAACTACTGTAGAGAAATATGAAAATTATTGTAAAAAAGTTGGGAGAAAACAAACATAATTTTCAAAAATCAAAAATTAAAAACTAAAACCCAAATGGTTATAGTCTAAACAAACAAACATTACAAAAAAAAAAAAAAATAATAAATAAACAACTTGTAATTAAATTCATTTTAGAACTCAGACGTGAAAGGCGAGTAATATTATAATTCTAAAATATTTTTCCCAAAATTATATTCAAAATTTTAATAGAAGACTTTAGTTCAAGCAAGAAGTTGAAGAACCTGCGTTTTACGAGAGAGGCGAAAATGGCGGATTCAACCTCTTACATCCTCTACATTATTCTCTTCTTCGTCTTCACATTTCTCCTTCAATATATCCTTCAAAGACCTTCAAAGAGCCCCGTCCATGGCCGCCGCCGGCCACCGAGTCCACCGGCGCTGCCGCTAATCGGCCACCTCCACCACTTCTCGCCGTCCGTTTGCAAATCGTTCCACAATCTCGCCGCCAGGTACGGCGATCTTCTGTTCCTCCGGCTCGGCAGCGTCCGATGCGTCTCCGTTTCGTCGGCGTCGTACGCGGAGGAGATCTACAAGAATCAGGACGTTACGTTCGCGTCGCGGCCGAAATTCGCGTTCGCCGACGAGCTGTTGTACGCGAAGACCGGATTCTTCGCGGCGGAGTATGGCGATTACTGGAGATTCATGAAGAAACTGACGATGACGGAGCTTTTGTCGCAGCGGCAAGTTGAGCGATCACGCGGCGTACGGAGAGAAGAGATGGTGAAATTATTGAGGAAATTAGCGGACTGCGGCGAGAAGAAGGAGGCTGTGGATTTGGGGGCGGAGCTTCTCAAACTCACCAACAATAGCACTTGTAGGTAAGAAATTAACATCATATGCATTTCTTATGGAGAGTGCCATTTTTCATACTCAAAATTTTTCATATTTAATAATGTATATTTTTTTTCGAGTTTAACAAAAATGAAGAGTGGAAATTCAAACCTTTAACCTCAAGTTCAAGAAATAGTACTTACCCAGAGCTATGCTCATGTTGGTAGATTTACTTATATATATTTGAGTTCTACAATATATGGGTGTGTATTAAAACATTTGACTTTTCGATTTAAGTTATAATGACTTAATCAGTTGAGTAATACTGAGGTTAAAAAATGAATCTACATATAAATTATAGAGTAAAATACACGACAACCGAAGTGCAAGAGAGAGAAATGGAGGAGAAAGAAGAAGGATAAGAAGAAAGAGAGAAAATGACACATAAGCTAAAAAAATAGAATAATTTTACTCATTAAAAAATCATGTGAACAATCTAGTTAACAATTAATTGCCAAATCATCTTTCTATTAGTCAATTAAATGTCCATGGACCTTTTATAACAATTTTCTAAACCGTAGGGACTAAGTTGTCAGTTTTTTAAACTTGGGACCAAATAGAAAACTATCCTCAAACTTAAGGACAAAAAATATATTTTACCCAAAATTAATAAAGTGACAATCTACTTTTACTACCATTAGAAGGACAAATTATTTAATGAAATCAACATAATGTGGCTGCCTTATAATAATCATTGGATGTGGATTCAATAATTTTCATTTCTCCTAATAACCACTGGATATAAATTCGAGATACTTCTCTCTCTACATCCAACGGTGAAAGACTGCTAGCCATACGTTGTGGTGGCCTCACAGAATAATTTCTCTATTGGAAGAGTCACATTGCTCCCCCCAGACTTGCATTTGTCAAATTTTTTTAAAAAAGCACCCAACCATCATAAACATAAATTAGTGTGGTTAAAACATCTTTAGGAGGCCGCCACAATGAGGCTAGCATTTTTGCACTATTCGATGTATGTGAGAGAAATTGTAAAAGTACCTCAATTTTGTATTCAACGGTTATTAGGAAACGGATAAATTTTAATATCTATATTCAAAAGTTTTAAAGAGACAATCCACATTGTGGGACCTTATTGAATAATTTGTCGTCTTCATGTTTGTGGTATGGTATTCTAAAAAAAAGCCACCTTATTTAAATTTTATCACTTGATTATAATATTTCTTGTATTAAAAAAGAAGATCATGGTAATTTTAAAGAGCGAAGATAGACATGGAAATTAAAATGGATATTGGAAAAAAAAAATAAATTATGATATTGGAAATTAAAAAAAAAAATCGTTTTGGTTCATTTTTTTTTATTGTTTTTTCTTCTATTTGCATTCAATCGATTTCAACTCGCATTTATTTCTAAACTCAATACCAAATTTAATGTGTCTTAAAATACTAGTTTATATGTGATATTATGTAAGATAATGTTAAATGCAATTTAATAAAAATGACCAAAACAAAATTTTATACAAAGTTTAGGAATAACATAGAATATTTTAATATTTATAAGGATAAAAATGAAATCAATGTAAAAAAAAAAAAGTTAGGAAACTAGAATTTATTTATTTTTAAGTTCAACAATATGTAGGTTGGAAAATTCAAACCTCTCATATGTTAGTCGATAGTACATATACTTTATGCTAATTGAACTATGCTCATGTTGGTGTTAAAAAACTAAAATTGAGTTCAAATTAGTTTGAATCGATTATAAAATATGATCAATAATAGATGCCTAACACCAACCAAATTAAATATTTTTCTTCAATTGTAGCAAAATTATAGACCTATAAAATATGTGACTTGACATTAGAGTAAAAACAGAAAAAACTGGAAACTATTGATGAATAATTTTAAAGATTTTTTTTGTACAAGTTCTTGTTTTTGTCTAATTAATAAACTATGAATATGGAATCATTCTGATATCCTCAAAATATTTTTAAGACACGTCAACAAGAATAAAAATATGTTTATTTGTGACAACTCAATTTTGAAATTTAGTCGATTTTAAATATCGTAAATGGAATTCTTCCACTTCTATTTAAATTTTTGCAAATAAAATAGCATAACTTGCATGGGAAGAGTAGATATATTTGACTTCTTACTTTGAACATAATTTCAGTCCACTTTTATTTTGTCTCAAAGAAATGTATTGATTTTAAACTTTTATTAGATATCGATGATTTTATGATCAATAGGTTGGTGATGAGTACAAGGTGTTCAGGCGACGACGATAATAATGAAGCTGAGAAGATAAGAGTATTGGTAAAAGAGACTTTTGAGATGGCTACGAAAGTATCGTTCGGGGATGTGTTTGGATGGCCTTTAGAGAGGTTAGCCTTTTGGTTATTTGGAAGACAAGCAATGGATGTGACACTGAGGTATGATGAACTTTTGGAGAAGATATTAAGGCAACATGAAGAGAGAGCAAAGGAAGAGGGTTTGGATAGGGAATATAGAGATTTGATGGACATTTTGTTGAAGGTTTATCAAGATGAGAATGCTGAGTTCAAGATTACAAGAACCAATATCAAGGCTTTCTTGCTAGTAAGTGTTCTTAATTTATCATCTCACAACTTTTGCCTATTGTTTTTCAGTAATGTTGGTTTAACGACTGTTTTTGTTGCTTCAAAATTACAGGTATAAGTGTTCGTAGGTTAGATTAAGTTGAGCTAAAAAATGTCTTAAACTCAATTCAATTGTTTGAAGATCTTTAAATTTATTAAACCGGCCAAATATTCTTAGTTAAACTACAAATTTCAACCACGTACGAAACGTACGTTAAAGTCAAATTGATTTTTTTTTTGGTGGAATACAACAAATGGGGGTATGTGGATTTGAATCTTCATTTTCAAGGAAAGAAGTATATGCCAATTATTGCTGAGCTATGCTCACTTTAGTAATTGATCAAATTGTTGTGATTGTTTATTTTGACATTTTATTAGAAAATGTGAAGGACAAAAATATGTAAGGAAGTACATATTTATCTATTGTCATTATTAAATTAGAAAAAGTAGTTTTAATGTTATTTTTTATTTAGATGAACTTTTAAAGTATTATTTCAATTAAAAAAGTTGGGTAAAGCCCTAATTCAACTTTGGAGACATCACTTTTTTAAAAGTGTAATCTTACACGATTTTTTAAGTTGAATTGTTTTTTTTTTTTTGAGTTTGTTTTAAGTTGAATTGTTGTTACCATATATATTTATCTCATGGTAATAACATATAGTAATCCTTAATCACATATAGTTGAGGCTCATAATATAATTTAAATGGTTAAACATATGTATATTTTCTCATATTAGGATTATAAGAATGTTACGATATAGAGTTAGGATGAAGTTGTGAGATATATCTTTCCTATTCTACTTTTTGTGATAAATTTCATTTAACTTTTGACTGTTAACTTAGGAGAGGGAAATTTTATAAAATAAAAAAAAAAGAAGGAAAAAAAAAGAAAAGAAAGAAGATGTGTTAGGAGAGGAAAGAAGAGAAAAGAAGAAAAAAAATTATTCAATGAGGCCGCTACAATATTGCTGCCTCAAAATAACCGTTAGATGTAAAGTTAAAAATTTATGTATCTCCCTAATAACGTTGTTGGATACCAATTTGAGATACTTTTATAGTTTCTCTCTCATACATTTAACGGTTCAAAACTACTAACCACATTGTGGTGGCTTTCTTGAATAATTTCTTGAGAAAGAAGAGATTTTTTTTCCAAAAAAATAAACATGTATATAAAGCGTGGTGGTGTAGAACATGAATTTTTTTAATTTGCTGCTACCTACCCAGCCAATAAGGAGGAAAAAAATATTCAAGAGTCACATTAACGGTTGGATGTAAATTAAAAAAGTCTACACATCCTATAATAATTACAAATTCAAAAGACTTTTGCAATTTTTCTCTCATACATTGGACAGTGCAAAACTAGCTGCCATAGTGTTGAGAAATTATTCGATGAGACCATCACAATAAGACTAAAAATTTTGTACGTTGGATTTGTAAGAGAGAAATTGTAAAATTATTCACTTTTGTATCCAATGGTTATTAGAAGTATACATACTTTTAGATATACATTCTGATAATTTGTCTGTGTGTGTGGTGGCTTCTTCCAATAACCCCTAAGTTGCTTGTGTAGGATCTATTTTTGGGCGGCACAGGAACATCGACGGAGGTATCACAGTGGACAATGGCGGAGCTTCTCAACCATCCCCACGCATTCAACAAGCTTCGCGACGAAATCAACTCCGTCATCGGAACCACCAGACTCGTCGAAGAAGACGACATTCCAAATCTCCCTTACTTACAAGCCGTCGTCAAAGAGACTCTCCGACTCTACCCCGCCGTCCCTCTCGCCATGCGAGTCTGCCGTCAAGACTGCAAAATCGACGGCTTCGACATCCCCAAAGACACAATGGTTGCAGTCAACCTGTTCACCATAATGCGCGACCCAAAAATTTGGCAAAATCCCAACGAATTCGACCCCGAAAGATTCACCGGCGATGTGCGGTACGAGATTAAAGGGCAGCAAAGTTTCAACTTTGTCCCCTTTGGTGGGGGCAGAAGGGCCTGCCCTGGCTCCACTTTGGCCTTCAGTTTCATCAGCACTGTGATTGCGGCCATGGTTCAGTGCTTTGATTGGAAGATTGGGAGAAATGGAGATGGAAGTAAAGTGGATATGGAGATGGGAGCTGCCTTCACTTTGCCCATGGCTAACCCTCTTGTTTGTGTTCCTGTTGTTCGGTTCGATCCATTTGCGTTGGCAAACTGATGGGCTTCTACAGACTGAAATTAAATGTTGGGAAAGTCTATATGTGTTATAGTGGCTTATACATTAACTTTTAGTTATTATAGTTGGGTGTATTTGTGTTTTGCGTGTGATTTCAATTTGATTTTTGTGGTGGTAAAAGTTTTAGTTAGAGTGTCTAATGATTTGGTTTAATCTCTAGGAATATAACGTTTTGATATTATTAGAGATGGTTAAATTACAAGTTTAGTCCATCAACTTTGAAGTTTGTGTCTGTTTGGTCTCTGAACTTTCAAAAGTACCTAATAGCTAGGTTTCTACATTTTTAATTTTATGTCTAATAGATCCATGAACTTACAATTTTTGTGTTTAATAGGTTCTTGACAAATTCAAAATTATAAAAAATTAATTGATTTATTAGATATAAATTTGAATTTTATGTCTAATGGAACCCTAAAATTTCAATTTTGTGTCTAGTATATCCATGAATTTTAAAAAGTTCAAAACTTTAGGGACTAAATTTGTAATTTTGAAAGTTCGGGGGCACATAGACACAAATCTCAAAGTTCAAGGACTAAATCTATAATTTAACCATTGGAGATATTGACGGTTTTCTTATCAAACATTGTTTTTGCATGTTTTAGACCATGTTTGATAACTATTTGGTCTTTGGTTTTTCGTTTTTGGAAATTAAGCTTATAAATACTACTTTCACCTATAGATTTCTTTGTTTTGTTATCTACTTCTTACCTATGTTTTCAATATTCAAGTCAAGTTTTGAAAATTAGAAAAAGAAGTTTTTAAAAACTTGTTTGAATTTGGGTAAGAATTAAAATGTTTTCTTAGAAAGATGAAAACCACTAGAGAAATGTGCAAAAAACAAGCACAATATTAAAAAATTAAAAACCAAAATTCAAATGGTAATCAGCTAGAACTTTAGTAAAGAAGAAAGAGGTCGTGTATAAAACGGTGCGTTTTGAGATTAGGGATTTTGAAGATGTGTAGCAAGAAGGACAATTCATTTCCTCTTCAACCCATTTGTCTCTGCAAACAGATGAGCTCTTTAGACTGAAGACTTCATGAAGGACTTATTAATATACTGTGCAAAAGAACTAATATTTGAGTGATAAAATAGATTAATTAACAACCTGATAACAGCTTGACCAAAATTGTAACTAACTGAAAAACTCCTAAACACTCTTCCTCAAGATGGGCAGTAGATGTTCATAAGATCCATCTTGTTGGATAACAGGGGAAAGAAAAATATAGAAGGAAGAGCTTTTGTAAAAACATCAGCTGGGTTGAAATGAGATTGAATTGCTAGAAGCTCATCCCGAACAAAAATGGCAGTCTTACTCTATGTATCTTTTCCGTTTATGGAATGTTAGGTTGGAAGCAATATGAACAACGACTTGATTGTCATATAAAACAATTGTGTTGACAGAGAAAAAGAACTCGTGAATCATTTAACAAGTGAGAAAACCAAAGTAATTCACAACCTATTACGGCTAATGCTTGATACTCTACTTCAACTGAGGAACAAGAAATATAATCGTTGTGTGCTTTTTAGATTTTCAAGACACTAATGAATCACCTACAAAAATACAATACTTTGTTGTCAAACGACGTGTATAACAAGAGGCCCAATAAAAATCAGCGACAGCACAGCTAAAAAGGAAAAGATGAAGCAAAAGAGATCAAATATGCCTTTGACCCGTTGTAGTTTTCAAATACCGTAACAAATGATAATCAACAACTAGATGAGATTGTAGGGTCGTGAAACAATATTGACTTGTTAATTGCAAAAGTAATTTCAGGTAAATAAAGGATCCATAGGAAGAGAATTGGTTTACAACCAAGGAAACCAACTTCTTTAAGTAACTCTAAGGTATAATGAGGTTGAGACACAATTTCTAAACCAAAGAAATTGGGAAGGTTTTAATAACGAAGGAATGACTTTTCAAGTGCTTAAAAAAGTATTTTTAAGTAAAAAAAAATATTTTTAAGCACTTAAAAAGTCAAATAACTCTGTTATTTTGGTATAATGTGTTTCCATGCTTTCTGGCCTCACTCGTTTTTAGAATAATTTGAATTTTGAAGGTTTAAGGGCAAATCATTAAAAAGATCCAAGGGAAATTAAAATTGGGAAAAAATAATCCATCATTGAGCAATAATTACTACACATTAAAATTGTTTCAATTAAACACCTTATTGTAAAAGATGTTTATGAGTAGTTGTGGGCGGATGGCTTTATTTTAAAATTTTTATTTTTCTTGATTCTAGTGATTTTATAAGTTTGATCAATGTGAATATATCTAGTCTTTATTTAAAACATTTTGGAAAAAAAAAAAAATCAATTTTGACTCCTAAATTTGTCAAGTTATATCAATTTTAACTCTAAACTTTCAATTTCATCAAATTGCACATCAAATTTAGATAAATGTTGCAATTTTAACCTCAAACTTTTAAAAGTGTTGTAATTTTAACCCTTTAATAAGTTATCACTCCAAATATCGTTAAAAGAAGTTTTCTCTTATGCATTCAATGAATTATAAGACATATATATGTATAATATGAAATTGATAACATTTTAGAGAAAAATGACATTAGAGCTAAATTTTGTTGTTGAAATTTATGAATTTTGGTAAAGTTATTTAATGGTTAATTTGTGCATTGGTCAAACTTATTTTTATGCTAAACTTTATTTTATTGAAATTAATGAGTTTATAAAAATTTGTACACTCTTTTTTTTTTTAAACCTAGGGAGCGAATTAGCGAAAATTGAACCGATGATAAAAATTGCTTCACTTGTTTAAGTTTAGAGTCCAATTTGATGAAATTAAAAGTTTATGGTCCAAATTGATACAACTTGTAATGCCCGGCATTTTTATTTGGTCATTATTGGAATTAAATATTGTATAAGATGTATACCTTATATTAAAGTGGAATTATTTAAGTTGTTTTTTGGAACTGAGATTGAATGAAGGAAAAAAAGAATTTCATTTTGGGTGTTGTTTTGAAAAATGGGTTTTAGTTTTAAAAAAAAAAAATAGAAAGTCAAATAACCACCCCCATCCTGTCTAGAGATGTCCACGGGGCGGGGCGGGGCCGGGGAATGGATTCCCCGTCCCCGTCCCCGCCCCCCATTTCATTCCCCGTCCCCGCGAAATTCCCCGTTTAATTTCGCGGGGATCGGGGCGGGGATTCCCCGCGGGGAATTCGCGGGGATCGGGTTCCCCGCGGGGAATTTTTCCCCATTTTTTTTTTATCTTTTTTATTTTTTTAAATTTATTCTCAACCATAATAAAATTTTATTTCTAAATGAATAATTTTCAATATAATTCTATTTAAAGTAAATGTTATAAAATTTCCTAATAAAAATAATAATAAAAACAATAATATACCATAAGTAAAAATACTATAATGTCGAAACAAATTAATTTCTAAAAATTCAAATTTCAATATTACAACATAGACTTTAATTTTTTTTTATAACGAAATATTCTTAAACTAATTCCTACTATAGTTTTTTTTTTTTTAAAAAAAAATTCTATTTATAGGTAATAATATATATATATATATATATATATATATATATATATATATATATATATATATATATATATATATTATTATTATTAATCGGGGCCGGCGGGGCGGGGAATCGGGGCGGGGCGGGGCGGGGAATATATTCCCCGTCCCCGTCCCCGTTTAGCCAACGGGGAAAAATCCCTCCCCGCTCCCTCCCCCATTCCCCGTGTAAACAGGATTCCCCGCCCCGTTCGGGGCGGGTCCCCGCGGGGCCCCGGCCCGCGGGTTAAATGGACATCCCTAATCCTGTCCCCCCTCACACAAGTTCCCCTATTTGGATTTTTTTTTAAAAAATATTTTTTAATTAATTAATTTATTCTCTTTCTCTCTCTCCGTTCGTACACAAGGAAACCCCCCCTTTATCGATTCTTTTTTTTTTCTTCTTCCTCCCACCGTTTGCAATACCGTTGTCGGTCGTTGATTCGCCGGCCAGCCCAGCCTTGTCGCACACCGCTGTTGGCCGCCGGCAGTCTCTTCTCTCCCGTTGGTTTGCAAGACAACAAGTTTTGGAGTCGTTTTTCTGGCGTTTTTATTGGGTAAGGTTTCGACATTCATTCAAGGTTGATCTATAGAATTATAGGGGCTGATTTATTTATTAAATGACCATCTAATGTGACTATTTGATTGTCGAATAAATTTTACAGATACCCATCTCGATTGGAGGCCATTTGGGACATTTTGGAAATGTTTTAAGCCATTTTAAAACATTATGTGGGTAAGATTAAATTGGTTTTTGACGAATTATTTTGGCCAAACATAAATTGGGTTTAATTGGATGCATGTTTAAGACATTTTTGTAAAATTTTAGGAATTTTTTTAGTAAGATAATTTGACCCTTAAATTATTGGATTATATTGAAGGATAACCACCGTAAGAGAAGGTCAAACTTTTTTCAGCAAGTTGGGTTACTGTCCAGAGAATTGGAAAAGTGAGATTTTTCACCACCTTTTAAGGAAAAACTCAAAAATAATTTTAGAATTTAATTGGGTAATTTTTAGGCAAGCCTTGAGTTAATTTTATGCTACTCTATTTAGTGCTAGGTGGTGCTAATTAATTTTTCAGAAAAGGATTATATTTGAGTGCTTGGATTATTAGCTATTTTTGCCTAAAGGTAAGTTAAGTAGTCATTTGAATTAAGCCATTTTAAGTTATTATTTGGTTTATGTTTGGAAATTTTTGAATTGTGAAAGCATGCCTGAATTTTTGTTTATGAAGCATATGACAGTTAGTGGATCTGTGCGAAAGTTGTTTTGAGCTATAAGTGGCTGAAGTATGTGGCTATAATGGAAATAGGGGCTTAAAGTTTCCAGTTAATTGTGATTAGCATGTGTAGCACCTTAAGAAATTGTCTAAGTTTGGTTTATGTTTGTGTTGATTTGTGATTGAACAAGCGTGCTTAAATGTGTGTATGTGGGGCATGGGTTGTTGGCTGAAGTAATATGAGATTTATTGTGACGAGCTTAAGTTTGCCTAAACACGTGGCTATTGTGGTTAGGGGGTTCAATGTGGCAAACTAATGGTTGGTATTTGGGAATCATGTGTAGGCCGGAGTTCATGATTGGTGTTTGTGAATCATGTGTACGACCTTAGATGAAAAACTTGATCGGTGCTACACGCAAACGCACGTGATCGAAGTAATAAGAAACTGGAAGTACTCCAAAGTATCATACCCAAGGGAACAAGTTTTAATAAAATGTATTAAAATGACACAAAATTGTTGGCAAATTACAACTTAAAGTAATCGTTGGTATAAAAGGGTTTGTGAGATGTTTTGGCTAAAAGAAAAATTGTTTGAAAAACAATGAAAATGAGGAAATGATTCAAGATGCTAATGCACAATTGGAAAGAAAATGCAACGAGAAGGCAATTGCAATCGTAGCTAACTTAAGAAACTAAGTAAACCGAATTCATTTCTTATTCGATCTTCTATGAAGTATCTTTAGGAGGCTAAGTGATTAAACCTACATTTCTATGGCTAATTTAACTTAGATATATGCACACACAACTCTAGTAGTTTTGGAGTCTCACCCTATGTCTAGGGTCGATGTTTTAGGACTTATGTCTAAGCCTTTTCCTCCATTGCTTTTGCGACATCCACTTCCCTTAACCCTTTAAGTATTAAGTTATAGCTTGACAAGCAACCTTAGATGGCCAACTAGGGTTTACCCAACATTGAACTCACCAAAAGCAAACAATAGTTCAAGTGTTAGCTAGATTGTTTTTGCTATCGAGTCTTACATCTTTCCTCTAAGGAATTCACAAACTTGAATTCCAAAGGAAATTTAGCTATTCATAATAAAACTAAAAAAAAACAGTGTGTTAAAATTGCTAAAACTCATTGATACAAAAAGAGGATGAAGGTGAAAAACAACTAGCAATTCAAATTTGATTGAAATACCCAATTGCCAAAAGGATTAATCTGTATTCAATAACCAAAAGAAATTTCAGTAATTATACAACTTTAAGAAAAATTTTCAAGGGGAATGTGATAATTCTCATTTATGAGAATTATTTGGCCTTTATACTTAGTTATTTTTGTTATTTTATGTGTGTTATTAGATAAAAAGGCTAGCAAATAGTTGGTTTAAATTGAATTATTGTTGGAAGCCTTTTAAATTAAGTAAATGGAGAAAAGAAAGCAAAAGAAAATGAAAAACACACTTACTTGATGTTTTTGTGAAGGAATTTGAAGAATGCAATAGAAATGCAATTGCATTGCAATTTCGAGAGATCTGGAAATTAAAGGAAAATCTGCAAATCTCCTAAAATCTAGGAATTTTATGCGATATTGTCTCTACGATTTTAGCTGGGATTATAGCCATATTTGTGCATCATTCAAGAAGGAAACCCTAGTCCAATTCCTCTATAAATATGATCCGTTTTCTGCCGTTTCAGCCACGGTTGCTGCTGTTCCACGATTTTTCGCTGTCAAATTTTCTGCTGTTTTTATTTTCGTTTGCTACTGTTTTCCAGCCACTTGCAACTTCAAAATTCAATCATTCATCAACAAAAATTGAAGGAAGTGAAGACTTAATTCCCTTTGAAAAAAGTGGAGTTGAGTCGATTGAATAAGCAGTGAAAAAGGGGCTGTGTTCTTCCCGTTCTTAGAATTTGTTTATTGTTTTATTTAAGTTATTTGCTTTTATTTTTGGAACTTAATTTCTGTTGTAATTTTAGCTACTGTTTTATTCTTCCCTTTTGTTCTTGAAATTAATTAGTTGTTGAATTTATTTTGATTAATAGAATTTTGGTTGTTCTTTCATTATTGTTGAATTGTTATTCAAGTATTTATTAATTCTATTTTAGTTATGCACTTTGATTCTTTTAAATCATTATTTTTCTTTTCTTTAATTATGAGATAAGTCTTTCTTTGGGATTCAAGCATGTGAATGCCCTAGAGAAAGGAATAAAGGCCTAATATGTAAGAGCAACATTGCTTAATCTTATATCATTTTTTGCTTTTATTGATTGAAATTTTCATTACTAGTTTAAATTGATCACCTAGATTAGTATACAACAATTTGAGTCTAATTTTGAAAAGGTTAAATAAAAATTGGGTTTTCATAAAAGCAATAAAGGAAAATAGCCTAGACATAGAAATTCGTTTTTGACCCTAGACATAGGGCAAAACCTTTAAAACCAAAAGAATTGTGTTTCAAAATTAACTAAGTTCGTATTAGCCATAGAAATATTGGTTTAATCGCTTAGTCTCCTAAAGATACTTCATAGAAGGTCGAATAAGTGTTGAATTCGGTTTACAAAGCTTAAGTGTTAAGTCAAATGCTTGCAATTGCAATTAGGCCGCAATTTCTTTCAATGGGGCAAAAACACGTTTGAATCCCTCTTTTATAATTTTTATTTCTTCTTTTCAAAAACAACAAAAATCATCCCACTTAGGGGTCGTTTGTTTGGTGGTAATCCAAGATTCCCACCTTATGGCCATCTAGATTACCGTGTTTGGATTGTGGTAATCTTAAAATAGTCAGGCATCCAAAGATACCAGATATTTTAAAATCCCCCATTTTAAGCTATCTTGAATACCGTTGAAAAGATGAGTTTTTAAGATTCCCTTCTTTCAGGTATCTATCAAATTACATTATTTACCCTTAACTCTAATTATTTGCCACAAATCGCTTTCTTTCTCTCCAAGTCATCTCATCAATCGTCACTTTTCATTAGGGTTTTTTTTTTCTTTTCAAAAACACTATGCTCTGCTCTACTCATCTTCCTGGTATTTTTCATGTTCCTTTCTTACTTTCTTCCTCATTTTTTTTTCCTTTCGCTACCTTTCACATTTTTTTTTCATTATGTTGTCTATTCAATTTTGATCACCTTTTTTTTTTTCATATGAGATGTATGTCAAGACATTGACCTTAAAATTGGAGGTCTCAATGTCTCTTCATTTTACAGATCATCTAATCATTGCTTTTTTGTTTTCTACATTTTTTACATTTCAAAATTTATCCATTTTTATTTTCTTCAATTTCAATATCTTCTACATTTCCATTTTCTGCACATTCATTTTCTGCATTTTCTGCATATTCATTTTCTTCATTTTCTGCATATTCATTTTCTTCATTTTCTGCATTTTTACATTTTTTTTATTTTCTACAAATTAGTTTTATGTATTATAATTTTCTGTAAATGAGGTTTATGTATTTTCTTAAACTAAATTAGTTTTCTGCATTTTCTATTAATTAGAATTTTGAATTCTCAACATTTTCATTTTCAACAAATTAAGTTTTGTTTTTTTTAGCATTTAAAAAAAAATGAATTCTCAACATTTTTTGGAATTCTATTTTCTGTATTTTTCTGAAAAATAAACTTTTGCATTTTGCATTTTTATTTTATGCATTTTTAGCATTTTTATTTTCTGCTATTTTATATTCTTCATTTTGTCTATAAACTAATTTTATGCATTTTTTTTCTCTTTTATTTTTGCAAAATAATATTCTGAAATATTCAAGATTTTTTTTTTTCATTTTCTGATCTTTCATTTTCTGCAAATTAATTTTCTATGTTCTCAATATTTTATGCAAATTAATTTTTTTTGGGATTTTCTGCATTTTAATTTTTTTGTAAATGATTTATCTGAATTTCTTTTCATTTTAATTTTCTAAAATTTAATTTAACAAATTTTATGTCTTTTTAATATTTTGTTATTGAAAGGTTGCCAATAAGAAAGTTTTTTAATTATTTGTTCTTTATCTAATTTGTTTTATATAAATTTTAACATATCATTAGTTGTATTCTATATCTTGTAATCAATTTAGTGTTTTATCTAATTGTTAATTATGAATTCAAAACTTATAGAGATATGGAAGACAGTGATCAATCAAGATGGAATTCTAACAAAAAACATGTATGGACTAAAGAAGAGGATGTCAAGTTAATCGAATGTTTATTGGAGTTGGCAAATCTATGCCAATGGCTAACAGATGCTCAAAGAGTTCGAGCAGGTGCACTTCTAGCAAAGGATCATGATCAAACTCATTATTTCTTTACGCTGCCACATTCTTACAGAAGGGAATTTATATTACAATTATTGTCGGGGCAAAGTTAGACAACAAATAGACATGATTTACTTTGTGGTAGAAGAAATTTAGTTTTTTGTGTTTTATTTGTACAACCGACTATTGAGTGTAACTCAAGATTCAATTAATTTGTCTCCACTGGTCTTAGTTGTTTGAAGAGCTAGAGGAATAAAAAGGTTTCAACCTTTATATGTCTCTTGTTTATATGTGAACAAGAAATAAGAAGAAACATTATTTCATGAAGTGAATAAGGATGAATTTTGCATCACTTTTATTTGAATTATATTGTAGTTGTTTTCATTGAATATATGCAAATAAAATTGATATGCATGAATTATCTTCTTCTTGGAAAGATATTCCAATTTAAATTGAAATTTATAATTATTTTATAAAAAATCTTAAATTAATATAAATTAAGTTGTTGAGAAAAATAACATGGAAAAATAATAGAAACTAAATTGATTTAAAAATAAAATTTAAATTTAATAAAAAAATTATGTTATATAAATTCAAATTGTATTAAATTAATGTATAAATTACATGAATTGTCGTGAGGGCATTCTTGGAACATTTTGTAAATTTAAGAGATTCCCAAGTACAAATCCTGCGAAACAAACACAGTTATCCAAATATTCCGAGACATCCTTAAAAACTTCCCTACAAAACAAACATGGCTATCTAAAGATGCCGGACATCTATCATTCCGGTTATCTATAATTCCAGGCATCTGAAGATTTCGGTTATCTAGATTCCCAAAAAAAAAAAACGTCCCCTTATTGTTTTACATCGATTACCCACAATTGCAATTTGAAGATGTCTTTGCTTATTTTCTTGAATTTTGTTGTATCCGTTCCCTGTGGGATTGATACTCTGGAATTCTTCCAGTTTTATATTACTTGCATTGACAGTGTGCACTTGCACTGAACTAGAGCTTTGTTTTGATTTAAAAATATTTTCTTTAAGCCTCACGTTTCAGTTCGATCAGAAAGAAAGAGAAAAACAATGGCTAAATTTCATAATTAAACTTGCGGGAAAGGAATTATAGCAACTTGAAGAATCTGGAAGAACAAACTACACTAAAACCCATTACACTTGGCTCAATTGAACACGAAATCGTTTTAACCATAGCCAACTTTTGTTGTGATGGGATTAAGGGAGAGTTTTGGGATTGGAATATAGAAGAAGGTACAACAAAACAACAATTAAAAATGAAAATAAAAACTGCATAAGGTAATAAAACCCAAAAATAGAAACGAAATTCTTTTTCAAAATCGAGCTCTCCTCTTCACGGCTTCTTCTCCAAAATTTATAGAAATTTTGTGCTAGGGTTTTCTTCTTGGTTGATGAGCAGTTACAGCTAAGGATCCAGCTGAATTCGTAGGTATTTTCCTTCTCAGAATCCCTTGATTTGCGTTTTTCATTAATTTACAGATCTGTCAAAATTGCAATTGCAATTTTGTTGCATTTTGCAAAAATATGCACCAAAGTATTAAGTAAGTTTTGGATTTTCTTCTTCTTTTCTTCTATTTTCTTAACTCACTTCTTCCAACAATAATTTAATTAATTTCAACCCTTTTCTTCTATTTTCTTAACTTACTTCTTCCATAAGCATAACCAAGTTTAAATGCCAAATAATCCTCATTAATGTAAAAATGATTTTAAAATGATTAATAAAAAATCTTATAAAATATGTAGTAAGGAAAAGAAAACATATTTATAAGGAATATAATCATTTTGAATGGAAGTGCAATAAAACAAATTTGTTATTTAAAGCACCTTTTAAAAAAGATAAGATATAATAACATTTTTATTAAAACTAATTTTTTTAAAAAGTGCTTAAAATGAGAAGTTTTGCTAAACACACTCTTTCTATAGTCATTATAGCTTTGAATTATAGTACGTACGTACATACATACATAGCGTCGTGTTTGGAATACCTTTTGAAAAAAATGCTTTTATAATAAAATTAATTTTTCTATAAGTACTTTTAGAAAAATTAATAATTTAAAGTATATTTAGTATAGCTTCTTGAATATTTGATTTTAGATGTACAAACATGTTTCTTTTAAAAATCTTAATAAATAAAAAGTAAAAATTATGGATGAATTTAAAAGCTATTTTTGAAGAAACTCTTAAGAGATAGATTATAAAAAAAATGACGTTTAAGTGTTTAACTGAAAATCTTCAATATATGTAGTAAGAAAAAAAAACACATATTTGTAATTAATATAATCACTTTTGAGTATAGTGCAACTAAAAAAAAGTTGTTATTTAAAGTATTTTTTTAAAGAAAAAATAAGATATAAAATTATTTTTATTGAAATAACTTTTAAAAAGTACTTAAATTAGAAGGTATTCTCAATCGACTCTTAATTTGTTGGTATATGCCTCACATACTCGTTAATAAAGTGCTTTCTTACTCTCCAAAAAAAAAAAAGTCATTAAGGCCAATTAAGGCCAATTATATGTTAGCTAGCACCAGCCTGCTTTTCCTTTCCTAACAGCTATTGGAAATAAATTAGGGGAATAAAAATTTATGAAATAATCAACTAAATATATTAGTAATAAAAACAACAATACTAAAATAAGAGATGAGAAAAAACTGTAATTTCTGATTGAGGCACGTTAATAAACGTTGTCCATAGAGAAGATGTCCCCTACTACACTGAGTTTGTCCATAGAGAAGATGTCTTCCCACTGCACTGAGTTATTTGCACTCTACTCCAAAGATACAATAATCTTTCTAGAGGTCTTGTGTGCAGCTAAGCCCTCTTATAAATCCCCAATTGCTTGTATGCTTAAAATCAAAATCTTAATAACACAATCATGTGGAGTAATGGTTTTATTAGGGAGCACTCCCAAAAGACTTGTTTAACAAGTCTATAACCACTATGTCCTATTCAATAGGAATAGTGGATTGGCCAAGATAAAAGGTTAAATAAAATAATAATAAAATAAATAAAACAAAAGCTTAAAATATCCAACAATTCCTCACAAATTTTAAGATTTTAGAAAACAAAATTATAAATAAAGGCGAGCATCTTTACTATGCAATGGGCATGGGTACCTTCCGAGTTTGAACCTCCACTTAGTGTTAGCAAGTGTACATTTGAAAGACCCATAGTGAACTATGTCTTGAACGAGGTCTTTTGAGCCAAATTTTCACTTACCACACACATAGTACAAAGCAATATGTAGGGTATTGGTCGAACTGAAACGTGGGGGTTTTAAGAAAAGATTCTTAGTTTAAAAATAAAGCTTCAGTCCAATGCAAGTGCACACTGTCGATGCAAGTAATATAAAATTAGAAATATTCCAGAGTATCGATCCCACAGAGAATGGATACAACAAAATTTAAAAGATAGCAAAAATTATTTTCAAATTGCAATTTCAATAACCAAGGTGATAAAAATGTGGAGAGATGTTGTTGCGAAAGAAATAAATTAAAAAACTAATAAGTATGAAAAAGGGGAATTAAAGTTGTTCATGCCCATTTGGAAAGAAATGCAACTAAAATGCAATTACAATCGTAGCTAACTCAAGAAAACTATGTAAACCGAATTCAACTCCTATTCAATTTTGTTTCAAAATCTTTAGGAGGCTAAGTGATTAAACCTATATTTCTATGGCTAATCTTAACTTAGATAATTTCGCGCACAATTCTAGAGATTTTGGAGTCTCATCATATGTCTAAGGTCGATGTTTAAGACTTATTTCTAAGTTTTTTCCTCCATTACTTTTGTACATCCGCTTCCCTTAACCCCTTAGTTATTAAGTTCAAGTTTGACAAGCAACACTAGATGACCAGCTAGGTTTACCCAACATTAAACTCAACAAAAAAAAAAAAAAAAACGTTTCGAGTGTTAGCTAGATTGTTATGCTTTTAAGCTATACATCTTTCCTCTAGGGCATTCACCAACTTGAACCCCTAAAGAAAACTTAGCTCATCATGTATAGGAAAGAAAACAGTAAATTAAAAGTCTAAAAATTCATGACACAATTGAGAAGTGAAGGAAACGAAATTTGGATTCAATGAAGATTCAAATAAATGTTATTTCTATTAAAATGAAGACCAATATTCATCAACTTGTAACAAGCTTTGAAAATTACAATACTACAACAAGAGAACTTTAATGGTAAAAAATAACAAAAGCTAAATCTTAAGAAAAACAAACAACAACAATTGGTGAGACTAGGAAGTTCGAAGAACCAAACTACAAGCGTCTCATTTTTCACTCTTAGCCCAATCGAACACAACTCCTTATTTTTCAAGGGGAATTGGCTCTTAACAACCTCCACTTTTCATTGAGGAAGGATCGAGGATTAGAGCTCAAAAGGTTATGAGAAAGTAAGAAAAAAAACAGCTACAACTTCCTATGAAATGAAATGAACAAAACAAAATCTAACGCGTAGAACAAATAAATAGACTCGTTTCACTCATTGGTTAATCGACACAACCACTCTTTCTTCAAAGGTGATTGGATATTTACCACATCTAACTTTCGTTGAGGTAGGATCAAGCTTCGGAGCTTCGCGGGTCTGGAACGAACGAAAAAACATCAACAAAATAAAATGAAAATAGTAGAACGATGAACTATTCTTGCGTGAGAAAAACCCATATTGGTTCGGCTTATTTGTCCCTTTTATAGGCCTCCATAAGCTAGAATTTTTGTCAACTTTAGTATATAGAAAGATCCATGCCATTAATACTGAGAATCGAAGAGAATATCTCTAGAATATTTTCAAAATAGCTAAAAATCCAAAATTCCTATTTTTTCTGCATATGCCTAGAAATGCAATTGTATTTTCAATTTGGATTGCAATTGCATTTTTCACTGTCACACATTCTTGCATTGTTTAGAAATGCAATTTCATTTTCCATTCTACCTTGTCTAAAATCCTGCACAAAAACAAATCAACACTTTTCTATCTTTTTTCAACTTATTTTTCTCTTCTTCATTATTTCAACAAGCTTTCATAAATATTTCTAATAAAACCACATTTTGCTCGCTCTTTAAAAAATAAAATACACAAAATAGCAAGAATAACTTAAGTATAAGGGTCAAATAATCCTCACAAAATAGAATTATAAGGCATTCTTTCATCTGGGTTACACGTTAGATGGTCATGCACACATATCTTATTCATGAGTGTTTTAAGGGAGTAGCCCAAGCCCCTATTGTTGCGACCTCACTACAACACCCACATAGGTGAAAACCTCTCAAGGCCAGGTTGTTTGTGACTAACCCCTTGCATAATACATGCCTTGGTTTTCATTCAAAGTTTTAACTCTTCCTAATCGTCACATTACGAGATCACTACCACCTTAGAAGTGGGGATGAGAGATATTTTGAATTAATTAGTGCTCTCCCTAGTCACACTCTAATTTCGTTATTACCCATTGAACCTCTATCATAGGATCTTCAATCCTTGAGGTTGGTTGTCTATTGTGGTAACTATCTCATGGAATTTAGTCCCATTCTCCTCAATAATTTTAGTAATTTATCTTATTGGTCCAATCAAGCTGTTCTTGCATTGTACAACTGCACAACTCAGTCAACTTCATCAATAAAATCAAATGAATTTTCTTTTATGTTGAATATTGACTTTACCACTTTTGCTCCCACATTCTAATATAATATGCATAACATCTACTTTAATCTCCCAACCATATTTATCCATACATACACAAATTATGAACAACACAATAATTTGATATATACTATCATAAAAAAAAAACAATTGATAGAAGTGAGAGGATCACAAATTAATTACTCTGCCAATAATTAATTTAAACTCACATAATTATATCAATACGCTTCACCAATAAGCAATATCTCTTCGTAAAGCCATAATATTCATATTTACAAATCAAGTAAAAATACCTCACTACCTCAACCTTCATTTATGTCACAATTTCAAGCTACATCATCAAACAAGTTTAGCAAGATTTCAAATTTCTCTAACATTATTTTAACTGCCACACATAAACTTTGTGTGCAATCAACAACAATAAACATAAGGAACATTATTTCCATGCATGCTAACATGACAATTAAGCTTGAGATTTGCAAAATGATAAGATACGTCATGATGGAGAAACAACCTAATTTACCATAGCTCAATGAATGAATATTCGCTGTGTATAAGAACTGAGTAACACTAGCAAATTTGATTACAATTTAATTGGCAACAAACAATTACAGTGTAAACAATAATACAGACACTGTATGTAATAACAATTTTAAAACTCAAGAATAAGGATAATAAGTAGTCGAGGCATGCTTACAAAGCGTTGTCTTGAAGACAATTATTTGCTCTACACGGGTTGCAAGCAGGCTACAACGATCGTCTCAGCAGGATACAACGACTAACTCCTATAGAACAGCAACCTTGAACTACTCGGATCTGGCAGAACTCTTGGATACTTGCTCTCAACTTGACTTAAGATTAAAGAAAAGAAAGAGAGGAGAGAAGAACTCTTCAATTGGAATGAGATACTCCAAAATGGAATGAGATGCTTCAAATGAAGAAACAAGTTGCTATTTATAGGCTAGCAACTTAGTAACTCTCCAAAAATAAAATTAATATAAACAAAATGAAACATACATAAAAAGTAACTCAATTGTGTAGATACTTGTAAAGATTCAAACATAACTCACAAATTTAACTTTTAAGTTAAATTTGTAAAAGAAACATCAACACATTTTGATGTTTCAAACCATTTTGAAACCTTTGAATTTCAAGTCAAGTAACAACAACATAAATGAAACATCAATTCATTTTTTATGTTTCAAACCAACACTTTCTTTTCACAATTTACTATAAAATTCAACAATCCCCCACATGAAAGAAAGTTTGAAAATCAAAACAAAATCGTTGAGAGCAAACAAACAAGCTATGCATCAGGATAGGTCTCTTCTGGACTTGAACATTCCTTAGTGAATATCCATCGAGCTTACCGAAGAAATAGTGAGACCAGCTCTGGAACTACCATTCTCATTCGTAAATTGAGACAATAGACATCACACACAACTCATTTTGTATCTTTGAGTTCTATATGTTTGTGTCCATTTTGGTCCTGGACAAAATCCTGAATTCATGAGAGCTTTAGAGAATATAAGCCATTTTAAAAATCCTTATAGAAGCGACCCCACTTCTACTCTCATATAGGTGATATTGATTAAGAGTATTCTGTCATTACTCCTCTTGTAAACAAGATATCAACATGACCTTAGCATCAACAGATCACACACTCTACAACATCATAGAAATGGGAAGAAACTATAAGTTTCTTAGTGTGTCAATATAAATTATCCAACCAATTTGCCTATTGAACCTAGATCGTGGGATCTCCAGTCAACTAGGTTAGGTTACCATCAAATAATTTATTTCATAGGCTTTAGCCCCATTTCCCTCAATGTATATGTTACTTGCTCTCTTGACAATCCTTTTGTTAAAGGATCTGCAATATTCTCTTTTGATTTCACATAATCAATGGAAATAATTCCATTAGAGAGCAATTGCCTTATCGAATTATGTCTACGTCTTGTATGTCACGACTTCCCATTGCAGACATTATTTTTGGCCTTCATAGAGGTTGCCAAACTGTCACAATAAATACATATTGCGCTTACACGCTTTGACCATAATGGAATATCTTCAAGAAAATTTCTAAGTCATTTAGCTTCTTCTCCAGCTTTATCAAGAGCTATAAACTCCGATTCTATGGTAGAACGTGCTATACACGTATGTTTTGAAGATTTTCATGATACAGCTGCTCCACCAAAGGTAAATATATACCCACTGGTTGATTTAGTCTCCATGCTATCAGAAATCCAATTAGCATCACTAAATCCTTCCAGTACGTGTGGATCCCTTGTATAATGCAATCCATAGTCTAGAGTGTACTTCAAGTACCTTAGAACTCTAACTAAAGCATTCCAATGATCATTCCCAGGATTGTTGGTGTATCTAGCTAATCTTCCTACTGAATAGGCAATATCAGGTCTTGTACAATTCATTATGTACATTAAGCTACCAACAACTTTAGAGTATTCTAGAGAAGACACACCTTCATTATTGTTCTTCTTTAACTTACAATTTGGATCAAATGGAGTAACAGCTGGTTTACTCTCAAATTGATCAAATTTTCTCAACACTTTCTCTATATAGTGAGATTGAGAAAGTACGTATCCACTTGAATTTCTTGTTATACGGATTCCAAGTATAACATAAGCAAGACCAAAGTCTTTCATATCAAAGTTAGATTTCAACATCTTTTTAGTAGAATCAATAACACTTCTATTTGTGCCCATTATCAACATATCATCCACATACAAACAAATAATGACACAATGTTGATCTATGGTTTTAACATTGACACATTTATCACACTCATTTATCTTGAATCCATTTGATAACATAGTGTGATCAAACTTTTCATGCCATTGTTTGGGTGCTTGTTTCAACCCATAAAGAGACTTAATCAGTTTGCAAACTTTATCTTCAAATCCCTTTGCAACAAACCCTTCAGGTTGTTCCATATATATTTCTTCATCTAAATCTCCATTTAAAAATGCAGTTTTTACATCCATTTGGTGTATTTCCAAATTTTGTAAAGCTGCTATTGCGATTAACATCCTTATAGATATAATCCTCGTCACTGGAGAATAAGTATCAAAAAAATCTAACCCTTCTTTTTGACGAAAGCCTTTAGCTACTAAACGGGCTTTGTATTTATCAATAGTACCATCAACCTTTAGCTTCTTTTAAAAATCCATTTACTTCCAATTGGTTTACTTCCAGAAGGTAAATCAACTAATACCCATGTATTGTTTTGCAAAATGGATTCTATTTCATTATTGATAGCTTCCTTCGAATAAGGTGCATCCGGAGATGACACAGCTTCTTGAAAAGTTTGAGGCTCACATTCAATCATATAAGTTATGAAATCAGGTCCAAAGGAAGTAGCTTTCTTAACTCTTTTGCTTCTTCTAAGTTCAGACTCAATTCTCTGATCGTCTTGACCTTTCGTAGAGCTAGCCTCATAATTCCTTTTGACACCACTACTTTTGTGTCTTTCTTCTTTCAAAGGAAATATATCCTCAAAGAATTCAGCTTCAATAGATTCCATAATAGTATTATTGTTAATATCAATTATGTCTGATTTAATTACCAGAAATCTATAAGCAGCACTATGCATTGCATAGCCTATAAAAATACAATCAATTGTCTTAGGTCCCAGTTTGGTCATTTTTGATAAAGGAACTTGTACCTTTGCTAAACACCCCCACACTTTCAACATTTTATATGAAAGTAACTTTCTATTCCACATTTCATAAGGCGACTTATTAGTCTTCTTATGTGGAATTCTATTTAGAATAAAATTTGCTGTAAGCAAGGCCTCCCCCCACAAATTATGGGGTAAACCTGAACTATTTAACATGCAATTAACCATGTCCTTTAAAGTTCGGTTCTTTCTTTCAGCTACACCATTTTGCTATGGTGTATAAGGTGCTGTAGTTTGATGGATTATACCATTAACTTCACAGAATTCATAAAGTGATGAAGATTCATATTCACCACCTCTATCTGATCTAAGCACCTTTACTTTCTTCTCGAGTTGATTTTCAACTTCTGCCTTATATGCTTTAAAAACATCTAAGGTTTCATCTTTACTATGTAATAAATATACATAACAATATTTACTACAGTCATCAATGAATGTGACAAAATACTTCTTACCTCCTCTTGTAGGGGTAATTTTCATGTCACATACATCACTGTGGATTAAATCAAGAATCCAATTACTTCTTTCCACAGATGAAAATGACTTTCTAACAAACTTTGATTCAACACAAACTTCACATTTGTGTCTATTATCAATGTTGAAATTAGGCAATAGTCCTAAATTTACCATTATATGTAAAGAATGATAATTGACATGCCCCAGCCTAGAATGCCATACATCACACAACTCAACAATATAAGCAGAAAAGTTGTTATTATTATTCTTGGGCATTTGTGCCAATACATTCAGTTTGAACATGCCATCATTCAGATAGTCTTTTCCCACATACATACCCCCCTTTGTCAGAATAAATTTATCTGACTCAAATATAAGTTTGAACTCATTCTTATTAAGTAGAGTTCATGACACTAGATTCTTTCGAATCTCTGGCACATGCTACACATCATTAAGGGTAAGTATCTTTCCCGAAGTCCATTTCAATAGGATCTTCCCTTTGCCTTCCATAGAGGCAGTTGAAGCATTTCCCATGTATAGCTTATTGCTACCATCTAGCTTCTCATATGAGGTGAACAATGACTTGTCCTTACAAATGTGCCTAGTAGCACCAGTATCAATCCACCAACCTTTGGTGTTAGAAGCCATATTTACCTCAACAATGACAGCAACTAGATCGTCATTTTCCATAATATTGGCCTGATGGTTTGAGCTTTGTCCCTTTTTGTGTCAACAAGTTGCAGCCATATGGCCACTCTTACCACAAACCCAACAGTTTCCACGAATGCGCTTTTGACGTCATTCCTTGGTCCAAGATTCACATTTTTCTTCTGGGATTGTTGCTTCTTGGAATGCCTTGAAGCTTCAGCAACATGAGCTTTGGCTTCAACTTCTAGTGGAGCTTTGTCTCTTTTTCTATTATCCTCTTCTATGCGAAGTTTAACAGCAAGATTCTCCATGGACAATTCCTTTCGCTTGTGTTTGAGATAGCATTTGAAGTCCTTCCAGGAAGGAGGCAACTTCTCAATCACAGCAGCAACTTGGAATGATTCACTGATGTTTAATTCTTCACTTTGCAAATCATTAATGATAATTTGCAATTCTTCTATCTGATTGACTACCAATTTGACATCAATCATCTTATAATCTAAGAATTTTCCTACAAGGAATTTCTTAGTACCAGCATATTCTAGCTTATACTTATTGTCTAATGCCTCCCACAATTGCCTTGAAGTATTGTAGGCATTGCAATAGACATTATACAAGGTGTCTTCAAGACCACTCAATATATAATTGTGGCATAAAAAGTCTGAATGCATCCATGCTTGCTTGGCAGCTTCAGTTTCAGGAGTGACAGCTTCTTCTGGGGTAATTGGGCATTCTTCCTTCAAGATGTGAGCAAGGTTCAGCGTAGTGAGATAAAAGATCATCTTCTGTTGTCATCTTTTGAAGTTTTCTCCCTTGAATTTCTCTGGTTTTTCAACATGAGTTTTGAGGATGGTCGATCCCATCATGGTAGAAACAGTACCATTAGTGGATGAGTTTGCAGCCATTAGTTCAGATAATTGTCTTCAGATTGTTGGAAATAATAATTCGTTGTGTATAAGAACTGAGTAACACTAGCAAATTTGATTACAATTTAATTGGCAACAAACAATTACAGTGTAAACAATAATACAGACACTGTATGTAATAACAATTTCAAAACTCAAGAATAAGGATAATAAGTAGTCGAGGCACGCTTACAAAGCGCTGTGCTGAAGACAATTATTCGCTCTAAACGGGTTGCAAGCATGCTACAACGATCGTCTCAATAGGATACAACGACTAACTCCGATAGAACAACAACCTTGAAGTACTCGAATATGGCAGAACTCTTGGATACTTGCTCTCAACTTGACTTAAAATTAAAGAAAAGAAAGAGAGGAGAGAAGAACTCTTCAATTGGAATGAGATACTCCAAATTGGAATGAGATGCTTCAAATGAAGAAACAAGTTGCTATTTATAGGCTAGCAACTTAGTAACTCTCCAAAAATAAAATTAATATAAACAAAACGAAACATACATAAAAAGTAACTCAATTGTGTAGTTACTTGTAAAGATTCAAACATAACTCACAACATACTTAAGTTAACTTTTAAGTTAAATTTGTAAAAGAAACATCAACACATTTTGATGTTTCAAACCATTTTGAAACCTTTGAATTTCAAGTCAAGTAACAACAACATAAATGAAACATCAATTCATTTTTTTATGTTTCAAACCAACACTTTCTTTCACAATTCACTATAAAATTCAACAATATATATATATATATATATATATATATATATATATATATATATATATATATATATATATATATATATATATGGAATATCATGCTTGAATATAGCAATTGAATAAAATTGCTAAATCTTCATGAAATATTATAAAAAAAAATTAAACACAATATTCAGCTTAAAAAATTTAATCTATATTTTGCAAGGAAGAGACTTAACACAATATTCCCAAATATTCAACTTAAAAAGTTTAATCTATATTTTGCAAGGAAGAGACTTAACAAATTGCCCACATTTCTCACCCATTCACATCTCATATACATTATTAATTGGAATAGAAAAGTCTTGTAACTTGATTAGGATCGAAATTTCTTACATAATAATACTATAAAATAGACTTTTTGTGCAACATGAACGATTAAAAGAAAGATTTGGTTATTTAATTATGTGTATTGGAATGAATTCTAATTTAATTATAGATGTTTTGTATCATCTTTGACCGTTAGGCAAAATTTGGATTATCGTTACTATTAAATTTATTTTATTATGACTAAATAAATTTTTTTCCCCGTCCACATAGAGATGGTTGAATTTTGTTATGCAACGATATTATAATAATCTCATTCATATTTGCGAACTTATTATGACACCTACAACTCTCAATTTAAAATATGTTAAATTACAAATTTAGTTTCAAGATTTTGAAGTTTGTATCTATTTGGTCCTGAAACTTTCAAAACTACAAATTTAATCTTGAGCTTTCGAATTTTTTAAAATTCACAGATCTAATAGACACAATTAAAATTTTAGGGCTCTATTATGCAAAATTCAAATTATATCTATTAGATAAATTAATTTCTACAAATTTTAAATTTATCAGGGACCTATTAGACACAAAATTGAAAGTTTAGGGACCTATTAGCAGTGGCGGATACAAAACTATATGTCGGGGGGGCTATATGATATAATTTTGAACACATAGATATATTGATATCATTTGTATATTCTAATATTAAATAGGCAAAATTATAAATTTGGTCATTAAAATTTCAAGATTGTGTTTAATAAGTCCATAACTGTAAAAAGTTTTTACTAAGTCACTGAACTATCAATTTTCTATCTAATAGGTTTATGAATTTTTAATTTTGTATCTAATAGACGATTGAATTTTTAAAAAAAAGTCTATTAGGTTACGGATCTATTAGACATTAAATTGAAAACTTCGAAACTTATTCAATATAAAATTGAAAGTTTAAAGACCAATTGCTTACTTTTTTAATTCAAAAGCCTATTAGAATAGATCGAACTAATAATATATATATATATATATATATAGATTTATTGTTCCATAAGAATTATAAATATATATTGTTTTTCTTTTTCATAAGGATTATAAATTTTTTATGTAATTAATTTTAAAATAAAATGTACTAAAAGTAAAAAAAAAAAATTTATTGTTCCATCTTTATTTGACTCTAGAAAAGAAAAATGAAATTGAAAAAGAATTATAATATCATACATTTGTTATTATGTATAAATTTAAATTATTTTAAATAATATAAAAAAAATCAATTTTGACCCTAAACTTGTCATGTTGTATAAATTTTTACCCCAAAATTTCAATTTCATCAAATTTCACCCCAAACTTAGATAAGTATTGCAATCTTAACCTTAAACTTTAAAAAGCGTTGCAATTTTAACCCTCTAATTATAAGTTTTCGTTTGACAGATTATTAAAAAAAATGTATCCTTATATGCATTCTTTGAATTCTAAAACATATGTATGGTAGAAAATTGATAACATTTCAAAGAAAAACAACATTAGAGCTAATTTTTTATTGAAATTTGTGAATTTTTGCAAGGTTATTCAATGATTAATTTGTGCATTGATCAAATTTAATTTCGTGCAAAGCTTGATTTTATTGAAATTAGTGACTTCTTGGAGATTTTTACATTGTTTTTTTTGTAAAAATTAATGGATGAATTAGCGAAAATTGAATAGAGGGAAAAACTGCAACACTTGTCTAAGTTTAGAGTCTAATTTGATGAAATTGAAAGTTTAGAGTAAAAATTGATACAACTACACGAATTTAGCATGAAATTAATTTTTTTCCCCAAAAAATATGAGAAAAAAAAATTACTTTTGCAAAAAAAAAAAAGAAAAAAATCAGAAATGAATGGCTCGTTTGATAACATTCTTGTTTCTTGTTCCCGTTTCTCATTTTTTAAGAAACAGACATGTTTGATAAACCATCATATTTCTTGTTCTTAAGTTTTTAGAAACGTTTCTAAAAAGGTGCAAATTTTAAGAAACTACAAAAAGTAGTTTCTCAAATTCTGTTTCTGAACCCTTGAAAATTTACAAATTAGTCTAATTGAACTAACTCGTGTAAGCAAAAATTATTTACGATGAATTGATTGAAGTGGGAAATGACATTGCAAATCAAATTTGAACAACATTTAAAGGATAAAATTTATTATTATTATTAATTTTTATTGGGCCTGAATAAAATACTATAAACTTTTTATAATTGTTTTATATTTATTTTAATGCAACTTATATGTTTTATTATATTATATGTACTAAATTTTATTTTTACTAAAAAACAAGAAACAAAAATCAGTTATCAAACAAATGCTTGTTTATGTTTCTTTTTTTTAAAGAAACAAGGAACAAAAATAGTTATCAAACATGTTTCTGTTTGTAGTTTTTAAAAAACAAGAAACAAGAAATAGGAAACAAGAAACGAGAACGTTATCAAACGGAGCCAAAAAAGAAACAAAAAAAAACACGGAAAAAAATGGGAAGGAAAAAGCAGGAAAAAAAAATGGAAAATGAAAAATCGAGGACAAAAATAAAGAAGCCAAATATAAGCACACAAGGGGTTTGAACCTAGGACATGAAGGAATTAGTGAGGGACTATTCCAACAGGCTATGGTAAAAATTTGAAGTTCTACTGTGATCTTTAATATTAATTCTGAATAGTTAAGGCCCCGTTTGGTTCGTAATCCGTTTTCATTTTTATGTTTTCGAAAACAAAAAATACAAGAAAACGATGAAAATGCATTTGGTACAATTATTTTCAAAAACTGTTTTAAAAAACAACTCCGAAAATGACCTATTTTTTAAAACGACAAATTGTTGTGTTCTTTGTTTTTAAACATTATGAAAACAATAGATACACTCGTCAAAAAACACGGTTTTCATCAAACACAATAAAATTGAATATTACAATTTATCTTTTTTCTTCAAAACTCATAAGCGTATCTCTATCTACAAAGTGGATCTATCATTAAATTTTTATGGATAACTTTTTATTACAAAAACCACAAAAAATAAAGATTAACAAACCAAAGTTATTGAAAATATTTATAGATGATTATATTATTGATTTAACTAGCACAACGTTGTATAAACATTAATAATTTTCGATAAATAGTTTTTTTTTCTCTCTCTTATTGGAAATAATTTATTTTCCTTTTTCTGGTTGGAAAAGTTTTATTCATTTTATAAATTTTACCGCTTGTATTTCAAGAAACCAAAATTTTTTTTAATCATCTTTCCTTCTACTATCTTTACTATCTCCACAATCTTCATCTTCCTTTTCGACAACAATAAGTTCAAATTCGCTATAGTAAGAAGTAATTATCTTAGTTTTTTTTTAAAGAATTGATTCTATGAAACACATATTAATCTTTTCCTACATTTTCAAATTTCAACCAAACACAGTTTTCAAATTTTGAATTCAAATTTAAAGATTTTAAATTGGAACCAAACGTGTTTTCAAATATAATGAAAATAAAAAATTTGTTTTTGTTTTCGGCTGAATTTTTGTTTTCGAAAAATATTTTCGGATCACAAACCAAACGGGGTCTAAATGTTGAGGGGGGCTTATCCAACGTACCTTCACCCCTGCCTATTAGAAACTTTTGAAAGTTTAAGGACCAAATAGACACAAATCTCAAAGTTCAGGGACTAATTAACTTATAATTCAATCTCTAAAATACTAATGTTATCTTTTTCAAAAAAGGAAAAAGAAAAAAATAATATTTTTAAGTACAACAAGTATGTGGTGGAGATTTAAATTTTCAACCTTAAGAGAAGAAATAGATGTCTTAACCAATATTGAAAAAGATAAACCATTTAAGTTGCAATTTTTTTTAGCTAGAAATGATAGAATGTTGACCTAGTCAACATTTGAAGCCTTTTGAAATATAAATATAATTTCTCTACTACAAATTTCATTGAAATTTCTCTAATTTAAGTGATTATTTTTGCTTAGTTTCCAATTGACTCCATATGTATTAACCTTAAACTAGCTTAATCAGTCAAAACATTGGAAAAGGTTATAGGTTCAAAAATCCTAACTCCATTTTATTTGAATGTAATTAAAAAAAAACCAAAAAAAAAAGTCTCTATAATGTTTTCTCAAAATGTCCTTGCCAATATTACTACCATCATAGCTTTCTTAGGACGACATGTTCATTGTCTTTTCTACTATATAACTAAAGGAAAATATGACACATTTAAAAATAAGTTCAAACATAAGAAACCTAACTAACATTTGGTAACACTAAATATATTTTAGGAGATTTAACCCGAATGTAAATAAAGAGTAAATAGATGAAAACTATAGTAGAACGGAAAACTGTTAATTTCACCTAGAAAATACTTATCAAGTTGTCTTCTTTGTCTAAGTTTCATTTTCTTCCGTTCAATATACATGCTCATATCAATACGTTAATATGCATTTTTGAGGTTATATAATCTATTTTGTTAAAAGTTGATTGATGACAAAAGAACAATAAAAAATCAAAATAGCTATTTTTTAAAAGTGCATGAATATAATAAATATGAAAGCATTAAGAACAAATTAAAAATGTAATTACACTTTTTAAAGTTGAAAGACGTATAACTCTGAGACTAACCTTATAATTTAAAATAAAATTTTCCACTATAAATTTCATTGAAATCTCATTCAATTTCACCAACCAGAAATTTCATAGTAGAGAGATCAAAACAAATGGCAGATTCAACATACTACATCCTTTACATTGCTTTCTTCTTCATCTTCACCATTTTCCTTCAAAATCTCTTTCGCAGACCTTCCAAGTCGCTCGTCCATGGTCGCCGGCTGCCGAGTCCTCCGGCGCTGCCCCTCATCGGCCACCTCCATTACTTCTCGCCGTACGTTAGCAAATCGTTCCACAATCTCGTCACCAGGTACGGTGATCTTTTGTTCCTCCAGCTCGGCAGCATCAGATGCGTCGTCGTTTCATCGGCGACATACGCAGCGGAGATCTACAAGAATCAGGACGTTAGGTTCTCATCGCGGCCGAAATTCGCATTCGGAGACGAGCTGCCGTACGCGAACGCCGGATTCTTCGGGGCGGAGTACGGCAGTTACTGGAGATTCATGAAGAAACTGACGATGACGGAGCTTTTGTCGCAGCGGCAAGTTGAGCGATCACGCGCCGTCCGGAGGGAAGAGATGGTGAAATTCTTGAGCAAATTGGCGGACTGCGGCGAGAAGAAGGAGGCTGTGGATTTGGGCGCCGAGCTCATCAAGCTCACAAATAATAGTATTTGTAGGTAAGAAATGAATAATTTTCATTCTCAAATTACCCAAAAAGTATGTAAAAATTAGGACTTTTTGTTAAATATTTGTTTTTGGTTTTTAATTTTCAGTTTTTAAAAATTGTGCTTCTTTTTCGGAATTTCTCTCCAATATGATTTTTATTTTTCTTGAAGACACATTTGAATTGCTATCCAAATTTCAAAACAAAAAAACATATTTAAAATGTATTTTTTTTAAAAAAAATTTAAAACTTGCCTTGAATTTTGAAAACATTTACGAAAAGTAGATAACAAAACAAAAAAAAAAAAAAACTTATAAATAGAAGTAGTATTCATAAGTTTAATTTTCAAAAAATTAAAATCCAAATATGTTGGTTTCAGTTCTCTTTCTTTTAATACTTTCAAAAATGTTTATTTTGATCTTGCTTTCATCTATTGTACCTAGAAAATTTATATTTTGATCCATGCACTTCTAAAAAGTGATAATTTTTGTCTTTGTCTGCAAAATTCAAAGACATATACTATACACAACGAGAATTCTTTAATACAAAGCTATGACGTATTTTAAAAAATTTATTGAGTATAGTGCTGTGTTGAATGGTGATAAGTAGACCAAAATTGTCATCTTTTAAAAGTATAAGAATTAAAATGAACGTTGATATACAAAGACTAGAATGAATCAATGCTAAAAGTATAAGGACTAAAATAAACGTTTTAAAAATATGTGAACCAAAATGAACAAAAGTTGAAAGTCTAGAGAGACTAAAATAAAATTTAAACCATAAAAAAACAACGAGACCAAAATGGTCATTTATAAAAGGTATATGGATTAAATGGGCATTTCAAAAGTACAAAGACTAAAACGAACAAAATTTAAAAGTACAAAGACCAGAATGAATATTTTAAAAATACCAACGAAAGCTCAAGAGAATAAAATAGAATTTAAACCAAAATTTAATTACTATTATAGTTGGAAAATTTAGTTCAATTTGATGCCTCAATAACCTCTCTTAACCATTGAAGGTTTGGAATTTCCAATATCTTATATTTGAATGGTAATTCTTAAAGGAAAAAAATCTAGTTTGATAAAATTTATTTATAATATATATATTAAAAAAACCATAGTAATTTATGCAAATGAAGATGAGTGAATTAATATGGATATAGAAAAAATTTAAAATTTGAAGGATTAATCTTACTTTATATATGTTAACAAGAGCATAGTTCAACTGACATGAAGTATATGCTTATGACCAAGAGGTCATGAATTCAAATCCCTCCACCCTCAAATGTTGTTGAATTAAAAAAAAAAAAAATCTTACTTTAGTATGTCTATATATATTTATTTTGGTTGTTTTTTCGAAACGATATTTATTTTGCATTTAATACAAATCTTAGGTAATCCACTTTCAAATATACAAACATACATGATATTATGTGAGATTATGCATGTTAAATCTGTGATTGAAATTTAAAAAGAAAAAAAATCCAAAATTTTTTTATACCAAATTTAGGAGTCAAAATAGAATATTACCAAAATGAGATACGTGTACAAGTTTACAAATTAGAATAAAATTTAAATCAAGGATAAAATATGGTCAAGGGACTGAAGGCAGATATATATATATATATAACACCAACCAAACCAAGTTAATTATTATTTTTTTTCAAATTTTAGCGACATTTTATTAGTCTCTACAATATGCAATTTGAAAATAGAATAAAAAATCACTGGAAAGTGAAACTATTGATATATAATTCTAAATATTTTTCTTGATAAATTCTTAATTTTTAATTTTTTTTAATAACAATTAACTATATGTAATAAAGAATCTTTTGAACATGTCAAAAAATAAAGATATGTCGATTTGTAACCAATCAATTTTGTGAAATATTTGATTAAAATATTCATAGTAAATTAAAATTCTCCCACCTTTATATATATATAAAGGATAATAGATATTGCCAAAAAAAAAAGATAATAGATATTTGACGTCTTCCTTTATTATTTTTAGTTTAATATTATAACACGTATTATTTTTAGTTTAATATTATAACACGTAGGGTGAAGATTTAAACATCTAACTTGTTTTTGTCAAAGATATTAGGTCTTAATTTAGTTGAGTTATGCTCATGGGTTCTCTTCAGGAAAATTGCAACAAATAATCTGAAAAAAGATTAAAAAAAATTACTAAAGATTTGAATATATTTTTTCTATGTTTTCTAGTAATTTTTTTTTAATGAAATAGGCTTTTGAAAGGATTTTTTTTTATTAATATTGTAGTTTTTAAAACTTATTATAAAAATATTGTAGTTTTCAAACTATTTATATCAAGAGACAACCATGCCTCGCGTTTTTAAAAAAAAAAAAAACAGCTAGATGGTTGTCTCTTCAAGAGACGACCATCTTTTGCATTTTTGCCACGTTGCGCGGACTCAGACATGAAAACGCGTTTGAGATTTTTTTTTAAAAAAAAAAAAAAGTGGATTGTCGTTTCTTCAGGAGATCACCATCACAAAACTTTTAGTAATTATACCAATTGGCATATTGGTTAGTTGATCACTCTAAAACGTAAGGGGCTTAGGTTTGAGTATTGTAGAACGCATTTTTCAACTTTTTATTTCTTTTTTTCCTCCGGTTTCTCTCTTTCTTTTTTCCTTCCGTTTTTTTTCTTCTTTCGTTCTCCTTTTTATTTCTTTCTTTTATTTGTTTTATTTAAATCAAATAAGATATCTTCCGTTTTTTTTTAAAATTTTGACTTAAATTGAATATTCTATTGTAATTTATTCTTTTTTCTAAGAAATTTAAATTTATTTAAGTATTAATTATTTAAATATTATATTGCAATCGACTTTGGGAGAAGAACAACTTTGTTTACGTCATTTTGAGTTGATTTTTATTTAAATCAAATAAGATATCTTCCGTTTTTTTAATATTTGAAGTAAATTGAATATTCTATTGTAATTTATTCTTTTTTTTTCTAAGAAATTGAAATTTATTTAAGTATTAATTATTTAAATATTATATTGCAATCGGCTTTGGGAGAAGAACAACTTCGTTTACGTCATTTTGAGTTGATTTTAAATAAATTGATCATGTTATTCAAAATTATCATGTAATTCTTTCTAAATAAATAAAAAAAAAATACAGAAATACTAGAGAATGAAAAATCACTCATATTAGAAAATAAAATATTTAAATAATTAATACTTAAATAAATTCCAATTTCTTAGAAAAAAAGAATAAATTACAATAGAATATTCAATTTATTTCAAATATTAAAAAAACGGAAGATATCTTATTTGATTTAAATATAAAAGAAAGCAAAAAAAAAGGAGAACGAAAGGAAAAAAAATGGAAGGAAAAAAGGAAAGAGAGAAAGCGGAGGAAAAAAAGAAATAAAAAGTTGAAAATTGCATTCCACAATGCTCAAACCTAGGCCCCTTAAGTTTTAGAGTGATCAATTGACTAATATGCCAACTGGTATAATTGTTAAAAGTTTGGCGATGGTCGTCTCTTTCTCTTGAAGAGACAACCATCTACTTTTTTTTTTTTAAACCAAACACGTTCCGAGTCCGCGCAACGTGGCAAAAATGCAAAAGATGGTCGTCTCTTAAAGAGACAACAATCTAGTTGCTTTTTTGTTTTTAAACGCGAGGCATGGCCGTCTCTTGAAGAGACGGACCATCTGCCGCGTACACTTAGTCGCCTCTTGAAGAGACGACCATCTCAAACGCTGTACATGGTCGTCTCTTAGAGACGACCATTTGCCAACGAATTAAAATTACAATATTGATATAAATAGTTTGAAAACTACAATATTTTTATAATAAATTTTAAAAACTACAATATTAATAAAAAAAAAAAAATCCCTTTTGGAATCTTTTTGTTTTCCTGAAATATAGTAAAGATTTCAAATAGAATTTTGAAGAAGTGGTAAATAAAGTATAAAAATTATTAATAAATAAATTTAATTTTATAAACATAAAAAAATTATGTTATCAAATTAGAATTTAGTAGACATGCTTGAATTTTTTTAAATAAAAAAACTTAATTTTTGAAAGAAAAAAAGACCGTTATAGTTTTAGTTTTGTAAAAGTAATTTGAAAAACATATTTCTTGTTTACGAAATTTCAATAAGTTTTTGAAAGTGCTTTTAAAAATAAGAAAATAAAAAAACTACTAAAATAACTTTTTAAGCAGAATAACAAAAACAACATTTGGGCATGTTTGAAATAAATTTCCAAGGCTTAAAAACAATTTTTTAATACTTAAAAAACCTTATGAAATAACTTTTCAAGTGCTTAAAAACTTGTTTTTAAGCTCATTTTTAAGAAGTTAGAAAGTAATTTCAAACAAGCTCATGGTTATTAAACACAAACTTAATTTTTCATTCTAATTTTTTCTTTTAAAATGTATATCTTTTCATTCTAATATTCTTTTAAAATGTATATCTTTAAAAAATTCATTATCAATATTAATACTTTTATCAACAGGTTAGTGATGAGTACAAGGTGTTCTAACGATGGCGATGAAGCAGAGAAGATAAGAGCATTAGTAAAAGAGACATTCGAAATAGCTACAAAAGTATCGTTCGGAAATGTATTTGGATGGCCTTTGGAGAAGTTAGCTTTTTGGTTGTTTGGACGACAAGTAAAAGATGTGACACTTAAGTATGATGAAATATTGGAGAAGGTATTAAGGCAGCATGAAAAGAGAGCAAAGGAAGAGGGTTTGGATAGGGAAGATAGAGATTTGATGGACATTTTGTTGAGGGTTTATCAAGATGAGAATGCTGAGTTCAAGATTACAAGAACCCATATCAAGGCCTTCTTGCTTGTAAGTGTTCCTTATCTTCTTCCCCATTGACAACTATTGCCTATTGTTTCTATACTAATGTAATTTTAGGTTTAAAAAGTTTAATTTTCTACTTACAAGATTAAGAAGATTTTTGATGGATTAAGTTGGGTTAATCAATGATTTAAACTAACCACCATTATTCAAGGGTTGTAAATTTTTTTAACCCATAAAAGTTAAATGATGAATATTCAACCTAATTAAGTATTCAATAGTTTCGGTCAATTTAAATTGTTACAATCATTTATTAAGATGTCATAAAAAAAAACGATAATAATAAAAGACAATCCCTATTTTAAGAAGTATTTATATAATGCTCGTCATTTAATTAACAAAGAGTAGTTTATATTATATTTTACTTGGATCAATTTAAAACTATTATTTTAGAGTTTATAGTGAATAATATATTCTAAGTTGAATTCAAACTATTGTTTATCTAATAATATGAATATCTAGTATTTCCTTAATCAAATGGGTTGAGATGAGCCAAATTATTGCATATTTTCAAATTATTAGACGAGAATGTCTTCTTCGCCCGTGCCCACTTCTTGTGAGAAAAAGTGACATGTGAATTATGAATTATGAATTTGACTATCTCTTAAAATAATATAGATAATAATAAAACAATTCAATTACAATTTTAGTTACGAACTTTCAAAGTAGTGTTTAATATGTCTTTGAATTTTAAAAAATATTAGTAGGCCAATCTAAGGGGCCGTTTGATAACCATTTCGTTTTCTATTTTTGTTTTTCTTTATTTTTAAAAAACAGAGTTATTTGATAATCAATTATGTTTTTTATTTTCTATTTTTTAAAAACATTTTTGAAATTACAAGTAAATTTAAAAAAAGAAAAAAAAAAGAAAAAAAAAAAAAGAAGAAGAAGTAGTTTTTAAAAACAGAAAACAGATTTCTGTTTTTTTTCAATAACTCATTTTTCTTCTAATGTTTTTTTTTTTCATCTTTGACATTTCTCTCTTCAAAAAATTTCTTTTTCTCTAAAACCTTTTCCTCTCTAAATTTCTCTCTAAAAAAATTCTCTTTTCTCTCTAAAATTTTCATCTCTATTTAATTTTTATTTCTCTTTCATTCTCTAAAATTTTCTTCTCTACATAACTTTTTTTAATCTCTCGAAAATGTTTATAAATAACTTTCATTCTCTTTCTATTTTAACATACATCTCCATTTTCTCTCTCTAAAAATTAAATATTTTCTCTAAATTTCTCTCATTAAACTTTTCTCTCTCTAACTTATTTATTTCTGAATTTTTTTCCCTAGCATTTCTTTCTCTCTAAATTTTTCTCTCGCTAAAACTTTTTTTTTCTCATGTATCTTTGTTTCTCTAACATATCTTTTACTTTTTTTTAAGAAAATATTTTTTAGGAAAAATTGCACAAACCACCCATGAACTATGAGGTTTGTTACAATCACACTCATGAACATTTAATTTGATCAATAAATCCCCTGTACTTCGTTAATGTTGCAATCAGCTCCATGTACTTTGTTAAGTGTTGCAATCAGCCCCCGTACTTCTTTTTTTTTTTTTCAAATCTGTCAATAACAAGTTTGTTCTTCCTTACTGACGCGCGAGTCACATGTGAAGCCTAATTATACGGTAATTTAACAACTAACAGAAGAAGCTGATTGCAACATTTAATAAAGTACAGAAGGCTGATTGATCAAATTAAAAGTTAAAGGATGTGATTGTAACAAACCTCACAGTTCAAGGGTGGCGTTTGTGCAATTTTTCCTTCTTTTTTTTTTTTAACTTTTAACTTTACTCTCTCACTCAAATTTAATTTCTCTTTTTATTTAACTTTTTTTCCTCTAAAATTTGTCTCCTTGACTATAACTTTTTTTTCTTTTTCTCTAACTAATATATTTTATGAAGTTTAACTAATTTCTCTGGACTTTTTTTTTATTAGTATTGTAGATTTTCAAACTTATTATAAAAATATTATTTTTTTCCAAATTATTTATATTAATATTGTTGTTTTAATGACATGGAGACGACCATCCATACACGGCTTGATGATCGTCATGTTTGGGATTTTAGAAACAAAAAGACAACTAGATGGTCCTCTCTTCGAGGGATGACCATCACACATATTTATCATATATTTCAGTTGGCATATTGGTAAGTTGACCACTCTAAAATGCAAGGGGCCTAGGTTCAAGCGTGTCTCCTCCACGCCATTATGACAATAATATTAATATAAATAGTTTGAAAAATATAATATTTTTATAATAAGTTTGAAAATCTACAATATTAGTTAAAAAAAAGTCCAATTTCTCTGTAACATATATCTCTCTAAATATTTTTCTTTCATGGCTCTAAATATACTTTGTTAAAATTTTTCTCTCTAAAACATTTATCTTTATGTCTCTAAATTTTTGTTTGCATGTCTCCACACATTTTTCTCTCTCTAAAACATCTATTCACGTCTCTAATTTTGTAAAAGCGGAAAATAAAAACCAGTTATCAAACAAGTTTAGAACAGAAAACAAAAAATAATTATCAAACATATATGATTTTTGTTTTTTTTTAAAAATCAAGAACTAAAAACTGAATTTGTTATTAAATGAGGCCTAAACTTTCAATTTTGTGTCTGGTCTCGAAAGTTTCAAATAGTATCTAATAGATGGTTGAATTTTTAATTTTATGTCTAATAAGTCTTCGTCACATTAAAAAGAATTAATGCTCAAATCTATTAAAGAAAAATTGAAAAGTCACGGTCTTATAAAATATTTTGTGTTTGTAAATTATAAAAAAGGTTGAATATAACAAGAATTTGTTAAACACAAATTTAATATAATAGTAAGAAGACACGTTTAAACTACATTGATCTATTAAGCACAAAATTTTGAAAGATAGGTCATTGTGGATTCAAATTCTTCTTTTTTTAACCATGAATCGTTCCTTATGGTAGGATCTATTTTTAGGTGGCACCGGAACATCAACGGAGGTATCCCAATGGGTGATGTCGGAGCTCCTCAACCATCCCAAAGTACTCAATAAACTCAGAAACGAAATCAACTCCGTCGTCGGAACCACCAAACTCGTCGGGGAAGACGACATTCCAAATCTCCCTTACTTACAAGCCGTCGTCAAAGAGACTCTCCGACTCTACCCCGCCGTCCCTCTCGCCATGCGAGCCTGCCGTCAAGACTGCAAAATCGACGGCTTCGACGTCTCGAAAGACACAATGGTTGCAGTCAACCTGTTCGCCATAATGCGCGACCCAAAAACTTGGCAAAATCCCAACGAATTCGACCCTGAAAGGTTCACCGGCGATGTGCGGTATGAGATTAAAGGGCAGCAGAGTTTCAACTTTGTTCCGTTTGGTGGGGGAAGAAGGGCCTGCCCTGGCTCCACTTTGGCCTTCAGTTTCATCAGCACTGTGGTTGCGGCCATGGTTCAGTGCTTTGATTGGAAGATTGGGAGAAATGGAGATGAAAGTAAAGTGGATATGGAGATTGGAGCTGCCTTCACTTTGCCTAGGGCTAATCCACTTGTCTGTGTTCCTGTTGTTCGGTTCGACCCATTTTCCTTGGCAAATTGATGGGCTTCAATATAATGAATGTCTGGAGTGGGGATCTTAACCTCAAATCTCTCAATCAAGAATCACTTGAGCTATGATATGTGTGGTGGCTTATATATTTAGTTATACTTGTTTGTATTTGTGCGTTTAAAATAATAATGTGAGAAACACTTTTTGTTTACCAAATTTTTTTTTGTTGAATGTTATATAAAAGTTATAAAATGTTGTTGGATGTTTATATATAATTTAGTTGTGATTTTTTTTAACCACAAAAATTGAACTCACTCTTTTCACACTGGCTTATGTTTCCTTTGGATTATGAAAGGTCTTTTTTGCATTGTAATTTTAAATTCTCAATTTTTAATAGATTAGTTGAAAATAAATTGTATTAGGTAGATGAGAAAAATAAATATTAAAAATAAAAAATGAAGTTGATATTATCAAAGATTTTGTAATAAAACAAGGAAAAATGTTATTTGTGGTGGTAGATTAGATGGTTTTGGAATATAGATATGTAAGAATATATGTTCCTTAAATATTGAAAAAGACAAAAGAAAAGGACAAGATAAAAAGACAAAAACTAAAATAATAATAATAATTACTGAGTTATGGTTGGACCATGTGTCTGGGCGGCAAAAATGGGTAATAGGTGGTTAAATTTAAATAGAGGTTTTGAAAAATAGTCAACTAGCTTTTTTATTTGATAAATGGCCAAAATATTAAAGAAAACAAACTAAAATACCCGCATAACAAATTCCTAAAATTATGAAATAATTTTGGTGAAATCAAAAAGCAACTAAATAATAAAAAAAAATAAAACGTTTTAATTTAAATCAAGACTCTGATATTTGGAAAACGAAAAGATACCACTGTTGGTTTTTCAAAATCGAAAAAAAAAAGTTTTTGAAAATCAGAATTCAAAGCTATGGAGTTTTGTATACACAAATACCTGGTATTTAGGAGTGTTTAAAAATTTCGTGAGAACATTAGTTTTCAATCTTCAATCCTTTTACACCCTAAAGTTGTAATCATAGCACATATACGCCATGCATTGGTCCAATTGTAGCCTTTAGTCTACATTGACAATTTGATAGCTAAAAGAATTATACCACATGCCTACCCTCGCATCCCATTACGTGAGCATGCACACTGCCCATAACTCACCTCCTTCGTTTTTTGGAAATGTAGGCTAAGCTCCGTTTCTACGTTTTGATTTTCTTAATGAATCTTCAAAGGACGTTGTTTGGTTTTTTTCCCTTGCTGTTTAAGTTCCATTATTTTATCCATTTTTATGGTTTTTTTTCTCTATCTGTCAATCGAGTACAAGGTATTTCTATGGCTTAATATTAAGAACCCCTAGAAAATTGACTCCATTTCGATATAAATACACAGTATTTGTGTTTCTCTTTCGACATTTTTTCCTTCCACATTGTTGTCGATGTCATTGAATGCTTCAATAAAAAAAAAATAGAGAGTTTCGGCCATGTGGGAAAGGCGGGACAGATCAGAGTGTATAATGTGGGAAGAAATGGGCCCAGAGAGGGGACAAAGAAAGAATAGTGACACAAAAATGCAGTAGATGGATCCATAGAAGATAGGCTAAACTAAGATGGAAATTAAAAGCAACGGGTAATGTGTAAAAATTAGAAGGCATACACGACATCATTTATAATATCATTCACATAAATTGACGTGATAGTTGCATTTGTAAAAATTGATCCAAGTTTAGAAGGCATACACGACATCAATTATTATTATTTTTTTTTTTTTTCTTTCTCAAAATTTGATTTCACAAATTAGTTTAGTCTTCCCCAATTTTCTCATTCTTCCCACTATCTCATTTCTTTCTCCCCAATTTTCTCTCCCTCATTACCACTAACCCACCTTTCTCTACTTACCATACTAATTTAAGGAGTGTTGTTTCTTATAAAAAGGGGAGATTGGGAATTTTTTAGAAACACACAGAAACATCACATAGAGGAGGAAAAGAAGGAAGAGGTATTGAAGAATGAATGGATTTTAGCAAAAGGAAGTTGAGAAATTTGATCCAAAACGATTTTTGACTCTAAAACCCCCACTTTTTCTCTCCTCAACCTCACTTTCTCTCTCCAAATACCAAACAATTCGTGAAAGCTTTCTCCATCTTCTTCTCAAATTCACACCTCAACCATTCCGGCAAAAGACGGCGTGCAGACCTCCGACCACGACGCAGCATTCCCACGAACGCAGCACCTCCGGCGACTCAGCACCATGAATTCCGGCGACTTGAAAATCGGCTAGTAGCAGTAGCAAAGACCCACAACTTCTTCTTCTTTCTTAAGGTGAAGTGTGGAGGTGAGGTGAGAGAAATTTTCTCTCTTTAATTTCTATTTAGACCCTTAGTTTCTTGTAGTAAATTCCCATTTTGTCCCTTAATTTGTGTATAATTTTCAATATAGCTATTTTGTGTTAATTACTGATCTGCCCTTAAACATGGTTTTCAATTTCTAATTCAATCCATGATTAATTAATCTCCAATCTGATTCATATTGTTTATTTTTCAATTTAACCTATGAGATGTTTGTAATTTAAGCCATGACTTGTTGGTTCAATTTTCAATTGACCCATGGTTTGTAGTTTAATTTCAAATTGATCCTAGCACATGCTTAAATTTTAAATTGGTCCATATTTATCATTTTAATTGCAATTTAACCCATGACTTGTTGATTAAATTCCAATTGACCAATTAGTTTGTTGTTTAATTTGTAAATTGACTCATGGTTTGTTTTTTAATTTATAAATTGACTCTTGATTCATTGTTTAATTTGCAATTTGATTTGTAGCATGTTGTCCATTTCGCTATTTGTTTTGAATGGAAATTTGATTTGTTTCATCTCAATTTGAATTAAATTGCAAAAGGATTTAATTAGCTTGATTTGCAAATTGCTTGAATTTTGCCATTTGATTGTTTCATCTCAATTTGAATTAAATTGCAAAAGGGTTTAATTAGCTTAATTTGCAAATTGCTTGGATTTTGCCATTTGATTGTTTCATCTCAATTTGAATTAAATTGCAAATGGTTTAATTTGCTTAATTTGCAAGTTGCTTAAATTTTGCTATTTGATTGTTTCATTTTGATTTGAATTAAATTACAAATTGCTTAATTTGCTTAATTTGCAAATTGCTTAGATTTTGCTATTTGATTATTTCATTTGGATTTGATTTGATTTGGGAATTTCTAAATAAAATTTCAGTTTAGTTTCAATTGATTTATTTCTAATTTGATTCCAACTAAAGTGAAGTTTTAATTTGGTTCTAACTTAGATTTTCTAAATGAGCTCTCAAGTTATAACTAATTAATGAGTTTGGAATAAAATTTGATTATGCGGGACTCAACGTTCTGTCTAGGCCGAGGTATTTAAGCTGACCAAAGGGAACACCTCTACCTGGGAACGACCCAATTAGTCAAAATTTATTCAATCTCATTGAAATTTATCGAAATTACATTTTGGCAACAAAGTTTGAAATAAAACAAATTTGCCCCTTTAAAATTGGATTTCTGAAATAAGAACCTTCCAATTTATCAAAATTACATTTTGGCAACAAAAGTTTGAAATAAAACAAATTTGCCACTTTAAAATTGGATTTCTGAAATAAGAACCTTCCAATTTATCAAAATTACATTTTGGCAACAAAAGTTTGAAATAAAACAAATTTGCCCCTTTAAAATTGGATTTCTGAAATAAGAACCTTTCAATTTATCAAAATTACATTTTGGCAACAAAAGTTTGAAATAAAACAAATTTGCCCCTTTAAAATTGGATTTCTGAAATAAGAACCTTCCAATTTATCAAAATTACATTTTGGCAATAAAATTTTGAAATAAAATAAATTGCCTCCTTTAAAATTGGATTTCTGAAATAAGAACCATTTGTTTTAAATTCTTTCGTAAGTAATTTGTTTTTATAAAATAAGGAATTTGTTTTGAAATATCAAAATAAATTCCAAGTTTTTCTAATGGCCTTGAGCCACTCATAGTTATTAGTTCATATTTTATTTTAAAATGTGAATTAATAAATTTTGGGACATTCAAAATAAAACATAAAAATATTTTTCTTTGGACTATTAAATAAAAGGATAATTTTGAAATAAAATGTGGTAACCGTTTTTCTAAAACGGGTGTTGTAGGGGTGCTAACACCTTCTCTACACTCAATCGACTCCCGAGCCTAATTTCTGGTTTCATAGACTACCCTTTTCCTCTAAAATAGGTGACCAATCACACCTTATAATGATTGGTGGCGACTCCAAACCTTTTATCTCGAAAGAGACTCCTAGGAGAGGACGTCGGCTGCTCCGCGTCGTGATGACGTTGCGACAGCTTGGCGGCTCTGCTGGGGATTTTAGAGAGTCAAGCCATTTAAATTTTATTTTTCTATTATCCTTTTATTTAGTTTATTTGGTTCATTGTTTAATTTATTTTGTAATTTATTTTGGTAATTTTATTTTGCATATTATCATGCATTTCCACACACCTATCACAGCTCTATACCCGAGCTTTACCCTTCAGGATTAGAATTGAGGATGTAGTAGTGTCGACCTTCGAGGGGATTGCGAATGCCCCCGTGTAGGCACACGAAAAATCCTCGCTCAAGTTGATTTATTTGTTATTTTGTAACATTTAAATTGATTTGAGGGCCTTTATCTTCTTGGATTAGAATTCCATCCTCACATCATGTTTATCTTTATCTTTTTCTTTTTCTTTTTTTTTAGCATTGAACTATTTAAGTTAAGGTTCTTTTATTCTAAGGTTGAAATTATCCTTTGTTTGCATTTTTTTTGTTTTGTTTTGTTTTGTTCGCCATCTTCATTTTTTTTTTAAGAGTGGGGAAAATTTTTAAATAATTTTTGACAAAAAAAAGGCTACTTTTCCTTTTAAGATTGAAGTCTATGAGTTTATTTTATTTTTATCTTTAGTTTTATTTATTTATTCACTATTATTATTATTTATTTATTTGTTATTATTATTATTTTTTTTGAGCATAACATTGAATATTTAGTCAAGTTGCATCGTAGGGTCGCACATGCATTAAAAGTATGTTTTAGGGTCATTATATCTTAAGATTAGTAGTGTCGACCTTCAAGAGGACTGCGAATGCCTCCGTGTAGGCACATGAAGATCTTTGCTAGTTTATTTCCTCACGTTTACCTCATCATTTTTTTTTGTGTGTTTTTCCTCATATTTTCTCTTAACTCATTTGTTTAGCAATAAATGGTTAGATGGAGTAATGTCGACCTTCGAGGGGATTGTGAATGCCCCTGTGTAGGTGCATGAAAGTCTACACATCTTTCTTTTTCTAAAATAGTTTAGTTTTCTTTTTTAAAGGGAACAAAATGAGTGCCAACGTACCTATTGAGTCAATACGGTCGGATGAGCCGATAGTTGTGCTACAATGGGCAGAGCAGCTGCAATTAAGACACGGGGATAGTCTATCCTCGTCTAGTGAAGTATCGTTACCTTCTTCTTGTCAAGTACAATTAATTCCTAATGAGTTAGGAAAATTGAAGACGATTTGGGAAGGCTTGACACTAGAACGTCGACTTTTGTTCTCAAGGAAATACTGTCATATAGCAGATCTAATGTATATTCCAATTAACCGTTTCGCCGTACAAGCTTTGGTAGACTTCTGGGACCATGCGTATAAATGCTTCACATTCAAAGACATGGACTTAGTACCAACTATCGAGGAATACCAAACGATGTTAGGTATTCCAGAGAAGGCCGGAGATACAGTCTATGGTTTTAATCCTCAACTCACAGCAGGAAGGGCTTTATCTAAATTACTTTCGGTACAGGCAACCGAAATACAGAAATATGTGAAAGTCAAAGGGAATGAAGAATCGATACCAGTGGATTCTTTGACAGGACTGATTCACAGGTTCCTAAATGAAGAAAAAGGCTTGACTTTATTGGCTTTATGCATTTATGGGACGATCTTATATCCAAAAGTAAAAGGGTATGTGGATGGTCATGTCATAAAGTTCTTCGTTAACATAGAGAAGGGAGTAAACCCAGTCATACCTTTTCTCGCAGAAACCTTCCGAGTGCTTAACTATTGTAGAGCTACTGAAAAAGGGAGGCTAAGATGTTGTGTTCATTTACTATATATTTGGATGCATAGTCACTTCAAGCTCCCCGCAGACTTTATGTGCCCAAAAGTCAATTTCAGTAGTACTTGGAATGTGACGCAGAATATAATTGCAGAATTTGGCATGGCCTCGTGGAACTCAAGTTTCCCAAAAAAGGAAGTGTGGGCGTCATTCTTTTCTGGGATTAAGTTAGAAAGCGTTATTTGGAAAGCACGTTGGATGCCTCTAAAAACCATGGTATATCAGTGCGGTGACTTCCACACAGTTCCTCTAATAGGGCCATGGGGATGCATTCATTATGCACTATTGTTGGCCTTACGACAAATGTGGTTTAAGCAGTTCATACCAGCAACTCATGGCCTAAGAATTTAGAATTCTAGTACAGTTGTGAGAACTCTAATGAAAAAAGGCGACAAGTATTAGCTGCTTGGAAAGCTATGAGAAAGATGAACAGTACCAATCATTGTGAGGGAGCTACCCCTGAATATCTGTGTTGGCATGCAAAAAGGAAGAATAGTATGATGGAATCCTCAATTGGTGAAAGCATTGGAGAAATTTCCAACAAAACAACAAATAAACTTAGTCAATATGGGTGACAGAGCAAAAGAAGATGTTGGAAAGAAATCAGGACCTCGAGCGAGAAAATGAGAGCTTACGACGAGAAATTGGTAGATTAACCGACCTAGCAACTCGAACCAATAAAAAGCTTGAAGAAACAGAAAAAACCTCAAAAAATCGATCCAAGCGAGAAAGAGATTATGATGAGGAAAACAAGAGGTTGAACAAGGAAAATCACACATTGAGGAACCAAAACGCAGCATTACGAAGGAAGGTCCACCTATAGGAAGATAAGATCGTAGAATTTTTGGAAGGTAAAGAGACCCTTATGCAGTTGGTTGGCGAGTTAAAAGGAACCATCAGTAAGCAAGAAACTCAACTTACTGAGTTTGAGCAAGCTAATACTACCCTACGCCATACTTTGGATGATTTACATATGAGAATGAATGATCAATCAGAAGAATATGAAATTATGAGGAATTATGCAAGTCATTGGACCACCAACTGAAGGCGTGTCAAAGAGCAAGCGAGCAGCTTTCAATTAAAAAAGAGCAACTAAAACAACAATGCCATGCAATGAAGGAAAATTACGATGTCTTGAGAAGTGACCTACAAATGATTCTCGAAAAGGTGAACCAAACAATGCACACTATCGGAATAATGGCTAGAAGAGCTCGAAGATTTGCAGAATGGGCAAGAGATCTGCGAAGGAGCACTTCACCAATGGCATCAAATGCGGATGAGCTATATGAGTTTTTAGGAATGATTAGTAGAGACCTTGGATACTTTGGTCACTTTCATTAAATGTTCCCTTTCTCCCATTTCATGTTTTATTTATTTATTTATTTTCCATCGTTTTCTTTTATTCTTCTTCTTCTTTGGTTAATTTGTACTTTTTCTTCAAAGAAATAAAAGTTCATTCATGTATGCATCATATGTTGTTTTTATTTCTGTATCATCACTCTGAGTCTTCCTCTCTCGTTTCATCGATAGTGAAGAACAACAAAATAGGTCGATCACCTAGAATTCGTCGCACCCACATCACTAGATACAGAAGAAGGATCATGGAAGAGCAAAACACAGAAATGGAAAAGACAAGGAAAGATATCGAGGAACTGCGAGGAAAGCTAGATGCCATTCTCATCGCCCTAGAAAAAGGCAAAACAGTGGCTGATGGTGCTCAACCTAGCAATGCAGTTAATGATCCTCTTGGGATTAGCTCTCAGATGACAGACAATTTTACTCCACAGTATACGACGTATAATCCTCTGTACAACATACCGATAGAGCAAATTCCATTCCCATTCCTAAATAAGTCAGAGCACGTTCCTGTAAATGGCCAAGCTGGAATTTCGATCCCTAAAGAAGGACCATCAAAGGTAACTATTACTGATCCCAATCTTGATGACCCAGAGGTCAGGAAGGGATTAAGTGGGGGTGAGAAAGCCTCATCTAGTGAAAAGCTCGAGGTCCTGGAAGAAAAATTGAGAGCAGTAGAGGGTACTGATGTGTTTGGAAACATAGATGCTACCCAATTATGTCTAGTGCCAGACGTGGTACTCCCACCAAAATTTAAATTACCAGAATTTGAGAAATATAACGGAACATCCTGCCCAAAAAATCATCTCATCATGTACTGCAGGAAAATGGCGGCATATGTTCAAAATGATAAATTGCTAATTCACTACTTTCAGGATAGTTTAACCGGCCCAGCCTCTCGTTGGTATATGCACTTAGACAGTGCACATGTCTGTTCCTGGAAAAATTTGGCTGACTCTTTTTTAAAGCAGTATAAACACAACATAGATATGGCTCCTGATCGACTAGATTTACAAAGGATGGAAAAAAGAAGTAGTGAAAACTTTAAAGAATATGCCCAAAGATGGAGAGATACTGCTGTTCAAGTACAACCTCCCTTGACTGATAAGGAGTTGTCGGCTATGTTTATCAACACTCTCAAGTCCCTTTTTTATGATAGAATGATTGGGAGCGCCTCAATCAATTTTTCTGACATCATGACCATTGGTGAGAGGATTGAATATGGAATTAAGCATGGCAAAATAGCTGACACATTTGAATTATCAGTGGTGAAGAAAGGGATGCCTTCAAAGAAAAAGGAAGGAGAGGTACAGATGGTAGGAAAGGTGGGAAAATTTACTCAACAGTCCCATCAGCAGATACCTCGATACTCCTCAGGTTATTATCCACCCTCGTACGGATACTATCCGTATCAGGTAAATAATGCATCTACTCAATATTTCCCTTACTTAAGCCAAGGTTCAAGACCTCCGATAAATCAAAGCTTTCAGCCTCACAGGCAGAAGCAGACGGTTACCACAGAACAACAAAATAACAAGGCAGCACAGAAACCTCAGTTTGATCCAATTCCAATGACATATACTGAGCTTTTACCTCAGTTGTTCAAGAATCTTCAGCTGGCACCTAAGCCTTTACGACCGATGCAACCCCCCTACCCAAGATGGTATGATCCGAACACTCATTGTGACTATCATGCAGGAGCCGCCAAGCATACGACAGAAAATTGTACTGCTCTGAAGTACAAGGTGCAAGAGCTCATCAATGCAGGGTGGTTGAATTTCAAAAAAGAAGAAGGGCCCAACGTCAATAAGAATCCCTTGCCGAATCACCAAGTAAATGCAATAGAATATCAGAGTATTGATGCAAAAGCACATGTTTCAGAAATTGTGACTCCCATGGAAAAACTTTTGAGGATTCTCCTTGATAATGGTTACGTATCTAAGGAATACTTATGTCTGGATTCTACTCAGGACGGATACAATGATAACCTGACTTGTTCGTTCCATGCTGGGGCAAAAGGTCATTCATTGGATCAATGTCACCACTTTCATAAGAAGGTCCAAGAGTTTATGGACTTGAAGGTTGTTACTGTTGCACGAGCTCATTACTTTTATCCGGATAACGAAGTAGGCACTGTGGAAAGACTTTCCTCTAAAAAGGTTGGTTTGAATGTTCCTTTTAAACCTCTCACAATATTTTATCGTGAAGAGTCCACTCTACCTACTACTGATCTAAAACCAATCATTATCCAAGTACCAGCTCCTTTTGAGTATAAAAGTTCGAAAGCAGTACCTTGGAGCTATGAGTACAAGGTGACCATCAATTCGGAAACACCATCGCTTCCTATCGACAATATCACTGGAGTAGGGGGTCTGACACGAAGTGGAAGATATTACACTCCTGATCAGTTAGTGAAGCAATGTGGAAATAGGGGGAAAGAGCAAAAGTTAGGTACTAAGACTAGTACAAGCAATGATGACGAGCCTAAGGAAAAAACAAACGACTCAAAGATCAAATCGTCTGTATTTGAAGAGGATGCCCAAGAGTTTCTGAGATTGGTTAAGCATAGTGAGTACAAAGTGGTTGATCAATTGGCCCGGACACCTGCAAAAATTTCTATATTTTCTTTGTGTTATCTTCAGAGGCACATCGAAATATGGTACTAGAAGCATAGAATCAAGCCTATGTTCCTAAGGACATCACATCAGACAGTCTGGACAATATTGTTGGGAATATAATTGCGTGCAACTCCATAACCTTTACTGATGATGAGATACCTTCCGAAGGTACAGGACATACAAAGGCACTTCACATTTCTGTCAAGTGCAAGGACTTCCTGGTCGCAAAGGTCCTAGTTGACAATGGTTCTTCACTGAACATAATGCCAAAATCAACATTAGAAAAGTTGCATGTTGACATGTCTCACGTGAGTCCCAGCACTGTGATAGTAAGGGCCTTTGAGGGAGCACATAGTCAAGTGGTTGGAGATATGGAGATTCCAATACAAATAGGCCCTTGCACGTTTAACATAACCTTTCAAGTTATGGACATCCTCGCTGCATACAGCTTTTTATTGGGGCGACCTTGGATACACTCAGCTGGAGCTATCCCATCAACGCTCCACCAGAAGCTCAAATTTTCAGTTGGAAAAAGTCTAGTAATTGTCTTGGGCCAAGAGAATATTTGGGTTTCGAGACCAGCTTCAATGTCTTATGTCGAAGTAGCGGAAGAAGCCTTTGAATCATCATTTCAGACTTTTGAGATTGCAAGCACCACGACCCTACATGGAGAATCCAAGAAACCTAAGTTCGAGCTTCCAAGTATCTATTGCAAAAGTGGTAGTTGTTTAGATGATGTCTTGAGCCTAACAAAAAATATGAAAAGATTTGGGATGGGGTATAAACCCAGTAAAACGGACATGATCATAGTACAAAAACAGGAAAAAGAAAAACGATTAGCCAGATTGGAGAACCGTGATCCAAAGCATCAGGAAAAAAGGATCCTACCACTCTACCATTCTTTCAAAAGTGCTAGTGTAATTCATCCAGAGGCCTGTGGAAATTATGCAATTGCAGCCGTGATTAAAGAAGAAGAAATAGGCCCATTGATCTACCCTTGCCCAGAGAACTTCGAGCTTGACAATCGGAGTGTTATTGAATTGCCGTCATTTGCTGTTAAAATGTCAAAGTAATTGTCCATCTTCATTTTTAATTGTTTTGATAATTTAGGTTTTCTATCGAGTCCTTTTATTCTGTTTCCAGTCCATTTACTCTTTGTTCAGTTCTATTTCGTTATTTAATAAAGATCATGATTCTGTCTATTTTCTTTTGCTTTGTGTATTATTTTCTTCAAGGCAAGACATTTATTATCTTTTTCTTCTTTTGTTTCTATGCCAAATAAATGACATTTTAAACAGTAATACTGAGTTTGAATGTGCAAACGATCCTCAATACGATGTTGATACTCCTGTGTACAATGTTGAGTCTGATGAGGAGTTAGAGGAAGAAGAAAAACACTTTGAACCTACCCCCGAGATATTGGAAATGATGGAACAAGAAGAAAGAATGTTGGGCCCCCATGAAGAACTAACAGAGACAATTAACCTGGGATCACAAACAGAGATCAAAGAGGTTCAAATTGGCACCAACATCTCCATAGAAACTCGTCAAAAATTGGTTGATTTACTGATAGAATATGTTGATGTGTTTGCATGGTCCTATCAAGACATGCCTGGATTAGATGCAAGTATTGTAATGCATCATTTGCCACTCAAACCCGAGTGCAAACCTGTAAGACAAAAGTTACGAAAAATGAAGCCAGACATGTTAGTAAAGATAAAGGATGAAGTCAGAAAACAAATTGATGCTGGATTCTTAACTGTTGCCAATTACCCTGAGTGGGTGGCAAACATTGTTCATGTGCCAAAGAAGAATGGACAAGTTAGGATGTGCGTCGACTATAGGGATTTGAATCGAGCAAGTCCTAAAGACAACTTCCCGCTCCCTCATATTGATGTGTTGGTGGATAATACTGCTGGTTTCTCTACTTTCTCCTTTATGGATGGGTTTTCAAGCTACAACCAAATCAAAATGGCATCCGAAGATCAGGAAAAAACCACTTTCATTACATTGTGGGGAACGTTCTGCTATAAAGTTATACCGTTTGGACTTAAAAATGCTGGAGCAACTTACCAACGAGCCATGGTCACATTGTTTCACGATTTGATGCACAGAGAAGTTGAGGTTTATGTGGATGATATGATTGCTAAATCGAAGAAAGAAGGAGAGCATACAAAGGTTCTCTGCAAGTTATTTGATCGATTAAGAAAGTTCAAACTTAAACTCAATCCAAACAAATGTATATTTGGGGCAACCTCAGGCAAACTGCTTGGATTCGTGGTTAGTCAGGAAGGCATTAAGGTAGACCCTGACAAAGTCAAAGCAATTATAGAAATGCCGCCCCCGCAAACCCAAAAGGAAGTGAGAGGATTTCTAGGTCGAATAAATTACATTGCAAGATTCATAGCACAATTAACCACAACATGTGAACCTATCTTCAAGCTACTTCGCAAAAACAATGATGGGATTTGGAATGAAGATTGTCAAATTACATTTGATAAAATTAAGCAGTATTTACAGAGCCCGCCAGTTCTTGTACCTCCAGTTCCAGGACGTCCTCTCATCTTATATCTGACAGTAACAGAAAATGCAATGGGTTGTGTACTTGGGCAGCACGATGACTCTGGTAGAAAAGAGCAAGTTATATATTATTTAAGCAAGAAGTTCACTAGTTGTGAAACAAGGTATTCCTCCATGGAAAAAACGTGTTGTGCTTTGGCTTGGGCCGCGCGTCGTTTAAGACAATATATGTTGTATCACACAACATAGCTTATCTCAAAAATGGATCTTGTGAAATATATCTTCGAGAAGCCATCTTTATCAGGACGAATTACTAGGTGGCAGGTTCTTTTATCTGAATATGACATTACCTACGTGACTCAAAAATCAATAAAAGGAAGTGCCCTTGCTGATTACTTGGCACAACAACCTATAGAAGACTATGAGCCACTGAAGTTTGACTTCCCTGATGAGTATGTTTTCACTTTGGAAGAAGAAAGATCAAATGCAGAGATGTGGACCATATTCTTTGATAGAGCTTCAAACGAGTTGGGCCATGGAATAGGAGCGATATTAATATCACCCAATGGAGAATTGTTCCCTCTCACTGCCAAGCTATGTTTTGACTGTACACACAACATGGCTGAATATGAAGCATGTTCGATGGGCATACAGGCAGCTCTAGATATGAAAATTAAGAAACTTCAAGTCATAGGGGATTCTTTGTTGGTAATCCATTAGTTAAGGAGAGAATGGGAGACTAAAGATGCTAAGTTACTGCCGTACAAGCAACTTATATCAAAGTTGTCTCAGGAATTCCATCAAATTTCTTTTGATTACTCACCAAGAGAAAATAATCGAATAGCATATGCATTAGCTACACTAGCAGTCATGTTCAATGTGGATTTTGATGAAGAAGTCCAACCAATCAAAGTTGAGAAACGAGATGCTCCAGCTTCTTGTATGAATATCGAGGAAGAGACAGATGGAAAGCTGTGGTTTCAAGACATCAAGCAATATCTAAAATGTGGAGAATATCCTCCTTGTGCATCAGAAAATGACAAGCGAACTCTTAGAAGGTTGGCAATGAATTTTTTCTTGAATGGAGAAATACTGTACAAAAGAAACCATGACATGGTACTACTTAGATGTGTGAATACAACAGAGGCTTACCATATTATGAAAGAAATTCACGAAGGAATTTGTGGGGCTCACGCCAATGGACATATGATGGCCAGACAAGTCTCGAGGGCTGGATATTATTGGTTGACTATGGAAACAGATTGCATCAAGTATGCAAGAGAATGTCATAAGTGTCAAATTTATGCAGACAAGGCCCATGCTGCCGCGTCTGAACTACATGTCTTAACAGCTCCTTGGTCTTTCTCCATGTGGGGAATGGACGTTATTGGTCCTATTGATCCTAAGGCTTCAAACGGACATCGCTTTATTCTGGTAGCCATAGATTACTTTACCAAATGGGTAGAGGCAGTTTCTTATCGTGATGTGACAAAGGGAGTTGTTATCAAATTCATTAAGAAAGAGATCATTTGCCGCTATGGCCTCCCCGAAACCATAATCTCTGATAATGCCAGAAATTTAAATAACAAGATGATGAGTGAGTTGTGTGAGCAGTTCAAGATCAAACATCTCAATTCAACCCCATACAGACTGAAAATGAATGGTGCAGTTGAGGCTGCCAACAAAAATATAAAAAGATTTGTTGAAAAGATGACAATAACATATAAAGACTGGCATGAAATTCTTCCCTTTGCTCTACATGGTTATCGTACTTCAGTTCGTACCTCAACTGGGGAAACGCCATTCTCTCTAGTTTATGGTATGGAGGTAGTCCTTCCAATTGAAGTAGAAATCCCTTCGTTGAGAGTCATTATGGAAGCTAAGTTAGAAGAGGCTGAATGGGTCCAAAATCGTTATGAACAACTCAATTTTGTCGAGGAAAATAGATTAACAGCATTGAGTAGAGGTAAACTCTACCAAAGAAGGATGAAGAAAGCCTACGATAAGAAAGTCCACCCAAGAGGGTTCAGAGAAGGGGATCTTGTGCTAAAAAGGATTCTCCCTTTCTGACACGCTTGCTAGAGTAATATGAATAATTTGGCAATATTAAGATGTCAATGCGCAAATGTACAAATTCATTTGCAGCAAGTGGTAAGTAAATTATCGTATCCACAGAGACTAGTAATTCACTAATTACCACAACTTGATTCTCAATAAACTCAATTGGTAACCATTTAAATTTTATCAAGGAAATGAAATAACAAAATTCGGAATTTGCTGGAACAAAATAAATGCTAAAACAAAGATGGCAGAGTAAAAATTGCAGAAAACAGAGAATGGCTAAACTGGTACTTTGAATTGAATGGAAGGCTCGGATTAGGGGTGATTGTCCGTTTTAATCTATTCTACAGCTTAGATACATGATCATATACCTCAATCCACTAGAGCTCACATGGTATTCTCCCGAATAACCAGAATTTTGCTGTTTCATTTCCATTACTCCAGCATTAACTATCCTGCTGTATTTATGTGCATTAGGCAAGTGATTATCCCTAATCCCCTTACTTAGCTAGCTACTAACCCTAACAATGGGGCTAATGTGGTTCTTAAGCAATCAGCTCTATTCTTCCCAGAAATCGAAGGAACACTACACAAGATGGTTGGCCAAACGAAATTGTGATGAAATAAATAAAAACACTTAAAAACCATATTGAGTTAAAGACAATGTATTAAGCTGGAAGAATGATCAGAACATCCAACCCCTAATCCTCACCTTGTAGGTGATCAGTTCATAATGTGAAAAACACAGAAAATATTTCGAAAATAAAGCATCATCTTAACAATGTAGCGAAACTAAAGAGAAGAAGAAGAGAAAGAAGATGAAATGTTGCCACGGAAGGATTGAACCAGCATTCAACAATGGCTTCAGCGGCGGTTCCTTCCTCTTTTTGTAAGATTCCGGCAGCCTCCTTCTTCTTCGGACTGATTTCTCCCTTTCCTCTGTTTTCTCTCTAGAACAACCTCCTCCTTTTTCTCCCTCTCCTCCTAAAAACGGCTACCAACAAAAACTTAAATACCACAGGTATTTCGCGCAAAACGAGGGCTGACTAGACAGAGCTGATGACGTGGCAAGCTCCCATTGATTATAATAGGCTGAGTCATCTGACATTTGCCAACTCATTTAATGAATTGATCTTCTCTCGTGCGAAAATGGTATTGGCCCGAATTGCCAGGTTTGCTCCAGCAAACTGCTATAAAACTGCTGTTCAAAATCTCCAAAAGTCCCTCTTGAATTAGACCCTAAATTAATCACATAAACTCGTTAATTAAGATAATAATGCTCTAATAAGAATTTTACCGCTTCAAAATTAATCATAGACAAAAATGACTCAAAGCTAGGGAATTTCTAAGATATAGTTAGATAAAATATGAAAATTCAATCATAAAATGATACTCTATAACTCTTATTTTAAGAGTTATCACTTTCCAAAAGGATCATCGAGGCAAGTGGACTCCAAATTATGAATGACCGTTTGTAGTGAAAAAGGCTTTCTCGGGAGGAGCTTTAATCTTGACTAATATGGATGGTCATGAATTATCAAGCCCAGTCAATTCAGATTATGTTCGTAAATATTATGCATAGTCCCTCGAATCACTTTCTTTGAAGGCTAGACAAAGTTGCAGGAAATTCAACAAGTGTTTAGGAAAGTTACACGTCAATTTTAGTATTTTGTTTAAGAAGTTTTTCTCTTTGACCTTGGGCTGGAAATTTTGCCATTTGTAGAAAATCTCCTTACTCAATAAATCATTTTTTTTTGTTACCTTAATTACTATTGCAATTATGAATGAAATTGGACATGCCTGAGTCTTTTAAAAGCAATGACATCTGTTCCATAGAATTCAAATCAAGCTAGAAAGTCGTGACGAAGGAAACCAAGTATATATGTTTCGTCCAAACAAGAGAATTGTTAAAAAGGTACGGGAACCCTTTTAGAGGAAATTGAGGAAAAACTGGTGGCGAATCAGGATAAAGCTATCCTTGTTACAAAAGAAGATTTAAACTGGGATAAGGCCGTTATCGTCATTTTGGTGGAAAATCAGGTTAAAGTTTCTCAGAGTAAAAGAAATTTATGAACTAAGACCGTGAAGCTTTTTCTTGATACGGTAATCGAGCTGTTTTGATTTTAAATTCTCCCAACATGGTGGATTTGTGTTTTGCATTTTTGCATTTTGCATTTTGCATTTTTTTTTTCCACATCATTTGTATGTTGTGTGCATTTAAATAACCCACTCTTGAAAGTTTCAAATGCGTGAGGGTAATCTCGGATTAAAGGTGAAACTTCTGCATAATTTGAGTTTAGTCTTTTTTCAAGGTTGAGTTCTTTCAGTCAAGCAAAAATTATCGAGTATTAACACTCTCATCATGCATGTAAATATTCTCTATTCAGGAGAATTTACAATTTGTTCAATAGAACTTTTTCATTTTAAGGCTTGTTTTTGGAAGGTTTGAAATAAAGTCGTTATCAATAAAGTTTTGAAATATAAAAACATGTCTTTTGGTTAAATCGGACCCTAATATTTAGTCGAGGTCAATGTCTCTGCCAGCTCAATTTCGTCACTCTCTCGAGATAAAAATTCACTATCCAAATACTCTATCTTTTCCTTTGTCTACCCTTTCAATCCTTCAAGGATACACAAAGGGGGGCAAACTGTAGATACCGTATTTGGTCCGTTAATTTTTATACTTCAATTTGATTTGATTTTAATTTATGGTTTGTGTTTACTTTGGTTCTTTTTTGTTTTATTTTCATTTTTCTCCAAGCTTTGTTTAAAGATTTTGTGTTTATTAATTTTGTTATGATTTTTTATTTTGATTTTATTTAATTTTATCCTTTTATCCTTTTTTATTTTTGATTTTTTTTCTTTTTCTTTCTTGCCAATTATTATTATTTTTTTTTTCTTTCTCAAAATTTGTTTTCACAAATTAGTTTAGTCTTCCCCAATTTTCTCATTCTTCCCACTATCTCATTTCTTTCTCCCCAATTTTCTCTCCCTCATTACCACTAACCCACCTTTCTCTACTTACCATACTAATTTGAGGAGTGCTGTTTCTTATAAAAGGGGGAGATTGGGAATTTTTTAGAAACACACAGAAACATCACATAGAGGAGGAAAAGAAGGAAGAGGTATTGAAGAATGAATGGATTTTAGCAAAAGGAAGTTGAGAAATTTGATCCAAAACGATTTTTGACTCTAAAACCCCCACTTTTTCTCTCCTCAACCTCACTTTCTCTCTCCAAATACCAAACAATTCGTGAAAGCTTTCTCCATCTTCTTCTCAAATTCACACCTCAACCACTCCGGCAAAAGACGGCGTGCAGACCTCCGACCACGACGCAGCATTCCCACGAACGCAGCACCTCCGGCGACTCAGCACCATGAATTCCGGCGACTTGAAAATCGGCTAGTAGCAGTAGCAAAGACCCACAACTTCTTCTTCTTTCTTAAGGTGAAGTGTGGAGGTGAGGTGAGAGAAATTTTCTCTCTTTAATTTCTATTTAGACCCTTAGTTTCTTGTAGTAAATTCCCATTTTGTCCCTTAATTTGTGTATAATTTTCAATATAGCTATTTTGTGTTAATTACTGATCTGCCCTTAAACATGGTTTTCAATTTCTAATTCAATCCATGATTAATTAATCTCCAATCTGATTCATATTGTTTATTTTTCAATTTAACCTATGAGATGTTTGTAATTTAAGCCATGACTTGTTGGTTCAATTTTCAATTGACCCATGGTTTGTAGTTTAATTTCAAATTGATCCTAGCACATGCTTAAATTTTAAATTGGTCCATATTTATCATTTTAATTGCAATTTAACCCATGACTTGTTGATTAAATTCCAATTGACCAATTAGTTTGTTGTTTAATTTGTAAATTGACTCATGGTTTGTTTTTTAATTTATAAATTGACTCTTGATTCATTGTTTAATTTGCAATTTGATTTGTAGCATGTTGTCCATTTCGCTATTTGTTTTGAATGGAAATTTGATTTGTTTCATCTCAATTTGAATTAAATTGCAAAAGGATTTAATTAGCTTAATTTGCAAATTGCTTGAATTTTGCCATTTGATTGTTTCATCTCAATTTGAATTAAATTGCAAAAGGGTTTAATTAGCTTAATTTGCAAATTGCTTGGATTTTGCCATTTGATTGTTTCATCTCAATTTGAATTAAATTGCAAATGGTTTAATTTGCTTAATTTGCAAGTTGCTTAAATTTTGCTATTTGATTGTTTCATTTTGATTTGAATTAAATTACAAATTGCTTAATTTGCTTAATTTGCAAATTGCTTAGATTTTGCTATTTGATTATTTCATTTGGATTTGATTTGATTTGGGAATTTCTAAATAAAATTTCAGTTTAGTTTCAATTGATTTATTTCTAATTTGATTCCAACTAAAGTGAAGTTTTAATTTGGTTCTAACTTAGATTTTCTAAATGAGCTCTCAAGTTATAACTAATTAATGAGTTTGGAATAAAATTTGATTATGCGGGACTCAACGTTCTGTCTAGGCCGAGGTATTTAAGCTGACCAAAGGGAACACCTCTACCTGGGAACGACCCAATTAGTCAAAATTTATTCAATCTCATTGAAATTTATCGAAATTACATTTTGGCAACAAAGTTTGAAATAAAACAAATTTGCCCCTTTAAAATTGGATTTCTGAAATAAGAACCTTCCAATTTATCAAAATTACATTTTGGCAACAAAAGTTTGAAATAAAACAAATTTGCCACTTTAAAATTGGATTTCTGAAATAAGAACCTTCCAATTTATCAAAATTACATTTTGGCAACAAAAGTTTGAAATAAAACAAATTCGCCCCTTTAAAATTGGATTTCTGAAATAAGAACCTTCCAATTTATCAAAATTACATTTTGGCAACAAAGTTTGAAATAAAACAAATTCGCCCCTTTAAAATTGGATTTCTGAAATAAGAACCTTCCAATTTATCAAAATTACATTTTGGCAACAAAAGTTTGAAATAAAACAAATTTGCCCCTTTAAAATTGGATTTCTGAAATAAGAACCTTCCAATTTATCAAAATTACATTTTGGCAATAAAAGTTTGAAATAAAATAAATTGCCTCCTTTAAAATTGGATTTCTGAAATAAGAACCATTTGTTTTAAATTCTTTCGTAAGTAATTTGTATTTATAAAATAAGGAATTTGTTTTGACATATCAAAATAAATTCCAAGTTTTTCTAATGGCCTTGAGCCACTCATAGTTATTAGTTCATATTTTATTTTAAAATGTGAATTAATAAATTTTGGGACATTCAAAATAAAACATAAAAATATTTTTCTTTGGACTATTAAAGAAAAGGATAATTTTGAAATAAAATGTGGTAACCGTTTTTCTAAAATGGGTGTTGTAGGGGTGCTAACACCTTCTCTACACTCAATCGACTCGCCAGCCTAATTTCTGGTTTCATAGACTACCAAAGATGATTGGTGGCGACTCCAAACCTTTTACCTCGAAAGAGACTCCTAGGAGAGGACGTCGGCCGCTCAGCGTCGTGATGACGTTGCGACACCTATGATAATAGAAATGCAGCACGTGATATTATTCTCCAATGCATTGACCCATGCCAGTTCGATGGGCAGGGCGTGGACCCAACGGTTGTAGAAGCATGGTTGGCTTCTATGGAGACAATCTTTAGGCGCATGAAATGTCCCGATGAGCATAAAGTGCAGTGTGTTGAGTTCGCGCTCAGAGGACAGACTCTCCTCTAGTGGGAGACGGCCGAGAGATCATTTGATACTACTTGTGGGCCAATCACATGGGTACAGTTTTAACAGGCTTTCTTTGATAAGTACTACTTGGCCATTCTCAAATACATAAAGCAATCGGAGTTTCTAAGTCTAAAACAGGGGGACCACCAGTTTGTGGATGAGTTCGAGCGGGAGTTTAATAAGCTCTCTCGCTTCACCCCAGACTTAGTGGACACATAAGCGAAGAAGACAGAGAGGTTCATCATGGGCCTGAATGATGACCTTTATGGCTCAGTAGCAGCGGACAACTCAGCCACTTATGCAGCGGCCCTACGGACCGCCACTTTGATTGACTCGTTGATCGCTATGCTTTTCGCTACAACACGCAAGTGCACGTGATCGAAGTAATAGAGAAACTGGAAGTATTCCAGAGTATCGTACCCAAGGGAACGGGTTTAACAAAATTTACTTAGAATGACACAAAATTGCTTGCAAAACACAATTGGGGTAACCGAAAATGCAAAATATAAGAGTTTGGTTTGTTAATGAAGAATAAGTGAAAAATCAAAGTTAAAATAGAGATTCAAGTGATTCAAGCACCTTTGGAAAAATGCTATTCAAATGCAATTGCAATCATAGCTAACATGTGAAAACTAAGTAAACCGAGTTCAACTCCTATTCAATTTTGATTCAAAATTTTTAGGAGACTAAGTGATTAAACCTATATGTCTATGGCTAATCTAACTTAGATACTTTCGCACACAACTCTAGTGGTTTTGGAGTCTCGCCCTATGTCTAGGGTCGATGTTCAGAACTTATTTCTAAGCCTTTTCCTCCATTACTTTTGTGACATCGGCTTTCCCTTAACTCTTTAGATATTAAGTTCAAGCTTGACAAGCAATCACTAGTTGGCCGACTAGGTTTACCCAAATCTAAACTCAACAAAAGCAAACAAAGTTCACATGCTAGCTAGATTGGTTATGCTTTAGAGCTTTTACATTTTTCCTTAGGGCTTTCACCAACTTGAACCCCTAAAGAAAATTTAGCTCATTGTGGAAGAAATGAAAAACCAAAATTTATTTGTTAAAAATTTAATAATTAATTTAAATGAAATAAGGTAAATAACTTTAAAGGAACCTGATTGAATTTTCTTTTTAAAACACCTTGATATCCTCCAGAATTTAACTAACTTAAATGAAAACAAAGTGCAACTTCACAACATAAATAACTTGTATAACTAAAATAACTTGTATAAAAGATGAAAGAAATTTAAACCCAAAACTTATTAATTTATTCAATTCCACAACATGCAAAGAATGAAATTAAATAAAGGTCAATTCTCTAACTAACATTGCAGCAGAATCTGAAAGTTAAAAACAGAATTATAGAACAAAAATAGAGCAGTAAACTAATGTATATTCCTCGCGTTGATCGACCCACATACACCTTCACGGATTGTTGGATCTTCACCTCCTCGAACTCTCGTTAAGGAGGGATCAAGCTCGGAATTTACAGAGTAAAAATGAAGAGGACCCTGCTGTAAATTGACAGAAAAAAGTGAAATACAGACAGTGGACGAGTAGCAGAAAACCCAGCCACGTTTTGGATTGTTTTCCCCATTTTTATAGACATTGAGGGCTAGGATTTCCATCTATATGCTCCTTCAATCATGGGTCAAGGGTTGGGCATGAGTTCGGGCTTGAAATTCTCCATAAATCGAGCAAACTGCGTGAATCTTGGTGAATTTCCCGAATTTTCCGTAATGACTTGATAGGTGCAGAGAATGCAATTGCATTCTTCTTCTTTGTTCTTCACCTTGCCTTCCCAAGGGAATGCAATTGCATTTCCATTTGCAATATCTTCACTTCTTCAATTCTGCACAAAAACTCAACTTAAGCCAACTTTCCTGCATCTTTTCACTTAATTCCTTCTTTTATCATATTCCAACAAGCTTGCATGAATTTATCTTATAAACACTATCTTTAGCTTGCTCGGTAATCAATAAAGCATGCAAAAATGGCAAGAACAACTTAGTTTTAGGGTTAAATAATCCTCATAAATGAGAATTATCACTCGCGCCCCCGTAGGTCAGGAGTAGCCAGTAGGCAGGGCTCTAGTTCGAGATAGAAGCGAAGGTTCGATCAAGCTTTCAATAAGTTGAATTGAAACAATGAGTTTGTATAAGACTAGACCACATAATATTTAATCTCTCTTTATAAATCCGTTAATTGAGAAGATTAATATTTCATCAGGATAATCATATACGACTCGATCTTAATCTTGAGTGAATTATGAACTTCTGCTTGTGAGAGCTTGTCCTTTGATTTGCATAGGTAAGAGTAGCTTTTGTAGTTGATTCAATATGCCTACCATTTTGGGGACTTGACCAAATAGGGAGCTGGGAACATAATCTCACAAGATGGAATTCACTCATTCCCATATAGGGTAAGTAGATGAGTAGTTCCCTTAAGTGCTGATTTCGGGACTTGAACAATGGGGCCCCACTCTCTCACTGGCCCGAGAGGGGCTTAGTTTATGGTTAGATCCTAAACAAATTATTCATTAGAGGATCAGTGGTACTTAAGATGCAATATGTAATTATAGGGGTAAAATGGACTTTTGACCTAGCTGTAATTATGAACAACTCGTGAATGATCGACTTGCATGTAATGATTATATCTATGGACATAATTTGTCCTACAGTGCATAAGAGTGCAACTCTAGATCTATAGTGGAGTGACTTATAGTTAATGAATAAAAATTAATTAATTAAAGAGTTTAATTAATTGATTTTGTATCATTGGAGCTTATAATCTGTAGGTCCATAAGGTCCCCTTGTTAGTTCATAGTAACACTAAAAAATCAGCCTAATTGAAAGAAAAATTTGAAATGTTCAAATTAATATTAATTTAAAGTGTTCAAATTAATATTTAATATATTAGATATATTAAATATAAAAGTGAAAAATATATTTATTGTATTTGATACATTAAATATTAAAATAATTAATGTATATTTGATACATTAAATAAAAGATATTTATAGAATTTAAATAAGATTCAAATAAATAAATATCGTATGGGATTTGAATGAGATTCAAATAAATATAATATTCATTTTAATATATTAGATATTAAAATTTAATATTTTAATTATGGCAAAGATTTTCCCTTAGCCTCTATAAATAGGATCCTTGGGTTGAGTTATTAGACATAACACACATCTCCTCAATAGAGAGAATTAGAGAATTCTCTCTAGACTTCTTCCTCTCCAATCCCTTGTGGATTTTCTTTCAAGAGGCTCCCACAAGCCTTGGTCATGTGTTCAAGTCATAGCCAGGAAGACTTTGTGGAAGAGATAAAGACTCACCAGAAATATCTCCATATTTAATGCAAGTAAGTTTGCTTAACTTTATTTTTTTAGTTTAATTTTAAATAAAATCAAAGACGATGCAATGCTTCCACTGCAGAGTGAAAGGTTCATTCCTTCAAATGGGAGGAGGTGTCTAGGGACTTTATCACCGAGTTGCCCAGGACAGTTAGTGGTTTCACAGTGATCTGGGTAATCATTCACAGATTGACCAAATCGACTCATTTTCTACCAGGGAAGCCTACTTATACAGTTGAGAAGTGGGCGCAGTTGTATATGGAGGAAGTGGTCATGCTCCACAGGGTTTCGGTGAAGATTGTATCAAACAGGGACCCTCGCTTTAGATCGAACTTTTGGTTGGGCTTTCAGAGAGCCTTGGGTTCAGAGTGTAACTTTAGTACAGCCTTTCATCCTCAAATTGACGATCAAACAGAGAGGTTAAATCAGACCTTTGAGGAAATGTTGTGGGCATGTGTTGGACTTTGCAACTAGTTGGGATACACATTTGCATTTGATGGAATTTGCATATAACAACAGTTATCAAACAACTATTGGCATGGCACCCTTCGAGGCTCTGTATGGGAAGAGGTGTAGGTCCCTTGTGAACTGGGGGAGGTTGGCAAATGCAAGTTGTTGGGACCCAAGCTGGTCCAAGTTACGAATGAGGCAATTCAAAAGATTAGGGCTAGGATGCTAACTGCATATAGTCAGAAGAGTTATGCCGACAAGAGGTGAAGAAACTTGGAGTTTCCAATCGGTGACCACGTGTTCCTGAGAGTGGCACTGATGAAAGTAGTGTTGAGATTTTGTAAGAAGGGGAAATTGAGTCCTAGGTTTATTGGGTCATTCGAGATCTTGGAGCAGATTGGCCCTGTGGCATATCGGTTGGCATTGCCACCTACTTTCTCCGCATTTCATGATGCTTTTCACGTGTCGATGCTACGGGAGTATGTGTCAAATCTGTAGCATGTGGTTGATTACGAGCCCTTACATATGAATGAGAATTTGTGATATGAGGATAAGCCAGTGCAAATCCTAACAAGAGACCAAAAGAATCTTCTAAACCAAGAAATTAACTTGGTAAGAGAACTTTGGCAGAACCATCAGGTTGAGGAAGCGACTTGGGAGCATGAGGATGAGATGCAAGCCTTGTATCCTGAACTCTTTCTAGATTAGGAACTTTCGAGGACGAAAGTTCTTCAGGAAGGAATGTTGTAATGCTCGGTTTTCTTTTTACTTGTTTATTATTATTTGAATTGAAAATGATATTGGTTTTAGAAGTGAAGTTGAATGAGAGCAAAAAGGGAAGTGCATATTTTGGTGTTGTTTGAAAAGGGGGACTTGTTTTTTTTTTTTTAAAAAAAAAGGGAAAATGTTAACAAGATCCTCTCACATCTCCCCCTCTCAAGCAAAATCCCCTCTTTTTGGGGCTTTTTTTTAATTATTTTATTTCTCCCTCTCAACAGAACCCTCATCTCTCTCTCTCTAAAAAAAAAAAAAGGAAAACCAGAACCCCCACCATCCCTTTCGTTTTCATTCCCTCACGCATAGAGCATCCCACCACCGCCGCACCGATCTTCGCAGGTTCTCGCCAGATCACTGCCACCCTCGTCACTGCTGTGACGCCATCACTATCGAAACAGTCATGTCGCGCACACCCCTCGTCAAACAAAACCAACAGCTGTTCCTCCTTCAGCCGAGCGCCATCCCCGCCTTTCCATTATTCTTCTTCTTTTTTCTCTTTGCTCTGCCATCGCCGAAGTGGCCAGATCTGCAGATCACTGGCTAATAATTCTCATTTATGAGAATTATTTTAGAATAAACTAGTTTGTTCTTGTCATTTTTTGTATGTTTTGTTGGATAACGAGCAGGCTAAAAATAGTGTTTATGAGATAAATTCATGAAAGCTTGTCGGAGTATTGAAAAAGAGGGAAAAAGTTGAAAAGAGAATGAAAATTAAGCTAATTTGTTGTTTTGTGTAGATTTGGAGCAAGCACGAAAATGCAATTGCATTCCACTTTTGAAATGAAATTACATTTCCGTGGGAAAACAAGATGGTGAACAAAGGGAAAAATGCAATTGCATTCCACTTTTGAAATGCAATTGCATTTTTTGGAAATCTCAAGGGTTGTGAGAATCACGAAAATTACCAAGATTCATGGAGATTATTCGAGATTTAGGAGATTTTTCATCTCGATCTCATGCCCAAAAGTTGACCCAAGGTTGAATGAGAGCGAAGATGGAAACCCTAGCCTTCGATTCCTATAAAAACGGGGAGAACAAAGCAAAACGGATATGAGTTTTTGTTTTTTCGACAGCAGCATTGAGTCCTCGTTTTTTCTTTCTTTCTTACACCAGCTTGTGTTGTTGTTGTGCTCTGTAATTTTCGAGTTTGATCCCACCTCAACGAAAGTTCAAAGAGGTGAAGATCCAATTACCAATTAAAGGTGTATGTGGGTTCGATCAAAGCAAGGAAAATATTCATCCAGTGTTGTTCCTTTGTTTTTTATTTCTATAGATAGTTTCTGTTTTAATCTAAGATTTTGTAAGTTGTTGAATTTCAGTAACCATTGAGTCCTTGATTTTTGTTATTTGATTCGAGGGAGTTACTGATAACTCTTAAATTAAGAGTTATAGGCTAACATTTTAGGACTAAATTGTCGAATTTTATCTCATTATATTGTAGAAAACCCCTAACTTTTAGTTATTTTGCTCTATGATTGGTTTTGATGAAGTAACATTATTATTAGAGCAAGATTATCGTAATTAATGAGTTTTGTGTGATTAATTTAGGGTTTGATTAAGAAGAACTCCTGAAGTCAAGGGCAGCAGTTATACAATGTTTTACTGGAGCAAATCTGGCAATTTAAGCCAACACGAATTTCGCACGTGAGAGTTGCTACTCATTAAATGAGCTGGAAGATGTCAGGATAGTCAGCGTGTTTCGGCCAACAGAAGCTCACCACATCATGAGACCTGTCTAATCAGCCCTGATTTGCATAAATAAGGGGATATATTTGTTGGACTGTCGTTTTTTGTAAGAGAATGGGGAAGATAAGGTCTAAAAATGGAAGATAGAGAGATAAGGAGAAGAGCTCTGATTCTAGAGGCCATGGGCAGAAGTTTTCCATATAAGGAAGGTTTTTCCCAAGGGATTTGACATCGATGCTGAACCAAGCTTTTTGGGGCAACATTCCGTTTTCTTCTTCTACTTCTTCTTCTTCCATTTAGTTTTTCTGCACCATCTATTTCATGTCTGTATTTCGATTTCCTTGCTGTAGTTTTTATATTATGAATTAATCTCCATAAGGTGAGGATTATCGGATGATTGCTTTTGATTAATGTTATAGCTAAGTATATTTCAGTTCATTCAATCTGGTTTTTAAAAGGTTTTATTCATTAGCTCATTTCCGTTTGGCCAACCGATTTGCAGCAGCATTCCTTTGATTTCTAGGAAGAATATGAGGGGTTGAAAGCTTAAAAATCACATTAGCTCCATGTTAGGGTTAGTAACTAGCTAAGTGAGTAGGTTAGGGATAATCACTCACCTAATGCACACACAATACAATGGGTTAAACTGTGCTGTAGTAATGGAAATGAAACAGTATATTTTAGGTGATTCGGGAGAATGCCGAGAGATCTGTAGTGGGTTGAATGGAATGAATATGTACTCGAGTGTAACTTAATTAAAGCATGATTTACCTCTAATCCAAGCCTTTGTATTAGCTCAAAGTATCTAAACCAATTGTTATTTGTTCATTTACGATTCCTCTGTTTTCCCTGTTTTAGCAAGTATTTTGTTCCAGCATTTGTCATTTTATTTCAATTCAGTTCCTTAATGAATTTTATGGGTTATAAATTGAGTTACTGAGAGTTAATTTGTGGTAAATAGAAGAATTAATAGTTTCTGTGGATACGATAATTTACTTAGCACTTGCTACAAATGTATGTGTACATTTGCGCATAGACATCATAATATTGCTGAATTATTCACATTACATTAGCAAGGTATCAGTTACATCCCCACAAGAATTTGAATTCTTCATTAAGTGCTACTACTGTATTTAAAAAGTTGGTTTAAGAGCTAGTTTAAAAGTCAATGAAAGTATTATTCTTGAATTTCAGTACTGTCCTTGAATTTTCTTTATGAGTATTTGAGTTTTTGGATTAGTTTCATATCAAGGTATTCTTAAGTTATTTTCGATTGGTTTACCTTATTATCTTGGAAATTATTTCCCTTATTTCAGTTATCATGTATGAGTTTTATAACAATTAAATTGTTGTTTTTCATTCCTTCCATCATGAGCTAATTTTCATTTAGGAATTCAAGTTAGTGAATGCCCTAGAGGAAAGATGTAAAACTTAAAAGTACAAACAATCTAGTTAACACTCGAGACTTTCTTTGTTTGTGTTGAAATAACGTTGGGTAAACCTAGTCGGCCAACTAGTGATTGCTTGCCAAGCTTGAACTTAATACCGAAAGGGTTAAGGGAAAGCGGATGTCACAAAAGCAATGGAGGAAAATGTTTAGAAATAAGTTCTGAACATCGACCCTTGACATAGGGTGAGACTCCAAAATCGCTAAATTAAATAGGAGTTTAATTCGGTTAGCCATAGAAATATAGGTTAATCACTTAGCCCCCTAAAGATTTTGAAGCAAAATTAAATAGGAGTTTAATTCGGTTTACTTAGTTCTCTTGTGTTGACTATGATTGCAATTGTATTTTTGTAGCATTTCATTCCAAATGGGCATAAGTAACTTGGATTCCCTTTTTCTTAATTATTGACGTTTTGTTTAATTTCCTTTAGCAAAATAAAAATCTCAAGCATTTTTACACCATTGGTCATCGCAGTTGCATTTTGCAACAAATTTGTGTCATATCTTCATAGATTTTGTTAAAATTTGTTCCTTTGGGTACGATACTCTGGAATACCTCAGATTTATTACTTGCAATTGATAGTGTGCACTTGCACTAGGTTGGAGCTTTGTTTTGAATCAAAAAAAAATTTCATTAAGCCCCACGATTCAGTCTGATCACCGGTCGCTGCTTCCTCTCTTCCTCTCGGCTTGCTTAAGCAACAAAAGGGGTCGGTTTTCAGATCATTTTTGGCCTTTTACAGCAGTGTTTCCAGTGGATTTTGGCATTGTACAATCTTGTTTGGTTTGGGTAAGATTCCACCATTGTTTTAAGGTGAATTTATTGAGTTTTATGGATTGTTTTGTTCTTTGGTGGCCATTTAAAATTAACCCAAAACGTTTTGGATTCAAGTTTAGGAAACTTATCGCGCTTGGAGGCCGGGTTGCTTATTTGGAATCAAATCGGTACTTACAACCACGTTTGGACCTTGTTTGGGTAAGGTTTGACACAATTTTGGTTGGGTTTATGAATTTCTATAGACCGATTAAATTTTTAGTGGTTATCTAATTTAACCCAAATTATTTGGATTCAAGTCTAGAAAATCCGTCGCGATTGGAGGCCATTTGGGACGATCTAGAGGCATTTTTAAGCTATTGTACAGCACCAAAGGGGTAAGATTAAATTAGTTTTTATAAGTTATTAATACAATAACGCCTTGCATAAATTGGATTTAAATTTGGATGCATGATTGGACCCTTTTTCTGTGAAATTTTAGGGACTTTTTGCATAAGTTAATTGACACATAATTCTTGTTGAATTAATTTGAAGGGTAATTTGTAAGTAACGGCCTTACTGGTAAATTTGGAGGAGTTGGCACAATCTTTCCTGCATTTTTGTTAAATTATTGGAGTTTATTGAATTTAGTTCATGCTATTTCTATTTATTGCTAGGTGGTGCGAATTGAATTCAGGAAGCATTATTTGGTGCAAATTAAAATTATTTATCTTTTTGAGGTAAGTAACTTTTGGATTAAGTACCTTTTTAGTTATTATTTAATTTTGGACCATGTTGGAAAGGAATGCAAATTTATGTAGCATGCCTGAAATTTGTTATGGAGCATGTATTATTGGGTGGTTAGTTCTGATTTGCATCTTGAGTTAGTAATTACCTAAGAATGTGGTAGCTGGATTTAGGGGCTTAAAGTAGTGAGCTAAATGGTTTTAGCATGTGTAAAACCTTAACTGGCATTGTATTTGAAACTCTTGTATTGTGCTTGTAATTTTGTTAGCTCTGAATTATTGTGGTTGGAAAGTTAATCTTGATGCCCTAATTACCTTGTCCTTCTTGTTGATGTGATTATGATGTTGTAAGGTCTTGAGAACCTTGGTAGGGCTAGGGAATGATTTAGGACCCTTAGGCTAGTGACACCTTGATTATTATGTGATGTGATTGATGGTGGGTTGCGTACACTGTTTTGTTATGGCATGGAAAGTGTGTTTTCCATTGCAGGTTCTAGCTAGTGTGGCTTGAGGGTTGTGGACCTTCTTGTTGTATGTTAGTTGTGGGGGGTGAAGCCACACTGATTGGTAAGTGCTGGCCAGTGTGGCTGGTTGTGGACCTTCTTGCTGTATGCTAGTTGTGGGGGTGAAGCCCACAAATCGGAAGCATGACTTTAGGATTTTAGTAATGTTACTATACCGTATGTGGAGTAGGTTAGGTGGCCACATAGCTAAGAGAGTGCAGAACTAGAGTAAGATCAGGAGTTTGTATTTTGTGTGGTGGATTGTGAGCCTTGGTCTTAAGTGGGCTACTTATTGAGTATTTTTGTACTCATTCAATGCTACTTTGTTTTCCCTTTCAGGTGGCCAATAGACTCTGGAGGTGCGTGGCACAAGGCATTGGCTTGGTTAGGCTATGGAGGTTGTGTTCCCTGTTACCTAGGATCGTAAAGTTGTTCTGCTTTTAAGTGCTTTGTTTTGTTTTAAGGTTTTTTTGCTTTTGGTTTATTTCCTGTTGTAGTACTCTGATCTTGTAGCGAATAATTTTTTAGAAATGTTTGTTTTATTGTTTTGTTGAAACGGGATCCCAAAGTGAAACTTTTTTTTTCTGATCTTGTTTGAAAGATGTTTTTAAAATTTCCCTTTTCTTGGTTAAGAGCGTATCGAATGAGCTTCGAGTAGCGATTCAGGGTGGGTCGTTACAATTTTGGTCCCATTACTTTTACAAAGTGACCGATTTGGTCATTATTTTTGTAAAATTTAAGCATAAATTTTATACACAATGGAAATCCTTTAATACAAATCTATGACTACATTTCAAGAAATTTAGTAAGTGAAGTGTCATGCTAAAATTATGATCGAAAAAAATGAAAAAAATAAAAATGAAGGGACTAAATTATTCACTTTTTAAAAGCACAAGGACCAAAATGAGCCAAAACCAAAAGTATAAGAATCAAAATGAACATTTTGAAAGTATAGAGACCAAAATGAACCAAAGCCAAAAGTATAAGGACTAAAATAGTATTTAAACCTTTTTTTTTCTTTTCCTTCATGCTACAACCACCGCCGCCTGCCACCTAATCCCTTCTTCTCCTTTTTCTTCTTTTCTCTTTGTTCATCTCCTTCTTCTTCTTCTTCATTTCCTCCTCCTTCTCTTCTTCTCCTTTTGCTCTTTATTCTTCTCCCTTCCTTAATTTTCTCTTTCTCCCTTTCGCCACTGCCACCATCTCCACCGCTATCTGCCACTGCCACCGTCTCAGTCCCTCTCCGCCACTGTCATCACCTCCACTGCACAGCTTTCCTCTGCGGGCATCCACTATAATTTTTTAATTTTTATTTTAATAATTTTTGTGTGGAAATTGTATAAATTTATTTAAGTATGAATGGTTGTGATGAATTTAATTTATTGATTTAGGTTCTGATTATTGAAGTAATTTAATGATTTATATTGAGATTGCGTGGAAAATGTCAGCATCAAATTACAATTTGTTTGAAGGACACGTGTCCCGACACAGAAAATAAAAATTGTTGATAAAAAGAAGTCGTCACTAGCAAGATTCTTTAATTTGCCATTGCAAAAAAAAAGATTCTTTAATTTGTTGCTCTTTTTACGATACCACTAGCAAGATTTAGATCTCAATATGTAGTGCTCTACAAAAATTTAAAGTTTTGAAGCTAGTCAACACGTAATTTTATATTTTCTTAAATATAAAATGCATTTTGTTTCTAATTTTAAATTTTTTTTAAAAATTAACTCATTTACGTTTGATAAAATTGTTCTTTTCCCATATATTTTAACCTTAGTTTCAATTTAGTAGCTAAATTCGCTCTTTTATTTAATAAACTTTACTTGACATATATTTTAATTTGTTAGTGAGTAGTAACATAAATTTAATGTAATTTGTTGTTACTTACACAATTTTAATTTGTTAGTGAGTAGTAACATAAATTTAATGTAATTTGTTGTTACTTACACATACTTCAACTAATTTTACAATAGACTACAACATTTGCTTGTTAAGAAACTTTTCAAATTTGAATATCTTACATAGGTGGTCATATGAGGTTTGAATTCATTGCTTCGAAATCTCTTTTTATTTATTTTTTTACATGCTCCAATTACTACAAACATATGGTGGTTTTTTTTTCAAAATGTTATTAATTATTATTAAAATTCTAGTTGATTTTGGAAAGTTAAAAAAAATATCAAAACTAGAATACTAATCGATATAATTACTCTAATTTTCTAAAAATAAAATATTAAATAAAAATTTGTTACAAAACTTAGCTAAATTAATTAATGATAATTTTAACAATTAAGTCAAGTACTCCCCTTTATCTCCAAAAAAAAAAAAAAGTCAAGTACTCCTTACACTTTGGATTAACTTGTAGTGGATAGAGAAAAGAGACAAATAATAAGGCTGGTAAAGATCTGAGGTTTATTTAAATATTCATAGACTGCCTAAAACAAGTAAATATTAATAAATGATTTAATAATTATAGGGGTTTTGTTAAACATGGCAATGCATATATATATATACACGTTACAGGTAAAATTCAACCATAAGGACAAATTTGAATTATAAAGAAAGTGGAAGGGCAAGCAAAGAAGAGCTCAAAACGAATCAAATTAGACCAAAAGAAAAAAGGGATCGGGCCTCCAAGAAATAAAGGAGCAAGGAATTTGGGTAATGTTGGCCTCGGCATGGGCCAACTCCACCATGGGGGCGGGCCCATCTCCTTTGGCTCCTTTGACTTGGTCCTGCCCATCTCCGACCTTTTCCCTTTCCTAATTCACCAGGAATTGAGAATTTCGCCTTAGAAAAACTCTATAAATACTCTTCTTCATGATGAATAACGTAAGTTCTTTCTCATTCTCTAAACCTTAACTTGTCACACTCATTCAGTCTCTGACTTAAGCATTGAAGCCTGTGTGGAAAGCACCCATACCGGTGTTCAGATCTTTCTTATCTTGCTGGCCACGTTCTTCCACCCTCAAACAAATTCACTGTAGCTGTCACGTGGAGGTTATATGCGTTCTCTTGTCCAAACTTAGGCAACAACAATATATATAACTCTTGCCAAACTAAAAATAGCTCAATTGATTTAGTTATATATTTGCGACGAAGATGTCAAATGTTCAAATTTCTCTACCCTCACATGTTGTTTAACTAAAAAAATTCATATACTTCATTTAATTAATCATTTTAAATTTTAAATTTTGAATATCATCAAGTCAAATTATAAATTTTAATAAACCGTGAAATTAGTATTTGTTTAAAACTAAATGTGAAGTTCCTAGACTCAAATACAAAAAGTTTAAATCCAACCATAAAGCACTCAACATAATTTAAAAAAATTAGTACAACAAATGTGTGGTATGGAGATTTGAACATTCGACCTCAAGAAAAGTAGTAAATTTTCATTACTGCTAAACTATATTCACTTTGACCAACATAATTTAACATGATCAAATGAACTAGCACCTATAAAAATAGTCTTGTAGAAGTAAGTATGCACATGATTAACCATCAAAATTTAATTAATTTTATTGTTTATTCAGGAATAAGTTCAGTTCGATGAAACTATCTTTCAAAAAAAATCAGAAAAACAAATGGAATTAGTTCAATTTTTACTCTCAAGGCTTAATCTTGCATTCAATTTTACTTTTAAACCATCAGTTTTCTTAATTTAAACCCTACCTTTGAATAAGTTGTGCACCATGCAATTAATATCATCATTAAATTAATTTTTTTTTAAATAGATTTGTGATAATATTTTTTGTTGGACCAGACTTTTTTTTTTGTGTTTATTGGTTCTTCCAATTTGCTTTCAATTATTTGGATTCAAGTATATCCTTGTTACTACTTTTAAGTATTTACAATTTGCTTCACATCGTGGCTAGATTCAATATTTTCATTATTAGGTTTGGGTACTTTTTTGACATCATTTAAAGAGTTTTGTTCGAATTTTGTATGATTTATTAGTCAAAGTTGATAGACAATTTTTCTAATTTAATTTTGAAGAGAGAGTAACTACAACCTTTCTTTTAGTTCAACAAGAAGTGAAAGTATGAGATTTGAACTTCTAACATCTTAGTTAATTATAAATGCTTTAACAGTTATTTATGCTCAGATTAACAATTACAACACTAAGTCAACTACAAAGCTTAATTTGATGAAATATTGTCAACTCGATCAAAATAAATAAATAAATATGTCAACAAGAGCATAACTGAATAATAGATGCATTTCTACTCAAAGAATTATAAGTTCAAATAAATCAAACTTAAACATAGCTCAATTAATAAACACATCAAGTAACCTCCCAATTCCAATCCTCACCCCCTCCTTAATCATCCAAAATATTTACAATGTAAAAACACATTTTCAAATAAAAGTAAAGTTAAATTATAAGTTTAGTCCTTACACTTTCAGGCTTGTATCTATTTGGTCCCTAAACTTTAAAAAGTGTCTAATAGATTTCTGAACTTTTAGATTTGTGTCTATTTAATCCCTGAACTTTAAAAAATGTCAAATAGGTCCTAAACTTTTAATTTTGTGCCCAATAAATCTCTGAAACTTCAATTTTGTGTCTAATATGTCTTTGACCTATTGGCATGTTTTAAAATTTACAAACTTATTAGATATAAAATTGAAAGTTTAAGGTCATAAATAGACCCCAAAAAAATCAATTTTATATCTAATAAATCAGTTAATTTTTAAGATCTTCATATATGTTGAGAACCTATTACACATAGATTGAAAGTTCAATGACCAATTAGATATTTTTAAAGTTTATAGGTCTACTAAACATGAAAATTAAGAATACATTGACTAAAGTTGTAATTTAATTTAAACTTAAAAACAAAAGAAGCAGTAGAGTAAAAATAATCTTTAGAGAGCACCGAAGACTCGAGCCAAACTCATGATTCACGTTGTTCCGAATTGGCAACAATTTATCTGCTAATAATTTCAATAATCCTTTGGTTTGGTTCTGAATAATCATATAAATATAAACCGTTCCCATTTCCCTCCTCCAAATTCCCAATTCCCATTTCTTCCTCACACCAACAATGGCGGACGCCGCTCTTCACTACATCCTCTACCTCCTCCTCTTCTTCCTCTCCTCTCTCTTCCTCATCTTCCTCCTCCACAAGCCATCCAGATCCGCCTCCGTAAAACTCACACTGCCGCCGTCTCCGCCGCCGCTGCCTCTGATCGGCCACCTCCACCTCCTCCTTCCGGCGACTCACAAGTCCTTCTTCAACATCTCCTCCAAGTACGGCCCGCTCCTCCACATCCGCCTCGGGGCGCTGCAGTACGTGCTCGTCTCCTCCGCCTCCCTCGCCGCCGAGATCTTCAAAACGCACGATCTCACGTTCTCGTCGCGGCCGGATTTCGCCTTCAGCGAGGAGTATCCGTACGGTAAGGTCGGATTCCTCGGCGCTCCCTACGGCGATTACTGGCGGTACATGAAGAAGCTGACGATGATGGAGGTTCTTGCGCCGCCGCAGCTTGCGCGGTCGCGATTTGTGAGGAATGAAGAGATCGCTCGTATGCTTCATAAGTTGCTCCTCTGTTCCAAGAAGAAGGAGGTACTCTGTAACTAACAACTTTTCTTTTCTTTTCTGTTCGTAATTATTCATTTCAAAATTGTGAATTTTTTTTCTTTTATTGATTCTTTTGTGTTTTGGTTGTTGAAATTTGTCAAAATTAGTCACTGCCCTCTATTTTTTTTTTTTTAATCTGAGATTTATTTAAATTAATCTGTTAAGATAAATATATAAAGAAAGAATTTTTAATACGTTTAAAGGTAAAATTGAAAATTTTAAAAATTAAAGACCAAATACCCTCTATATATATATATAAGACTATTTTATATATTTAACTTTTTGTTATATATATAGTTTTAGTCTATCTGTGTATCTTATGTTATATCAATTTATCAAACTTTTATTTTTTTTAGTATAATAAATGTGGGGAATGAAGACTTAAACCTCTAACTTTAAAGGAGAAGTACATGTCAAATACCGTTGAGTTATATCTTACTTTTTTCAATTTATCAAACTAATTAATTAACATGTCACTCCAACTATCACATAGTTAGGAATTTATTGAGAAAATATTAAGTTCTACCTCTACCATGATTGATATTACTTTCATTTATATTTAGTCACATAATAAAGTTTTATTTATGTTTGAGGACATATTTCAAGATTAAATAGACATGACTATCAAAATAATAAACTTTCTAATTTAACCTAATTTTAATTTGGTCCCTCAAAAAAAAATTTAACAATTTTTAAACATCTACCTTATCATTAAAACTTTAAACTAAAAAACAAATAGTGTTTCCTTTAAAAAAACAAAAACAAATAGTGTTTGTGTCCCTATATTTTTATTAAAATAACAATTTGGTGTATTAATTTTAGAATCCAATGATTTAGTCTTTGCATACTTTCAAACTTTTAATGATTTAACCTCTAAGTTTTAGTTGTCATAATTTATAAAATTAGTGAAGATTTAACAAAATTTCCTACATTGATTAAGAACTAAATGTATTTATAAACTAAAAGGAATAGATACTTACATTATAATTTGTCTTTTTCTTAATAAAGCTGACACAATATAAATTTATACTTCACTTGATAGAGATTTTTTTATAGTATAGACTAAATCATTATGAAACTTAAACTACCAAACCTAAATTATTACATATTATACTTAAGGAAATAATTATGGCTACATACTAAAGTTTAAAAACAAAATCATTACAAGTGGTTCATAATTTTACATTTTTTTTAGTCCCATAATTTTACATTATTATCTCGATATATGAACCTTTTAACAAAACAAATCATATTATTTATTGAATAATACTTAGTTGCTCATGAGTGTGTAAAAATCGTATAGCAAAGAGAGAGTAATGTAAAAAATATTTTCTATCAACAATTAAATGGTGGGAGCAAAAAGATTACCAAGCATTGAGGAATAGCCAAATATTTTCCTTATTTATTTGATAATTTCTAATTCAATTTTGAAGACACAGTTCATATATTTTCGATTAAAAAGTTAAAGGTTTAAACTTCTCATTCTTCACGTTATTAAATTTTTAAAAAAAAGTCAGATTTCAAGTACAGAGACAAAAATTTGAAACTTTCTTTTGCTTGTGTTCGACGACATGTGCATTGGAGATTTGAACCTTTAATTTTTTGATCGACATATATGTTTTAATCAATTGAACTATGCTCGTGCTCGTATTATAACAAAATTTGAAACTTATTTAGAACAAATTAGGAGCGTACTAAGGAATGTAGAATCTAACATTTTGAATCGAACAGTCAGTGGACTTGGGGGCAGAGTTGATAAAGCTCACAAACAACAGCATATGCAGAATGATGATGAGCACAAGATGCTCTGAAGAGAACAACGAAGCAGAGAAGATCAGAACATTAGTAAACGACACCATTGAAATCGCCACAAAGATGGCCTTCGGAGATCTCTTCAGCCAAGGTCCGTTGAAGAGGCTCCCATTCTGGCTCTTCGGCAAGAAAGCTCTCAACATCAATGTCAGATTCGACGTTATCTTGGAGAAGATTCTGCAGCAGCACGAAGAACGAGCCAAAACTCACGGACTCGAAAGTGACGATCGAGACCTCATGGATATTTTGCTCAAAGCGTATTTGGATGAGAAAGCCGAGTTCAAAATGACTAGAAATCACATCAAAGCCTTCTTGCTTGTCAGTTTTTCAAATTCCTAATCCATGATTTTCCTCTTCCTTCCTCCTCCTCCATTCGAAACCCTAAGATCTGCTCTGTTTCTCTCAGGATCTGTTCATCGCCGGCACCGGAACGTCCGCCGAGGTTATGCAGTGGACGATCGCCGAACTAATCAACCATCCCGACGTGTTCCAGAAGGTCCGGCAAGAGATCGAATCGGCCGTCGGAACGAGACTCGTCGAAGAAACGGATATCACGAATCTTCCGTACATGCAGGCGGTGGTGAAGGAGTGTCTCCGGCTGTATCCAGCGGTGCCGGTGGCGAGAAGAGCCTGCCGGGAGACTTGCAAGGTGAACGGATACGATATTCCAAAGGACACAATGGTTGCAGTCGACCTGTTTGCGATAATGCGCGATCCAAATCTGTGGGAGAATCCCGACGAATTTCGGCCTGAGAGATTCTACAGTGCAAATTCAGGTAAAGACGAAGGCGATCAAGGAACGAAACACATTCAATACGAGATTAAGGGACAGAATTTCAGTTTTGTGCCGTTTGGTGGAGGAAGAAGGGGCTGCCCTGGGTCGTTGTTGGCGTTCAACACGATCAACAGGACGGTGGCGGCGTTGGTTCAGTGCTTTGATTGGAAGGTTGGGGAAGATGGAAATGGAGAGAAGATTAACATGGAGATTGGAACTGGAATTAGTTTGCCAATGGCTCATCCTTTGATCTGTGTTCCTGTTTCTCATTCGACTCCTTTTGTTGCTTAGCCATTGATGTGAGTGACGATCTGCCATGGAAACTGTGAGGTTCGGCTTCTATTCTAAACTTTTTAATAATGTCTTAAGTTTTTGCAGTGTGTATCGACTTCATTGAACAAATGCATCATATTCATATCAATGACTATGAATAGAATATTCGCTTGAGATTTAAACAAATTATTCAATGAAGTCGTCATAACATGGCTGTCTCATAATGATTGTTCGATCAAGTAGATTCAATAATTTTCATGAAAATTTGAAGTAGTTCTCTCTCTAACAGTGAAAAAATGTTAGCTACATTGTAACGGTCTCATTAAATAATTTCTCCGACATTTGGTTATTCCTCTTATAAAAGAGATGTGGAATTGTAATTATAAATAAATCAAGAAAAAAAAAACAAAAAACAATATTTTTACCATTACTAACTACCACTAAAAAAACAATACTCTTTCATTAACAAAAAAATCAGTAGTCAACCTAAGTATAACACAACTGATTGAGATATATACTCTTATCAAATATCTACTAACTAAAAAATAAAGAAATAAAAATTGAAAACTATTTTCATGAAAAAATCTAAGAACCAACTATTTTTTTACATTTCTCTTTTTGTCCTATCAAAATTTTAACGGTGGCTAACAAGTCAATGGGTCAATATTAGCTGTTCAAAAAATGAGGTAAATTGATGGATAGGGAGAAGAAAGAGTGTGCTTGCCCGCTTAGTTTGTCCTGAATTATTGGTTAAATTGTAAAATATACCCTTGAATTTGGCTTTTTATTTCAAAAATATTTTTATTCTTTCAAAATTTTCAATACTACCCTTAATCTTTTATAAATATTTTAAAACAATCCTTAGAGTAAAAAATATGTTATAATGTTAGACAGAAAATTGATGTGACGATGATCTAAAACGACATGGATTTGACTAAAGATGCTTTAGGCATAAGTCACTGAAGAATTTATTTTTAACATATATGATATTTTTAACAAAACTTTGTCTCCCCTTTCTCGACATATGATAGTGACATATCATCTTCAAGAAAGTTGATCTGCATTAGGTTGATGATATGATTTAAAATTGATATCTAAAGTTGAAAGGGGTATGCCCTCTAGTAAGTATAATCTAATGCAAAGTCTTCTTAATAAGTGATTGAAGTTGTTGAATGTGCATAAGTGGTCGTTAATTTTAAATAAACAAGCTAATAGAGTAGATTTAGTATCGCCTACATGTACAAAATTTAGGCAAAATGACAACATTATTTGTCACTTGACTCTACAATAACTCTATTTAATATCATCAAATAATCACATAAGAATTAAAATTTCAAATTTATGAACATGATACGTGAAGGCAACTGGTACTTTTTTAAACTTCAAGGTAGATTAAATCTTCAAAATTTTTACAAAATTCATGTTGACAAAGGACTTATAGCATATTCAAACTAATCGTAGCACGTGACAAACGTGTTCTTCCTTCAAGTTTTTGGACATTGTCGTGGACACGTGCATCTAGCCTTCCTTAATTTGGCAAGTAATATTTATTTTTTTTTTTGACAAAAAAAAAATTAAATTCAAAGTTGACCCTAAACTTGTCAGGTTGTATCAATTTGGACTCTAAACTTTCAATTTCATCAAATTGGACCCTAAACTTAAATAAGTGTTGCAATTTTTACTCTCGGTTCAATTTTTGCTAATTCGTCCACCAATTTTAACAAACAAATAATGTAAAATCTTCATAAACTCATTAATTTCAATAAAATAAAGTTTTGCCCAAAAATAAGTTTGACCAATGTACAAATTAACCATTGAATAACTTTGCCAAAATTCATAAATTTCAACAAAAAATTTAGCTCTTAGTGTCGTTTTTCTCTAAAATTTTATCAATTCCATATCATAAATATGTTTTATAATTCATTGAATGTATAAGAGAAAGTTTCTTTTAACAATATTTAAAGTGAAAACTTATTACATGGTTGAAATTGCAACTCTTTTTAAAATTTGAGGTTAAGATTGTAACACTTATCTAAGTTTAAGGTGTAATTTGATATATTAAAATTTGTTGTTAAAATTGATACAATTTGAAAAGTTTAAGGGTCAAAATTAATTTATGGGAAAAATACATTTTTGGTCCCTTAGTTTTACGTTTGGTTTCCCTTTTGGTCCTTGAGTTTTCAAACTCAACAAATTTATCCTCAAGTTTTGCATTTAGTTACACTGTTGGTCCTTCCATCCAATTTTTCGTTAGTCCCAAATAGAAAGTTGGCGTGACACATATTTTTTATTTAAAAAAATATTATTTTATTATTATTTTATTATTATTTAATTATTTTCAATTTTGTAATTAAAATTTTATTTTATTTTTTCCTTTTTTCCTTCCCCCTCTTCTTCCTTCCTCATCCTCCGGGAAAATTTTAGAAATAGAGCTCTTTTGATAACTTATTACAAAAAAAGAGTTCCAAGCCAAATTATTTACAAAAAACAAGCTGTTTTTTTGTCCTTATTAGAATGCGTCTCTTGAAGAGACGCATTCTATGTAATGAACAGTAGCAGTCAACACAGTGTTTGACTAAATGACTTTTTTTTTTTTTTAAACGGAAACAGTTTTTTCATTTAAAATAAATATATATTTAATAAACCATCAAATTCTTTCAATAAATATTCAACTACCCATCAAATCAACTAATCATTTATTTAATTTTTTCTTTAAAATAAATATTTAATAAATTATTTATCATTACAAAATCATTCACCAATTAATTTTTTTATTATTATTTTTATAAACACATTCACCAATCATTTTCTCAATTATTCTAAAAAATATATATTTTTTAAATACATTCACCAATAATTTTCTTAATTATGATCTCAAAAAAAAATTATTTTTTTAAAATACATTTACCAATCAATTTTTTTTATGACTATTTCTTTCTCTTTTTTTTTTTTTTTAAAATTTTAGTTATTTTTTTTTTCAAATACAGTAATCAAACATATCATTTTTATCTGAAAAAAAAAAAGGAGAAAGAAATAGTCATAAAAAAATATATGATTGGTAAATGTATTTTAAAAAATTAATTTTTTTTTTGAGATCATGATTAAGAAAATTATTGGTGAATGTATTTTAAAATATATATTTTTTTAGAATAATTGAGAAAATGATTGGTGAATGTGTTTATAAAAATAATAATAATAATAATTGATTGGTGAATGATTGTGTAATGATAAATAATTTATTAAATATTTATTTTAAAGAAAAAATTAAATAAATGATTAGTTGATTTGATGGGTAGTTGAATATTTATTGAAAGAATTTGATTGTTTATTAAATATATATTTATTTTAAATGAAAAAACTGTTTCCGTTTAAAAAAAAAAAAAAAAAAGTCATTTAGTCAAACACTGTGTTGACTGCTACTGTTCATTACAAAGAATGCGTCTCTTCAAGAGACGCATTCTAATAAGGACAAAAATAGTTTGGCTTAGAACTCTTTTTTTGTAATAAGTTATCAAAAGACCTCTATTTCTAAAATTTGCCCTCATCCTCCTCTTCTTCTTCTTAAACCCAGCCCACCGTCGTCATCTGCTCCCCTGCCCATGCCCAAACGTCATCGTCGTCACCAGATCAACTGTTGTCGTTGTCGCTCGCCCGCTATGGCAGCCTTTTTCAAGAACAGAGGTGCAAATTTGCACGACGGGCAGCATGAAGATCGGGTGTTAACGACGACGTGCGGATCTGCAAAGGCGTGTGACTAGGCGATTGCAGTGCGATGTCGGTGTGTGCGATGATGAGCAAAGGTCGATCCGGCGACGGCGACAGCATTTGGGCATGGGCAGCGACGTTCGAGCGATGTGTGAGTTTGTCGTCGATGGAAAGAAGATGGAGCAAGAAGAAAAAGAGAAAGACAGCGACGACATTTGGGCGACAGCAAAAGGCGAGTGGCGGCAGCAGCAGACGAGTGACGATGACGGCGGGCTGGGTTGAATAAGAAGGAGGATGATGAGGAAGGAAGAAGAAGAAGGGAGAAGAAAAAGAGAAAAAAAATAATAATAATAAATTTTTAATTAAAAATTGAAAATAATGAAATACTAATAAAATAAGATTTTTTTAATAAAAAAAATAGGTGTCACATCACCTTTCTACTCGAAACTAACAAAAAAATTGACCATAACTAAATGAAAGGAAACAAACGCAAAAGACCAAAAAAATATTTTGCCTCAATTTTTTTCAACTAAACGGCGTTTTATCGCCTTGTTTTTGTATTTAAGAGTAATTGCAGTTGAAAATTAGAGTAGTAGGTAGGCCGTAGGTTTGAATTTATTCTTGGCATTTTGTTATGTCATTCAAATTAAATTTATAATTAATAAAATTACATTTAAAATTTTGATAATAATGTACTAACTTATTCCATTGCAATAAATTAATTTATTAAAATATATACTTAATTTTTATATAAAAATCACTAATGATAATTGATATCTACTCCTTCCCTTGAGGTTAGAGATTCAAATCCTTATAACCCATATTTGTTGCACTAAAAAAATTGATGCATTATTTTAACAAAAATAGATGTAATTACTTATGAAAATATTAATTCATTAATTAATAATATATTTAATCAATTAATTACCATTATGATTAATTTATTATAAGGATTCAATTTTAATCGTATAATTAATTACTCCTTAATTATTTATTATCAATTAACTATTAATTATTATTTTCTAAAAATTATATTTATTTTTGGAATTAATTTTTATTATTTTATTAATAATATATCTTAATCATATAAGATTTATAATAATAATCTCGTTAAACAAGCATGAACATGATTTATTCTTATGAAATTTTAATAGCATTACCATGTAGAACCAAACACAATTATTTGATCCTAGCAATCTTATTTCCATACATCTTATTTCTAAACATAAGTTTCTCATGGACATCCAACGAAATCTTGAACTAAACAGCCCCTTAGAGGTTTTTTCTTTTTTCTTTTTTTTAAACGTGATTGGTCAAGTACCTTGAATTAAAAAGAAATTGTTCTTGAAATTTTTTAATTAATCTTATTTACTCCCTTGGCCTACCATCAATCCAACAATCATTACGAGAAATTATTTATGGAGAAGACAAAAACAATGTGATTGGTAGTTTTAAATTATTAGATATACAAGAAAAAAATTACATGATATATGTTAAACCTATATTAAATGATTATTTAAAAAGCATACAGACTTTGTATCTACATTCAACTGTTATTAGGAGGTAATCACATTGTGTCGGCCAAATTAATTCAATCCCATCATGGGAGCCTTGATGTTAACTTTTGAGTTTATGACAGTTCATTCGGAGTCTTCTGCTCTTTATTTGCCATTGCTCAATTGGCATATCCATTGTGTTATTTAAAATGTTTACTGTGTAATTCATTCATTATTGGTATAGATGTGAACTATAGCTTATAAGTTGTTTCTTTGTATATTTTCAAGTCTTATGTTAACATATTGGAATTTTTTTTAAATATTACATCGCATGTGAGATAGAAGATTCAAACATTCAACCTTTTAGAAGAGGTAATAATTTTCAAGTCTTATGTTATGCTCATTATGACACAAAAATTGTCATGATTAACATATTATTGATAGTAAAACATTAACATTATTAACGTTTTCGTGACGATAGTATATTGTCATTATTAACTTTTTATTGACTATAGTGAACTGTCATTAATATATATATCTTGACAGTAAAATTATTTGTATTAGTTTTGTGATGACTTTGTACAACTATCATTAAACAAATGAGTGTGATTGACAGTTTTTACTATCATAATTAATATATTTGTGACAGTTTTCTTTGAACCGTCATGTATTGAGTTTTCTTGAGGGCTGATTCAATGACTAAAAACAAATGTCAAGAAATACGTTTTTGACAAGTCAATTTTGGAGTAGTGTATGTTAACATAGGAAGGAAAATGGTCGTAGTTGATATATTGATGCTTTGTTATATTAATTATTTGGCTATGCATTTTCAACTTCAGTAGATACCATCGGTTGTTTTACTGAAATGTTTAATACTATGGTTGTTGAGAAATTTATTTAAAATAATTATTTAAATTTCTTGTTTGTGTTTAAATTTGAGATTTTTTTTTTTTTTAGTTCGTTTAAATTTGAGTCGTGTCTTGCTGAAATGGAGGAATGTTAATTGTTTTTTTTATTATTATTGAAATAATAACAAACGAAAGATGTCAAGAAATTTAAAACTTGACACGTATATAATGTAAATATTTAATTATATTTACGCCTCTACCCGTACGGCTCCACTAGAGTCATAAATTTGGAGGGAAAAGAAAAAACGAAAAGGGTAAAAATGTAATTTAACATTCATTTTTTCTCTTCGTTGCGGTTAAATTAGCAAGGTCATTAGCAAAGTCATTAGCAAAATCAAACCATGGCCGAAATCCATTCTTTCGTATTCCTCTCTATTCTCTTTTTCCTCTCCATTAACCTAATCCGGTTCATCTTCACCAGAACCGCCGCCAAATCCACCGCCCTCCGCCTCCCTCCAAGTCCGCCGTCGCTGCCTCTCATCGGCCACCTCCACCTCCTCTCGCCGGCGCTTTACAATTCCTTCCGCCGCCTCTCCGATCGGTACGGCCCGCTCCTCTACCTCCGCCTCGGCGCCTCCCGCTGCCTCGTCGTCTCGTCGGCGCCGATCGCCGCCGAAATCTTCAAGACGCATGACGTCGTTTTCGCCTCCCGTCCGATTTTGGCCTTCGCCGATAAGCTGTACTACGGAAAATCGGGGTTCGTGACGGCGCCGTACGGAGATTACTGGAGGTTCATGAAGAAGGTCTGCGTGACGGAGCTTCTCGGCCTCCGGCAACTGGAGCGGTCACAGGCTGTCCGCCGGGAAGAAATCCGGCGGTTTCTGTCGAGAATCGCGGCCCATTCTCGGCTGAAGGAGGCTGTGGACATCGGCGCAGAGCTCATGAGGATGACGAACAATGCGACTTGCAGGTAAAATGGGGGAGTTTTGGCAATGACAAAATATTAAAGGTGTTTTTTTTATTATTAAAATACTATTTTGGTTCCGAGTCTAATTCTATTTTAGCGGTACTTTCAAATCTAAAATTTAGAGAAAAAATAATTTTGACTCCTAAATTTATCAAATGTATTAATTTTAAACTTTTAATTTCATCAAATTTCAGAAGTAAAAATTTTAATCATCTAATAAGTTTTTGCTCTAAATATCATTATATGTAGGATATAAAATTGATAAAATTTTAGAAAAAAACAACATTAGAGCTTTTTTTTTTAATTTATGAATTTTGGCAAAATTATTTAATTGTTAATTTGTGCATTTGTCAAATTTATTTTTGTGCAAAAACTTTATTTTATTGAAAATAATGAATTTATTAAGATTTTTACACTGTTTTTTAGTAAAATTAGTTGGCGAATTTATAAAATTTGAACCGAAGGTAAAAATTGCAACATTTATTTAAGTTGATGGATTTTTTTTTTGAGATATTTTATGTTTAATGGAACCCTAAGATTTTAATTTTTTGTCTATTAGATCCATGAATTTTAAAAAATTCAAAAGTTCAAAGACTAAATTTGTAATTTTGAAAGTTCAGAAACTAAATAGATACAAATCTCAAAGTTCATAAAATGCATTCCATCAAAATTTGTCAGAATTCAGCCAGAATTCATCTTTTCTAGAGATGAATGCAGTTTTTTTTTTATTCTTTCAAAAATAATGATTGAAAATCAAAATCCAATTGAACTAATACCGTTTGGGAATTGATAAGTAATTTAAAACACCTGTGTGATGCGCCAATTTGGATGTGTGCAATATATTCATTTACCCTGCAATACATATATGTGATTGTACTTATATTATTTAGCTCCTCAAATGGAATGCGTTTTCTGAAGAAGCGCATTTGAATAAAAACAAAAAAAAACAAAAAAAAACAAAAAAAAAGCCTCGTTTTTTCTAAATTGTTTCAAATAGCCTTGTTTTACCTAATTATTTTTTTAAAATACAATATTGATCTAATTTACCTCAATCTTAACCTCAAACTTTAAAAAGTGTTGAAATTTTACCCCTCTAATAAGTTTTCGCCCCAAATATCGTTAAAAGAAGTTTCTCATGTTTAGTGAATTATAAAACATATATGTAGAACATGAAATTGATAAAATTATTATTAAAAAAAACAAACGAACAAACATTAGAGCTAAACTTTTTTTTTAAAACTTATGAATTTTGGCAAAGTTATTTAATTGTTAATTTGTGCATTTGTCAAATTTATTTTTGTGCAAAACAATATTTTATTGAATTTAATGAGTTTATGAAGATTTTTACACGATTTTTTATTAAAATTAGTTGGCGAATTCGCAGAATTTGAACTGAAGGTAAAAATTGCAATATTTTTTTAAGTTGAGGGTTCAATTTGATAAAATTGTAAGTTTATGGTTCAAATTGATATAACTTCACAAGTTTATGGTCAAATTTGATTTTTTTTTTTTTTTCCTGAAATTTATAGAGAAAACTGAGAGACTTTTTTTTATATAAAAAAAAAGGTTAATAATAAACTAATTACTACTTTTAAGATTTATTAAAATTGCAAGAACCAAAATGGTATTTTCATTGATGTTTTTTGTTTTAATTTTTGATGATTGTGTCTAGGTCATGAATCTAAACTTTGAACTTTAAAATTGTTTAATGGTCGTTTCTAAATTTTTAATTTTGTGTCTATAATAGATCGCTTTAAAATTTATAGATCTATTATAAACAAAATTTAATTGTATCTAATAGATTCTATTATAAACCTATTAAACACTTTTTAAATTTCAATGACCTAATAAATACAATCTTGAAAGTTGGATTGACTAAATTTGTAATTTATCATTTAATTTAGAAAAAATACATAGCTTTTGTGATTTTTTTAGTAATTGATAGGATAATAAATCTATTAAGTAAACTAGTAAGGAATCGTATGCTGATCTGACAAATAAGAAAGAGAAATTAAATAATTGTCATATTGTTTAATGGTCGTTTCTAAATTTTAATTTTGTGTCTATAATGGCCAAAGAGAGCATAGCTCAACTTGCATATTGAATATGTTAATGACTTCGTTCGAATCCTCCCAACCCCTATTGTACTAAAAAAAAAAAAAAAAAAAAAACCTTTGAGGAATGAAGTATTATTGTTCTAAATTGTATAAAATGCTCCTAATAATGTATGTAGTCGATTTTAATTTTATTGCTAACCTTTGGAAAGTTTCTATTTTTCTTCCACTATTTGAAATTTTAAAATTGAAAATCGTTTAACTAAGGTCCCGTTTGATAACCATTTGGTTTTTGGTTTTTGAAAATTAAGCTTGTTTTCTCCTAATTTCTCTACAGTGGTTTTCATCTCCCTTAAGGAAGTATTTGAATTCTTAGCCAAATTTTAAAAACAAAAACAAGTTTTTGAAAACTACTTTTTTTTAGTTTTCAAAACATGGCTTGGTTTTTGAAAACATAGGCAAAAAGTATATGATAAAACAAGTAAAACCATAGGTGGTAATAGTATTTATAGACTTAATTTTTAAAAATAAAAAATCAAATGGTTATCAAACGGGACCTAATGTATCTACAATATTTTATATAATTTTGCCAAAAAAATATATAGTGTTGATGACGTGGTTTCATTTGTCAACACGTCTTTATGTCGTCTTTTTTTTTTTTTCTCAGAGTAGCATTGTTTTTTCCTTGATTAAGTTTTAAAAGTTGAAAACTATGTATTTTTCTAATAAATTTTTTTATTTTATAATATTTTACCGGACACGTAAAAGGGTTCTTTTTTCTTTTGTAAATATTTTTAGGAAAAATTATTTTGAAAATAAGGTATCGAAACTTAGTTGAATTTGATGAAAGTTTGGAATTGTGTCACTTAAAAGATAGTTTTATGGACAAAGTGGACATAGCTCAATGATAATTGACATGTAACTTCAATCAAAAGATCCGATGTTCGAATCTCCCACTCTAAAATATTGTTGAACTAAAAAAGAAATAGTTTTATGTGACAATATTTAAAAAAGAAAGGAAATCAAATTTAACGGTATTTTCAAAATGCAATTTCTATTCAGGCATCACTGATTTAAACTCTCATCTCTACACTTTGTTAAACAAAAAATAATAATAAATAAATAAATAGTCTTTTTTCAAAAAAAAATCTAGTTTTTAAGAGTTTTTTGTTTTAGAATATTATATCACATGTGGGAAGAAGAGATTCGAAACCTACATATATCTTAACCGCTATGCTATGTTCATGTTGACAAATTTGTTTGTAAGAGTATTATAATTTAAACATATTATTTAGAATTTATTTCAAAAAAAAAAAACAAAGGATTGAGAATTTAAATCAATAACTTTTAAAATAGACTATCGGGATATATATATATATATATATATATATATATAAAATAAAAGAAACATATCATTATAGTATTAAAAGTGAAACAGAATGCATATATATTTAGGAATAGTAAGTGTCAGAGATAAAGTATATCTAAAAAGATGTTTTAAACTTACATTATCCAATGAAATATGTTTTAAGTACAAACAAAAGTGAGGTGAAGATTTGAATTTCCAAACGTCAAGAAAAGAAGAAGATATCTTAATCGATGAGCTAGACTTATGTTGACAAAAGTTCATATCACTTAAAATACTTAAAATACTAAAGAAAAGTCGAAGATATTGTGATACCTTTTATATTATCATTTATAGGATGGTAATGAGCACAGCATGTTCAGGAGAAAAGAACAATGCAGAAAGAATACGATATTTAGTGAAGGAAGGAATGGAGGTACTTACAAAAATATCATTTGGAGATGTATTGGGGCCATTGAAGAAATTGGGATTCTTGCTTTATGGTAAGAGAGCTCTTGATGTTGGCAGAAGTTTTGATGAACTAATAGAGAAAATCTTGAAGGAACGTGAAGATAGAGGGAAGAGACAGAATGAAAGTGATGAAAAGAACCCAAAGGATTTGATGGATATTCTATTGGAAATTCACCAAGATGACAGTCCTGCAGTTAAAATCACAAGAACCCATATCAAAGCATTTATTTTGGTAAGGAATTATATCTCTTTTCTTTAGTCGAGTAATTTCCATTCATTCATTTAGGATCATTCAAAAATCGCTTTGAGGTTGGAAAGGATTGCTTGTTCTTCTGATCTCTACTTTAATTCATTGTAAAAAAACATTAGGATCTCTTCATGGCTGGTACAGATACTTCATCAGTGGCCATGCAATGGGCAATGGCTGAAGTAATCAACCATCCTGAAGTGTTCAAAAGGGTTAGAGAAGAGATCGAATCAGTAGTTGGAACATCAGGAAGACTTGTGGAAGAAGAAGACATTCCTCAACTCACTTATTTGCAAGCTGTTGTGAAGGAAATTTTGAGGCTGTACCCACCAGCCCCAGTCACAATAAGAGATTGTCGTCAAAGTTGCAAAATTAGAGGCTATGACGTGCCACAAAAAACAAGTGTGGCTGTCAATCTCTATGCAATTATGAGAGACCCAGAAGTTTGGAGTGAACCAAACGAATTTCGTCCAGAGAGGTTCTTGGCTTCGTCGAATCAAATGGAGACCAAGGGACAAAGTTTCGACTTCATTCCGTTCGGGGGAGGAAGGAGAGCATGCCCCGGCGCAACGTTTGCATTTAGCATGATGAACACAACAATGGCGGACCTGGTTCAGTGCTTTGATTGGAAGGTGGCTGGAGATGGAAATGGGGAAGAAGCTAAGATTGATATGCGACCAGGACAAGGCTTGACTGTAGGAATGGCCAAGCCCCTTTTGCTTGTTCCTATGTTTCATTTTGATCCATTTGATGCTTCAACTTAACAATATGACAATGAGTATAAAAATTATTCAATGCAACTATATTTTCTTTGTTGTCTGATACACTATTGAGACATCAAAAGTTATTTTTCATCCATATAGTACATTACAACCTCTCCCAATATTCCCTTATTTGTTATTAGGTTAAATATTACTTTTGGTCCCTAAACTTTCGTGGAGGTAACAATTTAGTCTTTGAACTTTGATTTGTAACAATTTAGTCCCTATATTTTCAATTTTGTAACAATTTAATTCTTGAACTTTAATATGTAATAATTTAGTCCCTGGACTTTAAAATTAGTAACGATTTAATCCCTATCATGAAAATTATTGTTAAAATTTAATGAGATTTCTTACCTAGGTAGATCAATAAACTAATTAGGAACCTAATATATTTATAAACTACAAAGGCTAAATCATTAAATAATAAAGACCAACATTTAAGTTTGATGGATTTTTTTACGGTAGGGACTAAATTGTTACAAATTTGAAAGTACGGGACTAAATTGTCAAATACTAAAGTTCAAAGGCTAAATTATTACAAATTTGAAAATGCATGGACTAAATTGCTACAAAATAAAGTTCAAGGACTAAATTGTTACTTTCATGAGAGTTTAAAGATCAAAAGTGTTTTTAACCTTGTTATTATTCATTATATGTGTTTTTTTAGTCCAATAATATGTAGAGTGAAGGATTTGAACTTGTGATCTCTTAGTCGAGAGTATATGCTTTATGTCAATTGAGCTATAGTCATGCTAGCATTATTCATTAGATGTGTTCTTGATGCAAAAGTCAAAAGCATAAATTTCAACTAATTAAAGAGCAATTGCCCATCCATCAGATTTCTTCCGTGTGATTTAATCCAAATTTACATTCCCTAATTAATGGGGTTTAGTAATATAGAACTACAATCTATGAGAAGTAGCATAAAGAGTCAAATTCTTTGTCCCATTCCTGAAATTCAGCCATCCCCTGAAGTGGATAAACTCCATATTGATGTTAAGGGTTTACAGACAGGAGAAGCTTTTGCTCAACCAAAATGTTATACCTTATGTTGGTGACAAAGCCTCTAAACAAAAAGCTTAGAGCAGAGGAACTATTTACCTTGTATCATCAAAAGTATGAAGTACACTAGTCTCCTGAAAGACCAAAATTAAAGAGTAGATAGAAATTGTCAATCACTTCCACTTCCTTCCCCCTTTCTTCTTAGACCAGGGGGGTTGTGTTTTGTGTAGGCTGTAAAAAGCAGCAATTCATGTGAGAATATTGTAAAACCAAAGTAGAATACTCTGTCAACTCTTGCAACAGCCAGAGCTTGCAGGCTGAGGCTCTTGTCCAGGGACAACAATCTTTGTTCCTTTCAGGAGTGATGAGCTTCCTCCGGAATCAGTTTCCTCGTTCGCAATCAGCGACTTCCTGCTAATAACTCGGTAAATTTCTGTCAGGATGGTGTTGAATGCTGCCTCTACATTCGTGGCCTCGAGCGCGGATGTTTCCATGAAAAATAGATTCTCCATTTGAGCAAACTCTTTTGCGTCTTCTGTGGGCACGACGCGAAGAGAACCTAGATCGGACTTGTTCCCTATAAGCATTATAACAATATTCTTGTCTGCATGGCCACGCAGTTCCTCTAACCACCTAGCTATATGATCGAACGACTGACGCTTCGTCATGTCGTAGACCAGCATTGCCCCCACAGCACCTCTATAATACGCACTTGTCACTGCACGATACCTGAAAATCATCACTGATAAGAGAAAAATAGAGAAAATCTACAGCTTTGTAAGGAGCTGTTTCTGCATAATCCAAAGAGAAACCAGAGAATAAAATTTTCTCACATTGTCCACAATACTATATAACAAAATCACAAATCACTCTCATTTGAATGTAACATGCTCGGGATATCACGTTTCAAAAAATATCACGGCTTGATTGCTCTTAGCATCTATTCATGCTAAAAGGTTTTTCACTTTCCAAAGTCATTAGCTTAATGTCAACCATCGGCATTCAGGCATGTGAGACTGGTAATTTGTCAAACCGTGATCATTATCACAATACAAGAGCATAACTAGAACCCTTCAAAAGTCATATTTATCTTGTCCCAGTAACAATTCTTTAATTCAATTCACAATATACTAATCGGTTCTAATACCTGTATGTACGGCTATGGCAAAGTAACATACCAAGGTCAAACATCAACAACATGAACCCCAAGGGATTGAACATAATGACAAAGACACTTGTTTAACTAAGTTATTATAAATTTATAAGGTCCTTAAGGCCACACATTTACAAGTTCCTACGTAATGCAATATTCCCTATCCCTGACCACAAGCCAGTAGCCTTGAGGCTTAATGTTCCAGTGTTCACGGTAAGAAATGTGATTTTACGGTTATACAGGACGATTTTCTATATGAGAATGAAGGTGAATCTGAATTGGATACAGATTGTGTTACATTTCGGGTGCATAGTGTTTATAATTCGGTGACAACATATATCTATGTCGTCTGTCGACCGAATCTAAATAAAACCCATAATTCCAACATGGAGCAGGGGCAGGGGCAGGGGAAGGGGAAAATGGAAAAGTAAACTGAAGCAGCAAGACATAAAACAGGATGTTACTAACAGACCGTTACCACAGTTAAAAAAGCATCATTAATTCTTCTTCTTACATAGTTCAGAAGAAAATGTCGTATCGGAAGATAAAAATTTTTGGTGTAGTTTCTTTATTACATCTCAAAGCCCTGACTTTGAAGACATCAAGTGTTTTCTTTATTAAACAAAGATTCGAACGTGCAACCTTTGGGTAGGCGTTGCTTAGAGACTACAAGCCTTACCCAAGGAGGCCCAGCCCTTTGGGGACTTGGTGCAGTCTCTTTATTAAAAGAAAATACTTCACAAGTTGAAGTAAAATTAAATACATACATAAACAAATCATCGACATGAACATACTGAAACCAACAATATGAAAACCTTCACATGACATAAAAGATAACTAAAATTAGGTGCATTGTGATCATCTGAAAGTAAAGTTAGCAAAACCCATTATTAGGTTCAAGATTTACAATGAACTAACACATCATCGAAATAAATCTTCATTACCATTAAAGAAGGATGTATAACTAAAACATCTATCGTGCTGATATCAATCTTAAACATTGAAATTCTGGAAATAACTAGAATAATTCATAGAAAAAATCTTCATATTCAAAAGTAAGGAAATCCTTAAGAACATGGCTGTATTTGTACCTCTCTTGTCCAGCAGTATCCCATATCTGCGCCTTGATAGCTTTCTGGTCAATAACAAGCGTCTTCGTCTGAAACTCAACCCCAATTGTCGCCTTCGAATCCAAACTGAACTCATTCCTAGCAAAACGAGATAGAAGTTGCGATTTCCCCACCGCAGAATCTCCGATCAACACGACCTTGAATACGTAATCAATCTTCTGATTGAAATTCGATTGCAAATTAGACATATCTAAAACGAAATAATCCAATCGTCGAAACAAAACCCTCAAAATGGAAAAGGGGGGTGGAATCGAACACCAAGCGATCGATCGAGAGGAGGAACAATCGATCGCTTGATGCGATTACGAGGGGATTCTGATGCTACAAGGCTGCGGTTGAGAAGAACGTCAAAAGAAATGGAGGAATGATTTTGTTTGGGGGAGAAGGAAAATTGGGGGAAAATGAATGGAAAAAAGGGTTTAGCGAAGAGTTGAAAGGAAATGGAAAGAAGCGAAGGCGTTTTGACATGAAACCAGAAGGAAAAAGAGCAGCCACGACTTCACGAAGGGTTGCCCTTTTTAACGGTTCTTCTTCTTCGTTTCGTTGTTCGTTTTCGAATGGTCAACGGAACTCCCAACGACTTCAATGTTTGACAAAAATGTTTAATCTTAACTTCGTATTTATGATATTTTTGTTCAAATATTTTAGTTTTAAAAAATATATAGATAGTTTAAATTACAAATTTAATCTTGAACTTTGAGATTTGTGTTTATTCGGTCCATTAACTTTCAAATTTTTTAAACTTCATGGATCTACTGCACACAAATTTGAAATTTTAGTGTTCTATCGGACACAAAATTCAATTTTATATTTAATAGATAAATTAATTTTAGAAATTTTTGAATTTAACAAAGATCTATTAGTTACAAAATTGAAAGTTTAGAACCTATTAGACTCTTTTGAATGTTCAAGGACTAAATAAACACAAATTTCAAAGTTTAGAGAGTAAACTTGTAATTTAACCAAAAATAATAATTTTGATATACGAACTTTCAAAAAAGTAATATTTTAGTCTCTAAACTTTAGTTTGTAACAATTTAATTCATGTACTTTCAATTTGTAACAATTTAGTTCATATACTTTAATATGCAACCAATTTAGTCCTCTATACTTTAAAATTTGTAACAATTTAATTTGTGCCGTGAAAAATCTCAACAAAAGTAATTGTCAATTTTTATTATGTCACAACTTAGTATTTGTAGTTTCTAAACATTACATATGTAATAAATCTCATTAAATATTAACAATATTTTTCATGATAGGGATTAAATTGTTACAAAATTTAAAATATAGGGACTAAATTGTAACATACTAAAGTTTATGGACTAAATTGTTACTTCCATGAAAGTTTAGAGGCTAAAAGTATTTTTTTAACCTATATTTTATAAATAGATGTTGGGGGTAAAAATTTAAACCTCTCAAATTATATGAGGAGGAAGAAACAATGTGGTTGATGATTTTATATAGTTGAATGTAGAAGAGAGGAACTAAAATTTGTGGGTTGATTGTGCATCCAAGAGGTTAGAAAGAGGCAAATGTTACACTATGAGCCTCAGCCATAATGTGGTGACTACATTGAACAATTTTTCCAACTTGATAACATGTATCAATTTTTATTCTACACTTTCGATTTCATCAAATTTAATATTTGAATTATATAAGTGTTATAATTTTTACTTTGTTCTAGGCTTTCGTTTGAAGAGTTGTGAATTTAGAGAAATTTATTCAATGGTCGATTTTTGCATTGTCGAAGTTAGTAAATCTTATGAGATTTTTATCTTGTGTGTGTGTTTTTTTTTTTTTTTGTTAAAAATAGTGGATGAAATGGAAGAATTTTATTAGGGGTAAAACTTACACATTTGTCTTAGTCTACGACTCCACGATTCAGTCTAATGAGATTGAAAATTTTAAGATGAAAATTGATATACATACCTTGAAAATTTTAGGGAAAAAGTTTGATATTTTTCCATGGATATTTTATACGATATATTAACATTTTTAATTAGTCTTTAATATTAATGAACCATATTAAATCTAAGAAATATATTGAAATGTTAATGATATTTTTGTTCCTCCGAAAGTCTCCATCAAATGGTAGAAGAGGAGATGTCAACTTGAGCATTGTCTAACTAATCCAACACTAGTAACTTTCTTTATAGGTTGTAAGTTTGAATTTTCACCACTATTAAAGCTTACATCAAAACACAAACTATTATGCAAGGATTAAAATATCGATATCAATATTGATATTTTATGGATATCAATAAAATATCAATCTCAAGGAATATTCCTGCAAACCAAAATCTTTATAAATATTATTTCAATTAATAATTATAAGTTTTTTTCAATTTCTAAATAAGTTATAGATCTTATTAATTATTAGAATTTATATTCATATTGGTGGCTAATTGATGATGTTTCTTATGTTCCTTGGATATTGATATGATATATCATAGATATAAATTGATCATTAATATCAATATCAAACCCTCAGATTTATTGATATATCGTTATATTGACAAATATTTTAATATCTACTACTATGTAACGAAGGCATGAATAAGTTTTTCTGGGCCATCAAATTTTAGACTTTAATTATTTAAACCTCCAACTTTTTGATTGATAATATAATGTTTTAACTAGTTGGATTATACTCTAAGTTTAGTGCATATTCAAATCCAAGGTTGTCTCAAAGCTCCAATCTCTTCAAACTAACCTCGAATCAAATATATTTGATTGTTAAAATTCACAAACATAATGAAATGATACCAAAAGTTGAGAAATTCAAGTACTGTGATGATCAATCATATATGCCATTTTATGGCAAAGATAAAATGGTAATGAAATGATGCTGTGAAATTTTCAAAAGCTGAAAAAAATTAAATAGGAATATAGAATTTGACAATAAACTGTAATTTTCAAATGACTTTATATCTGTTGTGCATTTTTTTTTTTTTTTTTGTTGATTCAAACTCTAATTCTCAAATTATATGGGGTATTTTTTGGTCATACCAATATTACCATTCTTTCATTGGGTTTTTAGCAATGCTAACTAAGGAAGAAGCTTCTTCTTTGTTTAATTACCTTGAAGGGGTGGTTTTACAGGGTGGCTATGGAGGAAGAATTTGCACACAGAGAAAGAATAAAAAATCTTAACCACGTTAGTTTTTCGTCGCTCCTACTAATACTAACGGTACTTTTAAAAAAAATTAAAAATTAAAGGTATTAATGTAATTTTTTTTAAAATTCAGAGTATTATTGAAACGAGATACAAAGTTGAAAATATTTTCTTATAATTTAAAACATCTATACAAGAGAAGTAGTTGGACCATTTTGTAGTATTGGATTCTTCGATGACCCTACGGCCCATATAAAGCCCATTGGGCATATTATTTGAGCAAATGGGTTTTTGTGACATATTTAGTTAAATTATGAAGACAAATTAAAAAATAATAATAAGAGAAATTAGCAGATAGCATAATTTTTTTTTTTTTTTTTTTTTTTTTGAGTTTAACACAACTTGAAGTAGGGCGATTGGAACCTCTGACTCATAGTATATGTTAATTACCACTTAACTAAGTTCACTTTGATAAATTTAATATGTTTTCTAATTAAAGTATTTTTTTTGTCTTTTAAATGTAGCGTAAGTATGACTTTTTGATTTTACATTACATTGGAAGTAGAGTTTGATTTGCATCATGCTATTTTGGTAAATTTTCAAACTTTTTGTTATATCTAAAAGTTTATATTTATGTTATGCTAATTTTGTAAATGCCTCAAAATTTTATCCTTTTTTTCTTATAGAAGCAAATATCCATAGTTTTCAGAAATGATAAAAAAAAAAAAAATCACCCAATAATTTTTTAACGTTTTCAATAATTATTAGAAAAAGTAAATATAATGCAAATTTTTATGCTAAGCATAAGACTAAAACATTTTATAATAAAAATATGAACGAAAGCAAAACAAAATAAATAAATAAAATATAAGAACTAGAATAACATAAATATAAAAGTATTAACTAAATACTATTTTCGTCTTGTATTTTAGAATGTATTCTATTTTGGTCCATGTACTTTTAAATATTCAAAATCATCCCTTTATTTTTTCAATAGATCTTAAATTAGTCTTCATCGTTAATTTATGGTTAACTTTTGCTAAAAAAAATAGTATTTATATATCTTTTCCGTAGAAATTTGGAAAATATATACAAATTGTGCCTTTTCTTAAATAAAAATTTTTATTTTTATTTTACCAAATCAAATAAAAATAAACTTCAAACTAAAAATGAACATTTGAAAGTACCAAAACTAAAATGAAACAAGTCTCAAAGTACATAAAGTAAAACAATAATAATTTTTTAACCTACAATTTTTTTTTAATCAAAGCCCATATTTATAGAATAGAATTCTATAGTTACTAAAAAAAATTGATCATAATACCGTTTATATAGTGATACATTGCAAGTTAAATTATATTTTTTTTATAATACCACAAAGTAACATTCAAACATTTGACGTATTAGAGAGGTTACTAATGCCTTAACCAATTAAACAATATATATTTATTTTTTTTTGACAACAAGGAAAAATAAGACAAAGTTACACTAATCACTAAGAATAGTCATCATCCACGAAGGAAAAATAAATGCACTTTCTCAAATATGTGATCTTCTAATTTTCAGACTTTTGCAAGCTAGGGCATGATAGCTCGATTGTCACGACAAATATGGGCAAAGAAAGTTACATGTGCATGTGTTGTACAATTTGTCACATCAGCATTGTTTCAACCTACGATCTTTTAAAGAAGTAGAGATATCTTAACAATTTTTTTTTTTTATGAGGTGAAGATATCTTAACAATTAGAGTATAAATTATTTATTTGAATTCGAAAGATCAAATTATCACCCTCATATATGAGGTACTGATGATAATAATAATAATAATAATTGGTCTAAAAGAAAGTTTAAAGTATAATAATTAAAAAGGTAATTGACTTTTTTTTAAGTGAAAACAAATTATTTGGAAGGAAGGATATAATTTCTAATTTCGTATAAATAAAATAAAAATAAGAGACAGGGACACATGCGCACGCCACTTACTTGTCGGAATTAAGTAAGATTAAGGGGGAATTAATTAATTGATAAAGCCATTTTATGCTCTTAATATTAAAACATTAAATTGCAAATGCCCGCCGCCTAATCTACTCACCGACCGTCACCATTTTAATTATTCTCAAAACAGAATCGTAAAATATTATTTGAGATACTGTTTCGAAAATAGTTTTATGTTTTTATACATTAAATTTATTTTAGGAATGAAGAATGATATTTTTTTTATTCAATTACAAATTTAGACTTTATCGTTTGCCTTAATTTCAATTTCACCCATGCGATTTTAAAATTTTAAATTGTGTTTCTACGGGAAGAGCTTAATTATGATTTTATCCTTATAATTTTTAAATTTTCAATTTGGCCTTTACCATATCAAATGCATTATATGGTTCCTATTTATGTGGGGAGGTTTAAGGCTAAGTACAAACAAATGAAATTTGGTGGGGGAATTTTAGGGGTAAAAAAATAGTGTAGGGATGATTTGTAAGATTTAACTAAACTACAAGAATTAAATTGATTTTTTAAATATTATAGAGACCAAATTGATAGTTTAACCTATTTTTTCTTGTGGGAATTCGTCCCACGTGGATTAAGGAATTTGATCTTTCTAGATTAATTCTCGAGACAAAGAAGATGAATGTATTCTCTCCAGCCTCTTTTTTCCATATCCAATCCTAGTTTTTTTTAAGTACAAACACATATTAAGAACAAATTACACATCGTCATGTTGGACATTATTTCCAGCAAGGACAATAAGATCCATAGAGAAAATGTTTGTATCAAGTTATAGACCGTCGACCTTCCATGCACAATTTGGCAATACCATCAATCATAACATTGCAACCCTTCTCAACATGAAGATACGAGATTACATGTTGATCCTCCTAGAGTTTTTACTATACTTATGAACTTTTTTTTATGTTATACATGAAAACAACTATAAAGTATTTTAATTAAAATAATTTTTTTCCTACTTTCACATTTATAATTGTTATGGGTGAAATTTGATAAAAAGGATAAGCTCAAGATAGAAGGGAAAAAGCTCAACAAGACAAAATCGGGTCAACACAGAAGGACTAAGTCATGGAACAAATAAGAAGAGAAGCAATTGGGTCAAAGCCCAATTGCATATCTTCGGCCTCGGCAAGAGGCCGAGGGTCGGCCTCACTAGGGAGCATGCGCCCTGCATGCCTCCAATTCGTGGTATCTTGATTCAATCTGATCCGATCTATTTTTTGACCTAATTCGCAAATGGAAGGAGAAAAACCCTAAAATGTCATATAAATATCATTTTCAACCTCAAGAATGTAAGTTCTCTCTCATTCTTTAAATTCTTTCTACACACCTAAATCATCTATGTTAACTTAAGCATCGGAGCCTGTGTGGCAAGAACCACGTCGATGTGCAGATTTTCTTTATTTTGCAGGCCACATTCTTCCTTCTTCAAATAAATATTACCGTTGCTGTCACGTGAAGGCCAAGTGGATTATCATGTTCGAATTTTGGCAACAACCATAATATTCTTAAATTTAAATAAAAAAATTGAAATGAAGTAGTTCAAAATTCAAACCTATGAAGTTTGGTGAACATCATCTAACTTCACCCTACACCCTAATGTCATCCCTATTATGAAATATAGTCTATAAAGATCAAATAAATTATTTAACTTAAAGTTTGTAGATAAATTTTGCCAATTTGGAGATTGACTAGAATTTCAGTACAATAAAAATATTAAAAAGTGTCTCGTCGATATCCAATCTCTCGTGGCTTTGTTCCAAATAAATAAATGAAGATTTTTTTTTTTTATGGTTCCCTTTTCCCTTTTTTGCCCTTCAGTTGAAAGGTACCCTTCGTTGGGAGGGCAAAAGACGACCCGTTTTCATGTGAGGGCCTTCAATGCTTTGTTCCAACTTTCCCATTGAAGAGGACACAGACCCATTTTGTGTCACCTTGTAGGACCATCACAAGCAGCCCACCTCTTCACATTTTCTTTTTAAGTTTTTAACTTCTCTCTCTCTCTCTTTTTTTTTTTTTTTTACTTTTCCTTTTAATAAAAATCTACAAAAGTCATAATATAACAACTACTCAATTTAGTTTCTCTTTATTTATTTTTTTTAACTATTCATTGCTTTCAAATATTAGCTTGAAATTAAAATATCATTTTAATTCATCTACTTTGAGTTTCATTTCATTTTAATCCATGTACTTTTAATAAAGCTTAAAATTGATTCATAATATTAGTTTATTGTTAACTATTCTAAAAATAAATTAGTCTCTGTTAGCATTCCCTTTATAAATTTTGAAAATATGTTCACATTGTGTTTTTCTTGCATGAAAATTATTATTATTATTTAACCAATTTTGATAAAAATTAACTTAAAACTAATCGTAGGGACTAATTTTAAGATTTATTACTAAATTTGAAAATTTAAAAGTACATGGACTAAAATAGAATGACACTCAAAGTGTAGAGACCAAATGGTATTTTAATCTCAATAAAAAAAAATAATAATAACTATTCATCTTTTTAATAATAGTTAATTTTTTTTGTTTATTATGGATTATTCATTATATTGTTGATAAATTTGATTTAAGCTTGCCTGATGAAGGCCGGATTGGATTACCTTTTCAAGAGTTTATTTTTTTTAAAAAAAATTATTTTAATAAGATTTGTATTTTGTAGTGTTTGGCAACCACTCAAAATAACTTTTAAAAAAATGGATTTTAAAAATAAGTTATTTTGAGTGAAACACATGAAACTAAATTTTAGAAAAAATGGTTTTTAGGTGTTTAACTTGAAATCCCTCCAAATTTTCATGATGTATAAAAATGACTAAAATACCTTCACACTACCCCTCTCAAATCTCTCTCATCTTCCCTCTCCTCCCCTGTCAAAACAGCTCACTGACACGTGTCCAACAGATTGGAGTTAATTATTTTTCTTCTAAATAATTATGTTTTATTTTTCTGGTTTTAGACAGTTTCTGGACGTTGTGTATTTTAGTTTTTTCTGTAGCAGTTTCTTTATGGTTTTTCCTTGTAATGGGTAAGTGGGAAGTTTAACTTAGTAAGTTATCTTCCACTACTCCACTTTTGTTGTCAGTTACAAAGTTGTAATGGGTATTTAAACCCCTCCTTGCTAATCAATAAAACATTGATCGTTTGTGTTTTTAAATCATACAGTTCCTTACCTTTCTAAAAACATCAAATTCACACTTGGTATCAGAGCATAGGCCCTAAAAGAATTTGTTTCTCCTTCTCCTTCAAGATCATGGCTACTGTAGGTGTTGATGATTCCACTTCTCAAACTATTGCTACAGGAACTACAAATCTTGTGCCCAACAATTCAACCTCTGTGGTGAATTCATCTTTTGGTCACCCTTTAAGCTCGGTTCTCACTGTCAAGCTTGATGACAAGAACTATTCCCTCTGGAGAAGCATGGTGCTGGCAATCCTTCGAGGACAGAAAGTTGACGGCTACATTCTGGGAACAAAACCAATGCCTTGTGAATTTCTGGTGATTGTAGATCAAGTTGGAACTTCTGAACTCAATCCTAATCCAGCTTATGAAGAGTGGTGCACTGTTGATCAGGCCCTTCTTGGCTGGTTATTGGGGTCTATGATGCCTTCTGTTGCTTGTGATGTGATTGACTACAAAACATCAAGAGAAGTCTGGAAAGCAATCGAAGAACTGTATGGTGCATCGAGCAAAGCACGCATTAATCAACTTCGAAATGTTCTGCAAAACACCAAGAAAGGAAGCATGCGAATGGCTGACTACCTGGGCTTTATGAAGCAAACTTCTGAGAGTTTAAAATTGGTTGGTGAACCTATTACTTTTAGCTATCTAATGTCTTGTATCTTATCAGGGCTGGAGGCTGAATATCTACCTATAATCTGCATCATTGAAGGAAAGGATAATCTAACTTGGCATGATTTTTATTCAACTCTGCTGACTTTTGAACATAATCTGGTTTGATTGAATGTAGTTAGTCCAACAGGCAATCTAGTTGAAGCTAGTGCTAATTTTGCCTATCGTCAGCAAACTAGAGACAACAACAACAATCAAAACAAGAACTATGGGAAAGCAACAAGTTCATTTAGAGGAAATGAACGTGGAAGAGGACGTGGTAGATTCTCTCCTTACAAAGGTGGAAATTCCAAACCAACTTGCCAGATTTGTCGAAAATATGGGCATGGAGCAAATGTCTGTTATAACAGATTTGATAAAGAATATCAAGGTGGAAGCTCATCTAATCAAGGGAACAAAAACACAGCATATGTTGCAACGCCTGAAATTGTGAATGACCCATGTTGGTTGGCTGATAGTGGGGCCACGAGCCATATAAATTCTGATCTCAGCAACTTGAACATCAAGACGGAGTATAGTGGTAAAGAATCTTTAATAGTTGGTAGTGGTGAAAAATTGAAAATATCTCATATAGGACATAGTTTAGCTAGTGTATCTCCATCCTCTCCTCCAATTAAATTGAAAAACATTCTACATGTTCCAAAAATCACTAGAAATCTAATCAGTGTTGCTAAGTTAACTTGTGACAATCACTGCTTTGTGGAATTTCATTCAAATTATTGTTTTGTGAAGGACAAAGCCACAAAGAAGGTTCTACTTCAAGGGATCCTTAAGGTGAAGGAGTCTATATCAGATTAGCGGAAGCGATTTATGGATCTAAGCACTCTAATTAGATTAATTTTGCAAAATAAAACACATGCTCAAGCAGAAAACAGAGGATAGAAAAACAACCTTTGTAGCTCGAAATTCTCCTCAACCGTGGGCAAATTCTGATCACGAACACTTCGTGGACCACCATAAGTGTCTTCCCTACTATCCTCAGGCCTTGGAACAGGTTGTGGGACCTTTCCTTGAGAGAAATTGGAAGAAATGTGAGAATGGTTCAAAACCGAGAAACATAAACTTTTTCTGAAAAAAATCCCATCTCTTTTATCTTTCTCCTCTATCTAAATAGATCATTTTGCTTCTCAAGCAAGTGGAGTTATGACATCAAAGAGATGAGAATGACTTTAATGTAGGAGGTGAGTCATAGAGTGAAGGAGAAGCTCAACACTCTTATTGGACCAACATGAAAGTAAGTGGAAGTGGATAGAACTTCCCATTATCACTCTCTAATTTTTAATTCATAATTAAAAATTAATTCAATTTAATTTAATTTAATTAATTAAACAATTTAATTAATTATTTATTTATTTAATTTAATATCAAATATCAAATTAAATAATTTGGACCAATTGCGATTTCTCAAATCGTATGTTCGAATATGAATCCCTATTCATATTCTAAACCGAAACAATATTTAAATCATATTTAAATATGTCCTCCATTAATTTATCATAATTTAATTCATAATTAAACTATGAAACGTTAAGTATATCACATATAATTAACGTTATCTCCCAAATCTGGAATTTGAACAATTCAAATTCTTTTCTCTCAAAATGTTACAAGGCTAAGTCCGAGCTAGTAAGAGGACCTTATGGACCTACAGATCATGAGCTCCAACGATTCAAGATTAACTAGCCAAACTCTTTAGCCGAGCTAATCAACATTCGTTAACCACCGGGTCACTCCACTATAGCCCAGTGGCTGCACTCTCCTCACTGTAGATATATTTCTGTCCACTCAATATAACCATGATTAGTAAGTCGATCCTTCACAGGTCGTTCGTAATTACAGCTGGGTCAAAAGAACCGTTTTACCCCTGTAATTACATCTTTGTTCCTTAAGTCCCACTGATCCTCTAATGAACAATTGGTTTGTGGTCTAACCAGCAAACCGAATCCCTCTCAGGCCAATGAGAGGGTGGGCCCATTGTTCAAGACCTGGAGTCAGCACTTAAGGGAACAACCTCTCTACTAATCCCTAAAATGGGTAGGAGTGAATTCCATCTTGCCGGACTATGTCCCCAGCTATCTACCCGATCTTATCCCTGAAATGGGAGGCATATTGAGTCGGCAAACTCGGGTCACTCTCACCCATGCAAATCTAAGGATAATCCCAAATAAACAGGAGTTCATAGCGCGCTCAGGATTAAGATCGAGTTACCTAGGTCATTGTATGAAAATAGTCAGTTAAGACAGTAAACGGTGTTAACAAGTCTAAGTGACTATTTCGCGGTCCGGTCTTATGCAAACTCATTGCATAGGACGCCCCAACTCACATGTCTGCACATGAATGATTCAGGATCACATCGTTAGTACTATACTAAGTGGGCCGCGTCCATAGTGTCCCCAGGATAAGGTACCCAGCCCTATCCCTATACTATAGACCATTCTGGCTATAACTTGAACTTGATCCACTTTTATGTCACACATATAGTTCAAGTATACATCCTATAGCCAAGGGTTCTTCGTTTATTGGATTAGGGTTATGACATGAGCAATTCACTTTATTCAATAACAACTTTACTGAATAAACCTCAATAACAACTTTATTGCAAAATAGAATATATATTCAGTTTACAAAACACGAGTTTTAGGACATTAAACCCAACATAAGGATGGACTCTACCAACTCAATCTATCTCCATTAGAAGCTGTCCCGAGTCACAAAAGCAACCTAGGATCATCTACTAAAGCAGTTTCAAGTTGTTCTGTTGCATCTGTTTCTGGTTTTCAGTTAAGTTCTTTTGTTTCTTCTATTTCTACTACAAAAGTCAGTCACAAGTCTGTTTCCAAAGATGTATGGCATCAAAGGTTAGGTCATCCATCAGAAAGAGTTCTTTCTACTATTCTTAGGAGTTCAAATGTAAAAAGTTTGTGTGCTTTGAATGAAAAATCAAGCTTTTGTGACTCTTGTCAATTTGGAAAATCTCATAAACTTCCCTTCAAAATGTCAACTTCTTCTACTAAAGAGCCACTTGAAATTATTTACTGTGACTTATGGGGTCCTTCACCCATTACTTCAACAACCGGTTATAGATTCTATATGAGTATTGTTGATGATTTCACAAGATTAACTCACATCTATCCTTTAAAACACAAGTCAGAAGCACTAAACATGTTTATTCAGCATCAAAAACTTGTTGAGAACAAATTTGAAAGGAAAATTAAGACCTTTCAAAGTGATTGGGGAGGTGAATTTAGATCTTTTTCAAATTACTTGAAAGAACAAGGTATCATGTTTAGACATCCTTGTCCTCATACAAGTGAGCAAAACGGTATAGTGGAAAGAAAGCACAGACATATAGTGGAAATGGGCCTAACTCTTCTAGCTCAATCTTCTATGCCTTTGAGGTTTTGGTGGGATGCTTTTGTGTCAGCAGTATATCTTATAAACAGACTACCTACTCCTAGTCTAAACAATGTCTCACCATGGCAGAAAGCTTTCAAACAAAAACCAGAATATTCATTTCTAAGAGTGTTTGGAAGTGCTTGTTTCCCATGTCTCAGGTCATATCAATCTCATAAATTCCAATTCCATAGCACAAAATGTGTATTCTTGGGTTATAGTGAAAGTCATAAAGGATACAAGTGCTTGAGTTCTAGTGGGAGAATCTATTTGTCAAGACATGTAATTTTTAATGAGAAAGAGTTTCCTTTCAAAACAGGGTTTCTTACTAATTCTGTTCAAAAACAACAATCCAATGAAACTATCATATCTTGGCTAGAGTTTCCCTCAATTACTTCTAAAGAGTCAGTCTCTTATCAATCTCCAACCATTAACTCTACACAAGAGCAAAGTAGACAAAATACAAATTCTGAATCAATTCTAGTTGATACTCAACAACAGAATGCAGCTTCTCCTGAGATTAATTCCTCTGATTTTATTCCAGACATCTCATGCTCTTCTGAACAACTTCTTGAGAATATTTCTAACTCTAGTCAACCTACTCATCCTATACAAACTAGGTCCAAAAGTGGTATTTTCAAACCAAAAATTCAGACTTATTTTGTTAAAAATTCTGTTATAACTAATACTCCTCTTGATGTTCAAGAACCAAAGTCAGTAAAAGAAGCCTTGAGCTCAGAAGCTTGGTTTAAAGCAATGCATGTTGAGATGGATGCACTTAGAAGAAACAACACATGGAACCTAGTTCCTTTTTCCAAGAACTATAATCTAGTTGGATGCAAATGGGTCTTTAAAATCAAGAAGAATTCAGATGGAAGTATACAGAAGCACAAGGCTAGGTTAGTTGCTAAAGGATTTCATCAAAATCCTGGGATAGACTTCAAAGAAACTTTTAGCCCTGTTGTAAAGGCATCTACCATAAGAATACTATTAACCTTAGCAGCAGCTAATGATTGGAGAGTGAGGCAATTAGATGTGAACAATGCCTTTTTAAATGGAAGATTAAAGGAAGCAGTTTATATGCAGCAGCCATATGGATTCATAGATAAGGAAAAACCAGATTATGTTTGTAAACTCAACAAAGCTTTATATGGGCTAAAACAAGCTCCAAGGGCTTGGTTTGAAAGACTGAAAAATGTCTTAATAGGAAGAGGCTTCAGAAACTCAAAAGCAGATAATTCCTTATTCCTTTACAATACTAAGCATGATAGAATTTATGTGCTTGTCTATGTTGATGATATTTTGATCACAGGAAACAGTCAAAAGCACATAAATCAGCTTGTCTCAGAATTGAATACAGACTTTGCACTCAAAGATTTAGGGGAGTTGTCATACTTTCTTGGAATACAAGTTCACAGAGACAACAATGGATTCTATCTAAATCAAAGTAAGTATCTTATAGATCTACTTGAAAGATTGGGATTGAGTAACTTGAAGCCTTGTTCAACACCAGCTGTTACTGGGAAACATCTCACAGCAACTGAAGGGACACTTATGCTAAATCCAACTTTATACAGAAGTGTAATCGGAGCACTTCAATATGCCACCTATACCAGACCTGAAATCTCTTATATTGTGAACAAATTGAGTCAATATCTTCAACATCCAACAAATCTTCATTGGTTGGCAGTAAAAAGAATACTCAGGTATTTAAAAGGAACAATAGAGCATGGACTACACATACCAAAATCAGATCACTTACAGATCATAGCTTATTCTGATGCTGATTGGGGTTGTGATTTAGATGATCGAAGATCAATTGCAGCTCATTGTGTGTTCCTTGGAAGATCGTTAGTGTCATGGTCATCTAAAAAACAGCATGTAGTTGCCAGATCAGGTACAGAGTCAGAGTATAGATCGTTAGCTCATACAGCAGCTGAAATTAGTTGGATACAAGGTTTGTTGACAGAAATTAAAGAAGATATCTCGCTTTTACCCATAATCTGGTGTGATAATCTCAGTGCACAGTCGTTAGCAGCAAATCCAGTATTCCACTCAAGAAGCAAACATGTAGAATTGGATGTACACTTTGTTAGAGACAAAGTTCTTGCAAAACAACTAGAAATCAGGTATGTTCCATCGGAGAAGCAGATAGCAGATGGACTCACGAAACCACTGGCAGAATACAAGTTCAGTGAGCTGAAATCCAAACTCAATGTGATGCCACCTCCCTTGAGTTTGAGGGGGGCTGTCAAAACAGCTCACTGACACGTGTCCAACAGATTGGAGTTAATTATTTTTCTTCTAAATAATTATGTTTTATTTTTCTGGTTTTAGACAGTTTCTGGACGTTGTGTATTTTAGTTTTTTCTGTAGCAGTTTCTTTATGGTTTTTCCTTGTAATGGGTAAGTGGGAAGTTTAACTTAGTAAGTTATCTTCCACTACTCCACTTTTGTTGTCAGTTACAAAGTTGTAATGGGTATTTAAACCCCTCCTTGCTAATCAATAAAACATTGATCGTTTGTGTTTTTAAATCATACAGTTCCTTACCTTTCTAAAAACATCAAATTCACACTTCCCCACATTCACTTTCACCAAAGTCGCTACCACCCACTGCTGCTTATCGCTGACGACCACTGCCACTCCACTACGGGCAACCACTCCGACAACCACCGTTGGTGACCACCATCGGCTATAACTCATGTTGTGGTCGGCGGTAGTCAGCGGTCGTTCATATTGTTTTAAATACAAACTTGAACTTATTAATTCATAGTGTTTAATAGTCATCCTTTATAGTAATTTGACATTAGTATAAGCATTTTGAGTGTAGAGCAAACCAAACAAATTTGTGTATAAAAATATTTTTTTTAAAATGTAACCAAACATATGAGTGTTTTAATTCTAAACGATTTTTATTTTAAAAAAAATGCTTAAAAATGTATTTTTGAAAAACATTTAAATTAAAAGTAATCCAAACAAACCCTAATTAATTTATAAAACATATAACGACTATATGTCAGTTAAGAAAATTACATTTTATTCTTTCATCCTCTAATGTAATATTCTAAGATAATTTTAAAAAATCACTTATTACAAATCACACTAATGTATAATTATAACATAGTCGTCATATTATCAAGCTTCATATCTTCATTCATTCACACTAAATACTCTAAACAAAACAAAAATATTTGAATCTATGATAGGATACTTTAAATTATCTCAATTTCGCAACTGAACTGTTATTTATAAATTTCATACCTTTCAACTCTATACAAAGTATTAATATCTCTTTAAATTAGTGTTTTTCCCCTTTAATCACGACTTATGTAACTTTTTTTTTAATCCCGTCCATCTGGAGTAGTGAAAACAATAGTAATATATTAAAAGAAACTTGATGATATTTCCAATCAATATATACATCACAATATAGTCATTATAATTATGAGCTCAACAAAATAATAATTATTATTATATTTTGCTATATAATTTTTCTCTCACATTTTGTTTTAATTATTCTTGTATCTTCAAATTCTCTACTTCAATCTAACTGTTAAAGATGTAGATTAGAATTATAACAGATCGACATATCAAACTAATCATTATTTTTTAAGACTTTATGATAACTAAAAATATTGCTCTCTTAGTCTTTAGTCATGCCCACCAATTATATCATAAAGGAATGTAATGTAATTAATATCATTATCATGATAATTGCCCCTTTTATGAACAATTTGGTTGTCATAATAATTTCTCCAAAAAAGGAAAAGTCAGTTTCATTATTGCATAATCTATTTGATTTTGATATTTTGTATTTAATTTGTCAATGTATGAAATATTGCAAATTGTATATTAGCTAATAAAACCTATGCATGTTTTTTTAAATTAAAAAAAAAGAACTATGTAATTGAAAGCAATAATAAAGTCTTTTTTTCTAAAAATAAATCTAGTCATTAAAAAAATGTGAAATTTTTTCATATTAATTTAATTATTTTCTCCAAAATAGCATAGTTCAACAGTAATTAGCATGTATCTTCAACCAAGAGGTCAAAGGTTTGAATCCTCCAACTCCAAATGTCGTTGAAATCAAAAAAAATAAATAAGTAATTATTTTCTAAATCATATATATATATATATATATATATATATATATAAAACAATGTCTTGTGTTTTTCAGGTGGTGCGCAACTGCGAGGCGGACGACGGAGGTGATGATCTAGCGAGGCTATGGAGACATCACGAGAATTCCCTTCTTAAGGTTTTAGTTGAGTCCTGTAACCTGGTTTTGTATGTTGTGGTTGATCTGTGATTTCATAGTTCCTTAGTACTTGTGTTTGTAGTTAGTTGAACTCAGTTTTTCGTAGTTTGGTAGTGGATGTTGAGTAGTTTCTCTGAATTATAGAAGTGTTAATGACCGATAGTGGTGGTCGGCGGATGGTGGCAGTGGACGGCGGTAGTTGTCGGTTGTGGTTTTCAGTGGCCGCCATGAAAAAGTAAAAGAAGTGTGAGGGTACGTATTTTGGTCATTTTTATATATTATGAAAAATTAAAAGGAATTCCCAATTAAACACTTAAAAACATTTTTTCTATAACTTGAATTCAAATGTTTCACTCAAAATAGTTTATTTCTCAAACTTATTTAAAAAAAAATATCATTTTGAGTGGTTGCCAAACACTATAAATCTTATGAAAATGACTTTTTTCAAAATTAAATATTTAGGTCCCATTTGATAACCATTTGGTTTCTGAAAATTAAATCTATAAATACTACTTCCATTTCTGGGTTTCTTTGTTTTGCTATTTACTTTTTACATATACTTTCAAAAACCAAGGCAAGTTTTGAAAACTAAAAAAAAATATAGTTTTCAAAATTTTATTTTTATTTTTAAAATTTGGCCAATAATTCAAATATTTTCATAGAAAGATGAAACTCTTTGTAGAAAATTATGAGAAAATTAGTTCAATTTTTAAAAATAAAAAATTAAATAATTATCAAACAAAATCTTAGAAAACTCAATTCAAACACATCCTCCCATTTGCGATTTGTGATTTCCATTATCGATCAAATGACTTTAGCATAGTAGGAATATATTTATAATAGTAGGTACAATGCTTAATTTGTAGAGAAATAATTTATTGTTTTATATATATAAATAAATAAAGTTTATGGTTAAAGACCAGTCTTTTTATTTAAAGAAATAAAGAAATAAAATGATGATCAATGATATGAATATGGTCATAAAAACAATAATTTAGGGTATCATGTCCATTGATCTCAATCATGATTCATGATGCAAAATCTGATGGCGGATAAAAAAAAAAGTCTTAATAATATATTAATATTAAAGCCGACACAGAAAATTAAGGTTAAAAAGCGCGGGGCTGGCCCACTGACAACTCAGGGGAGAGGTGGAAAATTGACAAAGAGGGCACGTGATGTGATGTGATTGGGACCCACTTTGAAACCCTCTTTATTTGCATTAACGGCCCTGCATATTTCTGAGCTTGTAGCAAAGTTTAAAATGTTAACGTCTGAGTCTCAACTTTATAAAAATGTGGATGGAAGTATCGATGTGATAGATATTTTTTTTTAAATTTTAAAAATAAAAAATTTCAAAAAATATTTAAATTAATAAGTAAATATTTTACCCTTTTTAAATGAGTTAAAATACTTGTTATAATATTATATTCATATTAAGTTACATTTTCTTGCTATTTTTTTAATATTTAATCAATTTTGTACGGTATAGTGGAAATGTTGATTCTCCCTTATGTCGATGTTGAACCCATGAACATGTGAAAATGTCGATGGAAATGTCGACATGTCGACGGAAATTTAATACCATGGCTTGTAGTAAAATTTTCGTTAAAATAACATTTCGATCACGTACTTTTGAGCTTCGTTTTGTTAGGTTCCTTATTTTCAAAAGTCTAAATTTAGTCTTTATCTACTATTATTTTGAAGCTAATTTTTTTATTAAAATTAGTTAAATAATAATAATAATTTTTATGCAAAAAAAGACATAATGTGAACATATTTTTAAAATTTATAGAAGAAAAGTTAATAAAGACTAATTTTTTTTTTAGAAAAATTAACAATAAACTAACAATAGATTCTAATTTGAAGCTTTATTGAAAGTACATGAACTAAATTTAGACATTTGAAAGTGCAGAGACCAAGATGGAATGAAACTCAAAGTATTTGAACCAAAATGGTATTTCAACCTAAAAATTTTTTTATGACTTTTTTTTCCTTAAAAACTAAAAAAGGTTAAAATATCATTTTTGGTCCGTGTATTTTCAAATGTCCAATTTTAATCTCTGTACTTTCAATAAAGTTTAAAATTGGTCCCTACTATTAGTTTATTATTAATTTTTCTTTAAAAATTAGTTTTTATTAACTTCTCCTCTATAAATTTTGGAAATATGTTCACATTGTGTCTTTTCTTGTATTAAAATTATTATTATTATTTAACCAATTTTGATAAAAATCAACTTCAAACTATCACAGGGACCAGTTTTAAACTTTATTGAAAGTACAGTGACTAAAATTGGATATTTGAAAGTACAATGGTCAAAATGAAACAAAACCCACAATACATGGACCAAAATGGTATTTTAACTACCAAAAAATGTATTACATTGCAATATTGCATGCAAAGGGGTGTGTGGATATAATAAATAAATATACACACACACACACACACAAATTTATTCATTTAATTTTCTTTTCCCAAATGTTGAATAAGTTTGTATATTTTAAAAGATTGGCTAAATTATAAAAAATACTTATGAATTTTGCTATCTATTTCAAAAATACCTGTATTATTTCAAAAGTTGCAATATTAACCATGACCTTTCATAAACATTTTCAGACTTCCCTTGGAGTAGAAATCTGTTAGAATATTAGACTAAAAATCGATGTGGTGGTGACATGAAACGACGTGGTAGTAACTAGAACCCTTGTCTGGATTAAGTCTGAAACAACGACATTCAGGCACGTCAACTTTTTGTCTAACATTCTAACGGTTTTTCTACCTCAAGTATAGTTTTGAAACATTTATGAAAGGTCAAGGACAATATTGTAACTTTTGAAAGAATTTTATCTTGTTTAAATAAATGACAAAGTTCAAGGGTATTTTTTTTATAATTTAGCCTAACGGATTTCTAAAAAGTTTTTAATGTCTTTCAAATTTGAAAATCATGTCTATTTAGTCATACACTTTAAAAAGTTTTTAATATGTCTCTAAATTTTTAATTTTGGAACTTATGAATCTCTAAGGTTAACTTTTTCATTAGTTTAATGCTTACATCATCAAATGTTTAAATTTACCTATAATTAGCTGCCACATAATATCCTTATATGAGAAAGCCATGTACTGCATAAGCATTAAATTGATGGAGTTAACATAGGACTCGTTAAAAATGGTTTATAATTTAACTTATATGTGAAAATTCGAGTCTACAATTTTTAAGGGAGGTTACTAACATTTTGATTATTAATCAGGTTGTGCTTAGATTGAGAAGAGTAGATTCAAACTTATAATCTTCAAAGGAGATATTGATGTTTGACCACTACTTAAGCTACACACATTTTTCAACAAATTTTAAATAATTTATTTTCGTTATTAAACTTTGCATACAAAATAATTTTAGTCATCGTTGTGATTTTTAAAATATATATATATTTATTTATTTATTAAAGACCTAACATCAGCACTTATTTTGTTCATTCATCTAATTAATAAATATTTACATAAATAAGTATTTAAAATTATATGCAATGTCAATTTATGAAAGGGAATCAAACTTTTTGTTAAATAAGTAGCAAACCATTACAATAATTAATAAAATAGTTATTTATTCAAAATTTAGAAACTAACCACAGATTTTAAAAGTTAAAAGACTAAAATTGAATATTTGAAAGTATAGAAACTAAAAATAAATAAATATAAAAATTTATGAATCAAATTAAGATTTTTTTTTCTCTAAAGAACAATATAGCAAAATAAACATAGAATGAAGATTAATGGAACTTTCGTCCTATGAAAAATAACTAATATCCTAATCATCAAGTTATGTCAAATTAACACCAAAATTGTAAACATTAAATTAAGAGAGTATAAAAACTAACATTGACATATACCTTGTTTTAAACAGTAAAAAAACAATAAAAGAGAGCAGAAAAGTCCTGTTAGAGGCAATGATATCTCTAGGGGCTTTCAAATACAAAAAGCTAATCAAGCCAAGGCTCTTTACAAATCTAACTTGAAGGATTTGAAGATCCCACACAAAAAGCAATTTAAGGGATATGCACCAAATCTTGTGTTTTCATAAGGGGCCCATATATCTATCAATTGCTAGATATTTTTTTTTTCAATTTAACTAGAAAATGATTATTGATAAGGTTAACATGAAGCTCATAAAATCAATCATTGTTCTTCCTCGAAAGTAGATAAAATGCACTCTACCAAAGAGTGATATATATATATATATATATATATATATATATATATAACATTGTTAATTTGTTTATCCATCAACTTTCAAGTTTATTTCTAAAAAGTTGGTAAATTTTAAAAAGTATCTAATAGATTTATAGACTTTCAATTGTGTGTCAGATATGTCTTTGAATTTTAAAAATGTCTAATAAATCCCAAAACTTAATTTTAATTTTGTGTCTAATAGGTCTCTGACATGTTCAAATTTTTTAAAAATTAACTGATGCATTAGAATTTATGTCTAATAGAACCTTAAATTTTTAATTTTGTGTCTAATAGGTCTGTGATTTTTTTTTTTAAAAAATGTCTAATAGGTTAAAAATTAATTAGACACAAAATTGAAAGTTTAAGGACCTATTAAACACTTTTTTTCTATTATTTATTTTATTTTGTAAGATATATATATGTCATTTAAAATTTTATTGTTAATGATTTAGATAATTTGATATGTTTGAATTATATAGTTAAACATTTAAATTATATGTATGGATTAATTAAATGATTTGATATGAAATATTGTTTTATTTCTATTAGGAGGTTTAAGAATTTTATAAAATTAACTACTTAAATAAAGATTTTTCATGAATAATTAACAATGTAATTGAAAATCAATGTATATTTTCCATGGAAGTTAACTGTTTGAAAGTTTATCAAAAGAATTATTTGATTCTTAAAAAAAAAATACTAAACGAGAAATAATTTCCCATTTTCGCCCTAATCCCGGCAAAATTTAACAGAGAATTTTGTGAAGATTGGAATTCAAATGGGGGCAGGGGAGGGGACGGAGACGGGAAAGCCACCCCCGTTCCCGCGCCCGCCTCGTAGACATCTCTACTAATTATAGTGTTTTAAAAGTTATACTGGACTATTATAATTTAGGATTATATGTTGTAAGAAGATATATTGTTAGTCCATTTATACTTTCATATATGTTTCCAAACTTTCATAATTAATACTCTTTCTTCTAACTTTTTTTTCTTGTTAAATTTTAGTGTTGTATTCAATAGAAACTATGGATCTAATACCGAATTTAATACATGTGGTTCATTACATAAGTCTCCATGTTATCACACAAATTTTTCGCTAAACAAATGGGACATGGAAATTTTATAGTAAATAAGGACACAAAAAATTATATAAAGTTTAATGAACAAATGAGAATATTTGAGAGCACAAGTATTAAATTGAAATAAACAGTGGTAGATTTTCAAAATCTATTTTTGGTATGAAATTTTCAATATTTTTTAATTTTGGTCCCTAAACTTTTAAAATACCCATTTTGATCTCTAAAACTAAAAGAAAAAAAAACACACACACACATTTTAGTTCTTGTCATTATTTACCATCTAACATAATATACATGCTCACTTGATACTTGCCTCAATTAACCTATTTAGCTCCAATACATACTCACATCACCATATTAAAATAATAATAATAATTTTGAAGTTCAAAGTATAAAATAGACATTTTAAAAGTTGATGACCAAAATATAATAACTTAAAGTTGAGAGATCAAAAGATAAAACAAATAAATATTTGAAGCAAAAATATAAGAGCTTCAAAATCTAGGAACGAAATGAAATTTAAATTATGCCATTATTATTTATAGTAACTAGCAAAATATAGTTATTTCAAAAAAAAAAAAAAAAACAGTAACTAGGAAAATATAGTTATATCCATCCATGTTCCAACTTCAAAAAAAAAACCAACAATACCATGAGACAATAAAGTAAATATTAAATCAAATATTTATAAACATAAAAATGGAATCAGCTTTCTTCCAACCCCTCCTTTTTACTCACCATCTCAAAAATTTCTTTATCCTAAAATTCATCAAATTCAAGGTTTCTTCTGCATGTGCCACAGACACAAACCTGTAATTATCATCTACACCAGGGCTATTTTCGTAAATTCACCACCTGCATTGAAACCAACCTGCCACAGTCCCACTTTCCCTCCTTCCTCCTCCTCCTACATAACAATGGCTGCCATGGCAGATCTTACAGACTCACCACAAACAACTTCTCTCTCATCCATTCAAAAAAGAAAAAACCACAACATTGTTTCACAGAGATAAGAATGTTGTTGAGAATCTTACCTGTTGTCTTCTTTCTCTTCGCCGCCGTCGACGCTTGCTCGCCGTCGGACCGGGCGGCACTGCTCGCATTCAAGGCGGCGTTGAAGGAGCCGTACTTAGGAATCTTCAATTCATGGAATGGAAATTCCTGCTGCGGCGGATGGTACGGCGTCAGCTGTGATCCTGAAACTCTCAAGGTCACTGACATAAGCCTCCGCGGCGAGTCGGAGGATCCGATCTTCGAGAAGGCCGGCCGGACCGGCTACATGACCGGTTCGATTTCGCCGGAGATTTGCAAGCTTGATACGCTCACGATCCTCATCATTGCCGATTGGAAAGGAATCTCCGGCGAGATTCCGAAATGCTTGACGAAACTCAGCCATCTCCGAGTTGTCGACCTCGTCGGAAACAAAATCAGCGGCGAGATTCCTTCGGACATCGGAAACCTAAACCGCCTCACCGTGCTTAACCTCGCCGAAAATGCGATTTCCGGTACCATACCTGCGTCGATCGTGAACATCGCCGGTTTAAAGCATCTCGATCTCAGAAACAATCGAATCACGGGCGAAATTCCGTCCGATTTCGGGAAATTAGGAATGCTGAGCCGAGCGCTCCTCAGCCGCAACCAAATCACCGGAGCGATTCCGTCTTCGATCACGAAAATGTACCGCCTCGCGGATTTGGATTTGTCGATGAACAGAATCTCCGGCTTCATTCCTTTGGACATCGGCAACATGCCGGTTCTCTCAACGCTGAATTTGGACAGCAACAGAATCTCCGGCCAAATACCTCCAGCTCTGATTAGCAACGGCGGCCTAGGGATTCTGAATTTGAGCCGTAACGCTCTCGAAGGCCACATTCCTGACGTTTTTTGCCCTGATTCGTACTTCATGGCGCTCGACTTGTCGTTCAATGCTCTCAAAGGTCCGATACCAAATTCATTGTCGTCCGCCAAATACGTTGGCCATTTGGATCTCAGCCATAACCATCTTTGCGGGTCGATACCCATCGGGTCGCCCTTTGACCACCTAGAAGCGTCGTCGTTTACCAACAATGATTGCCTCTGCGGGAACCCGTTGAGGACCTGTTGAACAAAAAAAAAACCGGGTAAGATAAAACCGGGTTGAGCCGATCCGACCCGAATGGATGGGCTCGGTTTCTTGTGGATCAGGGGATGTTTATAAAACTGTGATAATAAAATACTTGTGTGGATTTTTAGTGAGTCGGGTGTGTTTTATTATTTCAATTGTTATTATATATTTTTGTTTAATGCAATCTTAATCTTAGATATAATTAAATATAATACCTTTTTTTTTTCTGTTAAGGATCAAGTATGTTACGTTTATTTTTTTTGTTTTATATAAAATTGGAGGCTGCATTGCACGTGAAAAAGTGAAAAGTCACTTGATTTTTTTTTCTTTTAGGAAAGTTTGGTTCGATGTGTCGTCGTTTTCGCCTCGAGGTTGAGCTTACTCGAGAGTACGGTGTGTTCTCTTCTCTTTATTTTATTTTTCGAGGATATAGCATTACAAATATGGAAGGTGAAAGTTTAGACCGTAGATTTATTATAGCTCTAGTTTAATTAAATAGTTTGCTCTCCTCATATCATAATTTACATCATTTTTAATGAGGAAAAAAAAATAGATTTTCAACCTTCAAATTTCTATAAAAAAAAAAAAAAATCGTATTGTCGAACGTTTTGTACTGAGATTATGGAATATGAAACTAATAGCAAGTTTAGTATACTAATCAGTTCTCTTTTCTATTTTTTCACTGTTTAAAAACTTTTTTTTTTAATTTTAACACAGTTAACAAAAATAATAATAATAACAAATTATTTATTTACAATTGAACTCCGAAAAAATTGAGTGTAATTTTACAGTAATTGATATGTACTACATTCATTGAAGTTGGAAGTTCAAGTCACCGTTCTCCAAAATTTGTCATACTAAAATAAAATAAGGGTTGATGATTTTGTCCTTTATTGATTTTAATTTTTAATAAATAAATACAACTTCAATGATGCAATCATTCTTCATTTGCGAATTAAGAATGATAGAGAAAAGAATATTCTTTCATTAAGTAGAGAGAGAGAGAGAGTATTAGCATTAATTAACTTTCTATAGCCTAAAGGCGTTGAGAGAGACTACTGAGTATAAACTAGAAAGTATAATAAATAGTATAGTTCTTTTTAGAAATATAATAAATACTATACTTTTTTAAAGCATAATAAATAGTATAATTTAATACCATAATTAAGTGCACATTATTTGTTATGGATATTTAGTAATTATATATTATAATTTAATATAAAATATATATATTAAATCATAACAACTAAAAAAAATATGCTATCAAATTTATTGTTTAGCCAGTTATTAGTTTAATAGAACTCAAAAAATATTAGTTATGTTATCAAATTTTTGCATTGATCAATTGTTCTCGCAACACATCAATTCAAAGTATAATCCAAAGTTTTTACTTTATAATTTATAATTTAAAGTTTAGAATTGTAATTAAATTTTTTTTTAATTTAGAAACGAACTCAATGTAATATTCAAAATATATGATCTAAATAGTTTAAATCATATTTTCATCCCTATACTATTAGTTTTGTCCATTTTAGTCCTCATACTTTCAAAACATCCATTTTAGTCATATACTTATCCTTGTACATGTAAAATATTTAGTTGGTCCCTATATTTTTTTTTTAAAGGGACCATTTTGGCCCTCTATTTTCTCTTTTATCCCATTTGTTTCAATTAAAATTTCAACACAACACTACTCTCAATAAAATTAGCAGGGATTTATATCAAATGATTATCATTCTATATAGAACTTGTGTTAAAATTCTATAAACCGAACCAATCATTCTATAAAGGTTTAGGAACCAAAATACATATTTTTAAAATATAGGTACCAAAATGGAGAAAAGTTGAAAGTACAAATGAAAATAGATGTTTTGAAAACACTTTGACTAAAATAGACATAAGATGAAAGTATAGAAACTAAAATAGTATTTAAACCAAATTGAATTTATAATTTAAACATTTCCTTTTTTTTTTTTTTTTTTTGGAGATATATAATTTAAACATTGTAATGGTGGAGGTGGGGAAGGTCCTTAGCATAGAATGGTTAAAAAATTGCTGCCACTTTCATGTGTTGAAATAAATTGGCATTTAAGTGCATAGGTTGCAACTTGGAATGGAGCCAGCTATCAATGTCCTACAACATTAATGGCATTAATGACTGTTGTGTTTCAATAAAAATTATATTATAATAATTTTAAAATAAAATAATTACAAATTACACCCCTCTTAATTTTTTCATTTTTTTTTTCACATGACAGTAAGGAGAGTCTAACATTTGACCTATGGGTCGAAATATATATACCTTAACCAACTGAATCATGCTCATGTTGCCATTACACCCGTCACAGTTGCTTGCTTGTGACTTAAATACATATTTATGAGGGATGAAATTAGTTTGATCTCTATAGTTTGAGAGTGGTTTCAATATGTTAATCCAAACATAGCTCAATGGATAAGGCCTTAGTTACCATACTAAAAGTCGACGGTTGATTTCTCACCCCTTAATTGTTGAACTAAAAAACAAAGAGTTGTAATCCACAAATCATCCTTCAATTATTATATAAAAAGCCAGATCGAAAACACCCATTTATAGTCTCGTAAATAAAAAATATGTCATGTATTCAATACAATAATAACAGTAAACAAGACAATTTACATCCATTAAGGACCAAATTAAAAAATTGTATAATTAAAGAGACAATGTTGATGTAAGATGGTCAATACAATAATGACTTATAAGACCACCAATCCATAGAGATGCACCTAAAATTTTGACGTAAGATGATCATAATTCATCATCAGTGATCACTTTTCTATATCAGATTTAATGGTCTAAGTCAGAATCAATATCATAAAGCATGAAATCACTGAAAGGATAAATCACATAACGTTTAATACAAAACTCATCAATTGTTGAAATAAACAATTTCTTCACTAAAGTTGCAAAAAACCTCAAGTCAAAAATGGATCTGTGAGACAATAACATACCAAAAATTAACCTAGTTTTGGCAAGCTAATCTAGTCCTCTTCATCAATGACCTTGGTACCCAAGCCCTTCAATCCTTCTACAGGTACCTCTACGACAGTTACTAAGGAATAGAATTCCTCCTTGGCATCTTCCTCGTCGTTACGCTTCCGTGCAATGCGGACACGAACCCTCCTTGGCACACTCCTAATTCCACGACTCCATATATGCTTGTTAAGTTTCACGTCCACTCTAACATCAGTGGTACCCATAGCATTCTGAGCAAACTTTCTGAGTTCCTTGATAGCCTTCGGTGCCTTCTTCTTGAATGTGCTGCATAGAGTATCGAGAATATGAAGTCACTAAAAGCATTCAAGAAAAAAAAGATATATAACAAGATGGGAAATACAAGGAATTGGAATCAAGGACTAATTCCAGGGCAACAAAATTAAAAAAAAAAGAAAAAACAAAAGAGTTTGAAGCTGAGTCAGTCATAATGAAAAACGAGAATACTGTAATAATCTCTCATAAAATTGAGAGAGTTCTTCTCATTAATATATGAATATATAAAGCCTATTTATAAGCTTTTCAATAACAGAAAAGGAAAACAACAGAAACTAATTACACTGATTACAACAGCCTTTTAACTAATCAGAATAATAAACTCATGATTAATTATTAAATACCACCATCAGGAACAAGATATCTTTTCTAGAACTAACACTATTTTTCCAGTAAATAAGAATATGTTAACGGACGAATACATTCACTAGTTCCAATGATTGATGTCACCTCTACCTAGAAACTGGTCAAATTGGCACCATCAGAATATTCCTAATAACAACATGTTGTTATAAGAAATTAAAGTTGGATGCCATCAGAAATCCATCTATTGAATAAACCAAAGAGAAAGAAAAGTCAAGCAAACATGTTCAGAAAGTAATGCGGCCAATCGATTAACCAAAGAGAAATAAAAACCCAATAATATTTTTCTCCAAAAAAAAAACAAAAAACCAATAATATATTAGGATACAAACATGCAAACAGGTTCAGAAACAGCACAAAAGTGCCAAGAATCTCTCAAGAAAGCAAATGAACATTAGAGAGCTATTTGTATGGATATTTTTATAGGACCATCAAATCAAAGAAATAAGCCTTTCAAGATGAAAGATGAGAACCATGTGTAGGGTAGATAGAAGCCCTTGCAGAAGGAATAATAACATGTAATCACATAAGTTGTTCGTTAAGAACCAAAACTCCCATCGTAGAAAGAAAATTAACAGTGCCACGATGTCGCCAAACTCTTCAAGGACAACTAACATAACTTGCTAACTTGCAACTACACTCCCAACAATCCAAACTATCCTAATTAATAATAACAACAAGGAACATTGAACCCCCTCAATGCCACCAATTCAATTCAAGTACACAGTCAAATCAACAATCCCAGTAATATGTCACTGGAATAACACAACCCATCAACAGAACAGAAGACTAAATTCAAAGATATGCTACAGCAGAACTTTATTTTATCTGACGACACAAAACCATAAGAATGATAGTTAAACTATGAAATTAAATCACAGAAGGAGCAAAATCATGCCGATGAAACAACCTACAGCTGAAGTTTCTGCTTAGAACATGACGAACCAAATAAAGGAGCCAGAGAACTGAACTTAAGTTGAATCATCTTCGTCTATGCTTTACACCAGATCTAAACCAGCAAATCAGAGAGAGAGTTACCATCCGTGCAAGCGCTTGTGGAGATTGACGGTGTACTCCCTGGTGACGACCTCGCTTTTTCTTGCCTTTGCCGATTTATCCGCCATTTTTGCTCGCGGCCCTGCAAACTCAACTCTCTGCCGCTGAAGATAAAACCCTAGCAACCCAATGACGGGAAAGAAAAGATCGAATGTTGAGTAGCGGAACTTGGTAAATTCACTTAAAAATAAAAGCCTCTTACAAAAAAAATAAATAAATAAAATCTTTTGTCTCGAAATTATTTAATTTTAGTCTATACAATTTTTGATGTATTTTAATCTTAATTTTATTTATTCTATCTTGATTATAAACTTTTAAAATACCTGCCTTATTGTAAATATGACAAGTAAATGCTTATTCCACATGCCCATTTATATCCATGCCAAGTGGCTTTTTCTCCATAGCCAAAGTGTCCTCCATGTGTCCAACAAAGGCCATAGATTGGTGTCCAAATGGACCACATCATGCTCTCCAAATTGCCTATAAATAGTGGTTCATTTTGGATAAATGTGATATGCATTTTTGGTAAAAAACTCTCCAATCCTCTCTTTTCTCTTCCACTTTCTCTAATTTATTTGTTTATTTAATTTGCCATAAATCTCCATTTTCTTTTATTTATATTATCTATATATAATCCATTTATATTTTAACACTTGTATTATTATTATTATTATTATTATTATTATTATATATTTTGGTAAAGTTTTGGTGCCCGGTTTCGCCTCTCATTTTACAACACGTTATCAGCACGAGACTCTATCATTTTTCCCGCTAAAGGTAAGTCTTATGGGTAAGTTTTTTTTTACACATTTAGTTTATGTTAAATTTCTAATATAAATATATATTATTATTTTGATAGTGTTATTATGGCAAACCTTACAAAGCTAGAATTTGCGGCCATGGATATTAATGGAAATAACTACTTGTCATGGGTCATTGACGCTGAGATCCATTTAGATTCTATGAATCTTGGAGAAACAATTAAAGAAGGAAATGATGCATCAAATCAAGAAAAAGCAAAAGTCCTGATCTTCCTTCGCCATCATCTTCACGAGGGATTGAAAATGGAATATCTTACAATAAAAAATCCCTACGTTCTATGGCAAGGTTTGAAAGAAAGGTACGATCATCAAAAAACAGTTATTCTTCCAAAAGCTCGTTATGATTGGATGCACCTGAGGTTGCAGGACTTTAAATCAGTAAGTGAGTATAATTCCGCACTCTTCAGAATTAGTTCAAAATTAAAATTATGCGGAGAAAAGATTACTGATGTTGATATGTTAGAGAAGACATTTTCCACTTTTCATGTCTCGAATATGCTCCTGCAGCAGCAATATCGAGAGAAGGGTTTTGCAAAATATTCTGAACTTATCTCATGCCTTCTCGTTGCTGAACAAAATAACGAGTTATTGATGAAAAATCACGAATCCCGACCAACTGGAGCAACACCATTCCCTGAAGTGAATGCTGTGAATTTTAATAACCGTGGTCGAGGTCGTGGTCGTGGTCGAGGTCGGGACCGCGGTAGAGGAAGAAATACCTATTTTCGTGGTGGACATTATAATTTTAAGAAACCCACACGAAGTGATGATCATAAAGGAAATGCTCCACAAGATAGAAGTTCGAAAGGTGATGAACATAAATGTTTCCGGTGCGGAATGACTGGGCACTGGTCACGTACCTGTCGTACATCAAAACACCTTGTTGATCTCTATCAAGCTTCCCTGAAGGAAAAAGGAAAAGGAAAGAATGTGGAGGTAAATCTTGCCATTCAAGAAGATGATGTGTTTGACCCCTCCAATATGATGCATCTTGATGTAGCTGATTATTTTGAATCTCCTGGAGAGAGAATTGATGCAATCAAACAAGTAGAGGATGATTTGTATGAAAATATATAATTAAGTACTGTTTAGTATGTTTTTGTTGTTGTTTTGTTTGTATATATATTTAAGACTCTTTGTAATCGTTTTTCTTTTCTTTTCAATGAAGAAATATGAACAATTTCAATATGTTGAGTAACTCGAAAATGAGCAATGAGGATTTATGTCTGGCAGACTGCGCAACTACGCACACGATACTCATAAATAGAAAATATTTTACTAGATTGACAATGCTGGAAGCAAAAGTCAATACTATATCAGGTTCTGCAAATCTGATTGAAGGTTTTGGAAAAGCAAACTTTATTTTGCCTAGAGGAACAAGATTTACAATTAATAATGCTCTGTTCTCTAGCAAATCGAAAAGAAACTTATTAAGTTTTAAAGATATACGTGAAAATAATTATCATGTTGAAACTGATTGTAAAAATAATATAGAGTGTCTCTATATAACATCTATTGTTTCACATGAAAAACGTATATTAGAAACACTGCCTGCTTTTTCTTCTGGATTATACTATACTCATATACGAGTAATCGAAAGTTATGCAATAATGAACCCGAAGTTCATGAATCCAGAAATATTCAGTGTTTGGCATGATCGATTGGGTCATCCAGGGTCGATAATGATGAGGAAAATTATTGAGAATTCACATGGACATCCTTTAAAGAGCCAGAAGATTCTTCAATCCAATGAGTTGTCATGTGATGCTTGTTCTCAAGGAAAATTAATTATTAGACCATCACCAGCTAAAGTGGGGATTGAATCACCTGCATTTTTAGAGCGAATTCAAGGTGATATTTGTGGACCTATTAACCCACCAAGTGGTCCATTTAGATATTTTATGGTATTAATTGACGCATCCAGCAGATGGTCACATGTATGCTTATTATCAAGTCGAAATCTTGCATTTGCAAGATTACTTGCTCAAATAATTAAGTTAAAAGCACAATTTTCTGATAATACAATTAAGACCATTCGACTTGATAATGCTGGTGAATTTACATCCCAAACTTTTAATAATTATTGTATGTCAATTGGGATAAGTGTTGAACATCCTGTAGCTCACGTTCATACACAAAATGGTCTAGCATAATCATTTATAAAACGTCTGCAACTAATTGCAAGACCATTGCTTATGAGAGCTAAACTTCCTACATCAGTATGGGGTCATGCTATTTTGCATGCTGCATCACTGGCACGTATTAGGCCAGTAGCTTATAATAAATACTCCCCAATGCAATTAGCTTATGGCCAGCAGCCAAATATTTCCCATCTAAGAATTTTTGGATGTGCAGTATATGTACCAATTGCTCCACCACAACGTACTAAGATGGGTCCTCAAAGGAGGTTAGGAATATATGTTGGTTTTGATTCCCCATCAATTATTAAATATCTTGAACCCCTGACGGGTGATGTATTTACTGCACGATTTGCTGATTGTCATTTTAATGAGACAAATTTTCCAACATTAGGGGGAGGAATTAAGAAGTTGGAAAAAGAAATTACATGGAATGCATCGTTATTATCTCATTTAGATTCGCGTAGAAATCAATGTGAACTTGAAGTTCAAAAGATAATTCATTTGCAAAATATAGCAAATCAACTACCAGATGCATTCACAGATACTAAAAGTGTGACTAAATCATATATACCAGCTGCAAATGCTCCATCAAAAGTTGATATCCCAAAGGAACAAGTTGTCAATAATGAGTCTGGAGCACGCCAAAAGCGTGGTAGACCAATAGGTTCTAAAGATAAAAATCCTCGAAAAAGAAAAGTAGTTGAGAATCAAAATGATTCAATAAAAGGTATGGATGTTCCAGAAGAAATCCATAATACAACTACTCAAAAGAGTATTGGTGAAAATCAAACGCTTGAGGATAATAATGAAATTTCTATAAACTATGTTACAACAGGAAAGAGATGGAACCGAAATGATATCATTATTGACAACATTTTTTCTTATAATGTTGCTCACGATATTATTCATGAAAGTGACGATTTTGACCCAAAATCTATCGTAGAATGTCAACGTAGAAAGGATTGGCCGAAGTGGAAAGAAGCAATCCAAGCAGAGTTGAACTCACTTTCAAAACGTGAGGTTTTTGGACCAGTAGTCCCAACACCGGAAAACGTCAAACCTGTGGGATATAAATGGGTATTTGTAAGGAAAAGAAATGAAAAGAATGAAGTCACAAGATATAAAGCGAGACTTGTTGCACAAGGATTCTCGCAAAGGCCTGATATTGATTATGATGAGACATATTCTCCTGTGGTGGATGCAATAATGCTAAGATATTTGATTGGTCTGACTGTATATGAAAAGCTTGATATGCATCTAATGGATGTAGTCACGGCGTATTTATATGGATCTCTGGATAATGACATTTATATGAAAATCCCGAAAGGATTTAAAATACCAGAAACATATGAATCAAGTTCTCGGGAATTGTATTCAATAAAGTTACAGAGATCATTATATGGATTAAAACAATCAGGACGAATGTGGTATAATCGCCTGAGTGAATATCTGTTGAAAGAAGGATACCAAAATAATCCAATATGTCCGTGCGTTTTTATAAAGAAATCTCAGTCAGGATTTGCTATTATAACTGTATATGTTGATGACTTAAATATAATCGGAACTCCTGAAAAGTTATCCAAGGCAATAGAATATCTTAAGAAAGAATTCGAGATGAAAGATCTTGGAAAAACAAAATTTTGCCTTGGTTTGCAAATTGAACATTTAGCATATGGGATATTTGTTCATCAATCAACTTATACAGAGAAAATCTTAAAAAGATTCTATATGGATAAAGCACATCCATTGAACATTCCAATGGAAGTTCGTTCACTGGATGTAAAGAAAGATATATTTCGACCTCGAGATGACAGTGAAGAACTACTTGGTCCTGAAGTACCATATCTTAGTGCAATTGGTGCACTTATGCATTTGGCTAATAACACAAGACCAGATATTGCATTTTCAGCAAATTTATTAGCTAGATATAGTTCATATCCTACAAAAAGACATTGGAACGGAGTTAAGCATGTACTCCGATATCTTCGAGGGACAATTGATATGAGTTTATTTTATTCTAACAAATCAAAATATGATCTAGTTGGTTATGCAGATTCTGGTTATCTATCTGATCCACACAAAGCTAGATCTCAGACAGGTTATCTATTCACATGTGGAGGAACTGCTATATCGTGGCGATCAGTGAAACAGACTATAACGGCCACTTCTTCAAATCATGCTGAAATCCTCGCTATTCATGAAGCAAGTCGAGAATGTGTATGGCTAAGATCGATGACACAACACATTCATGAGACATGTGGCTTATCTTCAAGTAAACCTCTTCCAACGATGTTATACGAAGATAACACAGCATGTATAGCTCAAATCAAGGGAGGATATATCAAAGGAGATAGAACAAAGCATATCTCACCAAAACTCTTCTATACTCATGATCTTGAAGAAAATGGCGATATCACTGTACAACAAATTTGTTCGAAAGATAACTTGGCTGACTTATTTACGAAGGCATTACCAACTGCAACCTTCGATAAATTAGTATATAGCATTGGAATGCGGCGATTCAAAGACTTTAAGTGATGTCTCCATGAGGGGGAGTGAATGTATTATAGTAAACTATATAAAATATGTACTCTTTTTCCTTCACTAGGGTTTTTCTTCCCATTGGGTTTTTCCCTAGTAAGGTTTTAACGAGGCATATTTTATATAAATGGGCATTTAAGGGGGAGTATTGTAAATATGACAAGTAAATGCCCATTCCACATGCCCATTTATATCCATGCCAAGTGGCTTTTTCTCCATAGCCAAAGTGTCCTCCATGTGTCCAACAAAGGCCATAGATTGGTGTCCAAATGGACCACATCATGCTCTCCAAATTGCCTATAAATAGTGGTTCATTTTGGATAAATGTGATATGCATTTTTGGTAAAAAACTCTCCAATCCTCTCTTTTCTCTTCCACTTTCTCTAATTTATTTGTTTATTTAATTTGCCATAAATCTCCATTTTCTTTTATTTATATTATCTATATATAATCCATTTATATTTTAACACTTGTATTATTATTATTATTATTATTATTATTATTATTATTATATATTTTGGTAAAGTTTTGGTGCCCGGTTTCGCCTCTCATTTTACAACATGCCTAAAGTTTAGTAAAAATGAAACTTTTTAAAGTATAGATGCATAATTGAAACTTACTCCAAAATTTATGAGTATTTTGTATAATTTGACTTTATTTTAACGTTATTTATTCTAAATAAACTTCTAAGATATCTATTTAAGTCAAAAAAAAAATAAAAATTATACTTGTTGATGCATGAATACCAAGCAAGTTCAGGTTACTTCGGCTGGTGTGAACCAATTATATGTCACCTAAGACCTGCAAGGTAAGTTCCCACATGGATGTGTGGTTAGAGATGGCAAAAATAATCACGGGGTCCCACTCCGAACAGGGTGGGAAATCTCCGATTTGACCGGTATAGGGGTCAAATCGGAGATCCTTTTCAAGTCCTTGGTCGGGTATGGGGCGAAAACGAGGATGATATCCCCTCCCCGAATAATTTATTTTATTGATTTTTAAAAAAAATATATGATATATATTATAATTATTTGTAATAATATTATATCATTAATAACATTATATATAGATGTTTTAAAAATTCTCAATACAGTAAACACATTGCTGTATTTAAAAGATTTGAATATTTTTTAATCAAATTTTAATAAAAAAATATAATTGAAAAATAAAAATAAAAATAAAAACAGGGATTTTTCCCCGAAGGGACTTGATCCCCGATTGGAGATTCTTCGACCCCGACCTTGATTCTCCAAAATAGAGAATGGGACTGGGACGAGGATGGGGAGTGCATCCCCTGGCCCGACCTATTGTCATCTCTAGGTGTGGTTAGAGATGTCCATTTTCCCCGCGGGAACCCGCCTTAACGGGGCTGGGAATTCTCATTTTATGCAGGGAATGAGGGAGGGAGTGGGAGAAAAAAATTCCCCTGAGCTATATGGGGACGGGGACAGAGACGGTGTGTGTGTGTGTGTATGAGGGGAATGAGGGAGGGAGTGGGAGAAAAAAATTCCCCTAAGCTATATGGGGACGGGGACGGAGACGGTGTGTGTGTGTGTATGCGGGGAATGAGGGAGGGAGTGGGAGAAAAAAAATTCCCCTGAGCTATATGGGGACGGGGACGGAGACGGTGTGTGTGTGTGTATGCGGGGAATGAGGGAGAGAGTGGGAGAAAAAAATTCCCCTGAGCTATATGGGGACGGAGACTGTGTGTGTGTGCGTGTGTGTGTGTGCGTGTGCGTGTGCGTGTGCGTGTGCGTGTGTGTGTGTGTGTGGGGTAAAAAGTACTTATTTTATTATTTTTTTGACTTGGTGCAAATAATAATAAAATTAATCTCTTTTTTTTTTTTCATTTGCTGAGTTGAACTCTACGAGACAAATAATAAAAAAAAAACTAATTTACATTAGAATTCTACCTCTAAATAAAAATTTATTTTTAATTTAGTTATCTAAAAACAAAATGAATAACAAATTAGATAGTTCATTTTTTTATTAGTTAGTAAAATTAAAATCTCAAATTATGCAATATATATATATATATATATATATATATATATATATATATATATATATATATATATATATATATATATATATAATTTTAGTCCAATCTCAATTTCAAAATTGATGGACACAAATATTGGTTTAAATTTTTTTTGGAAAAGTAGTTAAAATTGAGTTGAATTTGAATTACAAACTTATTAAATTAAATTAGTAAAATAAATAATATTTGAATTACAAACTAATTAAATAATTTAAACTTTGAATTTAATTATATTTGAACCATAAAAAATTAATTAATTTTTAACTTAACTATTTTAAAATAAAAATAAACAAATAATTAGAATGAAAATTTAAAATAATTTAAAATTTAACCATGAATTAAATACAGTTAAACATTTCATAAATTTAATATTTTAAAATCTACATTCCAAACCCATACTTCTTAAACCTACACTCCAAACACAAACTTCTTTAACATGCACTCCAAACACAACATTTTTAAACCCAGACTATCTAAACCCTCAGCTTAACCCCTCAGGTTTAACATTCTCAAGTTTAAGATTCCAAACCTGAGCGCCAAACAACCCCTAGATAATTGGATATGTTTGAATAATATAGTTAAACATTTGAATTATATTGATGGATTAATTAGATAATTTGTTATGAAATGTTGTTTTATTTTTATTAGGAGGTTTAAAAATTTTATCTTTAAATAGAGATTTTTTTAAATAAAACATTAACTATTTAAATGAAGATTTTTCATGAATAATTAACGATGTAATTGAACATTAATAGATATTTTCCATAGAAGTTAACTATTTACAAATTATCAAAAGAATTAATTGATTCTTTAAAAAAAAAAAAAACTAAACAGAGAATAATTTTTCGCAGGGAACCCGATTCCCATGAATTACCCGCGGGGATCCTCACCTCGATCCCTGAAAAAATTTAACGGAAATGGGGGGTGGGGAAGGGGATGAGATTCAAATGGGGGGTGGGGACGGGGACGGGGAAGCCATCCATGTTCCCATCCTGCCTCGTGGACATCTATAGGTGTGGTGCTATGCTCAACACTCTCTGATACTTAAGTCAATGCTTAACTTAGAGTAATGTTGAGTGGAACTAGGATGATATTGTGTACCTTTAATGAGGGATGTGTCCCTTTATTTTTAAGTTCCCTTTTTGAAATCAGTGTCAAGCCCATACTTTCGCCCAGCCAACTAGTGGGCACGTGGTTTGAGCTTACGAAGTGGGCCTTGGGGCATGAGCTCGAGTGATTTTCACTCGTAACAATACTGATTCTTATTTTACTTTTTACAAAATAATAATATAGGTTTGAGTATGTGTATTAATGTGCCAATGAAAACATGTATTGTATCAATCTGAACATAACTCAACTAATTAAAGCATTATATCATCGACTAAAAGATCAAAGATTTGAATCCTTACTCTCACGTGTTAGAACTAAAAAAAAAAATGTTAAAAACATAAGCAGGGAAGCTACGTAAGTTTATGGGTATGAAAAAGACATATATTAGAAGGCAAAATAATATTAATGTTTTTTTTTTTAAGTTTATGGAATCTTTTTTTTTTCAAGGACCAAAATAATTGTTTTTTAAAAAATCAAAACAAATATTTTAAATTTTAGAGGTCAAAATATAATTTAATTCGGGAGCAAATCACATATTTAATATGCAATTGAAGGGACGTTTTATATTTTATTATGCAATTGAAGGGTCATGTTTATTTAATTTATCTCATTTTAGAAAATTACAATTCTTTTATCGATTATGATAAGTTATATAAACAAAATGTATCTTAAAAAAAAAGTTATTTACTGAGATAACGTGATCGGACTATAATAGAATTGAGCTCAAGTCCAAACTATCTTAATTTGGCACAAAACACATTGTTAACACAAGTATAACTTAGTGCTTGACATATTTACACTTTCTATAATGTTTGTTTTTTAGTTCAAAAAGTGAAAGTGGAAATTTGAACATGTGACCTTTTGGTCGATATATAATATATTAACTAATTGAGTTATGTTCAAGTACTCGTTACCATTTCAAAAGTCGATGATTCAATCTCCCACTCTCGTAATTGTTGAACGAAAAAAATTAATTGAGTTATGCTCAAACACTCATTACCATTCTAAAAGTCGATGATTCAACCCCCCACTTTCGTAATTGTTGAACAAAAAATACAATTGAATTATGCTCATGTTGACATATTTATTAAACAGCTGTAGCTTCGAATCTTTACTCTTGTATTTGTGAGATAATATTTTCGAATTGAAAATGATTTTTTTCAAATATATCGTCCAAAATTTTAATTTATCATTTAAAAAACTATTCTCCAAACATTTTGATCTTTAAAAAAAAAAACTGTTTTTTTTTCTTTCTATAATTCATTATTTCATTTTATTAGAATAACAACATGATCGGGCCGGAAGAGAAATTGGGCCGGAGTCCAACTGTCCATTGTTTGGAGGGTACCTTTCCCGCCATCGACCATTCTTTCAACGAGCAAATCTAGGGCACATTCTTTCCGCTCCTCACCATTTCCATTGAAAGTAAGCTCCAATTCACTCTCCATCTCTGCACAAATTTCGGTTTCAATCACTGTTCTTTTGCTTACTGTAGTTTCCACTTCTTCAATCTTGATTTCCAGATACATAATGCCCTAACTTCGCCAAGTTTATTTGAATCGACTAGCAGATGGAATTTTCCTTTTGCGCTCGTAGTAATTTGTTTCATTTCTCGGATGTTTCAGGTTTCTGGTTCGTTTAATTTCACAGAGTAGCTGAGAAAACGCTAGTGCGATGGTAAATTTCTGAAAGATTGGTTCAATTAGAATCTCGATCATTGTTGATTACGAAGTATAATGTGGTATTTCGTTTCGTTTGTTTTATCAGTCTGGAAGAAAAGAAACTGTTCTGGATTTGGCTAAGTTTGTGGACAAAGGCGTCCAAGTCAAGCTTACCGGCGGCAGACAAGGTTATTTCCATTAATTATGCTCGTAGTCTTACTGCCATATGGATACGATTCGTTTCTTTCCGATTAGTTTCTGCTTTTTATTCATTTATAAGTTTATGTGTTCGTGTGTTACGGTCAAGAGTATCAAGGCACATAGTTGAATGTTGGATGTCGAGATTTTTTCTTTTTGTCTTTTTGGGTTCTTTCTGTTTCTAAATGCAAGAAAAGTGCTTTATGAACCTTGTTTTCCATTGACAGTTACGGGAACGCTCAAAGGATATGATCAGTTGCTAAACCTTGTGCTGGATGAAGCTATAGAGTTTTTAAGAGGTAACCATTTTACTGGATACTGGCAGAATAGATGAGATTTGTGGAGTTTTGTAGGCATATAGACTGAAACTCGCTGACTTACTGATTAGTAGCGTTCATATCATTTTTCTATTTGTTCAGAGGTATAATGTGAGAGTGTCGACCTTTGTAGGAAGGCTATTTTAAATGTACTATTTGTTGAGAGGTATAATGTGTGCGATGAGCTCTTAGACTGACACTGTCCATCAACTGTTGGTTTCGAAAACTAATTTTGAAATTTATTGTTGTTGTCATTTTGGCATTCTAAGACATGCTGTGGATGCATATAGGCTCATTGCTAATAGTAAATAAAATGAAATTCCAGAAAAATAAAATAATTATAGAAAACGAGACTGAAAATCATTTGATATTGGACGAAGATACACAGATTAAGAATTTAAATTATGAGTAACATATATACATATATATATATATAAAAGAAACTTTTGTATATCAACAGAAAAGAGAACCAACAGCCTAAGGATTGGGGGAAGGACCCCCACCCACAAAAGAAACTAAAGAAAAGATTTTCAACTGTTCATGACTATGGAGAGGCCATAGTTACAAAATAATTTCCTATGATTAAAACATTACGAAGAAGATGTGTACTGTACATTCCTACAAAAAATTTCAAAAGACAAGGTCTTATCTTCAAAAGTACGAAAATTCCTTTTCAACCAAATATACCAACCTAGCTGCACATCTCCAAAGGATTTTAGCACGTTTAGGAAGCCTCCAACCCTCAAGGGCTTCAACCAACCAACCATCAATTTGCTTGGGTAAGCAACAAGAGAGATAAAGGCCTAAATTATTTGTAACATAAACAAATGAATAGTTTGTCTACAAGAATAAACAAAGGTTTCTGGTCTGTTGATTCAACTGATTAAGATGTGGCAGTGTACTTTTATACTGTTTTATATGAAACATTATTTTTGTTATACATGCTTTCTTTAAGCATATTTCCAATGGATATGTTTTCTTTTTTCAAAAGAAAACAGATATGTCATTGATATGATGAACTATACGAATGGTTATTTTATTATATTTTAATTTTGAATCCTGGATATATTTTATATTTAGTGTATTAGGCTATTGCATAAATTAGAATGCTCAATTTGCATTATTATCTTGTAAACCTTTGCATCATATCACTTTGGATTTTATTTGTACGCCTAAACACTATTATAAAATTTCACTTGAATAAAAGTTGCAAAAATGTGCAAATTGATATCAATGTGTCAATACATTTGAAAACCACCATTTTGTCTTTCTATTGTTACTTGTAACTGGATGGTTGATCAATTTGTGACATAAATGAAATTCTGAATGAACATGTATGTGTGTGCGATGCATATGATAATAAGTAATCAAATTCATACAAAAGACAGAGAAAAAAGAGGAAGATAAGCAATCTCATCTTGCAATAGGCCAATTAGGTTACAAGAAGGCACTCCAATTGCTAGAATCAAAGAAGTTATGACTTTTAAAAAGATGAGAGTGATAAACCTCTATATTATGTATGAACAGTGGGGGTACATGTCAAGAGAAGTTTCAAGAGCCTCCCATCTCTCCAGCATTCTACACCCTCTGTACCACAACTATTTAGCTTATATACTCTCACGATATGGCTAACAATCCGCCAACTAACATTATTCCCTCACACTCTCTCTCCCATTACACACTTACATTTATACACCTTGACTATTGGAGGAGGCCTATCAGAAAGAGTACACTAATTTGAGGCAAAATCTAGATAGCTCTCAGAACCTATCTAAGCTCCAAATCTTGTCTTCATAATCTTTTCGTGTCTTTCCTTCTCTCCTTTCAAAGCTCCCACAAAAAAGCTTTGATGGGTTTGAACAATAGCATCCTATTTGATATGCTTACAAAGCGAAGACCATTGGAACAAGGCCTGATTATTTGTTACAGAAGCACCATTGAAGGCTGGACACTCCCAGTAGCTTATGCTAACAGGAACAAAATGGGTGGGAAGTGCTATTAGTCCTAATTTCCTTTGTCTAACACACCACATTTGGGACTATACTTTATTAGGGAACTCCTTCTGAATTCTATCCATGGTGCTGATATGCCCTAGCACCAAGGTTCTAAGAACAAACTAGACCTTCTTTGCAATCCTAGCCTTCCAAGTAGCTTCTTCTTTATTCGCCTTTTCACGAGAAAGGGTTGTTTTTGTGGCAGGTTGGGGTTTGTGTTATCTTATGGAATCTGTGGAGGGAGAGAAATGATAGAATCTTTAGAGGGAGGAAGAGTTCTGTTACGAACGTGTGTTCTCTAGTCAGATTCTATGTTTCTCTTTGGGCTTCAATTTCGAGGCTTTTTTGTAATTATTCGTTAGGTCTTATCTCGTTTGACTGGAGCCCCTTTTTGTAGTTGGCTCCCTTTTTTTGTGGACGTCTTTTTTTTTTGTATGCCCATGTTTTCTTTCATTTTTTCTCAATGAAAGTTTGGTTTTTCATTTGAAAAAAACAAAAGTAAGGGTAGTAAAAAATTCATTTAGGAACTGGTAAATGAGTTCATGGACTTTCATCTGGGTTTGCACCTCCTTTTGCTGTCTCATTCACCAAGCTTGGAAATGCAATATTGTCATAAACTGTTTTTATTCTCATCATAGTTCATATTACACATACTAACAACCTTCGAAGGATCTTGCCCAAGGGTTAGGTTTTTTTATTTTCCCAAATCCAGTTGCTTTAATTTGGTGGTGATGTGTTTCTTTTATTATTTTGATTTTTGTCCTGTGCCCCATTTTCTTGATCCCAAAGTTCTCTTCGGTTGACTAACTAGTTAGTCATGTTTATATCTTTTGTGGTAATGATGGCCTTTTACATCTGTTCATTACAAACCTTTTAGAATGAGTATTGAGTTAAAATATTATCCTTATACCTGTTCCTGCTATGCTTTGGTGGCACCGCAGGAAATATCTGGTATATTGACTAAAGTTTTTGTTTTTTTTGTTTTTGTGTTTTTTTCCTGCAGATCCGGACGATCCATTGAAAACAACGGATCAAACCAGGCATCTTGGCCTAATTGTACAATTCTTACTATCTACATATTTTCAATTTCAATTAACATTAAGCAACTATGATTTGAGCTTTGGATACCATGAGCAGTTTTATCAAATTTTCTGCAGAGTATTATTGTTTAAGCATGCAACTTTGCATTTCATTTTGACCATTGCAATTATCTGTGCGCTAAACAGATTAGATGGTTTTAATTAACGTGAAAATTTTCAGAGTTTTTATTTATTTAATTTTTTTTCTTTATAATAAAAAAATAGCTGTCATAAGATACTCTGGCTGAGCATGTTTCTATCCTTTGAATACTTGTATATACTTGTGCATCGTGCAATTATTCTTCTTCTCAGCTGCCTTCCACCATGTTAAACTTGCAAACCTTTTATACTATTGCTCATTCATTCTTGAATTTCTTGCGTGCTTCACGCTCTCTTACTCTGTCTTATTTTTATCGTAATTTTAGGGGTTAGGGCATGGTTAAAAACTGGTTGAAAATTTTAAATTATTCTATCACGAGGAAAAAGTGTTGTACATGGCGTGCTTCTTTGTTCATAGTTTCTTTTCTTTAGTTATGATCAATTTGCCTACTATTCACTGCAGGTTTGCAGGGGGACTGCTGTAATGCTTGTGTCTCCAGTTGATGGTACAGACGAGATTGCTAACCCCTTCATCCAACCGGATGGTGCATAGATGTAATTTTTGTTAACTCTAATTTCCCCGTTCTGTATCTGAATATCTAGTTTCACTATTTACTTTGTGATTTCTTCCCCCCCCCCCTCAAACAATTGAGTTTCAACCCTTCTATCTACGTGGAGAACTTATCCATGTGAAGTAAAATGGTGAAATTTTGTTTAGCTTCAGTCTATCTTACTGCTTTCTTTGAGTTTACTGTTTTTGGATATTTTCACTTTGGATGCCTTCTAAGTCTAAAAGAGTCCATAATGCTGTGATGGCATTTGCCCAATCAGCCATTGCCCGATACTGACAAAGAACTGATGGTGTAGAAAGTGACATGGATCCTGCTTATTTGGCCGACAAAGGATTTCTTTTGTTGATAGCCCAACTTGTGTTCTCTTTCGGCACATGTGACTTTATGCCAAACTATGTGAGAGCTGCAACTTGTGCCGGTAAGCTTTTTCTAGACTCTTCAAATAGTTCTTAACTTAATTTATTTTTTTTCCATTGGAGAATTCTTATATTCCATGACTTGCAAAAGAGGGAAACATCAGGCAAATTGCATGCAACCCCTTCCCCCTTTTTGCAGTGCACTGTTTTCCATGGCTTTTTAGCTCACTGACTTCTAAGCACAACAGAGAAAAGTAGGTGTCATTAGATGAGTGTTGGAAAGATAACTATGTGACTGAACATATAAATTTGCATAAAGCAGTGATATCTCTGATTCCCATACCCAAGTTTTTGTTTTTGGTTAAAATACGATTTTGATCCTTGTACTTTGCTTTCATTCTATTTTAGTCAATGTACATTCAAATGTCTAATTTTAGTCTCTATACTTTCAACAAAGCTTAAAATTGGTCATGTTGTTAGTTTATTGTTAACTTTTTTATTAAAAAAATAGTTTCTATTAGTTTTTCTTTCTATAAATTTTGGAAATATGTTTACATTGTGTCTTTTCTTGAATGAAAATTATTATTATTATTTAAATAATTTTGAAAAAAAAATTACTTCAAACTAACAGCACAAACCAATTTTAAGCTTTATTGAAATTATAAAGACTAAAATTGAATATTTGAAAGTACAATGAAACCAAAGTAAAGGCACCAAAATCGTATTTTAACTTTCTTTTCATTTTAATTTCTTTCTGTGGAATCATTAGGAAGATGTAGTGCTTTGCTTGAGAGTGCCTTTACATGACAGTAACAAACAGGAAAGTATGAGAGACTTTTTGGGATTAAGAATCTATGACAAGGTGGGATTGATATGACTTTTTTCCCCCTCTTTTTTGGCTTATTGTTTTCATGGCTCCTCCAAAGCAAATGGTTGCTTTCACTGACTTTCAGAGGTGAAGAAGAGTCTAAACAGTAAACAGTCTCTAATAATCTTTTTTTTTTTTTTTTTTTTTTACAAAATTTAATGTTTTATTATCTTTCAGTGAGAGAGTTGTCATTTTATTTCCTATCCACCATTTGAATGTATTATCATTAAAATTGAACATAGATAAAATCTATTCATAGGACAATTTTTCATAAAAATCATGGGATGTCTATGAAAAAACTGAAGCATTGATACGGATATAGGTAGAAGTGTATAGACCCTTTGAAAATGACTGGTTATTGATCTTCATATATACTTCAGAGTATTTTATTCCTCTAAGTTACAAATTTATAGATTGAGATCTCAATCCTTGTACTTCCACTCTTCGGACGGGCTTTATATATATATAGAAATTTAATGTTTAAAGTCCTAACATAAGATGATCCTAAATGAATTCTTTTTTTCTTTTTTTTGTTCTTTTTGAGTTCAACATGTAAAGTAGATGATTCAAACATCTGATCTTTTGGTGAAGAGCATATGCCTCAACCAATTGCATTTTTTTAGATTGTCAGTCTTGAATAATACACTCAATTAGTCTAATTCGTCTTTTACGTAGCGTATATTCCTTTTAAACCTTTTGGCACGTTTGAGGCATCAACTGATTCTAGAATTACTCTTTCCACCCACCCCAATAACGTCAAGGAGTTAATTGTTTTGACCAAAATTCCTTCAAAATTTGTTTATTTATTATTAGTTTTTTTTGGGGGGGAAGCTGATGTTAGCAAAATCCAATTATCTTGCAGCCAAAAGATGGAGAAGAAAAGTAAAAGCCAAGTCGGCAGATTAGAAAGAAATTGATTCCGTTGGCTTTGATGTCACAGTCCATCCTTCTGTCCACTTGTGAACAGATAATACAAAAAAAAGTCATGAGTGCCATTTACATAATTTTTATTAAGCACCAATTATATTACAATTTTCTCTTAGTGCACATTCTATTCCTTAAAGAGACTTCTATTTTAAACTTTTAGTCTAATAATATTTATTTCCTCTCTTTGCCAATTACATCAAAAGGTGAATTCAAGTCCAACAAGTTGAATGAAGTGCATTGAGCATCTTCTATACTAATTCCATTTTCACTTCTTTTAAGTTCTAAATCTATCTTGAAGCTCGACTGTTAACATATTATACGTGGCTTTAAGTATTTGTTCGTGTAGATATTTATTCATTTATATAAATGGATAAAAAGATGAATGTTTGTCAAGTTTCTGTCAAATTATTTATTTTGAAAATAATGATAGGGATATGTGCTGATTCTATATGTAAATGTTAGAAATTAATTATTTTTTTAAAGTTTAGAAACTAAAGTAACAGAAGTATGAAAGTTGTGAACGTAGGATTTCAAACCTTAGTTATAAAAATACAATAATATATTAGTCTTTGAAGTTGAAAAGTTGTGCAGTCCTGAAAATTAGGTAACTTTTGTGAATACCTTTTGGAAATATGAAACACATTTTTTTTAAGAATAAATTATAATGACATTTGTGGTGCCCACCCAATCTTAATTTTTTATAATATGCATATTTATATTTAAAAAAAAAAAAGATAATGGAATGAAAAAGGAGATTGCAAAAGAAAAAAAAGAAAATGGAGATGGCATCCCATGCCTCTCTATTTTATTATGGTCCCTACAGAGAGTACAAGTGGCACTGTTTGGGCCCACATTTCACTTCAAAAGTATTGTTCTCTCAACAATTAGCCATCCACCTGATAAAAAAAATTAAAAACTACCCAGCATCCACCTATACCACATTTCATTTGTGACTTCTCAAACCAACTGTACCAAACAACCACTTTTCTTTTTTCTTTTTCTTTCTCTCTCTCTCTCTTTTTCTTCTTTTCCTTTTTTTATGCTGTGAAAATAACAATGTTTTTAAAAGGGGGAGTTTGAGAAGCATTTTCCACCCACAATTCCAAGGTTAAAATTAAAAAGGGAACATAGAAAGATAAGTGTGAATAGAATTTGTGAATTTAATGTAACTTGCAAGTTCATCCCCTCCTTTTTCTTTGTTGGGTAAGATACATGCAAAAAGAAACTATTATATTCTTTGGGGAAAAAAAATTACGTAGTCGTACACGTATATTCTTTCAATTAAAGAAATGAAGAATAATTTAGATGCAAATGGAGAAGAATGTACATTAGAATTTAGTTTAAAATATGAGGGAGTGAAAATTCAAACTTGACCTTTTTGTCAAGGATATAATTCTTTAATCAATTGAACTACGCTCAAGTTACAACTTAGAAAAGGTTAGTTGAAAGATTATAGATTGTGAGATTACTTATTCAATCTTAGCTAGCTCCAAGAGCAGGCTTACAATACTTGTTTTTGGCATAATTCTCAATGATCATATTTAGCACCGATTGACACCATTAAATTTTCCAACGACACGTTGGAGGGGATTCACCTTCCCCATAATTTAATATGCTAGTGGTAACAATTGACACGACTTGGTCAAAAGTCGATGATTTCTATTACACAAAAGACTTGGCTTCTAAGCTTGAACTTGTTACTTTTCTAGCCAACCCTCATGACAGTGAGTCCAAGCCAATAAGAACAACTTACCTCGAGCTATTCTCTAACCCCTAACTCCATCCTATTAATCCACCTAACATCCTTCAATTACCATATCATGCCGGAATCAATACAATCAACATGCCACATAAACATTAAATCAAACCAAATTAGCAAACAAAGCCATAAATAAAACGATTTTTTTAATTCTAGAATTCTAACGTTTATAGAAATTCATAATTTACATCCTTCTTATTTAGTAAATTAATTTTCTACTAAAAAATGATAGAGAAAAAGGAATAAAATAACTAATAACGAGGTAGACAAATTGTATTCGTTGACAGCTTTTATTCATTTCACACATCCCTATTTAAATACTGCCAGTCTGTCCACGCGCCACCACGTACCTCCCACCGCATCACAGCCGTCCGATCTCCCTTTCCCACCGTCCTCCGTACACGTGTCAACCATCCCACCGCTCTCTCCGCTAAAAAATTATAATTGTTTCCCATCAGTATCACAAACTACTCTGTACAACCGTCCAAAACCATACACGTGGCACATTTTCATTCGCCCTTCTGATTGCCAATCATATTCACAATATCTCGCGTTTTTCTCATCTCGTATCTCGTCAATTTCTCGCGCGATATTGTCGCCGAGCACATGGTTTTGGCATTTCCCAGTTCCCAACCTGGGAAATTATCGACCAAATTACCAAAAAGTCCATCGGCCCAGAAATTGCGATCGAATTTACGAAATCTGCAATTGAGCGATCGAACAGAAAGAGAGAAAAAAGATGAACACGAAATCGATTGAATATTGAAGAGACTTACAAATAATCTTCTAATTTCTTTTTTTTTTTTTTTTTTTCCAGAAACCAGAAAGGAGAAGGAAGAAGAAGAAGTGTGGATGGAAGCAGAAATATAAATCGAAAAATTAAAAATAAAAGAGATAATTCATAATTATCAATCAAACACGATGATCATGATATTCGACGACAAATTCCTCGCTCCCTCTGAATAGATCTGTAATCTCCGAGGGAGAGACTGCAGGATTTATAACCTTCATTTCCGTAGAAATTTTCTTTCTCTCTTTCGAGTCCACGATCTTAAATTTCACATATCAGATCAAATATGATTGTTCTATCCTTTTTTTTTTTTGACTTTTTTTATACAAATCAAACTCTAACGATCTTCGGCGCTTTGACGACTGGATTTTCCCTTGCTATCGCGTCGCGACCGGCGGACTTGTAATCGAAGCTGCAATCATGGCGATCGGAGTACCGGTGCTCAGCGCAAAACAGGTCTCCGCATCGGCACCGGAATCCGGTCAATCCGACTCTCTTTCTGCATCCGGAGCATCGATTCACCTGGCGCTTGGCAGATTCCTCAGATTTCAACCGATCCACGGACATATTCCTGCTACTATCGCGAACGGAATCCATTAGCACAGGCGATCGAGATCTAGATCTCGAACTTTTCTCTCCGGACAACTTCCGCGGCGCCGATATTCCAGTATTCGAAGATGTCGCCGTCGCCGTCGCCGTCGTGGCGTTAAAGCACTTCTGGCACATGTTATTGGTGGTCGGGTTACCGGTGAATCCGCAGTTGTTGACGCACAACGTGATGGTCTCCGGCACCTTCAACTCCGTCTCCTCCTTCTCGGTCCTCTGAGCCATATCTCCGATCGGATTCACCGCAAGATTTACAACAACTAAATCAAAACAACAACAACAACAACAAAGAATTCAGAAGAAAAATTCTTCGTTGAAATTTGGGGATTGGTCGAAGGAAAGACGAAGCGAGGAGCGGTAATATGAAGGGATGGAAAAGGGGGTCGCGAATGGCGATAGAATATGGGCCTCATACACACGCGCATCAAACAATTTCTCCTTTTTTTCCTCTTTTACTTAAATACCCTTCTCTTATTTTTCTATTTACATTCCGATCCCTGTGGTCCTGGATTTCCTCTGACGTTGCAGGCCCTTCGTTAAAAATAAAAATATCGCCTGTGTTCCTTTCTATTTTTATTTCCGTGGGTCCGCTTCTTTAGCCGCATGATTATTTTTCTTAACCGCCATTGGATGCTCATTGGCTGCCCTATGAAAGTCAATACGTAGTTCGTTTATCCGCAAAAAAAATAAAAAAAATAAAATCAATTTTTAGATTAATCAAATTGAAGCTTATACTTTGTTAGGTGTTGGAAATTTCAATTTCTTATTATTCTGTTACTAACTTTAACCATGAGCAACGAAAAAAAATCTTTTAAACTTTAGGTTTATATCTAATAAGTTTCTGACATATTCAACATTTTTTTTAAAATTAATAGATCTTGTATGTTTAATAGAATATTAAACTTTCAATTTTGTGTCCAATAAGATTATGAATTTTAGAAAATATTTAATAGCTAAAGGATTAATTAGACACAAAATTGAAAGCTCAATAATTTATTAAACATCTTTTAAATTTTATGGACCTATTGAACACAAAATTGAGAATTAAAAGACCTATCAAACACTCCTAGAAACACAATTTTTAACAAATCAATGCACAAATCAAAATATGAGACAATTTACTCAAATGACAATTGAACTAAAACACACAAATTTCAACAATTACCCACATTTTTTAATCTCCATTAATTTTGTATCAAGCCTTTATTTTTTTTTATTTTTTGAGATATTTTGTTTAATAATTTTTTAAACAAAAACCTAATCCAACGATGGGTCCATCCTTCACCCCACTAAAATTGTTGATTTAAAAAGAAAAAACTAACATAATGTAAAATTGCAACACTTAGCATAGTCTACCGATCCCATATCAAGCCTCTATTTTGTAATTAATTTAAAGTCATAATATTTTGTTTAGCGATTCTTCAAATGAAAACGTAACTATCGAAAGTGAGCATAACTTAATAGTAATTAGAATATATTCCTTCCACTAAGATCAAAGGTTCAAATCTTCATACTCTACATTTGTTGTACTAAAAAAATGAAAACATAACATAACGTAACAATTGCATTAACTTTTAGTACAATAAATATGGGGTACGGAAGACCCATTTTCACACGCTTTAATGCGATATGACCTGTCATCTGAAAATAATGAAATATGAGCAATTCTGAAGTGACAATTCACACAAAATTACCCAAGAGGGCAGTATGAGGTCGTCTCGCTTGGTCACGCTCTCAGATAGGGTAATGCTCTTGCTACTAATTATCGTTCTCACTCTCGCTTGCCATGCCAACAAAATTGCTTGGATCTTAAAAGATGCTCACTCCCAGAGTCTCGCTCTCGCTCATAATCGCGAGGAACGAGAGTGAGCTTGAAGAAGAAAGGATCGAAAAAAGAAAGGAAAAAAAATAAGTCAGAGAGGAGCGAGATTGGAAAGAATATAAAATTAAGTCTGAGAAGAGCGAGAACAAGAACGAGTGAGAACGGGATTGAAGAAGAAGAGATTTGAAAGAATATAAACTGAAGCCAAAGAAGAGCAAGAGCAAGAACGAGAACAAGCGAGAGCGAGAACGAGAGAGAGCAAGATTGAAGAATAAAATATTGAAAATAATATAAAATTAAGTCAGAGAAGAACGAGAGCGAGAGAGAGTGAGATTGAAGAATAAAATATTGAAAAGAAAGAAATAATATAAAATTAAGTCAGAGAAGAGCGAGAACGGAAGCGAGAGTGAGAGTACGAGAGCAAGAGCGAAAGTATGCTGCCCTTACTATAATTTGGACGAGTTGCAGAGTACGGAAAACGTCATATATCATTAATTTTAAAATGTATGTCAAATGATATTAAAGTGCATAAAAATAGGTCATATGTACCCATTATTGATAAATATGAAAGTTAGAGATTTAAACTTTCAACCTCAATAAAAATGAGATGTCTTCATCATTGAGTTATATTAATCTTCCTGGTAGGAATGGTAACATTTTACAAGTACATTTGGTGAGATTGAATGTTTATGTTTATAGTAATTAATTTATTCAACTTTAACAAGTTTAGGGATAATATTGATTTTTTTCCCTTTTGTTTTCTTTTAAATAAATAAAGTGTCAGGACTCGAAAGTTATAGTACATTTTGTTTTTTATCTGACGTGTTCGGAATAATAAAAATAAATCTACTTTAAAAAAAACAATATATTATTTGATCAATTTAGAACCAAAAAGTCAAAAACTATAAAATATTTAAGGGAAAAAATGAATTTTGACAATAAACTTGGTAGGTTGTATCATTTTTAACTCTTAACTTTCAATTCCATCAATTTAAACTTCAAACTTAGTAGATTGTATCAATTTTAACCATAAACTTTCAATTTCATCAATTTAAACCTTAAACTTGAATAAATGTATCAATTTACACCATCGATTAAGTTTTCGTTTCAATCACCATTAGAAAGATTTCCACACATGCCCAAAGCCATGTGTTGTTCTATGAGATGTACTTGTTTGTTATTTTTTAAAAAACATTACCAAAAAAATATCTAAATCATTCCAGTACATGTTGCAACCATCATGAAAACCATGAACTCAACTCTCGAAAGTAGGACCCACACGAAAAAAAATGAAATCTTGTGTTCCCCTTGCCTTTGGTGTCGATACCAGCGACGATGAGTGTGAAGAAGATCCATACGATGACGTCATTGAAAGCAGCGACTACCATGGCGGTTTCGTCAACTTCTGTGTGAGGAATTTGAGCTTGACTAAAATGCAGGAGAGAACAAGGAAGGTGGTGGTGGACAAAGTGATGCCCATGAATACAATAAACTGGTCGTAGCCGACCTTGTCGGCCCCGTCGACAGTCTTACGGAGGTTAAAGTGACATCGATGTTGGAGAGAAACAACGAGGGCGATTCCGAAAGCCCTGAGTCTGGTGCGGCTGATGGAGGACAAATCGAGCTCGAGACTTATGAGAAATTAATTATAAAAATTTTTTATAATTAATTCAACCTCATTTTTCGTGTAAAATTCAACCTCAAACTTTTCGTGTAAAATTCAACCTCATTTTTCGTTTACTCGGCATAATTCATGATACATCATACAAATCAATTTCTTCAAAGAAAAATTGTATGACTATTTCATGTTGTTTTCATTCCTAAGTGCTTATTAGTCGAACAAAATTAATATATATTTTTTTTTGCAACGACCAAATAAAGTGACAGAGTAATCTCATTCAAATGTTATCTATAACATGTCTCAAGCCGTACAATTTATCAATTTCGACATTAGGTAAATTTGCTGGTCAAATTCATTGTTCTCTCAGAAACAAGTTTTTGTTTGATTAAATAATTCTACGCTCACGAGCTATAGTTAATATTTTAACTTTTATTTAAGAACTTTCATGTGCATGGTTTTTTTTCAATAACTGATCCTTATTTAATAGAGAATATAATCATGCAATATTATTAAAACTTAAAAAGATAATCGATGTGTGCAATTTAGTGAATGAAAAGCTTAGGGTCGTGGGTTGGATATAGCCTAAAAGTTGATTGATATATAAGAAATAATTTTTTGACCTAACTCATTTATTTATTTACATTTTTTAGTATTTTAGACCTTTATTGACTCAACACTTCTATACCAAGCATATCAAGATTGAATAAAGATTAGACATTTGTGCAAAATATATAAAGTATCATAATTGCAAATATGAAAAGATAGAATGTTCGGTATATTTTGATAAAACAATATCTTCTTATCTCAAACATGTTAGAATATTAATTGAAAGATCTTGATTTAAAAAAAAAAAAAAAGCATTTGATAATTGAGATGGAATTTAGCAATAATAAGGACATAAAACCTTGTAGTCTTTGTGTTGATCATGAGATGAAGCCTTATCATGTTGCCAAAATCAATATACCTTGTAATTAATGAGGATGGGAGGGCTCAACCAACCGAGTTAAGAGTAAGTATGACAATCTTAACATAGCTCAACTTGTTAAAATATATATTATCAATAAAAATGTTAGATATTTGAATTTTCCCTCTCACATGTGTTGTTAAACTAAAAAAAATAGTGTATGCATATATATTATTTTCTCATGAGGTCACGAGATATGATTTTTTTTCTTTAACATTAACATACAATTTACAATTAAGATCAAGATAACAAAGTGTAGTTCATGAATTATAAACATATGGACAAATGTGTATTTTAATACAACAAAGTACCACATCATTAAAAGATTACCAATAACCCACATTTAGTGAGGGAGGCTAAGCTCCATTTCAATTTTATATGCATTAATGAAAAATTTTAAACCATCAAGGACTTGATTCTCATATTTTTATATGAAGTAAATGAGTTTCATATTACAATAAACAAATAAACAATACTCTTGAAGTAAAGAAACTAAACATGTGCCAAACTAACTCAATCAACCTATTCACGTTCAATTAGATCACTTAACAGGAGTGTGAATAGAAGAAGTACCGTAATGGAGTAGCTCACACAAAGTGTAGAGAGATCAAGACTGCCTCTAGTTTCAATTGACGATAAATCACACCTCTTAATTTTCTTTTCTTTGTGTTTTTTTGAAGCTAGCTCAATAAGATTAAAGTAATACACATAATCCTTCAAAAGATTGTTAAAAAATGGTAATTTTTTTTTTTATTTTAAAAATATTACATTACATGGATGACGAAAAGATTCAAATTTGTAACCTTTTAAAAAAGTAAACATATCTAATTGAATCATGTTGGTAAGAATATTAATTTATTAAAGGACGTAAAAATATCAATAATTGATAGAGATAGAATATTAAAATTCCAGTTAAAGTCGAAGGGCAAATACGTAATTGCACATAGTCAATGCGGAGCCAGGTGGAAGCGATGATGGAGATAGCCTGTGGGAGAGACAGAAAATTATTATTTTAAAGAGATAATTATACATTGAATTTTAATTTTAATAAACTCAATATTTAAATTTTAAAAAAAAAAACGGAGGCTTTTCAAGCCGCCCTATCTGACCGCAAAGCAGGGGAACATTTCTCCTCTTTTGCTTTTAGGGAAAGGGCATTTTGGTAATTTGGCTCTGTCACCGTTCACAAAGCAGGGCACAGCAGCAGCAACAAACAACAACAAGCAGAACGCTTTTTTTTTCTTTTTAATTTTTTTTTTAATTTTTTCTTTTTCAATCTTGGCACGTGAAATACACGAGCGCCTTACACGCGTCTCCCGCTTGCTCCTCACAGAAAAGGTCTTTACACGCCAAAAATCTCTCTCTCTCTCTCTCTCTCTCTCTAAAACTGCAAAATCAAAAGAGAAAATTGAATCTCGAAGCATACTTTTGATTTTTTAAAAAGAGAAAAATTTGTTTAATTTCTTAATTAATTAAGATGAGTTGACCCGTCAAATTTTACTTACTGAAATCGTGTGGCAATTTCCTCTGACAAAATTAAAATGATATAACACGTTTTTTAAAAAAACTAATTCTAACGTTTTCTTTTTTATAATTATCTTTCCTTTTCTAAACAAATTTGACTTGTGTTATTATTATTATTATTATTATTAAAAATGTAATTATTATCTATTACAAATATTGTACGCGAAAAATCTTGAGGAGAAAAAAGTAAAAATCCTAGGAGAAGAGTTTATTATAATCAAAATTTGATATAAGGGTTTTAATGATGGTAACTAATGTAAAGTATGACGCAAATGTATTTACATATATTCTCAATCTACCTATTTAAAAAAAAAAATTGCTTAAAAAAATCCTACCTATATAATCAATATAAAGCCAGAGTGAGCATAGCTTATTGTTGATTGACATGTACTTTCGATCAAGAGGTCAGAGATTTGAATTTTCTTCTACCCCAAATGTTGTTGAACTAAAAAAAACCTATTTAATCGATTAAAAAAAACTACATATTTAGTCAATATAATAATAGAAAAAAACTAACTATTTAATCTCTCCATTTATATGATAAATTTTAATTTTTTCTCAATTTTTTTAGTACAATGAATAGAGATGTCTATTTTTCCTGCAATGACCTACTTAATTCCCATTTAGGCAGGGAATGGGGGAAAAAAATTCTCCACGAGCTAAATTCCCAGTCTCCGTTCCCCGTTTCGTTTAATTGTTTTTTATATTTTTATTTTATTTTTTAATATATATATATATATATATATATATGTATGTATGTATATGTATATATGTGTATAAGTATATATATGTCATTTAAAATTTTATTGTTAATGATTTAGATAATTGGATATGTTTGAATTATATAGTTAAACATTTTAATAATATGTATGAATTAATTAGATAATTTAATATGTAATATTGTTTTGTTTTTATTAGAATGTTCAAGAATTTTATCTTTAAATAAATGTTTTTAATAGAAAATTAACTATTTAAATTAAGATTTTTGGTGAATAATTAACAATGTCATTGAAAATGAATGGATATTTTCCATAGAAGTTAACTATTTGAAAATTTATCAAAAGAATTATTTGATTCTTAAAAAAAAAAAAAACACTAAACGGGGAATAATTCCCTGCTGGGAATCCGATCCCCGCAAATTCCTCACAGGGAATCCCCACCCCAATCCCTGCAAAATTTAATGGTGAATTCAGCGGGGATGGGGATTCAAATGGGGACGGGGAAGCCATCCCCGTCCCGGCCCTGCTCCATGGACATCTCTAACAATAAATGTGAAGTAGGAGAATTGAACCTGTGATCCATGGAAAGGAGTAGATATTTAATTATTGATTTATGTTAACTTAATTTATCAGTTTAAATGTAAAATGTTATCCTTGTGGCGAATCCAATCAATGTTAGAAGAAAAACATTAACTCCATATATTTATCAAAACACATTATTGATAGCAAAATCTAGTCAGGTGTGGCGCTTGCCACACCAATTGCAATACTTAAGTCATAAAGTAAGAAAAGTGGCAAGTTTAAGAGAGAGAATGAAGACTTAGGTTGGACTTCCTTCAATTGGAGTTATTCTCTTCTATTTATAGTTGACCTAAGTTCCCTCTTTCATTTTAGTAGAGAAATCAAACCCTAAGGTTCCATGTTTCATTTAGGAGAGGGAATTAACCTAAAATTCTAACCAATTCGCTATTAGTTCGAAGAATTGGTTAGTAGAGCTTATTAGTCCAATGGTGCCAATCTTGGTCTTATTTTATTAGGTTCAAAATTACCCATAACGCACGTCATATAAAAAAAATTATTTGTAGAAGCCAACATGAGCTAATGAGCATAGCTCAAAGTTAAGACATGTACATTTTTCCTAGTTTCAAATTTTTATCCCACATTTGTTGTATTAAAAAAAAAAAAGTCATGAATTCAATCCACATGTCTATTAGACATTTTTCAAAATTTATAGATCTATTATACATAATTAATTTTTTGTCTAATAAGTTTGTAAATTAAAAAATTTATCAGATAAGTCGAAAACTTACTAAATACAAAAATGAATAGTTAAAGACTAAATTTATAATTTAATTATAGTCTATGCATGTAGCTTTCATAAGCTTAATTTAAAAACAAATGAAAACATGAAATCAATTATCAATAAAAACAAAGTGTGAACACTTAGAAATCAAAACAATATTATGAATTAAAAAAAAAGATGGGAAGAAAATGACGACATGATTAGGGTTGAGGGGGAAAAGAACGGGGAAATGGTTGAGAAAATTGGGGAATGAAAAGGAAAAACATGAAAAAAGAAAAAGAAAAAAAAAAGATATTATTAGAATGAATGAATTAGTGGGAATAAGCTGTCGTCCATTAGGGGGAAGCATCAAGGCAGAGCGACGCGATTTGATACGGAATCGCAATTATTTATTTGTTTATTTTAATTTATCCGCCTCCTAATTAATTTAATATCCACGCTGGCTGCTCGTGGGGCCCACTGCTGCGACACGGTTGGCAATTTGGCATTGGCGGTTGCTTTCCCTCTTGACCAAGTCAAACGTTGACTTTTGTTTTATTTATCTTTATTTCTTCTTCTTTCGTTTTGCCACTTCCAACTTCCAAGTTCCACAATCGGCTTCTTTTTGCTTGTTTGACTAAAATTCGACAAACCAAATTATTTATAATTTCTAAAATTATTTTTGTTATAAAACTAATTTCCTCCTTTTAATTATTGTCTGTCAAAATATTCAGTTAAACATTACGTTTGATTTCTAAACTTTTATGAATGCAACAATTCAATTTATGAACTTTGATTTATAACGATTTAGTCTTTGTACTTTTAATATTGTAATAATTTAGTCCATAAATTTTATTATGTAACAATTTAGTCCATATACTTAAAATTTTATAACGATTTAGTCCTTATTGTAAAAATCATTGTTAAGATTTAATAAAATTTCTTACCTATTAGATCAATAAAATAATTAAGGACCAAATATATTTATAAGCTATAAAGTGTAAATCGTTAAATTATAAAAATTGACATTTAATTTTGATGATTTTTTTTTTATAATAGAGACTAAATTATTACAAGTTTTAAAGTGTAAGGACTAAATTGTTACAAATCAAAGTCCATTGACTAAATTGTTACAAAATTAAAAATATAGAAAATAAATCGTTACAAACTAAAGTTCATGAACTAAATTGTTACTTTTATAAAAATTTTGAGATCCAAATATTTACTTTAGTGTATAAACTTAATTGCTAGCGGAGCCACAAAAGGTAAAAAGACAGTCAAATCGCATCTCTTTAAAATAACTATGTCAAACCACATCCCTTATGTTATATATATAAAGAAAACTATTTAAATATTTTGTAATCGTAAAAATAATGAATTTAATTTAATTTAAGCTCCCTCTAACTCAAAATTATTGATATGCCTCCAATTTTGATATTTGTTATTATTTTGCAATCTAATTTCACTTATTCAATACTTGTCCTAACTAACTTATGTAGTTTTGAGTACATACCAACATCAAAACATTTTTGAAGACATATTATCCACTAGTTAAGAGTAATGTAAAAATAATAACTAAAATGATTATTTCTTTATAGCTCAAGGACCGAGGAATTGACAAACTATAATAGTATGAGCCTAAAATTTTAGAGATAAAAACGAAAAATTTAAAAGTTCAAGGACCATTGATGGAGTTTAAATTGTTATTTTAATAAATGTTTGGTTTGTACACAGCTTGAGTGTTGAGGTATTGGTACCTAATCACATCATTTGAATCTTCTCTCGTCTATTTGCAATATAGTATTCTAAAAAAATGAAAAAGATAATTAGGAGATTAAGGGTATAAGTAAAAGTGAGAGAGAATGAAATTAAAGAAATGAAAAACCAAATCGACCCAATCAAGTTTGATGTAGGATGAAATGTTGCGTCAATGGTTTGATCAATTTTAGCAATACATATAAAACATTTGTTTTTCTTAAAAAAAGGGTTAGATCAGTTGAATCCAATTTTGTCCAAACAGTTTGAGCAAGATATACAAGTCGATACAAAATTCAAAATTGATTGATAGTTATGATTTGCTTTTCATTTGTTTTGATAGTCAATTCATTAGGTTTTACATAGACCGTCAATTTAGTTTTAAGAGAGTTGTATTTGACACGTTAGGGCCCGTTTGATAATCATTTAGTTTTTTATTTTTGGTTTTTAAAAATTAAACTTGTTTTCTCCTAATTTCTCTACGATGGTTTTCATATCCCTTGAGGAAGTATTTGAATTCTTAGCCAAATTCTAAAAACAAAAACAAGTTTTTGAAAACTACTTTTTTTAGTTTTCAAAATATGGCTTGGTTTTTAAAAACATAGGTAAAAGGTAGACAACAAAACAAGTAAATCCATGGATGAAAATAGCATTTATAGACTTAATTTTCAAAAACCAAAAACCAAATGGTTATCAAACGGGGCCTAGTTTCTAAATTTTACAAAATTGATAGATTAGTTCAATGTTAGTTTTTTTTTTTTTTTTTTTTTTATAGAATATGTGGGGTGGGGGAATCGAACCTTTGAACTCGAGGTCTCTCGAAGTCAATAGTACAAGCTTAATGCCAGTTGAACTATGTTCATTGTGGCTAATTTAATGTTAGTTTTGACAACAAACAAGATGAACCAAACATACTTGCTTGGAAGAGACACACAACATTTTAATCCATCTGCCACTTTTAAAAAAATGGCTTCAATTTTTAAAGTTCATATCATAGACAATTTTGTCATTGACATTAGGATGATTACTCTAAATAGTCTTTTTAAATAATTTGTTAATTATTTAACCATAAATATGATATGGCAAATTAGAAGATAGGGAGCAACTTATATATAAATTAATTATATTGATATAAAATGCACTGGATTTTTTTTCATTAATTTAATTGTGCCTATCCTTCCAGTTCCAACAACCACTTAATTTTTAATGAAAATATATATTGTCTCTTCATTCACCATATCATTTTTTTTTTGCATGAATCATCAAACAACAAGTTTTTTTTTTTAATTAAGAAAAATATTTGTTCATTTTAGATGCAATTTAAAATAAAGATTAAACCATTAAAAAAAAACACACAAATATTAAATTTGTTATTCTCTTGACTTGGTCCATCCGGTAAATATGAATTTATATTTGAAAATTCCGACGTTAAAAATTCCTGCATGTTGTTTTCTCTCTCTCTCTCTCTCTCCTATCAAGCAATCTACTTTGCAAAGGACAATTCTATTAATTTTCTTACGTAGAAGTTCTTTGAAAGAAGAATAACAAAAAAAGCCATGACATAAGTGTTGCTAACTATTGATACTTTTGTGAAGAGTTCTCGAACACACTTTAAATGATACTTCTTTGTTGAAATTTCGTCAAAATCGCATAACCTTTTTATGAAATTGAACCTAATAACATATAGGTTAAAATACTATTTTGGTCTCTATATTTTGGGTTTCGTTCCATTTTAGTCAATGTATGAATGTGCAATTTTAGTATATGTACTTTAATAAATCTTAAAATTAGTCTCTACTATTAGTTTGAAGTTAATTTTTATCGAAATTGGTTAAATAATAATAATAATTTTTGTGTAAGAAAAGACACGTGTGAACATATTTTCAAAATTTATAGAAGGAAGGTTAATAGAGATTACATTTTTCTTAGAAAAGTTAACAATAAATTAATAATAGGACCAATTTTAAGCTTTATTGAAAGTACAAACACTAAAACTGGACATTTGAAAGTACATGAACTAAAATGAAATGAAACCTAAAGTATATGGACCAAAATAGTATTTTAACCCAAAAAAAAATATGTAAGTGTTGTGAGGGGGTAGTATAGAAGGTTAGAGAGAGAGTTCATTTGTTTCCTTTCATTAAAAAACAAGTTTAATTACACATTTACTCGATGAGTTATTATAGCTGACACCTATCATTTATTTCCTTTAACTCGATGTAGCACGAGGAACAAGTCAACTAGATAAAATAAGAATGAACAAGCTAAATCTTTAATAGCCAGACAAATGAAACATACTTCATTCTATTTGTTTGGTTAAATTATAAGTTTAGTCTATGAACTTTGATGTAAAAAAATCTCTAAACTTTCATCATTATGTATAATAGGTTCCTTAATTTTCAAAAATACAATAAATCACTATAATTTCAATTTTGTGTCCAATAGGTCGTTGAACTCTAAAAAGTTTGTTATAACTCAGATATCTACCAAACACAAAATTTAAAGTTAATGAACTTATAAATTACACTGACTTTTTTTTTTTGAAGATATAAATTACTCTAACTTAAGCATTAACTCAATTGGATAATACATTATAACTTTGACCAAAATATGAGAGGTTCAAATTCTCATCCCCCACATGTTGAATTAAAAAAAATCTTATAAAATATAGCATCAAATTTTGTTGGACTTATTAAATAATTTAAAAGTTAAATGACTTATTAGGCACAACGTTCAAAGTTTCGAGATCAAAATTATAAAAAATAATAATAAATAAAAAAAATACTCTTTACAATTTCTATAAAATTGGAATTACGGAATCATGGCCCAAATCTAAGCGGCCCATTAAGAGTAATTTCGCAAGATCAGGGCCCAAACACAATGAGATGCTGCAATGCAATACGTATTTATGAGGTTCCATTGGCTAAAGCAAAACCCTTTCGTTTTTCATTTTTCATTTCTTTTTTTTTTTCCTGTTCATCTCAAATCGCTCTCCCTCAGCCATGTGCTCTGATGAAATCCGCGCTTCGTTGCGTTTCTGCGTTTGATTTACAGCCTCTGCCCTGTTAATCGGTTCTCTCTGTCAAGTTTCACAGGATTCGGTGGAACCGGCTAGGGTTCATGGAAGCTGCAATTCGGGAGCTCAATATTTGAGGGTTTGAATATATCAATTGAACTCCGGTGTTAGTGTTAAGAGTGAGCGTTCGGCGTTCTGGATTGTGGAGCTTTTTGGAAAAAGAAAACGCGTCGGAGATGGGGAGTGAGGATCGTGTCGATGATCGGACGTTCAAGATTGATTTCAGTGGCGAGGGAATGGCGAAGCTCAGAGAGAGGATAAAGCTGAAGATGAAGGAATTCATGGGCGATTATACTGATGACACTCTCGTGGTACGGATTAGCCTAGCCTTTTAACATTCATGTGCCTGAGAGGTTTTTGCGAAGCAATGAGATTATCCGTTTTGTGACGAGTCTGCCTGGGAGTATTAGAAATTCTTTTAGGTTATTGTTATTCATGTGGAGACCATTTTCTTTTTCTTTATTGGTTGTTGACGAATATGTTTGGTTGAAGAAATGGAAATGTAGCAATCGCCGGTCGTTATATATTTTGCTAATGTGGAATGAAAAAAAAAATTAATAGTTCTGATTCTTTATCTTTAAATAATTAAGTGCCTGAGGTGAATTTTCTCTTATTTACTAAGAAATTCGTGAAACGTAGAGGGTTGATATCTAATAAGATGTATTCGAACTCAATGCCATAAATGATTCTTCATCCGTGATATGCAATAGCCTGTTTAAGAATTTGGTTAGTCGTCATCCTGTTTATCTGTCCGCCCCTCTTTGTAAGAATCTCCCCGAGCCAGGTGAACTTGCAACCGGAACCCAGTTTATTCGTTTGGTTTTTGATGGTTGGCTGTTTCCATTTTTCCTCGATAAGAAATAAGTGCATTGATTTAATGAAATGTACTAGAAGGAAGAATCTAATTAGCATAAAAAGAAATAATTGAAGTTGCAGAATAGCCTATAAGTATTACTCCCAAATGTGATGATTAGAAGAACATTCTCCTAAAATTACTAAGAAGAGTTGGAAATCATCTTGTAGAGGCAAGAGATTGAGATTGAGATAATTGGACGAAAATCTTTCAGTCTTTTCATTAGGTTTCTTTGTTGAGGGATGTATTGAGAATATCATTCTGAAAAAAGATATTGGAATACTCATAATATCTTCCTTGAGGACGTTTCAAGAGTTCTAAAAGAATTTAGTGGTGAATCCATTGGGTTTTTGAGCTTTTTTACTCCCCAAATCTGAGATAGCTTGAATAATTTTGTCTTCCCTAAAGTTAGCCTCTATCTAAAGCAATCCTTGGGGCCTCTAAGCTTGGGACCCAATCTGGATTGGTTGGCATAAATTTTACCACCTCTTTCTTTGAGTATGGATCTTGGAGAAAGCAAGAATGAAGAAATTCCTTTTCAATGTGTGTGGAAAGAGCTACTGTTATATTCTCCTTCTTCTCTTGATACGTCTCCTCATGTGAGCTATGTGATTTGTATCTTCACATCCAAAAGTTTCTCTTTCCAAATTAGATCTATGTGATTTATATTGGAAGACCGTTTGGTAGCATCAAGTAGGGAAAAGCATTGCAACTGGTCTAGAGCTTTGGGATCAACATGAATTTAAGCTTTTCTGAAGGTTCCGTCTTTTTAGCAAGCTTTTCGTCTTCTTTAATATGCAAATAAAACCATACCTCAGCCAACCCTCAAGATTAGAGTAGAGTTCCACCAACTTTTGGAAGTCTTTGAGGAATTGTCGTGCTTGAGCCACACATGTATGAATTTAAAAAGGGCAGGACCCGTTTGATACCAGAAGATTTTAGAAGGGTCATTTAGCTGTTGGATGTAGGCCTTTTGATGTGTTTAACATAACTCTGGAATTGGAGATTTAGAGGATCCAATCATGGGATCAAGTTAACTTGGCGCTGTTACGAGGGATATAAATGAAGGAGAGGTTCTCAATAACCTTGTCAAATAGCTTCATGCTTTTGGTGGGGCTTTTGGAGGTGAATTTCTCCCAACTCCTTTAAGAGATATTGAAGTCTCTTCCTTCTCCATTAGCCATAGCAGAGGCACCCAAGATTTTCCAATTTCCCAAAAAAGAAACATGTATATGGACATCATGAGAGGGGCCATAAATATTGAAAAGCCTGAGAAGAAGAAAACTTGATGCTTTAAGAGAAAGGTGGAAACCATAACAAAGGCACACAAGATTTCCCAATTCTCTTCAAAAAAAAGTTTTGATATAAGAAGAAGAAGAAGTTGAACCAATATCTATAGAGGTTCAATTAGATTTGATAATCTTTTGATTTGTACAAGGAAGCTGTTATAGGATCATGGTTCCAACTCTTAAGCTTCTTACATTCCTGCAAAGTACATTCCTGGGTAAGCTGCATGAGCCTTTTCATTTTCTAAGTTCTTTTCTTAGTTGATGGAAGATGTAAGGTTTGGAATCCATCTGATTCTTTGCTCCTTCCTCAACCCTTGGATTTTCTTCTGTTTGGAGGGAATAGGAAAATGCAAGAATTTAGAGTTTTCACCAACCCTTCAGCCAAATTGTCATCGTGAAGAAACCCATGGGTCATCACTCTATTAGAACCGAATGGGAAGGCCGGGAAGTAACTGCTTCATCTTCAACGTCAACATCAAAGAGGTTTTTGGTAGTGGGGTTGGGGGTTGGGGGGGATAAAAGGTTGTCCCCACTCCCCACCAGCTGGAGGGGTTGCAACATCTCCTCTTTCAAATAAGGGTAGAAAAATAGTTTTAAGAGGGAGAAAGAACAAGTTGAGCGGGGGAGGTAGGCAATTGCTAAATCGTGAAGGGAGGTTTTTTCTCAAAAAAAGAGTTGAGAGGATTGGGTCTTTCAAAGAGAGGGCTGGTTGCTTTCTCATCCAAAAGACTTCTCAAAATTTGAGGGATGTATAGTCTCATCAATTAAGGTACTATTTTCATATTTTTCTTCTGTTAGGTCGTGATAAGATGGTACTTAGAAGGGTAAAAAAATGTTGAGTATGAATTACACGTTAGGATTGTAGAGCAAGGACGAATGCTTGAGAGGATTCAAAATCAATGGTTGCAACTCGAGATATAACCATGGACTCTCGTGACTTTTCTTGACCAAAGACTTAGTATCATAGAAAGGGGCAACTTGAACAACATTTGGATCACAGATAGAGATGTGATTCAACTTTTATGAAAGCTTCCATGAGATCCAATATCTGAAGTTTTTGTGGCAGAATTGAGAAATCCTCCACACATGAAAATGCCTACGGAAGAATCAAAACTTCATTTGTTCAAGTCCACATTTATAATCTTTATCCATCCCTTTCAATTCTTGGAATGGCAGAGAAAGTCTGTTTGGTCCATCCTTTTGCATCTGAGCTTGGGTTTATTAACTTGGACATGGTTGGGGCTAATTAGCTCTTGGAGAGTTGTGAGGGTTCTGCACCAGTTGTTCATTAAGAGTTTTCTTCAAACCACACTGGAGATATTCGTCTTGATAAGGAAAATGTCATCTTTGAAAGAGCATTAACCATGTTTTAGTAACCGTGCTATTTTCTTTTGACCTTTCTATCATCTCAATACTCTTCTTTCTTTACATTCTTTTTGAAGATTACATTTCCATTGATCTTCACTCTTCCAATTTCCATGGTCTTAAACTAAGAAGCATGGACACTTTAGTTTGACTAACATGTTTGTGTCCAACACTTGTTCGCACGTATCAGACACTTGTTAGCACATAGATATGTGTTAGACCCTAGTTGTATAAAGTCAATATGGTCCAACATTTATTACACACACATTGAACACTTGTTAAGCATACTAAATAGACACATAATAGTATAGGACAAAAATAATAAATTTTGAGAGCAAAATATATCAAATTCATTTATTCTAAGCATATAAATGCTTTGAATTTTCTTCTTGTATAAAAATTATACATATATTAAAAATGTATAGTTTAATAAACGTATCATTGCCGTGTCTGTGTTTTAGATTTTAAAAAAATGACGTGTCACAGTGTCCGTGTCGTGTCGTATCTGTACCCGTGCTTCTTAGGTCTTAAACTTCATGTTCCCTCCACCGTCCCCCCACTTCAAATAAAAAAAAAAAATACCAAGAACTTTTTCAATATTCTATTCTTTTTTTGGAATCTTAGAGGCTTCTACTTGCAGTGTAGTGCACTTTTGAATCACCTTAAATAGAGGGTGTTTTTTTAAATAATTGGTATTGATGGGCTCCAGTAGGAGTTAGATATAATTTACTTCAGGTATCTTCGAGGGCGTCATAGGTTTTCGGATGCTGTGAATACTAGCTTAATTAGTTCATCTTATTGTCTTGGTGCTAGAGAAAGATAGGCAATTGGAAAACTAGTTTATAAATCAGAATGCTTGAAAATTTATTGTGAGATGTTGGCATTTATTTAACTGATGTGAAATTGTTTAGCCTTTGAATATCCCCCTTTTTCCTCAAGTGGTGCTGCATGAGATTGTGGAAACTTTCTTTAATGCATCTTTTGATTTAATTCAGCGTTGTACTTGTGTATTTTTCATATGCATGTTTGTGGGTGCTTAAATTGTCTCCGTGTTTCATTTTTTTTTTTTATATTAGTCATAAAGTGGTTTCAAATTTACTTCAATAACTGGGATTTAGAGCCTCTGTTTGAAGAGATCAAGTTTTATTGAATTTAATGAATGTTCTTTTGGGTAGGAATACGTGATTGTCTTGTTGAGGAACGGAAGGCGCAAAGAAGAAGCACAGAATGAACTAAACGTGTTTTTGGCAGATGATAGCCATTCTTTTGTATCTTGGTAATTTGACTCTCATTCTTCCTCTTGTTATATTTGTAATTTGCGTAGTAACTTGTGTTGAGTCATTCTTGCAGCACGTTTGATTAATTGTTTTATAAGCTTTATTTCAACAGGCTGTGGGACCATCTGGCTTCAAGTATGGATTTATATGTGGAGCCGCCTACTAAATCTTCTGCCAATGAAGTGCCCAGACCAAAGTCTCCAATAGAAGAACCAGATAGAAGAAATGGTTCTCACAATCTCGAGTCTGATTTAGAAAGGGGGAAGTCTGAAAAAGTATCTATCAGGCGGCGTAATAGGGAATGGAGAGGAATTGGTAATGATGAAACCCGTGTTACTCCAAGATCTGAAGTTAGTCGTGTCAAGCATTCTTCTCCTGAACAAGTTCCTAGTCATAGGAAAAGGAGCCGAGCTGATGATCATCAAGGCACTGAGGTTCGTGATCTGACCTTTATCTTCTAATTTAGTACCTTTCAGCAGTTAACTGGGTGTTAAAATGTGAAAGTTGAATTAGTGAAAAGCAATGGGTGGAGGGTTCGTTGAACAATATCCTGTTATTTCTCAGTTTGCAATTTTAGGAACCCCACAATTGGTTTTTTTGTTTAAAACTGCATGTTTTTATGTAATTAAAATCTTAAAGTATCTTAATTTAAAAAAAAAGTCCTCAATTATGGTGCCTAAGACCTATTAACCCTTTATGGGCGTCTTGTTTTTCTGACTATGTGTGAACTCTAATTTCTTCTCCTTGCCATGTCGATATGGCTATGTTTAAATTCAGTGTTTTTTTTTTTTTTTGGTAATACATAACTATATTGGATTTTGATATTTGTATGATGGGAAGGTAATGATCAGAGCTGCAGTTTCATCTTATTCATATAAATGGATAAACCAGAAACAGGAAGTATTATGCTATATTTCTTGCTCACCGTACTTTCTAAAATGAATCTTGAGATCATGAAGTATGCTTGATTTATTTTTGTGCCTTTTTTGTGCAATAATTTGAATGCTCTACTAAACTACCCAAGTTTTGATATTTTTAGTCATTGAAAATAACTTAGTCCAGAATAGTGGATGGTTTATTAATGCATTATTCTAATGGGAAACAAATTCTCACGTTTCTTGTTTTACAGAGGGAGGCTGCCTTTCAGGTAAGCATTGCTGCCCCTCGGCGGCTGCTCCAGTTTGCAATGCGAGATGCTGTGGCCACCACGAGGCCCTCTAATGCAGCTAAGGAGCCCCTTTCGAAGCGTCTCCGTTCGGTAGTTTCTACATCCAATAGTGACACAACTAATCGTCCTAGGCGGCTTCAATCTGTCGCAAAAGTGCCAAATCCTATGGCAACTGTTATTAAGGCTGTGTCGGAGGCAGCTGAAGATGTGATAAGAGTTAAATCCTCCAGTGTTTTTGACAGACTTGGTCGTCAATCTCGTGATATGGATTTAACAGAGTCCAGTGGCCAACTTGCAGAATATGGAGTAACTGCTGTAGAGGACCATAAATATGGGGATATGAATCATAGACAGGATCGACCATACTCAGCCACTTATCTTGAGAGAAGCAATTATAGTGGGAAATATACTCCCAATGAGGCCATGTTTGAAGCTGAAACTGGATTAGCATCAGATTCTACATCTGAAAGTGAAGATGTTACTATTCAGGGTCACAGAGTATTTGAGGATTCTTGGACTGCAGAATCAGGAGTAAGAAAGGGAGGCAATTTGCGGACTGCGCCATTCAGGGTAGTTGAGAATGCTGATGATGAACGCATGACACAATATAAACAGAAGGATCAACCTTCCTTAGTTGCAAATTCCTCACGTGACATTGTAAATATCTCTGTGAATGTTAATACTTGGAAACCACCTCACTATCAGGACCCAGGGCAGATTGCTGAACTTGGTGGTCAAAAGTTTTTGCAGGAGAGTGAGTTACAAGGTACCAGATCTGCTGTGCATGTAACGGAGAATGGCGAGCCAGTCACTATTGTTAACCAACAGAAAAAGCCTGCAGCAAACCTTCAAAAAGAGTTCCAGAAACCTACCTTATCTGCTAATGGTGGGCTCTCTTTTCTGGTGTCTGGCTCTACTATTTAAATGATAATTAGTTTGTACGATGCTTTTGTTTATCTCTTTTTCTTTCTATTTGTGAGATTTCTCCTTCCATTTTTTCCTCATATTTGATTATCTTCAATCCGTTATCATCCCGGGCTCTTACTTTATTGTTCTCCAGTGGCTTTTTCATTCTAAATAATTTTCTCATGTTACCTTATGCAGGCCTTGCTGCCACTCGCCCCTTAGAGGATGCTGATGCTCGAACCATTTTTGTTAGCAATGTAATAAGTCACTCTTTTGTTGCTTCTATGAAGAATGGTGACTGTTCATCACCTTACATTAATTTTCACGTACAGGTTCACTTTGCTGCTACAAAGGATAGCCTGTCTAGGCATTTTAACAAGTTTGGAGAAGTTGTAAAAGTCATCATAGTAACCGATGCAACCACCGGGCAACCCAAAGGGTAAGGCGTTACAATTGTTTATTGTACCTCAGCTATTTCTTTTTGTCACCTCTACTGCAGACGACAAATTTTCCTACATTGCTTTTTAATAAATTAAGTGATGCGATTGGAGCAGGTCGGCTTATGTGGAGTTCATGAGAAAAGAAGCTGCAGAGAATGCATTGTCTCTTGATGGGACGTCGTTTATGTCTAGGATTCTGAAGGTACTCGTCTTATTTCTGACATTTTGCTCTGTAGTATGAATCATCAGTCATCACCCAGAGAAAAAAATGTTTGCAAACTTAACGTTTTTAGTTTTTTAGTTTTTTTTTTCTTCAAGTCCTGTAGTTAGCATTGGTATCTTAAATGTGTCCAATTTTTTTTTTTTTTTTTTGGTTCGGAAGATGTGTGGGCCAGTTCACAATCTCACAAATATACTGTTGTGGGCATCGTTTACTGATATTTTTTTCCTTTTCTTTTTTAACTGGATTGTTATTCAAGTTTATGGTTTATTTTCAAATAATAAGTGATTTTTTACTGGTGTTTCCATGCCTAACTATGCAGAGAGCAAAAGTTAAGTAATGAACTTGTTTATTATCAAAAAAAAAAAAAAGGAAATGGCAGTAGACATCTAGAAGCAAACAGAAAAAATGTACAGGCTCCTTTCAGTTTTGGGCTGCTTTATTTTTGTTTGGTCCACTTTTGTTCTTTCATTTATCTTAATGAAAGGTTTCTCATAAAGAAAAATGTTCAGGAATCTTGGCTGCATTTGGTTTTAACTTGTTCTTCCACTGGTATTATAATTGTAACATTTTTATCTTGATGCCAAAACCATACCACAAGACTACTAGTACGATATGTTTTAGTCTAGTCAAGTAACGCAGTGTCAGATTGATTAGAATCCAGTCTGTTGAGGTGTCTGCTACATAATGCAGTCAACGAATAAAGCTGCATGTTTGATTAATTTGTCAATGCAGGTCGTAAGGAAAAATGCTTCACAATTAGAAGGTGTTTCAATTGTTACCTGGCCTCGTGCTGTGCGTGGCTCACCATATCCTACTCCTAGATTTAACAGAGTTCCTTTCCCGAGGGGCGTTCCCGGTGGATTTAGGCCTCGTCCCCCCATCAAACTTGGTGCCAGGAGCATGCAGTGGAAGCGGGATAGTCAGACCACAACTGCTGACAATGGTGCTTCTCTCTCTGGTAATTCTGCACCCTCATCTGGTGCTCGTAGTCTCACCTATGTTCGAACAGAATCTAAGCCAGCGGACAAGTAGGAACCACTTGATTGAGAGAGTTGTTCTCTCAAGAAATTGTTCAAAATTATTTTGCGAAAAGAGAATCACGCAGATCAAGTATGACCTCCACAAATTTGTTTGTTTTTTTTGTTTGGTGGTTCATGATTCTTCGTGCATCATGGTGGAGGAAACTGAGAAAGAAGACCAAGGGAAGTTTTAGCAGTTTCTAGGAGGAATATTTTTTTTTTTGTTTCCATCGGGGAATGGAAATTGGTGAGTTTATAGCTAGGAAACTCATAATGGCGGTTCGGATGATTTTATAATTTTGAGCTCCCCTCTCCCATTCAGAATTCTTATTAAGCTACTAGATTAAAATTTGTGAATAGAGTAAGAGTAGACGTTTTGTTTTTTGTTTAACGGATATTATTATATTTTGTAATTTTTATTACTGATGTGACAGGAGAGAATGAAAAAAAGAAAAATAGCGTTACATGAAAAGAAAATGAATAAATTTACCTAGTTTGTATATCAGCATGTCTTTGTACCTGTATAGTAGCATGTTTTTACCTAGTTTGATCTGAATGAGTGTTATTTCCTGTGTATGATGGAAATATGAACATATAGTTATTATTGCAAGGCTGTGTAGATATCTATGGTCCTCGAGTAGTTGGAAATTTTGTGTCTCTATTAGGGCTTCTATTTTTCCACTTTGTAAGTTCTGAAGAATGCAGTTTATTTCCAGAGGTATTGCTTCTTTTGGCTGCTAGAATCAGTGGTAGTGGGCAGGAGCTTCCAGAAGTTTCATGTGATATTTGTGTAACTGAATCAGACTCTTGTAACACTTGGGAGTTATGGCCAAAGAGAACATAGCTCAACTGACATATTGAATGTGTTAACGACCATGAGGTTTGTGGTTCGAATCCCCCTAACCCCTATTGTACTCAAAAAAAGAAAAAAAAAACACTTGGGAGTTATGGATTGTATTATTCACAGGATCTTAGAATGATATATTGTTACTAGTAATTAAATTTATGTCTTGTGTTGAGAAAGTATGTAGATTGAAAAGTCTGCTAGATAAGTGTATGTGAAAAGAGAACAGTTAGTCAGTTAGAGGTGTTTAGAGATTAGAATCTAGTGATAGGTGTGTTTGAAAGAAAATTGTTGAAGATATGTTACTTGAGAGACAATGTCTGTGCTGATGGAAGAATATGAGGAAGTGTTTGTGGTTAGAAAATAGCTAGAAAAAAGTTTCAAATGGTGACAGGGAATTATCATATCAACACTTAATATAGTCATGGGAATTATTTTTTAGTGTTGTACTGTATGGTATAGTTTTTGCTTCATATTTATGATATAGAATGAATGCAAATGCATGTCTTCTTTGGTGAGAGAAACAAATTGGGGCATTTTCTTCTGTTTCATCATTACTTCACCAATGGCTTACTTTGGAGTTTGGACCCATTTGTGTTTCTCATAAGCAAAAACTTGGACAAGTGAAGAAATCCCAGGCAAAAAAGTTCATATATTTTCGTACAGAAAGCCTCCTGCTACTCATGATAAAACCACAGCACAAAACACCTTACAAACCCATCATTTTAGGACAAGAAGCCTTAGACACCAAAAATACGGAGCAAAAGAGGGAATACAGAATTGAAAGCAAAGGCAACAGTAGAAGGAAATGCAGAGCAAGCAGCCATGGCAGGCATTGGAGCTATCTCATCCTCAATTGCACGGACCGTCATCTCTGTTTTCAAGACTGGGTTTTGTCTCTGTCTTATAGGTGCAAAAGTTGGGTAAAAATGGAGGTTTTTAGAGATGCATGCTTGACATTTGATTGTTGATTGATCCATTGAAAGGTAGTGTGCTGTGTTTAGATGTTGATTTTGGATGAAGCCACAGCCATAGCCAACTTGGTTCAGACAGAGAGGCTTTGCTTTTTGCAGGGAGATTGATTTAACTGAAATGATTTGTTACTTGTGAGAATTAAAAGGGTGAGTTGGCTTTGTCCTTTTCTTTTGTTTTTTTTTTTTGGTTAAATTACAAATTTGGTCTCATAGGTGGGAGAAAGTTAGAATTTAGTCTCAATGATTTTAAAAGTTAGAATTTTATCTTTATAGTTTGATAAAGCCTCATAAATAGTCCTTATAATTAGATAAAATCTTCATAAATAGTCCATATAGAAACTATTTATAAGGTTTTTATCAACTATTGAGACTAATTCTAACATTTAAAATTACATGGACTAAATTCTAACTTTTTCAAAATCATCAAGATCAAATTTGTAATTTAACCTTCTTTTATCCCCTGTTCCCTATGTAAGTGGAAGTTTTGGACCGTGAACTTGCCCTCATCCGATTAGCCTAATGGTCGGCCTAATGAGCCTCCATGTATAGGAATTCGTGGGATTTATAGAAAGTAAGATGAGCCTCTAAGTATAGGAATTCGTGGGATTTATAAGTAATCTTTTTTTCCCCTTAGAATGGGGCTTGAATCTTCCTCCACTAGGAAAGATTAGTGATGTTCTCTTGTGGTTTAGGGTTCACTCAATTTACTTATCTCGGGTGACCAGTCTGAGAACGACTCAATTGGTTAAGACATATACTTTCAATCAAGAGATTTTCACTCTCACATGTTGAATTTAGTTTACTTAGCTCAAGTACATGATTAATTTGAATATTATTGAACCTATCCCAAGTTGTTAGCCATGAGCATAGTTCAATTGATTAAGGCATATGCTCTTGACTAAGAGGCTAAAAATTCAAATCTTCCACTCTACATGTTGTTGAATTCAACGTATTTTGTTGTTTTGGAGTAAATATAGTACAACTTAAAGGTTTGCTATGGCCATTTACTAGTATCAGCCTTTTCAGGATTGTGTTTTTGTTTTATACACAACGAGGAAATATAGTTTTGGTTGGTTCGACTAGTTTATAGACAACTTGATTTAAAAAAAAGAAAAAGAAAAAGAAAAAAGAAAATAGATGCAGTGATCGTCTAAACTAGTGACTTAAAAAGATTGTAAATTTACTTGGGGTTGTAGGTGTGGTTGTGGCTATATTAATTACTTATCAAGTCTATCAAAGACACGTGGTGTATGTGAAAATTGAAGTTTTAATTGACTTTATAAAGAGAATGCTTAATGAATTTAATTAAATTGTTTACAAAATTTTAACTCATAATTTAATTTGTATTAAACCTCTTATGTATCAAATAGATACTAATTAATGGAGTTCTTCTTTGTGTCTTTTAAAGTAAATACAATTCATGATGTGAGAGCGAAGATGTAAACTTCTATTTCTTAGAGCAATATTTAAGTTGACCCTTATATAATTATTTTGGACAATTTTGAAACCATCCTTCATATATATATAGTTGTTTTGTGTTTTTTTTTTTTTTAAATCACATCACATTCTATTCTAGGTCATACTAGTTTATATTTAGAAGTAAGCATAGCTTAGTGTGATCAAGTCATCGACTTTGAGATGGTAATTGGTGCCTTATTGAATTATATTATGCACCTATCCGATGTCATACTTTCATTGTTAATTATACTACGATTATTTTTGTTGAGTTCAATAATATGCAGAGGTGGACATTTGAATTCTAACCTTTTGGTTGGTTGAGCTAAGTTCAAGTTGGTCTATTTTACTATGATTTTATAACTTGGTTGAGAAGCCAAAAGGCTATCAATTTAAGAGGATTAGTGTAAACATTTAAAATATTTTGAGAAAACAAAAAAGAACTTTAGGGAAGGTTACTAAATTATGGAAAATGAATGGCAAATATTAAAATGCTTTTAAAAAAAGAAGGCTAAATTATAAAAAAATACCCCTGAACTATGGGGTTGGTTTCAATTATACCCCTGAACTTTGAAAAGTTTCGTTTTAACCTTTGAACTTTGAAGTTTGTTTCAAAATAACCCTTGAAGATTTTTTCCATTAAATTTATGGGCGAAAAATGACGTATTTGCATATGTTTTGATTTTTTTTTCAACGTACATGTTCAAATATGTTCACATAAGCAACAATATAAATACAAAAACATCATTTTCTGTCTATGAATTTAACGAAAAAAAGCCTTTAAGGATTGTTTTGAAACAAACTTCAAAGTTCAAGGGTTAAAATGAAACTTTTCAAAGTTCAGGGGTATAATTGAAACTTACTCCATAGTTCAGGGGTATTTTTGATAATTTAACCAAAAAAGAAACATACAATTCCCCATGTTCAAAATGAATGACATTTTATAATTTTAGAAAATTAAAATATAAAATAGGAATAATGTCAAATAAGGACAAAAAAAAAGTGGAAATTTTCTCTTCTATGACACTGTTTTGATTATATATAAGATATTGAAAATCTACTGAATTATTATGCAAATCTTTGATAAATATAATTTCAAAATTAATTATTATTTACAAATCTCAAACTCTTTATTTTGCATAATTCAAAAGACTTTTATTTTTTTTTAAAAAAATATATTTTTTTTTTATAAAAGAAAAATGACATTATTTAACCGAGATAAAGAAATTTGATTATTAGCCAACATGTTGTGGCATCTAGTAAGGTTCTCATTCCTGTATCAATTATGTTGATGTGATATAATCTAAAAAATGGCAAAAATCAATTTATATCCTTAATAAACTATAAGGGTTTCGTTTGAAAAATGTTAGATCATGTGCAAACTTATAATTATATCAATTAAACTCTTGAACCTTCCTAAGTAAATCAATTTAGGCCCTCGATTTGAAAATCGTCATGCAACTATACTTCTTAAAAAATCCAGAGATTTAATTGATACAATTATTAGTTTAGAGTTTTTATTTAAAAAATAAGGAAAAAAATTCAAATTTGACCCTAAACCCTAAACTTGTGAGATTGTATGACCTTTTTGAGGTTAAGATTACAACACTTATTTAAGTTTTGAGGTGCAATTTGATGAAATAGAAAGTTTAGTTTTTTTTTATAAAAAATATGATCATTCAAGTTAGTCGAGATTAAGATATAATCTTTAAAAAAAAAATTGATCCATTCAAGCTATGTTTTATTCTGGATTAAAGGATCAAGGAGCAATTGCCTACCACTTCTTGACAAATTTCTACTACTTACCACTAGATTTTTGGCAAATAGAAAAAAGAAAACACAGAGAAAAAGAGAGACTTATTAAAATAGAAATGAATACCAATAAAAAAAATTTAAGAATTTTCTTGTTTTTTTAAACAATTTAAACAATACAAATTGAGACTTATTAAAATAGAAATGCTTATGTTTAAATTAGAGAAAAGTAATTTGAATAAAACTATTTTTTTTCTATCACAATAGTAAAAAAATATTTTATCTATTGAATTATGCTGTCGAACGTTTCATTTTAGTAAAAATTTGAATGTTTAACCTTTTAATCAAAAGTATTTAATTGAATTATGTTCCGATTAACACGAAAGAGCTAAGGGCTAGTTAAAGGAGATGTATAATTGACTAAATATGAAATTATTCTCATTAAATAAAATCTGACAATAAGCGCACCCATAAACATAATATCAACAACACATGAACCAATAATCTCTCATTATTATCTCACTCCATTCAATCCAATTGATCTGAATTTGATCATTGCAAATAGTAGGCCGCGACGGAGAGCAACGAAGCGCCGATGAGAGAGCCGATTGCCGGGAGGCTGACGGCGGCGGCGCTGCTTGGTCCAGGTGCTGGAGCCAACGCCTCATCGTGAGCCACGGCCGCGCTGACGGTTGCTGCGGCGAAGAGGACGGCACAGGCGATCTTCTTCATCTCCATTGCGTTTTTTTGTGGTTTGGTTTTGTGTGGCGTTATCCGGTGAAGAAGAAGAAGAACTCGAACTGATTCAACGATCACCGAAAAACGCCTTTCGCTTTGGAAATTGCTGCCTGATGAAATGAGAAGAAATCCATGGGATTTATAGGTGGAAACTCGAGCGATTTTCGGTGGAAGGTAAGTTCGTCTGGTCATTTGATCTTGAATTGCAGATCTATATTTAGAAAAACTTCCTGATTTGCAGGGAAATCGAAGACGCCGATTCGTGGTGGGAAAATTAGGGCTTTTTTGGGAACTAGGTTTCAATTTTTACTGATTCTTTCTCTGTTTGCCTGATTCTGGGAAACCCTTTTTGTTCTATTTCTTTTCTTTGAAGGAACAGAAATTTTTTTTGAAATATGAGTTTTTTTTTTTTTTTTTTTTTTTTTTTTTTTTCAATTTCCAATTTTTGTTTAAGGTAAAAGCTAGGTTAAAATATCATTTTAGTTCCCGTAGTTTGAGCTTCTTTTTATTTTAATCCTTATACTTTCAAATATCTAAATTTAGTTCTTGTATTTTTAATAAAGTTTCAAATTGATTCCTACTATTAATTTGAAGTTAATTTTTATTTAAATTAATTAAATAATAATAATAATAATTTTTACGTAAAAAATAATACAATGTGATTATATTTTCAAAATTTATAAAATAAAGGTTAATAAAGACTAAATTTTGTTTAAAAAAGTTAACAATAAATTAATAGTAGAGACTAATTTTAAGTTTTATTGAAAGTACATGAATTAGATTAAATTTAAACATTTAATGGTACAAGGACTAAAATGATGGTATTTCAACTTAAAAACTATTTTGTGACCTTTTAAAAAAGGTTTTCTTTCAGTAACAAAATTGTATTATTCTTAATTCTAAAACTTTTTTTAATGCGTTTTTAATCGTAAAACTTATTGATAGAATAAACCTTTTTTTTTTAGATATATTGATAGAATAAATCTGAGTTAAATTATTTTTCGTTAAAATTTTATTTTGATGCTTGTACTGTTGTCTCAATCAAATTTAATTAATTTACTTTCAATAAATTTTAAAATTAGTTCCGATGTTAATATATGGTTAACTTTTCAAAAAAAAAAAATATCTATTCATTTTCTCTTTGGAAACATATTCAATATAGTTAAAAAAATATATATGTTCTAGACTTTAGTTTTACAAACTAGTGGTTTAAAATTTAACTATATGCCATGGTCAATAAAAATAGTGGTCTACAAGCAAATTATAGATTACTTTTTTTTAGTACAATAAGGGTTGGGGGGATTTGAATGACAGATCTCATGGTCGTTAACACATCAATATGTCAGTTGAACTATGCTCTCTTTGGCAGCAAACTATAGATTACTGTTTACAATTGTGTGGACTAAGAATTATGTTACATTACGGGAACAAAACTTATGGTCTATAGTTAGATTATTGTTTTATTTTAAACCATGGTTTTTTTTAACACCGTGGTTAACTTTACACCCCCGCTTAATAAAAATCATTCTTGAAAACTAACATTTATACCATGGTTGAAATAGATAGTTGTTTATTGACAAATTATTATTTTATGTTAGACCATAGTTAGTTAAAACTATGGTGTATTTAATAAAAGTTGTAGTCTAAACAAATTAAATTTAACTTTCAATAATGCCCTGCTACTTGCAGGTTTCTCTCTACTTGAGAGTTTTGTCTTTCTACAGTTGGTCACCAACTTAGCTCTAGTGGTACTTCCTTTTCCCCTTAATTTCATCTCTTATATATATTCTCACTCATTTTCTTTAGAACTTTTTTTTTTTTTTAAATCTTGTCTTAGTGAACTTAATGACTTAGCTGATGTATTTCTCTCAATGCCTATAAACCCTAATTAATTTGTTGCAGATATTGAAATTCACTTAATCTCAATTTTGTGTGGTGCAGGTTTATCTATATATCAAATGCATAAAACTTTAACCATCTTGTTTGGGTATGATTTTTTTTTTCAATTTAACTTTTATGAGTGGTTTCATGTTGATTTTTATTTATTTCTTGATAATTTTTTTGTAGGTTGATAGTACAATTCATCTAATGTTGTGAAAGATATTCAATGGCACATTTTTACCTAACATATAGTTACAATTTGAAATCATAAAAAAAAGTTCATAGAAGTTCTAAAAAGCCTATAATTTAGCCATCTAAAAGCTTACTGTTGCTTTCCTTCAAAGTTATAGGTAAAAAAAGTTAACATAAATAAAGGCACATTTACTAAACTGTAATGAATTTGGACACAATTGTAATGAGATTATGGTGCAAACGTAATTGAAATAAAACGGGATGTAACACAATGAAATTACGATTGATTGTGTTTACTTTACCTACCGTTGGAATTAAAATGAAATAGATATGATTACCATGATATCCTTTTTATATTTATAATTAATTAAAATGTTGTAACTATGTTACCATAATTAAGATACTTTTTTCAAAATATGGTTTGCCAAAACTCGCACCAATATTGATATCAATGAAAATATGGCCTGGTCAAAGCCCACACATAAAAAAAATTAAAATATGGTATGGCCAAAATCATATATAGATGTGAATATCGATCTCATCTAAATGTATCAAAATATGGCTGGGCCCAAAACTTTCACAAAAAAAATCTCGATATCGATATAATCACAACAATAACCCTCGCGAACGAATCCCTTATTTTTAAAACGGATAAGAAAACTTTTAATAAAGCCTAATTATGGGTTTTAATTTTCTTTAAAGAAATTCCAGAAAAATAAAGAAGAATGAAGAAGGAGAGAAAAAATATTCAATGGCAATATTGATTACCAAAAAGATTGGTGGGTCCCACAGTAATATTCAATGGCAATCAGATAACGTAGTATTTTAGATGTAATCAGATTACAAGATAGAATAACGTGAGACCCACAATTGATTACCATTGTAGAATACTGTAAACACCATCAATCGTAATCATGTGAGACCCACAATGTCACATTACGATTACAGGTAGGTAAACACACTCTAAATGTGATAGGTTTTAAATGTGGTTATAGAAAAGTTTTTATAACTTTTTCAAATAGCTATTATGCATTTAAGGACAATGAAATTATGCTATTAAAAGTTAGTTATTATTGTTGTGAACAAGAACAACTTAAGAAACTTAAGAACAAAATGTAGAAAATGAGAGCAAAGTAAATAGATTGCTATTGTCAAGTGAATTTTTCTTCTTGGTATATCTCACTCATGTTTAAAACCTTCATACTACACATACTTATAGTGTTCCAAGTGAGTAAGCTCCAAGTAATCAAAGTAGGCTCCAAGTAATCCAATGTAGGCTCAAAGTAATACAATGGATATTTACCATATACCATAGTGTATTGATAACAATTATAACATTTATAAAAAAAAACTATAAAAAGTTCGAGACTTTTCATAGCATAGGCCATTAGGACTTTTTGTAAAATGGTTTAGCATTTTTTTGAAGCACTGATACCAATAGAAAATTACATGCAATCGAAGTAAGAAGTAAAAAAACTCAACTAAAACAAAATAGAAATAAGTTGTTAACTGATGCTTAACTAATTCCACATCTTGGGAATCTAAAACAAGATTTACTGAGTTCACAGAATATGCATTTGACGCGTTTTTTAAAACTGTTTTCAAATTCAACATTTTTCATGGTATCTAAATTTTGAATTTGATTTTAAAATGCAGAAATATATTTTAAAAAAATAAAACTTTAATAAATATAATATTTCATGTTATAAACCCAATTTATTCTTATTAAATTAAAAAATATATAATATAATATATTATAAATTATATGACATTGTAAAATAATAATTACACAAAATTTATAACAAAAAATAAGTTCATAAATTAGCTAATAATGATTTATATTCAACCTAATATTTAGTTTTGCAACTACAACTAATTTCATGGTCTATAAGTATATTATAGAACACATTTTGAACAGTTGTAAAAATTAAAATCCAATTTCTAATTCTGCTACCAAATACATCTATGAAAATATGAAATACAACTTTATTTTCATTGAATCATTTGTTTACAAAATTCTGTTTTCAGTTTGCCTATCAAAGAGGCCCTAATAAATTAGTATGAGACTAGAAACTAACTTGGGGTGAATTGCAGCTCATGTCCCTCCTACCACAGAGGGAAAAGAATCTATCAAAGTGCAACAGCAAGGGACATTTATCAGCCAAAGTTGACCCTTCATAAGCTTCTTTCAGAAATACTGTACTCCTTGCACCTTTATTAGTGATGTAGAACATTCCCTGATGCTTTAACAAGCAGAGCAATAGTTTTGATGGTAGAAGAAACTCTCTATGAAATGCATCTAATTGTGTCGATGTCATCCGCTTCTCCATCGTCAAACTGAGAAACTCGTGAAGAACTCCAACCACTCTCTTTCTTGCCTTCGGATCAGCAGCGTCGAATCTCCTCGCGTTCAAGTAGGGGGAAGGAAAATCCATTTTCTGCCACCTTTCAAGATGTTCAAGGTAACTCATGTTTGGCCTAAAGCCTGGAGGAAAACACATCCTGAATGCAAATGGACTAGAAAAGTTGCCATCTTTTGAGATTCTAACTCTTTTTCCACATACATGAGGAGATACATCGACAGCTCGAGCAAACCTTTCCTCCCGAGCGCTGATTGCAAGTGAAGAATCCCAATTTTCCAAATGTAGGTGGGCTTTCCCATCAACTTCCTTCACTGAAAAGAATTCAGGGTACTTGGGAATCAATGAAGTTTTGAAGTCACAAGGCAAACCCAATTCAGATGCAATGAATTCAATATTTTCAACCGGTACTCGACAATCGACTGACAACATTAACAGCTTCCTCAAATTCTTTACTATGATTGGTTCCATTGCACTCCTAACATTAGCTTCTTCACTAGCAATCTTTTCAGCTTTATTGGTTAGCCTAACATAAGGAGGCATTCTACTACTTCCAGAACCAACATAAAAAATCGAAGAGTACTTCTCAATAACAGCCATGAAGTTCCATTTTTGCACAAATCCCACTTCTTTCTCCAGGTCCCTCAAGAGTACAAATTTGTGCTTTTGAGATTGAATAATGTTTATAAGCCTTAGAATAAGAGATGGCTTTTTCTGCAAATCCATAACTTTGTCGAGTTCACCAACTCTATAATATATTTTCCTCTTCGGTCTCATTCCACCACCAGATTTGTGCCTCACCAAGACCCATAGAAAAGCTGACTCCTTATGATCCAAAACATGTATTCCCGAAATTGGGTGAAAGTTGAGATACCGATTTAGGCGTAAGAGCAAAGTTTTTCCATGCATTTTAAACCCTGAACTCTGTTTGGATCAAATATCAAACAGTTTGTGGGCAAAATCGAAAAGCCCCTCATCAAGCCATCCTACATCAGATTCAGACCTAAAAACTCTCACTTTTCTATTGGGAGTTTAAAGGACTCTTACCAGATTCAATTCACAAGCAACACCAAAACTCTGACTTCAGAATCCGCAATGCTTCTTGCAAATATTTTTCTGAAACATGGCAAAATGGAAGTCTTAAAAACGCTAAATAAAGTACATGTGCCTATAAACCACTAAAACCTAGAAGAAAAAAAACTGATAAATTTCATCTTCCTAATACTGTGAAAATGCTTCAAAAGTTGCAGATCACTATTCCCAACCTGGAGTGAGAGACAAACGTAGACAGCAAGAAATTCAATCCGACGTAAGACACCACCGGCAAAGGTGAAGGGGCAGAAACCAGCAAGGAACACAAGTGGATAATACAAGAAAATCACCTGAGGAAGCTGAATAAGCCGCCGGCATTACTAGTTTTTTATTTCTGTCAAAAATATTGGAAAAGCTGAGTTTTTCTCTCTCCCTCCCAACCAAATTGTAGTTCATTTCTCAATCTAAATCATCAATATTCAAAACATACAGACACTTCAACGAACAATAACACACACAACTTCAGTAAAACGAAACTAGTTCAAAAAATCATAAAAAGAAACAGAAGCAGAATCAGAGCAAAGATTGCACTAAGTGAACCAAAATGGCAACCAGTTTGGTCAAACTAATCAGAGCGAAAGGCATTATTTCTCAGAGAAGTTGAAAATTCCAACCCCTCAGGCCACAGAGGAAAGGTAAATTAGCACACACAGTGCAACAAGCTAACACCCAAAAACAAGAAGCAGAGATTGATGTGTGCCTCAACTAATGTCAAGAATCCAGCCAACCCAGATACCTCCTATATTATTGATCTTCTTATAATCGAGTGAGAGATTGTTTTTCTTTCAGATATCAAGCATACCAGAAGAAGCTCTAGCTATTCATGGACCAAGAACTCTGGATTCAAAGATGGAAGAGGCTGAGAGCGTTTACAAGGAAATTGATTGAGAAATTGGGGTTGATAACAAGTCTGTATAATGATAACAAAAGCAAATTCCACAGCTAACAGAATTGAAGAAATGTACCTTTTTTTCTCTTTCAATAAAAAGAAAATGAAGAGAACCCACAAGCTACAACAACAACAATTAAAGCACGCATGTTAACCTCGAAGAGATTAGGAAAACGAAAAGGAAGAAAGAGAGATGAGGAGAAGGGAAGGACCTCGAAAGCTTCTCTTGCGGTGAAGAAGGTTGTGAAACTGAGACTTGGAAGGGGAGGAGGCCGAAGAAATCAAGCTCGACAGTAGCCCTAGGCATGGCAGGAAAATAAATTCGGCAGACCTATTATTCAAAAAACCGCCGGTGACCAGAAAACTAACCTAAACGTCGTCGAACACGAGCAGAGAGAGACGGAGATTGAAAGGCGGCGAGGCGAGAGTGAGATTGAATGCCGGCGGTGTCTAATGTGAAAGACTGAAAGAGCGAGAGTAACAGACGGCGCGAATGCAGAAGTTGAAAACTGAGAACCAAATAGAGATGTCCGGTGGGCGGAAATATTCCAGCACTACCGGGCTACCGTACTTCCTTTGTTTGGATTTATAAATAATTTTTAAATATTAATTATTTTTGGTGGATTGCATATAATTTTTTAAAATATGTTGATGTGGTAAGTAATAATTGAAAATTTTTTCATACTTCGATAGTAATGAAAAATGGGAATGAGAGAGAGGAAAAAAGAATCTCCGCCAACTAAACGGCAACACATTTCCTGTTTCCTATCTCGTTTATTTTTTATTATTATTTTTTAAATATATACATATATAAACTCACAAAGATTTATATATATATTTAAATCACATCTGATTATGAATTGTAATATTTAAATTTAAGATTTTATTAATTGTTTAATGACTTATGAGATACTGTATGAATAATTTGATATGTTTGAACTATTTTAAATTGATAAATAAATAATTTAATGCAAAATATTATTTTGTTTCATTCAAGAGATTTAAGATTTTTTCATAAGTAATTAACCATTTAAATGAGGATTCATAGTGGAGAATTAACTACTTGATTGAATTTTTTCTTAAAAAATCATTTGAATAATTTAAAAAAAAATTAAAATAGAGAATAATTTCCCGCAGGGAACCAGACCCTACGAATTTCCTAAAAGAAATCCCCACATTGATCTTACGAAATTAAATGAAAATTTTCGCAGAGATAAAAAATGGAATGGAAGCATGGATGGGGAAGTCATCTCCATCTTTGCCCCACCCCGTAGACATCTCTACTGAAAAATCATGTGTCAGGTCGAGCAAAGGCAAATTGAAGACCAATCGAACCATATCAATTCGATTTATGCCGTTGAAAATCAAACTGGTTCGATTTAGTTTGATCCTTACCACCTAAGATATAGTATCTTACCAGCTTTGTTCCATAAGAATGCACAAGCACACACTTCAGCACTAACGGATATTAAAAAGGAGAACTAATCATCGTGAATTAGAAATATTCTCTCATTTTCATAGTGTTTATTATTGAGTTTGACTTAGGTACAAACACTGAATCATAATCAAATTGCTGATTTTGGAGGGATGAGATTCTCATGGAAAAGGGTTTATATTAAACAAAATCTATAACAGACCTTTTTTTAAATCTAATTTCAAAATATTTTCCATGGGAATAACATCAAACATTTTTCTTTTATTTAACAACTTCTTATTTTAATTGATTTTTTTTTTTTAAAAAAAAAAAGAACTTTCATACCATCTCATTCCAATGTGTAAGGACATGATAAATAAAAAGGATAACTAAGGTTATAAATTGACATCACATTGGAGGATCCCCCGTCATCCGTATATTGTTAATAATGCAGGTTGTTTTTCTTTATTGCAAATTCTCAAGCTCCATAAAAGTAACTAGGTTAAATTTAAAAAAAAAAATACCCTTCAATTTTGTCCTTTATTTAAAAAATATTTCTATTCTTTCAAAAGTTATATTATCCTTGACCTTTCATAAACGTTTCAAAAATATCCTTAAAGTAGAAAAACAGTTTGGACGAAAAGTCGACGTATTTGAATGTCGATCTTTCATAAATTTTCCATTTGTTTCAAAAGTACCCCTATTCTTTCAAAAGTTATAATATTATCCTTAATCTTTCATAAATATTTCAAAACTACTATTGGAGTACAAGTCCGTTGGAATGTGGGACAAAAAATCGACATGGGGGCAACTTGAAACGACGTGGAGATGACTAGGATACTTGCTTGAATTAAGTCTGAAAGAACGATGTTCCACCATGTCGATTTTTTGTCCAACATTCTAATGGATTAGTTTCTACTTCCATGGTAGTTTTGAAATGTTTATGAAAGGTCACAAGTAATAGTGCAACTTTTGAAAATTTTTTAAACAAACGACAAAGTTCAAGAGTATTTTTTATAATCTAGCCAAGTAACAAATGACTATAAATAAGCAACTCTATAACTTTTCTTCCATTACTGATTATTATATGAAGTTTGATGCCTGAATCGTACAGACATTTTGACACAACATAGAATGTGTCGAACCTTCGTTCAACTCGTCGGTGCTTTTCGAGGTCTCATGTGCGAAAGGGAAGAATCATCCCTTCATGCCCCGTTTGGTTCATGGTAATAATGGATGGAAATGGGGATGAGTTTGTGATTTACTTGTTTGGTACAAGTTTTTCAACCTTGGGAATGAGAATAAATCATTCTCATGTATTTCATATATCCATCAACAAGGGTTTTCTATACCCTCCTAAATTGGTGGGTTTTCTCCATTTCCCAAGAACTTCTCTCTCTTTTAACTTTTTCTTCTTATTTTTTTTTATTTTCTTATTTATCTATATTATTTAATTGATTTAATTTTTACAAATATGTTTAAATTAAATTTATCATTGGTAAAAGTATATTAAAATTAATTTTATAATAATATATTAAATATTATTAATCATACTGATAATAATTCTAATATCACACTTTTTTTTTGTTAAAAATCAATATGAATAAACATTGTTATATTAATTCATTTTTATTGGTGACATTTATTAAATTCATAAATTATTAATTATTATTTTTAAATATTAATTAATAAGCTAGTAAAATAAGTTAAATTTATTCAATTAAATAATCTAGTACAAGTATTTAGTTTTCAATCATTATAGTTAATTTTCTTTTTAATTAAAATCATTATTTGACTATTTAGAATCAATTAGTTTATGTCGGCAATTTATAATTTTTTTTAAAGAATGCTTATAATTGATATTAATTAGTTCATTAATTAGCTCTTTAGTTAATAGTTCACAAATATAATTATGATTAATTTAGTATGAAGTTATTTTAAATAATTGTTATTAATCTCTTCTTGATTAAATCTAATCAATTAATTTTTAATTATAAACTTTTAGAAAAAACTATATTCATTTTTTAAATTAATTTAGATTGATTTATTAATTACTGCACCATAATTATATAAAATTCCTCATATTAATCTCATAATGTTTATATCACTTATTCTTATAAAAATATGATAGCATTCTCATGCATAACCAAACACAGTCATCTTTGATTTCCAGCAATCTTATTCACAAGCACCCTTTATCCATGAGAATTTGCAAAACCTTAAACCAAACGACCCTCAAAGGCTTACTATATTTAGGATCCAAGAGAAAGCAGTCATGGAGGAGTTGATGCAAAAAAGCTAGGCTCCATTTGTTTTTTTTTTATTGAAAATTAAGCTTATAAATACTACTACTTATGGATTTTCTAATTTTGTTATCTACTTGTTACCTATATTTTCAAAAATCAAACCAAGTTAGTTTTCAAAAGCTTGTTTTTATTTTTAAAATTTCGTTAAGAATTCAAATATTTTGTTAAGAAAGATGAAATCCATTATAGAGAAATAATGAAAAAATAAGCACAATTTTTACAAATCAAATGGTTATCACATGGAGCCTTAGAATATTTCTCAAGCGTCAAATGAGTCAAATTGGCATATATTTAGTTTGAATTTGTAGATCAAAGAACTGTTGAAAGATACTACATAGTAAATTAGTAATAGCAATAGGGTCCACAATAGAAAATCATGACCAACAACATGCCATCACTTGATATGAATTCCATTTCCAATTTCCAAATCAATTCAAGATCTTTCTTTTGAAGGTGGTGAATTGGATGGAGATAGGCAGAGCTTTTTCTGTTTAATTTATTTTTTTTAGATAAAGATATAGGCAGAGCTCTTGAGGCTATAATGCCATAATATCAAAATCTTAATTGAGCCATGATGTGACATATACTAGCTGGAGCAATAATGTTTTAAAATGGACATCATATTATTATCTTTTTTTAGAAATTAAAAAAAAAAAGAAAAAGAAAAAGAAAAAAGAAAAAAAAAAGAGCAATGTCTTGTTTTGATTTTGTTTAATTTTAGTGTAGAAGTAGAACGAGTGCTTCATCTTTTAACTTTCTTTTCCCATTTTTATTTGATTCAATCATAAATTTGGTATCTATTGTTCTGGTATATTACTAATTTGATCTCTATGTTTTTAAAAGTTTCAATTTGATCTCTATGTCTGTGGTTTAGATTTAATTTTAATTTTTTAGATTTAATTTTAATTTAATCCAAATTCATCGTCCATTTCATGACCATAGTAACAAAGAAGTTTTCTATTTGAGTAATTGTGTTATTTGATTGTATTAGGATTTAAGACGAAGTGAAAATTAAAAGAAAAAAGGTAGATTTTTTCAAGTTGATAAAACACAATTTAGAGATTACTTGTGAATGGATAAAATGCAATTTAGAGATGATTTATGAAGTTTAATCAAAATATAATGGATCAAAGAGGCCAAACTATAGGGGCTAACTTGAAATTTTTTTAACTACAAAGACCAAATTTGTTACGTAACCCTTTTATATTTCTTAGTACCTAGGATAAAAGGCTGTATTCTTGCATAACTCCAATCCGCTTTATACATTGCAGCTCAAACAAAGGGACAAAAATACCCACTGAATCCAAATAACAATTGTCAATACCACCTTGTTTTTTGAGGTTTTAGAATCTAGGCAACTGGCCAACATGTGGTAGCAAACAAGAAATCATCTCAATCTGAAGCATATCCAATACTTAAACACACATCCTCTCAAGTTATATGATCTGATGCTCTTCAATTGTCAAACATAATCAGGGGATGTTTCTTTTGAAGTTGTCATACATCATATAATGTAGGATATGCAGATGTATAGTTCTCCTTTAGAAGCAAACAAAGATGTTCAAGCATCTTAGCCAACCATGCATCTAAACTTACTTGATATATCATCATCCTCTATAACTCAAACTTCCTCATATTCCAATTTTAATTTTCATAATTTATGTTTTCTTTATAATATTCGTAAGTATTTAAGCCAGCTTACACACACCTCAATTATTCTCAAGACTGCCTAACCCTACTACATTTAGCTATCAACGTAATTTGTAAGATATTAAATCCCAAGTATGTGGTCATCCTGACTTGAACTCATTCTCTTTAAAATGACCATGTTAAATTATTGGTATATAATTAAAAGAAGGAAAGTTTAGTTCATAATGTTTAATATGAATATTATTGGTATATAATTAAATTTACCATAACCCAACAGCTTAAGCTTTTGAGTTGATTGATGATATAACATGGTATCATAGTAGGATGTCCCAAATTCAAACCCTTGTAATGTCATTTCCTCCCCAATTAATATTGATTTCCACTTGTTAGGCCTTCTACAAATTTTCAAGCTCACCAATGAGAGAAGTGTTGAACTATTGATATATAATTAAATTTACCATAACCCATTAGCGAGAGTGGACCTCTCACTTACTCAAATTAAAAAAAGAAACACTACAATCTGATATTCCCAATCAACTTCATAGGAATCAATTTTGCTGTTGCTGAAAAATAGACACCATAATCTAACATTCACAAGCATCGAATAACCCTATTATCCAGATGGTTGGAATCTTAGATGAAAATAAACCCTTCTCTCCATCTCCATCTCCATCTCCATCTATCACACAGTTCTATTGAAAAAGATGCTCTTCCTCAACCCTCTCAAATACAATGAATACATCCATCGGAATCTAGAGCTGCCATTTTTTTACCTTGCAATCTATTCATTAACTTTACATCAATCAAGTTCGTTTGAATTGAGGGAGAAACAAACATCAAATTTATAGCAAAAGCAGATACCAAGAAATCAAAACAGAAGCAATTTTCCCCCCAAAATTCTGAATTATATATGCATAAGCACAATTAACCTCTCGAACCAAAACAAACTTCCAAATCCTCAACAACACAGAAGAAAATTGAATGGAAGGAGAGAAACAGAACATCTCTATGCACATATTAACATGAACATCATCTCTTTATTTTTCTGAAATTAACTCGAAACGCATCCTCTTACATGTTATATTCACCAATTTACAACAGAATCCCGCAACAACTAAATCAGCACCACAACCGCACTCAACCAAATCTTATCAAACGAAAGACAGAAACAAGAGAATCGAAGAATATATACAGAGAGATCAGCGTCCTGAACTTCGAAATCTAGAGATTTTAACAAAAAAGAAAAAGAAAAATCATCTACCTCGTGCTGCAAAGAACACAATCCAAAACCCTCAACCAAACATGCCGAGCTCGCGGATACACCCGATTGGTGTACGTTCTCGACTCCCGAAATATCTCCTCCATGGTCTCGACGAAGAGATTGAAGCTCCGGAGCGGCGGAACGTAGAGAGTCAAAGGAACTGCCGAGAAAGCCACCGTAAAGAAGAACTGCAACATCGCTTACAGAGACGAAGGAATCTTACAATCACCGGTAAAATTCAAAGGAAATCTGTAGTTCTAGGGTTTGAGACTCTGGATTTTGGGGTCTCTACAGAAATTTAGAGGAGGGAGAGAGAGATGAGAGAGAGAGAGAGAGAGAGAGAGAGAGAGAGGTCTGGAAGGTTGCAGAATGGAGTTGATGCAAATGGAGGTGGAAGACTGGTAGTGAGCGGGTAGGTGGGGTCCACTGGGAAATTTTTCTGGTCGCTGAAAATTAATTTTTTTTTAAATATTTTTTAGTTTAGTTGATGTTTATCTGATAATTTAGACTCCGAAAATTAGCCTATAAATACGATTTATACTATGAGTTTATTTATTTTGTTATCTATTTTTTATTTATGTTTTCAAAAAATCAAGTTAAGTTTTGAAGACTAAAAAAAAATAGTTTTCAAAAACTTACTTTTATTTTTAGAATTTGGCTAAGAATTCAAATGTTATCTTAAGATAGATGAAACTTATTGTAGAGAAATGATGAAAAAACAATTACAATTTTCAAAAACCAAAAATCAAATAGTTATCGAACGATGTTTTAAAGATTAAATTATAGTTTTAGTTCAAACTATTAGAATTGTATCTCTTTGATCTCTGACCTTTGAAAAATGTTTAATAGGTCTCTAAACTTTTAATTTGGTGTCCAATAGATCCCTGAACTTCAAATAAATGTCTAATAAATCCTTAAACGTTCAATTTTGTATCCAATAAATCTTTAAATTTTTATTTTCTATCTAATAGATCCTCGATATATTTGACATTTTTTTAAAATTCACGGACTTGCTATGTACAAAATAAAAAATTTAGGGTTACATTAGACATTAAATTCAATTTTATATTCAATAGATTAGTTAATTTTTTAAAAATTTTAATATGTCATGGACTTATTAAACGCAAAATTGAAAGTTTAGGATTAGATATTTTTAAAGTTTAAGGACATATTACATACAAAATTAAAAGTTCAATGATATATTAGACACTTTTTAAAATTTAGGAATCAAGTAGATACAAATATAAAAATTCGGAGACAACTTATAATTTAATTAAAATTTTATAATTTTTAAATTGAGTGGTTGTTGGAAATTGAATAATGTGTAACTTTTGTGGCCTATTTGCAACTTTATCTTACTCGCCTTCTCATTAATTATAGCCGTAAGGTCCTTGATCTCTACTTTTTTTAGTACAGTAGGGGTTGGGGGGATTCGAACAACAGATCTCGTGGTCGTTAACACATTCAATATGTCAGTTGAACTATGTTCTCTTTGGCCTTGATCTCTACTTTTAGTTTGCTTTGGAGTTGGAATACGAAGGATTTTAGGAAAACTATTTAGGCATTTTTAAGTTTCGACCAGTTAAAAATTAAAAAAAAAAAAAAAAAAAAAAAAAAAAAAAAAAAAAAAACTGACTCGATTGATTTTGAAAGCATGGTAATTAGAATTTTATTTGATTAAGGAATGTTTGAGAGTAATTTTGAAATAATTTAAATCACTTTTGTCGTATTCATAATCACTCCAAAATATGTTTTTAATTATTTAAAATTAATTTTTATAATATGAAAATCGCGTTTAAAAATATAAAATCAAACATTAAATTGATTTATAATGATTAAAGACATATTTCGAAATAAATTTAAACATGACAAAGGTGATTTTATTGTGTCAGATAGAATTGATTGTGAATCAATCTTTTTAAAACGTGTTTATTTGCAAAGTCATTTTTAAAAGTAGACTACCATTGAATCAGATTCTATTCTTATAGTTGGTACCTTTTTCACGCGACCAAATCATATTTCTAGTTTTTCAAATTAATTACTTGGTAACCATATCTTCTAAAAAATAATATATGCTCTTTCAAAAAAAAAAAAAAAAAGAATATATGCCAGCATGCTTTTTTTTTTTTTTTTTTTTTAAATACAATTTTTATAACAATTGTTAGTCGTGATATTTAACCAGTGATATTTAACCAATAATTTAGAGCATTAAATCTAAATCACAACAATTTAATACTAGTTTACCAAAAAATATAATAGCAACATGGTTTTTTTTTTTAATACAATTTTTATAACAATTGTTACTCATAATATTTAACCAATAATTCAGAGTAAATAAATGTTAGGCATTAAAGCTAAATCACAATAATTTAATATCAATTTATCAAAAAAAATTACAACATACTTTTTTAATACAATTTTTATAACAATGGTTACTCGTAATATTTAACCAATAATTCAAATTAAACAAATTTTAGTCATTAAACTAAATCGCAATAATTTAATATCAGTTTACCAAAAAAAATTTCATGTTTTTTTTAAACAATTTTTATAACAATGGTTACTTGTAATATTTAATCAATAATTTAGAGTGAACAAATTTTAGTCATTAAACCTAAACCACAATAATTTAGTATTAATTTACCAAACGCAATAATCTACTTTTTTATGTTTTAAATTCAAATTTACTTCACTAGCTAATTTAGGGATTTGAACTTCTAACATATTTGTCTAGAGTATATGTCTTAACTATTGGAATTTATGGACTAAAGCCTCGTAATTAATGATTTATTTAATAATTAATAATTATTTTATTGGCAATATAATATTATCCATTATATGAAAAATCTAAGGTTATTAGTGTAATCTTGAACAGTATGTAGGTGACATACGGGAGGATCATGTTCAATAAATAACCTAAAGGGTCATAGTATATGGATAAGGTTGCGTGCATTATCCTGATAACATTATTGATACGACCCACTTTGTAATAGTTACAAATGATTTGATCCAAATCATTCACGTGGAGACATGTGAGTGGGGGTATCTTATACAATGAGTGTAAGATTAGATCACGAAATATTTAATCTCTCTTTATAAATCTGTTAATTAAGAAGAATAATATTTCATCAAGATGATCATATGCCACTCGATCTTAATCCCGAGTGAGTTATAAACTCTTGTCTGTGAGGGTTTATCCTTTGATTTGCATGGATGAGAGTGGCTTTTGTAGCCGATTCAATATGCCTACCATTTTGGAGACTTGACCAAATAGGGAAGCTGGGAACATAATCTCACAAGATGGAATTCACTCCTTCCCATATAGGCTAAGTAGATGAGTAGTTCTCTTAAGTGCTGGTTTTGGGACTTGAACAATGGGCCCTCACCCTCTCACTGGCCCGAGAGGGACTTAGTTTATAATTAAATTATAAACAGATTGTTTACTAGAGGATCAGTGGTACTTAAGGTACAAAATGTAATTATAGGGGTAAAACGGACTTTTGACCTAGTTGTAATTACGAACAACTCGTGAATGATCAACTTGCATGTAATGATTATATCTATGGACACAACTTGTCCTACAGTACATAAGAGTGCAACTCTAAGTCTATAGTGGAGTGACCTATAGTTAATGAATAAAAATTAATTAATTAAAGAGTTTAATTAATTGATTTTGTTTCATTGGAGCTTATAATCTATAGGTCCATAAGGTCCTATTGCTAACTCATAGTAACACTAAACGATCAATTTCGTTGAATTTTTTTTTTAAATGTTCAAATTAATATTTAATATATTATATATATTAAATATATAAGAGGAAAATATATTTATTGCATTTGATACATTAAATATTAAAATAATTAATGTATATTAGATACATTAAATAAAATATATTTATAGAATTTGAATAAGATTCAAATAAATATAAGATATATTTTAATATATTAGATATTAAAATATAATATTTTAATTATGGCAAAGATTTTTCCTTGGTTTCTATAAATAGGACCATTGGATTGAACCATTTGGCACAACATATATCCCATCAGTAGAGAATTAGAGAATTCTCTCTAGACCTCTTTCAAGAGGCTCCCTCAAACTTTGGTCATATGTTCGAGTCATAGCCAGGAAGATTTTATGGAAGAGATAAAGATCCGTTAAGTTTGCTTAACTTTAATTTTTAATTTAATTTTAAATAAAATCAAAGATGATCCAATGCTTCCACCGTAAAACGTTCATTCCATCATTAATCAATTGAGGTATATGTTTAGGTTGACGAAAAATAATAAGTGCATCCATTGAACGTGAATTATAATGTACTTTTGAAGAATGAAGTTATTGATAGAATAAATGGTTTTGAATATGTATTGTTTTCTTGGATATTCGTGAGTGTCAAATATATTTCTCCAAAATCTTTATACTTTTTTTTTTTAGGAAAAAATCTTTATGCTTTTTACTCTTATGTACACCAAGATTTTAATATTATATGTAGGTGGTTGTCACTTGTCCTCATGTTTGAATGCATCCTCCTCAAGTTTCTTTACATTTTCACCAATATTGCCAATCCATTGTGGTTGATAATGTTGTATTTTTAATTTATTGTTTTAAGAAATTACATGCTAATATTTTAAACTCCGTTTGATAATCCTTTAAATTCTTAGCCAAATTCAAAAAACACAAATACACAAAATTTTTAAAACTTCTTTTAGTTTAGATTTTTAAAACTTCTTTTAGTTTTTAAAAATTGGCTTGAATTTTGGAAACATTCGTAAAAAGTAGATAACAAAATAAAGAAACTCATAGGTAAAAGTGGTACTTATAAGCTTAATTTTCAAAAACTAAAAATAAAATGGTTATCAAATGAGACCTTGTCACTTAGTTCTTCTACTTAAAATACGATAAATTTAAATAAAGCTATGCTTAAAAAATTAATTAATAATTGTATATGAACAATAACAATAAAAAAAAATGAATACAATGAAATATTGTTGGTTTAAATCTCTTTTTATTCTAAACTTTCATTCTATATTGGTTTATTAACTTTTAAAATATTTATTTTAGCCTCAAAAATTGTAACCGATAGTCACTTTGGTCGCTAAAATTTCAAAATGTGTATTTGAGCCCTTAAACTTCAAAATGCTTACCAATGATAATGTGCCCATGTATTGAAGTCACATAGGTTAGTTAAGACATGTATTGAGTGAACGGACCAACCACATTTGGTTGCTAGAAAACTTACAGTGTACACTAAATCCTAGTTAGATGACCACCATTTATTGAACTCATTTGCTCTCTACTCTTTACTATTTAGAATAATTCTTATTTACTATTAGGTTTGCCTATGGTAGTTGGTTGGTTAAGGTATTGAGTGAACCAAGATGATCACGTGGCAAAATAATAGTGTGACTAAAATAATTATTTTTTTAAGTTCATAGACTAAAATGAACATTTTGACAATTCGGGAACACAAATAAACGAAAGGGGAAAAAAATCAATTTATACTATAAACTTTGGAGGTTGTATCAATTAAAACTTTGAATTAATAATTATATCGATTTAAATCCTAAATTTTATAATTGAATTAATTTAGACATTCGTCAGTAATTTAAAACTATTTTCACTTGGCTCTATTTTAAATCAACTCAAAATCGCTTAAATAAATTATTCTTCTCCCACTATCAAAGTAGCATGTATTTTTTCTTAAATAAGTAGAGAAAAATAAAAGAAGACAAGAATATGAAAAATCACTCATACTAATGAAAAGTCGTTACTATCTATTTGATTATAACATTTTTCTCTAATATTATCGTAATCCATGCATTTAAAGAAGACTTATACATATGTGAAAAATTAAGCATTAAGTTTAAAACAAAATCCCAATGGATGGTGTAAACTGACTCAGTTATGAAAGTTGAAGGTTTTTATCAATACAATTATTAGTTTGAAGTTTTGAGTGATACAATCCTAAAAATTTAAATGTGTAAATTGATATTTTTCCTAAAACGTACTAGAAAGTTTAAGATTTAAAATAGACACTTTGAAAATTCAAGAATCAAAATAAGTCATCTTGAAAGTTCAAGACGAGAATGAGATTTAAATTATTATTATTATTATTATTAGATAAACTAATATTATTTCTATTCTTGGACTATTTTTGTTATAAAATTAGTATGTTAAACAAATTTTGTACATTACAAAACTATTATTTGTTTATTATCTCTTATTTCCAAAATGCCTTTGACAGCGTGGCTCCAAATCCAATCGATATATTTCTGAAACCAGTGGAGGAAAACAATCTACAAAGAGATTTATTTAACAAACAATTAAAAAAAAATCTTTGAGTTCACAATTAAATTAAATTTAGTTTCGTGGTCCATCAAATTAATTTATTGTGGGCATTGTATGGTCCACGATAGGGATGCCAATGTTAATCCTTAGTAACAAACGTCGTCTTTTTTTTTTTTTTTTTTTAATACCTCAATAAAATTTAGAAGTTGGATATTCGAATTTCTAGCCTTTTGATATAGGATACTAATTAGACATAAGATTTGTCATATTCTCAAAAAATTTGTGGGACTATTTTACAACGACAGAAAATCGTCAGTAGGGATTTATTATACAAGACCTTCACAGAAAAAATGTTTGATCCTATAAAGTAGAAGATGCTCGACTTTGATGGCTCGAAAACTATGTTTATATAATATTTATATCTTGAGGGACCTATTTAATTCTTAAAATTTATTTTTATTTTATTCCAATTTTTTTTGTATAAATTTTAGTTCATTTGATGCAACGTTGTGGACATTAGACAAACAATTGATACACAATGCTTCCAGAAAGTATATTGTATAATAAGAACAAGAATTAAGAATAAATAAACTCAATAATAATAATTAAACAAAACTCCAATCTAGACATAATTCTATAAGGATTAAGGAAGACACCTATTATCTTTATTTAGGTTAAAAATTTTGTCCTCACTTCACATTTCTCAAACAATAAAAGTTAGGTTAAAATACCATTTTCGCTCATGACCTTGCCAGGGAAGCTGCTAAAGAGATAGGAGCTTTTTTTTGGCAGAGTTCTTTAATTGGCATCAATCAAAGACCATTGTATGATTATTATTATTGTTCTTCAAGATAAGGAATCTTTAGTTGATTTATCTTTGGTTCCTTTTAGTAGTGATGTTTATTATTGTTGTTTTTTTTACACAACAACTGTGATATATGAAAATTTGAACTTCCGACCTCAAAGAGAGTACATGCCAATTATTGTTGAGCTATGTTCACTTTGGCGATGTTTAATTTATTGTTGGTGGTAGACATTATTTTTATATATAATATTTTCAAGAAAAAATAAATTGACTAAATTCTTTTATAAAATGATGTTAATTTAACACAGTTATCGCAAAATGAACTATATGATTATTATTTTATTTTTTTTGCTTTTAAGTTGTTTTTCCCCTCTTGTAAACTTGTGATGTTATTCTTATTTATTAATTGTTGGTATTTTAAGTAATTTAAATCTAAAAAAATAAAAGATATATAAAATTAAATTCAAATAATTGACAACTTAATTAATTAAAACATAAGTAAGTTTCCTTAAAAAAAACCACAAGTTCTAATTCTTACCCATATTTGATTGGTATAATACAACATTTTTCTATCTCTTTATTTATTTTGTATACATTTTATTTGTTTATTTAGCTACTATTTTTTTCATGAACAAAACAAAATTTTCCCTTCAAATGAGAATTTTTATTGTTATTACATAGATAAATATTTGAAATCACAACAGATTGTCGATTTTGAACATCTATACTATCTAAATGGCGCTTGAGGAGAGAAATTTGTTATTTTCCCTTTTGCATTTTCTTAATTTAAAGACTTCTAATTTTGCCATTCCTAATTTGAGGTTATTCCTTTTTGTCCTCAATTTGAATAAATGTTATAAAATCTTTACGCATGTGATCTCTAACTTGAATAAATATTCTAAAATCTCTACGATCTCCAATCTTCAAACTAACTAATGCATATTCGAATAATTTGAATAATAAAATGATAAATTCAACATATTTGAATTTGAAATAATAAAATGATAAATTAAACATATTTGAATAATAAAACGATAAAACAACACTTATTTATTTATTCTATATAAACAATATTTATGGCATATTTTAAAAAAATTTAAAAATAAACTAATATTAATTTTTTTTAATGAATATTTAAAAAGTCAATAACAAAAACTAAAATAATAATTTTGAACCCATGTGTTTTCAAGAATATAAAATTATTATGATTTTTTAAAAAAAAAAAATAAACTAATACTTTAAAAAGTTGAAGAATAAAAACTTTAAAAAAATTGGAACAATTGTTTTTTGAGAATACAAAATTAAAATAATATTGAAATACCCTTTTTAAAAATAAAGATAATATTTTTTTGAATAAGAATATTAACAAAATATTATATTATGATCTATTGTGATTAATATACATAAATTAAATAGCATACATCATTAGTATATATATAGTACATCCACAATTGAATTCTTCCATGTATTTTAAAATGATTCAAAAAATTATGTAGGGAAGAAAATTTGATTTCTCCCGCTATGGCTATATAAGCTAATATTTTTTGAAAGATAATTCGTATCCAATTTTTCAATCCTCAAGATTTAAGCAATTTATTATTGAAGAGACTTCGTTATGGTGATGTTAGAGGTTGACAAGTGAATGGGTTCTCCCTCCAATTGTTTTTGCAAATTGCAAATAAAGATAGAGTAATTTAATGTAATTTACTTCTTTTTACGTGTTTTTGTAGTTTTTTTGTGTGCAAATGACAGAGAAAGAGAATGATTTAATGTAATTAACGACTTACATAATTTTGTAGTCTTTTTTTTTCCCACAAATGGCAAGGAGAGTGATTTAATATAATTTACTGTTTTTGTAGTTTTATTTTTCTCTTTTCAAATTTGTAAATACACACCAGTTCATCAAAGGGTGAAGAAAAAAACGATTGCAACTCTGGTTCGTTAAAGCAATACTGATTACAGTTTTGCATTTTTCCTATTTATGTAATTATATTATATTTAAATATAATTAGTAATAGTCATTAAAAATATAATGTCATTGTAATATCCAATATTATCATAACAATTAATATTCAGATTTTAAAAGTTATTTTATTTGATGGGAGATTGAATTCCCTATCTTGCAATTTTATGATTAAAAAATAAACCCAATACTTCCTAATTTATTATTATTAAAGTTCAAAAAAAATAATATTTGTGTTTAAATTAATTTATCAATAGATTTTCTCGATTCAGTGAACTTTTGATAAATTAGATCTCCTATAAATTTCTTTCATAAATTTGAAGAGTTCAACTACGAATCTAATTAATGATTAATGATTTTCTTGAATTCGGAAAGATTATTGCAATTTTTTTTCAACTACTAGATAATTAATTTGATTAAGAAAAAGAAAAAAAAATATTTTAGTTTAAATTAAAGTTTGAAATTAAGTGTGTGATCAAATTATGCAAATCAAAATAAAATAATACTTTGGTTTAAATTAAAATTTGAAATTAAACTTTTGTAAAAAAAAAAAAACATTAATAGATCTTTTCAATTTAGTGAACGTTTGTAAACAAAAAAATAAATTAACAAATAGATCTTCTCGAAACTTTAATTCAAATAGTTCTAAAATTGAAAATCACTATCTAATTAATGATTCCCTTGAATTTGAAAAATTCATTGCAATTTTTTTTTTCAATGACTAGATAATACGAAACTAATTTCAAACTTCATGGACCAATTAAATATCAAAATCAAATTCAAAGCTTGGAGACCAACTATGTCACTTTTAAAAATAGAAGCTAAATCCAAATATTAAGGTCCAAAAGTGTTAGTTTGGAAACATATGAACTAAATAGAAACTAAGTTTAAACTCTAGAGACAAAAAGTATATTTTTACCCGAATTTCAAGTATGTCTAAAACCCATTTTACATAATTTTTTTTAGTTCAACAAATGCAGGGTGAGAGATTGAACCATCGACTTTTGGGATAATAATTGGTACATTATCAATTGAACAAGGATTGACCATTAGAAGTAAAATTGAAAGTTCAAAGATCTATTAAACACATATTGAAAGTTTAAGGACCTATTAAATAACTTACTGAACAAAAATGAAAATTTAAACACTAAACTTGTAATGAGTTTATAAATCAAAGTTAAATTGCATGTTTAGTTCTTGAACTTTTAGGTTTATGTTTATTTGGTCCCTAAACTTCAAAAATATCTAATAGGTCTATGAACTTTCAAATTTGCATCTATTGGGTCCTTAAACTTTAAAAATTGTCTAATAAGCCTTTAAACTTTCAATTTTGTGTCTAAATGATCCTTAACCTATTCGACTTTTTTTTAAAATTCACGAACCTACTAGATACAAAGTTTGAAGTTTATGATCTACTTAGGCATAAAATTCAATTTTATATCTTGTAGATCAACCAACTTTTAAAATTTTTAAATATATCATAGACTTAATAGACACAAAATTAAAAGTTAAAAAATCTAGTAGACATGGAGTTAATAGACACATTTTAAGATTTAGAAACTTTTTTAACACAAATTTAAAAGTTGAAGGACTAAATTTGTAATTTAAGCTAAATCAAAATAGACAAATTTTTAAAAATAATGAAAGTTGAGTGACTCAAAATATTTGACATTTTAGTCATTCAAATGTTTGTATTTTAGCACAGAGCCCGCGGCAAAATACTCGCAATAAAAAGCCTTTTGAACATCATTCAGCTGCTTGTCCTCGAAACCTCTTTCTGCAACTCTTCAACTTCGCTTCCATTTTACTAAGACCCCAATGCGGAAGAAGCGTCGAGTTCCAGAAGTTCTATGGCGGCTCTTCCGGCATCGCGCTCGCACGCTTGCCGAAACCATCGAGTCATTACTTCCTCCGGCCGAGTGCCGCTGCGACGGGCGGCGATGTTTGCGCTGCAGCGGTGCCGTTGCCGAGGGCTTCCTTCTCAGGCCAGATGATCCTCGCGATTATCGACAGCTTTTGACTCAGTGTTACGTTGTTGTCTCTGAGAACGCGCCTCTGCGCTCTGATTTTTCAAATGAATCGCACTGGTCTCAGCATGAGGTTTGTGGCCGCCGGGGGGTGGGGGGGGGGGGGGGGAGTTCTTTTGATTCTGTGATATGTTTCCTTTTTCTCTCTTATTTAAGACAATTTTCATGCGCGTTTTTTGAGGAAGAACTTGTATAAGTGATAATAGTGCATAAATTTTACAAGCCACTGAAAATGGAAAAGATAAGTGGTTATTCTTATTATGCGATGGTTTTGAAACTGGAAATTCTATTTCCGACGTGTTCTGTTCACAATTTAACTTTCCTGATAATTATGATTTCAGCTTTGGACCAAGGAAATGCTGCATTAAGCATTAACAGATGAAAATCAGGATTGATATCTCTGTTTATAAATATGCAGGGCTGATATGGATATTTAGAGCCCGGGAGTCACTTCTGTTTAGTTAGGATATAGAGCTTGTGCTCCGTTATTTAGCATGAAAGTGGGCCAAATTTGTTAAGCTGTATGTGTGATTAAAGCTTATTTGTGTTTTACAGATTGTAGTGAGGACTATCGAACTGATAATCTGTACACAGCCGGTTGATAGCAATGTGATTTGCTGTGGTTATGATAGGGTAAGAATTCACGATTCCCATCTCTATAAAACAGTCATCATTGCTATGGTGTTTAATCTTTCAGCGTCTTGTCCTCCATTAGTAGTAGTTGTTGTTGTTATTATTATATATCGTCTTGAGTAAAGATGAAAAGTTGAGAGCCTCTAAGCCCTTTATTATTTACATGGCTCTCTTTGACCACTAGGCTAACCCATAGTGTTTGAGAGAGTTATGGCATGTTAGTAGGCAATATCCTTTGCAGTGCTACGGCTACCTATCTTTCTCTTGGCTGAATGAAGTCTAGTGTCATTTGTGCCACATATATACTTTTTGACACATTCAGTGTTTTTTATTTTTTTTAAATTTTAATAGAGCTCATGGAAAGGCATTCAATTGGTGTTAATACCAAAAAACTGTAATTTATCATCAAAGTGATTATAGATGTGGAAACTCTTAAAGCCTTTTTTTGCAGGGATACTTCAAGACTACAATTATTGTTCTATTTTTAGATTAGGATTGGATTAAGGACATCATTTATTTCTTAGGACTAAGGTGAAAGAACTAGAGAGGTCTTCAGTTATACTACTAGTTCTGATAAATTTATTATCTGTCAGAACCCGATGTCTACATTACATTTATATTTGGTGTTTACTCTTTGCCCTTTTTTTTAAATCTATTTCAAGATTAACCAATCATGTTTAACAGTGTGCACAGTCAAGTTCAATTGTTGATCTTCTAAGTTGTCCGGTGTGGGATCTTCTCTTAAGCAGGGTATGATGTGGTTATGAATTTTTCATCAACTTCCTTAAACTTACGAAACTGTTTTTTATTATTTGCTAATATTTATGTCTGAGTTTAAATTGGCAGGTTAGGGATGATATGATGGTCTATCTGCTAATGCATACCTCAATATTCTTGCCCCTATCACAGAAGAGTCACCATCAGGTGGCAGGTCTTCCCATCAACGATTTGTGCATTAAGTTGTCAAAACATTCTGCTGGTTCCCCAGATCAACATAATTTATTTGGCAAACATGGTAAGTAGGACTTGTAATTATTCTATCTTAGGGTTTTAAATGAATGTCATTTGCATCTAATTCTGTCTAGTTCTTCGAGTAACATTTGACATTGATGTCCACTGTTACCTTTATTTGTCTGTACTGAAAGTCTGGTAGTACAAACAAAAACAGATGCTAAAGAGGATCATCCAAATTATTCTCAATTATAAACAAGATCAATTTAATCATAATAAATCTAAGATAGAACCATTGTTACACTGCTCATGTCAATGAATTCACCCCTTCAAGTGTGATTTATTTTCTTTTCTTGTCTTTATTCTTTTCCCATCCTGGACGGCTGGACATGCCATGTGTTTTACTCCCTTTATAGGTAATCCGTAACCAATGACTTGGAAGATTACAAGAATGCTGTGGTAATGGCGATTAAATTTCAATTTTATTTCAGGACTGCAGAAGAGGAGGAAAAGAGATGGTGATCAACCTAGTGGTTCCTTCAGTGATCCTTGTCCTCCCTTTCATACCGGATATTTTTCTGGGTGCAAAAGTAGTTATTTCCAATCATCATGCTGGAATAAAGAAGACAAACAGTTCCAACTGGGTTCATCGAACAGAACTAGTCAATCGATCAGTATTCCTACTCCTACTCTTGAAAATAATTCAAGTAGGAAATCAGAAAAGTCAAGCAAGTTTGTTACAGAACTTGGAAAGCGTTCAAGGCCATTTAGATGGCAACGGGAAAGAAAGCGTAGGCTATTAGATCCTGGGAATGATTGCAATTCAACCCCTTGCACGACACTGTATTCTGGTAAGAATACCTTACATGGGAAGCCTCCAAGTCAGTTGAGTCAGTTGAGTGCCCAGTCATGCCATTCCCTCAAGGTAAATTGAATTTTATGAGAGTACATCAAACTGATCAAAATATTATTTTATTTGAGGGTTGTGGATGTTATCTTGAAAAGGTATTATTGTTTTTTTAATTTTTTCATGTTACATGAGCCCTTCAAAGTTACATGGTTAATATTCCCTTCTTAATTATTTTGACAAAACAAACTTTACAGAACTTACGCAACACCTGCAAAGGAAAAACTACTATAATATTTTTTGGCAAGTATATGATGCATAACTTAACAAAAAGTTTTAAACCTAGTGCTCTGAAGTTTGTCCGTTCTGAAGTTATATGGTTAATGCCAGTGGCTTGGTTCTTTATTCTATTGTAGCAAGCTCGAAAGAATATAGAAGAGGTTTACATTAACAGGAAATCCATGTTTTACAACCTGGACCGTTCTTCAGCAATTCTTCTGAGAGGAAGTATCCTATTTTTTAGGTTATCTTATGTTGCTTCCTATCTATGTCTATTGGCTGTTTCATTATTTGTAAGATTTCTTCATTTGGGTGGTTCTTATATAGCTACTTTATACATATTAGCTTATGAGCTTTTTGAAATCTATAATGGATTTTTGTGTCTCCAGAACCTAAAATTAACACACATGTAATTGCAGAAATTTTCGGGATGCAGACCATTTTCCAATTGAAATGCCCTACCCACATTGAAATGATTGTTCATTTAAACATTAGCCAGTTTAACCTTTATTTGGTTTATGATTCATTGGTGGGCAATCCTGCAATCAAATTCTTGTCTTGTGCTTTTATTTTGTTTTATTAAAGGTCCTTATCTTCCTCAAGTATTATTACTGGAAAACATTAACGATGTTTCTTGATTACATTTCACAATTACAGTCTACGCCTTGAAATTATATGTTCTTCTTTTATAAATCATCAGATATACTATGTTCCTTGAAACCAAACTTTGCTGGTTCAGAGTGTCTTGCTAGATTTATCTTTGGTTCATATGAGGCAAATGGAAATACTCCTTCCACATTATTCTTCTGCAACAGTGACACCTGTCCATTTGGATCGAAATGCCTGTGAGTGGAGTTGTGTACTTTCTTTTATATTATTAGACGTAACTGAACCACCAATTTATTGAGTCTAGCAAGACTTAATCAGTCATGTCTCTTCTCTGGGATTGAAGGTTATTTGAATGAAAGAGGTTGGAGAACTCATATTTTCCAGGATATTGACATGTGCTTGAGAAGATCTGGAGATGGATGTGAAAAAAACAATGATATCCGTTGCATGACTGTCAGAGTCCAGGGCTTTTTTTTTGGTTGAAATTCCCCCACATAAAGAGTTTGACATTTGAGGATGAATGCGCAAAAAAAGATTGATACCTGTTGCTTGACTATCAGGGCCCAGGGCTAATTGAATGAAACTCCCCCATATAATCTCAGTTTCACTTTAGTTTATTTTCTGATTGCATGCTTTTGGTACAAGATGTGCTTTTCTAAAAGGAGATTTTGGTTCCAGATATCATTCACTTATCAAATTGCTCAAAGTTCTGATACGTAGAAGCCGTAATTGTCCATATGTTAGATTGATGGAAAAACACTGTGGTGCCCCATCATTAGATCAAATATCCATTGGAAATTCAAGCTCCATGTTTGAGGTTAGTGCTGTTTGAGGGGAAGCATTAGAAGGTATATTGATGTTGACGAATCTATAAATTTGATGAGACTCAAAATTTACCAGTCATCCATTTAAATTATTATTATTATTATTACTATGAACATCATCATTTGTCATGCACAGCTTGTTAATACTGCAACTATGGAAGCTCCAAAGGTTGGCTTGTGTTTGATGATAGTCAATGCTACCTTCTCCTCTTTTAAAGTTTGGTTGAACCTAAGTGGAAAGTTACAAAAGTTTGATATTATGCTGTTGTATCAGCTGAAGATATTCAGTGAGCTAAATTCTTTTTGCTTATAAAGATATCTAAATCTTTCAGAGTCAGGGAAGTGAGTTGGATATAGAAATCGGTGAAGACACCCGTGGTTTTGATATCAAACAGAGCAAGAATTCTCTAGAAGCAATTGATCCTCAATTTGCAGCGAAGTTCTATTGCCCTAAAAGTCAGGTGGTCTCATTCATATGGGCTGTTTGTCGGAGTATAGTTCCTGCAGATATGCTGGGTACCTGTTCAAATTGGAGAATATTGAGGAGAAATATTTCAAAGTTCATAAAATTACGGAGATTCGAGAATTTTTCCTTGAAGCAAGCTATGCATAAATTGAAAACCTCAAGGTTCCCATTTCTATCAAATAAACTTTATGATAAGGTGCTAAACTCTATGGGGCAGAGGAAGGTTATGCACGAAGGGTTAAGTATGCCAAAGGAAGCAGCATGCATAATGAAGCGCAACCTTATGGAAAGCTGGATTTATTGGTTTTTTTCACATTTAATTGTAACATTGATACAAGCTCACTTCTATGTTACTGAAACTGAATTTGGGAAACAAGATGTTTATTTTTTCCGGAAGCCAATGTGGGAGAAGTTAACAAAGAGCGCCATTACTAGCTTTAAAGATAAAGGTTATCATAGCTTGAATGACTCAGCTGTCAGAAATATTCTGGCAAATAGGTCATTTGGTTTCTCAAAACTTAGGCTTTGCCCAAAAGAAAATGGAGTAAGGATTCTGGCAAATCTTAAGGCATATTCAAGAATGCCAAAAGAAGAGGTCCATTTCCAAGAAAGTCAATCTTGTGGAGTGCATGGAAGGAAAAAGCGTATCAAGTTTGATTACTACAAGCCTGTGAATTATGTTCTCCGAGATACACACGCTGTTCTGAAAGGTATTAAGTTAAAAGAACCAGAGCTGTTGGGATCATCAGTATTTGATTACAATGATGTGTATCGAAAATTACGTAGATTTTTACTTGGTCTGAAGACGACAAAGGCTTCCATGCCTGATTTATTCCTTGTTGTTTCTGATGTATCAAATGCATTTGATTCCGTTGATCAAGACAAGCTGCTTGATGTGATGAAAAACATTACCGTGAAAGATGATTATCATCTTAAACAGTCCCATCAGATTCTATGCACAAAAAGGACTTTGTGGGTTCATGAGAATGTCATGTTGATTGATCCAAATATCAGCCCAAGATTTTCTTCTCCACAATTTCGTTCCTTGCATAGTGTCCTTGTTAATCAGGTACTTTCTACAAGTTATTCTCTTTTTAGAATGCTAAATTTGTAGTTTAATTTTATATATAGTTTATAGCTGATGCGTTGAAATTGTAATGCTATTTGTCCTATATGGACATTCTAAATGGCAAGGGCTAGCTGTGATAATTGATAAAGAACCCATCAATGTCTCTGTCCCAAAAAACAAATTGTGATGCTACTTTCCTTTTTCCCATTAAACTTTTAAATTATATCAATCACGACAATCTTGCCAAAGATGACTATTGTGGGGTTTTACCATTATAACCACAAAAACCATCATAATAGCTTTAGCGTGCTATGATTGAACCAAAAACAACTTTTTCACATCTTGATAGGAATCTGTTCATCTTTTTCTATAGATTTACAGGGCCATTTTGTGTGATTACATTTTTTATTTCACTTATTTAATAGCTTTAGTGTGCTTTCTGTTTAGCCTCGCAACTTGTTATTATTATTCTTATTCTTATAATTTTTAAAAAAAAATCCTAAATCCAACTGCATTATGTCATCCACGCCACACACAAAAAATTGGTTCCATGTTTGCACAAAAGATTAAAACTTAAAGGGGATGGCTATTAAAACTTTAAATCGTTGGGTGGTGAAAAAATAGGTCAATTTAAGTTAGTTCGCCATGCAATAGAGTCTAGTCTTAGGTATGTAATATGCAATAAGATTAACATATCGGCTTATTTTTAAAATTTGAGACTCATTATGAGCTATGGAGAATAAGACATTAATTGAAATGTTAATTTGTTGCATCACCATTTTTAAGCTAGAGACTTAATCCTTGATGATATAGACATTTATATATTTGGCATTGTAGCTGGACATTTTCTTCCCATCCATAGGAAGATAGAAACGTTATATACTAAGATAAAAGTACTATGCATGAATTATGGTTATGGAACAACAGAACATTGGAGCTTCTTGTTCTCGTTAGATGTATATACTTTTCAAGATTCTTGGCTTTTTACACTCTACTTTTTTTTAATTGTTAACTTTAAATATTGTAGGAACTGAGCAGGTTTGTAAAAAAGAAAAAGCTCTTTTCTACCCTATACGAGCATGTGAAGCGAAATGTTATGCTATTTGATAAAAAGTTTTACTTACAAGGAACAGGTATTCCTCAAGGAAGTGTTTTGTCATCTTTGCTTTGCTCATTATACTTTGGAGATCTAGAGAGGAAGGTGATTTTTCCATTTCTTGGAAGAGTAATTGAATCTAGGGCTAATGATCTATCTGTGAGACAAAATTGTCTTGACCCTTCTACCTCCCAGAGTAGCAATGAGGATGACATTGTAACAAATCCGGGTTATTTGCTGCTTAGATTTATTGATGATTTCCTTTTTGTATCGACCTCTAAGCAGCTGGCTGCACACTTCTTATCCAGACTTCAGAGAGGATTTCGGGAATATAATTGCTACATGAATGAAAGAAAGTTCGGTCTGAACTTTGATGTAAGAAATACATCAGGACTTGTCTCTAAAAGAGTTTATACTGGTAAAGATGGCGTTTCATTTCTTCGATGGAGTGGTCTGCTCATCAATTGTCAGTCTCTTGAAATTCAGGCAGACTACACAAAGTAAGGTGTCAATAGTAATCTATTATCATTTTCATATGTATCGATATTCGTAAACGATTCACAAAAAGTTAGCTAACTCATAATCATGCAATACTTCCTTTTTTTCCCTCTGTTGAGCATCAGTCGCCAATAAATTATCCAGTTATAGGTCCTTTTGTGACTAAGATTTTACTTTAGCTTTTCGTTTGATGGAGACCACATTACTCACTCAACTCTGTTTAAAGCATGTTTTATCATCTCAGTTTCTGGAACTTCCAATCTTTTTCAGTCGAGAACTGGTTTGGGCTCTTTTCTAACTTGATCTGAAAAGGAAGTAGTCTTATCATCTATAGGATTGTATATTCTTCAATTCGATTTATGTTCAAGAGTTAGTTTGTGTCGATATCCAATATATTTCTGTTCTTTTTTTTTTCTTTCCCCTGTATAACTTGTTTGTTTATGACAGGTATTTGAATAATCACTTAAATTCAACCCTGACTGTTTGCTGGCATGGAAAACCTGGACATCATCTAAAGGCAAAGCTGTGTGACTATTTAAGGCCTAAATGCCATCCAATCTTCTTTGATTTGAATATCAATACTGCTGCAGTTGTCAGATTAAACATTTTTCAAGTATTTCTATTATGTGCAATGAAGTTTCATTGCTACATATGCCATTTATCATATATGTGCAAACTCAGCAAAAAATTTCTCTTGAACATCATTCTAAGATCTCTAAGGTCAGTCTCATACCCTGTTAATGCCGTTGCTCTGCTCTTAGTTCTCGATACCTTTGAAGTTTAATTGCTGATGTTTGCTAAACGTATTTTCGCTAAAACCATTTATGCTTCTGCATGGTTAGGTACATGGATGTGCTCATAAAGAATAGGATGTCTTCTATTCAGCTCGATTCACTTCCACGTCCAAGTCTACACCTAGAGGACGGAGAAGTTGAATGGTTAGGACTAAATGCTTATGTTCAAGTATTGACGAGGAAACAGGCACGACATGCTCGGTTACTGTCATCATTGAAGGCCAAATTATTGGCTCACCGGTTGGCAGGGCGCATCTCTTCGGATCTGATCTATGCAGTTGATAGCTCACATTCCTCTTTACTCTGGAAAATCAAGTATTAGTTTCTTAATGGTGTGTATTTTGTAGTTTTGAAGCTTTACTATTGACATTAGAGCAGTCACTTTAGATTGATTTTTGTTTGTAGATTTGACAGAGATGAAGTGGAAAAGGATTATACTGTTGAAAAGGTTGAAAGGAAAGCACATATCCAAAATTTGGAACCAATGAGTTCTTAGATTCCATTATGGCTTCCACTTAAATTGGCTCTACCTTTTGCTTCTTGTGAATGCATTTTTTTTAATAAAAAAACAGGTAAAGTTGCAAAAAGTATTTTTCATAGGATGGAAGGGAACAATATTCACATTTTTTAAAAGAAAAAAACTTCATTCACAATGTTTTTATTAGGAGATTACTTTGAGTTCATCTCCTTTTTTAAATGGACTTTAAAAATCTTTGAAGTTTACGGGTGACTGGCAAGGAATGCATTCTTTACTCTAAACCTTAATGATGACACTAATTGTGTGTTTGGAAAAGAAAAAAAAAGGTTAAATGCATTCTCTAAAAGCACTTTTAAATGATTTTTAAATCTATTTTTATAATTTTTCAAAAAAAATTTGATTATTGAAAATTTTGAAGAAGACTTCAAATTTGTAAAATCACTTTCTAAAATTTTAATCAAATGCTATGAATTTTTTTAAAAATATATTTTTAGTCATCCATTTATAAGCACTTTCATAAATGATTGGTTTGAAATGACTTTTTAAGTGCTTAAAAAAGAGGTTTTAAATGTTAGAAAAGTAATTTCAAGCACTCCCGAGTCATTTCAAATAGACTTTAAGTTGAAATACTTTCTCATCCTTAACCTAGAGGGGAATTGTAATTTTTATTCCCCCCTCATTGTGGAAAATTATTGGGGTTGAAAATTATTGTTTAAATTTTTTTTTGGATGTTTCCTAATAAAATATGGATACATATATAAAAATGCACATTTTAAAGTTAAATTTAGAAAGCTATCATAGTTCAATTGGTTAAGACATATTATTCTCGACCAAGAAGTTAAAGGTTAGAAATCTCTTTACTCATAAAAAATTATTGAACTAAAAAAAAAAAGTTAAATTTAGAAATAAAAAACTCCTACCTCCAACTCGGTCTTGGATTAAATAGGGAAATTTTTACCCCATATACACTAAGTTGAAGAATGTTCCATGGATATCAATGTTTATATATATAAAAAAAACAACAATTTGTTATAAGAAAAGTTGGCTAGGCTCATCTAATCTAAAATATCATAGAATCTAAGTATAGATTAAATTGTAAATTTAGGCCCCATTTGATAACTATTTGGTTTTTAGTTTTTGAAAATTAAGCTTATAAATACTCCTTCCACCCTGAGTTTCCATGTTTTCTTATTTACTTTTTACCTATGTTTTCAAAAATCAAGCCAAGTTTTGAAAATTAAAAAAAATAGTTTTTAAAAACTTGTTTTTGTTTTTGGAATTTGGCTAGAAACTTAAATATTTCCTTAAGAATGATGGGAACCATTGTAGAGAAGATAAAAAATCATTGTAGAGAAATGATGAAAAAACAAACACAATTTTCCAAAATTAGAAACAAAAAACTAAGGCCCCGTTTGATAACTATTTGGTTTTTGGTTTTTGGTTTTTGAAAATTAAGTCTATAAATACTACTCCAACCCATGGATTTACTTGTTTTTTTATCTACCTTTTACCTATGTTTTCAAAAACCAAGTTATGTTTTGAAAACTAAAAAAAGTAGTTTTCAAAAACTTGTTTTTGTTTATAGAATTTAGCTAAGAATTCAAATGCTTCCTTAAGGGAGATGAAAACTATTGTAGAGAAATTGAGAGAAAACAAGCTTGATTTTCAAAAACCAAAAATTAAAAATCAAATGGTTATTAAACGAGGCCTAAATGGTTATCAAATGAAGCCTTACCTTTTGTATTTTGATACTTTTAACATCTTAGGGATCATTCCTATATTTGAAAAAACATATCAACACAATATTTGACGTTCTCTTAAAATCATAATATAAAGTTGACTATTTTGCTACATAGAAGTTAATATTGAGCATATTGCTATGTCAAATGATTGTATAAATGATGTCATGTATGAAATATTTTGGTGACATTGCATTAATTCCGCTAAACTCTATGCTAGTTTGTTATTATTATTTAACAAGATAATTAAAATATGAGAATAAATAAAAAAAAACTATAAAAATGAAAGACCTTATACAATGATAAAAATATAGGAATGAAATAAAAGTAATAAGATTACCGAAATTGTAATTTAAGTTAGCCCAACCCCATAAAAAGGGTAATAAATACTTTTGATACTTGTACGTTAGATTTTGCTATTTATTTGGGCCCTTGTACTCATTTTTATTCTAACCATTTATTTTTATATTATTTAAAATATAACATCGAGTCCGTAACAATATTTGTTAAAAAAAAGTTATTTTTTTTGAGTTCAACAACATTTGAGAGTGAGGGGATTCAAACCTATAATCTCTTGATCATAAGTTCATACTTTATTCCAGTTGAACTATGCTCTTGTTGACAGTTAAAAAAAAAAAAGTTATTAGTAATAAAAATGTCATTAAAAAAAACACATACATATAATAAAATTAAATGAATCAAGTGTCGTCACCACACCACAAGCACGAATGCAGTCTAGTTATTTACATATTATGCCTAATTATAAACGAATTTGTATCCACATGATTATAGCTATTGACTAAGGTATCTCTATTTTTTAAGAGTTTATTAAGATACTTTTAATCCTTCTAAAAAATTTTAAATTCTAATTTTTACTCCTAAAGGTAATGTTCTATTTTTTTTTAGGGAAGGTTAGAACTTTGAATCTAATTATAAATAAGAATTAGGTTGGTTAAATTACAAGTTTAGTCATTGCACTTTTAAGTTTGTGTTTATTTGATCTTCGAATTTTAAAAGTGTATAATAAGTCCATAAAATTTTAATTTTGTCTCAAATAAGTCTCTAAACTTTAAAAAAGTCAAATAGGTCCCCAAACTTTCAATTTTACGGCCAATAGATACCTGATATATTTGAAAATTTTAAAAATTAATTGATCTATTAGATACAAAATTAAATTTTATGTCGAATGAAACACTAAAATTTAAATTTGTGTCTAGTAAATTTGTGAATTTTAAAAAAATGTAGAATGGGTTAACAACCAATTAGACACAAATTAAAAATTTAGAGACCTATTAGACACAAAATTGAAAGTTTAAGGACATAGTAGACACTTTTTAAAGTTTAGAGATCTATTGAACATAAAATTAAGGTTAAATTACACATTTAGTCTATGAACTTTGAAGTTTGCATCTATTTACTCTTTGAACTTTCAAAATTACTAATTTAGTCCGTGGACTTTCGAATTATTTAAAATTTACTGGTCTAATAGACACAAAATTAAAAATTTAACATCAAATTAAAACTTCTAATTTAACCAACTGGGTTATATACGTGTGAAGATGTAGTACCAGTTTCATGAAATAATCCGTTTTGTCGCAGGTGATTTTAGCACTAACGGAAGTCTCCTTGTTCCCGAAACAACAGCTTTCACTTTCTCCCTTCGCAACTCCAAACTCGAATCCAAACTTCTCTCCTCAACCTGCAACGCCGAACACTGCGTTTGAGAAATTAGGGTTTCTCTGTTGAGAAATGGCGTTGGCTAGTCGCCTGAGATCCACCATCCCCGTCCTCAGCAAGCTTTTGAGATCCGAATCGTCCCGCACTCCGGTACTGGTACTCCTACGACACCTCACTTATTTATCTTCTCAATCGCTCTTAGTTATTTCCGGTTTTGGATTGTGAATATGCTTATCCTTGTTTTTTTGCCTCATCCATGTCGGATTCGAGGCGAAATGTGGAGGTCTTGTACTCTGTATTCGTCGATTTAGGATTTTCTGAATTTATAATCTGTTTGGTTGCTTGGAAAATGGGAATCATGATACGGACGAGATAATGCTGATTATCTGAACTTGTGTACTGTATGTGCTGAATTCGTTTTATTCCAAACACATAGGGAATATGTTTTTTTTTGTTTTTTCTAGCAGTAGGTTAGAAAAGAGGTGGAACTAGTGATAGACAGGTAAAATTAGGGAATAACGTTTGGGTGTTTGAGCATTCTTAGCAAATAGGAGATGTCGGTTTCTATGTTTTTCCATGTTTAATCGAGGACTAAACAAGTTTCACGAGGTATTTGGAGATTCTATTATCAATTTTCCCTCGAAATTGGTTGATGCTGGTGTGAATAAAGCTGGTTTCTTGACTTTTCTCGGGTTTTGTCTGAGTATGGTTATATCACTTCAATAATGTGCTTACTAACTGGCTGCAGCTCTCAAGGACTTATGCCGCTACATCAGGGAAAAATGAAGAAAAAGTGAAGGTAAGTGAACGATAGCCTCTTAGTCACCTCATCATATATCATTTTCCCTAATGGATTTTCAGAATTACTATTAAATATCCTTTTTGGCACTCAAAGTGCATGCACCATATATGTTTCTTGCTTTGTTAATTTTACAAGCGTGCTTTCTTATTTGCTACATTTCAGGTACCTCTTGCTTTGTTTGGAGGGTCTGGAAACTATGCCTCTGCTCTGTATCTAGCTGCAGTAAAAGCTAATTCTTTAGACAAGGTGGAGTCTGAGCTTTTTAACCTTGTTGAGGCTATTAAGAAAAGTCCTACGTTTGCTCAGTTCACAATGGACCTGTCAGTTCCAGCGGAAACTAGAGTTAAGGCTATCAATGAAATTGCTGCTGAAGCTAAATTTTCAGACATTGTAAAGAACTTTTTGGGTAGGATTGATTATACTTCTGTAGTTGTGTGGATGAGAACTGAATTTAGCTTTTTGGTCTTTGATATTACAATGCCTCTGTGTCACCATTGGGTCCATATCATGCTGCACAATCTGTCTATTAATGTGTATTTCTTTTTCTATGCTAATTGTCAAATCTTAATTGTATCATTTCATATCCTATATAAGATTTGGCTTGAGAGGTTTGAGGACTTTTGCCTTTCATGATTGAAGAAGTGAGTTTTATACTATATGATTTTTGAGATATTTGAGATGGTTAATGAGGTTCTTGATTCTGTTTTTTATTCCCTTGATTCATGCACTTACATTTTGTTCTAATGGCTGAAATGCTCATGCTGTGCAATTATTGATACTGGCAATTAACACGCATTAATTCAAGGAGTCATGTGTGCATTCTTACCTGGAATTATTCTGATTATTTATTGTAGTTGTGCTGGCTGAGAATGGGAGGCTGAGATATGTAGATAGCATAGCAAAGAGATTTTTGGAGTTGACTATGGCTCATAAGGGAGAAGTTAAAGCAGTTGTTACAACTGTTATTGTAAGTTTCTCCTTCACTGTCCTTTTTGTTTTATTATTATTATTTTTAATTCAGGTAAAAATCAGATTCTTATCCACAAAGTCAACGTGCAATGTGATTGAATATGTTTAGCATTAACTTATGCGAAGTGATATTTGTGTCTAAGCTTCTACGGGATGACCCATTTAAATCTGGCAACTGATTTGTGGATGTCGTGGGATTAGAGATGTCCACGGGGGCGGGGCGGGGCCGGGGAATGGATTCCCCGTCCCCGTCCCCGCCCCCCATTTCATTCTCCGTCCCCTCGAAATTCCCCGTTTAATTTCGCGGGGATCGGGGGATTCCCCGCGGGGAATTTTTCCCTGTTTTTTTATTTTTTATCTTTTTTATTTTTTTAAATTTATTCTCAACCATAATAAAAATTATTTCTAAATGAATAATTTTCAATATAATTCTATTTAAAGTAAATGTTATAAAATTTCCTAATAAAAACAATAATATACCATAAGAAAAAATACTATAATGTCGAAACAACTTAATTTCTAAAAATTCAAATTTCAATATTACAACATAAACTTTAATTTTTTTTTTATAACAAAATAGTCTTAAACTAATTCCTACTATAGTTTTTTTTAAAAAAAAAAATTCTATTTATAGGTTATATATATATATATATTATTAATCGGGGAATCGGGGCGGGGCGGGTCGGGTCGGGGAATATATTCCCCGTCCCCGTCCCCGTTTAGCCAACGGGAAAAAAAACCTCCCCGCTCCCTCCCCCATTCCCCGTGTAATCGGGGCGGGTCCCCGCGGGGCCCCGGCCCCGCGGGTTAAATGGACATCCCTACGTGGGATGCCTTTTCTATATGTTTGTTAGGAGTCTTGTCAGACTCTTTACTTTTATTTTATTTCTATTTTTAGCCCATTGATACTGGCAATTCGTTGATCACAGATGAAAATGTCAATCACAGAAGATCCTTGAAGTAAATTTATTGACATTTAAAAGGAAATTGTTTTTATTGAACCACCACATAGCTTTCAGTTCTTTGCAGTTTTTATCTCTTTATTGACGTAATATATTTCAAACTAGGATTTCAAAGTTCTTAACAAAAAGGAAAAAGAAAAAGATTAAATTGTATAAACCTCAATACACACAACAACTGATTGGTCTTTTACCAGCCCATTCCACCACAAGAAGAGAAAGAATTGAAGGAGACATTGCAAGATATAATTGGACAAGGCAAGAAGGTTAAGCTCGAGCAGAAGGTACTTTGGTTGGAAATGTTTTAGGTTTCAAATTTTGTTAATGTAGCTGCATGCCTTTCGAGAAATTCTAACAGTGCTCTTGTATTTGCCAGATTGATCCCAGCATTCTTGGTGGTCTAGTTGTAGAATTTGGCGAGAAGGTATTTGACATGTCTATTAAAACCCGGGCACGTCAAATGGAGAGGTTCTTGCGCCAACCTGCTACTCTTGATGGCCTCTAGAAAGATGTTTAACTTCTGTCGCACAATCTTATCATCTGCAGCTATTCGACATTTTGTCATCCATGTTTCTGGACAAATATTTTTCTTTTTTTTTTTTTTTTTTTTTCCCCTATTATTTCTCTTACCTTTTTACCTCAACTTGATATGATGGTGTACCACCATCTAGATGGAAATAAGAGTTTCGGCTTTTTATGTGGATTATAATCTTGTAAGAGTTACTTGGTTTAAGAGTATCTTATTCCCAGGTGCTTTCGAATGGATACTAAGTTTACTTCCAGATAACGACCAGTCTATCATTATCAACAGAGTTTCGGCTTCATATCTTACTGTCCAATTGTTCCTATGAGGTTGAAATAAAGATTGTTCTGTGGTTGCTTCCTTTTGTTATTGAACCATCACTATGAACAACAAATTCAAGATATTGTGCTATTTGAAATTGCTTCCGGATTCTTCCTTAATTGGAGAAACAATTGATTGTACGCCATAATCTCAATGAGAAATGTTAAAATATCTTTATTAGTTTATTGCATAAGAATTATTTTCACTTACTTTTCAGTTTGTGTGGACTTGTGATTCACAACATTCCATAAGTTGTCCGGCCGACCATATGAGTATTTACATGTGGTGTTGTGACAAGTTAACGCCACCATTTTTGACTGGCTTGGATCCTTCCCTGATACAATAAACTTGAGTTGTTCTTATTACAACCTTTGGATTGGGAATGTGTGATAGAGAGTAAAATGCAAGCATATTCTTCAAAGAATACAAACTTCTCATCTTAGTTTTCAGCATAAAGATGTTGTATAGTCATGCACTTTGAAAATCATGATGCTTTACAGTTTACATTTAGGATGGTGCCCAATGATTTCAGTGTGTTAATTTCCATATATTTTTCCTTGGCCTTTTCTTGATTCTGATGAAGTTAAATGATTTTCTAGTATGTTAATTTTTGCATCTATTTTCCCTTTGCCTTTTCTGGATTTCACCAAATGCCATTTGCCATTCCTGGGAGATAAAAAGCTGGTCTTCTTTTGTAGCACTGATATACTTTTCCTTATGATGACAGCATCCCTTGGAGTCTCAGATGCAGAAGAGGTACTTTCAATATAAGCACTAATAGGAAAGACATTTACCTTTTATCTGATGGTTTTTTTTTGAGTACTTCAACTTTTCACATCATGATTTTTGGTTGAATAGCTTTTGTTTTGAAATGAATTCAAGTTTACAAAAAAAAAAAATCTGAGGTTAAATTCTCATTGTGCCACTGATGAATGCCAGGTGTATTGAGGAACAGGTTGGTTTTCTTTTCTTTGTATCCAAGTAGGATGTTGCTTTGTGTTGGATCATAATCATGACTTGGATTTTTCGTACAGCTGTATATAGATAGAATAGAATGCTTTTTTGAGCATTTGAGTAGCTTTGGAGTCTACCACTTGCTTTTTTGCTCAGAAAAATTATTGAGTCTCTTTCAGGGAAAAAATAAAATAAAATAGGGAAACTCAGACTAGAATAATTTATTTTCCCTAACAATCTCAGGAATTGACAAGGACCTGTAAAACTGTTTTCTCTGAGACAATGACTGGGAATGGTGATGGATTTTCCATGATAATATGATGCATAGATGGATTTTCTTTCTCTCAAACTTAGCATGCAGGGAAAGGGATTAGGTAGATGAAGAAATTACTTAATAAACAGAAAATGGGTTTCTTCTTCTTCTTTTTTTTTTTTTTCTTTTTCCTTTTTTTCTTCTTTTTTTTTTCTTCTTCTTTTTTTTTTTTTTTTTTTTGTTGGGGGGGGGGGGGGGGGGGAGGAGCCTTTGTTTCTCTCTTTTTCTGTGATTTATATTGGATACCAATTTTTTATTTTAGCATGAACTGTATGAATCATAAATGCACAGGAACTATGTTTATCAGAAAGGATCTAAACTTGAAAAATCTGTTTTGATCAGGTAAGAAGGAAATAGAATGAATAGGGAAGGGTGATGAATACGTATGAAATACTTGTATAATTCTTAGGCACATTCCAAGCAATTGACAGCAATGATGGGTATGTTTTTGGATAAGAATACACAAATACCACGTAGACAATCAATTAGGCTAGCTAGATTGCTTGAAATTGTTGTTGGTAATGAAAGAATTTGAGTAACTGTTGCAATTAATGGAGCTAACTATTAGATGGGTCATGTTATCTCTTAATTGATGTAGCAAGCAATATCTCTGTTCATGTGACTTTAGTATCAAGAATGCTCACAAACTGATTTTACCATATTTATTGGGCTAAGTTTTTGATTATTGCATTGCCCTTTGTACCCACTACAATTATTTTAGATCTGTTTGATTACAATTTTGGCTTTTCTTTTTCCTTCTCTAGAAAACAGAAAAAGAAAGTACCAGATGTTGGAAGGGCACACCAATATTATAAGATTTTTTCTGGATAAATTCGGGTTATTGAAGGCCCCACTTCTTGCCGTAAGCTTTTATATCCATCTTCACGAGGAAGTTTCGCCCGCTCCAAGTAAGTTCTAGATGACAAAGGGTTTCAAGTTATTAAGTACATTGGAGTTTGGCTTTATAGGGTATCTCCAAACTCTTCAAATTCTTACCATCATTTCTATGGCATGTTTTAAGTGCGATGTTGAACGAATTAGGGTAAAAGAAAAGAAGAATGAATTGGCTCGATTAACTTTCATTGAATTAGAACATAATCAAGCTATCTATTTGTACATGTAGATCAACAAAAAGATGATACGTCGATGATTCCACTTTCGTAAAAGCAATTTTCTTGGGAAGATTTAGTCATGTTTTTGCCAAAAGAGGTAAATGGTTTCTAGGATGTGCTGTCATACATTTATTTTGGTGAAGAAATCTGTTCAAGAGGAAGATGAAAGGAGATCTTCATGCAAAGAATTTAAAATAATTAGAAAATCTCCCATTGAAGGGATCAATTGGCAAGAAGAAAAGATCAAAAAACATTTATCAAATTGTGGAAACACTTAAAAACACATCACAAAGTACCAAAGTACATTCATGTACTCTCTCTCTCTAGGTTTATTCTTCATAGTCACGTGTTTTTAGAGAGAGATAGAGAGAAAGAAAGAGAGATTATTATGTGAAGTGGAAGCAAAACTGTAGTTCTTTGTTATATAGAAGACAATGATTACCTTGTGAGTGAAGAAAAATGCAAAAAAAGGACAAGAATTGAGTCAAAGACAAGAAGACCAACCATCCCCTTCCCTCTCTCTCTCTCTCTCTCTCTGTTCACAGAGAGACACATACACAAATGGAGGTCCCCCTCCAATCCGTTTTCCACTCCACCTAGCAACCAACCAACACAATCTTCTCTTTCTCTCTCTCTCTCTCTCTCTCTCTCTCTCTTAACACAAATATTCACCATTCAAACTCATATTCTCCAAGCAACCAAGCATCCCCAACCATCTCCATCATCATCACCCTTACCACGCCATGAAGCCTTCTCTTTCTCTTTCTTTTTTTTTTTTATTCCCTCTCTACACACACACACACACACACACATATATATATATTCAATTCTCCATGCAGGGACCAAACACAGCTGGGAAAAGAGAAGAGAAGAGAAGAGAGAAGAATGAGGAAACCGGAGGCAGGTCTCGGGAAAGAGAATGCGGAGAAGAACAAATACCGGAAAGGCCTGTGGTCGCCGGAGGAAGACGAGAAGCTGATGAGGTATATGTTGAGCAATGGACAGGGGTGTTGGAGTGACATTGCTAGGAATGCAGGGCTTCAGAGATGTGGGAAGAGTTGTCGTCTTCGTTGGATTAATTATCTTAGGCCTGACCTTAAACGTGGAGCTTTCTCTCCTCAGGAAGAAGAGCTTATTGTCCATTTGCATTCTCTTATTGGCAACAGGTACTCTCTCTCTCTCTCTCTTTCTCTCTCTATCCTCTCTTCTTTCGCTCTCTTGACTCATTTTTCTTGATACCCAATTGAGAGTTTCAAATCATGAAGAATCATTTCCTTTCCCTACATTCATGAAGAATGCCTCTCAAACATGTTATCACATGTGTTGTTTCTTTTATATATACATTGAGTTATACAAGTTTTATTGCTAAATTATCACTAAATCCAAAATTTTGAGTTAAGAGATTAGGCGTATTTATTTTCTTTTAAAAATATATTCTTTGACAACTCTTAAACGTAGCCATTGTTTAGAAAATGTCATTCGTGGTAGCTTTACTTAGAAAAGTTATGATGGGTGTAACATGATATGATATTTGTTTTTTTTTTTTTTTAAACAGGGACAATGCATGGATTTCATGTCGTCGTATTTTTAGGAATGTAGTAAATTAAAGATGGTGTGAAAAATCAATTTGTCATCTCTATTAAATATCTAGATGTCTTTTTTTTTTTCTTTCTTTTTTTAACATATCAAATGAGCATACATAACATGTCATGCTATAATAGCTAGCATTCATTTTTCCCAACGAAGTTAAGATGAAAGGATATATATACATGTTTTAAAAAACAGTTGACATGTGTAAGGGGCATACTTATCACAAACGGAGTTACCTAACATTTGTTTATAATAATATTTGAATCCATTCTTTCTTTGAATCTCAAAGACTAATCAACTTGTTTTCCTTCGAAAACAATTGAATAGGTGGTCCCAAATTGCATCCCGTCTTCCTGGACGTACAGACAATGAAATAAAGAATTTTTGGAATTCCACATTAAAGAAAAGGTTAAAAAACAACCTTTCTTCCTCACCATACAATAACCACGAATCATCAGATCCTAGACTGGACATGATGTTTGGAGGGATAATGACGATGCAAGAACATGACATCATGAGTATGAACATGAACATGGATTCGTCGTCGACCTCCTCATCGTCTTCCCAACTACCATTTTCTGCCACAGGAGATAACTCCTTTGATGGTTCATCCATGCCTTATCTAGACAACAACTACGAAATGGCATCTATGGCCGGGGCCACCAATGGCTTTCTGCAGGCACCGGGAGGGTGCTTGACAGAAATGGGAATGGGAATGGGAATGGGAATGAGAATGGAAGAGCGATTTAGTTATGGGAGTTTGGAGGCTCAAAGATCAATGGAGCTTGAAAGGGAAGTGCTATGTCTTTCACATGAAGAGATGAACCCTCCATTAATGAACAATAAGAGCAATTTTGATCAGTATTTGGATACAAATGAGCAGAATTTAAATGTGCAGGAGATGTTTGGAGATATAGGAAGCCATGGACAATTACAAGAAAGCTTGAAGATGGGTAATGAATGGGATTTGGAGAGTTTCATGCAAGATATGTCCTCATTTCCTCATTTTCTTTGATTTCCAACCTCTACTCCTCTCTCTAAAAGTTTATAAATCTTCATTTATTTAGAAATTTTTTTGGGGAAAACAAAAAAACCCACATAGATATTCTTTGTCCCTCATTTCTTTTCTTCTCAACAAAACCCACAAAAAAGAAAAACAAAAAAATCATTTTATAAGTTTCATATAAAAGCTTTTCAAAGCCATTTGTTTAGGGAATTTTTGGGAAACCAACCCTTAAAAATATATATATTTTCTCTTATATATGATTTCTTATCTCTCAATAAAACCCCAAAAAATAAAAAGGTTGAATAAGAAAATTAGTGTTTTTTTGGTTGGCCATGGTTGAAGCCCATGAATGGAAATGAAAAAGAGAGGTTTCTTTTGGTTTTGGTCTTGTCTTTTTGGGAGGGTCAAGAAGTTGATTCCCAAATGCTGTTGCAGCTTTTGTGAGATTGAGAAGCTGAGAGTTAGAGAGAAGGTAGAGTGAAGAAAGTAGTTTTTGCATTGCAAAAAATAAAAAGCACTTTTGTTCTACAAATCCCAACTTTTAGAGAATTTTTGGTAAGTTTGTGTACCTTCGAAACATGGTCTTTTGTTAGCACCACCATATATGGTAGAAGGAGCAAATAAACAAAGGGTTGGATCATTTGTTTGTTTTATCATTTATGTGTACAAAAGCAAATATACATCATAGTAATATTACACAAGGCAGCTCTCCCTCTATCTCTCATCCTTGATGAGATAATATTGCTATTCTATTCATGTTTCAAATCGTTATTGTAGTATCGTGAAAATCGATCTAGTGTTACATAACGGATTGTGATAACCACATGTGTGAATTTTTGTAAAGTACTAGCAAAGTAAAGAAAATTAGTGCCAACCTGAGCGTAGCTCAACTGGTTAAGACATATATTCTCGATTAAGAGGCCATAGGTTCAAATCCCCATACCCCTCATATTGTTGAATTATCAACTGGTTAAGACATATGTCATAAACTAAGAGGTCAGATGATCAAATCTTCCACTTCTACTTATTGTTGAACTCAAAAAAAAAAAAAAAGTCCATTGCTAGAATGTAAAGAAATAGACTATTATTCATGATTTTTTTTAAAAAAAAACCAATATAACAACTTGTAACAATATCAAGTAGTTGATATCATTGTATAGTATCAAACTTATGTATAACTCAATTGGTTAAGGAATGTTTATATATCATTTAGATCGATATGTATTTAGTTCTTAGCATCAAAAAATTCAGGGAATTCTCAAGTATTATTTTTCATGCCTCAAAAAGAGAGAACTTGGGGAAAAAAAAAATCTATTTTGGCGATTTTCTTTTAAGATCAACATATATACTTATTAGAAGGATCACTGTATTTTAAGAGGAAAGACATCCATCTTTTACTATAAATCAACATCAATCAAATAAGTTAGATAGTAAACATAATTTAGCTACTTCATTTCCTTATCAAGTAAACATGCATGCAACATACTATCAATAATATATTTAAAATACAGGTTAAAAAACCTTTTGGTCCTCAAGCTTTCATGAGAGTATCAATTTAGTCTCTAAACTTCAATTTATAACAATTTAGTCCTTATACTACTTTTAAATTTGTAACAATTTAGTTCATGAATTTGAGCATGTTACAATTTAGTTCCTATACTTTCATATTTGTAACAATTTAATTCTTGCCATAAAAAATTCCATCAAAATTAAATGTCAATTTTTATAATGTAACAACTTAATCCTTATAATTTATAAACATATTTGATTCACAATTAGTTTATCGATCTACATATGTAAGAAATTCAATTAAATCTTAATAATATTTTTCACGATAGGAACTAAATCATTACAAACTTTAAAGTATAGAGACTAAATTGTTATAAAATTAAAAGTATAGAAACTAAATTGTTACAAACTAAAGTTCATGGACTAAATTGTTACTTGTATGAAAGTTTAGGGATAATAAGTATTTTTTAACCTAAAATATATTTTTAGTTTGAAAATATATAGATAACACAAATACGAGAGTAAAAATTCGAAAATTTTAACTTAAAAAAGAGATTGATGATACATTAACCAATTAAGTTATAATGCTCGGTTGAAGATAACATGGGGAACAATTGAGTTTAGATAATCACCCTAATGGATAAAAAAGTATTATACATATAACTAATAAAATGATTACAACAATCCGAATATAATTCAGTAGATAAATAATAATAATAATAATAATAAATAAAAAGGATTATAGAGATTTGGCTTTGACAATAATTCTTTAGAAAAGTTTATGCACAGTGTGTGGCAGAGTTGAATTTTTTTTTATTTAATTGCTGGGTATTTATCTTACTTTCTTTTATTGTATATATATATATATATATATATATATTTTGGCTTTTGAAAAATAAAACAATCGGCATTAATGTGTTGCAAGTTGTCAATGAACGTGTTACAAAAGCAGAAAAAAAACGTGCTTGAAAAGAAATTTATAGATTCAGAAAAAGAAAAAATAAATAAAATAACATTTAAAAAAGAAAAAAGAACAAGTAAAAACGACGTCGCCTGAGAGATTCGAACTCTCGCGGGGAGACCCCATGTACTTAGCAGGCACACGCCTTAACCACTCGGCCAAAGCGACAGTTTGATAGGTGAAATATAAATAATTATAAATATAAAAGAGAATATAATAAATGTAATAAAAACAATATATATGTAATATGTTACAAAACTTTAAAATAATGTTTAATGGGGTCGTCGACCTTGTATTTGTGACATTCTTGATATGTTCTATTTTATAAATGTTACAAAATGTTATATATATATATATATATTTTTTTTTGAGTTCAACAACTTTAATACAATATAGTTATATGAGACTGGATTGCTTTATATTTGTTATCACCGGATAAGACCAATAGAAATTTAGGATGACTAATATGCAATTAACTTGATTTATTTGTATGAATTTGTGTCATTCGATTTCATGTAGGAAAATATACATAGAAATTACAAAAGTGACACCCTTTGTCCTATTCAAAAAGTCATAAAGAGTCGTTTGTTTCATGGGAATACAAGATTTCCTATGGAATAGACATCTGAATTACTCCATTTGCTTTGTAGGAATGTAGGATACCTTGAAATTTTAGGATGCTCATACGGGGGAGGGGGGGGGGGGGCATCTAACCAATTTTGGATACCATTTTGAATCATGGAATTTAAGATTTTTGTGTCGATGGAATCCTTTAATGACATTTTTTCCCTTTAATTTTCTTTTATATATGTTTTCTATATTTCACATTTTTATTTTTTATTTAAAAATAAATTAATGTATTTATGCACTAATAAACTAATAAACGATCATATGTAATTAATTATATTTATATTTTACAGCTACCTATAAAATAAACTTTAGTTAAATTGAATAATATCTCGATTTATTTTTAATTAAAATTTAAAATAAAAATATTTCATTTTATTTTACTTTTTCAATAGTCACCCAGTACTATTGTATTTAGTGAGTTTTCTCTCCTGAACATCTATTGAAATGATTTTTTTAATTACTTATTTGTAATTTATTAAGGTTATTACTAATTATACATTTCAAAACACACACATAAATCCATTAAAATAAATATTATTCCTCTGAAAAAAATTCTAATTTGACAATGTGATCAACATAATCCACTAAAAACACCATAATTATATTAATGGTATTCTTTGAATTTTTTAGTTGAATTAATATTTTAAAATTAAGTATTTTATAAAAATCTCAAACTACCATAAATTTATTTGCTCTACAAAATAACACAAAAAGATGACTAGTGAATGCTCTACCATTTCTCCTGAGCTTAAGGGATATTCTTTTGGTGATGAGTCTCTTAGTACAAGTTATTATGAGGCTTATTCATCTTCTAATCATGTTTTCAATGAACCTTCTATATATTCTGAGGCTATATTATCCTTGGTGACCAAGGCTCATCTTGAGCAATTGTAGTACAAGTATGATATTTCCTTCGATGTACAACTGAGGGTTCCTTAATCCGATGATTGTATTAATGATCCCCCTGAAGGAGAAGTTGCATTTTATTCTGCTATGTTTAAATTTGGAGTCCTTCTTCCTTTGCCTTTATTTTTACTAAGTTTCTTGATGTTGGTTGGATTGGCTCCTGCTTAGCATGTCCCAAACAGTTGGAGTTATCTCATAGGATGTTATGTATTATGGACAACATATGACAATAGTAGTCCACTCACACCACATGTTTTTATGTCTCTCTACATTTTAAGCCATAACCCATCTTTTGGTCGCTTCTTTTACTATCTGAGTTCCTCTTGTGGTAAACGGATTGATGGACCAAGTTTGATTCATGGATGGAAAAGTAAATGGTTTTTAGTGAGTGAGAATTGGTTAGCCCGTGGGCCTCAAAATTTCACCTACGTAGTTTTCATGAGGTTTGGGGATTATAGTGAATTGCTCTCTTTATTCTCCATGTCTTTTTGGAAACTGCTTTTACAAACCTTTATCTAACCACACTATATTTTCTCCTTTTCAGTTCTAACTGAGTTTCGTCATTTCGTTGTTGCTCGAGCATTTGTGAGAGTTGTGAGGAGTTTGGAAGCTCTAGCTCGTCTTGGTTTTTCCCTTGTGAGTCAAGAGAATATAATTGAAATCGATTTTGCTCCACCCCTCTTCTTGAAGGTTGGGTTTAAATTCAGATTTTTTTTTTTTTATAATTCTTGTGCTGGGAAAAGGTTGACCTCGGCCAAGGTGGTCGGCCTCAGCCACTCTACCTCAGCACCTCTGTTTATGATTTTGCTTCGCGTGTTTTCTATAACTCACAATTTTTGCTTTTATCTTCAAGATATGCCTCCACGATCTACTTCTTTGTTTGAAGCTCAAAGAAAAAAGAAGAAAAAGAAAGCCACTGAGGGAGCTGGGCCCTCGAGGGCTGGCGGCTCTAGCTCAGATGTGGGAGGCGCTTTTGCCTTTGAGACTTCAAACCTTTCTCCTCGACCTTTCGGTATCAGTACTCGTTGCACCAGAAGGAACATTCCTTCATCTCCTCAGGATGTTCCTTATGATATTCCTACTTTTGCTCTTTTTGAAGATTACTCTATAGTAAGTAATGAGATTGAGATTCTGGGGTGAAGTTTCGAGCTCTGGAGGGGTGTTGGTCATGATCATCCTCCAGGTTATAGAATGGAAGACCCTAGGGAGGCTGTTGTCCTAAGAGTTCGTAAGTTGAGTCATGTAAGTTTTTCATTTGTTACCTGTCTTCTTTTTATCTTGCACTTGCTTATTTACAACTGACTTTCTTATTGTTTTTTCTTTAGGCTTTTCCTCGGCTCACTATGTCTGCCATGACTATGGTGAAGGGAATAATCGAATTAAACCCACAGTAGAAGCATATGAATCGTCTTTGATTTATTTAGAATTAAACTAAAATACAAGGGTTAAGCAATAGATACCTTGAAAATAATATTATGGAGAATATTCTGGCGGATCTTTATTTCTTCCACGAAGTCTTCCTGGCTATGACTCGAACACGGGACCAAGGCTTGTGGGAGCCTCTTGAAAGAAAATCTCCAAGGGATTGGAGAGGAAGAGATCTAGAGAGAATTCTCTAATTCTCTCTATTGAGGAGACGTGTGTTGTACAGAATGGCTCAACCCAAGGGTCCTATTTATAGTGACCAAGGAAAAATCTTTGCCATAATTAAAATATTATATTTTAATATATAATATATTAAAATATATCTTGTATTTATTTGAATCTCATTCAAATATCCTACGATATGTATTTATTTGAATCTTATTCAAATTCTATAAATATCTTTTATTTAATATATCAAATATACATTAATTATTTTAATATTTAATGTATCAAATACAATAAATATATTTTCCTCTTTTGTATTTAATATATCTAATATATTAAATATTAATTTGAACACTTCAAATTAAATATTAAATTTGAACATTTCAAAATTTAATATTTAATGTATCAAATACAATAAATATATTTTCCTCTTTTATATTAAATATTAATTTGAACACTTCAAATTAATATTAATTTGAACATTTCAAAATTTTCTTTCAACTAAATTGATCTTTTAGTGTTACTATGAGCTAGCAAAGGGACTTTATGGACCTACAGATTATAAGCTCCAATGATACAAAATTAATTAATTAAACTCTTGAATTAATCAATTTTCATTCATTAACTCTAGGGTCACTCCACTATAGACCTAAAGTTGCACTCTTATGCACTGTAGGGCAAGTTGTGTCCATTGATATAATCACTACATGCAAGTCGATCCTTCACGAGTTGTTCGTAATTACAGCTGGGTCAAAAGTCCGTTTTACCCATATAATTACATCTTGCACCTTGAGTACCACTGATCCTCTAATAAACAATTTGTTTATAATATAATTATAAACTAAGTCCCTCTCGGGCCAATGAGAGGGTGGGGCCCCATTGTTCAAGTCCCGAAATCAGTACTTAAGGGAACTACTCATCTACTTACCCTATATGGGAAGGAGTGAATTCCATCTTGTGAGATTATGTTCCCAGCTCCCTATTTGGTCAAGTCCCCAAAATGGTAGGCATATTGAATCGGCTACAAAAGCCACTCTCACCCATGCAAATCAAAGGACAAGCCCTCACAGGCAGGAGTTCATAACTCACTCAAGATTAAGATTGAGTCACATATGATTATCCTGATGAAATATTAATCTTCTCAATTAACGAATTTATAAAGAGAGATTAAATATTTCGTGGTCTAGTCTTATACAAACTCATTGTATAAGATATCCCCACTCACATGTCTCCACATGAATGATTTGGATTAAATCATTTGTAACTATTACAAAGTGGGCCGTATCAATAGTGTTACCAGGATAAGGCACCCAACCTTGTTCATATACTATGACCCTTTAGGTTATTTCTTGAACATGATCCTCTCGTATGTCAACCACATACTGTTCAAGATTACACGAATAACCTTGGATTTTTCATATAATGGATAATATTATATTGCAAATAAAATAATCAAAATTATTATTAATTATTAAATAAATTATTAATTACGAGGCTTTAGGGCATAAATCCCAACATATGGTTAAGAAGATCTCCTCTCTTCAACAGACCAATGTTCTCAGGGCGGAGATAGTTCAGGCTTAAGCTAGCTTGACTTAGGCTAACCGTCTTTTAGTTTAGGTTAGGATTGAGTTTGATTTTATGAAGGTTGAGCTCTAATCAATTCGTGCCCAGTTGGATGAAGCCAAGGCCCATATGACCAATGCAGAATATATGGCTGAAGAGTTCAAGAAGACAGAGGAATATGTTGTGATGTAGGATGAGATCTTTGACTGTGGATTTAACTGGGCCGTCAAGCGCTCTGCCAAGCATCATAAGGATATAAATTATGACATCGTTCGAGAGGAATTTACTTCCTTCAAGAAAGATCCATTTGCCTTCCCTGATTGAGATGACTTTAATGGTAGTGGAGGAGCGGACATGAATGATGGCTAAATCTTATGTGCTTTCTCTTTACTTTCTTTTTATCTTATTGTAAGACTTTTATTTATGAATCAATGAGAATATCTTTTCCGTCAATCATCTTTGTTTCTTTTTAATGAATTTTGTCTTTAAAGAGGTAAACTCCGTTGAACAGAATTATATAAGTCTTACCAAACAAGATAAATTGATAAAATGGGTTCTCATACATGCATCCAAATCACAAACCAAAGAAAATCACTTACTTGTAGGTGCTCGACCTCAACCTTGATTTCTCTGAAGTTGTTGACTTTTCTGGCTCGTTTTGTGTAGTTTCTGCCTTTTGTTCAATTAGAGAGACATATCTCTTTAGTAGTTTCGTTGTTTTTTGTTTTATAGAGAGACATATATTCTAAGTAGCTTCTTTGTTTTTTGTTTAATACAAAGGCATACCCTTAGTAGCCCTTTACTCAAGTAGGATTTTTTGATTGAAGATCATGCTTGAGTGACACAATTTGTAGCTTGAAAAAATAAATTTTACTGCTAATAAAGTTTGAATCTTACATGAATTACTGGAATTGAAAAAAATAAAACTAGCTGAAGGAAAGGTAAAAAGAGAGTAGTCCCTTAATGATCCATGGGGGTGTGGTCGGCCTCGGCCTCGGCCTTTTCGAGGTATGCCTCGTGCTCGTCCCTTGATCTTTTCATTTCTTTGAGTGTTGTGAAGTAACACTCCCTTGAAACTTTCTGCTCCCCTTTTACTATTTCCACTCCATTCAAAGTAGGAAATTTAAGTAATTGATGATAAGTGGAAGCTACAACCTTCAGTTGATAGAGTGTTGGTTTTCCTAATATGGTATTGTAAGCTGATGTGCATTAAATTATCAACAAGTTAATCATCTTAGTAGTTGCATTCAGTCTATCACCAAAGGTGACTGGAAGTTCGATGCTGCCCTCAAGAGTTACTCTTTCTCCCCCAAATCCAACTAAGGGAGTTAGATTCTCCTTCAGTAGTCCTCTCTATAACCTCATTGCTTTGAAGGAAGTCAGAGAAAGAACATCAGTTGAACTTCCCCCATCTATGAGGACTCTGTGAACCTTCACATTGGCTATAGTTAGGGTAACTACCAAAGCATCACTATGAGGTTGATGGATGACCCTAGCTTTGGCTTATGTGAATTCTAAAGTTTCGTTCACAGTTCCAAAATGGACTGAATACATACCTTGAAAATCTGGATCGTGTCTGGCTTCATGAGCAATTACCTAACTGTTCCTGTTGGATTCACCTCTTACTGGTCCCCCAAATATGGTTTTGATCTCATGTGGGGGTTCTTCATCTGGTCGGCCTCGGCCATCTGCTCGACCTTGACTATTATTTGGTTGCCCTCGACTTGTATCTGACGTATTCTTTCAAATACCCTTATCTGATAAGGGTTTCGATTTCGTCTTGTAGCTGATAGCAATCGTGAGTTTCATGACCATGATCTCGGTGAAAGAAACAATATTTATCTTTGTCTCTTTTTCCAAATGGAGTTCACATCTTGCCTAGAAACTTCACCAAATTGAAGTGGCCAATTTCCATCAAGATCTGCTCGAGAAGGAGAGTTGTGGAAGTATACCTCTCGAATCGTTGACCAGAGACGACTTTAGGGTATGGTCGGCCTCGGCCTCTTTCCTCTACCCTCATCCTTTTCAAACTGGAAAAATTGTTGTCCCAAGCTCTATCTTGCTCTGCATGTCTGTTGGTTCTTTCACAATCAGATGTAGCTTCCTTCGATCGTATCAACTCCTCAACGCTCATATAATTTTGAGCCCTGGTTATGAACTCAACATAGGAATTTTGTTCTTTCTTGCCAATTGATTTAAGTAAGCCTTTATCCTGCAAACCTGCAATAATAGAAATTAGGGTAGTAGTGTCTGTAAATCCCTTGATAAGCCTTAGAATTAAGGTTTATTTAACTCTCAATTGCTTAAAATATCCTTGTTTGTCCTAAGACCAATTGAAAATAGTGGAAGATTGCTTAAATTTAAGGAAGAAATGAATGTGATGGCATTTGGAATAGAATTCTAAGTAAATTGATCTTGTTTGTAGAAATTATGAAAATTGCAAAATCTGATTTTGCAATTTTGGGAAGCATGGAATGACAAGAAAATTATGGAAATGGAAAAGTCACGGAAGCGAAGAAACCCATATATGGAAGAATCAATTTCCGCACGAATTGAGGGATTGGAGCACGATTTTTGGCAAATTTCAACCCTAGGAAGATCTACAAAAGAGGGAGGAAGAAGCTCAAAAGATAGATCGGATATTGGGAGGCGATTTCAGAAATTAATTTTCGTGGGTTTTTCATTCTTTTCAAGGCTCTGATTTCCTGAAAATTTTTGTTAAGTTTTTGTTTTGGCCAAAGAACTAAAGTTCTGATTATTGGTTTTCAATTTTCTATTGGTACTGAAGAGAAATGCTTGAATTACAATCCTGGTTCTTCATTTGAGTTATTTTGAAGCAAGCTTAAGTTTAATTCTCATTCTTAGTTGGTGGGTATTTTTCAAAAACATTACTCTGTTTTTCTGCACCTTCTTCGTTCTCTGTTTTACCGATGGTCAACCTTCTATTTTTTTTTTTAGAATTTCCTTCTTGTATGACGAATAGTTGTGGGGGTTATCTTCTTGTTCTCAGTCGAATTCAATTTTGAATTAATTTGGTGGTTTTATCCAGCATTCATCGCAAGTTTCTTTTAGAATTCTTCCTTGATTTCACCTCTATATTTTGCTGCAAGATTGTTCAATTTCTGCACTTTTCCAGTTTGCCCAATCTGATTCAAGTAGTACTTGGGTTGTTAAGACTAACCATCTCCTAAATTTGGTGAAGGTTGAGTCGATTGGAATGGAGTGAATGATTAGCCAAATTTGTTGCATGAATTTCCATTTTCAGATGGTTCTGTCCTCTGCCTTTAGTCAAGTTAGCCCTTACTGGAATGTCTAAAGCCCTTGATTCTTTGTTTCAATTGAAAATCTATTGAATTTCTTGTAGTTTATTCGAAAATAGCACTACATTATTTGCCTTAATTATTTAATTTACACAAATTCTAATATGAACTTTTTCTCAAAATTTAGTTATGATATATGTATTTTCAATATGAGCTAAAACTTCTTAGGGGGTTCAAGAATGTGAATACCCTAAGAAGTAATTGTAGCCTAAATTTCAATAAAAACCAAGCCTACATCTCAATTGTTTGCTTGTGTTGAATATTTTTCCGTTGAGATCCTAGATTGATTATCTAGGATAGCAACTCAAGCTTAGATCTAATACCGACGGGGTTAGTGATAAACGGATTTCACACAAGAAATGGAGAAAAAGAGCTTAGACATAAGCCAATTCTTACCCTAGACATAGAGATTAATGACTACAAAACCCATAAAATTGTGAATCGAATTATCTAAGATAGAGGGACTATAGACATATAGGTCTCTCACTTAGCCTCCTAAAAACCTAAATTCAAGGTGAATAGGAGATGCAATTTTGGTTTACAATTGAGTGTGGAGTAGGTTGGAATTGTAATTTTGGCTTGCAATTACAACTTAGGGCAATGACATTCTTGAGCCCCATCTTTATCCAAATTCCCTTTTGAAATTTCATTTATTAAGTCTATCTAGTTTGTTATCTAATATTGTCATTTCTAGATTCTGCAATTCAATTATGCAATTTTCGTTATTCCAACATTGTCATTTCTCGATTCTGCAATTCAATTATGCAAATTTTGTTATTTCAATTATTGTCATTTTTAGATTTTTCAATTAGATTTTGCAATTCTTGTCTTTTTACCAACACACCAATCCAACCTTATTTTTTGCAATTTTAGTTTTCAAGTTGCAATTTTTCCTTACACTTTTGCTTTACAATATTTTTCTATTACTCCATTCCATTGGGATTCGATACTTGGTACTCACATACCATTTTATATTACTTCAATCACATGCGCTTGCGTGTAACACCGATCATCCCTTAACTTGTTATGCCTCATTGTTGAAACAAGAAATATAATCGCGTAAGCTCTCATTTGGCCATTATTTTATGACGAGCAAGTGCATTTGGGGCTTACATTGGTCTTGACCTTCCAAGAATTGCGTTACAAATGCTCTGGCTAACTCTTTGAAAGAGCCAATGGACTTTCTCTTCAACTTCATGTACTATTCTCGTGCGGGTCCTGGTAGTGTAGAAGAGAAGGCTCTGCACTTGATTGCCTTTGAAACTCCATGGAGGTCCATTTGGGATCGATAGGTTTCCAGGTATTCTACGGGATCATAATTGCCATCATATAGGGCGATGGTTGACACTTTGAACTTTGCAAGAACCTTCTCTCTCATGATCTCATAGGTGTCCAGGTGTTCTACGGGATCAGAATTGCTCAATGAGAGCTTTGAGATCCCATCTCTTGATCTCACAAGTTCTGAGAACATTCCCTTGAAGGTTTCCAAACTCCTTTTGAATTTTCAGGATGTCTACTTTCCATGGAAGACTTTGGGTTTGTGCTTTATACCTTAATTTCACCTCTTCGGCCTCGACCTCCTTTTGGTCGGCCTCAGCTTGTGTCTTCCGCTTTAGGTTGGTCGGACTTCGTAAGTCCGATGTCGCTTTAGTACTCTTCGCGATCGTGGCTTCAACAACACTTGGTCGGCCTCGACCATTAGCCTATGAGACAACCTGCACAACATATTTTAACTTACTTGCCTTGGTCGCCTTGCTTTTGACCGTGGGCTGATGTGGCTTGTCGTTTCCTCCAGGGATCAGCTTTTCGGTTGGTTTTTGGGTATGAGATTTTGAATCTCCTATCCCCCCAACCACCTTCGCTTTCTCTTTTCTTGGATCTCATATGAGAGGTGGTTCCTCCTCGTGTTTTTCTTCCTCCTAAAGGTCTTGTCTGTCGAGCTTTTCCAGAATCTTCAACAGGTACCTATCCATGTTCTTCTTCAGCTCGACCATCTTCTCCTCTAGTCGTCCTATGCCAGTATGAGGTCGATGAGGAGTTGTCTCTCTTGTTCGTCGTGGGTGACGATCTTGATCGGAATCGTCTCCATATTCGTTCCAGTGCTTGTTTCTCAGCATTCTGCTCATCTTTTCGTAGGATTGACCTCAAGCACTAAGGTATTCCAAGCAAGTGTCGTCGTTCCCCACATACGACGTCATTGCCAAATTTTGGACTGGAGAAATCTCACCTGACATCCACGTGACAACCACAGTGAATTTGCATTCTTGGGAGAAGAACGCTATCTGCAAGACAAGAAAAACTTGGACACCAGTGTGGTGTAGGCCACACAAGCTCTGATGCTTAAGTCAGTGAGAGTTCTTTAGAGAGAATTAGAGAGTTCTATGAGAGTTTTGGTGGCTGAAATGAACTTATCTTGCTCTCCCCTCAATAAAGAGCTTAAATACCTTCCTTCTTTGGGTTTTCGTCTTCGATTGGGAATGAAAGAACCAAACAGCGTTTGACCGGGGGTATACGGGCCATGAAGGACCAAGGAAAGGCCCAATGTATGGGGTTTCCATGTGGTCGGCCTCGGACAAGCCAACCATGGGCTTGGGCTTTGGCCCAAGCCCGTTTCTCTGCCCTCTCGCTTTGTGGACCGGTCCCGTATTGGTTTCAGTCCGTTTTGACTTTGGATTGGGCTTCTTTCCTCATTTTGCTCTTTATTGTAGCATTTTAGCCAGCCCATTCTTGTTGGTCCAATTTTACCCATAACAGTATGTAACAATTTAAACTCTATTGTGAAATATCTCATCAAAATTAAGTGTCGATTTTTATTATGTAACGCTTTAGTAATTGTAGTTTATTAACACATCTGGTTGCTCATTGGTTTTATCAATCTACATACATAAGCTAAGAGACGCCATTAAACCTTAACAAGAATTTTCAAAATTAGAGACTAAAAAATCGTTACAAAATTTAAACTACCAAAATTAAATTGTTATCGATTTAAAAATATAAGAATTAAATCTTTACCACTAAAGTTGAGAGATCAAATTGTTATAAAAATTAAAATATTGTTTTTTTAACCAAAACTTAATTAATTGATTCAATTTCATTTCAAGTCACACTAGTACTCCAAAAAAAAAAAAAGTCACACTATCAAGTTCCCTTTTCCCTTGATACACGGAAAGTTAATGGGAACCTCTTATTGGAACCCATATGGCCGGTGACATTATTCAATTAAAGCGTGTAACTTATTTATTCTTTAATAATAGAGAGTTCAAATTTGAATAGGATTATTCAGACTCGTTTGATAACCATTTGGTTTTTTATTTTTGGATTTTTAAAATTAAGCTTATAGACATTACTTTCACCTATGAGTTTATTTGTTTTGTTATCTATTTTTTACAACTATTTTCAAAATTCAAGCCAAATTTTGAAAATGAAAAAAAAAAAAAAAAGTTTTTAAAATTTTGTTTTTGTTTTTGAAATTTGGCTAAGAATTCAAATGTTTTTTTTAAGAAATATGAAAACCATTATAAGAAAATTGTGAAAAAACAAGCACAATTTTCAAAAACCAAATAGTATCAAAAGGGGTCTTAATTTTTTAGGTGTTGATTTCTTTAAGAAAGTCTTTGACGAAGTAAATAAATTCTTTGAAGTATAAACTTTTAAGCACTTCATAATTCTCACAATATATCATAAAAATTTGCCAACCTCAATAACATATTTCAACTAGTTAAGACATATATTTTCGATTAAAAGGTTAGACGTTCAAATTCCCACCTTACAAGTTGTTGAACTAAAAAGAAAAAGAGAGAAATAACAAAATTTAAAACTTCTTCTCTACTTTACTCAAGGTGGACATAAGTTCTATTGAATAAGATGTTATAAGTAATCTTTCTTAAAGGCAGTAGGATTCAAATCTCCGCTTCATGTTTGAAATTGTAATCATGAAAAAAAGGAGTTCTTTCGTTAAAATACAAGTTTAGTCCTTGAACTTTTAAGATTACGTCTATTAGGTCTCTAAACTAAAAAAAAAAAATGTCTAATTGGTCCTGAACTATAAAAGTGTTTAATAAATCTTTGAACTTTCAATTTTGTATCACCTATTTTGACATTTTTTTAAAAAAAATTCATGGACCCATGAAGAGACAGAATTGTAAGTTTAGTAGTTTTGTGAATTTTGAAAAATGTCAAATAGATCCGAGATTTTTTTTCCCTTTTGAGTTCAATAACATATGAGATAGATGATTCAAATATTTGACCTTTTGGTCAATGGTATATGTCTTAACCAATTGAACTATGCTCAAGTTAGCAATTAGAGATTTGTTTTTTTTTTAAAGTTCAATTAGAGATTTATTAGGACACAAAATTGAAAGTTTAGAGAACCTAGTAGACACAACATTGAAATTTCATGACTAAATGTGTAATTTATTAACCTTATATCATTTTTCTATACAAAATACTTACTTTTGTATAAATGATACAAATAATAATATCATGTAAATAAAAAATTTATAGAAAAATGAAAATCCCTATAATATATAATATAATGATGTCTAAATATAAAGGGGAAGAGTAAATGAGAGGTGTAGTTATTAAAGGTTAAGAATATGAAATGATTTATAGGGTGAGTGTAGTGCATATCATAATGTCTTGATGTAAAAGCAAATTAAAGCTATACATATCATTTTTATTAATTCTCCCTCTTTCTCTCTCTAACTCTTACCCTTATGATCATTACCCTATATGGTCTTCATCTATGGCTTAAAAAAAAAGAAATATTTCTCTCTCTCTTTCTCTCTCTATTTTTATTTTAAAATTTTTGTTTTGAATTTGTAATAATTATTAATGGGGAATATGATGATGTTAATGTATTTAGATTGTTAAAATGGCATTAACATTTTTTTTTAGAATTAATGAAAGCGTGCTTAGTTTTGTTATCATTTCTCACGATGGTGCATTTTCGGTGTAAAGTATAACCTAGGGATCCCAAAATTATTATCCCTTTTAAAAAAGTTCTTTTTTGTTTTGCACTTGTTTATTCATCATTTTGGTTCACCTTTTTTTTTTTCTTTTTTCTTTTCACATCACCGTTGAATTGATAGCCAAGTTAAAAAAAAAGTTGTGAAATAACCATTTTCAGTTTTTGAAATTTGACTCATATATTTTAAAATGTTAGGTAAACTATGGATGTGACCAAAGTTTTAAAATTTTGTCGACATGTTGACATTTTCAACGATATTTTCATATGTTAATAGGTTAAATATTGATATGAGGGGTGAATCGACATTTTAATTATATCATAGAAAAATCAATAAAATATAACAAAAATATCAACAAAATATCACTTATGTAGGCCTGATATTAATAATAAGAAGTTTAACTTATTTTAGAAGGTTAAAATGCTTTTTTGTGATTTTAAATAATTTCTTATATTTATAATTTTTTTCAAAAATGCCTATTTAAATCGATATTTTTCTTGACATTTTCATAAAAATGAGACTTCGATGTTTCCATTAACATCAACATTTAAAACTTTAATTTCGATGTGACAAAGAAATGGTGAGTAACAAAGTTTTTTTTTTTTTTTTAAGATGTGAAATTAAAAGTGAAATGGATGTATATGTGTTGAGATGGAAGGGTCACAATTTTTAGACATAAAATTTATGGATTGAATTCTTATGGATATGAAAATGTGGATCAAATAGCAACGATGTGAACACAAATAAAAATAGAAAAATAGATACAAATTACGATTTAAAAATTAAAAAAAAAAAACTAAATATAAGGGAAAATCTATGAAAAAAACTTCAAATAATCTTATTCTATATGCAAATAGCGAGCAAGATAAAAATAATTATAATTTTGAACTAACTAGAAACAGGAAGAAAGTATTCTTTTAAATAAAAGTTAAAGAATCATTCGTATGAATAAAATCTTGATCCCTTGATCCACCAATGAATAAATTTTGTATCACATAATATTTATATTGAAAATAAAAATTTACTTCTAATATTTATAGTTTTCTCAATATCGTCCATATTCTTTTAAAATTTTAACTTTATATTATAATATCCATTTATTTCAATCAAATTCTTCTGTATAAAGAAAATGTTAAATTTTGTTAAATGGGAGTATGAATATATGATAGTCTTAAAATAGAAATTTATTATCTGGAGTTTACATACTCATTTAATAACTAGAAAATATAATTCACCTATATGAAATAATAAATAACTTAATTTATGTGTATACCTATTTGATCTAAACTTTCATATATTAATTGATCTCTACCTAAATGTAGGAGAGACATAGACCGAGCGTGAAAAAGAGATCTTAGGAAGCAGGGATAGAAATCGAAGAGAGTGCAAGAGTTAGAATTGACGAAACAAACAATGTATTTTAGTGAATGGAAACTTCGGATAAATCATCGAACAACAACATTAACCACTATCATTTTTTAATTCATTTTTAATTCTTTCATCCCCACAACTTTTTCGATACATTAGGAATATAATTTTTAAAAAAATTAAAATTGTCATAGAACGTGTGGACTGATCTACAATTTTCTAATATTATATAATTAATCGAAAATTGGAGTAAAAAAAAAAAGAAATGACATGTCAGTGTATGAAGAGGAATTTTCAATCTTATATATATATATTTTTAAAAAAAAATCTCTTGCTTTTCAGATTGGTTCAATTCAATATCATCGTAAAAAGTACTATTTTTTTCTTTTTTTATTTTATCTCTTTACTCTGAAAAGTTTAAAAGCCCTCCCATTATGCTCTTTCCCTAGTCAGAGAAATCATCTCTCCGCCACTCTCTCCGCCGCTGATGGAGGCCGCCGAAGAGCAAGAAGCCGTTCTCTTCCACTCATATCCATGTGCTTATTACGTCCAAAGCCCCTCCACCCTCTCCCACGCCAACAGCTCCGACATCCGAAACCCCGCCGAGTCGTCGGCCTGCCACTCGCCTCTCCGCTCCGACACCTTCCCCAATGACCGCCACCACCACCACAACCCGACCCAGGAAGCCTCTCGCTTCACTCTCTCCCACTACTCCTCCTCCCGTGGCTCGAACCATGGGGCTGGGACCGACAATGGCGAGGCTCGCTTAATCGTTATTGGTCACGGCCGTGATCGGGACAAGAAGCATGAAGAGGACGGGGACAGAGACGAGGAAGAGTATTATGGGAGGAAGAGAAGAGGTTGTTGGAAGACATATTTTACGTATAGGAATTCGGATTCTAATGCATGGATTTGCTTGCAATTGAGTTGGAGGGCAATTTTCAGTATGGGAATTGCTTTGCTTGTGTTTTACATTGTCACTAAGCCTCCCTCACCCATCATTTCTGTTAAGGTAATTTTGCATTTTTTTTCCCTTCCAAATTTTATGTTTTTTTTTTTAAATTTAACATTTACGTACAAATATTGAAATATATTTAGTGAAATTTTGAAGTATTTGGGTCGTATGAGCATGATGAGTATTTTGCATTTATATATCTATGTAGATTGATGAGAAGTATGTTTTTATTTTTCTAATTTTTTTTTCAATAAGTAATGCCTTGACCTTCTATATTTTATAAATGTATTGAGACTATGCATTAATATAAGACTAATTAATTGGTTCAATTTTACTATGCTTGTATGAGGAAGATTAAAATAAGGTTTTTGTTAAGAGATGCATTAGAAATTCTCGTTTAAAATGGAGAGAAGAATATTAAGGTTACGTAATATATTCTTTCTTTTTTGAAAGGTAAAATATTCTTTTTTAAATTCATTAGAAGATGAGAAAGAAGAATATATTCTCTACCTTCAATCTATGTTTATCTCGGTTGTCCATTTTTATTTATATTAAATATATTTATTTTGAAATGAATTTGTTAAGCTAATAAAATTGCTGAAATTATTATATATATATATATATATTTCTATGTAGAAATAATGAAAACTTAGTTTATCTATAATTATAAATAAAAATTACATTTTTTTAATAAAATGTAGCACTCATAGATTATCTACTATAAAGAGAGCTCGAGCTTATCATACGATATTCTGTAGCTCAAAAAATATATTATCTTTTTCTTAACTATATATATATATATATATATATATATATATATATATATTAGGATAATGTCGTCTCAATATTAGAAAGGCCCTGGTAAAAAGTAAAAACTTCCTTTTAAAAAAAAGTAAAAAGAAAAATTATCATACTTTATTCTATAGACTTTTTTAAAATCTCTTCTTTGATTAAATTATAAAGGTTAAAATGTCATTTAGATTCTTTTACTTTAGAACTTATTCTATTTTAGTTCATATACTTTTAAATGTCAAAATTAGTTTGTATACTTTCAATAATACTAGTCCTGATTGTTAGCTTTCCCTTTATAAATTTTGAAAACTTATTTACATGATGTCTTTTCTTGAATAGAAATTATAATTAAAAAAAAATACACCCATAGTATCTCTCATCCTCATAAAAATACACCCCTTTTATGATTGTTAGCTTTGCCTCTATAAGTTTTGAAAACTTATTCACATGGTGTCTTTTCTTGAATAGAAATTATAATTAAAAAAAATACACTCATAGTTTCTCTCATCCTTATAAAAATACACCCCTTTTATAAGGAGGGGAGATACTATGGGTGTCTATCAACCAGTGCTATAAATAGGTAAAAATAGTACCTACATGTTTAGGCTATAAATTGGGGGTGAACAAATAGTGTGGAGTACTAAAAAAGAGTGGAGGTCATAAAGAGTGTGGAGTACCATGTTTGACTACTTTTGAGATTTATTAAAAAGTATAAGGACTAAATTTGACATTTGAAAGTATGAGGCAAAAATAGAATGAATCCTAAAGTATAAGGACCAAAATAACAATTTAACCAATTATAAATTATAAATTTAATCCACGAACTTTGAGCTCTATTTAGTTTTTAAATTTTAGAATTTTCCATTACTTCTTCAAATTGTAGATTGTGCTTATATTTAATCTCTACCATAAAATCCTTTTTTTTTTTTCTTTTTTGAGTTCAACAATATGTAAGGTGGGAGATTCAAACCTCTAACCTCTTGATCAATGATACATACTTTATGCTAGTAGAGCTATGCTCATATTGACCCATGAAATCCATTAATACATCATATTCATTAATTTACTTAACTCAACCAAAAATTGATATGGAATGGTATTTATCGATTGTCTTAGATGCATCATATTTTCAAATGGTCCTTTCTATGTATTCAAAAGATTATATCATCAAACCATAGTTTTCGTCTTTCACTTATAAGCCTATAACTATTTCCTAATCTCACCCTTTAACTTTCAAAACTTTTTTGCCAACTTGAGCATAATTTAATTAGTTAAGACCTAAGAGATCAGATGTTTGAATCCTCCCACTCAACATGTTGTTGAACTCTAAAAGGAAAAACTTTCAAAATTTTCTCAATATACCATTCAACTTTTTTTATTTCATCAAAATCACTCTTCAATCATATACTCCTAAACAAAAATATATAACTCAACAACCAAATGAAAAAACTCATATGATTCAAAGACAAAACTAATTTCGTGTATAATTTTAGAGGAAAGTTAAAAGTCTTATATTGAAACATACACCTAGATCTCACTTTATGCTTTCATAAAAATATTATACGAGTGTCAAACTTAAAAGGTCATTTTCAAATATCTATATATATATTTTTAGAAGTGTATATAATTTACTAAAATTAAAAATGGATGATAATAATGTTGTTTTTAAAATATGGGGATGGATATGTAGGTGGGAGAAGTGGAAGAATTTATGCTAGGGGAAGGAGTGGACAAAACAGGGGTTGGAACTAAGATCCTAACATGCAATTGCACAATGGATGTAATTGTGGACAACCACTCTAAGCTCTTTGGCCTTCACATTCTTCCTCCATCTCTTCATATGTCTTTTGGGCCTCTCCCCATTGCTACTTCACAAGTAAGTCCTCTTGTATTGCTCTTAAATTCCTTTGCTATATTTTCTTTTTTATTTTTCAATTATGTTTATTAATTAAAATTTTAAATATTCTAATTTAGATCTATACTTATTTTTGTTAAAGGTGCCACCAAAGTTCTACTCTGATTAGGACTAAAAAAGATCATGAATTTATAAGAAAGAACAAAATATTTTGTTTGGTTTGAAAACCTTTTAAATAGATAGAATATTTTGACAAGTTTCATGTTGGGTTTAAGTTTAAAATGTGAAAATAAAGAGATATCGAATTAATGTCCCAACAAGTAGAGCATCATACAAGGTTATATGTTTGGGAGAAAAGAGGTTAGATAGGTTGCTTGACAATCCTTTATTAGAGAGGAGAATTATTGAAGGTACGTGTTGATTAAATAAGTGTGGGGGGAAGACCAAAGATTTTAAATTAAGAGAAAAAAAAACATCTTTTAATGATATATTGAAGCCTTTTAGATAGAATTCAAGAGCAAACTCAAGTGAGCTGAGATTAAAATAGATAATAATATCATATGCAAATGAAGATGCTCCCAATGGCTTAACAAGAGTGATTTCAAAAACAAATTACCATTTATATCATGAGTTTGTTTACATGAGAAAGAATTATATAAACTCATTCTAATGTCTAGATTCTCGCACAAACCACTCCCTATCGAAAAATCTTTCTCCTTGACATCTAAACGTCGTTAGACAAAGGTACAAATGCAGGTGGGAGAGTTCGAAACTTGAATAAAAAATTTAAATCAACTAAACTTTATTAGTCGAGCCATCAATATCCGTAAGCTCATGTAAAGGGAATTTTGATAGTTACATTAAATCAACAATTAATTTAATTCTATAATTAATGTGGGTTTTTGGAAATAGGGTCCAAGATTGTATGCTGAAAGCGGAACGACGACGTTTCAGCTAAGCGTGGGCATCAACAACAAGCCAATGTATGGTGCAGGGAGGGACATGGAAGACATGCTTGAATCAGGAACAGGATTGGAGCTCAGAATTCGACTCAATTTCATTTCCAACTATAGGGTAGTTTGGAAAATCATAAGGCCCCACTTTCATCGTCGTGTCGAATGCTTATTGGTCCTCGAAAAAGCCTACGATAGGAAGCGTCACACCCGATCCTTCAATAGTACTTGCCTAACTTCTTGATCATCCTCAACCAACAAATTAAATTTTGCTTCTAAATGATTTTTTTTTTAAAAAAAGCAATTTTTTGTTGTTGAATTATGTGTTTGGTCCACAAACTTTCATAATTGTGTCTAATATAATAGATCTTTAAATTTTAAAAAGTGTCTTGAATTTTTAATTTTGTGTCTAATAGATCTCTAAACTTTAAAAAACGTTTATCTAACCTATTAAACAGTTAGTTAATTAGATACTTTTTAAATTTCAAGAACCTATTAAATATAATATTGAAAGCTTAGCTGCTTAGAGACTCATATTAGACACTTTTTTAAAGCACATACCAAATTTATAATTTAATTTTTTTTTTATAAGTAGTATTTGTATTGGATGAAAGATTGTATATAATTTCTTTTGGGGAGAAAATATGTATTAAGAAAAACTAAATGGAAATTAATCTATATTTCTCGATGGAAAAACAATTTTCTTATTTAGAGATTATTTTTCCAAATAGAAAAATGGATCTTTTAATTTGTAACATTATAACGAAACCTCTACTTATCTCTTTAATATTGTTCACTTTGGGCGGCATAAGTCTTCAATGGACAATTATTACTTTTGGTTCCACTCAAAAAGCCTAAAAGGCCTCATACCAATGAAGATAATTGTCCTCATTTATATACTTATGATATCACTCCCTTCTCTAAACAATGTGGCAATAAATAATAATTCTATAGAAGTATTTTCTTAATTTAAAATGAAAGTAACAATTTTTTTAATAAAAAAAAATATATAAAGATGATATAAATATTATATTTTTTTTGGAAAAATATCATTTTTTTTACCCTAATCATCACGAGGTGTGTCATTTGAACTCTCAATTTTATCAAATTATGCCTTAAACTTTGATAAGCATTGCAATCTCTAGTACGTTAAATTAAACTTGAACAAGTGTTACAATTTTTTACCCTTTGATAGACTTTTATTTGAAAAATTGTCAATGAGATATTTTCCTATGCATTTAATGAATATAAAATATATTCCAGTATGAACATTGACAAAGCTTCACAAAAAACAGACATTGAAGTTGGAATTTTGTTGAATTTCATAATTAAGTTTTGAAAGATTAATTTTGTGCAAATGGTTGACTTTGTTGAAATTAATGTGTTTTTGAGATATTTTTACTTTATTTTTTTGTTAAAATTAGAGGATGAAATAAGTAAAAATTGCAACATAGTGTTTAAGTTTAATTAGGGTTCAATTTGATGAAATTGAAAATTTTATGGTGAAAATCGACATAATTTGCCAAGTTCGGGATAAAAATTGATTTTCTCCATTTTTTAAATGGATCGTACCGAATGATAATTAATACACAAGCAAGTCACACATATTTTTATATTGCAATGATCATATAGTATAAACCCTAGCAATCAAATTATTTAATGAGCTAGATCGCTAAAACAAAACAAAAAATTTCAATCGAAAAGATCAACCTCTCATTCATTTCACCAATCAACAACATCAACATTCAATAAGTCATAAATTCAAATCGAAGCTTCTCAATCAAAAAACCAAAATCCATCTTATCTTCAGCTAAGAATAGCTCAATTAATACACTATTTCCTCATCAAAGACATACATACACTCACAACTTTAAAACCACAGATCCAACCACCATCCAACACAAAAAGTTGTGGTTCAAAATTTTCTAAATTAGGAAAAAAAATTAAAAAAAAAAAAAGAAAAATCTCAAAGAGGAAAAGAGAGAAGAAGAAAAAGAAATCAAAAGCTTGATGGAAAAAATTTAAAAGGTACAAATGAAATGGTGGTGGGAAGAGCATGAATTAGGAGAGGGGGTCCGGCGGCTCCTATAAGATTGAATCGACAGATAACCGAGAAAACAGCAATATGTATGTTTTTGTGTTGTAGAAGCAAATTAGAATTAGGGCATTAACACCACCATAGCTGTTGGGCGTGGCCTTTCACCACTATGGAAACACCATGATACGAAACCACTAAACAAAAACCTTCCCTCCCCCACCCTTCTTCTTTCTATAGTTAAAAGAGATTGGAACTTAAAATCTCGAATCGAATCGATCGTAGGTGAAGAAGAATCGTGAGTCTGTGAATGGTGTACGTTGGGACAACAAACGTCTTCGTATGTTTATAATGGTACGGTATTTGCCCGTTTAATTTTTGGGTCAAATCCTACATGGCTTTGCTTTTGGTTTCGAATAATACTTATCTACTAATTGGTCTTGCTTTTTTTCACAAAATAAGTAGTTGTAATTAAGGTTGCAGCTTAACTTAACAGTAATTGACATGTACCATAGACCAAGAAATTAGATATTCGAATCTTCCCACCCCAAATGTTGTTGAACTAAAAAAAAAAATAGTTGTAAGGTTTTTAGTGGTGCTAACTAGTCAGGAAGAAAGTATATTTTTTTAGTTATTTACCAAAAAAGCCTTACATTAATAGGAGTATATTTCTCTCCTTGTATACTATAGATCTCCCACTTTCCTAACATATATGGTAGATTGTTTGTATTCCTAACAAAAATTATTTATTGTTTTTCATGGTTTGTTGAAAATAGAAAATAGAAAATGATAATAAAAATAAGGACATTATTGAATAGACCTTAAAGTAATAACATCTCAATTAATATGAAATGTTTTAGAGTAAGATTCTCAAAGTTTTGAGATAGTGAGTTTTTTTTTTCCTTTTTTTTTTTTTTTTTGGAAATAGTTATTTACCTGTCTATTTTTATGAAAGAAAATTTGAATGTGGCATCTTAACGTTTTAAAACGTAATTGTAAATATATGAATGACTAGATTCTCAAAGGCTTAATTATGCATAGCTTTAACGATTAATTGTTAATTTATATAATTGATGATTAATTTAGAAATTAACTCGTTGACTATATGCATTTAACTTTTTGCCATGTTTGTGATTACTTTTCTTAATCGTTATTTTGTAACGTTAATTAATGAGCTCTTGTCATGTTACCACAATTGTTCTCCCACCCATAACTTATATTTACAATATCACAAACGCTCGAAATAAAAATATCATATCCATACGAAAAAAAAAAAGGCACTATTTATGTAAACATGAATGCGTCCAACTGTATATATAGGAATATCTCCCACAGTCATTTTTGGCCACAATTAAGATTTGGTTGAAAGAGACAATGCAATCACAAGATATATACAAAGTAAATATGTATAATGGTGACAAACATCTTATGTATATATTGATTTTCAATATGTCAAAGTTTTCATGTCAAAACCATCTTCTTCCAATAACTTTCCTTAGTGTGTTTAGGGTTCATGATTGGAAACCAGTACTCCAATGTCCATTTCACTTTCAATATCCTTTTGGTTCCTTAGTGACCATCAGGCTCTCACTTCTTTTAAAGTCTACCATTTTCATTATCATGGGGGGCCTCTTCTTTATTTTCCCTCCCTATGAAAAATAATGATCAAAACATACGTACAAAAGAAATTTTCGACAATAAGTTTTCAGGACCTGCCATCCACATTGGAAAGTACATATGAAGAGAGAAGCTAGTAAGAAAAAAAGTGTTTATAACGAGAATTAGTGAAAGAAAAATGTGTACCTGAACAGAAAATAAAGTCGTTGCTTAAAAAAATGAGATGAGATAGAAGTTAGAGAGAGAGTTTATTTTTTAGTGTGGTAAAAATAAAGACTTTTGTCAAGATCACCAAAAGCGCTCTCTACTTAAACCATCATATTTGGGAGTAACATAAAATGATTGTTGGAAAATTTTAAAAGCACTTAAAATACTTTGGGTGAGAAAATACTTACAGAGTGTTTTTGACCTAAATGCTTAATCGAAAAAGCACTTTTAAAGAGTATAGAACCAAACTTTGAAATAATTTATTTTCAAGTACTTTTTATTAAAGTGTTGATAATTAAAGTACATTTTTTAAAAGCACTTCTTCTAGTAATGTTCTCAAACACAATTGAAAATAATTTAGCTAAAAGCACAAATATATTTTAAGAATAACTATTAGTTACTTTTTGAAAAGCATTTGTAAGTATTTTTGGCCTTCTTTGAAAAACACTTTTACAAATTGTAACCAAATATAAACATCTAAGATAGGATTAGGGAGTGGTTTCAACCATTCAAAAGTACTTTTGGCATAAATTAAAAATACTTTAAAATGTATCCTAAAATGAAATAAATATAAAAGTTTAAAGATTATTTATAATTTAAACCAATCAATGGTTCATTGAAATTAAAAAAAAAAAATGTAAGTCGTACTGGATAATTATTTTATTTTTAGTTTTTTCTATTTTTTAAAATCAAACTTATAAACACTACTTTTATATATATATGATTCTTTATTTTGATTATTTTTCAAAGTCTTGGCCAAAATTTAAAAACTAAAGAAAGTAGTTTTTGAAGACTTATTTTTGTTTTTTAAATTTGACCAACAAACAAATTTATTTTTAAGAAAGGAGAAATAATATACTAAAAAAGTAAACATAAATTTAAAAAATAAAAAACTAAAAACGAAATGGTTATTCTATCTATACTGAAAAAATATCCAAACATTTTTCTCTAAACAAACCGAAATCAATTTTAATGCTTATCACTTCCAAATTATGATTTATATTTTAGTTTGAAAGAGTCCAACAAAAAGCAAAAGTTGAAGATAAAAAGAAAGTAATAGAATTTTACAGTGGGTTAATCCTTTTGTCCACAATTTATCTTGAAATGGCCAATAGAGTTTGCCTCTATAATTCTTTATCTTTTGTGTATAAAATATCTCTCCCACCAAATTCAGTTAAATTATTAAGCTTCTGAAATAAAGTTTCTGAGTGCCTTTTTTACTGTCATTTTGTACATTTCAATTAAGATATTTTGTGTGAATTGATTGATATGTAGTCGCTTTTTAACTTTTTGAATAAATTATTCAAAGTTTGTTTGGAAATTGTTTCTAAAATATTAAAAATATGTTGGAGTAACTAATTTTGTCAAACTATTTAATTCGAATTTTGATTCTACTTTTTTGGTAGGTAAAATATAATTAATAATTGTTTTATTTAATTGAATGGGCTAATTAAGTGGTTCTTTTTAGTGGGCATTGAGTACTTTTGTTAGGTATGTATGAGTTATTTAGAATCTTTAAGAATCTTATTAGTGTGCTCGATTGAAAAAGATCACTCTAAATGTTCTTTTATCAAAGGTATTTGTTTAATTGGATACGAACATAGGGTCAGTAGCTCCCTTTCGACTGTTTTAGATCCTAACCATTACAAGATGTATGTGGTCTAGGTATGCTACTATAGGTTCAAACGATCTTAGTCGTTTTTGTCTAAAGTCAAAGAATTATTTTGTAACAATTTTATATTATTAATTTTTTTGTGTTTTCATTTATAACTTCTTTTTAAAATAAATAGAATTGTTCGTCTTTTTAAAATTTTTAGTACCAAAATGCAAGATAACATTAACCTTTATCAAATATCTAATTACTATTCTTAAAAATAGTTTTGAAAACAAAACTATAACAATTACAAAAGTTACAATTTTTTAATTTTGAGTATCTCTAAAAGATCGTGACAATAACTTAAAAATATGAAAAGTTAAGGCTCCGTTTGATAACCATTTGATTTTTTGTTTTTAAAAATTAAGTCTATAAATACCACTTCCACCTATGGGTTTCCATGTTTTCTTATATACTTTTTGCATATGTTTTCAAAAACTAAGCCAAGTTTTGAAAACTAAAACAATAGGTCTCAAAAACTTGTTTTGTTTTTGGAATTTAGCTAGAAACTCAAATGTTTCCTTAAAAAAAAAATGGAAACTATTGTAGAGAAGATAAAAACTATTGCAGACATATTGTGAGAAAACAAGTACAATTTTCAAAAATCAAATGATTATCAAACGAGGTCTAAACAATCTACCCCCATAGATTTTAAATCAATTTATTTTATTTGTTTAATTTGTGTTTTTATTTGGAATTGAAAGTCCTTATACAAGAAGAGCGGAGACTAATTAATTGATGTCATAATCCAAATTAGTGGCTTCATGCTTTATCTTCATTATCATGAAAAGATGTTTTTGTCACCATGGACAAAAATATTTTTTTGAAAATAAAATAAAGAAAATTAAACCAAGTTTTGCGAGCTTGTTTTGTATTTTGAAGTTTGTTTATTGTTTTTTTTTTTTTTTTATTTCAGCTAAATTTAGAAAAGGAGCAATTGGGTATATTGCAATTTAAGATGTATTTAAAAAAAAAAAAAAACTATCATTCTTTAAAACTTGATACAAAAATCAGTCACCAACCATTTTCTTTCAACAATTACATTATTAAAAAAGAAAAGAAGAGGATCAAAACTTAGCTATAAACTTTAAAATCAATATTCTTATTATTAATTCGAGTATAACTCAATAGATATGTCGCATATTATTTTCTTTAATGATTATGACATTCTAATGCTATGATATGAATATCCTAATATCTAGATAATATATTACGCTTTTTCGATATGATACAATATAAAATCTTTTTGTTGATTATTCTTTTCGTTCCTTTTTCGCTGGACATCGTATAAAATACTATGGACTTTTCACATGGCATTACTTTTTTATTTTCGAGAGAAAAATTATTTAAAAAAAACACCCACTTAAGTGTTAATTAAGAAATTAATTAAAGAATTAAATGTGATTTGAAAGTATTAGAATAAGGACAAAGGAGACACAGAGATACATGAAGTGGGTTTACTCCACGCCTTTGTTCATCACTTAATGTGGCCGACACTCAGATTTTATTTTTTCTTTTTTTCTTTTTATTTTTTTTTCTTTTCCAATGGTTTATATTTCAAAGGAAATAAAATGGAAGTTTTGAAGAATGGTATTTGAGGATTTTGACGTTTGATATGATTGATTCCTCTTGTTTTTTCTTCTTGGGTTAAAATACCATTTTGATTTTGATATTTAAAGATTTGATCTGTTTTTATTGCTCTATTTCTTTTGTGTTTGAATTTAAGCTCTCAATTTTAAATAAATCTTTAAAATAGTCTTCACTTGTTAATTTGAAGATAATTTTCATTTTGTCTTAAAAAAAAGAAAGAATAACGATGACCTTAATTTAAGAAACATGATTATGAGAATACATTTCTTAAATTTCTAGAGAGAAGGGTTGCAGAATTTTCTTTTTCTTTTTTCTAAAGTTAATTCAAAATTAATAGTGGAGCCTAATTTTAAAATTTATTAAAAATACAACTGACTAAATTTTGATATTTGGAAGTCATACAATGATTGAAATAGAATAAGTTTTATAATTAATGGTGGAACCTAATTTTAAAATTTATTAAAAATACAAAAATTATAAAATTTGATATTTAAAAGTATAAAGACTGAAATAGAATATGTTACAAAATACATAGAATAGAATAATATTTTATCTTTTTTAATTCTTCAATTAAAAGTTTCTTTTTATTTTCTCAATTATTTGGATAAAATATATTGGTTCGGCTGTAATATACTAATATTTGTGTTATTTTTCAATTTCGTCTTAATTTTTGTAAAACTTTCAAGAAAATCTTTTAATAAAATAGAAAATTTCATGTTGTAATTACGTAGAACCAAAAATTAGATTGAAAAATGAAATGGCTAATTTCATTAAGTATTTTATATAGATTATTTTTTTAGTCATTAAAAGAGTTTGTACACTTCATTATTCTAATGTCGAGTCATACTTTACATAATAAACTCATATTTCTCTTTATAAAATTATAAATAAAAAAAATAAAAAAAAAACTCATATTTGATAAAAGTAAAAATTTAAAATTAAAATTGGCTCAGTGCTAAATATAAAGGTAAAAATGAAAATTTGCCATAATTTTATAGATAAACTTTTAAAGTTTAAAAAAATAATAATAAATAATAAAATTAATAATAAAATTAATTAATTAATTATATATATATATATTTATTCCTATTAGTTCTAATTGTACAAATTCCACTATAAATTGTTACAATGAATTTAATATTTCTTTTTTTTTTTCTTGTACTCTTCTAGAATATCAAAGTACTTTTGTTTTTTTTGTTTCTGTACGGTTTGAATAGCTCCATTATGATTGGATAAAAGAAGAGATATAGACCAAAACTCTATTTTCATCACTAAGGCATTTTCAAAGTGGAATAATTAATTATATTAATTTAATTATTGCGTAAAGTCGTTTCATAAATACACTTTAAATTTTGAATTTTATATTTAATCTTTTCGTACATTTCCCACTATTTTACATCACTTTACAGCACAAAATCAACAAGAATCCTTGATCCACATTAAAACTTTATCTTAAATTTAATGGAAGATCTCTATTTTGCATGTACTTCAACTATATTTTAAAAAAATCGGTTAAGAGATTTAAATCTCTCGAAAATGTCAGACGTTCAAATTTTATCCTTAGATTTATTGAACTGAATAGAAGAAAAAAATCATACACTTATCAAAAATATATATTAATTATATCAATTTGAACAAAACTCAATACATTCAAGACATTAGTAACTTCTCCACAATTTGAAGATTCAATAATCCTTACTCCCAAGTCTCAATTGTAATGTCGTGTGCGCCACGTGCACTTGTACGTGCATGTATTAATAATTTTATTTAACTTTTTTTTTTAATTCAACAACGTTTTAAAGTGAGAGATTCGAACCTCTGACCTTTTAGTCGAAATACATGTTAATTACAGTTGATCACCTTGACATTTTACTCATTCTCTTAATTGTCTAATATTCAAAATATTATATATGAAAAATTAATGTATTAATACTTTTTTTCTTGCTTCCTACCCCTTAAATTTTTATAGTTGAGAGATTATATTATATATATAAAAAGTTGGAAGTTACCATATTGCCCTTCCTTACGAAATTTTTTTAGCTTCGTTCTATAATTATATATTATCCTTGTATTTAGTGCGTTGTTAAGATTGGCATTTCTAAAAGATATTAAAGGTAGATAAAATATCTTATGCAAATATGTTATTGATCAAGATTATTAAACCAATTAATTATTCGTATTTTGCTCATGCGTTGATAAGATTATTATAAAGTGCAGACCCTGTAATACAAATTTGCAAGTTGACACCTACAATTTCAATTAATATGTAATATAAAATCTTAAGTAATGGTATAGGGACAAAACATATTATCATACCCACAGGAAGTTCAAAGCTTTTTTTTTTTTTTTTTTTTTTAAGAAAGCTGAAAGTTTATAGATTAAAAAAACAATTGGGTTAATTTTAGTCCCTATTACTTTCAAATGTCTAAATTTAGTCATTGTGCTTTCAATAAATCTGTTTGAAGTTAATTTTTATCAAATTTGGTAAAATAATAAAAACAATTTTCATTCAAAAAAAGACACAATGTGACTATTTTTTCAGAATTTATAGAGGAAATGATAATAAAGACTATTTTTTTAATATAAAATTTAATCAAAAATTAAGAATATGGATTAATTTTAAGATTTATTAAAAACATAAAGACTAAATTTAAACATTTAAAAGTATAGAAACTAAAATAGAATAAGTCCGAAATTACATGTTCCAACAAATGGTATTTCAACTCAAAAACTTTAATAAAATATGTATAGTAGGCAACTCAAAATAAAGTTTTAAGTGAAATTTATAAATATAATCAAATACATGCAATTTTAGATTGCAATTTGCAAATAAAGGAGTTTGGAATCCTACGTAGCTCCCAATTTGGACATAGAAAATTGAGATTAGGTTATCTACCAACTTCAAACCACTTTGTAACTTTAAAATTATTCTAATGTGTGTGTGTATATATATATATATATATATATATATATATATGAAAAATATCATACATACTCTAAAAGTTTAGGAGCTTGAATACATATGATATAAATATGAACTTTTTTTTTAATCGGTGTGAACTTTTTTTTATAATTTGATTTTCTTTTTGGTGATGGTAGATGAGGTAGAGAATATAGAGATTTGAACTTCACATTAATATCTTATATCAATTGAACTTTATCAATTGAGTTATTATTTGTTCGAGCCTTGTATAATATATTTACATGTAGTTTTTAAATGAATTTTTAGTAGGCAAAATATATGTTTTAATCCTTAATATTTTATATTTTTTTTCCAATCTAATTTCTATTGTTTGAAATTTTTTTATTTAATCCCTTATGTTTTAACATTTTTCAATTTAGTCCTTTACCATGAGTGAATGTCAAAATTGGTTGTTTATTAACTTACATTGCAAAATACTTAATGAATTTGTGAAAATTTAGAGGAAAAAAAATGTCACCTAAGAGAAGAAAACTCAAAATTTTTACCAATTTCTTAGAAATTTATCGAGAGAATTAGGAACTTTCCTTTCTTAGATAATCTTGTTTATCCTCTTATTTTTCGCCAATTCATTATGTATTGTATCATATACGTTTATTATCAACTAATTTTAACATTCACCAACATGAGAGACCAAATTAAAAAAATGTGCATACACAAAGGACTAACAATCAAGTTAGATTGGAAAAAAAAACATTAAAAACTAAGACATAAGTTTAGCCTTTCTAATATGCAAAAGTAGATATCTCAAAATTTAATTAGCATTCTTCTTTGCCTCAATGTATATATATAATATATATATATACATAGCATTCTTCTATTACTGAAATACCAAAATATCCTAGACCCTCTTTCATATCACATCAATCATTTCTCTCTCTCTAAGTGGGTTTTGTGTGGGAAAAGAAGGGAATGAGAATGGGTATAAAAAGGGAGGAGTGTGAGGATAGATTGAAGTGTGAAATAAAATTTGGTACAAAAGGAAAGAACTTAGGCATTTTCCTCTCTCATTTTTAGGATACAAATTCACATGCAAAGGTATATTTCTCATTCATTCCCCCAAATTATATGCTCTTTTTTTTTAGCATATAACAAATAGTTTCCATTTCTTAGTACTTTCATGAGGTCAATTTAATATTCTATTTTGAAAATACATTATATGTGTTAATTACTTCTCGTCACTCTAGCTAAGGCAACAAGTTTTTGGCATCGTTGTCAAGGATTAGTGAGATTTTTACTTCGTTTGAGTTGTTTTTAGTGATTTTGAGCTAAAAGAAAGATCTAACTAAAGTGATTTCTCTGTTTTTCAAGTGATGTAACTGTGCATGAATGACTTTCCAGCTCCACTATTCCTTTTTATTAAGTTTAGAATCCTTTTTTGACCCTGAATTTTCTTTAATTATACTATATCTTAATCTTGTCAATATGAATATAGCTTAGCAGTTAAAGTATCTCTACTTTTTTTAAGATGTCGTAGGTTCGAATCTTTCTACTCTATGTGATGTAATATTCTAAAATATATATTTATATTATCTCAGTCTTTATACTTTATATAGGTTCTCAAAGTTTCATAAATACTCGTCTTGATTCTTGTTTGTATTAGATTTATATGATATCTTAAACCACCTATTGTGGATTCATGCAAAATTTTTATTAAATGCAATACGGAAAAATTTAGGAGTACAACCAAAAAAAAAATCTAAAGTTTAAGGGCAAAAAGAATTTTGATAGTATGAACTAAACATAAATTTAGAGACCGCAATGGAAGGATTCTAAACCTTAAGTTAATTGATAGTTTAAAACAGAAGATTTATTTCCATGATGATAAATTAAATAAACTCAGGGTTTCTTTTTCTTTTTTTTTGTCATTTCAACACAATTTTATGAAAAAATAGACAAAAGAAATTAAATTAGTGGATTACTACAACCTAATTACTTATTTTTGTAATGTTTGTCATAAATAAAATTAATTGATCGACTTGAAACTGTTCAAGTGAAATGTTTCTCTTTTTAGATTTAAATTCCTCTTATTTATAATGTTCTAACAAATCCTTATAATTTTTGTGGCATTAATTGATTTGGGAATCAGCAAGGAGTATTGGGCCTTCATGGGCTAGATTATTGGCCAATTTAAGGCCATAGGGTGCCTGTATTTAATTAGTAAATGGCTTAAGTGACAAGGTTAGTCCTTAAAAATCTTTAAATTTTTAATTTTGTGTCCAATAAGTTCTTAAACTTTTAATTTTGTATCTAATAGATCCTTAGCATATTCAAAATTTTTAAAAGTTAACTGATCTATTTGATATAAAATTGAATTTTATGTCTAATATGACTCTAGACTTTCAATTTTATGTCTAGTAAGTTTAGGAATTTTTTTTTTTAAAAAATGTCAAATAGGCCATGCCCCTATAGACACAAAATTGAGAGACTTATTGGACACAAAATCGAAAGTTTAAGGATCTGTTAGACGCTTTTTAAAGTTCAAGAATCTATTGGACACAAAATTTTGAAAATTCAAAGACCTATTAGATATTTTTTAAAGTTTAGGAACTAAATAAATACAAACTTTAAAGTTCAGGGACTAGTAATTTAACCTTAATAAATCTATTTTTCAACTAGTATATATTATAATAATAATTTCCATATATTGATTTTTTTTAATATTAATTTTTCCTTTTTTACAAATTTTGTCATTATAATAGTTTTTTTATTGTTTTTTTTAGTACAACAAATAAGGTACGAAAATTTAAATCTCCAACCTCAAAGAAAGTAGTAAATACCAATTATGAGCTATGTGTTTTTTTTTTTTTAATTTTATATGTTCCAATGAAATTTCAACATTTTCTATCAAATTATTACTCTAAACAAGATTGAGTTTGTAAATAATGACAGTTTGACAGTAACAAAAACGCGTGTCCCTCAAAAAAAAAAACGTGTGTCCCTCAAAAAAACCAAAACGTGTGTCCCTCAGAATAAAATAGATAGTTTAAAAAAAAACATGTGAAACTTTATTTTCAATTTTTTTCCCTCAAAATTGTAATTAAATATTTCTCACCCTTTGTTATAATCTGTTTAGATATGAGTGTAAAGGAAATTCATATCAAATGAAACAAAATCTGATTTTATTTCATTTGATCTGATGAACTCATGATTCAAATATAGGGATTTAAAAAAAAATGAAATAAAGAATAAAACCACTTTCTGAAGTCTAATATTCTTTAAATAATTCATCAACTCAACTTTTCATTTTCACAACATGTCAATATTCAGTGCATAAATAAAAAATAATAATAATTCCCCCTATAATATATAATAAAAACTAACATTTACTCAAAAATAATACTTTTGTCCTAAAGTTTCTAGGAAACCCATGAAGAAAACAGCCATTTTAAATTTCAGTTTATTAATTTATCAAACTCTGATCATCTAGGGAAAAATTTTCAGCATATCATTCCTCTTTCCTCTTTTTTATATAACTTTTAATTTATAATTTTTCTTTTCCAATAATTTATAATTTTTCTTTTCCAATGTTGGATAGTTGAGCAATAATTAATATGCACTCCTTCACTTGAAGTCAAATGTTCAAATTCTCATACTCCAATTCGTTGTCTAAATATATATATATATATATATATATATATATATATATATATATATATATATATATATATATATATATATATATTGCATTTTTCACTTTTTTTAAAAAAAATGTTAGACTTGTTTGGATTGACTTTGTAAGGGCTTAAAAACAGTTTTTTAAACACTTAGGGGCTGTTTGGGACACTTAATAGATTATAATAACATGAGTTATAATAGTCTGTAGAATTATATAATATTGTTTAAAATGCAGAGTTGTTTAGTCTGAAGTTATAATAGTCTGTGTTTAAGGTGCAGAATACTCCACATGTTATAATAACATAGGTTAGAAAGTCAATTCAAACAGGCCTTAAGAATGTGCTTGTTAGTGTTTTTTAAAATAAGTGATTTAGTATTTTAATTTATGCCTGGAGCGTTTTTAAAATAAGTGATTCCAACAAAACTATTTTAATTTTAAGCATTTAAGTAAAAAGCACTTAATGACAAATTACATTAATGTTTGGTTCTATACTTTTCTTTTTTTGAATTGATGAAATTTTTTGTTCTATACTATTAAAAATGCTTTTAAGTGTTTCCCTAACCTGCACTTAAACTTCCTAGAGGAGGGAAAAAAATGGAGAACCAAAAGCACTGTTAAATTACTCCTGAACACGATTATACATATACTTGTTATTATTTTTAGCCATTAGAAATTGCCTCCTACCATGTTCTCTTTCATACCATCACTTTCTTGGCATCAAATTGGTTATTTGTTCTGAAGTACATCCAAATTTGAACCACTTATTTCCCTTACTTCTTTAATCTATTCTCTGCAAACAAGACTTCACTTTCTTTCCTTGCATCAAAAACCACCTCCTCTAGAGATGTGAACCATCCCTTTCATTAAAAAACGTGAAGAAAAAAAATAATTTTAAAAAAAAAACAACAACACCACCACCACCTCAAGATTGGGCATGTGTTCTTATTGGAATCCTGCATTCCAAGAAGCAAATCTGGGGTAGAGAAGATGAAAACAATCTTCCCAACTTGTCAGAATTCCCACATGAGTGAGACAACATAGGAATTTTTCTCACTGTTCAACCAAGTTGTTCTAAAAAAAAGCATATAAATATTCCCTTAGTTAAGAACATTTTAAGTTGTTACCACAGACAGAGAGAACTAGGGGAGGTCAGATTTTATCCCAAGATTCCAAAACTTTTGATTGTAATAAATTTTTTTTTCCAAAGCTAGTATGGGAAAATCAGTATAAAAAAGCACATACCTTTTCATGAGCATGGCAACTGATTGTCTTTTCATCCCAAGATCTGCATTTATTTGCATACTATTCTCATTCATGGACATGTTTGTTCTTCAATGCCATGGCGTGTAGATTTTCAGGGTCGGAAAAAAACTGCTGCATTATATTTTGTTCATCATCTTCATGTGAGCAGAAGAGAGCTTCCATGCGTTTCAATTGTTTTGCATGTTTTTGGTGAAGAACGCTTCATTTCTTTTCCCTGCTATGCACTACTTTTGCATACCTTCCATGTTTTTCTGTGATTGTAACTGAAGTTTTGCTTCATAATCACTCAGTTTGAAGATTTCATATCTTGCTTCTCTGTGACACTCGGAGAAAGAGAGAGATAAGTGGCTGATTGCTATATCAAAAGACCAAGAACTTGATCAAGAAAAAAAAAAAACAAAAACTAAATTATGGCTAATGAGCTTGGTTTGGTGATAAAAAAGAACAAGTGGAAGATGCCTATGAATGTTTTCTTCAAGGATGCAAGGTATATAACTTTCTTCTCCATTTTTCACTTTCTCTGCCCAATAAAAAGTTGATACGGCGAAACTCGCCACAATCTTTTGCTACTTGAATGCTCTTTGTAGTCTCTTTGATTTGTTACTGATTCAAAGAAATGTCCTTCCAGACTTGTTTTCAAGTGGGATGAACTTGGAAAAGAGATCCTTGGAATTGCTTTTCCAGCTGCTCTAGCTGTTGCTGCTGATCCCATTGCTTCTCTTATCGACACCATTTTCGTTGGCCATATCGGTACATACTTTGCATTTACTGCTATCTTTTCATTGCAATGTCAAAGTCGTTTGTATTGACAAAGATCATGTTCAAATTGGTTTCTACAGGAGCGGTCGAACTTGCGGCCGTTGGAGTGTCTGTTGCAATATTCAATCAAGCTTCAAGGATCACCATATTCCCACTGGTGAGCATAACAACATCATTTGTTGCTGAGGAAGACACTATTGGAAAAACAGCCATAAAACCAGTCAAAGGTGAGATAGAGAAGCATTTGGCAGAGAATGGCCAAAAGAGAGAACTTACGTCACGAGATGAAACCAAGAAGGAAAACATGTTGGAAAAGAGTAGTTCTGCTTCACTTATAAGTAATGAAACGAGAAATTTGGCACCTGAAAATGGCACCATTCAAGATTTGGAAAAGAATGCACCAGAAGCAACGAGTGAGGAACTGGAAAAGAAGTCCTCAGACCAAGATGGAAAAAAAGAGTCTATACCAGAAAATGCCACACTTGAGAATGTTGAAAAAGGTATAAAGAACTTTCTTTTCTATTAACCTCTAACCTTTAAGCAAGATTGTTAATAGCTCAAGTTAGCAGTAAAAAAAAGAAAAAAAACTTCTACTTGTATAAAAAGAAATAAACCAAGGGATTAATCTAACTTCCATATTCGAACTGAATACCTTCGGATTTTCAATGGAAGATTTGAGTACAAATAAGGGTCAGCCTCCTGCTGTCAGCACCCCTACAGTCAAGCCGAAGAAGAAAGAAAAGAAGCACATTGCTTCGGCATCCACAGCACTGATCTTTGGGACAGTTTTGGGCCTCCTGCAAGCAGTATTCCTTGCATTTGGAGCTAAATTCCTATTAAATGTAATGGGAGTGAAGCAAGTAAGTTTCATCATCAATAAAAACTGCAAATCTAATATCCCTTCTGCTTCAGCATCAGTTAAATATTAAAACAACAACAACAATAAACAAAAAGCTTATGGTTTTAATGCAACTTCTTCCATATTGTACTTATTTTATATAGTATTGATACAATGAATCAACAGGGCTCTCCAATGCTAGCTCCTGCAATGAAATACTTGGTGTTAAGGTCACTAGGTGCTCCTGCTGTTCTACTCTCTCTGGCCATGCAGGGAATCTTCAGAGGGTTTAAGGACACAAGAACTCCTCTTTATGTTATTGGTAGCTCAATTTTTTATCAAACTTCTTACTTTAAAACTGCTAGAAATTTACCTCTTTCTCTAATTTTTCTTCTTCATTCTCTTCTTTGGTCTTTTGAAACAGTTTTGGGGTACACAACAAATATCATTTTGGATCCAATATTGATATTTGTGTGCCATTTGGGAGTGAAGGGTGCAGCCATTGCACATGTTCTCTCTCAGTAAGTAACGACATTATTCACATATTTGTGCTGTTCCAATCCATTCTTTTCAATCATAACTTGATATTATTATTACCTCAGATACTTAATTGTGTTGGTCCTTGCTTGGAGATTGATGCAAAAAGTTGATCTCTTACCTCCCAGCCTTAGAGATTTGCAGTTTGGTCGGTTTCTCAAAAATGGTAACACTCGTTCTTTATATCTTCCTCTTCTTCTACTGCTGAGATTTGCACCTGAAAACAATAAAGTACAAATTCAAGAGTTACTTGATAATTTCCATTAGAAGTTTGCTGATCAAAGCAATATTGGTTTCAACATGGTAGAGCTTTTCTGAATGCAGGTAGTCTGCTGTTGGCAAGAGTTGTAGCTGTGACCTTCTGCGTGACACTTGCTGCATCCATGGCTGCTCGGCTAGGTACAACGCCAATGGCTGCCTTCCAGACTTGCTTGCAGGTCTGGATGACGTCATCCCTCCTCGCCGATGGGCTCGCCGTCGCTGGACAGGTAGTTAAATGAAAACTCTATATTCTTCCTCATAGACTCGATCAACTATAACCTACCAGCTTAAGTTTTTTAGTTTAATAATAATTTAACATAGTATGCCCTATGATCGAACTCCTCTAGTGTAATTTATTGTGATGATTTAACATGGTATGTCTCTTGTAATGTCATTTTCTCTCCTACTAATATTGATAGTCACTTGTTGGGCCTTAGGCTAATTTTCAAGCCCACAAGTGAAGAAGAGTGTTAAGACTATGAATAAATGATTAAATATATGGTAACCCGCTGGCTTAAGTTTTTTAATCTAATAGTAACTCGCGAAAGATCTCGTGTTCAATTATGTCATTTTCTCTCTAATCAATAATAATAGTTAATTATTGGGTCTTGTGCTAATTTTCAAACCCACAAGTGAGGGGAGTGCTAAATAAATGATTAAATATATTGTAAACCTTAGCAGTTAAGTTTTTGGATTCCGTGGTAGTTTTCAAACTTCTGGTTTGTGGGTGTTGAATTTCTCCTTCAGGCGATCCTAGCCTGTGCGTTTGCAGAGAAAGACTACGACAAAACCACAGCTACAGCCACAAGAGTGCTACAGGTAATCAAATTCCTAGTCTAATGCATTGCACATAAAATGTTCGACGAAATTCCCCAAAGAAGATAAGAGTCTAAATTGAAAGAAAAGAAGAAAATGAAACACGAATTGTAAGTAAAACAAATTTACATGGGTTGAAAATGCAGATGAGTTTCGTTCTGGGAGTTGGACTTGCTGTGATTGTTGCAGCGATTATGTACTTCGGAGCTGGAATCTTCTCTAGAGATATTAATGTGCAGGCGCTCATCCACATCGGAGTTCCGGTATTGATATATACACTTAGAAACTGAACTTGTTCGCTGTTGTTGTTCTTATTCTTCTCCTTCTCTTTGATCATCCTCTTTTTTGCTCTGTTCTTTGTCTTTGTTTGGTTCTTCAACCAAGTGGGTTGTTGTAATGGTTCATTTTGGGTCACTTGAACCAAGAGTTTTAAGCCATTGGGCAAAGTAAATTTGATGTTTTCAAAAAAAATATATATATATATATATATGAATTTTGGTGTTATTTTGATTTATAAGAGTAGGGAAATTATAAATGTCTTAACTACTAACTACTATCATCGAATTCACACCTAACTAATGGACTATTTGATATGAAATGATAGAAAAGAATAATATTATAAAGTTGAATTCTAGACTTAAAAGATAGTTGGACTTATCGAGCAAGATGTCGTCTTCTCAATCTCTAATTTTTGCTATTTAAATCTTCTATTTAGATACCACATTAAATATCAGTTAGATCCAAAAAAATTAATATATGATTATACAATATAAAAGTTCTTTAAAATTCTTTATCTAAAATATTACCTAGGAAGTTGTTCTCTCATAATCAAGAACGGAGAAAAAGTGAAAAGTTGCCCCTTATGTTACTAAAAAGTTTCAAAGTTTTTACACTTGTTTAATTACCTTCTAAATTTGATGTAAAATTTTACCCTTCTCTATGAAAATTTCTAGCTCACCAAAGAGCTAAATTTGATGTATAGCTCAACTAGCATATTGAATGTGTTAACGACCACGAAGTCTGTGATTTGAATCCCCCCACCCCTATTGTACTTAAAAAAAATGAAAATTTCTAGCTCGGCCCTATCAAAAAAACTAACCTTTTTTTTTTGGTCTCATAGTTTGTGGCAGCCACACAGCCAATGAACTCCTTAGCATTTGTATTTGATGGAGTCAACTTTGGAGCTTCTGATTTTGCTTACTCTGCCTACTCCTTGGCAAGTTCCCTCTTCTCTCACCATCTATATATATCTCCATTTGCAACGAAAAAATTATTCAATAAGACCGCTACAATGTAACTGCATCTTAATAATCGTTGGATGTGGATTCAAAGATCTGTATACCCTTAATAACTACTGGATACAAATTTAAAACATTTTTACAATTTCTCTATCATATATTTAACAGTCCAAAATTATCAGCCACATTGTGACAGTCTTCTTCTATAATTTCTCTTTTGCAACTTCGGTTTCTCTTTCTCACTAACCATTCATTTTTTTTCTCTCTCTATAGACTTTGGTTGCCATTGCTACCATTGTCACTCTCTTCCTTCTCTCAAAGAGCTATGGATTCCTTGGAATTTGGACGGCTTTGGCCATCTACATGGCCCTTCGCACTCTTGTGGGATTGTTGAGGTATTTTTATTTCATAACCTTCTATTTTATCTCCTCATTCTTTTCCTTCATCTTTTATTCTAATGATTTTATCCTAATGATTTACGAGTTTGCATGATAACAATTTCACTTTCATCTTTCAAGATTTAAAAATAAAAATAAAAAAAATCATGCACTAAGCAATCATATCCTTTTACCTTTCCTATATTTTGAAAACATCTTATAAAGTCTTAATCCAATTTCAAAACTTCAAAAGGATAATTATTAGATAAGCTATTTATATTTTTGAAATCGGAATAAAATTCTAAATATTTTGAATGCTATAATTTGATGGTTATAGGATGGGAAGTGGAACAGGACCATGGCGTTACCTAAGAGGATCATTGTTGCCCTAATTACGTTGTTGCAACACAAGAGAAAGTTCAATTAGTGAAGCCTTATAACAACAATAATCTTATGGGTTTATCATTTCTTCAATGTTGTTATTATTATTATTTTTGTATTCCTACCTATACTATAGTCCAAAGTTGGGGAAGAGCTTCTTTCTTACAACATATGCTATTGTTATAGAAAGAAATTTTATTGTCCATGTAACATTATATTAAGTTATTTTGTAATTGATAAGTATATCAATGAAAGTTTTATTTACAAGTCCAAACTTCAAGTCATAATTTTCTTTTTAATTTTTTTAAATCATACAAAATTTTATTTAGTGGGTAGAAAATACTACATAAAATCATAATTTAAAGTTCTCGAAAAAAATATCTTGACCTAATATTTGAAATCATATTATTTCACAAAATAATTAAAAGGAAATTTATATTTGGGACTTATAATTGAATTTTAAGGGACATCTCTCCACGTGATTTTCTATCGATAATATCAATTATTTAAAAAGTTACTTAAATTAATAAATAAATATTGATCATACTATGGAATTATTTTATTTCACTTTTGAAATATCAACGCAAATAATTGGTGGCCTGAGTTGGAATCCATCCAATAAAATCTTGCCAGGTAGCTATTCTGAACATAATAAATTTATAAAATTTTTATCTTTAATCATTACTATAATAATGAGTCTTTTGAAAAGAATTTTTTTTGTGGACAATTTTATTCGTATAAATTCAACATATTAATTCTTTTTCATTTTATTCAAACTCTCGATTAAAAAGTAATTATCAGTATATGTGAATATACATATAGCTTGAACTCAAAAAAGAACAAAAGAAAAAAGAATATACATATTTATGCATTTCAAACCAAATGTAACTTTCTTTTTTTTAAAAAAAACATGATGAATATATTATTCTAAAAGATGTAACTTCTTTCTTTCTTTTCTTCTTTTATTTTTTAATATTCTCCAAAGAATGTAACTTTTTTTCTACAATAATACTCTCCAAAAAAATCAACTATATATCCTAAAATATATTTAGTTATGAATATGTAAATATAAAATTATGAAATAACAAAAAAAATGAAAAAAAAAACATATTTCCTTATTGTGTACCTCATTTATAGTAAACTTTAAAGTTTGATAACTAAAATTGATATGTCTTTTTATTTTTTACTACAATAAATGTAGGGTATGAAAATTTGAACTTTTTAGTAGCTGTCAATTACCACTAAATTATACTTATGTTGACATTAAAGCTTATATGTTAATACTTTAATACATTAATTGTTCTATAATATAATGTTTTGATAAATTAATTAACATAAATCGAATTTTTACTATAATTTTATAATCATTGTTTAAAAAATAAAAATAAAATAAAATAAAATAAAATCTATCCGTCCTTATCAAATTGACAAATACTTTGCAGCTTTCGACATTATTAGGCCTCCCAAAAAGTACAATAATAGTTAACAACCTATTAATTATCAATTTAAAATAAAATAGAACTTAAAAGATACTTAAGCGGTCGTTATTAATTTGTATTTTGTTTATTTACTCAATCTACACACTGTGGAAAATTTCGGTCGACATGTCGTCAAGGGGGATGTCGTTTCCCCCCCTCCCCCATTTCGACGACATGTCGTCCATATTTTGATTTTTTTTTTTATTTTACAAACATGAGAAACTTTAAGGCACATGCAGGGTTTTTATATTATATTATATTATATATATATATATATATATATATATATATATATATATATATATATATATATATATATATATATATATATATATATATATATATATATATTTTCGAATTTAATCTTTTCTTTGTTAATAAATAATAAGTAATAGCCTACGTCCACAGGTAGAGGGAGAGAGAATTTTATTATCTTGAGGAGAAATTGAGTACAAAATACAGCGAGACCCCCGTACTTGGTCATTCAAAGCGCTAGATAATAGGTTCAAAGCATTTCTACACTCCAATTCCAATTATCTTAATTTCCCTCCAATTCTCTCTAATTCCCTCTAATTCGCTTAAATTCATTTCAATTCTCTCAAATTTCCTTCATAGTTGTCTAATTGAATATAAATATTACATATATTTAAATATATGATGTTAAGACTTAAGAGTAATCAATTATACTATAATTGAGTCACAACTCACAATTAAGGTTTCATGAAATAATTTTAATAATTTAAATCAATTTCCATATTTTTTTTTCAAATTCCTACTCGCATCGACATTTCAAATTTTCAATTGACATTTATATCTAAATATTATCTTAATTTTTAGATGTGATGCTTAAAAATAGTCCATTATAGTCTAATTAAATCAAAATCTAAGTTTCATTGGCTAATTCAAACAATTTCCATCAATTTTCACGATTTCCGTAAATTTCCACCGAAATTTCCATCGACATTTTCATTTCCATCGACATTTCCATAAATTTTGGACCTCGACATTTCCATCGACATCGACATTTCGAACCTTGAATCTACATAAGTACATATTTTTTGAATGGTACATATTTGAAGCATGTCTCGGAGACTAAAATTTAATATCCTACCAGATTGAATTTAATTTTAATTTTGTCATTATAATTTAAAAGGTTTTAATGAGTTCAAAAAACTAAGGCGTTATTTGATAACTATTTAGACTTCATTTGATAACCATTTAGTTTTTTATTTTTAGTTTTTGGTTTTTGAAAATTATGTTTGTTTTCTCATAATTTTTTTACAATAATTTTCATCTTTTCTACCAGGGTTTCCACCTTTCTTTGGAAACATTTGAGTTTCTAGCTAAATTCGAAAAACAAAAACAAGTGTTTTAGAACTATTTTTTTTAGTTTTCAAAACTTGGCTTGGTTTTTGAAAACATATGCAAAAATTAGATAAGAAAATATGGAAACCTATAAGCATAAATAGTATTTATAGGCTTAATTTTCAAAAACAAAAATCAAAAATCAAACGGTTATCAAACGACACTTAGGCCCCGTTTGATAACTATTTGGTTTTTGGTTTTTTGTTTTTGAAAATTAAGCCTATAAATACTACTCCCACCCTTGGATTTACTTATTTTGTTATCTACCTATGTTTTCAAAAACCAAGCCATGTTTTGAAAACTAAAAAAAGTAGTTTTCAAAAACTTGTTTTTGTTTTTAGAATTTAGCTAAGAATTCAAATGTTTCCTTAAGGGAGATGAAAACCATTGTAGAGAAATTGAGAGAAAACAAGCTTAATTTTCAAAAACCAAAAACTAAAAACCAAATGGTTATCAAACGGGACCTTAGTTTTTAGTTTTTGGTTTTTGGTTTTTAAAAATTAAGTCTATAAATACTAATTGCATGTATGAGTTTCTTTGTTTTGTTATCTACTTCTTACAAGTGTTTTCAAAATCCAAGTCAATTTTTGAAAACTAAAAAAAATAGTTTTTAAAAATTTGTTATTGATTTTGAAATTTGCCTAGGAATCCAATTGTTTCTTTAAAAGAAGTGAAAATCATAATAAAGAAATTGTAAGGAAACAAGCACAATTTTTAAGAACGGAAAACTAAAAACAAAACCCTTATCAAATGGGTCGTAAATTATTAGGACTCCATTTTATAACTATTTTGTTTTTAATTTTTTATTTTTAAAAATTATACATGTTTCTTCATAATTTTTTTATACACTTTTCACTTTCATTCAAGCTAAATTTAAAAAACAAAATCAAGTTTTTAAAAATGTTAGTATGTTTCAATTATGTCTCTAAACTTTAAAAAAAAATCATTTTTATCTTTTTTTTAGAATCAGTAATAGAAACAAGCAACAAGAACTAACTAAGGGGTTGGAAAGTCCCTAAGAACTGCCGAAGCTACCCAAATTGGGTGATCTTCAATCCAACCTTCATAGTGTTTAAGACGACGTGCGTGACACGCAAGCTCATGGGCGACTTTGTTTCCCTCTCAATTGACAAGGAGGAATCCATGTTACATTTTTATCTTTAAATATTGAAATTTGTTTCGAAAATACCCTTAAAGAGTTTTTTTTTGTTAAAATAAGATGGAAATTGATGTGACAACTAATGTCTAAAAATTGAAAAGCATAGATAATATCATTTACAACATCAATCACGTAGATTGTCACGACAACTAATGTGTAAAAATTAATTATATAAGTGATTTAAACAATATCTTTTGAGATAAATAAATAGTAACAACGATTTTAATTTTTTTGTATAATAAATAATATCATGTACATCTTCTACTCTTTACACATTAATTGTATTGTCAATTTTCATCCTTTTAAAAAAAAACAAAAAAAAAACAAAAAAAACAAACATTTTTTGGAGCAAATTCAAAATTATAAGAATTTTTTTAGAACAAGTTACAAAATTCATATGTAAAAATTCAATCTTTAAAAGTCTATTGAGCATAATTGAAACCTACCCCAAAGTTCAGAGATATTTTAAATAATTTACTTTTTTTAAATTTACTTTTTTTAGTTTTCCAATTTTGCCTTGGTTTTTAAAACATTTTTTAAGGAGATAATAAAGAAAAAGACTATAAGCAAGTTTACAAACTTAATATTAAAAAACAGACAACTAAAAATAAAGACTTCATTTAATAATCATTTAATTTTTAATTTTTAAAGATTAAGTTTATTTTCTCTTAATTTCTGTACAATGAATTTCACCTTTTTTAAGGAAAGATTTGAATTCTTAGCTAATTTTCAAAAACAAAAACAAGTTTTCAAAAAACTCCATCTCTAACCATCATTTAGTTTTTAGCTTTTGATTTTTAGTTTTTGAAAATAAAACATATAAATACTGCTTTTACATATGAGATTCTTTATTTTGTTATCTACTTTCTATTGATATTTTTAAAAACCAAGTCAAATTTTGAAAACGTTTTAAAAAACTTGTTTTTATTATTGAATTTTAAATGAGAATTCAAATGTTTCTTTAAGAAAGGTAAAAATCATGTTAAAAAAATTGTAGAAAAACAAGCATAAATTTCAAAAACTAAATTGGTTATCAAACAAGGAACCTCATAGGTATAGGTTGAAGTAATATTTATAGGCTAGTTTTCAAAACAAGAAACCAAATAGTTATCTAACGGAACAAAAATGATTATCAAATGAAACCTAAACTCCCCTAAATTAGCCTAATGACCCATAAGAATTATCTTAAATTTAAGACTTAATAGGAATAGGTTCTTGAGTCATATTAACCACCTATATAAGATTTAATATTCTCTGAGTTTTCTTAGCAACCAAATTAATAGAATTGAAATACTTTTGACTTGCAAACTAGACCAAACACTCGTGGATAAAGTAAAATAAATACTCCTAATCTAAGCAATTAAAAATGAATCAAAATCCAAAAGGAAGTTGAAACAATTAAACGAGCCGCCAAAGCAATCAGAATTGAGACGGCCAAAAAAAAAAAAAAGGGTCCTACCAAAGACAATCAAAATATTATCCCAAAAGTAAAAAGGCAGCAACCCACTTAAAAAGTCTCGCCTACCCACTTGCTCCATGGGGACACAAAAAGTAGTTGGACAATTACACCCACAACATTATGAGAATTAAATATCTCTATCTAAAAATTATTAAATAATAAATATACAATTCACTTTCCATCTTCTAGGACCTTCTTGTCCAATGTCCACATTAAAAGATGAACGAAACACAAAATTTGAAGTTTCAATCAAAGCAATCAATATCCACATTTGAGAGAATGCCACCATCACAGATCCTCCATCCTTTTCCTCTCATCTCAGAAAAACTCAGCACAGCATATCAAGATTTCCAATAATAAATAATACAATAATTATAATAATAACAAAAAACAAAAAACTTCAGATTAAAAGTTTTACATCAATATAGAGGAAACTCTCAACAAATTGGACAATCTTTTGCAGTACACATCCTCCTCCTGAAAGATAATTAACCTCTTCTTTTTGTTTTATATATGGATGGAAAAATTAAAAATAGAAAGGAAAAAATAATAAAGAAAGCTCTTGGTTTCTACAGATTTAAATCAAGAAGCCTTTGTTGGAAATGAAATTGCAGAAAAGGGAGAGAGAAATATAATGGAACCTGGACAAGTTTCCTTAATATTTTGGCCCAGAGACTGACTGACTGACTGATGTAAAATAATGAATGGTAAGTAATTGAATGATCTTTAGGAGTAGAGTAATCAAATCTGACCCTTCTTCCAACCAACCCTTCCTCTTCTTCCTCCACACCATCATCTTCACCTCTGTTTAAACCCTTCAGCTTCACCTTACCCAGAAAGAATTTTAGGGTAAAATACCTATCTTGATGAGTAAAATGAAAATGGCTTTTGTTTTTGTTGTACTACACTACAAGCTGATCAAGCTGCATCTGCTCAAGCCAAGCTCCTATCACAGAATGATCAGTGGATTCTAATTGTGATTTAGTAGTAGTTAGACCCTCACCGGATGCCGCGGCGCCCATCCCGGGCGCTGCCAACTTCTCTTTCAGCATCTCAGGTGGGGATTCCTTCACCAGGGATTGAACCCATGATAAGTCAGGCTCCTCCCCGTTATTTCCCATCTCAAAAGAAGATGATCTTCGCAGTTGACCCAGTTCATTCTTACCGACTGACCAATCCACCTTTCCATTGGGGGACCCCCATTTAGGCATAGAATTGATAGGAGATCCAATCAATGAGCTTGGGACATTGGATCCGAGCTCCCTTGAGCTGAGTGTGCGGAGATGTTGTTGCTTTTCACGTTGTACATATGCAGAGAACCTAGCTCCCATTGGGGACAGTGGCTCGGTGCTTCTCGGCGACATCCTTCCCGGCGATGAAACTCCAAAAGAGGCCTGCAACAAAGAATGATCGACATTCTTAGGAGACATAATGCTTGTATTAATAGGTGACAACATGTTCTGCTGCTGCTGCTGGAATTGGTTTAGTAATGTTGATTTGCGCGTAGGGGAAAAGACATTGGCGGCTGGATCAGAGAATCGAGGAGACAAAGAGATCTCGGAAGAAAATAGCTCTTCAAGATTGTTAGGAGTTAGAGTTTGGGTCCAGCCAGATCGGCTGACAGAAACAGCACTCGGACGAGGCTGAGAGAAACAGTTCATATCGTTCAAAATTCTTGGCTGGTTGTCAAAGTCTTGCATGACATTCAAATCCTCCAGAGGCATGTCCCTGGCATTCAGAGATGACCTCAACCGGCTAGATTGAAGGTTACTTCCAGGAAGATGAAGAGTTGGTACATTTGGCTGCTGCCAGTTCACAGAAGAGTGAGAAACACCATTCGAAGAGGGAGACATGGACTGAGTAAATGGAGATGGAGATAAAGCTGACACTGATGAAGGGGAACCGGGCAGAAGACCCAATGCAGTAGCCATATCCATTACAGTTGGGGCAGACCCAATTGATCGTGGGGAAGGGACAGCAGATCCAGTAGACACATATAATGGCCTTAGCTCTTCATTCGTGTGAGCAAAGAAACAGACCCGCCTGTTGCAACTTGTGCCATCCTTACAAAGACGAGTTCGATACTGAGCTGGGTGAAGCCAACACTCAAATACTCCATGAGCATATTCACACATATCCCCACGCCTACAAGCCCCCTTTCTGAAGTCGGGGCAAGGAACACAGCTGTAGTGAAACTTTCTTGGGTCTCTTCTGCGAGCGTTCTCCCCGGGGTGAACAAAAGGACACTCAGTCCAATCATGGGAATATGCCCGAGAACAAGGCCTCACTTTGAAAGAGAACATCCGAAACTCATCAGTTGCATATATGCTGTTCTTGATGTCAGGAAGTGATGGATCAATTGGATATTCTTTCTTCTCCTTTGTAGAGTTTGCAAAACCATCAGTAAATTTGGGAGAAGACAGGGACTTAGGTGGAGATGGAAATTCATCCTCCAATGATGAGGAAAATGGTGGTGACTCTGAATCAGGAGTTTTGATTGACAAATGTAAAGAGGACACATCCATGGATCCATTCGAATGATTATTGAGAAGTTCCTCGAGCCTGAACATTGTGTTCTGCTTCTGCAACTTTGGATGAACAAAAATGACATCCACAGGGCGGTCACCATTAATATCCTTGGAGTTTGGGTCAGCACCAGCAGATAAAAGCAAATCAACGATATCAACTGCATTCACAGATCCACTGGAAGTAGCACAGTGGAGAGCAGTGCTCTTGTCTGTGCTAGACAAGAGATTAACATCAATATCAGGGTATGATAGTACAAGTTTCAGAACATCAACACAACCATATGTGGCAGCAACCATCAGGGGTGTTCTATGCTCACGAACAACTTGTTTTGAACCTTTTTGGCGAACATACCAGAGTCCAGACTTGTTAAGTGAAAACAAATCAGACTCCATCAAACGCTTGAAGCCTTCTGTATCATTGTCAGAAGCAAGCTCCAGTAAACTATAAAAAGAATCCTCACAATCAACAGTTAAATGATTCATATCTTTGGGGTTAGGTGAGCTTGCTGATGTAGTAGATGCAGAATTGGATTTTTCTGGACCACCGCACATACTCAAATATCTGTAATCCAAGAAAAACAATTAAGCATTTATGCCTTATATTAATCAAGAAAATCATAGGGTCAAAAAATTACTGCAAAGCCTCAAGGAAATAAATACAGAGATGATTAGGATATGTTCAGAGAATAACCAGACAAAACATATAACAAGCTTCTACAAGATATTAGTTTCGGATCAGCAGTTGTCAGAATAGCAACTCTTTCATCGAAAAGCAACAAATTATAACAGGGTTACAAACAAATCTCTACTGAAAAATTTCAAACACATAAGAAAATATGAACTCACTACACCCAGAGTATTCTCCAATTGTGCAAGGATAAACAGAAAACAGAAGATAAGGATCGATCAATCAACCAAGAGTTGAAGACTGGTACCCACAGGAACTTTTGAAGAATATGAAAAATCAATGAAGTTCATATTCAGACCTATATGTATTAGGTAAACCACAGGGGACCACACTCAGTGCAAGCTGTATTGATATTTGACATAAGATTCTATATTTTAGTACTATATGCTAAGCCACTATCAACAGAATGAAGAGAAAAAAAAACAACATTTTTAAGGAGGGGGTAAAGATTCCGATCTGAGGTCTTGAGTCTCAACTAAAAGCAATCTGTTTTGTCTACGATATTAAATCGTTTCCTAGACAAAATCGCCATAAAAACATCTCCCAACTTCCCCTCCCCTCCAAGAAAATCAACAAACACAGTAATCAAACTAACAGAACACATTAAAAAAAATCATCTCAACCAAAGATAAACAATAGATTAGAATCAAAATCCAGAAAAGAAATAAAACCCAAAATTAACAAGGTACATCGCTCAAAAGTACGACGAAACTGATAAAATCAGATCAGTAACATCCACCCTAATATCACGATCTTAAACGAACAATAGTTATACAACACAACATGTCAACAACAATAAAACATCTCAAATACTTCAAAAATACTGAACTCCAATCGATAACCCCACCCCCCCCCCCCCCACCAAAAAAAATAGCAGATTACTCAAGAATGTTAAACTCCATGCTCAATCCGAACTAATAAAACAATAACTCACAGTTAACTATAGCAGCAGAAGAAAACCAGCCGGAGATCTGATAGAAAGAAGAAAGGCGTGGGGTTCAACAGTGACGCTCATCGATCGGAGGAGAAACTGGAGGAAGAAAGAGCCACTTCACTGAACGAGAAAAAGAAGATCGGAGAGAGGAAGCTTACGGCCTTCATCTCCGGCGCCGGTGAAGGAAATAAAGAAGAAGAAGAAGAAGAAGAAGAGAGATTTCAGAGAGAGAGAGAAAAATGGTGAACACGAAGAAGAAGGAAGAAGGAGAAGAAGAAAGTAACGTCTGAAATTGAAATGAAATGCGGATTAGAAAATTTTGGGGGAATTTAAATTTAATGTGGGGAGTTGTAAGGAAATGAGGGGAAATGACATTGAAATTCACACGAAATGAAATGCAAATGAAGGGGGGAACTTTTTGGGACCGGGATGACCGGTTGGGGCAGTGGGAGTAGGGTGGTGTTTAGTGGTAGTGAAGAACGGGTGTTGACTGGGTGAGGAGGTGGACATTGGTGCGGAATTGAAGGAGAGGGATTAAGTGGATTGGAATGGGGGAGTTTGGAGTCCGCCAATGGAGTGTGGTCATTTGGTCAATTTTAGTTAAATGGGGGGTCAAATCGAGGAGGTGAAAAGTCGTAGAGAACAGAGGCTCCGAATTTTCAGTATTGTAATAAATAAAAAATAAAAAGGCAAAAGTCTCTTTCAGACAAAATAAAAATTATAAATTGGAAAAAGAAGAAAATAAGTCACTACTCACTAGGGATCCTTTGCAACGAAGTCCTTGTGTCTTTCCTTTATCAAAATTTTGCCCCACTATTTCTCCTAATTCGATTTTTTCTCCTTTTTCCTTTTTGGAACATATTCTTTTAATTTGATTAAATACCATTCTGGTTGCTATACTTTCAATTTTTATTCATTTTAATCTCTATAATTTAAAAATGTTCATTTTGGTTTCTGTATCTTTTATTTTATTCATCGTACTTTTGAAAAGTGACTATTTTAGTTTCTAGATTTCCTTTTATCTCATTTTTTCTTATCACAATTTCAATGCAAACGCTATATTTAATAAATTCTTTGAAAGGTAATTCTAACTCTATGTTAAATGGTTTTTGTTATATATAGATTTTATATTAGAATTTTGCGAGAAAAAATGATCAAATTTGTCATTTTTTAAAACTAGAAAAACCAAAACAGACATTCTGACTATATAGAATTAAAATAAATAAAAGCTTAAAGTATGACTAAAATAAACCAACACTAATAATACAAAGACCAAAGTAGGGTTTAAATAAAAATAAATAAATAAATAAAGTTATCATATTGTCATCATCAATTAACTTTTTACTAAGATGGTGTTTTTTTAAAAATATTAATATTTAATTTGTTCTTCGTTTATTTTTTACTATATATATTTTGTTAATTGACCAAATATTGAAAAAAAAAAAGTAAGATTAAGTCATTTATTTATTACAAGAAAGTTGGCCTCCATGCTACTAGTTTTTTTTTTTTCAAATTCAACCTTTAAGATAGATAGAGACGTCTTAACTATTGAACTATGCACCAACATGAGCATAGTTTAACTGGCATAAAGTTTGTACTATCGACTAAGAAGTCAAATGTTCAAATCTCTCACTCCACATATTGTCAAAAAAAAAAATATATTGAACTATGCTCTAATTGACTTCTTATTCCTATTGTTTACTACAACTGTATATATACAAACTTCTAACAGTATTACAATAATTGATATTTACATAAATTGACAAGAAAACAATGCAAATTAGAAGTTTGATTTTACATTCCATCCTATACTATTTATAGGATTTTTTTTTTTTTTTTTTTGTAAATATGTAATATGATAATAGTATGGCAAGCACCATGATTTTTTATTTTTTTTTAATATTGTTAAAATATGTGATTAAAAAAACTCACCCTTTGGCTTTTGGTTTTTGATTTTTGAAAATTAAGCTTGTTTTCTCTCAATTTCTCTATAGTGAGTTTTATCTTTCTTAAGCAAACATTTAATCAAACCATTTGGTTTTTGATTTTATGTTTTTGACAATTAAGCTTACTTTTTTCCAATTTCTCTACAATGAATTTTATCTTTCTTAAGCAAACATTTAAATTCTTAGCCAAATTCCAAAAATAAAAACTACTTTTTAAAAACTACTTTTTTACTTTTCAAAACTTGACTTGGTTTTTGAAAATATATGTAAGAAGTAGATAACAAAGTATGGAAACTCATAGGTAGAAGTTGTATTTATAAGTTTAATTTTCAAAAACCAAATGGTTATCAAATGGAGTCTTAGGGCCCGTCTGGTTCGTGATTTGAAAATTCGTTTTCAAAAACAAAGAATTCAATAAAAAAAAAATTCCTTATTATTACTATATCTGAAAACATGTTTGGTTTCAATTTTAAAAACTTTAAATTTGAATTCAAAATTTGAAAATTGGTTTTGACTGTAAATTTGAAATGCAGTAAAAGATTAATATGTATTTGGTAAAATCCAAAAATCCATTCTTTTTTTTTTAAATAACTAATATAATATAATTTTTTTTCTTATCATAGTGAACTTGAATTTGTTGTTGTTGGCCAAAGAAGGGAATATAGTAGAGATAGTGGAAGGAGAGATTAGTAGAGGAGTGAGAATTTTTAGTTTCTTGAAGAATTATAAAAATTAAGATTTTTTTAAATACTTAAATTAATAAATAAACATTTTATATTTTTTAAATGAGTTAAAAGACTTATTACTAATATAATGTTCACATTAATGATTTTTTGTTGCGATCTTTTTAGTGTTTCATCGATTTTTTTTTTTGGTATAACAGAAATATCAATTCATCAAACCTATGGATATGTAAAAATGTCGACATGTCGATAGAAATTTAATACTATGGCATATATTATATCTTTCAATCAAGTTTTGAAAATAACAATATATCTTTTAAAAAAATAATTAAACCCCATCAGGTCAATAAAACTTGTCCTATTAAATTTTTGGTTTTTTGTTTTTGAAAATTAAGCCTATAATACTACTTTTACCTATGAATTTTCTTGTTTTGTTATCTACTTTTTATATATGTTTTCAAAAACCAAGCCAAGTTTTGAAAACAAAAAAAAATAGTTTTCAAGAACTTGTTTTTGTTTTTGAAATTTGGCTAAAAATTCAAATGTCTACTTAAGATATATGAAACTCATTGTAGAGAAATGATGAGAAAAGAAGCACAATTTTCAAAAACCAAATGTTTATCAAATGAGGTTGTAGTTTATAAAAACTTGTGTTTTATTTTTTGGAATTTGGCTAAGAACTTCAATGTTTCCTTAAGAAAGATGAAAATCATAGTGAATAAATGATAAGGAAATGAGCATAATTTTCAAAAACTAAAAATGAAATCGTTACCAAATTACGAGGCCTACAAAATTACTCAATATATATTATGATTATTTGTGAAATTGAGTTTACATTGAATATGTGAGTCCTCCTAATTCCAAGTTATAGGTTTGTTAATCACATAAATCTTTTTTTTTTTTTCATTTTTTGAGTTCAATAACATCTGGGAGTGGAGAGATTCGACTATTTGACTTCTTGACTAGAGTATATGCCTTAAGTTAACCAATTGAACTATATCCTCCTACTCTCACATGTCGTTGAACTCGAAAAGAAAAATTTTCAGTTGAACTATACTCAAGTTAGCATATAAATCAATCAAACAAGCATAGTTCAATAATTAAAATATTAGTAACTCTTCCAAGAGGTTGAAGGTTCAAAATTATATTCTCCCCAAAAAGCAAACATATAGCATAAATATAGTTTTATATATAAGAAATATACCTCTCAAGCTACATAGATATTTTTACAAACTAAAGAAATTAAATTCAAGGTTATTCAAATTCAAATGGTTTATAACTTTTATGAAAATAAAAGTTCATGGAACTCATTCCTTTAAATATTCAAATATAAAATGTAGATCGAATATCATCCGATTGACATATTCACTTCTTATCTAAAATTTTTTTTGTTATTGATATATGACATAATGGAATCTTTTCAAGACCAATCTATCAAATGAACAAAATCTTTTGAGGAAATCTTTTTTGTAAAAATATTTTGAATATGTATTTTCTTTTTAATTTGGCCCTTATCCCAAATTGGTTAAGCATGTAAAATACCTCTTAATGCATAATTTTCCATTAGAATTAAAGCATAAGATATGGATGGTTGTGTTTGAATTGGTGTCTTTTCCATTATTGTATGGTATTTTTGTTGTCTTTTGCGAAAAAACAAAAATTAAAATTAAAAAAATATTTTTGTCTTGATGATGCCTTGTGGAGTCAGATTTCCAATAAAAATAGCTTTAATTTATTCCCTTCTTTATTTATTTCTCTCTCTTTTTTCCCCATCATAATAAAAATACCCATTGATGCTTTTTTTTGTGTAGAACATATTAATTATGGAATGAGGACAAATCACAAAGGTTTAGTTCAAGGTATGAAGGAAAAAACACTTTTATATAAACCACTTGCATGCTTAATTATATGGACTTTTAAAATTAGATTGAGTTAATTAATTAAGTATTTTGATTGTTTACATGATAAAATTGTGATCCATGAATTATATTCTCTTGTTTCATTATATATTTTTTTAATTAATTTCATTAAAAAAATTATAGGAGTATAATAAATTCCTATATGTTAAACAAAAACAAGCTTAACATTAAATAGTATGTTATTTTGATAAAATAAATAATATTGAGCTTGAATTTTTTAATTGAAAGACATATGGAACTATATGGGCATAAACTTTTAAAGAATTTTAATCAAAATTAGATGATGTGAACATGAACATAATTGAAGTAGTCAAACATTAAAATATATAGGTATGTATATATTTATCAGGTTGGAGGAAAAAATACTATTCCATCTTGGTCCTTATTTTTATATAAAATTAAGAAATGTTATCCTATTAATAAGCATGACCTAGTAAAATTTAAAAATATTATCTTCAATAATATAGATTTAACAATATTCTAAGTCGCTATAATTATAAATGACAAAATCAATTTCACATCACAATGGAATAAATCAATTAAAATTTTGTGTAAACAAATCCTTAACAATAAAAATAAATTAATATTTTGGTATTTGAACCATCACACTTATTTTATTTTAATTTTTGTACTTTTAAAAGGTCTATTTTCATCTCAAGTTTTTGTATAAAAATATCTAATTAAATTCTTTGTTGGTAAAATTCTATAATATATTTATTTTTAAAAAGAAATTATGCATCACTACTTAAATACTTTATATTTTAGGTTACATGTATATCGTTTAATATGATCAAATTTTTTAAATGGGTGGCATGATATATACATTAAGTACAATATTAAAATAATAAAAATAAAAATAGGGACAAACACGAAAAAAAAATACATTTCAAAATCTAAGAACAGAGATAAAAATAAAATTAAGTTTAGATTCTCCTCTTGTCCCTACAACTTTTATGCTTGTTTTTATTTTGATCCTTGAACTTTCAAATATTATGTTGTAGTATTTGTAGTTTGCATAAAATATCATTTTAATATTTATCGTTAATTTCATTTTATAAATTATTTTATTGACATGATGTGGACTCCTCTTTTATTAATTTAACTCTTAATAGATATATCAATGGACAAACATTTGAAGCCACGTATAGTAGGTTAGGTATCCAATTTTCAATATCCAATTTTCAAATGCATGAATTTTTCTTATAAAATTTAGATACTAAACCAAAATATTTAAAAATTTAGATATCAAATTGAGTACAAAGTCGAATTCAAAATTGGATTTAATTAGTTAGAAATTGTAAACATTTATTTTCCCACCACTCTTTTGATAACTTTTTGGACAAGGATTTGCAGGCCAATCCCACTAGTTTATAAATATACCATTGGGTAGGGGCTTTTAAGACAATAAAAAAGAGTTGGAAAAAAAGGAGGGACAAAAAAGCAAATCAATCAATGTTACCAAGATAAAAATAAAAGAGAGAGATATGGACAGATTAAAGTATTTTTATTGAATTTGGTCCATTAATAGAATTGCACTCAAAATACCATAAATTAAAAATGTCACATTGCCCAAAATGGACTTTAATTTGCACATTATAAATTTGAGGTCCACAGTATCAATCTTTTAAATCAAATCAAATTTAATAGACTCATTAATATTTTTAATTGATGTAAATGAGGTGGGGTTTTCTCTTCAAGTTTCCTTGCTTAAAAGGGTAACATGATTCTCTTTTCATAGGAAATGAGTTTTCTTCAATATTAAATGATTTGTTGTTTTTGTTTGTTAGATGTGAAATTTAATGGTGTAACTTGGTTTTTTTAGAATTGGAATATATTTTTGAGATAAAATGTCTAATCCTACTTAATTTTTTTATTAATATTTTTCATATTCTTCTAGATGTTTATTTTTAGATCAACTTCGTTTCTAGATCCATGTGATTTATTTGTTCATTTGATTTACATTACATTATAGCAAAGATATTTGGTTGGTACTATTCTTAAATAGTTTTGAAAAAAGTTGATTTGATTAAGTACTTATCTAAAAAGTATCTTAAAAAGTGCTCGTTCTACTTTTTTTTAAAGTTTCAAGATCGTTTTTTAATGATCAAATCGTTTACACTCAAATATTTTTAATTGGCTAAACGCAATTTTCATTATTCTAAAAGTTATCTCGAACTCACTATAGTTTATTAAAAGCAATGATTTTGGTGTATTTTGTAAGGCATGGACTATTTTGTTTTGAGAGCAATAGGTTTTGAAAGATTTAAGAGAAAGAATTTTGTTTTGAGTCAATTTTTTGTACATTATAGTACTGTTGTTGGTATTGTAAATATGACAAGTAAATGCCCATTCCACATGCCCATTTATATCCATGCCAAGTGGCTTTTTCTCCATAGCCAAAGTGTCCTCCATGTGTCCAACAAAGGCCATAGATTGGTGTCCAAATGGACCACATCATGCTCTCCAAATTGCCTATAAATAGTGGTTCATTTTGGATAAATGAGATATGCATTTTTGGTAAAAAAACTCTCCAATTCTCTCTTTTCTCTTCCACTTTCTCTAATTTATTTGTTTATTTAATTTGCCATAAATCTCCATTTTCTTTTATTTATATTATCTATATATAATCCATTTATATTTTAACACTTGTATTATTATTATTATTATTATTATTATTATATATTTTGGTAAAGTTTTGGTGCCCGGTTTCGCCTCTCATTTTACAACACGTTATCAGCACGAGACTCTATCATTTTTCCCGCTAAAGGTAAGTCTTATGGGTAAGTTTTTTTTACACATTTGGTTTATGTTAAATTTCTAATATAAATATATATTATTATTTTGATAGTGTTATTATGGCAAACCTTACAAAGCTAGAATTTGCGGCCCTGGATATTAATGGAAATAACTACTTGTCATGGGTCATTGACGCTGAGATCCATTTAGATTCTATGAATCTTGAAGAAACAATTAAAGAAGGAAATGATGCATCAAATCAAGAAAAAGCAAAAGCCCTGATTTTCCTTCGCCATCATCTTCACGAGGGATTGAAAATGGAGTATCTTACAATAAAAAATCCCTACGTTCTATGGCAAGGTTTGAAAGAAAGGTACGATCATCAAAAAACAGTTATTCTTCCAAAAGCTCGTTATGATTGGATGCACCTGAGGTTGCAGGACTTTAAATCAGTAAGTGAGTATAATTCCGCACTCTTCAGAATTAGTTCAAAATTAAAATTATGCGGAGAAAAGATTACTGATGTTGATATGTTAGAGAAGACATTTTCCACTTTTCATGTCTCGAATATGCTCCTGCAGCAGCAATATCGAGAGAATGGTTTTGCAAAATATTCTGAACTTATCTCATGTCTTCTCGTTGCTGAACAAAATAACGAGTTATTGATGAAAAATCACGAATCCCGACCAACTGGAGCAACACCATTCCTTGAAGTGAATGCTGTGAATTTTAATAACCGTGGTCGAGGTCGTGGTCGTGGTCGAGGTCGGGACCGCGGTAGAGGAAGAAATACCTATTTTCGTGGTGGACATTATAATTTTAAGAAACCCACACGAAGTGATGATCATAAAGGAAAGGCTCCACAAGATAGAAGTTCGAAAGGTGATGAACATAAATGTTTCCGGTGCGGAATGACTGGGCACTGGTCACGTACCTGTCGTACATCAAAACACCTTGTTGATCTCTATCAAGCTTCCCTGAAGGAAAAAGGAAAAGGAAAGAATGTGGAGGTAAATCTTGCCATTCAAGAAGATGATGTGTTTGACCCCTCCAATATGATGCATCTTGATGTAGCTGATTATTTTGAATCTCCTGGAGAGAGAATTGATGCAATCAAACAAGTAGAGGATGATTTGTATGAAAATATATAATTAAGTACTGTTTAGTATGTTTTTGTTGTTGTTTTGTTTGTATATATATTTAAGACTCTTTGTAATCATTTTTCTTTTCTTTTCAATGAAGAAATATGAACAATTTCAATATGTTGAGTAACTCGAAAATGAGCAATGAGGATTTATGTCTGGCAGACTGCGCAACTACGCACACGATACTCATAAATAGAAAATATTTTACTAGATTGACAATGCTGGAAGCAAAAGTCAATACTATATCAGGTTCTGCAAATCTGATTGAATGTTTTGGAAAAGCAAACTTTATTTTGCCTAGAGGAACAAGATTTACAATTAATAATGCTCTGTTCTCTAGCAAATCGAAAAGAAACTTATTAAGTTTTAAAGATATACGTGAAAATAATTATCATGTTGAAACTGATTGTAAAAATAATATAGAGTGTCTCTATATAACATCTATTGTTTCACATGAAAAACGTATATTAGAAACACTGCATGCTTTTTCTTCTGGATTATACTATACTCATATACGAGTAATCGAAAGTTATGCAATAATGAACCCGAAGTTCATGAATCCAGAAATATTCAGTGTTTGGCATGATCGATTGGGTCATCCAAGGTCGATAATGATGAGGAAAATTATTGAGAATTCACATGGACATCCTTTAAAGAGCCAGAAGATTCTTCAATCCAATGAGTTGTCATGTGATGCTTGTTCTCAAGGAAAATTAATTATTAGACCATCACCAGCTAAAGTGAGGATTGAATCACCTGCATTTTTAGAGCGAATTCAAGGTGATATTTGTGGACCTATTAACCCACCAAGTGGTCCATTTAGATATTTTATGGTATTAATTGACGCATCCAGCAGATGGTCACATGTATGCTTATTATCAAGTCGAAATCTTGCATTTGCAAGATTACTTGCTCAAATAATTAAGTTAAAAGCACAATTTCCTGATAATACAATTAAGACCATTCGACTTGATAATGCTGGTGAATTTACATCCCAAACTTTTAATAATTATTGTATGTCAATTGGGATAAGTGTTGAACATCCTGTAGCTCACGTTCATACACAAAATGGTCTAGCATAATCATTTATAAAACGTCTGCAACTAATTGCAAGACCATTGCTTATGAGAGCTAAACTTCCTACATCAGTATGGGGTCATGCTATTTTGCATGCTGCATCACTGGCACGTATTAGGCCAGTAGCTTATAATAAATACTCCCCAATGCAATTAGCTTATGGCCAGCAGCCAAATATTTCCCATCTAAGAATTTTTGGATGTGCAGTATATGTACCAATTGCTCCACCACAACGTACTAAGATGGGTCCTCAAAGGAGGTTAGGAATATATGTTGGTTTTGATTCCCCATCAATTATTAAATATCTTGAACCCCTGACGGGTGATGTATTTACTGCACGATTTGCTGATTGTCATTTTAATGAGACAAATTTTCCAACATTAGGGGGAGGAATTAAGAAGTTGGAAAAAGAAATTACATGGAATGCATCGTTATTATCTCATTTAGATTCTCGTAGAGATCAATGTGAACTTGAAGTTCAAAAGATAATTCATTTGCAAAATATAGCAAATCAACTACCAGATGCATTCACAGATACTAAAAGTGTGACTAAATCATATATACCAGCTGCAAATGCTCCATCAAAAATTGATATCCCAAAGGAACAAGTTGTCAATAATGAGTCTGGAGCACGCCAGAAGCGTGGTAGACCAATAGGTTCTAAAGATAAAAATCCTCGGAAAAGAAAAGTAGTTGAGAATCAAAATGATTCAATAAAAGGTATGGATGTTCCAGAAGAAATCCAGAATACAACTACTCAAAAGAGTATTGGTGAAAATCAAACGCTTGAGGATAATAATGAAATTTCTATAAACTATGTTACAACAGGAAAGAGATGGAACCGAAATGATATCATTATTGACAACATTTTTTCTTATAATGTTGCTCACGATATTATTCATGAAAGTGATGATTTTGACCCAAAATCTATCAAAGAATGTCAACGTAGAAAGGATTGGCCGAAATGGAAAGAAGCAATCCAAGCAGAGTTGAACTCACTTTCAAAACGTGAGGTTTTTGGACCAGTAGTCCCAACACCGGAAAACGTCAAACCTGTGGGATATAAATGGGTATTTGTAAGGAAAAGAAATGAAAAGAATGAAGTCACAAGATATAAAGCGAGACTTGTTGCACAAGGATTCTCGCAAAGGCCTGATATTGATTATGAGGAGACATATTCTCCTGTGGTGGATGCAATAACGCTAAGATATTTGATTGGTCTGACTGTATATGAAAAGCTTGATATGCATCTAATGGATGTAGTCACGGCGTATTTATATGGATCTCTGGATAATGACATTTATATGAAAATCCCGGAAGGATTTAAAATACCAGAAACATATGAATCAAGTTCTCGGGAATTGTATTCAATAAAGTTACAGAGATCATTATATGGATTAAAACAATCAGGACGAATGTGGTATAATCGCCTGAGTGAATATCTGTTGAAAGAAGGATACCAAAATAATCCAATATGTCCGTGCGTTTTTATAAAGAAATCTCAGTCAGGATTTGCTATTATAACTGTATATGTTGATGACTTAAATATAATCGGAACTCCTGAAGAGTTATCCAAGGCAATAGAATATCTTAAGAAAGAATTCGAGATGAAAGATCTTGGAAAAACAAAATTTTGCCTTGGTTTGCAAATTGAACATTTAGCAGATAGGATATTTGTTCATCAATCAACTTATACAGAGAAAATCTTAAAAAGATTCTATATGGATAAAGCACATCCATTGAACATTCCAATGGAAGTTCGTTCGCTGGATGTAAAGAAAGATATATTTCGACCTCGAGATGACAATGAAGAACTACTTGGTCCTGAAGTACCATATCTTAGTGCAATTGGTGCACTTATGTATTTGGCTAATAACACAAGACCAGATATTGCATTTTCAGTAAATTTATTAGCTAGATATAGTTCATATCCTACAAAAAGACATTGGAACGGAGTTAAGCATGTACTCCGATATCTTCGAGGGACAATTGATATGGGTTTATTTTATTCTAACAAATCAAAATATGATCTAGTTGGTTATGCAGATTCTGGTTATCTATCTGATCCACACAAAGCTAGATCTCAGACAGGTTATCTATTCACATGTGGAGGAACTGCTATATCGTGGCGATCAGTGAAACAGACTATAACGGCCACTTCTTCAAATCATGCTGAAATCCTCGCTATTCATGAAGCAAGTCGAGAATGTGTATGGCTAAGATCGATGACACAACACATTCATGAGACATGTGGCTTATCTTCAAGTAAACCTCTTCCAACGATGTTATACGAAGATAACACAGCATGTATAGCTCAAATCAAGGGAGGATATATCAAAGGAGATAGAACAAAGCATATCTCACCAAAACTCTTCTATACTCATGATCTTGAAGAAAATGGCGATATCACTGTACAACAAATTTGTTCGAAAGATAACTTGGCTGACTTATTTACGAAGGCATTACCAACTGCAACCTTCGATAAATTAGTATATAGCATTGGAATGCGGCGATTCAAAGACTTTAAGTGATGTCTCCATGAGGGGGAGTGAATGTATTATAGTAAACTATATAAAATATGTACTCTTTTTCCTTCACTAGGGTTTTTCTTCCCATTGGGTTTTTCCCTAGTAAGGTTTTAACGAGGCATATTTTATATAAATGGGCATTTAAGGGGGAGTATTGTAAATATGACAAGTAAATGCCCATTCCACATGCCCATTTATATCCATGCCAAGTGGCTTTTTCTCCATAGCCAAAGTGTCCTCCATGTGTCCAACAAAGGCCATAGATTGGTGTCCAAATGGACCACATCATGCTCTCCAAATTGCCTATAAATAGTGGTTCATTTTGGATAAATGAGATATGCATTTTTGGTAAAAAAACTCTCCAATTCTCTCTTTTCTCTTCCACTTTCTCTAATTTATTTGTTTATTTAATTTGCCATAAATCTCCATTTTCTTTTATTTATATTATCTATATATAATCCATTTATATTTTAACACTTGTATTATTATTATTATTATTATTATATATTTTGGTAAAGTTTTGGTGCCCGGTTTCGCCTCTCATTTTACAACAGTTGGTTTATTTTACCAATCATATCATTCTATTAAATTTTCACATTTTAATGACTACAATTTATAAATTAAAAATTATATATATATATATATATATATATATATATATATATATATATATATATATATATATATATATATATATATTACCATATGTAGAGCGTTGATTTGAACTTTTGACCTCTTGGTTAAGATACATGTTCATATTGGCCAATTAAAAATTATGTTATTAAAACTAAAATATAGAGTCCAAAATTCATCTGCTGGGCCCTAGCTATAATTATTTCATGAAATGAGAACAAATACGTATGCCTAAGTCATTCATAAAATTAGCTCCCTTGGTGTAAAGCTATACAAAGGATGTGGACTTTACATAGCCTTTTTATTGTTGTTATATATATATACACGTACACACATGAAAATGAATTTTATTTATTGACATTTCTAGCCCAAACGATTGTTTCCTTTATTCATTTTTTTTTAATTATAGTATGTTTGAATTTGAATTCAAATTTGAACTTTAGCTCTTTTAATGTATTTCTAATTGTCTTGTCTAAGTGTGTCTAAGAACTATACATTCTCACTTTGAAATTTCTTCCTAATTGTTTCTTTCATTTCAATTGAGGAGATTGTGGTTCAATTGATTTTAACGGTCCTTTTATCAATTTCATTTCTTTATTTATGGTGGCATTGAAATTTGTTTATTCACTCTCAATTGTTTTAAATTTATAATATCTTGCTGAGAATATTTTTTGTAAAATTGTGAAAGTGTGAATCTTATTATTTGTGAAAAATATTATCAAGTCTAGAGAGAAGACTTATCCATCAATGAAGGGAGTTCAAATAGTTGTTCAAAACACAAGGAGGTTTTTGTTTGAAAAGATTCAATCGAAAGAGGAGTTGATTAACTATTGCAGCATGATTTAAGGAGTTCTTTTATCCATAAGTCAATATTGATTGTAAATTGTACTAACCTTTGATTCATTAATCTTATTTGTTGGGCATAATCTCATGAATAAGATGAAGAGTCAAACCACATCAAAAATGTCTTGTGTTGTCTCTCTTACATTTGTGTGCTCTTTATTGATTTTATATTTTTAACTCATCGTTACAATCGATAAATAATTTAAATATTCTTTAATTAAATTTATCAAACTTAGTTTAACATTTTAGCACGTAATTAAATCTACATACATACATATATATGCTAAATTATAAAAAATACCCCTAAACTTTGTCCCATGTCTAAAAAATGTCCTTATTCTTTTAAAAGTTGTAATTTTATCCTTGATCTTTCATTAATGTTTCAAAACTACACTTGAAATAAAAAGATAGTTATAATGTTGAATGAAAAGTCGACACGTTTGAATGTCGTTCTTTCATACTTAATCCAGACAAGCATCCTAGTCACGGTCACGTCGTTTCAAGTCACTGCAATTTTCTATCCAACATCTAACGGATTTCTACTCTAAGGGTAGTTTTGAAACGTTTCTGAAATGTCAAGGGTAATATTGTAATTTTAGAAAGAATATGAGTATTTTGTAAAAATGGACAAAGTTCAAGAATATTTTTTATAATTTAGCATATATATATATATATAGATATAGATACATACATACACACACATATGTATGTATGTATGTATGTATCATTTATATGATTATATTGGATATATGTGTGTAGTCTAAGAACTTTAAGGATTGTGTTTTACCCGATCCTTATATCTTAAAAATTTTATAGCAATTTTGTGAATTACTGGGATTGTGTCTATGTAGTCTCTATACTTTAAAAAGTTTTGTGTTGGTTTATGAACATTCAAGATTGTATAAATTTAGTCCTTGAACTTATAAAAGTATTCTAATAGACCTATGAAGTTTCAACTTTATGTCTAATAAATTCTTGCGGCAACTATATTAATTAGTTACGCATTTGGCCACCAAACACCCGAAGTTGCCAAATATTAAACTTGTTACATAATATTTAAATAATACTATTTGTATGTCACATAAGGTGTTAAATTGTTGGAGCCAACATTATGTATCCATTCTCCACAAAATTTAAAACTCAAAGATTTTATAGACATGTTAATTTGAACATAGCTCAACTAGTTAAGACATATATCATCAACCAAGAAGTCAAAAGTTTGAATTCCTACTCCTCACATGTTAAACTAAAAAAAAAAAAAAAAAAAAAATCTTATAGACCTTTTTTAAACTATGGAGACTATATAAATACAACTTTAGAAGTTTAGAAATCTATTTGAAGCTTCTAATGTACCAGAACTAAATAGATAAAATCAAAGTTTAGATATCAAACTTGTAATTCAAGGCAAATGAGATTGAAGGAAAGAATTGGACTCAAAATGGATACTTGAAAACTTACCAGGTTAGTTTCTTAAAAACTTAAAAATTGAAAAAAAAAAAAAAAAAAACTAAAAAAAAAAAAAAAAAAAAAACTAAAACTACAAGATTTTTTTTCTCTCTCTCTCAAAAATATGTTTGAATAGTTGTTTTTTAAAAATCTATAACAAACTTACAAGGTTAGTTTCTTAAAAACTTTTTTAAAAAAAACTACAAGATTTGTTTTCTCTCTCTCAAAAATATGTTTGAATAGTTGTTTTTAAAAAATCTCAAACATTGTTATAGACAATTTTTTAAAACAATTGAACTATGAGGACATGGATTTGCTGAAAATGGTTTCAAATAAACAACAATATCGTATTGTTAAAAAAAACCCCATTAGAACAACAATATATAAAACAATCCTTCAGAAAGAATAACAATATTAAAAATCTTAAGAGAAAAAAACTGTTACAACAAATAAATTCGAATATCTCTGTTGACTTTATATTATATACACATGCTTGTGCATTTTGGTTTTTAACAATTTTAATGTATTTATTTTATATCTTCAATAATTTTTTTACATGATAGGATATGAAAATTATGTGAATTTAGTTGGAATAACTGAGTGTATTTTCCCCAATTTGAACATAGCTCAATAAATAAAGGCATCAATTACCATTTAAAAAATCGATGGTTTCATCTCCCACTTGACAATTGTTGAACTAAAAAAAATTGAGCGCATTTTTTGTTTATGTTACTAATATTTGTTAGGAATGCAAACAATGTCTCACATTGGCTAAAGAAGGAAGTGATCATGGGTATATAAGTGTGGTCTCTATTGGTATGAGGTCTTTTTGGAGGAACCAAAAGCAAAGTCACGAGGGACCATTGTGGAGATATGTGGAGGGTCGTTGTCTTTATCAATTGGTATCAGAGGAGTTAGTGAGCTGGCCTTATAGTCATACAACATCGTGGATGAATCCCCAGATCGGACAAAAAGTGCTTGAGGCATCAAATAAGTATAACTCTATCAATGACTCTCGGATAGAGGAATAGATCTTTGTTCGAGAGGAGGAAAAGGTGGATGGTGCGATAGATAGGTGTGATCGTTGCCATCAAAAAATATCTGAGGATGTAGATGATGCGATAGGTGATCGCTGCCATAAAAGAATATCCCACAATATGATCCTTTGCGGGATAGTAGACAGTGTGGTACTTAGGTTTAATTTTCAAAAACTAAAACCTAAAAACCAAATGATTATCAAACGAGATTTTAACAATTCAAGAAACATAACAAAAAAATTTGGAATTTCTTTTAGTTTAAGTGGCAAAATTGTATCACTTTCGATTGTTTAGATTATTCACCTAAAGTAGGAAGGTAAGCAAGTTATAGTTCAACTACTGTTATAACTGAATTGAAATCGCATACTTATTGATTAAAATTGGTGAAATTACAGGTTAAGGATCTAATAGAGTAGAAACGAAAAAAAATTGACTACCAAACTAATTAAAATTGAATCAAGCCATATCAAATCAACCTAGCACTTTTTGGATTTCATATGGTACGAAATCGAATTGCCAACATTTATTGAACCAAACCATATCAAACTTAGCTCAATCGGTTTCGTCTCTCTTTACTTTTTTTTCTTTTCTGTTTTCGATTTGAGCAATGTGCACAAAAGATAACTTTGTTCGATCCTCAAAATTTGTCAATGGTTAATTTCTAGTACTATGGAAGTACCATACTCACTTTGTTCATACTATGATTTTGCTTTTATAAATATTTTTTTTAATGTTGATGGACTCCACATCATTTTTAAAATGACGCTGATGTAGCAAGCAATAAATGGAATGAGTGTCCATACTCCTACATAAAATTTTTCTAGAATGGTTGAAATTAAAATACCCCCAAACAAGAAAGAAATAGCTAAAAATTAAACGAATTTTATCCCTAGAATGCATTTCTATTTAGTTCCATTCGTAAACATACTATTTATTGGCTAATATGGTTTAACTAATTTTTCATATTGTTTATTTTGTTATGGTTAAATTACAAGTTTAATATCTGAACTTTCATGTTTGTGTATATTTGGTCCCTAAACTTTGAGAAGTACCTAACAAGTCTTTGAACTTTCAATTTTAAAATTTAACTGATCTATTAGATATAAAATTGAATTTTATATCTAATAGGATTCCCAAACTTTCAATTTTGTGTCTAGTAAGTCGATCTATTAGACATAAAATTGAAAATTCAATAGCCTATTAGACACAAAATTGAAAGTTTAAAGACATTTTAGACACTTTTTAAAATTCAAAGATCTATTGGACACAAAATTGAAAGTTTAGGTTATTAAATTTTTTTTAGTTTAACAATATGTTACATGAGTGGGATATTATTAATACCCACCTTCTGTAATATTATTTTTTTTTTAATGAAGAAGAGTTAACTCTTTCACAATCTTTATGTGAAAGATTTCACTATTCACATTATATGAAAACATGATACAATCATTAATTTGTCTAGAGTTTGTAACACCATATCACATCAACTGAGAAGAAATCATCTCTAAACTTTAATAAACACGAGCTAAACTCATTTCTTTTCATAAGAAATGATCCCCTCAATTCAATTTGTATAGACTATAGATTAACGAGTATGTTGCACTCAAGTTGACTTGAATAACATTTATTAGTTTTTATTCAATTGAATTTTAGATGATTTGATCGCTTATTTTATCGATTTAGAAGACTTATTGTCTTTTTTTTTAGTTCAACAACATTTAAAAGTGGAGGGATTTGAACCATTGACCTTTTGGTTGAAGGTAATATATCAATTACTGCTGAACTATGCTCATTTTGACTTAGGTTTATTGTTGAGCGATCAATTTCATTTCCCAAAAAGATCAATTCAATATCAATTTTCTTGTTCCTACCACCAATAAGAAGATGGTCTATATATATATATATATATATATATAAAAGAAAGATTGTACAAAAAAAACCTAATAAGAAGATTTGACATCAGGAAGGAAAAAATAAAATCAAACCAAATGAAAGGGTAAAGTAGGATTTTTCATAAAAAAAGTAACAAAATTTACATTCTAACTTTTTTTTAATACATAATCTTTCCATGCCAAAAGATTTAAAAGGACAAATTAGGGAAAAACTCTAAACAATAAATTAACATAAATATTTTAATTCTATTTTAAAAAAACATAAATATTTTAATTTGAGATGAACTAATGGAAGCAAATTTTGTCAATTCGAGTACAACTCAACTAATTAAATATATATTCTCGACTAATAGATTAAATATTTGAATCTCATCCTTGAATTAAAAAAATGTTAGCAAATTACTCTCTCCTTCCTTGTTCGCTCCATTCCCAACCAAACCGACTCCATTTTCCATTTTCCATTTGAAAAAAAAAAATCCCATTACTCCTACCAAATCATCCCAAAAATATCCAAGAAATCCTAGAGATAGTCAAATAGAAATATGGATACCCTAATTTCTTGCTCCCATTTATTGAACATAACCAAACGAAGGGCCCACCATCTCCTAAGGGGACCCTAAAGTAAGGGGGTAAGTATCCTCAATCATTGTCCCATCAGCAAAATGATAGTCCAATAAATGGGCCCCATCCCTCCAACTGTAGGGACGATTCTGTTTCACATGTACATGTTCGGTGCATCCTCTTAAGACCCATTTTTCTTGGGACCAAAAAAAGAAGGAAAAATGACCCTCCAAATTTAAGTCCCCTTTGTCCCATAAGGTGCCCGGGAAATGCCGTTTTTAGGGTTTTTTTCAAAACCTTTGCCTTTTGGAGGGAAAAGTACTAACCACAATTTTCATTTCCAAAATTGGGTATTCATTTGTAAGAAGAGAACTTAGATAAATTACCCGTCTAGGCCCTAACTTTTCAAAATTGGTACATGAACTTTAAAAAATGTCTAATAGGTCTTTAAACTTTCGATTTTGTGTCTAATAAGTATCTAAGCTTTCAATTGTGTCTAATATGTCTTTGACTTATTCGACATTTTTAAAATTTATGAACTTATTGGACACAAAATTGAATGTTTAGTCCTATTAGAAACAACATTAATTGTCAATCCGAGCATAGCTCAATGGATAAGACACCAATTACCATCTCAAATGTCGATAGTTCGATCCTCCACTCCTACAATTATTGAACTAAAAAAAAAAGACCAAATCAATTTCATGTTTAATAAATTTTTTAAAATTTAAAAACGTTGAATATGATAGGGACCTATTAGACAAAAAATTGAAAGTTCGAAGACCATTTTAGATACTTTTTTAAAGTTCATGGACCTATTAAACACAAACGTGAAAGTTCAGGGACTAGACTTGTAATTTAACCTTAGAACTTTTAAGGGGGCGTTTGGCCCCCCTGAGTTGAGTTGGGTTTTAAACTCAATTCACTGTTTGGCCCATGGAGAATTAATTTCTCATAAAAAAAACTCAACTCTATCGACTTGCTACAATATTAGGATATTAACTCCACCAACTTATACAGTAACCCTATTAACATATTTTATCATCGCTTCTCCAACGATCGGCGGCCACCTTCGACTACCTTCTCCGGCGACTGATGACACCACCGGCAACCTTCTCCGACGATCGATGGCCATATTCGACAACAAATGGCCACTGCCGACTACCTTCTCCGATGATCAATGGCAATCGTTGGTGACTATTGCCAGCAACAATTCCCAGCTCCCATGGTTCAAAATAATATGAAATGCACATGTAATTAGTTGGTCTGACTCTCTGCTCCAACAATCTTTCTTCATACTTACAAACTCGATCCATTGTTGGCCATTACTTATATTTTGTGAACCATAATTATGTTTTGTGAATCATGTAAATATGCCATTGATGACTTACTAATATTTTGTGAATATTCCACGACACTAATGTTGAAATATTATCGTTTTCTTATCATCTTGAAAAAGTAAAATCATGGCATTCTCTTTTTCAAAAATGTTCAATTTAGTACATGTGTTTAAACAACTGTAAACAAACAATGTTTCTTTGTTAAAAGAAAAAAAAACATAATGGTCAATGTATGTGTTTTTTTTTTTTTAAAAAAAAACTCTCTCATAATGAAGATCCTATTAGTAATTGAAAAATGTTATAATAAGGTCCTCATTTGTAAAGTTCAAATAAGTTCAATGTGTGTTTAGAAAATAAAACCTTAAATTTCTATATTTTGATAGGAGTTCAATTTGTGTTTAAAGAAAAAAAAAATACAGGTACATTGCATTTTTTTCATTCATCAATTGCTATTTGTTATTTTAAAGAATGCAACATTTGATTTCTATAAATTGAAAGAAGTTCAATGTGTAATGAAAATATTTAATTTCTATAAATTGAAAGAAGTTCAATGTGTAGAAGAAAGAAAAAACAAGGCTACATTGCCTATAGTTTGGAAGAAGTCAATTTCTAAAAAATGATTTTTTTTTTTTTTTTAAGATCAATGTTGAAATATATTATTTTTTTGAAGTGGACATCTGAATTCAGTGTTGGAAAGTTGAGAAAATATGTTTTTAGATGAATGATTGGAAAAAATAAATATAAAGGAAACAAAAACAGTCAACTAAAAATTAGTCTACTTCAGGTTACAAAAAACTGCACCATATATCCCTAACAACTCAATTCTACTCTGCACCCGAAACACAGATTTCTAAACTCACTGACAAGCTAACTCTACCTAACTCAACTCAACTCTGCGCGCCAAATGCCCCCTAAGTTTGTTCCATTTTTGTTCCTCAACTTTCATGTATATTCCATTTTGGTATTTAACCTTTCAAAATATCTATTTTAATATTTACGGGGCTGTTTGGAGCGTTGAGAATTATAATAGTCTGTGGAGTTATAACCCATATAGGCTCTAAGTCTTTAAACTTTCAAAATGTTTATTTTAATCTTTAATTTTTTTTTAAAAATAAACATTGTGGTCCTTACTATATTATTATTATTATTATTTTGTCTAACATCCACTTACCCAATACTCGTCTCTAATATGTGAAGCTTGAAATCATGTTTGTACTCATACTTGAAGTTACATCGTTAATCTGTTAAAAAAAATAAAGGTAAGAACCAAAATTGTTATTTTTTTAATGTACATGGATTAAAATACATTTTAAAAGTTTAGATACCAATATGAAACAAATATGAAAGTTCAAAGATCAAAATGAACATTTTAAAAATTAGAAATCAAACTAGAACAAACTTAAAAATTCAATTACCAAAATGACATCAACCCTAACTTAAAATACAAATTTTTTTGTGCCTAATAAATACTTGAACTTCAAAATTTTATAGATATTTTAACTATTGATCATATTAATTCAATGAATTATATTATAAATAGTCTCTCTTTTGAAGAAGCATTGAGCAAGGCAGCTACCTACTTAAGTGCATTTTCCTAAGTAGAGTCTCATCATAATATGCTCATTTATATCAAAGGTCTAGATGCATGTACCTTATTACATGCAATTAAACACAAGTTCTTACCAACACATTTCTTGGTCCAAATCTTATATCATCACTCAAAATTATCAGTCAAAAGATGTAACTAATCTAACTATAAAACATAGATTATTTAGATCATGTATTAAATATTGGAAAAAAATCATTTAATTCTCCTAAATTTTGGGGTTGTATCACTTAAAACTCCAAACTATTAATTTTATCAATTAAAACATTAAACTTTTATAAGTGAATCACTTAGATCTTTGTTAGATTCCGTTTTAAAACCGTTAATGTATAATTTTTATACGTGTATAAGACTTCTTTAAATTCAGGGTTAACGTAATACTAGAGAGAAATATTAGACATCAAATGGATAGTAACATTTTTTCGTTAATATGAGTGGGTGTTCATATTCTCTTCCTCCTCTATTTTTATCTACTTATTTAGGAAGAATTATGTTATCATTTTTCTTACTGTTTGGGTAAGATTTTGAATGAAAAATAATATTTAGGTAATTTTGAGTTGATTTTAAATTGAATCCAAGTGAAAATAATTATAAATCACTTACGGCCCGTTTGGATTGCAAATATAAAATATCTGAGAATTAAAAACTTTGGAGTTAAAAACTCAAGTAATTATTACCCATAGATAAAAATAACCCATGTATGTGTTTGGAAATTGATGATAATTAATATTTGAGAGTTTAATTATTACTTTTCTCTCTCTTCTCTCTTCTCTATTTTCCAAGGGAAAAAATCCCAAGTAAAAAAAAATCATCTCCTAATGGATAATAAAATCTCATGGTTCATGTGTTATTTTTATCCATGAGTAATAATTACTTGGGTTTGAAACAAACATTGATTTTTTATACCATTGCCAAAACTCATCTAAATTGATATGCTTATCAAAGTTTAAAGTTTAATTAAAATGATTTACAATATTTTAAAATATTCAAGAAAACCTCTTCATCTTTTTCGTGCCGATTGATTCTGCCAATACGCCATCGTCGTCCCGCCCATCACAGCCCGTCGATTTTTTATCGTTTCCAAGTGCAGACTTGCAGAGAAATTAATAGGAAAATAAAGTGAAATTCAAAGACCTTGTTTTGTTGTTGGTTCCCATTCATGTTGAAGAAACTCATTCAATTCTTTTGATCAAAATGCTGGTCATGACTCACTAGATTCTCAAAAAATGGGAGAAAGATTGTTGTCAATGGTATGGGTTTTAAACCAATTCAAAACAGGGACCGTTTCAAGGAAAATGTTTAAATTATTTACCCATTTAGATTAATTTTAACATTAAAATTTAATACAAAATTTTGAGAGATACATTGCAATGAATCACTCTTTCTAAATCATAATAGATAGCAGATTTTGAGATCCCAAATCGATGAGTCCGATACCATAAATCGATCTTCAGTTAAATCGAAGAGAATGGTGAAGAGAGTGGTAGGAGCAGAACATTAACTCTTGGACTGCGACCGCAACGGGCGGACTAGACAAGACAGGCGGCGAGCTAGGAAAACCTACAAGTTGCGACGAGCGGCGATGGCAATGGTCTGGAATGGCTAGAGGCAATCAACGTTTAGGGGCTGCAGATAAATAGATTTTTGGAGTATTTTAAATAATTTTAACTTTTATTTTCTTTGAATCTTTTTTCACTTTTTTTTTTGCCAAATAATCAAATAAAATTGACATGTCACTCATTCCACGTAAGCAGATAACAGTCCAACTATCATTTTAGGTTAAAGTTAAGTTAGGGACCGTTTAAAATTGTTTTGTAAATCTGGGGGACTAAAGTGTTACTTTAAAACTTTAGGGATCAAATAGACATCAACCCAAACTTTAGACAACCAAAAAAAAAAACCATATTTCATATAAAGGCTCGAGAATGATCAACCAACTTTAATAGCATATATTAATTTAATCGATAACTTTAGACAACCAGAAATTCTTGTTTATTAAGGCCCCATTTGATAACGTTATCGTTTCTTGTTTCTATTTCTCGTTTCTTAAAAACTAAAAACAGAAACATGTTTGATAACTATTTATGTTTCTTGTTTCTTGTTTTTTGGTAAAAATAAAATTTAGTACATATACTATAATAAAACATATAACATGCATTAAAATAAATATAAAACAATTATAAAGAGGTTATAGTATTTCATTAAGGCCCAACACCTAATTAATAATAATAATAAATTTTATCCTTCAAATGTTGTTCAAATTTGATTTGCAATGTTACTTCTCACTTCAATCAATTCACCTTGAACGATTTTGACTTACAAGAGTTAGTTCAATTAGACGAATTTGTAAATTGTCTAAGGTCAGACAATCGAACATACCAACATTTCTTTAATTTAATAATAAACTTTATTTTTATTTTTTCTTTAAAAATGCATTAGTCAATAATACACGCAAATAAAATCAGAAAAAGAGAGAGAATGTATATATTTTTGTACATTTAATGGTAAACATGAAATACATTATTAGTTTATTTATTTAATAAAAGAATAAAATTGTACCAAAAGGAAAAACAATAGAGAATTAAATAGAAAATAATAACTATAAGCTCGTTAATGTAAAGTAAAAGAAAATAAGAAAATAAGAGAAAAGAGAAAAACATAAACGAAAAGAGAAAAGTAAAAAGGAAAAAATAAAAAATAATGAACTATTAAAAGAAAAAAGATTATGATGAAAGAGAGAGAACGAATAGAAATAAATAAATCAAAAAATAAAAAATAAAAAAAAGAAGAAAAAAAAGAAAGATTAAAAAGTATTAAAAGAAAAAAAATAAAATGGAAGAGAGAAAAAAGAGAGAGGGGAGAGATGGGTAAAAAGAGAAATAAGAATACATGCATGAAACCTGAAGAAAACAAAAAAAAAACAGAATTTGAGAAACTACTTTTTGAAGTTTTTCAAAATCTACTATTTTTTTAGAAACGTTTCTAAAAAATTTAAAAATAAGAAACATGATGGTTTATCAAACATGTCTGTTTCTTGAAAAATGAGAAATATCAACAAGAAACAGGAAACAAAAATGTTATCAAAAGAGCCCTAATTTATTCAATAAATCTCTCTCATAACTGAAATAATAATAATAAATCTCACTCAAAATATTCCTATCTTCAATTGAAAATCCGGAAAAAAAGAAGTGTTAATCCCTAACCAAAACTAAAATTTTAATTTTTATCCCCAAAACTTGAATTTTCACCTTAAACATGACCATAAAATTAGATAAGTGTGCGCTTTTTACCCCTATACAATTTCTACTCCTGCATTCACTAATTATTGTTTTTTTAAAGAAATCCAAAAACTCCCTTTTCAATTCAATAAAAACAAAAGTTTATGTAAATTAAATTTGATTAATACGCAAAAAAATCATATCAATTTTATACCAAATATTATATGTTCTAGTTTGAAAACCTATTATAACCCTTTTTTAAATTTAAGATAAAAGATTACATAGATATATTAAAATTTTAGAATAAAAATTGATTAAGCTTTACCAATCTATAAAAAAAATTTTCCTAAAATTAAAATTTATTCATTTTTCTTCGACCCTATATCTATTTATTTGAGAAAAATTCTTATTTTCTTGTTATGCCCTCAATTAAAGATTTCAATAACACATTTCCTATATTCTTTGTGCATCCCAAATTAAATGAATGTTACCTCCGAACTTTAGAAGAGATTAAGATTTTCATTCTTGAATTTCGAAAGTTTTTTTTTTTTTTTTTTTTTTTTTTGGTATAAGAGCTAATACATACAAATTAGAAGATAACCTTAGAAGATCAAAATCACTGTTATGACTTTAAAAGATTAAAATCATCAAATCATTGTTATCATTCATATTAGAAAATTAAAAAAAAAAATCATATTAGAAGATTAAAACAACTGTTATGATTTTAAAAAATTAAAATAATTATTGTTCAAATGTAACACTACATCATCATTTACAAAATTCATTCCCAAAAAATTAAATTACAAATTTAACCCTATAATTTAAAAAAAAGTTAAAATTTAATCCCTATAATTTTAAAAGTTTGAATTCGTTTCTAAAATTTGCTTCTATAATTTGATTAAACCCTAGTTCCTAAGACCAGACCTTTATCAAGGTGTAGAAGTAGAAACTATTTATGAAATTTTTACAAATTATAAGCACGAAAATTCTAACTTTTAAAATTATAGGAACTAAATTTTAATTTTTTTTTTCATCATAAACACTAATTTTGTAAAAATAAAAAATTGACACATGCCTTCCAATTTTCAAATTCAAACAAAAGGCACCAAAATTTTATATACATCATCAACCGAAACTAAAATGGTCCACAGTGATGAAAAACAAAAAGGTTATCAAACAACTTCTGAAACATAACAAACAGAGACGAAAATGGAAAATAGGTTGTCACAATTCACGACTCGCGTCTTCCTTGTCCTGTCATGCACTGTTGAACAAGTTGTTTAAAGCTCTTCTTAGGCTTCTTTTTCTTCTTCTCAACCATCATCTCTCTCTCCCTTTCTCTCTCTCCCTCTATTTGCAAACAAAGCTGAAAATTTCAATGAAAAGAAGAAAGCTTAGTTATCCAACTATTTTGAGATAGAAAACACATTCACAACTTCATATTAATGTTTTAATAGTATAGTATTTTCCAATAAGGATATTTATTATTGTTGTTTAAAAACTTCCAATTTAATCCTTACATTTTTTTTTTCCAAATTGAACCTATTGTTATTTCAAGAGTTTCAATTTAATTCTTTTAATTTGTAGCGTTTTCAAATTTAATCTAGTCCTTTATGTGGTACCATTTCCAATTGTACTCCTTTTTATAATTAATGTTGAAATTAACTTTGTAATTCTTCTTATTAAAAAAGAAATTATGTTTGATAACGGTTTCTTTTTTTATTAAAAAAAGATAAATGTGTTTCTTGTTTTCTACCATTTTAAATTAAACATGTAAAATTTGTATAAACTATTTCTTGTTTCTTTTTTTCTTTTCTTTTCTTGTTTTCTACCATTTTAAATTAGAAATGTAAAATTTTTATACAAAGATTAGTTTTAAAATTAAATATTCAAAATTTGTATGCTATATTTATTTTAAAATATTTATCATGCATTTTATAAGTCAAGATTGATACAATAATGTTTTTGTTTATATTTAAAAAAAAATGAAACATAACCAGAAAAAAGAAACTCAGGCCCCGTTTGATAACCATTTTGTTTTTAGTTTTTGAAAATTATGCCTATAAATACTACTCACATCCATGGATTTACTTGTTTTGTTATCTACCTTTTACCTATATTTTCAAAAACCAAGCCATGTTTTGAAAACTAAAAAAAATAGTTTTCAAAAACTTGTTTTTGATTTTAGAATTTGGCTAAGAATTCAAATGCCTCCTAAAGGGAGATAAAAACTATTGTATAGAAATTTGGAGAAAATGAGCTTGATTTTCAAAAACCAAAAACAAAAAATCAAATGGTTATCAATCGAGGTCTTAATTTTATTGTTTTCAAAATTTATACACAATTTTAGAAACATTACTAAAAAATGAAAAAGAGAAACAAAAAACCATTACCAAATGCTTCTCTTTTTTAAAAACTAAAAATAAGAAACAAGAACACTACGAAGAAATTCATAAAGGGCTGAATTCGAACTCAAAGTTACCAGGTCAATCCATATTTTTCCCTTAAGAATCAATGTTTTTTCCTTTATTAATAAACACTTTGTAAATATTTTCCATTTATTTGAAGAATCAAAGAATTTATCTTAACCTTCAGAATTTAAAAAAAAAAAAAAAATATATATATATATATATATATATATATATATATATATATATTAGAAATAAAAAAAAAAGGTTTAGTGTTTTTACCTTGAGGACTCTATCCTCTATATTGTCCATTCTCTCAACAAGGCTTCCTTTGAGTTCAGTGACTTTGACGACGTGGTTGATCGGACGGCAGTGCTTCTCCAGACTTTTGGGGGAAAGATCAACGGACGAGGTGTGGTAATCGCTCGTGAGGGTCCCACTTGATGGAGTGGATCCACACGAGCTCTTTGGAGACTTCCCGCACCCTCTAATTTCCTCTAGCCGCCTCAACTATTACAAATTTACAACATATCCCCCAATTATTTTATTTATCCCCCTCAAAATAATAATTGTAACTTTAAAATTCGTTAAGATTGAGTAGTAAAATTAACATCTCTGGAAAATTAAATTGTGAAATTACAAAAAAATTTAAGCAATAAATTATACCCAATTTAATAAAAAAGAAAAAATCTAAACATAATTCACCTGATTAAGATATTGTACCTCATATAATATTTTAATATTAGGTTAAAAGACCAACTCCAGACGAAATTGGAATATATAGGAAAAATCGAGTAAAAATTGGAATATATAGGAAAATAAAAGTTAAGATTACAAAGTAGTCATTTTGAAATTGCCGGTTTTTGAACTTTCAATTTTAGATGTTTTTCGAAATTACATGTGACAGTTTTTGGAACTTGTCTAAAAATCTTATCATATTCACGGATTTTTTTTAAAAAAAAAATCCTCAAATAATTGATGTTTTGTAGGACGCTAACATTCCTTTCAATTTTTTTTCTTCCAAAAATAAGTACATGATTTTTCAAATATCAAATAAAAAAATGATTTATTAGATACAAAATAAAAAATAATTTAAAAATTGATTAGACATAAAATTAAACTAATAAAAAATAGTTTAGAAAGTTACTAGAAATAAAATAAAAAATTCAAAGACTTATCAAAACATTACTTTTAAGTCTTAAAATTTTGGAACCAAACTTATACTTCATTAAAAAAAAAACCTTAAACTCGACCATAATTAAAATAATCAAACCAAACTTCAAAAAATAGTTAATAACTCAAAAATTTATCACCCAAAAAAAACTCAAAAAAATTGGGTTCCACAAAATTACAATAAATATTCTAAAATTTTTTAGTGTGGTACTGTGCTAAAATTATGATGAGAAAAAATGAGATAAAAATAAAATAAAATGAACCAAAACAAAGATTGAAAGACATTTTTTCTAAGCATATGAAAAAAAAATAGACAAAATCCAATAACGCAATAATCAAAATAAGTTTACACCTAAACATTGAAGTATATAATTAAAACATATACTATTCGTATTTTCCTACCGTCTTATATGGTTGAACTAAAAAGAACATAAGAATCAGTTAAACACATATCCCCAACTCAAACTTTCCAACCCAACCTATATTGTTGAACCAAAAAAAGACCCTTAAACCAAAATTATAACATCACAATCCACTGTAAACTTGATATAATTCTAACTGATTAAGATATATATCTCAAATCAAAAAGTTAGAGATTCGAGTCTTCAAACTCCGTGTGTTGTTGAATTTAAAAAGAACATCAAGGTCAATGTGAAAACTGAAAACACAAACACTCCCAAGTCCCAGTTTCATTCTACTGTACGTATAATTTCCAAATAATACGAAAAAATTACAAGCAAGAAACATCAGCGTCAAAATTACAATACGAATCATCAAGAAAAAAGAAAAAAAAGCCAGACAGCCCATGTACCAAAGCCACGAATCCCTCACCAACCAACCCTCCACATTTTCCTAGTCATTTTCCCGAGAAACAAACACCAAACCCATCCCTTTCCCACCTTGTCCACAAGAACATATTCAAAAAAAAAAGAGAAGAAAAAACCCATTTTCATTTTCCTTTGGACTCACCATATTATCCAGCCGGTCCAACCGCGACAGAATCGGTTCTTCAGCAACAGCTATTTTTCGTTTTCCCGGGAAACAAACAGAAAATTCAGAAACCAATTCCCCTTTTCACCGAATCCTTAAACTTTTATAATTTTGGTAAAAAAAAGATGGGATTTGGGGAACGACACGTGTCGGACAGTTATGGGGGATGTCGGCTATCAAATGGAGCGACGTGTCGAATTTAGTAGAGGGAAAAAAGGATTGGGTGTGGCCACGCGTTTGTGAAAAAACATGCAAACAGAGAGGGGACGGCACGTGGGTGGTCACGTGGGTCTGTTAAATTTAATGCCATCTTATTGATGAGAACGGGGAACATTATCCTTTTTCTCTTCCTGTACGGTGTAGATAAGAAAAGGAATATGACAAAAGAAAATTTTGGAAGAGGTGGGATTGTCTGCGGATGGCTGTAGATTGTTAGAGAACTTTATGTCCAATCGTTGTTGGTCTTATTTGAGGATTTTTATCCAAAACGTGTCAGAGATTCCGGATTTGACTTTTTGAGAGAGAGCTTATAGTTTAAATTTTAGAGATTTGTTTGGGACACATGGTATAATAATATGTATTATAATCATTTATAAATAATTTTACATCTTAAACACAGATTACATAATTTCACTGATTATTACAACTCACAGACTATTATAACTCATATTATTATAATCCACCTAACACTCCAAATAGCCCTTAAGGAGGCATTTGGCGTGCAGAGTTGAGTTGAGTTGGGCAAAATTAGTTTTTCAGTAAGTTCAGAAGTCTGTGTTTGGGATGCAGAGTTAGGTTGAGTTGAGTCAGAAAGTCTGTGTTTGTGTGCAAAGTTGAGTTGAGTTATCAGGGGTATATTGTGCAGTTTTTTGTAACCCGAAGTAAACTGATTTTTAGTTGACTGTTTTTGTTTCCTTTATTTTTATTTTTTTTCAATCATTCATCTAAAAACATAGTTTCTCAACTTTCGAACACTGAATTCAGATGTCCACTTCAAAAAAATAATATATTTCAACATTAATATATTTTTAAAAAACATCTTTCTTTATTTTTTTTTTTAGAAATTGACTTCTTCCAGACTATAGGTAATGTAGCATTGTTTTCTATTTCTGCTACACATTGAACTTCTTTCAATTTATAGAAATCAAATATTTGTATTGCACATTGAACTTCTTTCAATTTATAGAAATAAAATGTTGCATTCTTTATAACAATAAATAACAATTGATGAATGGAAAAAAGAAAATGTACCTATATTTTTTTTTTTCCTTTAAACACAAATTGAACTTCTATCAAAATATAGAATCTAAGGTTTTATTTTCTAAACACACAGTGAACTTCTTTGATGCTTACAAATGAGTACCTTATTATGACATTTTTCAATTACTAATATGGTATTCATTATGAGGGAGTTTTTTTTTTTTAAACATATTGACCGTACGTTTTGTGTTTTTTTTTTTTTTTTTTGGAAAGGAGCATCGTTTGTTTACATTTGTTTAAACACATGTACTAAATTGAACATCTTTGGAAAAGAGGATGTCAGTATTTTACTTTTTCAAGATGACGAAAAAACAACAATATATTTTAATATTAGTGTCATGTAGGAGTGGTATATTTACAAAATAATTGTAGGTCATCAAGGGCTGTTTATATGATTCACAAAACATAATTATGGTTCACAAAATATAAGTAATGGCCAATAATGGATCGAGTTTGTAAGTCTGAAGAAAGATTGTTGGAGCAGAAAGTCAAACCAACTAAGTACATGTGCATTTCATATTATTTTGAACCATGGGAGTGTTGTCGGTCGCTGGGAATTGTTGCATACGATAGTTGCCAGAGACGGTCACAAGCGGTGAACGCCGGTTGTTGGATATGGTCGCCAACGATTGTTGTCGATCGTTGGAGAAGGTAGTCGGCAATAGCCATCAGTTGCTGCATATGGCCATCGCTGGTCATCGGTCGTTGGAGAAGCAATGATAAAATATGTTAATAGGGTTACTATATAAGTCAGTTGAGTTAATATCCTAACACTATAACAAGTCGGTAGAGTTGAGTTTTTTTATGTAGAGTTAAGTTCATCATGGGCTAAATGGTGAGTTGAGTTTCCAAACAGTGAGTTGGGTTTAAAACCCAACTCAACTCAATTGAAGTTAGGGGGCCAAATGCCCCCTTGGTGTCTCCCACAATTACCCTGTCAACTTTTGAGATAGGAATTAATGTTTTATCTATTGAGCTATATTAGTATTGTCGTTTCTATTTGATTTTAGATTAAATTACAATTTTCGTTCTTGAACTTTGAAGTTTGTATTTATTTGGTCTTTGAATTTTAAAAAATGTATTTCTAAACTTTTAATTTTGTATTTAAGTCTTGATAAATTTGAAATATTTTAAAATTAATTGATCTATTAGAAATAAATTTGAAATTTTTACCTAATCTAAATTGTATGAGTTGAATTGGTTTTCTTGAGCATCCCTAGCTAAATATATTAAATGGTCCCTCATCTATGGAGTAATGCTTAATTTAGTGTTTACTCTTTGAAAATTCTTAATATTATTTTGGAGTGTTAAAAATTATCATTTAGGTCATCTCATTAAAATGTGTAAACAAAAAACAATTGATGTCTTATCAAATTATTGATTTATTTATACACTTGGACATTTGACTATGCCATAATGTATGAAATTGAACCTATTCATTGCAAAAATCTAGTATGCAATAAAATCTATTCATTTTAAGTAGCATGTCTTACTAAATATATTAATAAAATGACACCTCGATGACACAGCAATTTTTTTTATTAACAAACTCTAACATATATTTTCATAGAATAACTTAATAGGGAATTTTAATATTAAGTATATATAATTAAGAATTATAAGTGATTAAAGACCAAATTGAAAAAAAACCTAAAAAATTAACTTATCCATCATAAATCGATCCAATGTAACTTATAATCTTCTTTGATGAGATTAGAAATACAAATCCCACCTCATTTATAATAATAAATCTTCTTTTTTTCTTTTGAGTTCAATAATTGTAGAGTGGAGGTCAAACAATTGATCATTGAGACGATAATAGGTGTCTTATTATTGAGCTATGCTAGCTTAGATTGACTTTTAGAGTTTTAACTGATACAACTCTATAAATTGATTTTGGTTAAAATACTATTTTGGTCCCTATACTTTTAGTTTCATTCTATTTTAGTCTCCACTTTCAAATATGCAATTTTAGTTCATGTACTTTCAATAAAACTTAAAATTGGTCCCTACTAGTGGTTTGAAGTTAATTTTTATTAAAAAAATGGTTAAATAATTGTAATAATTTTCATGTAAGAAAAAACACAATATAAATATATTTCCAAAATTTATAGAAAGAAATCTAATACAAACTAATTTTTTTAAAAAGAAAACATAACAATAAAACAACAATAGGTGCCAACATTAAGCTTTAATGAAAGTACAACGACTAAAATCAATCATTTAAAAGTACAGAAACTAAAATAGGATGAAATCCAAAATACATGAATTATAATGATATTTTAATTTTTAACCATTGATTTTTTTTTTTTCATTCTAATTTCAAAACTAGAATATTTTAATAATTTTCTTGAAACATTCCCAATCCCTCCCCAAGTCATTTACCGATGGGCCGAAGTAGTTTCTTCATGGGCCAAAAAAAAGCCCAGTAAAACAACTCACTGCCCCATCCTTCCACCACAAACGGAGCCCTAAAATAGCCGAGGAACGAAGTTTCAGTTCCATTTCCAGATATGGCTTCTCCTTTTCCCACAAATGGATCCCACGCCGCCTCCGACGACACGCAGATGCGTCTCCGATTAAGTCCCGGTGAGGAAAAGTTTAGTAATCTGAACAAATATGGAGCATGGAGCGTGGAGGTTTCTTCCATCACTGGCGCTCCCGATGCTTATCGCAGAGGTCGAGGAACCAGTTTCTCCATGAATTCCCAGGTAGATGCTAGGCCTTCTGAGGGACTCTCGCCGATCTTTCGAAATCATTTCTGAATTTTCTTCTTCCTTTTCGATTCGCCTGATTGGAATTGGAATTGATTTTGGTTAGAAATTTTGGACGTCGATGGAGATTTTTGTTTGTACTTTGTTTGGCGATATGTTTTAGCGATTTAGGGTTTGAACTTTGAAGTTGAAATGAAGGGTAGTTTTCGGAAAGGTTTCAATACTACGTGGGTCCGGATTTTCAACTTCTGTTCATGTTGGTTACTGTACTTTTACTTTCAAACGTTAGTTTCAACTTTTGTCTATTTTAGTTTATTTTAGTTTTCTTTTTTTAAATCAGTATTTTTTTTTGGGTTAAATTAAAGTTTAGTCACCAAAGCTCTTTTTATAACCATTTCATTATTATTTTTTTTATTATGATTTTTCGTCATTGTTAAAGAAACATTAAATTTTATGTATAACTATTTTATTTTTAGTTTTCTATTTTTAAAAATTATATTTGTTTCCTACCTTAATAAGGCTCCGTTTAGTTTGTGATCTGAAAATTTCGGTTAAAAAACAAAGAATTTAGCATTAAAAAAAAAACAAATTCCTTATTTTCACGGAAAAGGTTTGTTCCAATTTAAAAATTTTAATTTTGAATTCAAAATTTTGAAATTGGATTTCTTATTATATAATTAAATATAAAGTTAAAATACTATTTTGATCCATATAATTCGGGCTTTGTTCTATTTTAGTCTATGTACTTTCAAATGCCTAATTTTAGTCATTGTATTTTTAATATAGTTTAGTCCATATTATTAGTTTATTGTTAATTTTTCTTTAAAAAAATTAATCTCTATTAACTTTTTCTCTATGTATTTTGGAAGTGTCTTTTCTTGTATTAATATTATTATTATTATTTAACTAATTTTGATAAAAATTAACTTTAAACTTATCATAGAGACTAATTTTAAGTTTTATTAAAATCATTGGAACTAAAATTGGACATTTGAAAGTATAGAAACCAAAATGGAACAAAACTAAAAGTACATTGACCAAAATGATATTTTAACTTAAATATAATTATTTCTTATTATAGGGAATTTGAACTTATGACATGTTTGGGAGTGATTTTGAAATGGCCAAAATTACTTTTTAACATAAAGTGATTCTCAGTCAATTATTTGGGAGGTGATTCCCAAATGATTTTTGTCTAAGTGATTGTGATTTAAAATGACTATTACTTGAATTTTTTAAAAAGTATACTTGCAGTGACGGATAAAAACCGTCATCTTTCGTAAAAATTCATAAATTTCCATAAAAAATTGTGTTGTCTCAAAACTGTCACCATTGAGTTCATCCTTCATTGTTTACAAAATCATAATTTTTCTCTCTCCAAAATTTTAATAATATGTATCTCTTACTTTATTATCTTTTTAAATTTTTATTCATTTTGTTCACCTTTTTTTTTTTCTCTTTAATGGTTTTAACTCTCTTTGATTTTTTTTTTATTTCTAAATTTTTTGTTGTTCTCTATAATTTTTGCATCTTTTTAACTTTTTTCTCTTTGATTGTTTACCTCTTGCTCTACTTTTTTGTTATTGTACTTTTTTTGTCCCTAACTCTTAACTTTTTTCTCCTTATTAAAGTTTTTCGTCTTAGAATTTTGATCATTCTCTCAATTTTTTTGTTTATCTCTCTATCTTTGAATTTCGTTCTCTTTATTAAAATTCTCCCTCTAAATTTTTTGCCCCTTCCTCTAAAATTTTTATCCCTCCACGTCTCTAACATTTTTTTTTCTCCTTAAAAATTTTCTCTAGCTTTATATTTTCTCTCTCTTAATTTTTAGTTCTCTCTATATAACTTTTGTCTATCACCTTCTATTCTTTTTTCAATCTCAAATGCAATACTTTTTTTTTGTAACTTGATGATTCTAAAATCACTTTTGAAAACAAACATTCATCATTTTTAAAAAAAAATACTTTTAATTAAATTTAAATCACTTTTACAAGTGTTGAATCAAATATTAAAATGATGTATAACTAAATACTTTTAAAAAATTAATTGTAATTAAACCACTTAGCTTAAAACACTTATTTTAAGGTTGCTCTCAAACATGCTTTTTGAAAATCACTTTTAATTTTATGAAAATCACTATTGAAAGTGTAGAACCAAATATTAAAATGATTATATGAAAATCACTTTTAATAAATCAATTTTAAACAAATTAATTGTGCTAAAATCTGTAGGATCGTATGGCAACACTAGAGTGGGGTGAATAGGGCTGTTTAAACAAATTAAAACTTTTTTTTTTAAAAAAATTAAACTAAAATAATGTAATCCAAACTAATCAAAATAAACATCCTAAAAATTCTAGATATATAGAACAATTTTCATAAGCATGCAATCTACTCACAAAAATATTAAGCAACGAAAATTTAAAAGAATAGAGAGGAAGAGATAACACCGAAAATTTTTATAGTGGTTCGGAAATCTCTACTCCACTCCCCAAGATTCCTTCTTGGGTATTTTATTGCGATGGTCCTCTTACAGGTGAGAACCAAACCGATTGACACTCTTTTTAAGGGTTCAAGAGTCAACTCCTAACCGATCATTTTGCAGGTTCAAGATCCAACCTATATCGATCATTTTAACAGGTTTAAGATCAAACCACTATGATCCTTTTACCGGGTGCATGATCAAACCACTACAAATCCTTTTTCGGGTTCAGGATTAAATCGCTCACTCAAAATCCCAAGGTGTACCCACACCTTAATACAAAACCCAATTGAAATAGTGAAATAATTTAAAGACCCACAAATAAACTCTCACAAAGAGTAGGTTTATAAGTTTTAGCTCAAAAGAAACAATCTAATCTCTCATATAAAATTCTCTCACAAGAAAAATAGAAAATGATGGAGCTTTGAAGAATAATCAACAATGGAGAATGTTTGAAAGAAATTTTCAGCAATTTTTGGGGATGAGAATTGTGAAATGAGGGAGAAAATGATGTTTAAATAGAGTTGTAAGGAATAAGTTTGAGCCATTAGATCTAGGTTAAGATGGATCAAGAGTGGAGGAAATTTGGGAGGAAAATGACAAAATAATGATTACAAAACAATTTTAAAATGCCTCTAACGGCTATTTAAAAATGCAATGTGTCGCAATATTATTTATCCACGTCATTACTAAATAACAGTTTTTCTCAATCTTCTTTTGCTCATAACTTTCTCGTTTGACGTCTGATTTGAGCAATTCAAAATGCGATGGAATCGTCTTTTCGAGCTTTACATTGTGGATACTTTAAAACACTAAAATCATTAGTAATTCATATGTTTTTTTATCATCAAAATATATAGTCGTATGATTGAAGCTCATAAAGCTAACAAAATCAATATTTCTAAAATCATTCCTAAACATGCCCTTATTCTTGACAAAAAGAGAGAAGAAGATGATGGAGATAGTGGAAGGAGAGATTATCAAAGAGGGAAAATATTTTTGATTTCTTGAATTACAAACAATAAAATTTATAACTAGAAGAAATTCTTTCCAACAAGTGAAAGGGAAAAGAACTTTCTCTTGTGCAGGTTAAATTGACAATATAATCATCTATAAATATGTTTAATAACTTTATCCACTTTGTAGATGGAAGTGGTCTATGAATTTTGGAAAAAAAAAAAAAAGAAGGAAAATCGTATTATTCAAAGCTCTTTTTATAACCATTTCATTTTTAATTTTTTTTATTATGATTTTGGTTTTTATTAAAGGAACATTTGAATTCTCTGTATAATATTTTATTTTTGGTTTTTTATTTTTAAAAATTATGTTTGTTTCCTCACATTTTTTAGTAACATTCCATTTGGTTTGAGATATGAAAATTTGCTTTCCAACGTAAGACCTAGTTTTGTTCGTGTTTTGAAAATTTGTTTCGCATAAAACAAAACAAATTCCTTATTTTCACTATATCTTTGGTTCCAATTTAAAAACTTAAAATTTGAATTCAATATAATTATTTATTATTATAGTGAATTTGAACTTATTGTTGCCAAAAAAAAGAGAAGAAGATAATGGGGATAGTGTTTCAAAAAAAAAAAAATAATGGGGATGGTGGAGGGAGAGATTATCGGAGGGAGAAAATGAAGTCTCTCTTGCTGGTTAAATTGATGGTACAACAATCTATATAAGGCCATGGTTGTTTCATTGGTTTTGACATGTATTTTGGCAATGTTGTAAAAAATTCATGTTTGTTTTATGGATGTTTGCTTTTTAAAACCAAGGTAATTATTATCTATGATAAAAATATTCCATGAACCATGAGATTTTATTATCCTTCTTGGGGATGAGATTTTTTACTAACTTTTTTTTTTGTTGGAAAATGAGGAGGAGAGAGGAGAAAATTACTAATTATTTTTTAATTGATGTGTAAATTATTTTTAATTATTTTTAATTTATTATTTATTTATTTAATATAAATATTTTAATTAAATCTAATAATTTAAATTATTTTTTCCATAAATAAAAAATATAAAACAAACACATACATTTAACTCTCAAATATTAATTATCATGCATATCTAAACACATACATTTATTGTCCTAGATTTTAAATCTAAGGTTTTTAACTCCTAGATATTTACTATTGGTGATCCAAATGAGCCGTATGTTTAGTAACTTTATCCACTTTTGTAGATAGAGGTGGGCTTATGAGTTTCGAAAAAAAAGAAAAATTGTAACATTTAATTTGTTGTTCGACGAAAAACGTGCTTTTTGAAAGTGTATAAATTTGTTTTCATAACTTTTAAAAACAAAGAAAATAACAATTTGTTGTTTCAAAAATAGGCTATTTTAGGGGTTGTTTTTTAAAATTGTATTTGAAAATAAGTGTACCAAACGTATTTTCATCATTTTTTTGTATTTTTTTTTATTTTCAAAAAACATAAAAACGAAAACGGATCACAAACCAAACGAGACATAAGCTTTTCACACTTTCTCACAAACATATTTGAGTTCTAAACCAAATTTTAAAAACAAAATCAAGTTTTTAAAAATTACATTTTTTTTAGCTTTCAAATTTTGGTTTAGTTTTTTAAAACCTTTTTTAAAAAATGGGGATAAAGCAAAAAACTATATGTGGAAGTAGTGTTTATAAGTTTAATTTTCAAAAACAGAAAACAAAAAATAAAATGGATATCAAACGAAGTCTACTTTTTTTGTTTTTGAAAATTAGTTTGAATTTTGAAAACACTCTTAGAAAGTAGATAAACAATCAAAGAAACTATAAGTCAAAGAAGCATAAGCTAATAACTCAAAATAAAAAAGAAGGTATAAGTTAAATTTTCAAAAATAAAAAACTAAAAATCAAATGGTTATCAAACAAGGCTTAAATTTTAAGTTTATATCAAATAAGTTTTTGAATTTTAAAAAAGTGTTTAATCGGTTCCTTAACTACTAGTAGGTCTATGAACTTCTTTGATTTTGTGTCTATTAGTACTAAGTCCTCGAGTTTTCGATTTTGTGTCTAATAGATCATTGACGTATTTGGTAGGGTGTGCAAAAATTGAGCTGGATTGATAAACTAAGTCAGACCAGATCGAATTGGTTGGTTTGATCTACGGTTTTACTCTTTAAAAAATCGAATCGAATCAACCCTCTTAAATAATTTTAGAAAACTTCAACCCAACCTATTAATATAACCTACCCTCTTAAATGCCCACAACCCAAAAAGCTCAGAGCCCATAACTTTAAGAAAAATATTTAGCTGTATATTAGTGTGTAGGTATCTTTCTACACACCACCATTAAATTTCTAGCAACTAAGAAAGGGAAATGTGGAAAATGAGAAATTGTGAATTTTTTACTTTCTCTCTTAGTTGTAAAAAATTTAATGGTGGTGTGCAGGAAGATACGTACATACCAGTACGCTGCCAGTATTGTTCTAACTTTAATTCTCTAACCCTAACCATTGACTTTCATCTCTCTTTCACAATTTAAAACCCCTCATTCTCTCTCTCTCCTTCTCCCTCTCTCTTCCTCTTCCTCCCTCGCCAACATTTAGTTTCGCCTGTCACTCTCTCATCGGCCACCAATTCTACCTCCCATCACTCTCTCACGACAACTTATTGTCGCTCCTCACATATTCATCCGCTGGAGCATGTAGACGACGTAGGTTAAACGCCCATTCAAAATTGAAATCGCAGCGTCCTCATCTTTCTATTTGCCTCTTATTCTTTTAGCTTTTCATTCTAATCCATGCCCTCACTGCCTTATCTCTCCCATTGTGTCTGTTTTGCTGCTTGCTGTCACTTTGCAAAATGGAGACAAAATTTAGTTAAAAATTGAATGGAATTGAAATTGATTGGTTTGATTTTTAACTGAAATCGATGAAGCTTTGGTCTAAGCCTTTTAGAATTGAGGTGTTTGGTTCAGTCATTGGTTTTGGGAAAAATCGGACCGATCTAAATTGTGTGCACCCCTACTATTCGACATGTTTTAAAATCTACAAAACTATTGGACACTTCAAAGTTTAATATTCTATTTACACAAAATTTAGTTTTATGTCTAATATTTTTAATTTTGAAAAATGTTAAATATGTCATGAATTTACTAGACATGAGAGTGAAAGTTCAAAGATCTATTTGACATTTTTAAAGTTAAGGGACCTATTAGACATAAAAGTGAAAATTTAAGGAATTGTCGGCCATTTTTAAAGTTAAAATATCTATTGGACACAAAATTGAAGGTTCAGAACTAATTAGATACGAACTAAAAAAACAAAGAACTAATTAGATACTTTTCAAAGTTTAGAACCTATTAAGTACAAACATGAAAGTTCAAGGACTAAACTTGCGGTTTAACCTTTTTTTAAAAGAAAAATCAGTTTATTTTTGTCTTTTTACTTTGAAAGATTTTGATTCCTTCATTTTTTTTTTCTTTTATCTCATTTTTTACATCACAAATTTAAAACCACCCTACACCCATATAAATTTCTTGAAATGCAATTTTTTCCAATATAAATTTCTTGAAATGTAATTTTTTTCAGAAAGTTTGGGGATGTAACCATAATTTTGTATTAAAGAGTCTTAAAACCTAGAAGGAAGATTTTGTTGAAGTCAATATTTACACCAAGGCAATTCATTAGTTAGGGTCGTCGAGGTTGCCAGCAGCATAAGGCTATTGGATACTAGGAATGTTATTTTTCTCTATGATAGGGGTCCTGTAGGACCCTCTAACAAAGCGGGGAATCTCTATTTAGGCATTGAATGGGAGAGGGGCGAGGTCAAAATTTTCTCATTAGCTAAATGGGAACGTAGATGGGGACAGAGATGGGAATGAAGATGGAAAATATATTATTTATCCCCATCTATGATATATATATATATATATAAGAAACTATAAATTTAAAATTTCATGAAATATTATTTTGATTTCATTGGGGGGTTCAATATTTTTCTTGTTAAATTGGAAATTTCCCTTTGGAATTAACCATTTAAATAGAAAAATTTTAAAATAATTTATTTTATTTAATCAAGATTGAAATAATAATAATAATAAATGAGAAAATTTTCTCATGGAGAACTCAATCCTCTTAAATTTTACACGGGAAATCTTCGCCTTGATTCCTGCAAAATTGTCCTAGCACAACGACACAATTATCAAGGTGGTAGCGATGAGACAGTGTTGGAAATAATAATACGTTGTGTATAAGAACTGAGTAACACTAGCAAATTTGATTACAACTTAACTAATAACAAACAATTACAGTGTAAAAAATAGTACAGATACTGTATGTAACACCACTTTCAAAACTTAAGAACAAAAAATAATAAGTAGTCGAGGCACACTTACAAAGTGCTGTCCTGAAGACAATTATTCGCTTTGCACGGATTGTAAGTAGACTAAAACGATCGTCTCAGCAGAATACAATGACTAACTCCGATACAACAGCACCCTTGAACTACCCGGATCTGGGAGAACTCTTGGATACTTGCTCTCAACTTGACTCAAGATTAAAGAGAAGAAAGAGATGAGAGAATAACTCTTTAATTGGAATGAGATACTCCAAAATAGAATGAGATACTCCAATGAAGTGTAACATCCCCAAATTTTAACCTAACTTAAGGACTTTAATAACTCACAACCAATATGTTCAAAAAATTTTGGCAGCATAACGACACAACTACAAGCTAACCAAAAATTTTCTAGCACCTGATAAGCAAACAATCACACTTCTATAACCAGTAACAACACAACATTAAACACCACACCTCTTGGCAGCAACTCAACACTTCCAGACACCCAAAATAAACAGAATCACAACCACAAAGCATACTTAACTCAAATAAATTAGCAGGAGCAAAAAAAATTGCCAACCTCAAAGCTTTTATTTCTTAACTTAACTTCTACCAAAAGAACATATCTACACTTCAGGAAACAAAATAAAGAAATAATAATTAATGGAAAGTGGCGCCTATACCTAACATCTATTCAAAAACAACTAGAGTCCTATCCATACCTAACATCTATCCAAAAACTCCTAATAAAAGACTTGTAAACTAATGATGTCCTCTCAGCATGCACTACAAGAATTTCAAGTTTTGCCGACGGCAAAATTGGTTGGGAAAAGCCACAAAAACGTCGGCATAGGCTTTCCCGAAGAAAAAAAAATCGTCGGCAAATTGGTCGGCAAATCCTCGTCGGGGTAACTTTTGCCGACGTTTTTTCTTGACGGTCGGCATTTCCATCTTTTGCCGACCAAACTCTTTTGGTCGGCCTTTCCAAGAAATGCCGACCAAACTAAATTTGGTGGGCAAAAGTAGGCAATGCCGACCAAAATCGTTTGGTCGGGCTTTCCAAGAAATGCCGACCAAACTAAATTTGGTGGGCAAAAGTAGGAAATGCCGACCAAAACTGTTTGGTCGCTCTTTCCAAGAAATGCCGACCAAACTAAATTTGGTGGGCAAAAGTAGGAAATGCCGACCAAAACCGTTTGGTCGGGCTTTCCAAGCAATGCCGACAAAACTAAATTTGGTGGGCAAAAGTAGGAAATGCCGACCAAAACCGTTTGGTCGGGCTTTCCAAGCAATGCCGACCAAACTAAATTTGGTGGGCGTTTCTTGGAAATGCCGACCAAAATTGTTTGGTCGGGCTTTCCAAAGAATGCCGACCAAACTAAATTTGGTCGGCGTTTCTTGGAAATGCCGACCAAAATACCTAAAGCGTCGGCAAAATTTGGTGTTTACAATATTTCTATTTGCAATATTTATTTTTATTAATTTCACTATAATTTCAAATTTATTGTACCTAAAACAAATTGTACACAAAAGTTAACTTAAATTAACCTTTATATTAAACAAAACCAAGTTCAATTACATTTTGTTCTCATAAATTTGTACATGATATAAAATCCAATCTCTAGAAGTAAAATCTTCAAAAGATTCCTTTATCTTCAAGTAATCGTCCGTCTGCTTTCAGAATAATATCATCTACTCAACACACCTAAGAAAAACAAAGACAATAATATGAATGATCAAGAACAACCAAATTCAACTAACATTTCAAAAGTAATAAACAATAATATCAAAATTATTGATGAAGTCACCAAAATCAAAACACACATAACAACTAAAATTACTTAGAAGGATCCAATATTGAAATTAATGAACAAAATATAAACCAACGAAATCATCTAACTTATAATTATAAGGAACTAAAACAATCCAACCTTAAACTTAAAACTTATCATATTCACACCTAAACTCATTCAAACTTAGCAAAAATAATCAAAATTTTAAAATAACTTGCAAAGGTTAAACCTATGTGTATAATAAGTAACTATTTCCTAATAACACAATCAAAACTTTACAAATTAATCTAAGTTTTTCAAGCAAATCATAGTTGCAAAATTACACAAGCACCTATTTCAAAACAAAAATTACAAGAAACTAGTTTAAGAACATGAACTCATACATAGCATAGTTTAAAACTTTATAAACTTCTCAATATACATACAAAGCATCTAAAACTCAACAATTACAATATACATACATTGCATCTACAACTCAACAACCATATATATGAACATGAACCCATCAAACTATAAAACCCATCAAACTTATATTTACAACATATACTAGAAGCTTCAAAACTTTATAAGCATAACCCAAAACACTACCATTTCTAAACTTTCCAATCTAACCAAACTTTAAGTATGTTTCAAGAAACTAGTTTTTCAAAACAAAAATTGTCAAACACATTTACTTGAAGGCTTGACTTAGACATGTCAAAACATATATGAGTTTTGCCTAAAACTTCTCAATATGCATACATTGCATCTACAACTCAACAACCATATATATGAACATGAACTCAAAAGAAGCCAATTATATAAAACCCATCAAACTTATATTTACAACATATACTAGAAGCTTCAAAACTTTATAAGCATAACCCAAAACACTACCATTTCTAAACTTTCCAATCTCTACAACCTTTAAGTATGTTTTGGTATACCCTCCTAAACTCAATTAATTGGCTACCATAACTGCAGGATAGCCATACACAACTTGTCTCACTACGTATAAGTATGTTTTGGTTTACCCTCCTAAACTTAATAAATTGGCTACCATAACTGCAGGATAGCCATACACAACCTGTCTCACTACGTATAAGTATGTTTTGGTTTACCATCCTAAACTCAATAAAATCTCGAAGCATATTAACCTCCTCCCCCTCCCCAATATTTAACTCATTGGCTACCTTTACTGCAGGATAGCCATGCACAAAGTAGTAGTAGAGAGATCATTACCTATATAGATGGTCCTCCTTGTGAATTCAAGATTTGAGTAAGCATTGATCGAAGGCTGGCCAACTCGGTTGTAGTTCGAGTTTCAACTTCTTCCAATTTAGTTCTCGTACTTATAATTTCAGCTTTGGCACGATTTAACTCATCTTTTGTCTCATTCAACTCTTCCACTTGATGTGCATTTTCCGATCGTAGTTGAGCCAATTCTATGCTCAACTCATGCTCTCGTCGTGATTCTCCACTGGATGATGAGCACTTCCTTTGTTTCGGCTTGGGCCCCCAACCCATGCCTTTAACATGGCCCGATCGACTACCCAAAATGGTTTCAACGATCTCATCTTGGGCAAGTGGTTGAGACCCTTCTGGAGTGGGTGTCTCTTGCAACTCTATCATTTGACTCTATGAGACAAATTAAAATATGTATTATTCGAGTAACAAGTTTATAAAGTAGTTAGCAGTATAGGAAACTTACATGAGCAACATTGGCTGCCGGATTCACCCATCCTTTTCCTTCTTTGTATCTAGTTTTTTCAAATAACTCTATCGGTCCTAATTCAACACCTTTTGCTTTCTGTAATTCAAAGTTTTTAATTTACTAATAATATTGAAGAACAAGAAAATGATATAATTAACATTTTTCCAACTCTACCTGTATTTGCAGTATATGCATAAACGTCTTAGACCCAGCACAATGGTTGAATGGTAGCTTCGATCGATTCTTTTTATTTGTCTCCGTAGTTTTCTAAAGAAATAAAGTATTAGTAAATGAATCTATAATCATTTGAGACGACATTTATATATTAAGAAATATTAGTAACGTACCTTCCATTTAGGAGTCTCCCACCTATCACATAGAAAATGCCAATCATCCATATTAACCACTCGAGGATGTGGGTGTGCACGTCCTTCCTCAGGAGAATATTTCCTATAGTGTTTGACCAAGTCCGCCCTATACTCCTTAAAAGTACTTTGTATCTCATGATCGATAAACTCATGGACAACGTACTTAGAAAAATCCAACTCGAAATGGTTCTGCATAAAATTTTATATATAATTTTAGTTATATATAAAATTAGACATGATAAACACAAAGAACTAAATGGTAATATTACCAGGAGTTTGTTTTTCACGTGGTCCTTTAGATCTGTAGTCACATCTTTCCACTTTGATATACGTACTGGAAATGATTCGCGGACAATCGTGCCAATCGCATTGCTAAACTTTGTGGCAAACTCGCACACAGGTTTCTTCAAATCATCGGTTATTTGTATTGGAATTTTCCCATGGAGGTGAACATATCTATCCAACTCTATGTTCCTTGAATATCCTCTTACTCTACGGGCAGAATTATCTGAAACACAAATAATTAAGACAATAAGTAAATACAAAATTATTTACAAAAGTTTATAAGAAGATTGACCTGAAGTCTCGCCGGTAGAAGACACTGCAGCGGCACTAGGGTTGGCGCTAGGGATGCTATTGGCAAAAAGATTAGTCGCCTCGTCCTCCAACTGAACAGAACTCACCATTGTCTCTATACAAGGAGACATGAAACATATGAGTGATATAAATAAAATAATAAGGATAAAAGCTTCTAAAACTAGAAATGAAACACATGGTTACTCCGAGTGCTAATCGCTATCATGATCTGAGTCAGAATTCTCATCAGGGCTCGAAGTAATCTCTGGAGAAAGTTCTACATCATCATCTTCATCGTTTATGAAATCATCATCATGATTTGATGACACTCCTCTACTCAGGTGTCCTTCCACAATTGTCGGATCAACATCATCCCTGCATAATGCGTTCTCTTGAATAGATTCATCAACTCTTATTCTACCCTCAACTTCTATCAACTCAAGTTGATCATTTCCAGTATCCTCTACCTCTGGAACATCCCACAATCGTTTATTTTGAACCACTTGCACCACCTTCCAGTTATTACCATATTTCGGATCGTCGAGGTAAAATACTTGTTTTGCTTGAGTAGCTAGGATAAAAGGGTCATCAACATACCAATAGTGAGATGTATTAATTGATCTCAACCCTAAATCAAAGTGTGATCTTTTCTTTTTACTGTCTGTGTCAAACCATTTACATTTAAATATCATAACACGTCTTCTCTTCATATATTCTAAGTCTAACACCTCAGTTAAGACACCATAGAAATTCAACTCGTCGCCTTGACTTTCACTTTCTCCAGACACTAAGACTCCACTGTTTTGTGTAACCCGACGATTATCACGCGTTAAAGTGTGAAAGCGCATTCTATTGACAATGCATCCACTATAAGAGCGCACTTGAGAACTAGGCCTGATCGCCATCGAGTACAAATCATCAGACATGTTCCCACTACCACGCAATGAGAGAACCTGTCAATTCATTGCATACACGTTTCAAATATTAATCATGATTGAAATTAAATTTATAAACTCATAACTCTGAACTTACATGAGATTTGAACCAACTAGGAAATTGGAGTTGGTGTCTTTTATATAAATCTTTGGCAGTTTGTGCTTCAGGACGAATTTGTTGCAAATGTTGTCTATTAATACAAGATACAAAAATTTACACATCAGATTTAACTTAATTGCATACTAACATTGAGATTGAGACTTATTAGAGTGTGCGAGACATACATACGATAGGACTTTATTTGATCACAATTGTTCAAAATATACCAATGTGCTATCCGTTTCTCCTCAGTTGATAATGTTCTTGAGGTTGCCCCTCCCAATGGTCTTGCACTTTGTTTAAACACTTCAAAGTCACCACAAATCTCATTCATGGGAATTTGGTCATCATTCCGTTCATCTCTATTGAATCTCGTTTCAATTCCACTTAGATACAAGGAACAAAAGTTCAATGATTCATTCATTACAAATGCTTCTGCTATAGAACCCTCAGGACGTGCTTTGTTTCGAACGTACTGTTTCAATGTTCGTAAACTTCTCTCAATAGGGTACATCCAACTGTAGCTAACAGGACCCACAACCCTTGTTTCATATGGCAAGTGAACTGTAAGATGCACCATTACATCGAAAAAAGCTGGTGGGAATATTTTTTCCAACTTACAAAGTATGAATATAATATCTGATTGTAATCGATCCAAATCACTTGTATATACTGTTTTTGCGCATAAATCACGAAAAAATGTACATAGCTCAACAATAGTAGTGGACATATCTTTAGGTAAATACCCTCGAACACCAATAGGGAGCAGTCGCTGAAGCAGAACATGAGAGTCGTGAGTTTTCAACCCCCATAGTTTTCCATCGTTGACACTTACACATCGTGATATATTCGACACAAATCCATCAGGAAATTTCACTGATTTCAAAAATTTACAGAAATCGACCCTTTCCCTAGTAGTCAGCGTGTACGCAGCATGTGGCTTTACAACCTTGTTGCCTAACTTTTGCAAGTGTAGATCTTTCCGTATATTTAAATCTTCTAGATCCAATCGAGCATTTGTCGTGTCCTTGGTTTTTCCCTCAATATTTAACAATGTGCCAACCAAGTTATCACAAATATTTTTTTCAATGTGCATTACATCCAATTTATGTCTTAACATAAGTTTTGACCAATAAGGGAGTTCAAAGAAGATACTTTTTTTCCTCCAATTAAGATCAGTTCGTTTCCTTTTCTTATCTTTATTTGCTGGATGTTTACTGAGCACAGGAAAGTTTAGCATACAAACTTCTTGTAAGATCTCATCTCCATTCATTACGACGAGAGGAGGTCTATGCTCTGACTTTCCATTAAATTGCTTACTCCTACGCCAACTATGACTCTCCGGAAGATAACGCCGATGTCCCATATAAGAAATTTTACCTCTTATCCTAAAAGACGATGTGTCTTCTTTACAAATGGGACATGCTTGGTAACCCTTCGTACTCCACCCAGATAAGTCGCCGTACGCAGGAAAGTCGTTAATAGTCCATAACAAACTTGCGTGTAGTTGAAAGTACTCGCCACTAACTGAGTCATAAGTGCGCACACCATTATTCCATAACTCTTTCAACTCTTCAATCAATGGTTGCAAGTAAACATCGATTTCTTTTCCAGGAGATTTTGGCCCAGGAATTAGTAAAGACATAAAGAAATTGGTTTCTTTCATGCATTTCCAAGGTGGCAAATTGTATGGAACTAACACCACCGGCCACATACTGTATGAAGTGCTCATATTCCCGAATGGATTAAATCCATCTGAAGCTAATCCCAAACGAACATTTCGTGCTTCCCGAGCAAACTGGGGGAATTCACGATCAAAATGCTTCCACCCTTCACCATCAGCTGGATGTCGCAACACACCATCTTCCTCAACACGCTTATCTTTATGCCACCTCATTTCCGAAGCAAAATGTTTCGATGAAAACAATCGCTTCAATCTTGGTATCAATGGAAAGTGACGTAAAATTTTATGTGGAATCTTCTTCCCTTTTCCATCGTTCACTTTATATCGAGACTCACCACATGTTGGACATTGTTGGCAATCAACAAATTCTTTCCAATATAATATGCAATCGTACTTGCAAACATGAATTAACTCATAGCCTAGCCCTAAGTCACGCAACTTCCTTTTAGCTTCATAAAATGAACCAGGTATACATGCACCGATTGGAAATGCTTCCTTTAACAATTGTAATAACATATCAAATGATTTATTACTCCAATTGTTAAGAACCTTAATATGCATCAATCTCACCAAAAAGTTTAATGACGAGAATCGCGTACAATTAGGATACAATTGATTACATGCTTCGGTCATTAAATCCTCGAATAAGGTTGAAGTATCGTTATCATGGACATTAGGGGGCAGCTCATTTTCAAAATTATTTTCATCATCTACATCTGCTTCAGCAATTGGGACTTGAAGTTCATTTAAAAGATTGAACATCTCATTTTCTGCATTGAAATCATTAGACTCTATAGTACTTGATCTATCATCGTTTACTGACCCAACTGTATAACTTTCAAACCTCGGTAGGTTGGTAGGTTCTCCATGATATACCCATTGGCTATAAGAGGGAGATATTCCATTCGTGAATAGATGTCGCTCTACTGTATCTAAAGATTGACACATTGCATTCATACAATTTCTACATGGACATCTTGTTTTCCCAGAGTCATTAACATGAAACTTTGCCATTTCCATAAATTGAGTTACGCCTTCTATATATTCAGTTGACAACTTGTCTCTAAGTTTAATCCAATCTTTATTCATCTTTATCCTTAATTATACACTTTTCAACTCCACTTCTTTATCGTGAGTAATAATCCTGTAGAACTTAGACAAAAAGAAGATGGATATTAAATTGAATACTGTAGGCCTCATTTCATAACCATTTGGAATAACGTTTATAGTTTTTGGATTTAAAAATGTTTGTTGGTTTTTGGGATAATCAAGCCACAATTACTCATACAAAGGCTTAATGGGTTTGTTGGGAGTGAGGATATGAACCTTCAACCTCAGATAAAGAAACATATGTTTTAATCCTTAAATAAGCTAAGTTAAATTTGAATTCTTAAGTTTTCACAATATCTTAATAAGCTAAAGTAAATTAATAAGCTAAGATTTCAATCATAATAAGCTAAAAACCAACTAAAAAACAAAACTTTTTAACTCATATAGTTTAATAATTTATTAAAACATTGCAACTAAAAATACAACTACGAATATAGAAAAATGAAGCTCCAAGTAAACCATAAGTTAATGTGTTGGTGTCTCAATGGTTTATTATGACCCACCATTACATCCATCATATATAGGTTAGTTATTGGTTTATGCTTCCTTTAACCAATGACTATTGCATAATTAATCAATTCATCACAATGTAATCCATCAAAAGTATCGGCTAGGTAAATGCTAACAACATAAAAAGTGTAATCAACATAAGTCATAAGTGTATGACAACCCAAATTATATAACTCATCATTACATAGTTTACACAACACCCAATTAGAAGTAGTTAAAAAGTCTAACCAACCTAATTAGCACTAAAGAGTCTAACCAATACCATGTAATTTTTAACTTGATACCCATGAATAATTATAATCAACATTACAAATTAACTAAAAATAAATTTTAAACTACAAATAAACAAAATACATATATATTTCTACTTCTTTACAACAAAGTATAAAGTACAAACTCAAAGTAAGAATTATTCTCACCTCAAAAAAGAATTCACCACCAAAATCAACCCAAACCTAGCTTAAACTTTGGTTCAACACTCCGAAACGAAACCAAATCCTAAAACAAAATAATTCAAATGTTAGATACCAATCTTAACTATTTTAACTCAGTTCGAAAAATGTATAAACATATATTTATCAAATAAAATTAACCGAAACATACTTAATACTTGATAAAAAGTGTTCGAATGAGTTCGAAAATATTCGAAACTACTCCAAAACGAAACCAAATCCTAAAACAAAATAATTCAAAGGTTTGATATCAATCTTAACTATTTTAACTCAGTTGGACAAAAGTCAAAATATAGATTTATCACCTAAAATTCACCGAAGCATGCTCAATGCTTGATTAAAAGTATTCGAATGAGATCGAAATTGTTCGAAACTACTCCAAAACGAAACTAAATCCTAAACTACTCCAAAAATGATCGAATAAAATTCACTGAAACATACTTAATACTTGATAAAAAGTGTTCGAAAGTATTCGAAACTACTCCAAAACGAAACCAAATGATAAAACAAAATAAATCAAATGCTAGATACCAATCTAAACTATTTTAACTCAGTTCGACGAATGCCTAAACATAAATTTATCACCTAAAATTTACCAAAACATATTTAATAATTGATGAAAACTATTCGAATGAGTTCGAAAAGTGTTTGAAACTATAAAAAAAATAACTCAATGAATGAACTAACATACTAACAGTACAAAAAAAATTTAAAAGAGGGTTTCTACATAATTATCTTAATCAAAGAACCTAGAAACTTTGTTGGAGTTGGTTTTAAAATGTTCAAACTTGCAGATCTTGAGTTTACAAAAATACAAACACAACAAAGATTTGCAAAATAATATTCAATGTACAAAGTTTGTATTGTATAAGAGAAGAAAAAATGAAAAAAAAAAAAAAAAAAAAAAAAAAAAAGAAAATGGCGGGTACCGCGCCGGAGTTACCGGCGGCGGGCGGCGGGCGGCGGCCAGCTGGGTAGCCGGCGGAGAGGAAGCTTGGCCGGCGGAAAGGAAGCTTGGGCGGCGACAATGGGAAGGGCAATCTGGATGGGTGGGAGAGCAGAGAGGAGTAGAGAAAAAAAGGGGGAAAAGCAGAGAAGAGGGGGAAATGAAATCTGAGAGGGAAAAAATGGGGGGCTCATTCTCGAGCCCCCCTATATTCGGAACTGCCGACGGTTCAGTTGAACCGTCGGCGGTTCGGTCGATTAATGCCGACCGTTTTTCAAACGGTCGCATTTCAATAACTTTTTGCCGACCGTTTCTCAAACAGTAGGCAGTTCGGTCCCCCTTTGCCGACCGTTTGATAAACGGTCGGCGGTTCGGTCCCCCTTTGCCGACCGTTTGAAAAACGGTCGGCCGTTCGGTCCCCCTTTGCCGACCGTTTGAAAAACGGTCGGCCGTTCGGTCCCCATTTGCCGACCGTTTGATAAACGGTCGGCGGTTCCTCCAACAAATGTCGACCGTTTAGAAAAACGGTCGGCATTTCTTCTACCTTTTGCCGACCATTTAATAAAATGGTCGGCATTTCTCCTTCCTTTTGAAATAATATCCGGCATATCTCTTTATTTTTTCCGACCAAATAAAAACTAGTCGGCATTTCTCCTCTTTTTCCCGACCGAATAATAAACCGTCGGCATTTATATTATATTTGCAGACCAAATATTTAATAGTCAGCATTTCTTCTTCTTTTTGCCGACGAATATATGAAATGGTCGGCATTTCCCCTATTTTTGCCGACCAAATAATAAATGGTCGGCATTTTCCCTCTTTTTGCCGACCAATTCGTAAACCGTCGGGATTACCCCTTTTTTCCGACCAATTTCAAAGCGTCGGGATAAATAACGTCGGCAAATGGCAAATTTCTTGTAGTGATGTCTCCTCGTCGGCATCACTAGTTTCGTAGAACCTTTGGATAACATAGAAAGTTATTGCTTCATCATTTTCTTTGACGTACTCCCAATATGTCCGGTTTGGTTGAGTTTCCTGAATTTGCAATTGCAACTTGCTTTCGCAATTGTGATTGCAAGACTTTTTTTTCACTTGAAACTCAAAAGTAGAGCATCAAAATGTTCACACAATTTCTCCTAAGCCATAGTTAACTTTTTGAAATTTCCAATTTCAAACTTAAAGTTGATTTATCGAACTCCCGAGTGAATCCCCAAGTAGAGGTATTTCCTTAGCGGTCAACTTAAATGCCTCAGCCTTGACATAATTCTCCTTAGATAGAGACTCTCTAAATCAAGCTTCTTCATTTTGATTGAAATTCCATAAGTTGAAATTTTTTCTCTTTTTTTTTAAAAGAAAATGAACGAAAAGATAAACTTATCCTATTCCAGTCAGTAGATCTGCAACCGTGTTCCTTCATTTTGCACTTAGGTCTTGATGATGGACGAGATTTTAGTCTTAGTTGAGGTGCTTTGATAACAACAGACATTGCCTGCTCAAGAGATTTACATGCCTTTAAAAGTAGAAATTGTGGTTGCCACTTGTGTCACATACTACAAATTGTCATCTTTCATGCTCTCCTTTTTGCATTCTTTTTCATTGAGCGTTTCCTGCAAGCTACAATACGTCAAAGTAGGACATTTTAGTATCATGAGCACTTTGGATGTCATTTGCTGTGAAATTGCAATTGCATAGCTCACTACAACTTCCTTGGGTGGTTCATTCTCTTCTTGAACTGGTTCTTCTTTAATCTATTCTCTCCCTTCTGGCTTCTCAGTGTTTCAAGTGTTAGAGCACTTTCTGCTTTTACTAGGAGTTTAATATCCTCATATTCAAATTTACTTGGTGTCACCACCTGACATTCTTCTTTTTCTTCTTGTTTTAAAGTCTCTGAATTGTTGAACAAAATTCCTTGTGACCTATTTTGCAAATCATTTGCAATTTGTTCCATCTGAATCTCCAAATTTTATAAAGATGTGGCTTGCCTTTGCATCACAACGTCGCTCTTTTCTATGTATTCCCTTACGAGTTCTTCTATGCTTGGCTCGTTTGGAATCATATTCTCTGGTTGGAAGTACTGGTGTTGATGTTGATTTGCAAAACTGAGTAGAAATCCATAACATAAAAAATCAGGATTATAAGGACAATTCTCAAATAAATGACTTCATTTACAATAAATACAAGAAATAGAAGTGATAGGGTTAGTAGGAGTTATGTAATTTCTCATCATCAAAGCTTCTATTATGTAGCTTAATGATGAAACTTGTGCGCTCAATGTTGCAATGATGTCTATTTCCATCTTGTTGATTATCTCAAGCAATTAAATCCCAAGTTGTGTATTTCTCCTCTTGCAATTTCTCTCCCTCAACCTGCAAAACAATGTAAACAAAAATTGGGCTTTCTCTTGGAAAGAGGATAATTGCAATTGTAATCTGATTGCAATTTTTGCTAAAAAATTGAATTTTCTTAGTAAAGTCGTTCCCCAAAAACTTGATCGAATTGAAACGTGGGAGCTTTAAGAAAAGATTTTTAATTCAAAACAAAGCTCCAGTCCAATGCAAGTGCACACTGTCGATGCAAATAATATAAAACTAGAAGTATTTCAGAGTATCGATCCCACAGGAAACGGACACAATAAAATTCAAGAGATAGCAAAAATTGTTTTCAAATTGCAAGTTCGGTATCTAAGGTTATAAAAATGTTGGGATTGTTTTTGGCAAAAGAAAATAATGGGAAAACTAATAAGTATGAAAAAGAGAATTCAAGTTGCTCATACCCCTTTGGAAAAAAATGTCACCAAAATGCAATTACAATCGTAGCTATCACTAGAAATCTAAGTAAACCGAATTCGACTCGTTTTCAATTTTGCTTCAAAATCTTTAGAAGGCTAAGTGATTAAACTTATATTTCTATGGCTAATCTAACTTAGATAATTTCGCGCACAATTCTAGTAGTTTTGGAATCTCGCCCAATGTCTAGGTTCGATGTTCAGAACTTATTTCTAAGCCTTTTCCTCCATTGCTTTTGTGACATCCACCTTCCCTTAACCATTTTGGTATTAAGTTTAAGCTTGACAAGCAACACTAGTTGGCCGGCTAGGTTTATCCAATATTAAACTCAACCCCTAAAAGAAACTTAGCTCATAATTAAAGAAAAGAAAAAGAATGATTTAAATGAGAAAAAAATTCATAGCTAAAAGAAAGGAATTGAGATAAAACTAAAATAAATCTTATTGAATTAACTTGTAAGACTAACTAGGCAAAGAAATTAACAATACAACTTGAGTTCAAAAGCTGGAATGAAAAGAAAGATAGAACAGTAACTTAAAGCTAAAATTATAGCCACTAAACTAAACAAAACAGAGGAAAAAAAAAACTAAAATTGATGCTAACAAAGTACTTGAAATACAGTGCAATAAAGTACCATTCTCTCCCCTTTCATCAATCAAACTCGATCCCACTTCTTTCAAAGGGAATCGGGTCTTTACAATTTGAGATTTTCGTCTAGATTGGACTGATTTTTGGGGCTTGAAGGTGCTGGAAAAAAAGAAGAATAACAACGGAAAAGAGAAAGAAAACAGCAGAACAATGGACTTGGCGCGTGAAGAGAAATCCAGCCACCTTTTTGGTTCATTCTTCCTTCTTTTATAGGTGTCGGAGGCTAGGGTTTCCATCTTTGATCTTCTACAACCTTGGGTCAACTTGTAGGCATGAAATCGAGTTGAAGAATTTCCCAAATCACACAAAAATCTCTAGAAATCTTGCAATTTCCATCATCATTTTCGTACTTGCTGTAAACCTACAACAACAAACTTGTTTTCCTGAGAAATGCAATTGCATTTCCAAAATGGAATGCAATTACATTTTTGTACTTGCTCCAAACCTACACAAAAATAACAAATTAGTGTAATTTCCAATCTCTTTTCAACTTCTTTCCTTTTCTTCATTACTCCAACAAGCTTTCATGAATTTAACCAATAAACACCATTTTTAGCTTGCTCGTCATGCAACAAAACATACAAAATGACAAGAACAACCTAGTTTAGGGTCAAATAATCTTCATAAATGAGAATTATCACCACCCCTCGACCATTTGTACTTGAGGTGCACTAGTACTCACTCTATAATCCTTAGTAAACTCACAAGGTTCGTTGATCTCCCCACAACCTCTTCACATGCATGTTACCTAAGCATGCTACTAAACCATGTCCCATGCCAGACAACACATGCTCATACATATTTTCAAGCTCAATTAATCAACATGCTAACAACACATAAACTTCACAAGTCATTCAAGCACACTCGGCAAAAGCTTAAAAATATAGATTGGATACAACACACACAAATCAAGCAAGAAAACATATATCATGCTACACACAATCAAACAGACCCACCAAGTAGAAACTACTTACTTATAGTGCTCCTAACAATATTCCAACGGTTCCTAAACCAAGAGAATAAGCTTTAGAGGCTATACTTCGTTCGAAAATCCTTTAAACAACTATCACAAGCTCAAAAAGGGGTATACTTACGTAGATACGTCCTTAAATGACAAGCAAATTTTCTAGATTCAAGCCAAACACCCAAAACTTACTGAAAAAGACTTGCCCACTTGCTGGGAAGTATTCGAAAAAGCTCTAAAGTGGTTCAAAACTACAATTAGAAACTATCCAAGGGTTAGAGATTCATCCAAAGTGCTTTAATTGAGTTCGAGTGAGTTTAAAGCGCACTAAGCTTACCAAAATAGGCCCAACACCTTGCTGGTTCTAGTTTGAAAGTGTTTGAATAGGATCATATTGGTTTGAAACTTCAAATAGAAGGCTCCCACGTGTTAGAACCTAAGCTATAACACCTATAGTGAGTTGTAAAAGGTCTAAAATGCATTAAAACTTACCAAAAAAACCCATACACTTGATGTTTGCTATTCAAAAGTGTTTGAATCGATCCTAAACTACAAATTAGAGGTTCCTACATGTTAGAACTAGAGTTACAATACTTAGTTTGATTTGCAAAAGGTTTAAAACATGGTAAAACTTACCGATTAATACCAAGGGGACCAAAATGCTTGCTCGAAAATGTGTTTCAGCACCAAGTGACCTCCAATGCAGGCTGGTCAACGTCCAAACAAGCCTAAAACCGCAAGATAAAAGTGTTTAAGGTATGGGTAATCCAAATCTAACGTCGATTGGGCATAGGTAAGTGTCAAACCTTGACGAAAGGAGAGAAAACGCATAGGTCACTTCACCGGAAGGTGCTGCTGTCGCGTGGGTCTTTGCAGACTGACTGTCGATGGCTTGCTCTTGGGTTGTGTGGAGAAGAAAGAACGTGAGTCGTCACAGATCGTCGGAACTGCATGCGTTGCTCAAACACGAAGAGAAGGCCTTGTCGCTCACCAAATCCAGACTCAATTCGTCGTGAGTGAGTTCGTCGGAGGGGAAAGGAGATGTTGCTCAGGTGCTTGGTGGTCATTGGAGGAGAGCTGGTTGGAGAAGATGGAGAAATAGAAGGGAGGGGCTCGTGCGGCTTCCTTTCGTGAGGGAGGAGAAGGAGAAAAGGAAAAAAAAAAAAAGCTTAGGGTTATCTTTTCTTTTCTCTTGTTTTCTTTTACTCTTAGTAGACCAACAAAACCAAATGTGTCTTCAATAAATAAGAAAGGGAAGTGGATCTAGGATTTAAAACCCAAATTTACTCCTAAAGATTTTCCAAATCTTAGGCCAATCTAAGAAAAATCCTTTGGGTTTTTAAATCAAAAGCTAAACTATTGATTCCAACTAAGATAAATGAATAAATTTTCAAAATACTCGGTTCTAAACAAATTATTCAAACAAGCACATCGAAAAAAAAATTCAGTCCAAAAGAATTCAAAATTTTCATACCTGAAATTGTGGGGCGTCACATGAAGAAACAAGTTTCTATTTATAAGCGAGCAACTTTGTAACTCTCTAAAAATAAAATTAATATAAACAATATTGAACATACATCAAAATTAACTCAATTGTGTAGTTACTTGTAAAAATTCAAACATAACTCAACAAATTTAACTTTTAAGTTAAATTTGTAAAAGAAACATCAACACATTTTGATGTTTCAAACTATTTTGAAACTTTTTAATTTCAAGTCAAGTAACAACAACATAAATGAAATATCAATTCATTTTTTTATGTTTTAAACCAACATTTTCTTTCACAAAATTTTAGTATAAAATCCAATAGACGAGGAAGTCATCTCTGTCTCTACCCCGCCCCGTGAACATTCCTAGCAAGCAAATACTCTTGCGAGAAAGGCTCCCGATATGGATTTAGCAAAACATGAGATTGATGTACTCCACATTGACTGTTAGAATGCATTCAGATTCATATGTGACTTAAGTTTTCTTTCTTTTGTTGAACTGCCTTGTATTAAGAAAATGGTTACTGGACTGAAATGAAATTATATAGATTAAAATAAACATTTTGAGAGTGCCCAGAACAAAAACAAAAATCGAAAGCTTAAGGTCTCGCTTGATAACCATTTAGTTTTTGATTTTTGGAAATTATGCTTATTTTCTCATCAATTCTCCACAATGAGTTTCATCTTCCTTGACAAAACATTTGAATTCTTAGCCAAATTCTAAATTCAAAAACTAGTTTTTGAAAATTACTTTTTTTAATTTTCAAAATTTGGCTTGATTTTTGAAAATATAGATAAAAAGTAGATAACAAAATTAAAAAAAAAAACTCATAGGTAAAAGTAGTATTTATAGGCTTAATTTTTAAAAATCAAAAATAAAAAACTAAATGGTTATCCAACGGGCCTAAAATACTTAAATAAAATTTAAACATTTTGAAAAATATTGCAACTTTAGGAGGGCGATTCTGGGTCTAGTACTTTCCTTCCTTTTCTTTTTTTTTAAGAAAGTATTTTCCCCTCAATTTTATTTGTGCTTCCTATTTTATATTTTAAAATCCTGTAAATTAGTTTATTTTATGGGGTCATCTTTGGGTTGATCTTTGTATTACCATCTTAAAATCTCAATGCAAATATTTTCTCTTAAATGGCGTTCATTGTGGTTTTCCTTTTCCTTTTTGCTTATTTTGTTTGGCAAAAAAAAAAACTTTTAAATGATCTATATGGTCATGGTTTTCTTTTTCCTTGTCCACCTTTTTTTACAATATATATATATAAACACAAAATTGAAAAATTGAAAGGTTTCTATGTTTGAGGATTTAAAAAAATATAAAGTATTCATTCAAACTAAGAGACCTATTAAGTACTTTTAAATTTTAAAAATAAAAATGTATTACACATAAAATTGATAATTTAAAGATTAAACTCGTAATTTAACCTAATTTTTAAAAATAAAAAAAGCTTCTTGCTGCCTCATCACGGCCCTCACACTCCTTTTTTGGGATCGTAGCCATTAATAAAGCTCAAACCAATTTGACCGAATAAATTAAAAAGAGGTAAACACACACACATAGAAAGAGAAAAATTACAGTTAGAAATAAAATTTAGGGAAAAAAATCAATTTATACCCCTGAACTTTCATAAGTGTATCAATTTACACTCTCAGTCAGATTTCGTTTGAAGAATGTTAGTTTACACATGTGCAAACGTATAAGTATATTAATTAAACTCCTGAACTTTCATAAGTAAGTCAATTTAGACAATTTATTTTAAATAATTGATAATTTTCAAATAAAGGCTCTAGACTTTTTAAGAAGTCTACACACGTGTGAGAATTGATGAATGGACGATTTTTAAATTGAGGGCTATTAGATACAAAGAGGAATTAAGTTTGTGGATCTAATAGATCCACGAAAGTTCAAGGATCTAATAGATCAACGATTTTCCAATAAGTCCTTGATCTTTTGTGGATTTATTAGGCATATAATAAATTTATTAGATACTTTTTAAAGTTTATAGACCTATTAGACACAAACATGAAGTTTAGTGACTAATCTTGTAATTTAACATTTTTTTTAGTTTAAAAGTAAATGTGGAGGTGTGAGATTCGAATCTCTAACCTTTTAGCCGATGATATATGTCTTAACCAATAAAGCTATACTTAGTTTGGCCTCAATAGTTAACCTTCTTATAGTTCAAACATTTAATTTCCCTTATATTTATAATAATACTACATTTTTCTCTTTAAAATTATTTAAACAAAATCATGCATCATTCAAGAGAAAGCAAACACTTATCTTAAATATTCATAAGAAGAAGGATTAGGATAATTACTACGTGAAAAAATAAAGACTAACATGAACATAATTCAACTAGTTAAGGCATATATCATCGATAAATATGTTAGATGTTCGAATCTCTCTCACCCCAATTATTGTAGAACTCAAAAAAAAAAGTGAAAAAATAAATAAACAAGATTCATAAAGTCAATATTTGAGATTGAAAATGAACACCAACTTTCCAATGCTCCAAATTTACTCCGCAAGAGGTGGATGAGAATGTTCGGTAATTTGAATAAAATGCACATTAAACCAACAAAAACAAAGCCTTTCCTAAAATTTGACATAACACATACGTTTGCAAATGAATGGTCTTTTCCCTTTTGACTTGATCAATTGATGGGTCATTTCTATGCCATACTTTTTCTTTTTCGAAATACAGTTACAGTTAAGTCAGGGTCGGTAATGAGTTTATAGTCTTGGTCTTTTACTTTATGGAAATTTGAATACTCATTATATATATTTAGAGTTAAAGCAATTGTAATGGTGAGATCAGACCTTTCAACTTTAGATAAAGTAATCGGTGTTTTATTTATTAAGTTATACTCAAATTGTTAAAGTACTCCATATTCTAATTTTTTTTTTCAAAAAAAGTTGCAAAAATCATCATAAATTATAAAAGATGTTACAACTAATTCCTAAAATTTAGTAATATATTTAAATCCGACCTCTATGAATTATTATGATTCTATCGGACTTTTGCCCCACGAAAAATTTGAGTAGAATTATTTATAACAATTCAATTATAAAGAGTCTCTTTCAAAAAAAAAAAAATTCAATTATAAAGAGTCGGATTAATAGTATTACTAGAGTAAGGTCTAACTTTATCCAAAAATTTTCTTAGATTTGTCCTTACTTCATTGCTTGATTTGGGCAAATCGATTGGGGGAGTGCTAATGAAGATTAGTTTCCTTTTTATTTCCCCCCTCAATTTTTAAGTATTTTATAAATAAAAAGAAATCATTTATAAACATATATTTAAAAAGTGTCCAAACTTCATACCGAGAGAAAATAATTTTATTATTATTCATTTATTTAAATAATGAGATCTATAAATAATAGTTCACATTTTGTTACTGAATATATAATAATAATTAAAAATTTTAAGTACAAAATTTCCCATCCTTCTACTTAAAAAAAAAAAAAAGTAAAAAAACATCAATTTTTACCTTCGAACTTGTCAAGTTGTATCAATTTTTATCATAAACTTTCAATTTTATCAAGTTGTACCTCAAACTTAGAAAAGTGTGGCAATCTTAACCTTACACTTGAAAAAGTGTTGCAATTTTTACACTCTAGAGAGTTTCGTGGGAAAAGTTGTCAAAAAATGTATTTCCATATGCTTTCAATGAATTATAAAGTATATGCACGGTACAAATTTGATAGAATTTCAAAGAAAAATAACATTAAAGTTAAATTTGTGTTAAAATTTGTGAGTTTGGATAATGTTATTCAATAGTTAATTTGTGAATTAATTAAATTTAAATTTGTGCAAAACTTGATATTATTGAAATTAGTGAGTTTACGGAGATTTTCACATTATTTTTTGTTAAAATTAGTGTATTAATTAGCAGAAATTGAATAGATAGTAGAAATTGCAACACTTATCTAAGTCTAAGGTCAATTTTGATGAAATTGAAAGTTGAGGGTGAAAATTGATACAACTTGACAAGTTTAGGCCCCGTTTGATAACCATTTGATTTTTGAAAATCAAGCCTATAAATACTACTTTTACCTATGAGTTCTATGTTTTCTTATCTACTTTTTAGATGTGTTTTCAAAAAACCAAGCTAAGTTTTGAAAACTAAAAAAAAAAAAAAAAAAAATTCAAAAACTTGTTTTTGTTTTTAGAATTTGACTACAAACTCAAATATTTCCTTAAGAATGAAGAAACCATTATAGAGAAGATGAAAATTATTATAGAGAAACTGTGAAAAAAAATAAGTATAATTTTCAAAAACGAAAAACTAAAAACTAAATGGTTATCAAACGAGGCTTTAGGAATACAAATTGAATTAAAAAAAATAATAATAATAATAAAAACTCAAGCCGTTTTTTTAATTAAAAATCACTCTCTATCTTGTTTGGAGCAAGCCTTTGCAAAGTAAATTTCATCATTGAGAGAGTTTTATTATTTTTTTAATATCCCACTATTATATCTTTTAATGGTAATTTAATTATTTGCAACTAATCACGTGTCGATAATATGAAGTTGCTACTAATAAGAACAACTTTATTGTTGCGATAAGTTAATATATAAATATTAAAAAGTATTCAAATACAATTGCTAATATTTAAATACTAAAAAATCTCTTTTTCATCCCAAATGTAAAAGTTAACAATTGATAGGGAAAATATTTTGAATATTCAAACAATTACTATTGACCAAATAAAAATTGATGATATGATTTCTCTCAAATATGAACAAAGGTTTGGTTCATTATATAAAATGATGATGATTTTGATGGTTAATGGAAAAGGTCTCAACTTTGACAAACTTAATAAAAGGGGGAAAAAGAAAGAAAAAGAACACAAAATCCAAGTGGGCAAAAAGAAAAAAAAAATGAAAATCCACTTTCATTGCCACTTCAAAACTTTAATAACCAAAAAACCCTCTAATTCTCTTACACTTTTATTTTTCTTTTTAATTCCTACAAATTCAAATCTAAATGGGTTATTCTATAAGTGCAATTTTCCCCACCTGACTGTTGCCAAACACACTTATTTTTCTTTCTTTGAGATCATCCTAACTCTTGCCTACTTTGGTTGACCTACAAGGGCAAGTTTGTTGGAATTAGAATAGAATTTCAATGAATAGCTTAGATGTTTTTGAAAACTAACAAGTTCGATATCAATATAACAATTGATTGATATTTTTGAGATATTGTAAAAAATGTAACACGAGGTATGGATAGTTCTTATAGGAGCTTTATGAGATTATTAACGCGTCTTGAATAAATAAGTTGTGGTTGTACAAACCACATGAAGGAGTACAAATACTGGTCGAATTTCTAACTACTATGAAACAACTTTAATTTCTTATAGCATTGTTATTGTTGGTGAGTCTATTTCTTTGGGCTATTTTATATTTAGTGTTCAAGCAAATTTGGTGGTAGTTATTCATCTATTTTATGTGAAATTTTAAATTCAATGATAACAACTCTTTGACTTGGAAAGAGCTTCATTATGCTTTGCAACATAGTTTCTCTAGATAATGCAAGAGGTTGTGGCATTATAGAATCCATCCCATCGACCCCTAAAATCCCAATTAGAGCTAGGATAAAGGTCAAAACCCAACAAACTCAAGGTTGAAAAGGGAGATCAAGAGGAAGGGGTTGGCAAGTGTATGACCACTAAACCATGGTGTGCAATATTATCTTGCTTTGATGATACCTACTTAATTGATTCTTAAATGGTTTCGACTAAGTAAGCTTATCTACTCATTTAGGTTTTTTCCATTTATAATTAAAATGGAAACTTTTTATCGTTTTTCATGCAGTACTTTCTCACACGCAAAAGATATTATTATTAAGAAAGAAATCCACCTACTAACATGAGCTCCAACTTACTTTCATTTGTATTAGCCTATTTATATTATATTTAACAAATAAGTGAATCTCCCTAATATGTTTTAGAAACTCAAAATAAAGATTTCAGATGTTGTAATAATTTGAAACTCCTTTTTTTTTGGACAAATCAATAATATGGTCTTTTTAAATCTTTCCATTTTGAGACAATGATGATTATGTAGACAATAAATGGGCATGAGGTAGTTGATTAACTTCCCAAATGTCATTCAATGCACTTTCATTCCCATCATTCCAACTTAGATCTTTTACATCTCAAAAATTAACATATAGAATAAAAAAATACATATTTTCAAACCCTTTTCATTTTAAAAATCACAAAAAACAAAAAGGGTTCAAAAAGAGCAATTTGCAAAACAATTTTTAAACAACAACATCAAAATCTCACAAACATTTAATCCAACCATCAAAATTTTTAGCTGTTTCGGAAAACCCAGATGAACAAATATGATAAAACCATCTAAATTTTCAAGTGAAAACAAATGATTCAAATCTAAAAAGATTTTCAGTTAAAAGAACTCATGAACAGCTTTCAATCACAGCCTTTGATTTGGAAACCAATGGCTCTGATTGAGTCTAGAGGATGAAACTCGTCTTGAAATGGCGATTTCTACCCAAAAAACTAAAGCCATCGTGGACCGAAAATGGTGGAAAAAGAAGTTTGGCAAAGGAGCAATATGCTTCAGTTAAACAAAATCAAACTGATTTTCTTCAATGTTTCAGTATGAAAATCAAGAGTTTTAGGCATCTTGATTTCCTATTCGTCCTTCCATTTCTCTTTCCAAAGTGCTTTTGAATCCACCTGTAAGAAGTTTTTTCCAAGAAAATGCTTTTTTCCAAGTCAAAAACACCTCTCTATAGAGAGAGAGAGTCAGAAAAAAAAGTGCTTTCAGTTCTTTTCTATATATACTGTCTGCCAAAAGAGTTCCCAACATTCCAAAAGTTCTCTTCTTTTGGCACTTTTTGTTTAGAAAGTGAAGAAGAAACATAAAGAAAATGCATCAACAAGGCCATTTGTTCATCTTTTTCATAGCATTTCTTCTGTTTTCTCTCTGTTTGGGTAGTTTCCATGAGGACCCACTTCCTGTTTCTCAATATCATGATCAAATTTTTGGTCATTATCCAAGAACTGCATCATCATACACTTTTAGAAATCAGGATGTTGATCCTGGATTTGGAAGCTTTAGACCTAGATGGAAGGTTGATTTTTACGGCTCGACGACGACGACAATGGCGAGGCAGGATAGAGGAAGCTCGCTTTCGAGTTCGCCAAATGTGGTGAATGTGGATGATTTTGGAGCTAAGGGAAATGGACAGGATGATGACAGTAAGGTAGACCCCATGGAACATATCCAAACTCCATATTTACATTTTTAGAAACCAAGTATCAATCAGACTCCACTCTTGCATTATGCTCATGACTTACCCTCTCTAATCACCGGGAGCCTTTGTCCCAAAACCAGGTCCCGGATACAAACTCACTACCAACGATTGTAGTAAAGCTAAACTTTTTTAGGCCCCGTTTGCCCTTTGGTTCTTGGTTTTTGGTTTTTGAAAATTATGTTTGTTTTCTCACTATTTCTCTACAATGGTTTCATCTTTCATAACAAAACATATGAATTCTTAGCCAAATTTAAAAAACAAAAACAAGTTTTTGAAGCTACTTTTTTTAGTTTTTAAAAAAAGCTTGGTTTGGATTTTGAAAACATATGTAAGAAGTAGATAACAAAACAAGGAAATCCATAAGTGGAAGGGCCTTAGTTTTTGGTTTGGAGAAGATGTTATAAGTCACAATTTTCATGAATGTATGTTTTAGGCATTTGAGCAAGCTTGGAAGAAGGCATGCTCTTCAAGGAAGGCAATTCTTTTGGTTCCTAAAGGAAGGACATATTATCTTAAGCCAATCACTTTTTCAGGTCCTTGTAGATCTCCTTTAACACTAAAGGTGAGAGTGTAAGCATATCACTTTTTTCATGTTTTAGCAAATTTTATGTGCTCATTTCTTTTGTTCTTTCTCATTGTTAGATCAATGGAATGATCGAAGCTTCTCCAAGAATGTCGGATTACGACAACGATAGACGACATTGGCTTAAATTTGAAGGAGTGGACAACTTTGTTGTAGAAGGCAATGGTATCATCAATGGGAATGGAAGAAAATGGTGGCAAAACTCTTGCAAAGTGAACAAAAACCTTGTAAATATCTCAACTTTAAACCAACTATGTCTCATATTGTAAGCTTCATTTCCTTGATAAACTATAGGCTTATGATTGTGTTTTTTTTCCTTGGATTCTTCTGCAGCCTTGCAGGGGAGCACCGACGGTTCGTCGCTATCCTTTTGATCTTCCGATTCGTTTTCGAGCTCGTCTGATCGAAAATGTCGATTAGAGCTTGTCCATGAATTTTGATTTCTTTTCCTTATGCGCAGGCTGTAACTTTCTACCAATGCATCAACTTGGTTGTGGCTAACCTGATGTTAAAAAATGCACAACAGATGCATCTGACATTTCAGAAATGTACCAATGTAAAAGCTTTGAATCTTCGGGTCGTCGCCCCGGAAAATAGCCCCAACACGGATGGAATTCATGTCACAGAAACCCAAAATGCTATAATAAGAAACTGTGTCATTGGAACAGGTACAATCCACAAAGGGCAAAAGGAAAAGGACAGTAAATTCAAGGGCTAAACTATAAAAAAAATATCCTTGGACTTTGCCTTTTATTTCAAAAATACTCATATTCTTTCAAAAGTTGCAATATTAGCTTTGACATTTCATAAACGTTTCAAAACTATCCTTGAAGTAGAAATCTGTTAGAATGTTGGACAGAAGATCGACGAGGTGGTGACCTAGAACAATGTGGAGGTGACTAAAATGCTTATTTGGATTAAGTATAAAAGAACAACATTTAGACACGTCAACTTTTCACCTAACATTCTAATGGTTTTTTTTACTTCAATGGTAGTTTTGAAACATTTAAGAAAGGTTAAGAGTAATATTACAATTTTGAAAGGATCGGAGTATTTTTGAAACAAATGGCAAAGTTCAAGGGTATTTTTTATAATTTAACCTAATTCAAAGAAAATGAACAACTTTTATATTTTCTTTACTAAAGGGTTGGTCTAAAATCTGTTCTTTTTTCAAAAGGGGATGACTGTATTTCAATTGTAAGTGGGTCAAGAAATGTTCAAGCCACAGACATCACTTGTGGGCCAGGTCATGGAATCAGGTATTCATTCGCGTATGTTTGGAAGTGATTTTGGAATGACCAAAATCACTTTTTTCATGTGTCCAAAATCACTAAAAAGGGCATGACAAAAGTAATTTTGGTCATTTCAAAACCACTCTCAAACATGTCTTGAATTTGAAGCGTTTTCAACTTTTTACTGCTATTTTGATCTGTGTTGTTGTTTCATATTTTCAATGTTTTGATCTGAATTCTTAATTCGATTGTAGCATTGGAAGCTTGGGAGCTGGAAACTCAGAAGCTGAAGTTTCAAATATAAGAGTCAATAGAGCAATGTTTTCAGGAACCAGCAATGGGGTGAGAATAAAGACTTGGCAGGTATGTGGAGGATAGAATTATTCTTTTGAATTTTGAATCAAATTTGTAAATTAAGATTTGGAGTTTGAACAAAATGATGTAATTTTCAATGCAAAGTAAACAATCTTTAAGCTGCAAAGAATTCCACTGGAAGAAGAAGGTAATGAATCTTGACTTCTCTGTATTTGACAGAAAAATTGGGCAAACATTCAACCTACCATTGACCCATAAAACTTTAGGAAATAGTTTGATAACTATTTCGTTTTTAGTTTTCTATTCTTTTAAAATTGTGCCTTTTTCCTCACAACTTCTTTACTATGATTTTCACATTTCTTACATAAATATTTGAATTCTTAGCTAAATTCCAAAAACAAAACAAGTTTTTAAAAATTAGTTTTTTTAGGCTCTATTTGATACCTATTTGGTTTTTAGTTTTTAAAAATTGTACTTGTTTTCTATCATTTCTCTATAATATGTTTCGTCTTTTTTATGAAAACATTTAAATTCTTAGCCAAATTCTAAAAACAAAAATGTTTTTTAAAATTAAAAAACTACTTTTTTAGTTTTCAAAATTGGCTTGTTTTTTTAAAACATATGTAAAAAGTAGATAACAAATCAAGGAAACTCATAAGTGGATGTAGTATTTATAGTCTTAATTTTCAAAAATCAAAAACCAAAAACTAAGGCCCCGTTTGATAACCATTTGGTTTTTTGTTTTTGATTTTTGATAATTGTGCTTGTTTTCTCACCATTTCTCTATAATGAGTTTTATCTTCTCTACAATAGTTTCCATCTTTCTTAATAAAACACTTGAATTCTTAACCAAATTCCAAAAACAAAAACAAGTTTTTGAAAACTATTTTTTTTAGTTTTCAAAACTTGACTTAGTTTTTGAAAACACATCTAAAAAGTAGATATGAAAACATGGAAGGTCATAGGTGGAAGTAGTATTTATAGGCTTAATTTTCAAAAACCAAAAACCAAAAACCAAATGGTTATCAAACGGGGCCTAAATAGTTATTAAAAGAGACCTTAGTTTTCAAAACTTTGTCTGAATTTTGATAACATATTTAGAAAGTAGATAACAAAACTAACAAAACAAAGAAACTCGTGGGTGAAAGTAGCTAGTATTTATGAGCTTAATTATCAAAAACTAAATAATTATTAAACTTTGTTGGTTGAATTACTATGGATGGATAATAAAAAAAATAAGATCCATTTAATTCACATGTGTGATTAAAATTAGAGTAATTATAGCTTTTCCTACCTCCACTTGAATGTTTATGGTGATTTCATCACCAATAACTGTTTCTGTGGTGTCAAAGATGGGTCCATGACTTGTTTAGTGGGTGTAGTTGAATGACATTTGACAAATTTAAAGCATGAGTTCAAACCAACAAAATAGACAAATAAAAGAGTGACAAAACTAAGTCAATTCAGTTGGTGTAACAATCACAAGTTAGTTTTAATCACTTTCTTAATTAAAAAAAAAATAATAAATTTCACTAAATAGCATAAATTTCATTTGAATTCTAAAAGATATCAGAACTTTTCATTTCCTTTTGCAAATATACCTATTTTTTCAAAAGTTGCAATATTACCATGGACCTTTCATAAATGTTTCAAAATTACCCTTAAAAGAGAAATTTGTTAGAATGTTGGAGGAAAAGTGGACATGAAAGAATACCGTTCTTTCAGACTTAATCCAGACAACATTCTAATGAATTTCTACTCCAAATGTAATTTTGAAACGTTTATGAAAAGTCAAGGGCAATATTGTAACTTTTGAAGGAATAAGAGTATTTTTTAAATAAATGACAAAGTTTAAGGATATTTTTTATAATTTAGCCTTTATTTTATGCTATTTATGTAAATGCTTGTTTCGCCCATTGCCATTCGATTTTTTCGAGAAGTCTATTTTGTTCGCCTTTCAAATTATTGACAATCAATTGTACCTGTGCAGGGAGGCTCTGGATATGCAAAAAACATCTTGTTTCAAAATGTTGTCATGAACAATGTGAGGAACCCAATAATTATAGACCAGAACTACTGTGATAAAAACAAGGGATCATGTCCAGAACAGGTAAAAGCATTGAGGCATAAGTTTGATATAGCTTTGAAGTGAACAAAATTCCTTTGAAACCGAAGCACAAAAAGTTAAGATCTCGTTTGATGAAACGTTTAGTTTTTTAAAATTAAACATATAAATACTACTTCCACTTATGGCTTTTCTTGTTTTGTTATCTACTTTTTACATATGTTTTCAAAAACTAAGTCAAAATTTTGACAACATAAAAAAAGTAGCTTTTAAAAAACTTGTTTTTGTTTTTTGAATTTGGCTAAGAATTCAAATGTTTTCTTAAGAAATATAAAACTTTCAAAAACCAAATGGTTATCAAATGGGGCTTAACAAATTCTTCTTGCTCTTTTGGATGCAGATTTCAGCAGTAAAAGTAAGCAATGTGGTGTACAAAAACATTAGAGGAACAAGTGCTTCTGATGATGCCATAAAATTTGATTGCAGCAAAAGCTTCCCTTGTCAAGGAATTTCTTTGCTTGGAGTTCATTTAGTTGGCCAAGGAGATGAAGTTGCCACAGCTTCTTGTGAGAATGTTAGGTTGAAAAATAGATGGAAAGTTTATCCTGAGTGTTCCTCATAAGTTAGAAAGTTTTGGTCACTCACTCAAATATAGTAGTAGTTGGATGATGTAAATGCATTTCACATCCAATTTCCTCTTCTTTTGTTTTGTTTTTTTTTTCCTTTTTAAAATATAGCATTACAACAGTATGGTAGAAATTAGGATGGGATGATCTTCGACAGTTTGACCTCTAGAAAAGGTAAACTGATGTCTTAACCATTGAGCTATATGCTCTGGTTCGTCTCCATTTCTACATATAAAAAATTAGTGGTTAAAATACCATTTTAATTTTTGTACTTTAGGTTTCATTTCATTTTAGTCCTTACATTTTCAAATATCCAAATTTAGTCCTTATATTTTCAATAAATCTTAAAATTAGTCTTTTGAAGTTAATCTTTATTGAAATTGGTTGAATGACAATAACTTTCATGAAGAAAAGACACAAGGTAAATATGTTTTCAAAATTTATAAAGGAAATGCTAATAGAGACTGATTTAAAAAAAATAACAATAAACTAAAGGCTAAATTATACAAAATACTCTTAAACTTAGAATATATTTCAACTATGCCCTTTGACTTCGAAAACTTTCATTTCTACACTTAAATTTTGAAATTTGTTCCAAAAACATACCCTTGAACTTTGAAATGGTAAATAAAAACTTTTCTATTAAAATAAAGATGTGTAAAAGTTAGAAAACGTACATAATATTATTTATAACTATATAGAAGATTAAGATTATTATTACCATTTATTTCATCTCAAATGATAACTTTAAAATTATTTACATAATCAATTTTTACACATGATGTTACGTATGTCTTTCAATTTTTGCACATTGTCGCATCAATTTTAACCCAAAAAATTCTCCAAGGGCATCTTTTGAAACAAATTTCAAAGGTAAAAATGAAACTTTTCAAAATCTAGGAACATAATTGAAACCTATCTTAAAGTTTATAAGTATTTTGTATAATATAACCTAAACTAAAAATAAGGACTAATTTTAAAATGTATTGAAAATACAAGTACTAAATGTAAATATTTGAAAGTACATGAATTAAAATAGAACAAATCTCAAAGTAGAAGGATCAAAATGATAAACAAAAATAATGTTTCCTTTTCAATTTGTTCTTTTTTACTCTCCAAGGGCCTCCATCTTTTGATCAAGCAATTATTGCTTATTAGAACAATTGTGGTGGTCATGTATTTGTCACAGCACAGCAATCATGGAGTTCAGGCAACTTTTGAGATTTTAACTTTGATTGCTCACCACCTACCTCAAACCATTATAAACATTATTAAACTTGATATTTAACAGAAGGGAGCAAAGAAATATACTTTGTTCCCCCCCCCCCCCCCCCCCCAAAAAAAAAGGGATCTGCAACTAGATTACAGCATCATCCATGAACTAGAATCAGTAGATAGAAAGCACAAGCACCCATTTCTACTCTAGTTGCGACAGATCTTGGCAGTTGGCATGGTCACACAAACAAGGACATAGATCTTCTCCTCGGGAGACCCCGGTTTTGGCTCTGCCACCGCGACTCTGGCAACGGAGCAAACAGCAGCTGCAGCAGCTGCAAACACCAAATCCCTCCTTCCTGCTGCTCTCTTTCTCAATTACGCCATTGACCTTTGTATTTTCCTCTGAGAAGCTCCAGTTGCATTTACGACTAGTCTCCGGTGGGTACTTGAGGTGTGCCAGTTAGCACGTGCCGAGATGCCAAGCATTGCAGTGGTCATGCTGCTAGTAGCCATTTGTGCCGTGGTAACAAAGCTCCTCAGTTTCCTTCCTATATAGTTTTAAAATGTAGATGTGTGTAGTGGCTAAAAGGACTGGTCCATTATCTTATCCCTATTTTTGGACCAACAGAATATCGCCACGTTGCATAGATATCCTGATAGGAATCAAACACCTTGAGACTCCCTTAATGGTTGGAAAAGAAAATGGCAACTAGTAGTCTCAAGACAAGAAAGGAGCAAAAGTCTATAGCTATGACAAGAAAGGAGCAAAAGTCTATAGCTAAAGTGAGCATAGCTCAGCAGTAAATGGCATGTACCCTCGACCAAAAATCAAAGGTTCGAATCCCTCACCCTAAATGTTGTTGAACTCAAAAAAGAGCAAAAGCCTATAATAACCCTTTCCACTAATAAGTTGAATGACCGGTTTACAAGGGCGACTTCTTTGATTACCAAATCAATGAATTAACAAAGAATCAGTGAAAATGTATTCAAAGATTATTCTGTTATACATGGTTTAAACAATGATACAAAATTAAGCCTCTAATACTACATTTTGCTCTCTATCTTCATATGGAGGAGGCATCAAACTAAGCGTATTGGCAAAAAGATCTTCACGTCCAGATAGAGGTTCTGCTACAGGAGCATCCAATATATAATCTGGAATTGCTACAAGTGTTTCGTCGAAAAATGACTTGATGGTCTACAAGGTTCAATAGCAGTTAACTTAGAAGCTATTCAGCCAAGTATTTAGAAGGCGGAGGATACTTAAACGAGGACAGAAAACCTCAATAACAATGCAGGCAAAAAATCTCAGTTGGTGATAGAAACGGCGAAAATTTAATACCCCACTTGAACTTTCCAAATTTTGGTAAAACTAAAATAAGAAATCCACCATGAAACTGTTGAAAGGAAGTAAGCAAAATATATCGTGCATTCCATCAAAATCCACTAGACGATATTAAGATGGACCTATTCTCTTCTAGCATATTTTACATACCTTGCAGTATTGAAAAGCGGCATCAGCTTTACGCTTCCACGGACCATTCCCAGGATCCGTATAAAAAAGATGAAGTAATGGCTGCAGCAGATAAAGAAGACTTGTAAATTACCACACCAGGTGTTTGTGTGGGGTTGGGGGGTGTACTAGATTTCAGTCATTTTTGATTAAGAGAAAAACAGCAACTTATACGACATAAATATGACCTAAATTCAACGGTTGAAAAGGTTGTAGATCGGTACAAGGCAATAAGATGACAAAAATTAGCAGTGAAACGGAGATGTAGAAGCAAAAGAAATCGATAATCCAGCATGCTACAACAATTGATGTATGAAATGGCCAACCAAAAAGAGTTACCAAGGATTCCACCAATTGGTAGTAATCAAAGAGAGCTCAAAGTTACAAAAATGCAATAATAGGAAACAACCTATTAACATCCTGGGAAATTGATTGAGGGACCTCAGTCTAATCAATCAAGTGGGAATCACCATGCATCTTATGCCCACCCTAGATATCCAAAATGCAATAATTAACATTATACAGTGCAAATCTTCAACCATCGCATCCCACACGGTCTAATCCAGTGCGCAAATACTAACCATAGACCTTAACAACTATAAGTCCTACTAAATTAATAGTGCTCCTCCTCCCTAATCCCACATATGATATGAGATAGTGAGAGAGAAGATTATGGAGTTCACAAGATCACATATTTAAAATTACTGAAAATAAGGTTGAATTAAACCCAGCCCATAAGAGCAGTTAAGACATATGTTTAGATCCCCACCCCATATTTGTTGTACTTAAAAAATATATAGTTAAGAAATACATGACATACAAAAGAAATAGGACCAACTGAAAACTTAGAAGACAAAAATTGTGTTTAATACGACTTTCCAAAAAGGCTGTAAACCACCAACAAGATCTTACCTTCACAACATCTCGTATATTTGGTTTATTTCCATATTTACCCAAAACAGAATCCCCATATACTTGATACTGTTCAAGGACCTAGAAGATGGAAAAGTTTACAACTAAATGAGATAATAGTCAACTTTCAAGCAGAAGGATACATTTCACAGCCAAGTTTACTATTGTACCTGACGGCGTGTGATACCACTGCTAGGCGCACCATAAATTGCAGTGTCTACATGTCCTAAAGTACGCCAAGGGCTATGGAGGATGAATAACAGCCATCAGTCTAATTAAGGTATATCATAACCAACTCTGATAGAATATTCATACCAAGATACTGTTGGAAAATATGAACACTTGGCCAAACTGATATCGTTAGTGTGATGATTATTCCATCTATAGTAACTTAAATTTTAACAAGTTAAAAGATATATATATATTAAAAAAAAAAAGAACACTAACATTTTTTTCACTATAATAACTTCACCTTAAACCCAACCTCCACAGGTCGATATGATCAGATATTATGGAAGAACTCTAATTTTTAAGCATGGAACCCAACGGTCATAATTCAGGTTCTCTTATACTGATAATGGTTGGAACTAGCTGTGACTTTCTATCTTATACCTTGAAAAGGATGTGGGAAGTTGCCTATATTTACTTGTAATAATAAGCAAACAAAAGAGGAAAAAGAGAGTAATTCCCAAAATGTCAATAAACATACTTCTGGTAAGCAGATCGGCCCATCATTACACCATGAGCTCCTAGTCTCAGAGCAGCATTAACCTGTATAAACTCATTAAAAATAAATAAACATTAAATTATGATTTAAAAAATTTATCAAATGCCAATTTATCACAAGGAACTCTCATTCCATGGAAAACAACTCCCAATAAACAAGTTTTGGGCCAATAAATCATGTAAAATATTTAATGTAGAATTATAATGCAATGCAAGACACAGAAAAATGGAAGTGTATCCACCATACCTTTGTTGTATCAATGGAGACCATATCATGTAAAAAACTATATATTTTACAGTTTGTCCCTTTGACTACTAGGCTAACCCAAATTTTGCAGTGATTTCTACTTTTACACTCTTCTAGTTTGGGAAAATCCAATTTCTGATACGTTGGAGGCAGGTGGTGGCTAGTATTCATGGGGAGGAACCTTTCGGGTGGTTGGCTCCTCCTCCTTTGGGAAGTTCAAAGAATCATCCGTGGTTTGATATTGCAAAGTTGGTGCCTTTGTATGAGATGTTTATCAGTTTCAAAGCGGGCAATGGTAAACGGATCAGATTTTGGAAGGACACTTGGCTTGGGGGTTCCTCTCTTAAAGATGAGTTTCTTGACATTTCTAATATCTCCTTGAAGCATGATGCCATGGTGGTTGAGTGTTGGGATGATGCTTAGGGGACTTGGAATTTGACCATAAGAAGAGGGGCGTTTGATAGGGAATTCCAGGCGTGGTTAAGGTTGACAGAGAAGTTTAGGTCTTATTTTGCTTGACTGGAGGCGGCCTTTCTTGTAGGTCGCCTCCTTTTTTTGTGGGCTCTCTTTTTTGTATGCCCTTGTATTCTTTCATTTTTTCTCAATGAACGCTCGGTTTATTCTAAAAAAAAAAAAGGTTGACATAGAAGTTGGAGGGCTTCCGTTTGGGCCAAGAAGAGGATAAAATCAAATGGTCTTTGGACCCCGTGGGTTCCTTCTCCACCAAGTCTTCTCTTCCTCAGTTGGCTGGCTCTAGATCTATTTTAAAATGTTCGTTGACAAAGCTGATTTGGGACTTTAGAATCCCAAAGAAGGTTAAATTTTTTTTGTGGTCAGTAGCTCATAGAAGTTTAAACACTCACGAAAGACTTAAAAAAAATGCCCAAGCTTTGCCCTCTGCCCCCTATTTGTTCCCTATGTTCGGTGAATGAAGAGTCTTTGGATCACATCTTATTGCATTGCCCCTTTGCTAGACTTTGTGGGAAAGATTATTGAATCTTTTTGAGGTGCAACTTTGTCTCCCAAATCAGGTGGATGGTTGGTTGATTGAATCTCTTGGGGGCTGGAAGCTGAAAGGAAAATCTAGAATTCTTTGGAAGTTTGCCTCAAGAGCACTTTTTTGGAGTTTGTGGTTGGATCAGAATAGAAGGATTTTTGAAGATAAGTCTTCTTCTTTTGTTTTTTTTGGGATTGTGTACAGCTTAATGCTTCGTGGTGGTGTCATAGCTTTAGCAAATTCTTTTGTAACTATCCTTTCTCCCTAATTCTTAATGATGGGAAAACTCTTTGTAAGTAGCTCTTTGGGTGGGGGTTCTCTCTTCCCCCAGCCCTTGGGTTATCTTTCCTTTCTTTCCTTTTGAATATATTCTGCTGGTTTCTTAAGGCCCCGTTTGATAACGTTCTCGTTTCTCGTTTCTTGTTTCCTGTTTCTGTTTCTCGTTTCTTGTTTCTGTTTCTTATAAACTAAAAACAGAAACATGTTTGATAACTATTTCTGTTTCTTGTTTCTTGTTTCTTGTTTTTTGGTAAAAATAAAATTTAGTACATATACTATAATAAAACATATAACATGCATTAAAATAAAAATAAAACAATTATAAAGAGGTTATAATATTTTATTAAGGCCCAGCACCTAATTAATAATAATAATAAAAAAAGTTATCCTTCAAATTTTGTTCAAATTTGATTTGCAATGTTATTTCTTATTTCAATCAATTCACCTTGAACGATTTTGACTTACAAGAGTTAGTTCAATTAGACGAATTTGTAAATTGTCTAAGGTCAGAAAATCGAACATACCCACATTTCTTTAATTTAATAATAAACTTTATTTTTATTTTTCTTTAAAAATGCATTAGCCAATAATACACGCAAGTAAAATCAGAAAAAGAGAGAGAATGTATATATATTTTTTAAATTTAATGGTAAACATGAAATACATTATTAGTTTATTTATTTAATAAAAAAATAAAATTGTACCAAAAGAAAAAATAATAGAGAATTAAATAGAAAATAATAACTATAAGCTCGTTAATGTAAAGTAAAAGAAAAAAGAAAATAAGAGAGAAGAGAAAAACATAAACGAAAAGAAAAAAGTAAAAAAAAAAAAAAAAAAAAGATAATGAACTATTAAAAGAAAAAAGATTATGATGAAAGAGAGAGAGAACGAATAGAAAGAAATAAATCAAAGAAGAAAAAAAATGAAGAAAAAAAAAGATTAAAAAGTATTAAAAGAAAAAAAAATAGAATGGAAGAGAGAGAAAGAAGAGAGAGGGGAGAGATGAGTAAAAATAGAAATAGGAATACATGCATGAAAACTGGAAAAAAAAACAGAAACAGAATTTGAGAAACTACTTTTTGAAGTTTCTCAAAATCTGCCATTTTTTTAGAAACGTTTCTAAAAAACTAAGAAACAAGAAACAGGATCGTTTATCAAACATGTCTATTTCTGAAAAATGAGAAACGGGAACAAGAAACAGGAAACAGGAACGTTATCAAACGGGCCCTTAAAAATTTAAAAAAAAAAAAACGCTAGTTCCAGTTAGCTGAGCAGAAAGCTCACCTCATCAACAGTCTTAATGCCCCCATTTATTGTGAATCTCAAGTCAGGAAAGTCGCGCATCAGTGCATAGAAATATTCATACCTGTGACCACGTCAGTATTATAAATCATAAAAGTCTGTTCTTAGCTATTATTTTACAGATTAGTTAAAAAATTTATATGATCTTAGTTAAAATACTTGAACCAAAAATAACAAGTTCTCTTTAAGCCTATAGAAAGTTATTAAGAACCCATACTTCAAAGGAGGAATATCCCGATTTTCAGCAGGGCTGATACCATTGAGCAGTGCCTTGCGGGAATGGATTATGAAATGCCTAGTTGGCGACAAAGAAGAAACTTTGTAAATAAAATCACCTGAAACAAAAGGTACTTGACGTGAGAGAAGAAATCAACAACTAAGAAGCCAAATGATGTAACATCAAACTAAAATGACTTTTCAGAAAGAATATTCTGTAACAACCCAAGCCCAAGATTTGGAATCCAGATTCGGCATAAGTCCTTTCAACATGCTTTGTTCTCACTCACATGCTTCCTAGGGAAATTTTCAAGAGGTCACTCAACATAAGATTGCTCCAAGTCAAGCACGCTTAACTTTGGAGTTCATATGATTGAGCCACCGAAAATGACAATACTAACCTCAAGACATCACAATGTTTATCTAAGCAAAGAAGCAGTAGTCGGTGCTTTCTAACAAGAGAAAAAAGACTAGAAACCTTACAAAGCTCATTATATGAATCATGGTCATCGACGCCAATTCGACACTTCACGCTTACAGGGGCATTAGTGTTAGCGGCAATTACTGACATAGCTTCACCAACAAACTTTCCTTGTCAACACGAAAAGCCTAGGTCAGACACATAGCTGAAGAAAATAAAATGTGCATGATTGAAATCAAAATATAGCCAGCACACAGCCAGAAACCTTAGGATCCAGCATAAGACGAACACCGAAGCACCCATGTCCAGCCACCTTTGCACTTGGACATCCACAGCTTAAAAATATACAGATAAGAATTTAAGAGTTTATTGTAGAAACTAAAACTAAAAGAATATGAAGAAGTTAGGTAAAATACACACTTTAAATTAATTTCATCGTAGCCGTAAGGATTGGCAAGTTCAATAGCTTTTGCAATGTTATCCAAATTGTTTCCTCCAATTTGCAGGACAATAGGATGTTGATCTGGAGAAAATGCTAAAAATCTGTCCTGTGCAAAATAAATGAAGATTACATGAAAAGAATGGTCTTTAAATAATGCAATTCACAAGAAAAACATAGACTGTCAAAGCATATCATATGCAACTCAACTCAAGTTTGATCATGAAAAGAGAAGAAATTCGTCATATGACTCCAACACCTACTAGATCAAATATGCAAGTTACAAAGGTAGCAATAAGATGGTAACTCTTCTTTGAGAAAAATAAAACACCCAATAATTCTTCACTCGCACCAATTAAATATTAGTCAAAAGTTAGAAAACCCTAGTCCAACCTGGACTGATCATGAAACAAGCAGTAAATGAGGTCAGGCCAATTTGGAAACTAAGCACATCCTCACAATGACAGATCCAAAATAGTCGTCAACAGTTAAAAGGTTCAATCTTGATTAGAGCGTCCCATAAATTGAAAAGACCACTACGCCGTCACTCTTGCTGATCAAATGTTGGTAAAATGAGAGAAAACCATGGTCCAACTCAGACAATAACTCATGAAAGTTGTGGGATATTGTAGGAATCAAGGCCAGGATCTTTTGTTGAGGTAACTGGAGACAAAGCTTCTCATAAGGGCAGGGGAAGGGGGCATAAATAATTATTCACTAACCCGACGTATTAACAAGGAGGCAATGCGCCTGAGGGAGGATTATCTCAAATAATTGATTACTAATCCGACATGTTACACACAATTTTGAAAATCTCGAGTAAAAAGTGGAAAATGAAGGAAATGGCATCTGCCTCTTACAACCACTGTTTATAAACGAAAGCAACACTACTTAGTAAATTTGTTGGCAATATTGATAAATTAGTTATTCTCAAAAGGATTCTCCCGCAAACTTACAAGATTATCTTTTTGATAAACAATTGTTTCAGCAGCAAGCATCTCGGTGTACAGCCATGCATGCTTTGATAGTATACGAGCAAGAGTTCTGTAGTGATTATCAGTCCAATCCATCATAGGAGCAACACTGAAAAAGTGAATAAAAGCCAATTTCAGTCAATAGATATAAGCATTCAAGGAACATGGAAAATTACTAATAATGTGAAAAACTCACCTAAACCAAGGAGGGGAATAACGTCTAGCAACCATTTCTGCTTCTGAACCTTGTCGAAGTTTCTGAATTCCGGAAGACCAACTACTTGGTTTAGATAAATTCTCCTGCAAAACACTGGTTGACAGCCTAGGATGGCTCTTCTGAATGACAGACTGGATAGGAGTCAAAGAAGCTGTAACAGAACACCCAGCAAACTTCATCATCCCTCAATTCATATCACAGTCCGCTCCTCAGAAATTTCTGATCATGAGCAACTTGAGAGGCTTTAAGAGTGGTGAAAAAACCCAAAAACGAATCGAACTACCCAATTAAACAACAATGCAAAAACTACCCAATACCTGAAGCAGAGTCATTCACATAGGGATAACAAATTGGCAAACAAACACAAACAGAGGGGGAAAAAAACCGCTAAGAACTCCTTTTAACAAGCACCCTTTACAGAGCCAATGATTTAAACAGAGAAATACTACACACATAGACTGAATGGCAGAGAAACGCAATGTTTTTACGCAATTAAGGAAGAGGATAGAGTGATTGGCAGTTGGCAGACACAATTGCAGAAACGCAAACAAGTTAAATGCTTAATTTGGTGATTTATAGAAGATGAATGTTAGGGTTTACATGGAGATACGGTAACTGGGGGCGGCGGGAATTTGACAACCTCCGCTTCCGGCGGTGGGCGGTGCGGCGGCGTTGAGACGGACGAAGATTGAGCGGCGGAAAAGAGAGTGGAGGAGAATGAGAGGCCGGAGGCGTAGCGTTCGGTTTTTATGGCCACCCCAAATCCTCGATTTCTTTTTTTTCTTTTCTTTTTTTTTAAGTTCTTTGCTCCCCAAATCGGCGTTTATTTTTTTTTTCTATCTCTCTTTTTTTTTTTTTAACTTCAATGTAGTCAAACTAATTTTATAGTAAAATTTGAAAAACTTAAAAATATGTATATATAGTTTTAGAAAAAAATAAATTAATTTGCTTAAGATTGCACGAATATTTTAAAATGTAAAAAAAAACAAAAAAAAAAAAACAAAGATAAGATAAGATAAATATAAATTGATGTTATGAACTTAATTTTCGAAAATATAAAATCAAAACACAAATTCATAGTCATATTCGTATAGACGTAAAAAGAAAAAAAAAATGAGGAAAAAAAAAACACTCGAATTTTGATTTTTTTTAATTTGGTTAATTAAAATTGCCTAATTTGTCAATATATTTCTTTATTGTTACTGTTTTTTAAATTACTTTTTTGGTCGATTAATACTTCAAAGGTTAAATAATAAAATTAGTTCCTATGGTTTTAATAAAGTTAGAATTTAGTTCTTATAATTTTAAATGTTATAATTAGTTTATATGATCGGATAAAATTCTAGAAAATAGTCCCTACAATTTGAAATTATATGGACTAAATTCTAATTTTCTTCAAATCTTAGGGATCAAATTTGTAATCTAATCTATAAATTTTTAAATTTTTGGGTGATTCATTCCTTTGCGACATAAATAAGTAGTTATACACTCACACCTAGACATTCTTAATATACTATTACTAGCCTAATTGTATTAAAAAAAAATACATATATTATATATACTAGCATAATTTTAACTCTTCACCATTTTTTCTAACAATTGTAGGAGTGGATATCGAATCATCGACATTTGACATGGTAATTGGTGTCTTATTTAATGAGTTACACTTTGATGGATCATTTTCTCCCTTTAATTTATTGCAAATAAATTTATTTAAACGTGTATCAAAAAATTACACTGTGTAAATAATGTCCATTACAAGTGTTGTCTGTAATAAAAATTTACACAAGTACAAACAAAATCTCCATTGACTGATAATATTTGGACATCTATATCATTACATTAGTGAAAAATTAAAAATAAAATATTATCGTAACTAACAAAGCTATAAGAAAGCGAGAATTTTTAATAGTCTTTGTGAATTAATCATAATGAATGATACAAAGAGCTCTTATATAGAGCTTAATGTAATAAACTGCCAAATTAAAAACTCAAATAACTTACCCAAACGATAGTTTAAATACAACTATAATGGGTTATAACATAATTAATCTAAATAGTAAAATGTTAAATATGACTTTCTCTTTGAGAGCCTCAATAACATTAATAGTTGGATTTCAAAAAATATAGCATCACTTATATTCTTTTTAATTTTCAATTAAAATAATAATCTACGTTTTCCCCGAGTGTTTCGACGACTTACCCTTTTAGTTTGATCGATTGAACTCTAAAATGAAGTTGTAGCTAAACGTATATTTTTCCATCAATATGACTAGTTAGACTTCTATTTCCATATATTTTTTTTCGAGGATCCTTTTGTTACGTTTAGATGTGAGTGTGTCATGCCATTCAAACAATGTGACTCATCATGTAAAATAAAATATCATGTCATGAAATTCATTTAGACACACCTACAAAAAGGAAAGTTTATGTTTCTCAAAAAAAAAAAAAAAAAGGAAAGTTTATGTGTTTTTTTTTTTTTTGTTGAGAATAAAGGAAAGTTTATGTTAAACATCAATAACAAGCACAGTGAATTTTAATCAAACTACAAACAAATAATAAAAACTTGGCTATATTATAAATTTAGTCCCTAGCCAGTTAGAATTATGTCTAATAGATCCTTAATTTTTTTTTTTGAAATATCTAATATGTCAACTTTCAATGTTTTTTTTTTGTGAAACTCAAAAAAAAAAAAAAAAAAAAACTTTCAATTTTTTGCCTAACTGGTATATTAGTTTTAAATTTTCTAATAGGTTATTTAACTTTGAATTCGATGTCTAATAAGTCATTGATTTTTTTTTTACATTATTTAAAATTCAAAGACATATTAAACACAAAAACGAATGTTTAATTACTTACTGGAAATCTTAAACTTCAAGGACCTGTTAACACACATAATTCAATCCTAAAAGTTATGGACTAATCTTGTAATTTAACCTAAAAACCTCTAAAAACAAGTACCAAATCAAATTTTGTTTTTAAGTAAAATATAAATTAAGTTAAAGAATAAAGGTAGCTGTATTAAAAAAACATAGCTAACAATAATAATATTATTACCAGGATGATTATTATTATTATTAGTTTAAAACTATTACATTGATGAATTATTGTTGGACCAATAAGTGGTTAATAACGATATCAACAAAAATTTTAAAGTCTCAATTCTTTGGAACTATTGATGTTTTTTCTTATTTCATCATGTTTTTATAATAAAGTGGAATTCTCAATTCATCCACGTTGATGTTAAACCTCATGAATAAGTAAAAATATCGATTGGTTGATGAAAATTTAATATCGAAGACCAACAAATATATTATTTAGGTTAAATTATAAGTTTAGTCCATGAACTTTTAGATTTGTGTCTATTTGGTCCATGAACTTTAAAAAGTATTTACTAAGCCCTGAACTTTCCATTTTGTGTGTAATAGGTCATTGAACTTTAAAAATGTCTAATAGGTCCATGAACTTTCAATTTTATGTCTAATAGATCTCTGCCGTATTCAATTTTTTTAAAAAAATAACCGATCTATTAGATGTAAAATTGAAATTTAAGTCTAATAGAACCCTAAACTTTTGATTTTGTGTCTAGTAGGTTCATGAATTTTAAAAAACATCTGATTGGTCAATAACCTATTAGACACAAAATTGAAAATTTAGAGACATATTAGACACAAAATTAAAAGTTTAAAGACCTGTTAGACACTTTTTAGGAAGCGTTTGGCCCACCGTTTCAAAATCAGAACCCTTGGATTCGGAACCATGGGGGTTTGAAAGCCTAGAAATCAGAAAACTGTTGGGATTTATGCCCTAAAGCCTCGTAATTAATAATTTATTTAATAATTAATAATAATTTTGATTATTTTATTTTCAATATAATATTATCCATTATATGAAAAATCCAAGGTTATTAGTGTAATCTTGAACAGTATGTGGTTGTTATACGAGAGGATCATGTTCAAGAAATAACCTAAAGGGTCATAGTATATGGATAAGGTTGGGTGCCTTATCCTGATAACACTATTGATACGGCCCACTTTGTAATAGTTACAAATGATTTGATCCAAATCATTCATGTGGAGACATGTGAGTGGGGGTATCTTATACAATGAGTTTGTATAAGACTGGACCACGAAATATTTAATCTCTCTTTATAAATCCGTTAATTGAGAAGATTAATATTTCATCAGGATGATCATATGCGACTCGATCTTAATCCTGAGTGAGTTATGAACTCCTGCCTGTGAGGGCTTGTCCTTTGATTTGCATGGGTGAGAGTGGCTTTTGTAGCCGATTCAATATGCCTACCATTTTGGGGACTTGACCAAATAGAGAGCTGGGAACATAATCTCACAAGATGGAATTCACTCCTTCCCATATAGGGTAAGTAGATGAGTAGTTCCCTTAAATGCTGATTTCAGGACTTGAACAATGGGGCCCCACCCTCTCATTGGCCCGAGAGGGACTTAGTTTATAATTAGATTATAAACATATTGTTCATTAGAGAATCAGTGGTACTTAAGGTGCAAGATGTAATTATAGGGGTAAAACGGACTTTTGACCCAGCTGTAATTACGAACAACTCGTGAAGAATCGACTTGCATGTAATGATTATATCTATGGACACAACTTGTCCTACAGTGCATAAGAGTGCAACTCTAGGTCTATAGTGGAGTGACCTATAGTTAATGAATGAAAATTAATTAATTAAAGAGTTTAATTAATTAATTTTGTATCATTGGAGCTTATAATCTGTAGGTCCATAAGGTCCCCTTGCTAGCTCATAGTAACACTAAAAGATCAATTTAGTTGAAAGAAAATTTTGAAATGTTCAAATTAATATTTAATTTGAAGTGTTCAAATTAATATTTAATATATTAGATATATTAAATATAAAAGAGGAAAATATATTTATTGTATTTGATACATTAAATATTAAAATTTGAAATGTTCAAATTTAATATTTAATTTGAAGTGTTCAAATTAATATTTAATATATTAGATATATTAAATATAAAAGAGGAAAATATATTTATTGTATTTGATACATTAAATATTAAAATAATTAACATATATTTGATATATTAAATAAAAGATATTTATAGAATTTGAATAAGATTCAAATAAATAAATATCGTAGGAGATTTGAATGAGATTCAAATAAATAAAAGATATATTTTAATATATTAGATATTAAAATATAATATTTTAATAATGACAAAGATCTTCCCTTGGTCTCTATAAATAGAACCCTTGGGTTGAAGCATTCTGAACAACACACATCTCCTCAAAGAGAAAATTAGAGAATTCTCTCTAAACCTCTTCCTCTTTAATCCCTTGAGGATTTTCTTTCAAGAGACTCCTACAAGCCTTGATCTTTTGTTAGAGTTATAGCAAGGAAGACTTTGTGGAGGAGATAAAGACCCGCCAGAAGAATCTCCATATTTTCAAGGTATTTATTGCTTAACCCTTGTATTTTAGTTTAATTCTAAATAAATCAAAGACGATTCCTATGCTTCCGCTGTGGGTTTAATTCGATTATTCTCTTCAAAAACAATGTTTAGGATCCATTGTTCTAAATCTTGGGAATCAAAAAACAACGTTTAGGGTGCAGTGTTGTGAAGCCTGTGAATCATAAAATAGTGTTTGGGGTGCAGTGTTTGAAAACCTAGGAATCATAAAGTTGTGTTTGGAGTGCATTGTTCTGAACCTCGAGATTGTGCAGTTTTTGTTTTTCTTTTTTTCCTTTACTACTTTGGTCTCTTTTTTTTTTTTTCTCATTTCCTTATTTTCTAGTGGAAATTTTTGGTTAGTTGTAGAATCTTTTGTGTAAGTTGGGTAATTTTTTTAGGACGTTTGAACTGGACCTTTCAATTAGTATAAAAATGAGAAAATTGTCACTAGAAATTCAAACATTCATTACCATTAACAACAACAAAAATATAACATAACAAATGTTCAGGTTCATCAATTCAAACATGGGATACAAAGTCTAGAAATAAGATAAACATGAGAAAGAAAGTTTGGAAATAAGATAAGAAAGCACGAACAATATAAAGAAGCATAAAATGACAATCATCCACAAAAAGTCATTGCAAAAGGGGTCGATTAGTAGTCAGTCAATCAGAGTTCTGGCTGCCTCTCAAGGATACACATGTAATACTTGTACTTTCAATCAGCTGGGAAGTCCATGAACATGCAAAATAACTAGGGATCAGTCAGCAAAGTTTGGAATACCACCAAACAGTCGTCCATAGTGAGTCTAGGGATGGCTTGAATTTTCCCGTGCAGTTGTCTGCGTATGGAGGATTCCGCTTCATATCCCTCTTTAGGCCAGGACGTGATAGACAACATTGTATGCGTTATAGGCGTACTTTGCTTTTGATAGTGTCGCATGAGACTTGTGAACTACCCCACTAAATAAATTAACTTGGCTATGACATTCATACCATGTCATATAAATCTCGGGCCTACGGCCGACAAAAACAACATAGTACTTCATTTCTCCCATAACCTTAGTATAAAAGTTAAATTCAGTTTATATTGCAATGTATGTTTGGACTCTTCACATTTTAGAGCAAAAAGAAGATCACAAATATATATCCCTTCTTTTTTTACAAAAGAAAATGGATGACAATGTTTGGACTTGTGACACTTAAAAAAAATTTACTTTGTCAAAGAACAAGTTTGGTGAGGTTTATGGTGTCTATAAAAAAATATTAGTAACCAATTATTATTTTTTCCAAAAAATGTGAGTCGCCAATTCAAAAATAATTACCTTGTCAAATACAAAGTTTGGTTAGGTTTATGACATGTATAAGAAAAAACATTTATAATAATTTCTTACTTTTTATAAAAAAAAAAAAAAGTGAGTTCTCAATGAAAAAATAATTACTTTGTCAAATACGAAGTTTGGTGATCTTTATGACATGTATAAAAAAAACATTTGTAATAATTTATTTTTTTACAAAAAAAAATGGGAGTTGCCAATGAAAAAATAATTACATTGTGAAATACAAAGTTTGATGAGGATCATTGCTTTTGTTTGTTGAAAGAAAAAGTTTGGTGAGGACCATTGGTGTATTCTTTTTTAGAACAATGTCATTTATGTCATTTAACCAAAACCATTTTTAAAGACAACGTGATTTCGTAATATTTGCCCTTGTGACATTTAAAAAAAAAAAAAAGTAAGGACCATTACTTGTGAAAGAAAGATTGATGAGGGTTATGTCATTTAACTAAAAATATTTGAAGGAAGACTTCTTTTTTACAACCATTATACTTGGTAAGTTGTGACATTTTAAAAAAACCATTACTTTTGAACAAAGAAAATTCTTCTTTTTTACAACCATTACATTTGGCAAGTTGTGACATTTTAAAAAACCATTACTTCTATACAAAGAAAAAAAAAGCATTACTTTTGGAAAAAAAAAATTGCCAAAAAAGATTATACAAGTGTAAAGAGCTTTATTATTGCAAAACATTTTTTTATTTCGATTGTGACATAACAGATTTGAGTGAAAAAAAAAAAAGCAATTTTGGGGATTTTCTAAAGAACTTTGGGAGACAAATGTTTGAACGATTTTTTAGAAACCCCACTTTCTGCAGTCAGAAACATTGAAAATGAAATGTTGAGAAATCTATATTCTGTCTTATTTACATTTGAGGAGAAATAAAAAGTAAGAATATGTTTTAAAATACAAACCCATACACGAAAAAAGTATACACACATCCATATTACAAAAATTTACCAAAATATACATAATATACCAAAGCAAATGTTATAAAAAGTACAACATAGTTAATATCACAACATACAAAAGTTCAAGTTCTTAACAGAGTATGTAAACAACAATGTCTTCACTACTAGAAGAAAAAAAAATATTGGATGAGAAAAAAAATACGTTAAGAAGATGAAGCGGTTTGAGGTGCACTAAACGGACTCAAGTGTGAAGATACAAGGCCTACAGAAGGAAGTAAACAAATTAGGAAAAAAAACAGAGTTAATGTAACAATGAGAGACATGGGAAAGGACAAGACCATACAAAATGAAGGAGTAAAAGGAAGGATACCTCTACGATGTGTAGCCCAATTCTCGACTACGTGCTCCTTGAAGCATGAAAAAAAAACAAACAATGTTCGAACATAGGCCACATATCATGTAGACATTGGATAGCAACAAGAAACAAATAATGGGTTAGTTGATAAAGAAGGAAGAAGCATAGGAGGAATACTTAGAAAGTAAACCACGTATAAAAAATAGAATATTATATAGATAAACTCATATGAGGATGGAAGGGCTTACCAAAGAGAGGAATCCTCCAGTGAGAGAGAGTAGTGCATGTGTTTAGGTTTCAAGAGTGGTAAATTTATAATGAGAGATTGAAGAAAAAATGTCATTAATCACCAACTACCATTACCACTATTAAGAGGGGTTTAAAATAAATGGATGTGACAATGAGGAACTCAACCATTAAGTCATTTCAACTAAATATAACTCATCATCCCCCTTCATTAAATAAAAGAAGTTTAAAATAAATGGATGTGACATAGGAACCCAACAACAGATAAGTAATTTAATATGTGACTTGACAAGTAATTTGAAAATTTTAAAAATGTGAAGTATAAGTCTTTATCACCATTTAATATGAAGTAATAAGTTAACCCAAGTTGGTTGGAAAACAAATTTATACATTGTTATAAAAATCAAATGAAAACCAAAGAACAAAGACCAATCCAACTAAACATACATCAAAACACATCCATTTATATGTAAAACTCCTTTTAATGAGATAGGAATGAAGTAGTTGAACTAAAAATTCAAAACAAGGTACTTGTAGAAACAACACTTCATACTCATGAGTAACAAAATTTGCAAAGACCATAGAAACCATAATCGCTACACATAATACATACACATACAGCTACGAGATCCATTCTAAAAAACAAACAGGTTCAAGAAATTTGCATAATTAGAGGCCTCAGATACTAGAATCAAGAAAAATGAAGGTTTGATTAAAAAAAAGTACAGTTTCTCAAATCAGAGATCAACAACTTCATTCACAACAGAAAAACCACCATTCGAACTCAAAACACCAAACGAACATGAAGATGAAAGACTACATTTTCAATCAAATATTCCAATATTATCAGTTCCAAAACAAAATCAAACAATGTCCAAAACAGAACACCATTAATTATAGGGAAGCCTCAGATTTAGGGTATGTGATCGGTTGTTACACGCAAGCGCACGTGATCGAAGTAATATAAAATGGTCTCTGAGTACCAAGTATCGAATCCCACAGGGAACGGAGTAACAAAAATATTGTAAAGCAAAAGTGTAAGGAAAATTGCAAATGGAAAACTAAATTGCAAAAATAATGTTGGGATGGTGTGTTGATAAAAAATTGCATAATCTAAAATGGCAATCAGCGAAATAACTGAAAATTGCAGAATCTAAAATTGGCAATATTGGAATAACAACTAAAAAAAACTTAGAAAATGAAATTGCAAAGGGAATTCTAGATGAAGATGGGGCTCAAGAATGTCATTGCCCTAAGTCGTAATTGCAAGCCAAAATTGCAATTCCAACCTACTCCACACTCAATTGTAAACCAAAATTGCATCTCCTATTTACCTTGAATTTAGGTTTTTAGGAGGCTAAGTGAGAGACCTATATGTCTATAGTCCCTCTATCTTAGATAATTTGGCTCACAATTTTATGGGTCTTGGAGTCCTTAATCCCTATGTCTAGGGTAAGGAATTGGCTTATGTCTAAGCTCTTTTTCTCCATCACTTGTGTGAAATCCGCTTATCACTAACCCCGTCGGTATTAGATCTAAGCTTGAGTTGATACCCTAGTTGATCAATCTAGGATCTCAACGAAATTTTAATCAACACAAGCAAACAATTGAAATGTAGGCTTGGTTTTCATTGAAATTTTGGCTACAATTACTTCTTAGGGAATTCACATCCTTGAACCCCCTAAGAAGCTTTAGCTCATATCAAAAATAAAAATCCTACAACTAATTTTTGAGAAAAAGTCCATAGTACAAATTATGTAAATTGAATAATTAAAACAATAATTTATGAGATTATTTTCAGCAACTATTAGGAATTCAAGAAAAGGATGCTTGATGGGAATGAAGGAAAACTTTAAGGGCAATTAAGTAAAATGTTAATCTTCTTCCTCATACCCCTTAGAAAACCTTGACATTAGATGTGCAGAAGAAAAGAAAAAACAGAGGACAAACTTAAAAACAAAACCCACCAACTAAACCTTGAAACTCCAACTAAATTCAAAATACATCAAATGAGAATAGAAAAAGTTCAAGCCACCTTCTGTAATACAAACTGAAGAAAAACCAAGATTAAACTTGAATATCTTGGCCAAAAACAGAAGAAAAACGAAAAACAGAGGTGCGAAAAACTACAAAAACTGAATCAAACCTTAACTTAATACAAGAGAGAGTCGAATGAAGAATAGAGATTGTATTTCAAACAATTCTCCTTAATACAAATGGAAATTTAAAGAAAATAAGCAGTACAGAAACATAAAAAAAAAAGTCCAGAAAACAGAGCTTTAAAAATGAAAAACCCACGAAATTTTTCTTCCAAAATCGCTTCCAAAAACCCCATTCTTAGCTCCAATTCTTCTTCCCCATTTATAGGCCTTCATTAGGGTTGAATAATGCCCAAATTTCGTGCTTAAATTCCTCCAAATCGAGCTGTAATTGAAGATTTTCGGAATGGGTTTAATGCAGATTTTTTTCCTTTTTTAAAACCCAAAAACCCACGAAATTGATCCTTCAAATCGCCCTCAAAATTCGATTAATAGCTCATCTTCTTCTTCCCCATCTATAGGCATTCATTAGGGTTGAAGATTGCCCAAAAATCATGCTCAAATTCCCTCGAATCGTGCGGAAATTGATCTTTCCATGTATGGGTTTCTTCGTTTGCGCACATTTTGGTTTCCATAATTTCTCTGCCCATAATTGCAAAATCAGATTTTGCAATCTGATTTAGCAATTTTCACATTCCCTGCTCCAGAAACAATTGCAAAATAAGATTTTGCAATCTGATTTAGCAAATTCCATAATTTCTGCAAAAAGAATCAATTTATTTAGAATTCTTTTCCAAATGCTATCACATTCAATTATTCCTTAAATTCAAGCAATCTTCCACTATTTTCAATTAATCTTAGGACAAACACGAATATTTTGAGCACTTGGGACTTAAATAAGCCTTAATTCTAAGGCTTATCAGTATGCTCAACAAAATTGGGATGACAATACATACTCAAAACCATAGGTAATCCGAATACATAATCAGCAAACTAGAGAGGGAGGGAAACATGGGTGTAATCATCAGAACCAACATTATAATCGTAATGCAGAGAGACTAAAATAGAAGGAAGTAGTGAATTTTTTTATTTAAGAAAATGAAGGAGGCCTCAGGCATGAATAAACATTATTGGAAAAAAAAAAGGCTTAATTCATTACACAGGTTCATCATCATTGCCCAAAAGTAAAAGAAACGAACTTGCTCAATGGACAGTGAAAAGCCCCCACCAAGCTCCAGTCGTCTGACCACATCCCTCATTCTAGGACTCCTTAGTGCAAGTCGACTCTACCTCGCAATCCTATCGACGAATAAACAACTCTTGAATGTTGTTGAGTGGGAGGAAGTCACAATATAGCAATTTTATTTTGGAGGTGGCAAAAGAAGGGGTTCAGGTTTCTGGAGAGACAAGGGAGACAAATCTGAGTTAGGGTTACAGCGATGAGGGAAAGAGAATAGGGAGACAGATCTAAGTTACGGTTACATCGGTGAGGGAAAGAGAAGATGGAGACAGATTTGAGTTAGGGCTACAGCAATGAGGGAAAGAGAAGAGAGAGACAGATTTTACCTTATAAACGTCGAGGAGGGAAAGACGCGATAAATGAGACGGTGGGGAGAACACGAAAGAGATGGAGAGACTTATAGTTGGCAATGAGGGAAGGAGACAAGGGAGACAACCACAAGGGAAAGAGAAGAGGGAGGGAGAGAAGGAAAGATTAGGGTTACTTTGGTGAGGAATAGAATAGACGAGAGAGAAAAGAAAACGAGTGAATGAAAAACATATGGCAAATGACAAGCAAATTGGCGTGTTGGAAATCCAAACTCTTGAGTTTCATTGTTCAAAACCATAGAACCGTGTTCAAAACCATTGGGTTTTGAACACAATAGCCCAAACTTTGTTTTGGGTTTAGATTTCAAAACCGTCTAAACCCAAGACGGTGGCCCAAAAGTCATTTTAAAGTTTAAAGAATAAATAAACACAAATTTTAAAGTTCAATAACTTATTAGATATTTTTTAAAATTTAGGAACTAAATACACACAAATCTAAAAATTTAAGAACTAAATTTGTAATCTAACATATTATTTGCAGATAATTTCTCCAATTTTCACCCTCGATTCTTTTGAGAAATTCGGGTACCAAAAAACACGGCAAAATGAGAGGGCAAAAAAATGCTGTTTGGACTTAAACGACGTCGTTACATGACATAAACCAGTAACCTGTAAAGAAATTAAGACAAAAAAGGCAAGAGAAAAAAAACCAGAGCTTCTCGTTTCCCATTTTTCTCGCTCTCAGGCAAAGCTTCCATTTCTGCGAAAAGGAGAGTTCAAAGAGCTTAAGAAGAAGAAGACCAAAAGCCATGAATGCCCCCGACCGATACGAGCGATTCGTCGTCCCAGAGGGGACCAAGAAGTAATTTCACAAACTCTACCCCTTTCTCTATACAGAGCAATTTTCTCAGTCTCTGACGTTTTGGTTTGCCTTTTTCCTCTTCAGGGTCTCATACGACAGAGATACCAAGATCATAAACGCGGCGTCGTTTACCATTGAAAGAGAGGAACATACAATTGGAAACATCTTGCGCATGTATGGTGACCCTTTTGAAATTTTTTTGACATTACTGTTTGATAGTTGACAGTGTTTGGGTTTTCGTTGAGTTGATAATGGGGTTTATTTGATGAGCAGGCAGCTGCACAGAGATGAAAATGTGTTGTTTGCTGGATATAAGCTTCCTCACCCATTGCAGTATAAAATCATTGTCCGGGTTAGTTGATTTTCCTCTTATTTTGGGGTTTTGTAATTCGTAATAGGGTTTAAGGGAGCTTTGAACTTGTGGGTCTAAGCCCTTTTTCTTGGTGCTTGAATTGATTATGTGAATATTGTTGAGAATATGTATTAGTTTAACAACTGCTGGGTTTAGTAGTAGGCAGATTTAAGTTCAAACCCTGAAATCTTATTTTCCCTCCAGTGATGTTGAGGATTTCACATCTGAAAGATGAAGAGATCTCACATTTGAGAGATGAAGAGATCTCACAATCTTTGTAATGTATATAGATTACTCATCTCATTGTCAATTGGTTTTAAGATGGAATCTCATATTTATTTAATATGGTATCAGAGCTCATGAAACCCAAACGGGTATTCGGTCTAAAAATTGGGATCTGACCCAAGAATGGTGAATCCAAAGAGGCACTATCTTGAGAGGGCATCTTGAGGATCTCACATCTAAAAGATGAAGAGACCTCACAATCTTTGTAAGATACACGAGTTACTCCTCTCATTGCCAATTGGTTTTGAGATGGAACCCCATGTTTATCTAATAAATGAATGTTGTTTGTCTCACTTCTTTTCACTTGATTGTCTCACTTGTTGAGTCTCTAGCTAATCTATGAACTGATAATGAGGAGGGTTTAGACGTATTCGATTAAGCTTTTGAGTTTAGGAGTGATTCAACAAATATTTGTAGTTTGACCAAATGTTCTTTTTCTTGGTTTTGCGGATATGGTTCAGAAAATAAGCTTAACGGGTCTTTGGTAATTATGATATATTTGTGATATATTGAAGTTAGAAATGGCATAGTCTTGGTTCCAAAGGGTCAAAATTCGAGCTAGAAGGCAATGCAACTCGGTTGCCAGTTTTCCACTGGATTGTAGAATGAACTGAACTTTGTTAGGACCATTGTTGTGATAGTTGGAAATATTATTAGGGTATTAAGAGTGTATCATTAATTAGCCAATGAGTTTGTTAGTAAGAGTTGCTTATGAATAGAGTGTTGGAGGGAGGAGGGAGGTAATAGTTTAGTTGGCTTAGGCTTGAGTGGGAATACTCAAGAAGGGAGGTCCTAAGGTCCCTAATACCCGAAGACTTGGGGTGTCATTGTAATTCTTCACCTTTTATATATATTTCAATATCATTTCACTTCTTTGGTTTCTACCAAACTTTTGGCATACAAACTTGTTTTTTGGGGAAGACAGGATTATCTTTTATGAACGACCGTGCCCCCTTACCTAACTGTATGTCTGGTATTCAATGGGATTTCAGCAAGATTATGTTCGCTAACTTCACTTATAGTGACGTAAGTTCTTAAATTCCCTTAATTAAGCCAAATATGCCAGTAATGCAAGATGTAATTTCAAGTGTCTCGAATTTTAGAGACAGTCATTATGCTTCCATTAGGATATCAAAAGCTGGAAAACAAGACATTCAAAGTTGATGAACTTCTGGGTTGTTATTATTATTATTATTGTTATCATTGTTTTTCCTCTAGTTAATCTTAAAGTATTGTGCTAGTATTACTACTTATAACCGTCATGTCAAAAAATGCTTGGTATATAGATTGTTTGCTGAATATTACCTATAGTATAGATTTGACTGATCTGTCTATGGTTCAGGGCATATTGCATATACATATAAGTGACAAATGGACCCGAAGTTATATATATACAAATCATCCTTTTTGAATGTCTCGCTTAAAGTATCCTTTAAGATAGGAAACAAGAGGATGGATATAACTTATCTAATCCATCCTTATATTCTTGGTGGGGTGCTTAATTTACTTATACTACAATGTTTTAATGATTTAAAATTGTTCTAAGATCCATTTCTACATTCCAGTTTCTTACCTCTGCAAGCATATAAATATTCCTTTATGTTCTTGGCTCCAAACCTGACTGTTCGCGATGTTGTTTGTTTCTCTTACTTGGGTAATTATAATTTTTGAGTGAACTACCGACAGGATGGTTATCATCTGTTGATATATTGGGGAAATTTCTCTCTTAGATTATTTTCTCTATATCCGTCATGTATCTTTTTCATGGTGGGTTAATATGTATATATTTTAGTTTCTCTCTCGAACTGATTGTTATTGTTCTGCAGATCCATACTACTAGTCAGTCATCGCCAATGCAAGCATATAATCAAGCCATTAATGATCTGGACAAGGAACTCGACCATTTGAGAAATGCATTTGAGGTTTGAATTCTCTAATATCTCTCTAAACTTTGTTTTGATGTAGAACATGCTATATTTAACTTGTACTCTTAGTGAAAAGTAAACTGCGGTTGATTGATATTGAATCTAATAGAGGTTAGTAATACTTTGAGGAGTATGGGATGATTATCGAATAAAATGCTTTCATTTTGAATGAAAGTACTACTTTTATTAGCACTTTTGAAAGGAGCACCAGAAGATTTTAAAAAGTGCTTTTAATAGGTAAAAACACTTTTCAACCATCATGGGTTGACGTAGTGGTCAATAAGGGTCATGAGTATTGTATAATAAAAGGCTTAGAGGAAATGGGTTCAGTCTATGGTGGTCATCTACTTAAGATTTAATATCTTATGTGTTACTTTGGCAACTAAATATAATAGGGTCAGGCGGTTGTCTTGTGAGATTTGTCAAGGTGCCCGCAAGCTGGCCTGGACACTCATATCTATTAAAAAAAAATGTTAAAACACTTTTCACCCTTCCAAAAGTCATCTCAAACTCACCCTAAGATTATGGAAATTGAGGCATCGCCTGTCGTTCCCTCTTTGTTGGGTGAGTGGAGGGTACTAAGGGAAGGGATCATCATATTCCTTTAAAGGTGGGTGACCCAAATTCTTTACGGCTCGACTCAATGAGCTCTATGATGGAGATGGATGGTGGTGGGCGGATCAGGTTGCTCAAAGTTCAAATTTGAGTCAAGAATGATATTTGGATTCTCATTCACGCATGTTAAACTAGAATCCTTTTCACCCTGAATCTCGTCATGCTTTGTCAATGGGCCAAAGTTACCGAAAGTTTGATGTATATAATTATGAGATTTTAAGCAATGATACCTAGTGCAAATCAGTTTTACTTTTAGGTTAAAATACCATTTTTGATTGTGTTCTTTGGAATAATTTTATTTTAGTCCCTAGACTTTCAAATATTCAAATTTAGTCTTTGTACTTTCAATAGATCTTAAATTAGTCTTTACCATTAGTTTATGGTTAATTTTTTCAAAAAGTAATTAGTCTCTATCAACCTTCCCTCCATAAATTTTGGAATCATATTCACATTTTGTCTTTTTCTAAATGAAAATTATTATTACTATTTTATAAAGTTAGATCTAATGCAAACTAACGACGATGACTAGTTTTAAGATTTATTGGAAGACCAAAACTAAATTTGAACATCTAAAAGTACATAGACTAAAATGTGATGAATCTCAAATATGGGACCAAAATGATATTTTAACATTATTTTTACAAATCATTGAAAATTGTTTTTAAAACAACAATAAATTTCCCAGACAACTTCTCATTAGAGAAACCAAAAGCTAAAGTTTAACCGACAACCAAATCGAATGGGGGGGGGGGGGGGGGGGGGGGGCTGCAAATTTTCTGACTTTTAAGTTAGGGACTTGAAACTGAGACATGTACGCTTTGAAACTTCTTTCTTGCAGGCTGAGTTCGCTAAGTTCTCAAGGGACTATTGATTTGGCTTTGGAAAAACTTGGTGGGGCTCAGTTCAAGATACAGAGACAAGACAATGGGTTGCTGACATGAAATGGATTTCCAAGAACTTTGGTTTGTTTTCTTTAAGGTTGCTGAAACCATCTTTTAACTTGGGATTGGGATATGTTCTAAACTTGTTTTCGGTATGACTTTGCATTTGAATCGTTTTGCAAGGCAAGGTTAAATTATATTTTTTCATCTAGGCACTTTCGTGTTTGTGTTAATAGAATTTTAAAAGTTTCAATTTGGTCTGTGGAGTTTTCCTTGTACTAATTTTAGTGTGTGCTTTTGATGGGTGTTTGATCTTCATTATATCATAGAGATGAAATTGGATACTTTTTGATGTATATAGACAAATTTGACAATAATCTTCAAAGAATACAATGGAGAAGACATGATTTTACTTTATTTGAATAGAATGACAGTGTTTTGTGTTTTTACCACGAAAGGTAAAACATCTTTGAACCAATTCGATATTCTCCTCATTTTGCCACTTTTAACATATTGATTACTCTGTTAATATTTCAAAAAATTGAGTGTCACATAAATAAAAATCAAAGTTTAAGGTTATAATTGTTTTTAATATTTTGAAAATTAAGTTTTGAATTATAAGAATCAAATATATAGATTAAACTAATGTCCCTTGAATTTTAAAAATTTTGTCTATTTGGTACTTCTATTTTAAAAAGTTTTTAATGGATTTTTTTTTTCAATTTAAGTCTAACTTGATTTCTTTAGTATAAAGTTTGTGAAATTATTATTCAAGAATTACATAGGGTACTAATTTCAAACAGATTTATGCATTTGGTAACATAAACGCTAAATTGATTAAGTTAGGGATTTATGTGGATCAAACACCTCTAAAACTAAAATTTTTTAAAGTTTTTTTTTTAGTTCAATAACATGTAATAGTGGAGAGATTCAAACCTCTAACATCTTGGTCCATGATATATATGTCTTAACAAGTTAAGTTTGACAATTTTCTTTAAAGTGCATAAACTAAATGGTTAAATTACAAATTTAGTCTTGAACTGTCAAGTTTGTGTCTATTTAGTTCTTGAATTTTACAAAATGTGTAATAGGTCTTTGAACTTTCAGAGTTGTCTATTTGGTCTTTGAACTTTAAAAATGTCTAATAGATTCTTAAACTTTCAATTTTGTGTCTAATAGACCCTTGAATTTTTAATTTTGTGTATAATGGATCCTTAACTTATTCCACGTTTTTTAAAAATCATGGACCTATTAAACACAAAATTGAAAGTTTAGGGTCTTATTAGACATAAAATTCAATTTTATATCTAATATATTACTTAATTTTTAAAATTTTCAAATATGTCAATGATCTATTAGACACAAAATTAAAAGTGCAATGGCTTATTAGATATTTTTAAAGTTTGAGGACCAATAGACACAAAATTAAAAGTTGAGACCTACTAAACACTTTTTAAAATTTAGGGACCAAGTAGATACAAACTTAAAACTTGATGGACTAAACTTGTAATTTAACATAAACTAAATTGTTATGGAGAAAGTTTATATACCAAACTTATAATCTAACCAAATATATAATTGGAAAATAAAGAAGCATTTATAATCTAACCAAACATGTAACTGGAAAACAAAGAACGAGAAGAAGATCACATGATATGTTGGATTTGAAAGTGAGCACACTACACAAATGAAGCTTGTGTGTATATTTATTACCTTTATGACTTTACAAGTTTGGTCTCCGAACTTTGAAATTTGTGTTTATTTGGTCTCTAAATTTTCATAAGGCCCTGTTTGTTTCACTGGTTTTGAGATGAGTTTTAGCAATGGTATAAAAAACCAATGTTTGTTTCATTGATCTTTACTTTTTAAAACCCAAGTAATTATTACCCATGAATAAAAATAACCCATGAACCATGAGATTTTATTATCCATGTAGGAGATGAGTTTTTTTTACTTGAGACTTTTTTCCTTGGAAAATGGAGAAGAGAAAAGAGAGAAGAGAGAGAAAAGTAATAATTAAACTCTCACATATTAATTATCATCCATATCCAAACACATGCATAAGTTATTTTTATCCATGAGTTATAATTACTTGGATTTTTAACTCTTAGGTTTTTAACTCCCATATATGTTATATTTGCAATCCAAACGGTTCGTAAGTGTCTAATAGATTTCTAAACTTTCAATTTGGTGTCTAATGGATCCATAAACTTTCAATTTTGTATCTAATAAGTCTTTGAAAAATCCAAAATTTTTAAAAAATAATTGATCTATTAGATATAAATTTGAATTTTATGTCTAATAGAACTTTAAAATTTTAATTTGTGTCCAGTAGATCTGTGAATTTTAAAATTTTCAAAAATTCAGGTCCGTTTGATAACTATTTGATTTTTTATTTTTGAAAGTTAAGCCTATAAATGCTACTTTTACTTATGGTTTTCCTTGTTTTGTTATCTATTTTTTACATATATTTTTAAAAATCAAACTAAGTTTCAAAAACTAAAAAAATTAATTTTCGAAAAAACTTGTTTTTGTTTTTTGAATTTGACTAAGAATTCAAATATTTTCTTAAGATAAATGAAAACCATTGTAGAAAATTTGAGAGAAAACAAACATAATTTTCAAAAACCAAATAGTTATCCAACGAAATTTGTAATTTTGAAAGTTCAAAGGCTAAATAGACATAAACTTCATTCTACACCGACTAAAATTTGTAATCCAACAAAAAAGAAAAAGGACAAAAAATCTGGCGCGTGCATTACACAGGCCGAGGAAAGAGCGTGGACACAGCAGCTGCATTCCACTCTACTTCGTGGTCTTCGCTCTGGCAATTAATTAGCATGAACTTTTCAAATCTGTTCTTTAAAAAATCAAATTGCGAGAACCCCCTCTAGAATCTTCTCCGATCTTTGAAAATACGAGCGAAATTTGATCGACCCACCAAGAAAAAAGAGCGAATTTGACTCTGTGTAAGTTCTTCGATCCCCCTCTGTGACCTCAATTTCTCTTATTTTCATTTTGTTTCTGTGTAATCGCTCTCTATTTCGTGTTTGGTTGCTAAGAAAATCTGCTGGAAAGAGAGTTTGCATTGTATATAGAAAAAAAGAAGATGTTTATTGACCTTGTTAAAACATTTTCCAACCTCTAGAATCAATTTTTTCTGTTCAATTTGGTAGTTGTGTGTTATATACTGGGTTCACTGTGACCTCTCTCTTTCTCTTATTTAGAGTTATATTTGAAATCTTTCTTTCATTTGATAAGCTGAGGAATTTTCTATCTGATTTGCACCACTTGGGCTTTGCTATTGTATTCATGAACTCGACTGTTTGGGGGACTTCATTTTTCATTATCAATTTGCTTCAATGCAGATCTTTTGGAGAGTGATCTGGGTTATTTGGTGAAGAAATGGAGGATGAGCAGGAACAGCAGAAACATAATATAGGTTATTTCTTTGACTTTCTTTTTCCCTGTGTATGATTGAATGTCTGTGTTATACATTTAAACCTCTTAACTCAATGACTGATTAAGGCTCCGTTTGATAGGCTATTGGTTTTTGAAAATTAAGCTTATAAACTCTACTTTCACCTATGAGTTTCTTTGTTTTGTTTAATATTTTCTACTTTTCACTAATATTTTCAAAATCCAAGCCAAGTTTTGAAAACTAAAAAAAGTAGTTTTTAAAAACTTATTTTTATTTTTGGAATTTGGCTAAGAATTTAAATGTTTTCTTAAGAAAGTTGAAAACCACGGTAAAGAAATGGTTAGGAAACAAACACAATTTCAAAAACCAAAAACCAAAAAATAAATGGTTATCAAACAAGGCATAAGTTGAAATAATAAGAGTTTGTCAAGTTAATAGTTATAAGATTCTTACATAAAAATGATAAGTAGAGAGTATGAAAGGTTGCTTTTTCTGGTAAAGTAAACACAGTTGGTTTCTATGGAAAGAATTCTAACTATATGAATATTAACATTTCTGTATTATAGGTGAACTTAATTTTTCCCAACCATGGTTATTAGGATGATTTTTGAAAAATTTATTCAATACTTCATCCTTGAACATTCTTGATTCGACTTTCAATTCATTACATTCTGACTATGGAATCCATCATTTGCCGCCTCCCGTTACATTTTAATTTCGTTTCTATCAAAATTGGAAAGATTGATGCACTTCCTTTTGTATCAATATATGTAGTGCCAAAACATCATTAATATTTGTTTGACCAGGCATGGAGTGTGAGACTCACTCAAGCTGAGCAGATCAAGTCTAGTTGTTTAGGAAACCCCTCCATCATCTTCTTCTATAGTGTGACTACTGACTACTGGATTATTCACATTTCTCCCATCATTTTCCACTCTTCCATTTTTCCTTGAATGGATAGATTTAGTTAATCTTGGTTTGTCAGAATTAATGGAGCAAATTATGCCATTTTCTTATTCTTGGTTTCAAATGGGGATTTTTCTTTAGTGGGTGATCAGTACCAATAAGAACATCTCTTTAGTGCATTTCTTGTTCTTGATGACAATTATCATTTATAATGTGCGACATCTCTCTCAATCGGTGCTTGGCGTCATTCAAAACATATTTTACATGTATAAGCAATCAATTTCTCAATTTGAGAACATCTAGTATTTTCGTTATGATGGAGAAGATCAAAATTTTCTTCGTCGAATTCCCAATAGTACGATTGGTTCATGTCAAGGAAATGCGATTGACATTAGTGAACCTAATAATCACCTGTATGCCATGCAGGTCAAGATGATGAAAATGAAATAGGAGCTGAAGGTGTATCTATTGTTCATGGGGAGCCTCCAAGCGATGGCAATGCCCCACCAAAAGTTGATTCTGAAGTGGAAATTCTTCAGGAGAAAGTTACAAAACAGATTATTAAGGAAGGTCACGGTCAGAAACCGTCCAAATACTCAACATGCTTTTGTAAGTACCATACATGTTTATGCCAAACTTCGAGATCTTGCCAGTACCTTGATGATGATGTTTCTGAGTATTTCATGTGTGTGAGATATAGATTCGTGATATTTTCAAGTTATTTGTTGTCAGCATGCTCACTTATCACAAAGTTGACTTTTGTAGCTTCATTAATCAAATTTTATGATTATGTAACATGGTCTACCGATGGATATTGATGGTTTAAAGATTTTCATATGCTTTTATTGAACTGCTTGTACTGATGTACGGATTTTAAAGCTCAACCTAGGATTTGAATATATGCATCGAAAAGCCAACATCCTGCATTGGAATTCTACTGTTTATACTTATTATTGGCTTCTGATTGGAACTCTTGGATTAATTACAATGTTATAGTATCTTTGCTCAAGCAACAATTTTGTTCTATCAGAAATGTAAATCTTCAACATCTCTGCTCTCCTTCAAAGTTTTTTCTTGATCACGTCACTTTGATTTTTTTACTCAAGTGACTTGACATTTATGTCAGTGCATTATCACGCATGGACTGAAAGCACTCAGCATAAATTTGAGGACACATGGAATGAACAACATCCCCTTGAACTTGTATTAGGAAAAGGTAATATTTATTTGGGTCTGTAATTTGAACATTTATATGTTTTTCTGATATCCTCCTAATACTTCTCTTTCCAGAAAAGAAAGAAATGACTGGCTTGAGTATCGGTGTTGCCAGTATGAAATCTGGTGAGCGTGCGTTGTTGCACGTGGGATGGGAATTGGCTTATGGAAAGGAAGGAAGTTTTTCCTTCCCAAACGTTCCTCCGATGGCAGATGTATTATATGAAGTCGAGCTCATTGGGTTTGATGAGACCAAAGAGGCAAGATTCTGTTCTAGACTTATAGTTTCCAGTTGTAGCTCACTCTGTTGAGATCTTCAATCTCATTGGCCCTATCCAACAGTAGCTAACTGTTTAAATTTTTTCAATCTTCTATTTATTTCACAGGGAAAAGCTCGAAGTGACATGACTGTCGAAGAAAGAATTGGTGCAGCCGATCGCAGAAAGATGGATGGCAATGTTTTATTCAAGGAGGAAAAACTGGAAGAGGCCATGCAACATTATGAAATGGTTACATGCTTCTCTTTCTTTACATCTATTATTTAAATTTCATGTCACATACATTCCAGAAGATAACTCTCGTCTTCTTGACAAGTTTTCTAATGGTTCCTTTTTAGGCCATAGCATATATGGGTGATGATTTCATGTTCCAGTTGTTCGGGAAGTACCGTGATATGGCTTTGGCTGTTAAGAATCCATGTCATCTTAACATGTCAGCTTGTCTCATAAAGCTCAAGCGCTATGAAGAAGCCATCGCACAATGTAGCATGGTAAGATACGACGCTCGTGTTCTGTAACTCTTTGATTCATCATAACTTCTTCAAAGATAGCTTAATTAAGAGGTCATGAGTTCATAATGCCTTTGAGATATTTAATATTGCATGAGCTTTTCAGCCATCGTAATTCCCAATTTGAATATGGAGGATGGAGGTTGGAGGACTTCTCGGTAATAATGTCGATAACTGGATGTACTTTGATAGATTTTGAGTTGTTCTTCTCCAATATTAAAACTATTTTGGGATTTTGGCTCACGGTTCGAATAAGTTTAAGTAGTTTATAGAGCTTGGAATTGGAAAACCATGAGTTTGGATTATGCTTAGTAATAGGTTTGTAGAAGCTTGAATTTGTGTAACGTGTTTGGTCCAAGAGTTATGATGGGTAACAATTAGCAAAGTTTGTATTTATTTAGTTCATGGAACTAGAACATGTTATTGATGATAATGTACCAAATTTAGGTTTGACTTCTTACTACAAGTTACACGAACACAAACTTAACTTGGGAGCTGACACCTCTTTTATTATTTTGTGGTATACGTGAGTGCTAAAAGTTTCAAGCGGCATAATGTCTGACAGGTATTGGCAGAGGATGAAAACAATGTCAAGGCCTTGTTCAGACGAGGTAAGGCTAGAGCGGAACTTGGGCAAACCGATGCAGCTCGGGAAGACTTACTAAAAGCACGCAAGTACGCACCCGAAGACAAGGCAATCACGAGGGAGCTAAAATTGCTTGCTGAACATGACAAGGCTGTTTATCAAAAGCAGAAGGAGATCTACAAGGGAATTTTTGGTCCCAGACCCGAGCCAAAACCGAAGCACGGCGTAATCGTTACTCAGCTAATCCTTATTTGGCAATGGTTGATATCGCTTTTCTACCGTCTCTTCAAGCGCGAAAAACACCATGCTGACTAGTTATATAGCTTTTGAAGAAGTGGGTTGAGAACTGCATATGATGTTAGAAAACTGAGCCTTGAGTTAATTCTTTATGTTTCTCTTCTGGAATTGAATTTTCACCTCTGTGTCAAACATTAGTTGTTAACACAAAGGTTTTCGATGGCTGAGTTCACATTTGAAATAATGCATTCACTTCTCTCTTCTTAACAAATATATCTGAATGTGCCTAAAAAGTGAAGCAATAAATTGTTTTAACCTCATAAATTGAAGTTATGATAATATAGCTCGTCATCTAGCCGTTAACTATCGAATGTTAACTATCGAATATGTTTCATCTGTAGTGGCCATCTATTTTGGATTTTACTAGAATTACAAATTTCATATTGTATTTTTCCTCATTTTTTGTTATAAGGTAGTTTTGAACACTTGTATACTTCGTGGCTATTTATATGCCATCTCAATTCATTAATAAAGTGGCAAATGTTATTTACCTTCTCTGTTGTAATATGGTATCAGGTGAACAACCTCTTTGAAGGTTCTTCGCGATCGTTTGTGCTTTTTCCCTAATTCGCCATGGCTGAGTCTGGTACAATTCCTTCATCGTCTTCTTCTGTTCTTTTGTCTTCTTTGACAAGTCCTCGATTGCTTTTGGTCAGTCCTTTCTTGAACTCTATGCCAATCCATATTTTCTACACCACTCTAACAGTACGAGTCTTATTCTCGTGTCGAATTTTCTCACTGAGACTAATTACACCTCGTGGAGTCAAGCGATGACAATCAGATTGATAGTCAAGAACAAATTTGGCTTTGTTGATGGATGTTGCGTAATTTTTGCGCAATACCGCAAGTGTACGGGTCAAGTTTTAATATAGTGAAAGAGTGTTCGAGTATCGTCCTCAGGATTGGTTTTCTAATTCACTTAAGTACTATGAATATTATCGCCCAATTTTATTTAGAGAATAGAATTGAATGATGGATGCAAGATTTAAATAAAACAATTATAATAAAAATTGAAACAATCAGAGGAGAGAATATCCTAGAGAGTTGATTTCACCTATTAGACTAAAATAAATAAATTACTTAAACATCCAAGATTGATCAAACAAATATTTCATAAGTCTAGAAGTCTTTTATCATGAATGACTCTCTCGAGGACAAACAATTTTTATGCAATAAGGCAAAACCTACATCTCTGATGATTTTTAACGTTATGCATAACATTAAGTTCCTTCATTAACAACTTCGAAAGGAGCCCTAATCATTATCAAGTTAGAACTACCTTTAGTCATGCAATTAGGATCTAATCTAAATGACCTTTCTCAAGCGTGAATTTAGACCAACATAACATTTAATCTGTGATCAAAAGATTAAAAGCATTAAGAATATAAAAGCATGAATGAAATTAACGACAATCAATCATGGAATTTAAATAATTAAAACATAAGGTCTAATGGCTACATCAATCCCTAGAATAAGAAAAGAGTTTAGCCACTCATGTTCACTATCACAAAATCTAAACTCTTAAACAACATTTAAATACTAAATAAAAAGAAGGAAGAGAAAAACTATGCTGGTGTGTCGATTTTCCGTCTCCGTATGATCTCCACAACTTGGCCTTGAATATTTCCCTCAGGTCTCTTCTCACTCTTGTATGTAGAAATTTAGAGTTGTGCTCTCCAAAGTTGAATGCCTTGAAGTGAAGAGAATGTGGGTATTTATAATGGGTTAATCCATATCCTAATCTAATTAGGAATTCATTATTTAATTAAGAATCCAAAATCTAATCAAATTAGGAATCCATAACCTAATTAAATTAGGAATCCATAATCTAATTAAATTAGGAATATTTTTCTTCTCCAAAAATTGTCCCCAAAATTGGTTGCTGAATTAGCACATTTATCACCATATTTCTTCTAAAATCTTCATTTTGCTCCAAATGCTCAATTTCTACAAAATAAACAATTATGAACGTGAAAAGCATGTTTTTACGTCTCAAAACTAGCATAAAATGAAGCCTAAAGATAGCACATATTGAGTGCTATCAATGGAACTATCACTCGTCTAACTGGAGATTTGTTGAAATCTTGGATCATATGTAACAGTGTTGTTACGACTTGGATCATCAACTCTCTTTCGAAGGAAATTTCTGCCAGCATCAACGTTGCTGATTCCATTCGTGAGATTTGGCTAGATCTCCAAGAGCGTTATCAACGCAAGAATCGTCCACATGTTTTTCAGTTGAGGTGCGGATTGTCGAATCTTCATCAGAATCAGGACTCTGTCACGGCTTATTATGCAAAATTAAAGACACTTTGAAATGAGTTAAATGCAAAATTAAAGACACTTTGAAATGAGTTAAGTTTTTATCGATCATCGTGCTCCTGTGGTCGTTGTACTTGTGGTGGTGTAAAAGATTTGGCTAAATATTTTCAAACAGAGTATGTTATGTCTTTTCTCATGGGCTTAAATGAATCGTTCAATCATGTTCGATCTCAGCTGCTCATAATGGAACCAGAACCTTCGATCACTCGAGCATTCTCTCTAGTGGTACAAGAGATTGAACAACATGCCATTCCATCTCCAACCGTCTCTGATTCTATTCTTTTTGTTGTTGCTTTACTAGTCAAGAATTCGACTACTAGTTCCTCTAACTCTCGATCTTAGTCCACAACTACAAAGAAGAAGGAATGACCTTGACCGCTGCTCAGTGCCTGGGATTGTTGACATTACTTCAATCTCATTTAGCAAAGGCCAAAATTGATTCAGATGTTACTTCTTCTAATACATCTCATGTAGCAGGTACTTGTTCATCTAATGGTTTTCCATTTCCTTCTTCTGATTGTTGGGTTCTTGATTCGGGTGCTTCCACCCACATTTGTTATTTACGAAAGTCCTTTGCCTCTATTAAAGATGTTACTGGTGTCACAATTGCATTACTTAACCGTGAGCGTGTCAGTGTTGAGTATGTTGGTGAAGTTTGACATAATGTTGATAATATCCTTCAAAATGTGATGTTTATTCCATCGTTTCAATTCAATTTACTCTCTATCGTGTGCTCTAACGACCTCCTTGCCTTTTGTTATACATTTTGTTGGATCATCGTGTGTTATTCAGGACAAGTTGTCTTTGAGGATGATTGGCAAGACTGACTATTAGCAAAGGCTATATTTGATTCAGGCTGAGCCACAAACGCTGGTTACTTCTTTTGGTTTTAATACACAACATGTTTGCTCTGTTACTGCTCCAAATTGGCATGAGAGATTAGGTCACCTGTCTGTTAAACATTTACATGCTTTAAAAAGTGTCTTGCCTGTTGTTTCCTTATTAAATGATTGTTCTAAGTCTCGTTTAGTGTGTCCTCTAGCTAAACAACGACAACTATCTTTTCAGTCTAACCCTCATTTAGCGGAACATATGTTTGATATAGTCCATTGTGACGTGTGGGGGCCTTATCAGTCGGCTACTCATGCTGGATATTGTTACTTTCTGACTATTGTTGATGATTTTTCACGGTATACTTGGGTTTTTTAAATAAGGCAAAAGTCTGATGCTTTGTCCATTGTACCTCATTTTTTCAAGCTTGTTGAAACTCAATATAATGCAACTATCAAATGTTTTAGGTCTGACAATGCACTTGAACTCTCTTTCACTGATTTCTTTTTGACCAAAGGTGTCATTCACCAATATTCTTGTGTTGTTCACCCTGAACAAAATTTTGTTGTTGAGAGGAAACATCAACATTTGTTAAACGTAGCTCGTGCTTTGTTATTTCAGTCTCGTCTGCCTATAAGGTTTTGGGAAGAATGTGTGTTGATTGCTGCATTTTTAATTAATCGCTGTTCTAAATTGGTATACACCATTTTTTCGTTTGAATGCTAAGCATGTTGACTATAGTATTTTTCGTGTATTCGGATGTTTGTGTTTTGCATCCATTCCATTTTCACAAAGGCCCAAGTTTCATCCGTGAGCTATTCCATCCATTTTTATTGGGTAGCCTCTAGGCATGAAGGGTTATAAACTATTTAACATTGAAAACCAGAATATTTTTGTATCACGAGACATGTTTCATGAGAATATATTTTCTGTCCATCAAAACACTATGCTTGTTGAGGTAGTTAATCTTTTTCCGAACTTAGTGTTGCCTAATGCTTGTGATTTTTCTGGTGTTTCTGATATTGTCTATTCACAACCTGCTGTCTTTGGGAGTTCTACTACTGACTTGTTGACTGGAAATGACCCTTCGGTCACTATTTATGAGGATCATGTTGCTAATGATACGTCTGTTGAAATTGATTCCAACACTCATGTTTTAACTGATATTGTTGGTTCTTTGTCATCCCTTGTTAATATTGATTGTGTTGATACTATTGTTGGTGTCCCTGCTCCTCGTCGGTCTTCTAGGATTGTTAAACAACTTTCATATTTACAAGACTATCACTGTAGTTTTCTGAATACCAAGTCTAAGTTTCCTCTGCATAAATTTATATCTTATGCTCCTTTGTCCTCGAGTTAGACATTTTTCTCTCAGTGTTTCAGCCACATATGAGCCTCAGTTTTATCATCAGGTTGTGTCGTTTTCTTACTGGCGTGAGGCCATGAATACTAAATTACTTGCTATGGAAACTAATAATACTTGGTCTGTTGTGTTTTTACCTCTAGGACATCATTCTATCGAGTGTAAGTGGATTAGTAAGGTAAAGCATAAAGCAGATGAATCTATTGAGCGGTACGAAGTGAGGCTTGTTGCTAAGGGATATACTCAACGAGAAGGATTTGATTACATTGAGACTTTTTTGCCCGTGGCCAAGCTTGTGACCATAAAGGTACTTCTCACACTTGCAACATCTTTTAATTGGTCTCTCATTTAGTTAGACGTCAACAATGTTTTTCTTCATGGCCAAGCAGATGTATACTTCGTGGCTATTTATATGCCATCTCAATTCATTAATAAAGTGGCAAATGTTATTTACCTTCTCTGTTGGCAAATGTTATTTACTTATCTGTTGTAATAGATTTAGAATCTTACAAGTTTCTGAAGTGGGTGTAAACTTTCACAATTTCATATTATGAAACTCATCTACATATTCACAATAACTCATCAAATTAAATTTTTATGACCATTTCTATCTATTCTAAGAAGGTAAAAAATTATTTTTGGTCCCTAAACTTTTATGGAAGTAACAATTTAGTTCATGAACGTTGATTTGTAACGATTTAGTCTTTGATACTTTCAATTTTGTAACAATTTAGTCCGTGAAGTTTAGTATGTAGTAATTTAGTCTTTATACTTAAAATATGTAACGATTTTCTTATATAAGTAGATCAATAAACTAATTAGGGACCCAATATGGTTATAATCTATAAAGTCTAAATTGTTAAACAATAAAAACTAACATTTAATTTTGATAGAATTTTGTATAGTAGAAACTAAATTGTCATAAATTTAAAAATATGAGAACTAAATTATTACATACTAAAGTTTAATTTAAAAGTATAAAGACTAAATTATTCATTTTGTGAATATTTAGAGACTAAGGATGTGTTTGGTTCCCAGGTTTCAAGGGGAAGTTTGGGTTTAATTACTCTAACCCATGTTTGGTTCCCAGATTTACAAACCCATAAACCCAAGTAATTAACCCCTCATTTTCTCTTCTCATTTTGTTAAACCCCCTTATCTTTTACCTACTTTCTCTTCTCCCAAATTTTCTTCCCTCTTTCTCTCTCCTCTCTCTTATGCACATTACCCATGTTACCCACTTTTTCCTCTCCCAATTTTCCTTCCCTCTTTCTCTCTCATCTCTCTTCCATTCTCATGATTTCTCTTCCTTTCACTCATCACAATTTACTTTCTCTCTCCTCTCAAGATTTGTTCTCTCTCTTCTCCATTTCCATTGACCCCAAGATGTTCTTCACCTTCACAATCGACGATATGACTTCATATCATACAGTATTGTTGTTAAATTTTTGGAGCGATTGGAGAAATTGGTGCTCTGTTTTTCCATATTTGAAGAGAAAGATATGGTGTACGAGATATTCATCGTGAAGAAACTTATTATTATATTTTAAAATTTTTATTAACGTATAAATTATAATAAAAATTAGTTTATTATAAATTCCAAACTATACACGTTATATAAACCTAAATTTAATACGTCAATTTCCATTTCATAAAATAAAATCCATTTTTCTAAATCCACAACTTTCCTAAACTTATTTTCTTATGAAAATGTAAAAATCATGTTATCATAGTCAACTAAAAACATAATATTTGTAAAATTAATTAATTAAACTATTTTGGTTAGTGTATCTTGAAGTTAATAGATTTTAAAATAATATTATTTAAAATATTTTAACTTTATAACCTTATGTATTAGTTAAATATAGAAAGTTAAGTTTAATAGTAATTTTGATGATAAGTAGTAAATAACTTTTGTTAGTACAACAAGTTATAAATCATTAAATAAATAATTGATAACATTTTCTTTATAGTTAATTTTATGTTGGATATATTTACATAAAAAAAATTGTTTATATTTATTCACGCTTTGGTACATAGTCTGAAAATATTTTTATGAACAATTAAATATTTATTCTATAAAATAATTATTGGAAGAAAATTGAGTTGACAAATGTATTAAAAATATTTTATTTATTATTAAAATAATACTCTCTAATTTCATAATAAAGTTACATTTTAAATATAATTTAATATATAGTTTTTATTACTTTAATTAAATAATTTATATTATTTATTACAAATTTTAAATTTACCAATCAAATACATTTTTAATAAAGTTAGGTTTAACAAATTAGAATTCAAACACAGATTTAACAAACTCAGACTTGTCACCATCCAAACACTGGTTTAACAAACCCAGACTTAACAAACCTATTTTATGTACCATCCAAACACAGACTTAACAAACCCAGACTTAACAACCCCAGGCTTAATAAACCCAGACTTAACAAACCACCCAAACCTGCAAACCAAACGCCCCCTAAAAGTGTTTTTTAACCCCTCCAAAAACATACAGTAAACTTAATCTAAAGATAGTGACCGGAACTGTAAACAATATTGACGTAGAAAATAGAAATATAATTTAACCAAATAAGATTATGAACAACTAAATGGATCTCAACAAACTTATTTCTACAAATTTCCAAACTTATCATACACAAATTTAAAACAACAACAAAACACCAATTATACAATCACAACAAAGAGATCTGATAAATCTCCCCTTTGAAATTGATCATCTTCTACCACAGTTGTTTTGGCATCGACATCCAAAGAAAATAAGCATAAACAATCTTCTGAGAAATATACACATAAACAGCAAATGAAAGGCTCATCAATGTCAAATCCTTCCAGTCCCCTTTTCTCTGAGGGCTCAATTTCTCCTTCAATTCCATTCCCATCTTCTCAAATCTCTGAACAAACCCACGAATCGTCTGTTTTCTTTCTTGCCCTTTCTTCGTTTTTTCTTCTGAAGAATCTGAAGGATCTGAAGGATCTTGGTTATGGCGGCAGAGTAGGGCGATCGATCTGGGGCTGCTGATTCTGCTTCTTAACTGCACGGCGGCGCCGCCGAAGAAATTGAGGTGGCCGGCGGAGAGGGCTGCCATGGAAATGGAAGGAGGAATGGCTACGACTTGGAAGAAAATGGGGTTTAGATATTTTTGTGGGGATGGATTCCAATTCAATGAGGAGAATTTGAATAGATTGGGAAAAGAAATGGATAATTTTTGTTATATGTAGACAAAAATAAGTTGGGAATTGGCAACTTTTGCAAGTAAGTTATTTTTATGTGAATTTCAATGTTTTTTTTTTTATTCATTTGAATATGACATGTAGGAATATCTAAAAAAAAAAAAAAACTAAAACATTGACTGTCAAGGAACTTCACCAACCTAAATATAGTTTAATTAGTTAAGTATATGCCCTCAACTCAAAGAATAAATATTTGAATTTGCTACCCTTATATATTGTTGAACTAAAAAAAACATAAACAAAGTACCATTAACAATCTAAATATTATTAACCAAAAGGTCAAAGGATGGATTTGTATTGTTAAGATAAAAAAAAAAAAAAAAAAAAACATGAAAACGCCACTTGCTTTACTCAACCAACAGCCAAATATGGAGTCTAGGAAACACCAACAGCCACATCATTATTCTAGGTTGGATTTTTTTTTTTTTTCAATTTAGTTTCTATTATTTAAAAAGTTTCAATTTAGTCCTTTAATATTTTTCAATTGAGTCCCTCAACGTTTGTAAATGTTAAAATTAGTCGATGATAAAGTTATATAACATAATATTTAGGGGATGTTTGGATCGAGGAGTTGGAGGGTGGAGTTGGGATGAATTAATAACTCCCTTAACTTCTTGTTTGACCCAATGATATTTTAACTCTTAGGGGCTGTTTGGGGCACTGAGTGGGTTATAATAACATGAGTTATAATAGTCTGTCAAATAATATAATATTATTTAAAATGTAGAGTTGTTTAGTCTGGGGTTATAATAGTCTGTGTTTGGGGTGCAGAGTACTCTACATGTTATTATAACACATGTTATTATAACCCTTGCCCCAAACAGTCCCTTATTGTGTACACCACAAACTTATTAACTACTCTTCCAACTTCCTATTGTGGACCCCACAAACTTATTAATTCATCTTCCAACTCTCTATTGTGGGCCCCACAACTTTCATATCTCATTTTTTCTTCACCTCACCTCATTCTTACTTCTCTCTTTTCTCTCCTCTCCTTTCTCTCTATTTTTTTACATATATATTTTTTTAATTTTTTAATTTAAAAAAAATTCTTTATTTTTATATAATTTTTCTCATCATTATTACCAATTAATAATTAAATACAAATAATTATTAAAAAAATATCTTTATTTTTATCCTATAATTTTAATAAAATTTTAACAAAAATATTTTTCTTTTTATTCCATAATTTTATTTTTTTAAATATAAATTATATAAGAATGTTTTAAATATGATACTATTATTTAAAATGAAATTCTTAATGTAAATTAGAGTACTGCATAACAATTTTTTTAATTGATAAAAATTTCTCTATCTCACTTTCTCGACATGTCATCTACATTTTTTTTTAAAGTTTAAACAAAAATTACTTATAACAACCAACAATCTTGTCTTTTTTAGTTTTAGTTTTAGTTTTTTTTTTTTAATTTTTTATTAATGGCTAAAAATATATATATAATTTTATGATTTGAAGATAAGAAAAACATATTTTAAACTATCTCGTATTACAATTTAAGAAATTAGTATTTAAAAAGGTTAATGATCGGTGTACACACAAGCGCACGTGATCGAAGTAATATAAAATGGTATGTGAGTACCAAGTATCGAATCCCAAGGGAACGGTGTAACAAAAATATTGTAAAGCAAAGTGTAAGGAAATTGCAACTTAAAACTAAAAATTGCGAAAATAAGGTTGGAATGGTGTGTTGGTAAAACAAAATAATTGCATAATCTAATTGCAAGTTGAAGTGACAAAAATTGCAGAATCCCAAATTTGCAATATTGAAATGATAAACATTGCATAATTGAATTACAGAATTGACAATTTGCAAAATTGAGTAGCAAACTAAATAGACTTGGCAAATGAAAATTGCAAAAGAAATTTTAGAGAAAGGAGGGGCTCAAGAATGTCATTGCCCTAAGTTGTAATTGCAAACTAAAATTACAATTTTAACCTATTCTACACTCAATTGTAAACCAAATTGCTACTCTTATTCACCTTGAAATTAGGTTCTAGGAGACTAAGTGAGTGACTTAAATGTCTATAGTCTCTCTATCTTAGATAATTTTGCTCAATAATTTTATGGATTTTGGAGTCTTTAATCCCTATGTCTAGGGTAAAGAATTAGCTTATGTCTAAGTTCTTTTCTCCATCACTTGTGTGAAATCCGCATATCACTAACCCTGTCGATATTAGATCTAAGCTTGAGTTGCTACCCTAGTTGATCAATCTAGGATCTCAACGGAAATTTATTCAACGAAAATTTATTCAACAGAAGTAAACAATTGAGGTTGGTTTTTGTTGGAATTTTAGCTACAATTACTTCTTAGGGAATTCACATCATTGAACCCCTTAAGAAGTTTAGCTAATAGTAAAAGTAAAAATCCTACAACTAATTTTAGAATAAAAATTCATACTAGAAGATTAAATTATTTTGTTAATTTTAACCAAAACTAAAGGAATTAATTAAAAAAAATCTACCCTAATTAGTATTGACTATTGAAATAATGAGGGCAATAAAAAGTAATGCAATCTGGACAACCCATGAACAACAAAACAATGCTCAAAGACTTCTTAATTTGGATTAACACAGAGGACAAACTCTTGAATCAAGAGCTTTAAGAGGAGAGTTGTTCAACAATTTTTACTTGAATCAGACTGGAAAACTTGAAGACAAAACAGAAAATAACTTGTAGCAGTTAAAACAGAGAAGAATAAAGAAGGGAAAAAAAAGGAAAAACAGAGGAATACTTTGACAGCAATTCGTGGTAATACAAAGAAGAAATTGAAGAAAAGTAAAACAAAGACTAAGCTTGACATAAGTTCTCCGTAATACAAAGAATAAAAATTGAAGGAAAAACAAATACTAAACTTGCAGCAACTCACGATTCAAATAGAGAAGAAAAAAAGCTGGAAAAACAGAAAACATATGAAGAAAAATTGGACAGAAACCCACGAAAATTCTACAAGAAAACGCCTCCAAAACCCTATCTCATTCTTCAATCATCTTCTCTCCTTTTGTAGGCCTTCATTATGATTGAATAATGCCCAAATTTTGTGCTAAAAATCCCCCAAATCGTGCTGTAATTGAAGATTTCCGTAAGTAGGTTTCTTTCATTTTTTGATTTTTTCTACTACTCCAGACAAAATTGCAGAATCACGAAATTGCAATTTTGGTTTTGCAATTTCCACATTCCCTGGAAACAAGCTTAAATTTTTTAGAATCTTATCTCAATTGCCTTCATTCTTATTTCTTTCTTATTTTCAAGCAACTTTCAACTATTTCCAAATGATCTTAAGACAAAACAAGAATATTTTAAGAAATTTGGAGTTAAATAAGCCTTAATTCTAAGGCTTGTCAATTAACGTATTAAAAAAATTTATTTTCAAATTAATCATATTCAAAGTAAAAAGATAAACAATTTCTACTTCCAAACTTAATACAATAAATTTATTAAAATAAATAATATAAATACATAGTAATCTATACAAAAGTATATATGAGATTTATTTTGAATGGTGTTAAAAAATATATATTCATTTTGAACTTAATTATTTTAAAATAACATAAATATTTGATATTTTATTTTTAACTTACTTATTTAAAACTTCAAAGAATATGTTATTTTCAAATTTATCAAACTTTAGATAATCCATTACATTGATTAGTCAGAAAAATGAAATCTTAAATTATACAAAAAAAAATAAATTATTTTATTAAGCTTGAAAAACAAATCTTAAATTAAAATTTTAAAAATGACGAAAATAAATCTTTAACAAAATTGTAAAATATTCATAAAATAATATAATTTAAGATATCAATTTTAGGATTGACAAAAATAAATCTATATTATTTCTAGAATTGAGAAAATGAAAACATAAAAATCTTGAAGTTTATTTGAATCCCTTTAAATTAATGGATTGAAATCTTTCCAAATCACATGTAATATTTAAAAAAGTATTGTAAGACTTTCTTTTATTTGAAAACTATCTAAGGCAAATGAATAATTAATGTGAGAGATATTGAAAAAAGAATGTGGGGTATTTTTTTCAAAATTCTTTTTTTTTTCTTTAAAGAAATTTATAAAATATGCATAAATTAATAAAAACAAAAAATTTCAATTTTAGAAATCATGGGAACAAATTCTTAATAATAAAATTTTGAGAAATTGTACAAAAAAAAAAAAAAAAAAAAAACTAACATGAACTAAGACTTCAGAACTACAAGTTTAACAAATCTACACCCCAAATACAGACTTCAGAACTCCTACTCCTTGCAACTCTTTGCCCCAAACACAAACTTCTTAACTCCATACTAAACACTCTACGCCTCAAATACAAACTTCCTATCTCCCCAAACTTCTTAACTTCCAAGACTTATTAACTATTCCCTGCAACTCCTTGACCCAAACAGTCTTTTAGTGAACTGACAAAAATTTAAAAAAGTACGCCTCAAACACAGACTTCCTAACTCTCACGAATTCTTTAACTTCCAAGACTTATTAACTACTCCCTACAACTCCTTACCCCAAATAATCCCGACAAAAAAATTAAAAAAGAAACAAATGTCATTTAAAGGAAGAAAACTCAATTTTCTTTTTATCAATTTCTTATTTGAAAGGGAAATTTGTTCTCTTAAATGATCTTTTTCCTTTAAATTTCTACCAAATCTATAAATATTATGTGTCAGATAAATTTATTATAGGTCAATTTTAATATTCACTACCAAAGAGAGACCACAACATTGAAAAAAAATATTAAAATATTCGAGACCACAACATATATTTAGTCTTTTATTACATTCATTAGAATCAAGTTTTAGTAATTACTTTTTTTTCTTCAATTCAACAATTTGCGAGAAAATAGGTTTCATCAAACTATCGACCTTTAGAAGGTAATTAGTGCCATTGCCATTCAGCTAAACTCTGGATTGGAACTTTTTGTATTGCCTGCAAAAATATCAATACCACCCGAAAAGATCTTGATAGCTTTTGTAATGAAGTCGTCTTTCTATTTACTTTAGTTGGATATTACACCGAAAAGCATTCCATTAAATGCCGAAAAATCTTGATTAAATTGTGACCCCCACAACAATGAGCATCCTAATTTCTACAAACAAAGCTTCTCTAGTTAAAGAGGCTTCTTTAATCTTCATCGAAGTCAGCATCTTTTTCATCGAAGTCCGAATCCTCAGCAACTGGCTCACTGTCTGAATCACTAAGCACATATCTCACCTGAGTTCTGTTGGCCCTCTGTGATCTACCTCTCGCCGGCCGAAATCCGGCGGATTCTTCAGTCGTCTCAGAAGAAGCAGACCCCATTATCTTCCCTTCATTTCCACCTTCTTCTTCTTCTTCTTCTTCTTCTTCTTCTATCCCAGCTCTTCCCAAGATAGAGCCACTTTTCTTGTTGAAAGGTGATGCTCTGATCTTTCTCACCTTCTTCTCCGGCGAGATGCCGGAGTTCTCCGCCGGCTCCAGCATTTGAGTTATCAGTTTCTGCCCCAACTTCGCCCCCTTCTTCGCTGCTGCAGGGGGTTTGGTTGTTTTGGCATTTGCAGCTGCCTTTCTTCCTCCCCCTCCTCCCTTCTTGGCTGCCGGAGGACCTATCTCCTTTATTTCGAAGTCTTCGTCGTCGGTGTCGTCATTGTCGGAAATCTGAGCAGAATTTGCAGTAGTTTTCTTCTTGGCAGGTGCTCTCTTGCTGGGTTCTTTCTTCTTGGCCGCTTGTACTTGTGGCACTTCCGTTTCCATGGCTGAGACTGAAAAATAAAAGGAAGTAAGATCATTGATCATCAACCTGTATGATCTCCAGAACCAAGGGCACATACAATTTTTAACTGAAAATGAAAAAGAAGTAAAATCCATGGCACTTCAGTTTCCATGGCTTAAAACTGAAAAATGAAGTAAAATCCTTATTATCAAAAGGCCACATACAATTTTAAACTCCATATAACTTTTGGATTTAGTAGTAGTTTAACATTTTCACTTTCTAATTAATATTGATAGTCACAAAGATTAGCATACATTGTATTTAGTGGTAGTTCAACGATGAGTGATAATTATTTTTACCTTCCGAACGATCAGGAGATGATTCAATTTTGTAGGCAGCAAGACGATCTTTAAGCTCGAGCACTTCATCATCGTCATCTTCAGCATCATTGACAACTGCAGCTTTACCCTGCAGCGTTCCACCATAAAACAAAATCATATTATTTCCGGGTGATCATTGGATAGGGAGTTTTTAAAAGGACAACTAAAATGAATGGGCAGGTGGTACCTTTTTAGCAGGAGCTTTTCTTGGGGCTGCTGCTTTTCCTTTGGGCTTCACCGCCGCGTTACTTGCTGTGAAGTGTAAAAAATTATTGAGGTTAATAAGATGCAAAGAAAATAAAAACAAACAAACAATGGAGATTCTGAGAAGGATGATTCAATGACTTACCGACTTCCATTGTTGTAGAACTAGATGTTGTGTCCATACTTTCCGTGACGGTTTCTGAATTGCTGGTTTTCTTGCTGTTACGTGGAGCTTTTGGTGCATTTCTAGAGATTTTTGGCTTTACTTCGTTATTTGCTTTGATTCTCTGCTGTTTTCTTACCTCCTCTGTCTGAGCATCATTTCTATCCATCTCCTGCATGACAATCAAAACCTTAAGCAAAATGTAGGTGATTTGAAGTAGATGAAATATGAATAAAATTATTAGTTTCATCTTACATCAAGTTCCTTGTCAAGAGAATCAAGATCTCTCAGCCACAAAAACTTGGGGGTTGCCTTCCTCAAATCTTCCACTTCCCCTTTGAGCTTGTCTCTATCATTACATAGCTCCTGAACCTTCTCAATGGTCAAGGTTCCAATTGCCAAAGCCAATAGATACTCGTAGTCACTAACCCGTTCCCCTTTTACTTCCGGACTTTCCTCTGTTTCATCTGTTTCATTAGATGCCCCAGCAATCTCCGGCTCAACAGATTTAGTCTTCTTTGGAAAGGGTGTAAAGCCTTTCGCTTGAAGCTCATGGAACAAATCAACTCTTTTTCTGTTGCTTACTATTATCTCGCCATTCACAACAGCAAGGATAAACCTCACCTTGTTCTCCAGTTTGAGCAACTCCATTTCAAGGTTCTCCAAAAGATTTTTCTGTATTCAGAAATGAACAATTTCGTTGAAATCATTGTTTGCCAACGCCTAATGTTAGAAAAAGTATAAAAAATATAAGGATACTCACCTTTCTTTTCTCATAGTATTCAAGTCTAAGGGGGAAAAACTCTTCAAGAACTGCAAAATAATTACATTTTAAGTTCACAAAACTCTACACCTCTATCAGGATTGAACAATAAAAAAATCTGAGTATTGAATATGTAAATAAATCAACACAACATACTTTGTTCTGGGGTATCATATTTCTTAATCACGCCATTTGCATCAAACAGATGCATGTTGCTTGTGCTGATAGTAGTAGTTAATTTGAGTTTCTTCTTCAAACCCTCCTGTATGGCCAGTATCATGTTTTCCTCCGTCAAGTGAATATCAATGGAAACAATTTTGTCATCGCTGTGGTGATCAGCTTGCTGCATATCAAAGGTAAGTAGATTTCTTAATGCACAATGAAAAAGAAAAATGCAAAGAGAAGCCTTTACATATGAACGAGCATTGTCATAATTTCTCTACCTCAATAAAAGGATCTTTCGCTGCTTTTTCTTTGTCTTTATCATTCTTGGATGTCCTCGTGACAGAATCAAGGAATTCCTTATAATCATTAGTCCATTTGCGAACTGGCAGTTCAATTATTCTCAACGTCGTGTCACTGACTTCCTCTATAATTCCAGTAACAGTGTAACTACTACCCCCTTCTTTAGTGGCAGTTTTCTCTATAGTTCCTGAAAAACCTCTATACCAGGGATCCATTGGCAACATTGTTTCACCGTTCAACATGCGTCTTACATTTCTAATGATATCTCTAGGATTATAATTTGGAATGTACGTACTCCACCCAGTTCCAATTCCTTCACCTCCGTTGACAAGAACCGTTGGTATGATAGGCATATACCTAAAAAACACAAAAGAAAAAGATTAAAATGACAACGCTAAGCCTCTAGGCATATACCTAAAAAACATAAAAAAAAAAGATTAAAATGACAATGCTAAGCCTTGTGCAAATCTATTTTTCTTAAAAAGGGAAAAATGCAGTATAGTGTGGCAGCGAAAAGGAAGAGATTTTACCAAGTTGGTTCAATTGACTGGCCGTCTTCATTTAAGTAGTTGAGAAGCTTGTCGTCATCTTTCGGGAAAAGGAACCGTGTAACATTTGAAAGCTTGGTGTAAATATACCTAGAACTTGCATGATCTTTGCCTCCCTAGAGAAAATGAATGATTTTCAAAATAAGTCAATGACAATAGAATTATTCAAAATAAGTCAATGGCAATAGAATTAAAATATGACAAGTTCATAAAAGTTTGAGGAATGAGGGAGATATTTACATGATTCCGGGTGCCAAACTGTCCATTTGGCAAAAGAAGATTTATGTTGTTACTGCCGACAAAGTCCTGTGCCATTCCAATGATGGTGCCAGCAAGACTCTGCTCACCATGATGATAAGCAGAATGCTCAGATACATAACCGGAAAATTGAGAAACTTTGGCTTCTTTGATGAAGTTCCTCTTGAAAGAACAAAATAGGATCTTCCTCTGACCGGGCTTGAGGCCATCAACCACTGAGGGAATTGACCTTTGATTATCAGCCATTGAAAATAATATAAGCTCCTTGTTGACAAAGTCGCTATATTTTATCAATTTTCCTGTCTGATCTAGATGGGTACCAGGCTGCAAGCGTTACAGAAGTGAGTGACATTAGTAAGAAACAAACTCCTAGCAAAGGAAAAAAAAAAACATGGGATTCCAATTAATATTCTTACCTCAAATTGACGGAGCCAATCCTTCCTCTCTTCAATCTTCTTCTTACTGAAGGCTAGTTCAATGGCCTCCCCATCATGGTCATCTTGCCAAATAAAATCTTTCTTGTGCTTTGTCAATTGTTCAAAGTACTCTCTTCCTTCTTTGGATGTGCTTGTTCCTAACCCCTGTGCAATTAGGAAAACAAGTTAATGCTTTCAAACATTAATATCTTGCAAATAGAATATGAAGAATTACAACTTACACAATGAAGTTCCTATATTTAAGTCTAAGAAGACCGACCTTATAGTACTTGATTGACCAACCACCTGCATTGCCCCTCAAGCTCTCTTTCCAAGACTCGTATTCAGGTATGGTATAGAATGATAAAATAGTTCCATTCCTGTGAGTAGCCTGCGGAGGTCATAAAACTGTGAGAAACGTCGCACCTTTTAGCAAACTTGCTAAGGAATAAGGACTAACCAACAAAGCCTACCAACCTTGACAATAGGCGTTATGAACTCAACCAAAAAAGACGGCACTCTTAGGAGAGAAGGCCAAAAAGAATGAATAAAGTTGATCAAGAGTCCTTTAATGTGTGAACCATCATGATCCTATGAATAGCCATTGATGTTAACCACTATAACAAGTAGAAATAGCACACAAGTGAAAATATAAATGAACATAGAAATCATAACTCATTAGACCTGATCAGTCATAATCATCAAATGACCATATCTCAAAGCCCTAGCATTGTTGTATTCCTTCCCTTGCTGAAGTCCAAGAATTTGCTTGATGTACTGAATTTCTTTATTCTCTGTGATCTGCTTGCTACTTGCTTCCCTCACATTGAGCAATTTACCTCTCAGTGGGAATACGCCATAGAAATCTCGTCCTACTACACCGAGCCCAGCCATCTATTGGAACAACAACCAAATTATAAATCATCTAAGGAGAGATAGGGCAAAAGAACATCAATGTGAAAAATGACAACTTACTGCAAGGGCCTTGGCTGAATCTCCTTCTGTCAAAATCAAGGTACATCTTTCCGAGTTTTTCCCTCCAGCACAATTGGCATCCTCCAACTTTTCGATACCATTGATCTTTTCTGTTTTTGCTCCATCAGTTTTCTTCAGGTCTTTGCTTTGCTTGAAATTAACCCACGAGAGAACGCTATCCATAATTCCAGATTTCGTGGCCACTGGATTGCAATATTTACAATAATCAGTATCTTACACTTGAAATAACAAAACCAGCATTTATGTAGAATGTTAATAGTGTATGTGTACATACCATTCTTCAAAAACTCTGGCGTAAGTTCGCATGCAGAGCCGAAACTGCTTTGACGAATTGTCAAAGTTTCTTTGGTTTGGGAGTCGAAGGCAGGATTATCAATGAGAGCATTGATAAAAACCCACAAATAACTCTTCACGTTGTGGGCTTTCACGTTAGCATTTTTGTTCTTCTTATTTACAACATTCATCACATAATTTGCTATTTGATTAGTGATGTAATCAACATGAGTCCCGCCCTTGATAGTTGCAATCCCGTTCACAAAGCTGACCTGTTTAGCAAAACAGCAAACACCAACGTAAGAACTTTCAATTTCATGGGTAGAGTTGTAGTGATTCATTTATTTAACAAAATACCTGCTGGAACTGCCCCTCACTTAAGGTCACCACAATTTCCCATCTCTCATTAGGCTTAACGTGATACCTAAAAGAAGTCATAAACCCTTATACCAAATCCGTAAAACATAATATAAACGTTCAATTTTGCAAATAGAAATTTCAACAAGTCTACCTTTTTGGAGGTTCTGTCGTGAATGTGGATGCTGATTTAAGGTAGAGATCTACATAATCTTGAAATGATTTCACAGGGACCCGTTGTCCATTTAGCTCAACCTTCACGGTTTTTCCAAGGCATCCGGCCAAATCCAACACCCTCTTCTTCATCAGTGCAACAACATCATCTTCAAGATGAGTCATGTTAAACTTTGCCAAGTCTGGCTTAAAGGTCACTTTAGTCCAATTATCACCCTCCTTGCACTTTGTTATGATCGGGTCAGATTTTTTTCCCATGTTGTCAGAGAATACCTTGCATACACAAGACATAGATACTAGTTATTCTCGAGCTCTTACTAAAAAAGAAGTTCAGATATATATACATTCAAGACTAATGATTATCATACTACTGCAAAGCAAGCTAACTTCAAAGAACTTCAAAAGTCTTATATGGGTAACAAGAAGTTACATTCAAGAGAGGGGAAAAATGATATCCAAAGAGTCTAATTTTTCAAATTAGGCTCAGCGAAAGAGTATGAATCAAGCATAGATGATCAATGCTTACACAAGATAACTGCAATCAATATTTTCCAAAATAAAGACGTATACATCTTATAGTTAATAGAACCACTGCATAATTCCAGAAATGAACATGTAAAATAGCTTACACAACTGGATGAAAGTTTACTAACCAATTAGTCCAAATCATACCTGCTTATACTTCTTCAGGCGTTTTCCATCAGCCGTCTCGATCACAAATTCAGTCGAAAAAATATTCGTAAGTTTCGCACCGTAGCCATTTCGTCCACCAGTGGTTTTCTTCTCGGCATCATCATAATTACTACTCGTCAACAGATGTCCAAAGATCAACTCCGGCACATAAACCTTCTCTTCCTGATGAACCTCAACCGGAACTCCATCTCCATTGTTGAACACACTGATACAGTTCTGTTCAACATCAATTACAACCTTGACCGAGTCCATCGAGGGGTCTCTCTGCTTGTTATCTGCAGCATTGACCAAAATTTCATCAAAGATCTTGTAGAGACCAGGCACATAGGTGACGGATCGGTGCACCATCTTGTCGTTCTCGTAAACCCAGAGGTTTTGGGTGTGCTTTTCGATTGATCCGACGTAGGTATCGGGCCTGAGGAGAATGTGCTCGAGCTGAGTCTTCTTCTGGTACATTTCTTCGATTGTCTTCTTCGCCCCTGCCGGAATCTGGTCGACATTGGCGGCGGTGCTGTTCTGCAGCGGGCGCTTCTTCTCCACGGCCATGGCGATCGGAATACGCTTTCTTGAGAGAGAGTGGAAGAGAGAGAAAAGACACAGAGATGGTGTCTGAAAGGTTGAGACGGAGAATGAGAGAGAAAAAGGGAATTTATTAAAATTAGGGCTGGATTCCAGAATTTGAATTTGAATTTGGGCGCTCTTCCTTTAGGTTCGGCAACGGCTAGGTCTGAGATTCGGGTTTGGACCCAACTGGCTCGGGTTTCGATGAAACCGGGTATCCGGTAGGTCCATTCTTAATTTTTGATTAATTTTTCACAAATAATTTTTGGTTTTTTTAATACAAATTCACAAATAATTATTTGATGGTTATTAACTGGCCCCGTTTGATAACCATTTAGTTTTTTGTTTTTTGTTTTTGAAAATTAAACTTGTTTTCTCTCAATTTCTCTACAATGGTTTTCATCTCCCTTAAGGAAGTATTTGAATTCTTAGCCAAATTCTAAAAACAAAAACAAGTTTTTGAAAACTATTTTTTTTTAGTTTTCAAAATATGGCTTGGTTTTTGAAAACATAGGCAAAAAGTATATGATAAAACAAGTAAAACCATAGGTGGGAGTAGTATTTATAGGCTTAATTTTTAAAAATCAAAAACCAAAAACCAAATGGTTATCAAACGGGGCCTTAGTTTTTATCCGTATCTATAATCTAGAATTATTTCGTCCTTATATTTTTAATTTATGATTTTTTTATTAAATAATTTTAGGAAAGAAGTTTATGAAATAACTATGAGAATGGAGAAAGAGAGATTGGGGAGAGAGAAATATATATTTTTATTATTTTATTTAATTTTTGTTTATAAATTTTGAATTATAATTAAGATAAAATTACTAAAATTCAATTTCCAAGCCAATTGAAAAACGTAAAGGTATATATAATTTCCTAAAAAAAAAAAAAAGTAAAGGCATATTTAAGATACCAAATATATGCAATTTCCAACACATTTGAAAATATGTATAATATTATATAAATGAATGTATAATAAAAAACCTGAAGGAGTGCGAAGGAATCAACATACTCGACGACCAAGTGTGGAGGAGTAGAGTCAGAGAGTTTGTGGCAAAACAAAAAGTTGTCTTAGTTATGGATGAAAACTTCCAACTAGAGTTTGAATAAGAAGAAGCAACAGGTAAAATTACTGCATGTGATTAGAACACGAAGAAAATTGTTGTGTTGTACATTTTATCACCATAGACAATCAATTCAGGAGGCTTTTGGTGGTGGATGGCTACATCAGCTGACGCGACAGAGCATTTTACAGACTTCAAAGTGTTCAAAAGCGGCAAACTGACTATTGTGTAGGCAATCAACTTGTGATGACAGTGGTAGTGAGAAAAGAACTAGAGACAAGTTAGGAATAGCAAACTGTTGGAGCTAAACAATACTTTGCTTTCTACCTTGCATTTTGTGTAATGGAAAACTGATGACGAGGACAAAAAAAAACCATTTTTCCAAACTTCAAAAGTTAAAATGTCGATTTTGAAAACTTAGGAACTTAAAATGCAACCAAACTCAAACTTCAAGAATCAAAAGTTTATTTTTCCCTTTTACATTTATATTTAATTTCATCTTGACACTATTAAATGCTTTGATTCAATTTCTATAACTATGTTTGTTATTATAATTTTTTTTTATTGTGAATGAGTGGTGTTTTTTTTACTATAAATAAAACATTAATGAATGATGTTATGGGTGAAATTGGACCAACAAGAATGGGCTAGCTGAAGGGCTGTAGTGAAGGGTCAAACAAGGAAAGAAGTCTCATACGAAGTCAAAATGGACCGAAACCGACAGGAGACCAGCCCAGGACGAGAAGTGACAAAGAAACGGGCTTGGGCCGAAGCCCAAGCCCGTGGTCGGCCTCGGCCGAGGCCGAGGCCGACCACATGGCAAGGCCCCATCCTGCGCCTTGCTGTGGTATATGCATCAGTGGGATGAAGCCGGGGCTTGGGCTCGGCCCAAGCCCATGGTCGGCCGAGGCCGACTAGTTTGGCAAGGCCCAATTTTGGGCCTTGCCTCGGTCCCTCATGCCACATGTGCCCTCGGTCCAGCCCAATTCGATCTTTCCTTTCCCCATTCGAAGACGGAAACCCACGAAAAACCCTAGGAATGAAGCTATTTAAGCTCTCTCTCGCGGGGAGAGCAAGGTAAGTTCATTCCAGCTTACAACACTCTCCTACAACTCTCAAATTCTCTTAAAACTCTCTCTGACTTAAGCATCGGAGCCTGTGTGGCCTACACCACACCGGTGTTCAGGTTTTTCTTGTCTTGCAGGCTGCGTTGGCTTGCAGGCCGCGTTCTTCCCCCAAGGATACAAATTCACCGTCGTTGTCACGTGGAGGTCAGGTGATATTTCTCCTGTCCAAAATTTGGCAACAACAGTTGGCGCCGTCTGTGGGGAACGACAACGCTTGCTGGAAAAACCTTGTGCCTAAGTCAATCCTACGAGAAGATGAGTAGAATGCCAGAAAATAAACACTGGAATGAAGATGGAGATGACTCCGATCAAGATCGTCACCCGAGACACACAAGAGAGGTTTCTCCTCTTCGGCCTCATACCGACATAGGCCGACCAGAAGAGGAGATTGTCGAGCTGAAGAAAAAGGTCGACAACATGGACAGATATCTTCTGAAAATCTTGGAAAAACTGGAAAAGCAAGATCATCAGAAGAGAGAAAAACAGAAGGAGGAACCACTTCTCATACGAGACCCACGAAAAGGAAAAGCGAAGGTGGTTGAGGGGATGGGAGAATCAAAATCCCATACCCAAAAACCAACTGAGAAGCTGATCCTTGGAGGAAACAACAAGCCACGTCAACCCTCGGTCAAAAGCCAGACGAGTAAGGCAGGTAAGTTAAAGTCTGTTGTGCATATCGTCTCCCAGACTGATGGCCGAGGCTGACCAGGTAAGGTTGAAGCGACGGTCAACGAGAATACTGAAGCAACATCGGACTTACAAAGTCTGATTGAATTGAAGAAGAAGCTGCAACCCGAGGCCGAGGCCGAGGAGATTAAATTAAGGTATGATGCTCGAAACCAAAGTCCTCCATGGAAATCAGACATTCTGAAATCCAAAAGGAGTTTGGAGACCTTCAAGGGAACGTTCTTAGAACTCGTGAAATCGAGAGGTGGGATCTCGAAGCTCTCATCGAGCAAGTCGATCCCCCTTTCACTGATGAAATCATGAGACAGAAGGTTCCTAAGAAGTTCAAAGTGCCAACCATCGCCCCATACAATGGCAATACTGATCATGTTGAACATCTGGATACCTACCGAGCGCAGATGGAACTTTATGGAGTTTCAGAGGCGATCAAATGCAGAGCATTCTCTTCTACACTCATAGGACCAGCCAGAGAATAGTATAGGAAGCTAAAGAGGAAGTCCATTGGTTCCTTCAAAGAGCTAGCAAGAGCGTTTGTGACGCAGTTCTTGGGAGGCCGAGATCAGCGTAAGCCTCAGATGCACTTGCTCACCATAAAACAAGGGCCAAAAGAGACCTTACGTGATTATGTCTCGCGCTTCAACAAGGAAGCGCTGCAAGTTGAAGGATTCACATACACAACTACCCTAATCGCCATTGTTGTAGGCCTACAAGATAAAGGTTTGCTTAGATCGATTGGCAAGAAAGAACCGACTTCTTATGTCGAGTTCATAACCAGGGCTCAAAAGTATATGAGCGCTGAGGAGCTGATACGATCGAAAGAAGCTACATTTGATCGTGATAGAAGCAACAGATACGCAGAGCAAGATAGAGCTCGGGACAACAATCTTTCCAGTTCGAAGAGAATGAGGTCGAGGAAAGAGGCCGAGGCCGACCAGATCTTAAGGTCGTCCCTGATAAGCCTTAAAATTAAGGCTTATTTAAATCCTCAAATGCTCGAAAAAACTCTTGTTTGCCCTAGGATTAATTGAAAATGGTGGAAAATTGTTTGAAATTAGGAAAGAATGAAATATGATAGCAATTGGAAAAGAGTTCTAAGTAATGTGGTTCTTTTTGCAGGAATTTCGGAAATTGCCAAACCAAATTGCCAAACCAAATTGCTAAACCAGTTTGGCAATCCTGAGCAGAGTATATATGGAAATTCTGCAAACGCATGAATGACGAAACCCATAAATGGAAGAGGAAATTTCGCACAAATCAAGGGAATTGGAGCGTGATTCTTGGCAAAATTGAACCCTAAACCGATCTACAAAAGAAGATTGAAGACGCCGGAAGAAAGGAGACGATTTTCGGGGGGTTAATGCGAAGATTTAGTTTCTGGGTTTCGGTTCTTTTGGACAGCCTCTGTTTTGGTTTTCTGCTGCTGTTTTTGATCATTTTACTCAATTTCCATCTCAATTTTCTTTTAGTTTGTAACACAGAACACTGTCAAGTTACTTTGATTCTCGATTTGTTGTATTTTTGTTCAAGTTTGAGTTGCTTGCAATTACATTTGTGGGTAGTTTTCGCAAAAAGTCCTCTATTTTCTGCAGTTTTTTTTTTCTTTTTTTCTTTATTCGTTCTTCTTCACAGTGTATCAATCTTGCTCTCTTATGATGAATGGTTATGGGAATTATCCCTTTGTTGGATGCAAGCATGTATTACTTTTCAAGCGTATTTGAAAAAGTCTTTTAGAATTCCTTCCCCAGGTCATTTTTGTTCAATCGATTTTCTGCATTCTCTTCGGGTATTCCAATCCGATTCGAGAGTTCTTGAATCGTTAAGATCAAATTTTCTCTAGAAGTAGAGGAGATTGAATCGATTGGACAGGACGGAGCGTGTTAGTCATCGAATCGAACTCTCATTCTCATGCTCTGTTTTCTGTTCTCCTTCATTTTAGCTTCTGGAAAGAAAATAAAACAAGGTTTCCAACTTATGTGCAGAAGGTAGGAGAAAGGAAAATTTACTAAGCTACCCTTGCTACTTTGACTTAATTTCAATTATTTACTTTTGCTTGAATTTCTAGGAAAAACCAAATTGCATTTCATAAGTTAGTATTTTATTCATTTAACTTGCACCATTTCATTATGATCTCTTTCTTTAAAATTAGTTTTAGAATTTTTATTGAAAATATGAGCTAAACTTCTTAGGGAGTTCAAGGATGTGAATTCCCTAAGAAGTAAATGTAGCCAAAATTCCAGTAAAAACCAAGCCTACATCTCAATTGTTTGCTTGTGTTGATTTAATTTCCGTTGAGATCCTAGATTGATCAACTAGGGTTTCAACTCAAGCTTAGATCTAATACCGACAGGGTTAGTGATAAGCGGATTTCACACAAGTAATGGAGTAAAAGAGCTTAGACATAAGTCATTCCTTACCCTAGACATAGGGATTAAGGACTCCATGACCCATAAAATTGTGAGCCAAAAATTATCTAAGATGGAGGGACTATAGACATATAGATCCCCCACTTAGCCTCCTAACAAACCCAATTTCGAGGTAAATAGGAGATGCAATTTTGGTTTACAATTGAGTGTGGAGTAGGTTGGAATTGCAATTTTGGTTTGCAATTACGACTTAGGGCAATGACATTCTTGAGCCTCATCCTTTATCATTTCATTCTTTAAGTTCATCCAAATTGCCATTTCATATTACCAATTTAGATTAGCAATTTAATTCTGAAATTTTTAGTCATTTCGCGCATTGCCAAAGTAGAATCTGCAATTTCAATTTAGCAATTTCTGTTATTTCCAACATTGCCATTCTGGATTAGCAATTGGATTTAGCAATTTCTGTTTTCTCACCAACAACCTATCCCAACTTTATTTTTGCATTTTTACTTTTCACACTTGCAATTTTCCTTACACTTTTGCAAAACAAAATCTTTGTTACTCCGTTCCCTGTGGGATTCGATACTTGGTACTCAGATACCAATTTATATTACTTCGATCGCGTGCGCTTGCGTGACCACCGATCAGTCCCCAATCAACGATTCGAGAGGTATACTTCCACAACTCTCCCTCCTGAGCAAATCTTGATGGAAATTCGCCACTTGAATTTGGTAAAATTTCCAGACAAGATGCGAACTCCAACTGGAAAGAGGAACAAAGATAAATATTGTTTCTTTCACCGAGATCATGATCATGCAACTCATGATTGCTATCAGCTACGAGACGAAATCGAAACCTTGATCAGAGAAGGGTATCTGAAAGAATGCATCCGAGATAGCCGAGGCCGGCCAGAGGATGGCTGAGGCCGACCAGAAGATGGCCGAGGCCGAACAGATGTAGAACCCCCACGAGAGATCAAGTAAAGTAGAGGCCTACCAGAAGGAGGCCGAGGCTGACCATACCCCTATGGACTACTAGGGGGCTTTCTTCTGTTTACTTCATCTCTAGTTAGGATTACATTTGTCAACTTCAGCAAATTCACGTAAGATTCAAATTTTATTAGCAATAAAATTAAATTTTCAAGCTACAAGTTGTGTCACTCAAGCATGAGTTCAACCAAGAAACTTCTACTTGAGTAAGGGGCTACTAAGGGGATACGCTTCCCTATTAAACAAAAAGCAAAGAAGCTACATAGGAGATATGCCTCTCTGATGAACAAAAGGCAGAAGATACACCAAACGAGCCAGAAAAGTCAACAACTTCAGAGAAACTAAAGTGAGGCCGACCAGATAGGTCGAGGCCGATCACATAGGTCGAGGCAGACCTCATAGGCCGAGGCCGACCTCACAATTTGATGTCGAGCAAGTTGCCAAAATCACTTCAATAACAAAATCATCTGACTATGGGAAAATGAATGGATCTTTCTTAAAAGAAGCAGATTGTGGAAACGTATTTGAAAAATATAAGCAACGAAATCATGAGTTAACGAAAACACATGAGACAGAAGCTAAAGCAGAGGAACTGAGGTCTGACAAGCATGGCCGAGGCCGACCACATAGGCCGAGCCCGACCACCCCGATCGAGGCCGACCACGTTTGGCCAAGACTAAATGCTTCCTAGGAGAATGATTACAAGAAGAATTTGAGGTTAAAATCCAACCTTCTAGAAGAAGGGGTGAAGTAAAACCGTTTCTAATCAAGTTCTCTTGACTAACGAAGGAAAAATCAAGTCAAACTGACTCCCAGAAAAAAATGACGAAGATGATAGTAAAGGCCGAGGAGAACTTATACACGGCACAAGCACTAGCACGAGAGGCCGACCAGTCCGGCCCCCAATTTTCACTCCATTGCTTATGTCCTCTTCTCCTCTTATGATATCAGCTTGAATTGAAGCTACAATTGGCAAGAGAATTGCTTTTAAATAAGCAATAAGCTACAAAAAATCATCTCCAGATATAGTAAATTAAAGCCAAAATCTAAGAGCCTACTCTAAGATACGGCCAATCATGTCATGCAATTAGAGCATGAAACACGCAAAACTCTTAAGCACTTAGGTGCAGAGGAAGCGGCCCAAAAGGTTGATTGAACCACAAAAGGGTTTGGTTGACTGATCTTGACAACCCAAAAATCTGAGAAAAATCTCACGATGGGTCCCTATTGAGCACGACAAAGTAGGCTTCATAAAGCCAAGCAGAGCGTGATGAATGCAAAACTCCGCTTAGGTGTGGAGGACGCAAGCCCAGAAGATTGATTGGGTCCCTAAAAGGGACTTGATTAGTTAATCTGAGCAGCCTAAAAATCCGAGATGAGTCTCACGATAGGTTTTTTAAAATAACAAAAGAGAAGAAAATAGAAGAGTAATAGAACAACAAGCTACCTTAAAAGAGAGAAGAAGAAAATGGGAATGGTGTGAAGATGTGAAGAAATGAACTCCTATTTATAGGAAAAGCTTGGAGTACTTTTGGAGGGAAAATCAATTTGAAATTCAAATTTTGAATTCAAATAAAAAATAAATAAAAAAAAAGGGCGCCGAGGCCAAGGAGGGCCTGACTCACCAAAGGCCTCAGGTCTGCGCCTGGCGGGTGCCAGGCCTGACAGGCCTTAGCCTCGGCCTCGGCCAGGCCGAGGCCGACCAGGCCGGTTCGGCAGAACGGGCCTGGTACAGCCAAACCAAACACGTGTCCAACGTGTCCGGATACCTTTTTTCTCGCCCAATCTCCACTTTGTGGCTAATTTCCTCATCTTCTCTTTTGCCGAAATTGGCGTGAAATGAAGCTACAGTTGTTCAGAAAACGCTTACGAAAAGCGAGAAGCTACGAGGCTACAGAATAGCCAAGAATGCCCTCCAAGTTGAGGTCATGAAGCTACACAGCTACAAGATAGCCAAAATTTCCTCCCACGGGAGGTCGGGAAGTCCAGAATAGTCCCTATAGGGCCCTTACGGGGTTTGATGGCAATCCCACTTAAATTTGAGGACGCCCTCAAATTTATATATTCTCTCCAGGAAAACGGCACAGATCGCGAATCCAGAGGAGAGTCTTAGCCCCCAAGAAAGATCGAAATGTTCCCTACGGGGTTGGACGACAATCTTGGGATGATCCAAGGAGAACCTTAGAGCCTTAAATTTTCTCCAGGATGTGGACGAACACACATCCAGAGGAGAATCTTACCCACCAGGAAGAGACCGACCTACGGGGTTAGACGACAATCCTGGGGATGATCTGGGAAGCAAAATAAGCGTCACGAAACCCTAAAATTCCTATAGGAAACGGAGAAAACAAGACGCAAGATAAGCATCATGGAACTCTAAAATTCCTACTGGAAAATGGAGAAACCAACACTCTAGGAGACTGAATATCCTAGCAAGGATGGACAGCAATAACTAGAGATAATTCGAGGCAGACCTCGAAATGTCAACAATAACTCCAAAAACTTAATATGTTACTCCCAAGTCAGGCTCCATGCAATTACTCCACGCGCTCCTAATCTCGAATCCTAACTAGGGAGTGGGGGCTAATGTTATGGGTGAAATTGGACCAACAAGAATGGGCTAGCTGAAGGGCTGTAGTGAAGGGTCAAACAAAGAAAGAAGCCCCATACGAAGTCAAAATGGACCGAAACCGACAGGAGACCAGCCCAGGACGAGAAGTGACAAAGAAACGGGCTTGGGCTGAAGCCCAAGCCCTTGGTCGGCCTCAGCCTCGGCCGAGGCCAACCACATGGCAATGCCCCATCCTGGGCCTTGCCGTGGTATAAGCATTAGTGGGATAAAGCCGAGGCTTGGGCTCGGCCCAAGCCCATGGTCGGCCTCGGCCTCGGCCGAGGCCGACCAGTTTGGCAAGGCCCAATTTTGGACCTTGCCTCTGTCCCTCATGCCACATGTGCCTTCGGTCCAGCTCAATTCGGTCTTTCCTTTCCCCATTCGAAGACGGAAACCCACGAAAAACCCTAAGAAGGAAGCTATTTAAGCTCTCCCTCGCGGGGAGAGCAAGGTAAGTTCATTCCAGCTTACAACACTCTCCTACAACTCTCAAATTCTCTTAAAACTCTCTCTGACTTAAGCATCGGAGCCTGTGTGGCCTGCCACACCGGTGTCCAGGTTTTTCTTGTCTTGCAGGCCGCGTTCTTCCCCCAAGAATACAAATTCACCGTCGTTGTCACGTGGAGGTTAGGTGATATTTCTCCTGTCCAAAATTTGGCAACAACAAATGATATTAAATGTAATGAAAAATTGACGTGACATTGATGTAGACTCATATATGAATATAATAAAATTTTATTTAGAAAGAACATGACCAACAATTCTTTTAGCACCCATTAATATTAGAAACCCACAAAAAAATAGTACTACTATTGCAACACTATTCCCATTAATATTTAGTTACATAACTAACACCCTAAAAATAAGTTATATGATTAATTCATATATTATTTTACTTATTTGATGGGCCTATCTTGCAACAAGTCTCGTTGTTGGGCCAAGGAAAAGCCCAACAAGTCTAAGTCTTTTGAATAATTTATATAGGAAAATTTTAGTGGGGAATTTTATTTTTAAAATATATACTAATAAATATTCTCGTAAAATTAGATATTTTTTAGTTCTAACATAAGAAATATAGAGTAGAGAATTGAATCGTCGACCTCAAATAAGGTAATATGTGTTTATTAATTTATTTATAATTAAAGTGATAATTTTCTATTTAAATAATTAATAATTCATCTATATATTGATTAACTTCTTTTTTTTTTTATACAATATGTTGATTAACTAATAATGATAGTAAACAATGATAAACTTGGATATTATTTTTTTAGAACATAGTATTGTAACTAATGGGTGGCGATTTGAATGTCAGACGTTAAAATATGTTATTAATGCGCATTCATCGTTAATCCATGCTCAGGTTAGCAATCAATTTATTAAATATTTAACTATGATATGATCATTATTAATTGAAATACATTTTATTTTATTTTTACTTTCAAGCACTTGTGTCGATTTTTGTAGTCACGTCAACAAACAACACACTAGTTTAGTATTAAAATCGTAGATTTTTAACATCTATTATTAGATCTTGTAATTTCATATTTAAACAAAATGTGACAAGCATGTTCTTTGAAAAAATTATGGCTAAACTTTAGAAGTTAATTTATTTTGATTGAAGAGTGAGTAAGATATCTTCTATAAGGTTGAAAAATGATAGACAACTAGCCAAGTATTTTTTTACCATGCCAATGGAATTAGTTGGAAGGTTCATTTTGTATCTAAAATTTGGTTTTAGTTGGTTTGTTCCTTTTATGGTCATCTACAAATTTATGATTTTGTAGCATTTAGCATAAGACTTTTTGTTTTTTGGCATTAGGGAAAACCAAGAAAGGAAAAATGAGGCTCTAGAGGTAGGTGCTAATGGATTTATATTTAAAAAGTCAATTAAACTTACTAATATATAGGTTAAAATATCAATTTGGTCCATATACTTTGGAACTTTTTCTATTTTAGTCTTGGTAATTTTAAATATCTAAATTTAGCCTTTGCACTTTCAATTAATGTTAAAATCAGTTCTTATTGTTAGTTTGAAGTTTTTTTCTAATCAAATTTAGTAAAATGATAAAAAGATACAATGTGAATATATTTTTAAAATTTTATAAAGGGAAAACTAATAGATGTTGAATTATTTTATTTGAAAAAGTTAAGTATAAACTAATAATATGGACTAATTTTAATATTTATTGAAAGTACGAGGACTAAATTTGAAAATTTGGAAGTATAGTAACTAAAATAGAACAAGTCTCAAAGTACTTTCATAAATTAGAGTAAATTACAATGGCTATTATGAGAAAAAAAAAAGTTAAGATACCATTTTAGTCCATGTATTTTGGGACTAGTTTTATTTTAATCTATGTACTTTTAATGTCAAGATTGAACTTTCATTAAACCTTAAAATTAGTCCTTAATATTAGTTTATTGTTAATTTGTTAAGACAAAATTGGTCTTATTAACCTTTCTTCTCTAAATTTTGACAATATATTCACATCGTGTCTTTTATTGAATGAAAATTATTATTATTATTATTTCTAGTTCAATAAAAATTAACTTCAAACTAACAACGAAGACTAATTTTAAGATTTATTTAAAGTACAAGGACTCAATTAGACATTTGAAAATATAGGCACTAAGATAGAATGAGACTCAAAGTATACATATCAAAATAGTATTTTAACAAAAAAAAAAAGGAATAATAATTCAAAACTTATGAAAAAATGGGAGCTTTAATAAATAGGGGTGGAAAAGAAAAACCATTACTTGCCATTTGAAGTAGAGAAAGGCACAAAATAATTACATCTCGCCTTTAAAAACCCACTAAAAATATTTGAGAGAAATGGATAGGGGCTAATCCTTTTTCGAATTGCAACCAAACTAATAGTCCTTTTTTTAAATGATAACTACAAATAATTTGTCGCGTTAGATTTAATGTTATTTCTCACTCAAGTATTATATATAGTTGAATTTTTCTCATTAATAAATAGTATTAAATGTAATGAAAAATTTGAAGTGACATTGATGTGAACTGACATGTTAATATAGTAAAAAGTTTTATAGTCAGCAACGATTTCTCTTAGCACCCATTAATGATAGAAACCAACATATTCCATTAATGTTTAGTTACATGACTAACACCCTAAAAACAAGGTAATTAATTAATTAATATATTAACTTCAAAAAATAATAATAATAAATTAATTAATATATTATTGGGAAAAATACTTTTTTAGTCCCTGACTTTTCAGCTATAGGTGCTTTTAGTCCTTAAGTTTTCAAAATGGACCCTTTTGATCCCTGAGTTTTGATAAATAGGTTTAAATGGTCCTGTCGTTGCTTTTTCCGTTTCTACAGTAACAGTACAATTTATTATTATTTTTTTTAATATTCTGATAGTGATGGATAAAAATAAACAATAAATAATAACACTAAAAAAATCTTCTCTCTCCACTCACCTCACCCCCACGCCCCCCACCTCCACTCCCCTCTGCCAAAGCTCCTCGCCGGCGTCTCCTTTCCGCCATCGTCAGAGACGACAATGGTTGATCAATAACGGGAGATTCACAGAACAACAATGGTTGTGTTCCAGCTAATCCATCAATTTCTCTTGCTTCTCCTTGTGGTAGTATTGGAAAGGAATTGAATTCGAGCTTTTCATATTTGAGATTGATTAATATTGTTGATTATTTTGCAAATAATTTTATGGAACCTGCTAATCATGGAGTTAGACTTGCAATTCTGTAAAGATTTTTGCTCTAGAGGAATTGTTCCTGTTTGGGGATTTTCTACGAAGATTCTTCCTCAGAAGTCGTGTTGGATACATAAAAACTCTCCGAATGACTCCCATTTCTGAAGGATTGCATTTGGTTTAGAAGATTGAGGGTGTCGGTGATGCTGCAGCGGTCGGACTCTTCTTCATCGATGGAGCTCGATATGACGTTGATTTCGGGCTTACCAGTCCGGTACGGATACGACGAGATTGTGACTGCAACGGACAATTTCAAGACCCAAATAGGGAGTGGCGACTTTGGTACGGTGTATAAAGGAACTCTGCCGGACAAAAGCGTAATTGCAGGAAAATTTCAAGACCCATTTACTCTCTGTTTTAACAGATGCTCTGAACGAAAAAAACGGAGTGAGTTCTCTGCCTTACAACAGATCTCTGATCCTCTCGATCTGACCTCCGCCGTTTTCAATTCGTCATCGGAATCGATCACCGTCGGCGCCTGAGACTCCGATCTGGCCGTAGAAGAGACCGATGATTTTGACTTCCTGGAGGAGGCAGTTTGGTCTGATTTCCCCTGTTTCAGCGATTCGGCCATGGTCTGATTTCCCCTTCACTGTCATCATTCAAAATATTAAAAAAAATACACTCTGTGTCACACCCCACCCCAGATTAACTCTACCAAACCTAGGACGAGATGTGATGGCAGTAGACCCCAAATGTGCAATGGAATTTATTGCCAAGTCTTTATCTCTTCTTTCATTATCTAACTTTATCTATGGATATCCCAATAACAGCACAGTAAAAAAAATTTCCCTTTACTTACACTAGATGATATGCAATGACTTGATAAGACTGGTGGTAGATTCTGATTAGCAATCTCTGATTGAAACTCAAGAGCAACCTGGTGGAAAAATTAAAAACAAAAGAATGAGCTAAAAAGCCCAGTGAGTGGTGATTCATAAGAAAATACATTTTCAAGAAAATTATTCTCTTACTAAACAGAAGTTCATAACTCTGTGAAATAATGTAAATCACGATCAGTTTAAAAACCTTCGAGATCATTTAAAGACATTAAAATATGTAAATAAACAACTCTTGAAACAACACCTCTTAAGTCAACAATTCTTGAAAACATAAGCACAAGTTCGTAAAAACATAGATAGGGAAATTCGTAATTATAGCTTTGGAAAGCATAAACATAACTAGTGTAATTCATCACCAAATATGTACCCAAATCTCTATCATACTATGTACCGAGTAATCTCCAGATACATAGCAGAACATATCTCTGTCATACGTGCACGTAGAGCAAACTCTAACATCTGTAATGCTTCAGGTCCAGGATGTGGACCAGGATTTGGAATCCGGATTTGGCATCTAATGGCCCCGGCATTCCCCTGCATCCCCTGCGGCCTGAACACGCTAGCATACTATGGAAACACATTCTCATAGCATATCGGGTAATCACCATGGGTACAAAGATCTAGTGGTTTGAAAACCACTTCCAACATAAACCTCTTAAATCACAAATCACTTTAAATCATAAAAATTCTTAACTTTTCAAGATCTCAAACTCTTTCTGAAAATTATATATTTCTCTAGACAATTGTTCATAAACTTGAGAGATTTCTAAAATAACATTAAACATTTATACTTCCTCGAATAATCATCAAATCTCTCAATAATATAAAACATTTTCAAAGTCATATTTTCTCTTAAACTACATCTCATGAAATTCATGCATTTCTCAACAAACATTTAAACTCTTCAAACATCTCAATAATCATAAAATATCTCAAATATTTCTCAAATAATAATTTATGCTAAAAGCATAAAATATTGGAATTTCAATACCATTTTTGGAAATTCATAACAATTCTCTAAAAATCTCTTTGTAGTCTCTCTAAATTCACACATAATTATAGAATTCATAAAAATCTATAATAATAATCAAATAATGAAAACAATTCGTAAAATAAACCACTCACAGAAATATCAACGTTGGTTCTTCAAATCATATGCTAGTTCAATTTCTGTCCAATCTAAAAGCTTCTTCAATTTTTTTTTTGTTCCGCCACTACCACGCTTCTCCGGCGACTTCCACAACTTTCCGATCGTGTTCGGCGATGGTCTAATGGCTAACACCATAACCCTCTCTCCTTCTCTTCTCTATTTCCCTTATTCCTTTCTCTTTCTCTTTCTCCTTCTTTTCCTTTCTTTCTTCATTTTTCTTTTCTCTCTTCTTCCAGAACACTCCTCCCCCTCTTTTTCATTTTCTTTTTCTTATTTTATTAAAACATTTCTTTTTTTTTTTTTGTGGCTTAACAAAGTTACACGAAATTTCTCCCCTTTTTTTATTTTATTTTTATTTAATTAAAACCAATAGCTTCCACTAGAAGCTTCTTTTATTTTATTATTATTTTTTTAATAATATATATATATATATATATATATATATATATATATATATATATATATATATATATATATATATATATATATATATTCTTTTCCAACTTCCTTCCAATATAATACAATACAAATTCCCATTTTCCTTTCTTTTCTAATATATATATTTATTAGATACAATTTGTTTTCCATTTTCAAATTTTCAAATTACTTGTATTTCTATTTTTGTTCCAAACACTATTCTCTTTCAAAAATTTCAAAATCAAGTAACTCATATGTTAAATACATATATCCAATTGTTAGAAGATGCAAATTGGGTCTTACACTCTGGGATTTTAGAGAGAACATGAGGATGGGAGATAAACACTTTAGTTTTGGTGGGAAGAAGATGATGGGAAATGGGGTTAGGCGTGACTGAGAGGAGAGACAGAGAGGAGAAGGGGAAGTGGAGTGGGGGCCTGAGGTGAGTGGAGAGAGAAGATTTTTTATTATTATTATTTATTGTTTATTTTTATCCATCACTATCAGAATATTAAAAAAAATAATAAAAAATTGTACTGTTACTGTAGAAACGGAAAAAGCAACGGCAGGACCATTTAAACCTATTTATCAAAACTCAGGGATCAAAAGGGTCCATTTTGAAAACTTAAGGACTAAAAGCACTTATAGCTGAAAAGTCAGAGACTAAAAAGGTATTTTTCCCTATATTATTTTTCTTTATTTGATGGGCCGATCTTGCAACAAGTCTAAGTTAGGAATAGCCCAATATCTATGTAGGCTACGTAATAGGCTTAGACAAAAGTTTGGGCTCGGCCCAATCAATCAAGCAAATAATATCCAAGCCCAAAAACTTAGGCCCCGTTTGATAACCATTTGATTTTTAGTTTTTGGTTTTTAAAAATTAAGCCTATAAATACTACTCCCATCTATGGTTTTAATTGTTTTGTCATATACTTTTTGCCTATGTTTTCAAAAACTAAGCCATGTTTTAAAAACTAAAAAAAGAAGTTTTCAAAAACTTGTTTTTGTTTTTAGAATTTGGCTAAGAATTTAAATACTTCCTTAAGGGAAATGAAAACCATTATAGAGAAATTATGAGAAAACAAGCTTAATTTTCAAAAACCAAATGGTTATCAAACGGGGCCTTAGTTTTTGGTTTTTAGTTTTTAAAAATTAAGCTTGTTTTCTCTCAATTTCTCTACAATGATTTTCATCTCCCTTAAGGAATCATTTGAATTATTAGCTAAATTCTAAAAACAATGATTTTCATCTCCCTTAAGTTTTTTTTCGTCAAGTCTTTTGAATAATTTATATAGGAGATTTTTCGTGGCTAGTTTTATTTTTAAAATAAATACATATATATTCTCTTTAAAATATATCAGTTTTAGTTCAACAAATATTGAGTAGGGAATTATGCCGTCTTATACCATCAACCTCAAATAAGATAGTAGTTGATAATTAAGGTCCCGTTCAATAACCGGTTTTTGATTTTTAAAATTTATGCTTGTTTTCCTATAATTTCTTCATCATGGTTTTTACCTTTCTTAAAGAAACATTTTAATTCTTAGTCAAATTTCAAAAACAAAAGCAAGTTTTTAAAAACTACTTTTTTTAGTTTTCAAAGCTTGACTGAATTTTTGAAAACATGGGAAGGAAGTATATACAAAATAAAGAATCTCATAGTAAAAGTAGTGTTTAGAAGCTTAATTTTCAAAAACTAAAAACCAAAAACCAAATGGTTATCAAACGGGGCCTAATTTATTTATACTACACGTGATTACGTTTTATTTGAATATTGATGATTGACCTACATATTGATTAACTCTAATCATAGTAAACACTGATAAACTTAGGTATTATTTTTTTGGGAAAAATACATTTTTGGTCCCTGAGTTTTTAACAATATGTGCGTTTGGTTCCTGAGTTTTGGAAATAGACCTTTTTAGTCCCTGAGTTTAGGGAAAAATACATTTTTGGTCCCTGAGTTTTGGAAATAGACATTTTTAGTCCCTGAGTTTTAAGAAATGAGTTTAAAAGGTCCCTTGTATTATTATTATTATTTTTATTTTTTAATATAAAATCAATATTCTTTATTAATTTTTAATATTAACGATTTTTTAAATTAAAAAAAAAACCTCTATTAATTTTAAAGCTCTCAATATTCTTGATTAATTTTAAATTATTAATTTTTAATATTAACGATTTTTTAATATTGAGAGAGAGAATGGGGTAGAGAGGGAAGAAAGTTTTTTTTTTTAATTTAAAAAATCGTTAATATTAAAAATTAATAAATAATATTGAATTTATATTGAAAAAATAATAATACAAATGACCTTTTAAACATATTTCTCAAAACTCAGTGACTAAAAATGTCTATTTCTAAAACTCAGGGACCAAAAAGGTATTTTTCTCTAAACTCAGGGACTAAAAAGGTCTATTTCAAAAACTCAGGGACCAAACACACATATTGTTGAAAACTCAGGGACCAAAAATTTATTTTTCCCTATTTTTTTTAATACAGTAATGCAATTGATGGGGTGATTTGAACATTGAACCTTAGAAAATGTTATTAAGGTCTCAACTTATATTTAGCTTATATGTTAACTAACTATATGGTAATTATTGATTGAAATGCATTCTACTTTTTACTTTCATGCATTTGATTTGATTGTTAGAGTCACTCTTAAGTAAACATCACATTAGTTTTAGTTGAACAATTAAGACAGTTTTATTTCTTCATAGTCACTAAATGTTGCAGAAATTTTTAGCATCTTTCCTTGTTGTAATTTCGTATTTTAAAAAGATTTGACAAACATATTCTTTGAAGAAACTATTGACGTGTTTAGCAATAACATTTCAAAGAGCCATAGCTAAACTTTAAAAGTTAATTTATTTTTATAGAAGAATGAATACGTTATCTTTAATATTGTTAAAAAATGACAACCAGTATTTTTACCATATTACATTTTTTTTTTAAATTTTTTGAGTTCAACAACCTGAAAAAATTCAAATATCTAATTTTTTTGATTGATGACATATGTCTTAACTAATTTAGATGTATCAACCATTATACTTAGTTGGAAAGTTCATTTGGTAAACTAGAATTTGGTTTTAGTTGGTTTTGTCCATTTGTATGTTAACCTAGAAATTTAGTATTTTGTAGCATCTAGCATAGGCCTTTTTGTACTTTTGCATGGGGAAAACCAAAACAGGAGGAATGAGGCTCTAAGATAGGTATTATTTATTTATTGATTGATTTATGAAAAAAAATAAACTAAAGTTTCTAATAATTATAGAAGCTACAAGGGTTGTTATGGAAAAAATAAGTAGAATAATTCTATACAAAATGGAAGCTTCAATAAACATGGGTAGAAAAGAGAGACCTACCATTGGAAGTAGAGGAAGGCACTAATTAATTAGATCTCTTATTTAAAAACCCACTAAAAATATTTTCCTCTCCATTATATCTAATCTCTGTAAATAATAATGGTACATGACTCTTCCAAAAATTGAATCACTTCACATTCATGGGTAGAGATGTCCACGGGGCGGGGATGGAGAAGCATTTGAATCTCCTTCTCCACGCAATTCTCTATTAAATTTCGTGGGGATTAGAGCGAGGATTCCCTACGAGAAATTTCTTGTATAGTTTTATTTTTATTTTTTTAAGAATCAAATAATTCTTTTGATAAAATTTCAAATAGTTAACTTTTATAGAAAATATCCATTAATTTTCAATTACATTGTTAATTATTTACAAAATATCTTCATTTCAATAGTTAATTTTCTATTTTTTAAAAAAATCTCGATTTAATGATAAAATTCTTAAACCTCCTAATAGAAATAAATTAATATTTCATATCAAATTTCTAATTAATTCATAAATATAATTCACACACGCGCGGGAATGGAAAACGGAGATGGAGAATACATTCTCCATCCCCGTTCCCATTTAGCTCGTAGGGAACTTTTTTCTCCCACTCCTTCCCCCATTCCCTGCCTAAACGAGGATTCCCCTTTCTCCCACTCTTTCTCCCATTCCCTGCCTAAACAAGGATTCCCCACCCCATTAAGGGCGGGTCCCTGCAGGAAAAATGGACATCTCTATCCATGGGTCATATTCCTTCAACCAATGGTCTTTTATTTCAAATGAATAATTTGTAAAAGAGTCATGACTATTCAAATGACTACGAATTAGTCTATATCTACGTCTCTTCTCTAAATTGAAAAACACATATTTTCTCCTATCCAAATTTTGTAGAAATTTAGTTTGCTCCACAAATTAATTTTCACTGGGTATTGCGGTATGAGGCATTGTATCATAAACATGTAATCTGATTTATCCCAAAAGACAATTACTCATTAAACTCAGGTATTAGAGAGAGAAATTGTCTTAAGGAGACAACACAAATTCGTTGGATTCGAATTTTCTCTTGTTTACAAATTATTAATTGCCATGCTATTTTTTTTGTTGATGTAATGTTCATATGGATATCAATCTCAATCTCAATCTCTAAAATATATCTCTAAAATATATAGAAAGTGCTCATAAATTACCACTTCCTAAATGCCCCACATTTTTCCTATAAGTTAAATCTAAAATAGACCTAGAACTAGAACAACATATTTACAGATTGGGTATTGTGCTTGTGCTATCACACAAATAGATGCACGTTCTCTATGCACCAAAAGAAGTCAAGTAACAGCCACAGTATCACGAAGGTTTTTTGCATTGTTACTACTCACTAGACCTTTACTCGTATCGTGGTAAGTGTCAACTTTATACATCTTATGTTGCACAACTCACATCAACATATATAACACTATATATCTCTCTCACATCATAACATCCAATTTCGATCAAATTTCGTCTTGAATTTAAACCAAACTTATTTAGGTAGTGTTTGGATTGAGGAGTTGGGGGAGTAGGAGTTAATATCTCTCTCAACTTCTTGTTTGGTCCAAGGATATTTTTGTTTCAATTGTGAGTCTCACAAACTTATTAACTTCTCTTCTAATTCTCTATTGTGGACTCTACAATTTATTAACTCCACCCTAACTTACCATTGTGGGCCGCCAACTTTCCTTTCTCATTTTTTCTTCACCTCACCTCACTCATACCTCCTTCCCTCTTCTCTCTTTTTTCTCTCCATTTTTTTAAATTAATTTTTTAATTTCTTAGTTTACAAAATTTTCTTTATTTTTTATATAAATTTTCTCATCATTATTACTAATTAATAATTAAACATAAATAATTATTAATTTTTTTTTTTATTTTTATCCTAAAATTTTAACAATTTTTTTAACAAAATATTTTTCTTTTTATTCTATATTTTTCTTTTTTTAATATAAATTATATAAAAATGTTTTAGATATGATATTGTTATTTAAACTGAAATTCTAATGTAAATTAGAGTACTACATAACATTTTTTTTATTGATAAAAATCTCCCTATCTCACTTTTTCCACATGTCATCTAGATTTTTTTAAAAGTTTATACTAAAATTACTTATAACAAATAACAATCTTATCCTTTTAAGCTTTTTTTTTTTATTATTAATAGCTAAAAAACATATATAATTTTATGATTTGAAGATAAGAAAAAACATATTTTAAACTAACTCATATTACAATTTAAGAAACTAGTATTTAAAAAGGTTAACGTATTAAAAAAATTATTTTCAAATTAATCATATTCAAAGTAAAAAGATAAACGATTTCTCCTTCCAAACTTAATAAAATAAAATTATTATAATAAATAACATAAATATATAGTATTTTGAACAAAAGTAGATATTTATTTTGAACTTAATTATTTTGAAATAGCATAAATATTTGATATTTTATTTTTAACTTAGTTATTTTAAAACTTCAAAGAATATATATTATTTTCAAATTAATCAAACTTTAGATAATTTATTACATTGATTAGTTAGAAAAATAAGATCTTAAATTATGAAAAAATATTATAACTTTTATTAAGTTTGGAAAACAAATCCTAAATTTAAAATTTAAAATTGACGAAAACAAATTTTTAACAAAATTGTAATATCTTCATAAAATAATCTAATTTAAGATCTCAATTTTAGGATTGATGGGAACAAATCTATATTATTTATTGATTTGAGAGAATAAAAATATAAAATTTTGAAGTTTATTTGAATCTCTTTAAATTAATGATTGAAATATTTTCAAATCACATATAATATTTTAAAAAATTATTGTAAGACTTTCTTTTATTTGAAAACTATTAGGTGCTGTTTGGGGCACTGAGTGAGTTGTAATAGCATGAGTTATAATAGTCTGTGAGTTATAATAGTTTGTGGAATTTTATAATATTGTTTAAAATGCAGAGTTGTTTAGTCTTGGGTTATAATAGTCTGTGTTTGAGGTGCAGAGTACTCCACATGTTATTATAACTCACGCCCCCAAACAGCCCCTTAAAGGCAAATGAATAAGAGATATTGAAAAGAGAATATAAGGGTATTTTGTTCAAAATTCTTTGGTTTTTTTTTCTTTAAAGAAATTTGTAAAATATACATGAATTAATAAAACTACTCCTAACTCCAGACTAAACAACTCTGCATCCCAAACACAGACTTCCTAACTCCTTACACTTACTAACTTCTATAACTTCTTGCCTCAAACAGTCCCTTAATAATCAGGTTCTACGATCCTCAAAAATTCTAATTCAGAATTGTCAAACACTCTATATTGTAAACTTATAATTACACATGGAAAAAAAATTAACTTTGTTAATGTGAATCAAAAAGCTAATACAAGAAAATGTTTGACAATTAATGTAGGTGTGAGTCAAAATCAATAAAAGAAAAAGGAAAAAAGAAAGGATTACAAAAGTGATTGAGGAAGTGGGCCTGAGGTGCACATGGGAAATGGGCCCCCAATCAGCCCATTAGCATTAAATTAGTCTTTTATTAAAGAAAATCTTTGTTCTGCCGTTTCCCATCCACCTCACCGTGCCACGTGCCTGTTTTAATTAAATTGGTTTTCGGCAAATATTAATTTGTCATTAAATTATTGTTCTGTTTTTGGTATTTTTCTTTTTGGAATCGGCCGACAAGTCGACAACGCACATGGGATCTGAACGTGTAAAGCGACACTTTAGAAGGCGCACGTTAGCGTTACTGATTTGATTATCCTACGCATCCCTGACCCTTATTATTATTATTATTAACTTTTTTTTTTCTTTCTGATTTTCAAATTAAATAATTGCATCTAATTCTAAATTCAATTGATTTCGTTTTATTTTTTTTGTTTAATTTTGTAATTTTACCCTCCTGTATCATTTATTTTTTCTCAATCAAATTAGTTAAAATACAAATTAACCCTAATTTTAATTTGGTATGTGGTATTTTTAAAAGTTTCAATATTGTCTTTGAAATTTGATAGATTTTTTTAGTATAAAACTTTAATAGATTAAACTATTGAAGCTTATCATATATCTTTGTCATTATGGAAGAGCAACAAATCATAATATGTTATTTATAAACATGAGAAATGAATTTTCTGATGCAAACATGGGTCTAGTAAGTCGTATTAGTTTTTTTTGAGTTCAACAAGTGGGAGTAAGAAAATTTGAACTTCTGACCTCTTAGTCAATGACAAATACTTTATGCCAATTGAATTATGCTTAGTTTGGTGTAAGTAGTTTTATTTTTGTTGTTGTTAATAGTAATGAATGTTTGCATTTCTAGTAACAAATTTCTCATTCTTATACTAATTAAAAAGTTCGTTCAAAAGTCCAAAAAAAAAAAAAAAACTCATTTTACACCAAGGATCCTACAACTAACCAAAAATTGCCACTAGAAAATAAGAAAAAGGAGAAAAAAAAGACCAAAGTAGCAAAAAAAAAAAAGAGAACAAAAATAAAAACTACACAACCTCAATGTTCAAAACACTACACTCAAAACATTGTTTTCTGATTTTCAAGATTGAGAACAATGCACTCCAAACACTATTTTCTGATTCTCATACTTCAAAACATTACACCTCAAACACTGTTTTCTGATTCTCAATCTTTTAAACCCCCCAAGATTCTAATTTCAGGGGTTCTGATTTTGAAACGATGCTCTAGACGCCCTCTTAATTTATATACATTATTATGAAATTGAATAATAGCCATGGGTTTAAGTTTTTTTATTCAATGGCACATGTAACAAACTTTTAAAAAGTTATGAATTATACCTCCTCTAGTAAAACCAAAAAAAAAAAAAAGAAAAAAGAAAAGAAAATTAAATCTCTCATTAGTCCTTATGAGATAAAATAAAATAGTTTGTGGGTGTGACCATTCCTCGTTAAAAGGACCTTATCCCCTTTTTGATGGGATTTTTTTTTTTATGCTATGGGATTCCCAATTTAAAATAACATGTTCTCAGAAATTAACCAATGCAATCAAATTCAAAACCCCATTTTTATTTTTTTGTTAAAGTTTGAATTTTTTGGGACCTAGAAGAGAGCACAGTCTCCCAAGAAATTTAGCAATTTCTTGTATATGTAATGTGGGGGGTGGGGGGTAAAATATTCCAAGATATGTTCTTGTTATTATTTTTTTAATCGGCCCTTTATCTTTCTTGATTGTAAATGTTACTCCTTTTTGACAAAAAAATGTCATAAAATAATGTTCCTTTCTAGATTTTGTTGTTGTCACTTTGTCACGACTCAATCCAATTTGGTTGGTGAATTAGATCTCATTTAAGATCTATCATGTAAAAATATTATTTGTAAATAGACATTGATATACGATAATAGAGTGAGGTGGAGTCCATGATGCACCCTTCCATCCTCACTCGTTCCCCAATTTGAGAAATTGAAAGTGGGATGGGCCAACAAGAGACTCGATTAATAAGAATTTTTGTCACCCCATACATAAATAGAGATGACCTATGCTAATAAATGATTGTTTAGTGGAAGAAATAATTGATTTATAAGTAAAGACAATATCTATGAGTGAGTTAGAAATCATAGAAACTGACCAAAATCGATGTTGGTAAATTGGTTTAGACCACTATGTCATTCGGTTGAGAGGTGAAAAATCCATCCTCCAATTGATGATTAATTGGTTGGTCTATATTAACCAATTGAAAAATTGGTTTCCACAGATTAAAGGATCGATCAATTTTGCCAACTTGAGTACAACTTAACTTTTTTTTTTTTAGTACAACAAATGTGAGAGTGGGAAGATTTGAACCTCCGACCTCATGGGAAGGAGTACATGCCAATTATCTATGAGTTATGCTCACTTCGGTGAGTATAACTTAACTAGTTAATACATATATCCTTGATTGGCTAGAATGTGTGGGCTTAGAATAAAAATTTTTGGTTTTGAAAGAAGCTCCAGTCCAGTGCAAGTGCACATTGTTAATGCAAGTAATAAAATTGAAAGTATTCCAAAGTATCGATCCCACAGGGAACGAATACAACAAAATTCAAAGATAGCATAAAGATATTCAAACATTGCAACTTTAGAAACCAAATATAAAAATAATTGGGATGGTTTTTGTGGACAAGAAAGAAATGTCAAGAATAAAAGGAAGGGATCCAAACATGCTTGTGCTATTTTGATTGGAATTGTGGCCTAATTGCAATTGCAATCCTTGACTCTATTATTAAGCAATGTAAAATGGATTCGACACCTATTCAACCTTCTATGAAGTATCTTTAGAAGACTAAGTGATTAAACCGATATGTCTTTGGTTCATACGAACTTAGTTGATTTTGAAACACAATCTTTTTTTAGTTTTAAAGGTTTTGCCCTATGTCTAGGGTAAAAAACAATTATCTATGTCTAGGCTTTTTCCTTTATTGCTTTTACGAACTCCCAACTTCACCTAACATTTTCATAATTAAATTCAATTGATGTATACTAATCTAAGTGATCAATCTAGACTAATAATGAGTATTAAAAATCAATAAAAGAAAACATAGCTATAGAGTCAAGCAAGATTTTGCTCTAACACTTAGGTCTTTATTCCTTTCTCTAGGATATTCGCATTCTTGAATCACAAAGAAATACTTAGCTCATAATTGAAAAAGAGAAAAAGATTGGGTTAAAAGATTGAAAATTCATAACTAAAAAGAGAGGAAGTAAGGGTGAAATGTCTAGACTTAAACAATAAGGATATAAATAAAAACTTAATCTAATTATAAAGAAGAACAAAAACACAAATGATTAAAATAAAACTTTAGCAATTATTCAACTTTAAGAAGAAAATTACAAACTAAAAGGACAAGTACAATAGTTGAAAATTCCCTAAAATATGAATGACAAAAAACTTGAAGAACAGAATTGCAACGAGCTTTTCACTTCTTGCTCAATCAAACACAACTCCACTTTTTTCAAAGAGAATTGATTCTTAACAACCTCAAACTTTCATTGAGGAAGGACTGAGATTCGAAGCTTGAAGGTGTTGGGATTTATTCCCTAAAGCCACGCAATTAATGATAATTAATAATAATTTTGATTATTTTATTTGCAGTATAATATTATCCATTATATGAAAAATCAAAGGTTATTAATGTATCTTAAACAATATGTGGTTGACATACATGATGATCATGTTCAAGAAATAACCTAAAGAGTCATAGTACATGGATAATGTTAGGTACCTTATCTTGATAACAATATTGATATGACCCACTTTGTAATAGTTACAAATGATTTGATCCAAATCATTTATGTGGAAACATGTGAGTGGGTGTATCATATACAATGAGTTTGTATAAAACTGGACCACAAAATATTTTAATATCTTTTTATAAATCCATTAATTGAGAATATTAATATTTCATCAAAATGATAATATTTGACTCGATCTTAATCCTAAGTGAGTTATGAACTCCTGTTGTAAGGGCTTGTCCTTTGATTTGTATGAGTGAGAGTGACTTTTGTAGCCAATTCAATAGGCCTACCATTTTGGGGACCTGACTAAATAGAGAGCTAGGAACATAATCTCACAAGATAGAATTCACTCTTTTCCATATAGGGTAAGTAGATGAGTAGTTCGTTTAAGTGCTGATTTCGAGACTTGAACAATGGGCCCCACCCTCTCACTGGCCCGAGAGGGACTTAGTTTATGATTAGATCATAAACAAATTGTTCATTAGAGGATTAGTGGTATTTAAGGTACAAAATGTAATCATAGGGGTAAAACAGACTTTTGACCCAACTGTAATTATGAACATCTCGTGAATGATCGATGATCGAACTGAAACGTGAGGCTTAAAGAAAATATTTAAAAATTAAAACAAAGCTCCAACTCAGTGCAAGTGCACACTGTCGATGCAAGTAATATAAAACTGGAAGTATTCCGAGTATCGATCCCACAGGGAACGGATACAACAAAATTCAAGAGAATAAGCAAAGATGTTTTCAAATTGCAATTGTGGGTAACCAATGTAAAACAATAAGTGGGATGGTTTTTTGTTGTTTTTGAAAAGAAGAAATAAAAATGAATAAAGAGGGATTCAAACGTGTTTTTGCCCCATTGAAAGAAATTGCAGCCTAATTGCAATTGCAATCCTTTGACTCAACACTTAAGCTTTGTAAACCGAATTCAACACCTATTCGACCTTCTATGAAGTATCTTTAGGAGGCTAAACGATTAAACCGATATTTCTATGGCTAATACGAACTTAGTTAATTTTGAAACACAATTCTTTTGGTTTTAAAGGTTTTGCCCTATGTCTAAGGTCAAAAACAAATTCCTATGTCTAGGCTATTTTCCTTTATTGCTTTTATGAAAACCCAATTTTTATCTAACATTTTCAGAATTAGACTCAAATTGTTGTATACTAATCTAGGTGATCAATCTAAACTAGTAATGAAAATTTCAATCAATAAAAGCAAACAATGTTATAAGATTAAGGAAGGTTACTTTTACATATTAGGCCTTTATTTCTTTCTCTAGGGCATTCACATGCTTGAATCCAAAGAAAGACTTAGCTCATAATTAAAGAAAAGAAAATAATGATTTAAAAGAATCAAAGTGCATAACTAAAATAGAATTAATAAATACTTGAATAACAATTCAACAATAATGAAAGAACAACCAAAATTCTATTAATCAAAATAAATTCAGCAACTAATTAATTTCAAGAACAAAAGGGAAGAATAAAAAAGTAGCTAAAAACTCAAAATTACAGCAGCAATTAAGTTCCGAAAATAAAAGAAAATAACTTAAATAAAACATGAAATAAATTCTAAGAACGGGAAGAACACAACACTTCTTATTCAATCGACCCAACTCCACTTTTTTCAAAGGGAATTGATCATTCACTTCCTTCAATTTTCATTGAGGAATGATTGAATTTCGAAGTTTAAAGGGGCTGGAAAACAGTAGCAAACGAAAATAAAAACAGCAGAAAATTTGACAGCAGAAAATCGAGGAACAGCAGCAACTGTGGCCGAAAATGGCAGAAAACGGATCTCCTTTCTTGAGGCTTCTTCTCCAATATTTATAGATGAATTGGGCTAGGGTTTTCTTCTTGAATGAGGCACAATGATGGCTAAAATCACAGCTAAAATCGTGGATCCAATATCTCACAAAATTCCTAGATTTTAGGAGATTTGCAGATTTTCCTTTAATTTCCAGATCTATCAAAATTGCAATTGCAATGCAATTTCATTTTTGTTGCATTCTTCAAATTCCTGCACAAAAACATCAAGTAAGTGTGGTTTTCATTTTCTTTTGCTTTCTTTTCTCCATTTACTTAATTAAAAAGGCTTCCAACAATAATTCAATTTAAACCAACTATTTGCTAGCCTTTTTATCTAATAACACACATAAAATAACAAGAATAACTAAGTATAAAGGCCAAATAATTATCATAAATAAGAATTATCAATCGACTTGCATATAATGGTTATATTCATGGACACAACTTGTCCTACAGTGCATAAGAGTGCAACTTTAAGGGTCTATAGTGGAATGACCTAGAGTTAATAAATGAAAATTAATTGATTAAATAGTTTAATTAATTGATTTTGTATCATTGGAGTTTATAATATGTAGGTCCATAAAGTTTTCTTGCTAGTTCACAGTAACACTAAATGATCAATTTAGTTGAAATAAAATTTTGAAATGTTCAAATTAATATTTAATATATTAAATGTATTAACTATAAAAGAGAAAAATATATTTATTGTATTTGATATATTAAATATTAAAATGATTAATGTATATTAGATATATTAAAGAAAAATATATATTTGAAATTTGAATGAGATTCAAATGTGTTAAATATATATTGTAGAAGATTTGAATGAGATTCAAATAAGTATAATGTATATTTTAATATATTAGATATTAAAATATAATATTTTAATTATGACAAAGATTTTCTTTAAGTCTCTATAAATAAGACCTTGGGTTGTCATTAAACAGATCTCCTCTACAGAGAATTGTAGAATTCTGTCTGAACTTGAACTTCTCCTCTACTAATCCCTTGGGTATTTTGTTTAAAGAGGCTCTCATAAGCTTTGGTCCTATGTTCAAGTCAAGAAGATTTGTGGAAGAGATAAAGACCCACCAAAACTTTTTCCATAATATACAAAGATATCTTTGCTTAACCTTAGTTTTTTGTTTAATTCTAAAGTAAAATCAAAGACGAACCAATGCTTCCGAGTAGGATGAAGTGTTCATTCCTATCAAAATGTTCTAGAAAAATAGAAAATAATAGCAACTACAAAAGGACTAAAACAGCAGAAAAACGAGAAGAACTTTACGTGAAAATTCTCCCCCTTTGGACTTCAGCTTTTTGCTCCTTTTATAAGCTTCACGAGCTAAGGTTTCCTTCTTTGTCTTTGCACAAATATGGCCAATTGATCTTGCTGGAATTGTGAAGAAGAATCTTGAAAATTTTCCAAAAAATTCGCAGATTCTAAATTTCCTGCATTTTCCAGATCTGTGAAGAATTGCAATTGCAATTTCCATTTTAGATTGTAATTTCAACACCGCCATGTTCAAAATCCTGCACAAAAACCACAAAATTAACACTTTTCTATCTATTTTACACTTTTTTTTTTCTTTTCTTCATTATTTCAACAAGCTTTCATGAATATTTGTAATAAAACCACATTTTGCTAGTTCTTTACACAGTAAAATACACAAAATAACAATAATAACTTAAATAAAAAAAGGTCAAATAATTCTCACAAATGAGAATTATCAATCATCAACAAAAAAGTCAGAAGTTTGAATCCCCATCCACCACATATTGTTAAACTAAAAAAAGGGGTCAATTTTAAGTGTCAATTTGTATACAAAACCAACATTGCTAGGGTGTGTGCACCTTTTTTTTTTTTGGAGTTCAACAACATTTGAGGGTAGGGGGATTTAAATCTCTAATCTCTTGGTCAATTACCGTTGAGTTATGATCACTTTGACGATAGGGTGACATGCACCTAAAACAATATCTTCATTAATTTGAAATATTAGAAAGAATCCAAATAATAATAATAATAAACAAATAACTAAGTGGAGGTAGATCTCCAATTTCACATGGGGAGAATCCAATTCCATGAGATTTCTAAAAGCATTTGAGACCTCCATCTAAGATTCTCAAATGTTTTGCCTTATATTATAATAATGAGATTCTCTCAAATAATTAATCTTTCTTTCTTCTTCTTTTTGTTGAAAAACTCAATAATTAATCTTCATGCTATGCTATGACAAAATATTAGTTTATCAATAAATAAATAAATTACATTTTAAGATAAAAAAAATTGAATATATTTTTATTTGTTTAGTTACCAAATTTTCTATCCATACTGTTTTATGCTATATATTTTTTTTTAATCTTTTTTGCCAGATAATTTTTCTACATTTAAAAAAAAATTAAAATATAACTTCGAAACCACTTGTGAATAAATATTTTAATAAGTTGGTGAAGTTTGGGTAGGAAATTTCCTAGTATTTATGAATAGGTTTTTTTCCCCATATATTAAATTAAATTACATTGAAAGACAGCATCTGACATATCTTCAAATAATGCCTCAAAACTATTATTTACCAATTTAATTAATTTCAGCCACTTTTATTTAATTAATTACTCGCTTTCTCAACCGACGCCATTAATTACAAATAAATTAAAACTTGAGATGGAAGACACAGAGAGAAAAGTTCGCAATTAATTTTATGAAATCTTTACATAATAATTCAACTTTTATGTTGTTTTTCATCGTAATTCTTAAATTCTTAAATATTATATTTTGCTTGCAATACTTTCCAATATTATGATTCATCCTTAATATTTACATAAAAACACTTCTTTTTGAAAAAAATTTGTCCATAGTTTCAATGGGGATTATAAATCCATTTAAGTTTAGAACTAATGTTTAATGGGACTTCAAATACTTATTCCCATGGTCGATCAACTCATCATACAAATGAACCAAAAACATTTTGGATAAGTTAATGATTAAAATATATATTTTTTTTTATATAAAACAAAGAGATTAGAAAGTTTTAAGAACCAAAATTAAATCAATATAAAAGTTTAAAAACAAATAGAATTTTTGGTTTATTGGCTAAGATATGCAAATTCACATATAAGTTTAAGATTTTAACTTTAAACTACACAAATTGAACTAGAGAAAGTTCTGGTTAAAAATATAAAAAGTTGAATTATAAGTTTGGTTCATCAATTTTTAAAGTTGTCTACTTAGTCTCTATACTTAAAAAAAAAAAAAAAAAATCCAATAGCTCTTAAAACTTTCATCCATTGAATCTGTTTTATCTCTATACTTTAAAATATTTTAAGGAATCTTCAAAATTTTTAATTTTTTATTTAATAGATTCCTGAAAACTCTCTCTTTCACCATATCCCTTGCCAAACTAAAATATGCGTACCAAAGTAAAGTAGTTCTTATATGATATTTTTAGCTTATTTTTTTTCTATTTTATTAGGTACAATAAAGTAGTTCTTATATGATATTTTTAGCTTATTTTTTGTCTTTTATTAGGTACAATAAATGTGAGAATGAAAATTTGAACTGTGGAGCTTTCTCATGTTGGCATATCATTAGCATGCTATATAAACATAAAACTGAAATTTATGAGCCCATTACAAACTTTTTAAAACTATGTACAAAGACCAAGTTTCTACGACCCAAGTTCTAAGAGTTGTGTTAATGTGAACATTAGTCAATAGTTAAGACATCTATTTGTTCACACGTAATTTCAAAAGAAAAATGAAACATGTGGAATGAACTTGAATTTGTATTGATTTGAGTTTAGTGGAGTACAATCTATAATGTTTATCCTCTGATTCTTTCTCTCTTTCAAGTGTAATTTGTCTGAGGTCTTTGTAGCTTGTTCTCGAATGTAGATTTGATTCGAGAGCTTTGCAGCTTGTTCTCGAATGTGCATTTGGCTCGATGGCTGGATAGTTTGTTCTTGAGCACATTGGTCTTTTCTGATTGGCCTTTCGGCATATTGATTTTGTTGGATTGACCCTTGACTTGTTAATTGTTGGATCGACCCTTAGTGTGTTGATCTATTTGGATGAGCCCTTGGCCTATTGATCGGTTTGGAGGATCGAACTTTGACTTGTTGATCCATGAAGAATTTATCGAAGTCTTGAAGGTTTCTAATATTTAAAGAGTGTTCAAGACCCAAGGACTTTATGAAGTCTTCTATTAAAGAGTCTTCGGTGTTCAAAAGTGTTTAGCACTCCAGGACTTCAGGGAGGGTTCGATCTTCAAGAGCTTCTGGAGTCTTCTTAGCCTTGTTTCTGAATTCTCCTTAAACTCTTCTTCTAAGGACCTCCACTTCTGACCCCTTGTAATATTTTCTTCTTTGAATGTCTGACATCCTCTCTCCCCTAAATGAAGGTGGCTTCTAAATTTATAGAGTTTCTATGTGGGCTAGCACTTGATTATATTTGGGCCCAACTATTTGGACTGGGTTTTGTTTGTTTTAGGCCAAACCCTTTGGATTTTGGATCAAATTTTCATTTAAACTTGGACCCAAAATTCCATATGATAGCTTAGGCTTGCTTGATCAAATGGCTATAGTGAAGACACATGACACATTATTTGAGTTTTTGCCAATTTTGTCTTCAAATTTAATTTGCGATATATGTCAATTTATAATTAGTCATAAATTTAATAATATGTACTTTTGTCATTAATTTTTAAATAGTGACGTGACGATTTGTGATTAGTCGAAATTTCTCATTTGACACTATTCCTTTGATCTTTATTTGAAGTCGGAGGTTCAAATCCTCACTCATACACTGTACTAAAAACATGGATTAGTTCTTAAAAAGTTCTAAGTATTTGTTACTAAGTAACAACAAACCCTAAAATTTCGACCAAACTTATAATTTATTTAACCCATAATAAAAGAAAACAAAAATGCTATTAGAGAAAAGAAGTGAAATGACAAGGTTGCCACCTTCATCAAGTCCATGAATCATGGAGAAAAAATGGGTCTCGAAATGGAAGCAAACAGACAAATCCACAAGCAATGTTTCATCTTTCAAAATTTCATTTCCATTTTCCAGTGTTGCATTCAATTGGACCTCACTAAACGCGCATTTCTCCTAAAGTCTCTTTCTCTTTCCTCGCTTCTTCCTGCTTTAATCATTCTTCTCTAACTATAAATCCAACTCCAAATCCCCACTTACTCTCTCATCCATTCCATTCATACCCTTTCCCCATTTCCTCTCTAACCCCAAAAATGGCTTCCCCTCCATTTTCTCCACTGCCATTGCTCGCATTCTTATTGCTCGTGGCTTCTTCAGCACTTGCAGGGCCGATTTTGGAAGGTATAATGCCCCTTTTCAAAACCCCTTTTGCCTAATTTTTTGAATTGGGTTTCTGTTTTTGTGGGTTTGTTTGTTGTTTATTTGTTGTTTAGCTGTTTTCTGCTGCCATTTTTTTGCATTTTGATGCATTTTACTGCTAGATGGACTGATGTTTGCTTGTGGGTGTTCTTTTTTTCATGTTGAAATGCTTTCTTTGTTTTGTTGTTGGTACTGTTTTGGATTTTCTTTGTTGGATTTACTGTAGAAACTGTGGTTTCTTTTGCTTTCTGGTTTCCTCTGATGAATGTTTTGGAGCTGGTTTTTCTGCTGCAACTTCCATTTTTGAGTTCCTACTTTATTCAACTTCATTCTGCTTACTAGAGAGCTCCATCCCTTTAGATCTGCTCATTATAGAGTTTGATTTCCCTTCAAATTAGTTTTGAACTTGGTTATTGGCGTTGGGGATGTGAATAATGTCTGTGTCCTCTAGAAGAGAGGAAGATCCATGATATATAAGTAAAGACAATGTGTTCATTAGAAAAATCGTGCAGGTTTAGGCCTAGAGTAGACAATATCGTATCATTATGGAATTATGGAAAATTCCGTTGTTGTAACAGTTGGAAGTTGGATCTTCACTAGTGAGAGAAAGAGAGAGCAATGTGTATTGTTTGTATTTTCCATTTCTGAATATTGAGCTCTGTTTCTTTTTTTTCATACAGGACTTCTAGCAAATGGGAACTTTGAGGAACCACCAGCAAAAACCAACTTAAAGAAAACAGTAATAGTAGGCAAAGTCTCTCTGCCAAGCTGGGAAATCAATGGCTTGGTTGAGTACATCTCAGGCGGGCCTCAACCGGGAGGAATGTTCTTCCCTGTCGCTCATGGTGTCCACGCCGTGAGGCTCGGCAACGAAGCTTCGATATCTCAGATCATAAAAGTGAAAAAAGGGTCTCTTTATGCTCTAACATTTGGAGCTTCAAGAACTTGTGCTCAAGATGAAGTTTTGACTGTGTTAGTGCCTCCCCAGAATGGAAGTTTGCCTCTGCAAACTCTTTACAGCAGCGATGGAGGCGATGTCTATGCTTTTGGATTTGTAGCTCCCGCGGATTCCGTTAAGGTGGCATTCTACAATCCTGGAGTTCAGGAAGATCCTGCTTGTGGACCTCTGTTGGATGCTGTTGCCATCAAAGAGCTTATTCCCCCATTGCCAACAAGAGGTAAAGCCATGCCCCATTCCCCAACATGTTTGTTGACTGTCTTGAGATCTATACACTTGGGTCGTTTGATAACGTTCTCGTTGACTATTTCAGCAATATGTGTGTTTAGTTATGTTCGATATTCGTCGTCGTTTCTTATCTTTAAGAAAAGTTCTCAAAATGTAAAGTTGGGAGAAAATGGACAGAAAGATCTTGTGGATTTGGTTCTGTGCTAACTCTTGATGTTTGCTTACCATTTTTCTTGTAGATAACTTGGTCAGGAACCCGAGCTTTGAGGTTGGTCCTCATCGATTGGTAAACTCCACCAATGGAGTTCTTCTTCCTCCAAGACAGGAAGACCTCACATCTCCACTCCCAGGCTGGATCATAGAGTCCCTCAAGGCTGTAAAGTTCATTGATTCAAAGCATTTCAATGTTCCCGTTGGACTCGCCGCAGTCGAGCTCGTTGCAGGGAGAGAAAGTGCAGTTGCTCAAATTATCAGAACCATCCCCAACAAATTCTACTCTCTAACGTTCAAAGTCGGCGATGCCAAGAACGGATGCCATGGATCAATGATGGTGGAAGCATTTGCTGCTAAAGACACTGTCAAAGTTCCCTTCCAATCTCAAGGAAAAGGCCTTTACAAAGCTGCCATTCTCAAGTTCAAAGCAATCTCACCTAGGACCAGAATCACTTTCTTCAGTTCATACTACCACACTAGAACAGACGACTTTGGATCCCTCTGTGGCCCCGTGCTCGACGACGTATGTGTCGTTCCTGTGTAATACAGATGTTATTTCCATGGCTGCTGCCACCACCCCCACTCCGGCAACGAAGTATTCATTCGTAAAGACTGCAACAGCTGCTTGATCTATACTCCTTTTTTTTGTAATTAAAACCTTTGATGAGGCTAGCTTTGTGTTCTTGAACTATTTGCAGTTCTCATGTCTCAGGAAGTTTTTACTGGTTTTCTTGTAGCTTATTTCATACTATCCATGATCTTATTTTGAATGTTGATCTTCAATATTTTATAAGGAAATATATTTCTCTCTAGTAATGGAGAACGAGTATTAAGATTTCATGATATAAACTCACTCTTTAGAGATCATTTTTTTTTGGATTTTGCTGGAATATTATATTAACATGTCAGTTGGGGTCTTAAGGAAAAATAATATAGGTTAAACTACAAGTTTAGTACCTGAAATTTCAAGTGTGTTTAAAAGGTTTTTAAACTTAATAAAATTTCTAATAAGTCTTTGAACTTTTAATTTTGTGTCTAATAGGTTCATAAACTTAAAGAATGTCTAAGAAGTCTTTAAGTTTTCAATTTTGTGTCTAATAGATCTTTAATACATTCAAAATTTTTAAAAATTAGTTAATCTGTTAGATATAAAATTGAATTTTATGTTTAAGAGAACTTGAAATTTCCAATTTGTGTCTAGTAAATTTGTAAATTAAAAAAAAAATGTCAAATAGGTCAAAGACTTTTTAGACACAAATTGAAAATTAAGAAATCTATTGGACACAAAATTGAAAGTTTACAGGCCTATTAGACACAAAATTGAAAATTTAGAAACTTATTAAATACTTTTAAAATTTAGAAATTAAATAAATACAAAACTAAAAAATTTAGAGACTAAACTTATAATTTAACCAAGAATATATTACTCTCTTAATATCTATCAAATCCTAAAGTTTTGGATGATATTTTTATTTTGGATAACTCTCAATATGTAAATTTTACTGGGCCATTAGAGCAACAACTTTGCACTTTTTAAAGCCCAACTACATGTATGTATTCAATAAGGTCCAAAAAGGGACAGAAATAATTTGCATCACTTGTTATCTTGCATGTGGCTTGAGGTACCATTACTATACTTCTAAAACCCAATTTTTAGGCACTCATTTATAGTAATAGTTTGTGACTTAATGTCAAAGTGAGCATAGTTCAGCGATAATTGACATGTACTACCTCTTGAGGTCAGAGATTCAAATCTCTATTTTTTCACATTTGTTGTACTTAAAAAAAAAGTTTGTAACTTAATTAAATAGATATTAGAATTTTATTTCTTAATTCGGATGATTTCAATAAGTTTCTATATATATTTTTTTAAATTTTGGATTTTTATCGAAGTATATATTGTTATAAATTGAAATTTTGAACTCTAAACTCTATGTTACAATATATTGAGAAAGAGCAAATGGACTCAAAAAACCTAATAAGAACATTATTAGACTATCATTAGCAGCAAAAAATGAAATTCTCCTTTAACAGCCTTGAAAAAGATTAGACTATCACCAGCAAAAAATGAGTAAGAGAAGGACAATGTCGATTAATAGTCAATCCTGATATAGCTCGTTCACTTTCACATAAAAGAGCCGACAACCCTTCTGCACAAAGAAGAAAGAGGAAAGGGGACAAAGGATCTCCTTGACGCAAACCTCGATTAGGGACTATATGTCCAGAAGCAATGCCATTTACAATGACTGAGAATGTAGGAGTTTGAACAGATTTCATAACTAGAGAAACCCATTGATTGTTGAAGCCCATTTGATGCATAATCTCTTCTAAATAACCGCATTCCACCCTATCATATGCTTTGCTCATGTCGAGCTTCAATGTAGCAAAATGCTTGTTTTTTTCTTTTTGATTAGTAATTGAATGAAGGCATTCAAAACCTATCAGAGCATTATCAGAAATAAGGCGTTCAAGGATAAAAGCACTTTGTGTAGGGGAGATAATTTTATCAAGAATCCTTTTTAATCGATTTGCAATAGTCTTAGTGATCAACTTGTATATCACATTACATAGAGCAATCAGTCTAAGCTCCATCATATATTTGGGATTACTAACCTTGGGAATAAGGCAGATAAATGTTCTATTCATTTCTGCAATCGACCCACCATCATTAAGAACGTTCAAACAAGTTGCAGAAATATCATCTCCAATAATATGCCAATAGGTCTGAAAAACAAGAGCTTGAGTACCACCAGGGCCAGGGGCTTTAGTTGAGTGCATTTCCTGAAGAGCTTTTTCTAGATCTGCTTTCGTGAAAGGCTTCATAAGCTCATCATTCATCTCTGTAGTAACACGTTTCTGCACACAAGAAGACAATTTGAGGATATCTTCCCTACTTGGATTCGAGGAGTTATAAATATTTACGAAGTAGTCCATAGCAATCCTTATCTTCTCATCTTCCTCAGTATGCCACTGGTTATCTTTGTCAAAAAGGCTTATTAATTTATTTCCTTTTTTTCCTTGCACTTGCTCATTGGTGAAACCAACGAGTGTTTTTATCTCCCCAATTTAACCAGTCATCTCTAGAACGTTGACGCCAATTCATCTCCTCTTCTAAAGTAAATTTTCTAACTCGTTTTCCAACTTCCACACATTTTTCCTATTCGGACTCTGGTGAGCTTCATTCAATTGCCTCTTTTTTAAGTCAATAACCTTTTTTAGGCTGCCTCTCAATCTTTGTTTGCTCCATTTAGAGAGTTCAACTAAACATTCTGATATTTTTTCCTGTAAAGATTGGCCCCTCGAGGTCTTCTAAGGTTTGACCAGACTTGTTGCACAACTTCTTTACTCCCATCAGTTTGAGCCCAATTTTCCTCAAATTTAATCAAACGGTCTATTCTTTTTCTAGTTCTTTGTAAAGGAACTTCATTTAAACAAACACTAATAGGTCGATGATCCGAAGAATGGAAATCAAGGTGGGAAACTGATTTCAGTAAAAATTCTTGATAACTCATTGTTTCCAAAAGCTATGTCTAATTGAACCCATTTTCTTTTACCAAGAGGTTATTTGTTTGTCCAAGTGAACAAGTCACCATGAAAACATAAGTCTGATAAATTACATTGCTCAATCGCTTCTCTAAAAAGGTCCATCTGTTGTTGACTTCTATCTGCACCTCCCATTGCCTCTATATGGAGAAGAATTTCATTGAAATCCCCTCCTACCAACCAAGGGAGATTATGAGTAGCACCAGGTCGTTTCAGAAGATTCCAGGACTTTGTTTTATTTTCAATAGAAGAACTACCATAGAAACCTATTATTCTCCACTAGAAAGCATCATTTTTAATTATTGCATCTATATGGCCTTGAGAAAAAGATTGAATTATAAGATCAATTTCTTTCCAAAGCATAAGTAACCCACCACTTCTTCCTCTGCTTTCTACTATAAAACAACCACTGTAATCAAGTTGATTTCTAATCTTTACTTTCTATTTTACCAGCACTTTTAGTTTCAATAAGAACAACTACATGGGGATTTTTAGCACTAAGTATGTGCTTTAAAGCCTGAAATGTCCGAGGATTCCCTAGACCTTGAACATTCCAAAATAAAGTTTTCATGGCTCTTGGAGGGGCTGTGGCCAATAAAACATCACACTACTGCTCCTCACCACTTCTTAGACGTTTGGTATCTTGGATTAATAAGATAGAATCTTGATTTCTTTTGTTTCCTCCCACCAAAACAGAATCCAAATCTTGACTGGTGTGGCATAAGGATTCCACATTCGATTGGTTCGGTTTTTTTCTAGCCCGTCGCTTCCATTTTCTCCCAACATTAGGTTGCAAAGAATTATCCTTAAGGAGATGACTTTGGGAATTAGGCAATAAGATATCATCAATCCCTTCCATGGTGGCAACTCTTCCAATTTCTGCGGTCTCAATCTGATGTTGGTTTATAGAATTAACCTTTTCAACATTTAGCATGCTATGCTATTTGTTTCGTCCAATATAATTTTGGATTTAGCAATGTCCAAAATTTCCTTTGATTCATGAATAGGAGGCATGCTCTTAAAAAGATCAACTGCATGAGTTTCAATCCCTTCATGTCCCCCTTACTCAGAATTGGTCGACCTCCCTTTTGATTTTACTACTTCATTAGTTTTATATTTTTTGTTTCCCCTTGGCATAGTTGGAAAAATGCTATCCTTCTGATGATCACAATGGAGTCAATTTCCAAATTGTAGTTCCACTTCAGAAGGAACCTTTGTGTCATAATGCCCACAATCCTTTAAAACATGTCCCAACCTTCCACAAAAATAACAAAAATCTGGAAGTCGTTCGTAAGTAATAGAAACCCAAGTATGCTCTTTTCCATGGCCTAAGTTAATCTTCACTCCTTTGCTAAGGGGTTCCTCAATTGCTAATTTAACTTGGACTCGTAAATAACGACCCCAACATTTACCATTTTCATCCACATCAACTTCTTCAAAAATGCCTATTAGGTGACCTAAGATTACTGCCACCTCCTTTGTAAAACAAGCAATAGGTAGATTATTAAAGTGAACCCAAAATGATACCTGTTTAAATGGAATAGATGTATTAAAGCCTAGTGAAGCAACGTTCTCCTTGTGGTTCCCAAGGCTTGTTATTAAGCTTAAACTAGTTAGTTTATTATTTCAGTTATTATACTGACTTATTGTTATTGAATTTCTTTGTAGAAGTATTAATGAGTACAAGTATTATTTCCACAATTTCACACGAGTTATGGTATCAGAGCAAAATTCTCTCTCTTCCACCTTCTTCGAGAATTTTCTGTTATCCTTACTCTTTCCATGGCTTCTGGAGGTTCTCTGAATGCTTCTTCTTCATCTGTTCAACCTTCCCTCATCTGTTCAACCTTCCCTTACCGATTCTGATTCTCAGAGTCTCTATTTTCTTCATCATAATGATACATCAAACCTCGTTGTTGTTTTCGATCTTCTTACCGACGACAATTACGTCACTTGGAGCCAATCGATGCTTTTTGCACTTTTCATTCGCAACAAATTAGGTTTCATTGATGGCAGCTTGTCGAAACCTACTGGAAATCTCCTTTCGTCTTGGATTCGCAAAAACAACGTTGTTATCGCATGGATCCTAAACTCAGTCTCCAAAGGAATTTCATCCAGCATTATCTTCTCCGACTCAGCTGTGCTATTTGGCTGGATCTTAAAGATCGATTTCAATGCAAGAACGAACCTCAAATTTTTGAACTCAAGAGTGGACTTGCTACCCTAACTTAAGATCAGTAATCAATTTCGATGTATTTTTCACGATTGAAGAGCCTATGGGATGAATATGTTTCATATCGCCCTGGTTGCACTTGTGGTAAGTGTGATTGTGGCGGTGTTCAGTACATCAAGGAGTTTGTTCAATATGAATATCTTATAAGTTTTTTAATGGGATTAAATGAGACCTTCGACCATGCTCGATCTCAAATTATGTTAATGGATCATGCACCACCAATCAACAAAGCCTTTTCGCTGATTGCACAAGAGGAACATCAACGATCCCTACCTATTCTTCCTCTTCCACCAGCCGCTGGTATTGCCGTTAATCAAACTGTAGTGAAGGCTACTGTTCCTACATCGCAAACTACCACAACTGGTAATTATCGCCAGAGGAAAGATCGTCCATTTTGCACGCATTGTAATTTGCAAGGCCACACTGTCGATCGTTGTTACAAAATACACGGATACCCTATTGGTTATCGACATAAAGGAGGACAACGCAATCAGGCTCCACAATCACAGAATTCACAGTCTTCCTTTGTTTCATCAATTAATTCAGCAGTTGTTCAGTCTACAGATGTGACCTCCTTGCTTTATATGGCCAGTCCTTTGATACTATCGCCCAATGCCACAACATTCTTATTATGTTGCAATCAAAGCTAGCTGCTATCAAGAATGAATCAGACTATCTCATACTTAGCAAGTACTTCTCTTAGTTCCTCTGTTCCTCTTTCATCCTCTTGCTAGATTATAGACTATGGGGCTTCAACTAACATTTGTTATAATCGAGAACTATTTAAATCTCCGATTCCCGTGTCTACCTCTGTGGTTTTGCCCGATAATATGCGTATTCTTGTGCAATTTGCATGACCTATCACGTTGTTTGGATCTTTACACCTTTAGAGAGTCCTCTTTGTCCCCCAATTTCAATACAACTTGATTTCAATTAGTGCACTTACCTCTAATAGTTCTTTTTTGGTCCAATTCTTCATTAATTGCTGTAATATTCAGGAAAGGTCCACTTTAAGGAATATTGGCAAAGGTAAATTGCGAGATGGACTATACATCCTTGATGATTTTTCTGTTGCTGGTGCTTCTCCTATTTGTGCAGCTACTGTCCACACGTTGTCACCTACTGTGTGGCACTCCAAGCTTGGACATCTTTCTTTTACCCGTTTAAATGCCTTGAAAAACATTTTACATATTGAGTCTTCTAGGATAGATCATTCTTCTTCTTGCGATATATGTCCGCTAGCTAAGCAAAGAAGGCTTTCTTTTACTTCGAATAATCATCTGTCTCCTGCTCATTTTAACTTGATTCATGCTGATATTTGGGCCCTCTTTGCCACTCCTTCATATGCTGGTTATACATACTTTCTCACATTAGTAGATCGTACACGATACACTTGGTTGTATATGTTGAGATACAAGTCTAATGTTTTGACGATTATCCCTTGTTTTTTTCCAGCTTATACATACCCAGTGTGGCAAATGTATTAAGACTTTTAAGTCTGATAATGCCTCTGAATTAAAGTTTGAGGATTTTTTTCATGAAAAAGGAGTTGTTCGTCAATTCTCATGTGTTGCTAGGCCCGAACAGAATTCTGTGGTAGAAAGAAAGCACCAACATATCCTGAATGTTGCACATGCATTATACTTTCAGTCTTGTGTGCCTTTACATTTTTGGAGTGAGTGTGTATTAACTGCTGTGCACTTGATTAATCAAACTCCATCACATGTTTTGTAATGGAAGACCCCTTATGCACTCCTTCATGGTCATTTCCCTGATTATTCATTACTGAGAGTATTTGGTTGCTTGTGTTTTGCATTGACTTTAGCTTCTAACATATCAAAGTTTGCTCCTCGCGCCATACCGGTTGTCTTTAAGAGTTATCCTCCTGGTATGAAAGCCTATAAGCTGTTTGATATTGAGAAACGAAGATTTTTCATATCTAGAGATGTAGTATTCCATGAATCTATTTTCCCTTTTCATAAAGTCATCCTTGCCAACACACAACCTGACCTTTTTCTCGAAACTACACAGAGGCCTTATCCCATCACACACATTCATCTCATCTAGAGAACTCCTCTCATATTGTGGCCTTAACTCCATCCATTGAACATACTATAGAAACTTCGCCTAACATGACCACATAACTTGAACATCCTTCCCCTGAACATCCCTTAGCCCTTAGACGATCCTCTCGACCATCTAAACCACCCCCATATCTTAAAAGCTATCATTGTAGCCTTCTAAACCATTCTTCACCACCTATCACCTCTACCAAATATCCCTTACAACATCACCTCTCTTATAACAGATTGTCTCCCAGCTTTCGAGTTTTCTCACTAAACGTTTCTGCTAACTATGAACCATAGTTTTATTATCAGGCTCTCCCATATGAACATTGGAAAACAACAATGAATGCTAAGTTAGAAGCTATGGAAAATAACCACACATGGTCTGTTGTCCCTCTTCCTTCAGCTAAGCATTCTATCGGATGTAGATGGATTTACAAAGTAAAGCATAATGCATATGGTTCCATTGAACGTTATAAGGCGATATTAGTTGCCAAGGGTTATACTCAACATGAGGGGTTAGATTTTATAGAAACATTTTTCCCTATAGCAAAGTTAGTCACAGTTCATGTTCTTCTTACTATTGCCGCCTCATTTAAATGACCCTTAGTGCAACTAGACGTCAATAACGCTGTCCTTCATGGTGAATTATTTGAAGAAGTCTACATGGATTTTCCCTTAGGGTATGTGCCAAAAGGACATGTTTCTAGTAAGGGGGAGCACCTTGTTAGTTGGTTACATAATTCTATACATGGTTTAAAACAAGCTTCTAGCCAATGGTTTTCCAAATTTTTAGAAACTTTGCTTTCTCTTGGGTTTTACCAATCTAAGACTGACTTAGTCCTTGTTTGTAGTCCAAGGCTGACTACTCTTTGTTTGTAAAGGGACCCGGATATGATTTTGTGGCTTTATTAGTATATGTTGATGATATTATTATTACAAGTACCAATACTTCTATTATTGATTGGTTGAAAGTCATTCTCAATGATCGTTTCAAACTCAAAGACTTGGGTAATCTGAAGCATTTCCTTGGACTTGAGCTTGCTTGTTCATCTCAAGGAATTTACCTTCCTCAGCGTCATTATACTCTCCAACTTCCTAAAGATGCTAGTCTTTTTGGAGCCAAGCCTGAGAGTGTTCCCATGGATCCCAATTTGCAGCTGCAACAATCTAATAATGATTTGCTAGCTGATTCTTCCTCCTATAGAAGGCTTATTGGAAGGTTATTATATCTAACCATTTCTTGTCCTAACATTGCTTTTGCAGTAAATAAGCTAAGTCAGTTTGTATCAAAGTCGAGCAAGATACATATGGGCGCAACTGCTCATCATTTGCTGTGTTATTTGAAATCTGCACCTGTCGATCGTTATTTGTTCGTGATCAACTAACTAGTGGTTTTCTGAAGTTACTCCTTGTTCGATCTCACCTTCAGTTAGCAGAAACGTTCACCAAACCTCTCTCTACTTCTATTTTCTTTTCTTTGTTATCCAAGATAGGTGTAATAGATATTTTTGACCCATTTTGAGAGGGAGTATTAAGCTTAAACTAGTTAGTTTATTATTTTAGTTATTATACTGACTTATTGTTATTGAACTTCTTTGTATAAATACCACTTCGTGGAAGTATTAATGAGTACAAGTATCATTTCTACAATTTCACACTTGTTACTAGTCAAAAAACAAAGGACCTCTTTTTAGCATGCGTTCTGTATTTTTTTTTTGGGTAGGAAACGTACATAGGAATAAATTCAAACCCGCGTCGTCGATTTCCATCATGTTTTTTAGGTTCTACACTTTTGGTAACATCGTACAAATTGCCTCCATATTGACTGGTTTGTTAACCAAAACCTTCGCTACTAAGCAATAGTTCACTAACAAAATGTTTGATCTTGAATTGGATTGCCTTTACATTACAATACCATTTTGATGCTTTTCATTCTCTTTAATTTGTTTAGTTTTTTAATGTAAATTATAGACTACTTTATTGCTAAGCTAAATATATATGGGCCAAAATAAATCATCTTTTTGTACCATATAAAGAAAGCCTACTTCCATTTTTCTTTTCATAGTATAATGGGTGTCTATATCTCTTTAGTCTCAATTAAGAATAACTATAAGACTAACTATAACATAATTTGATTGGTCGGAGTATTAATAACCTCTTTTGTAAGTTAGAATTTGAATTCCCACACAATTGTTTAAGTTGTAATATTCTAAAAAAGTATAAGAATAATAACTAGGTTGAAAATATTGACATCTCTTAAAATTATCCATTAGCGACGACTCAATTGATAAAATTTTGTTGATTTAAAATTTTCATTCAAAGCTTAAATATGTTCATTTTTATTTGTGTCATTATAAAAAAAAACAAAAAATTAAAACTTTAAAGGGCCGACGTAATTTCAAAGGTTAAATTAATTTGGTTAAAATATTATATTGGTCCTTGTACTTTAGATTCCATTCCATTTTAGTCCCCGTATATAATGTCTAATTTTAGTCCATGTACTTTCAATAAATTTTAAAATTAGTCTCTACTGTTAGTATGAAGTTAATTTTTATCGAAATTAGTTAAATAATAACAATAATTTTTATGCAAGAAAAGTCACAGTATAAACATACCTATACAAATTTATAGAAGAAAGACTAATAAAAAATATATATTTTTAGAAAAGTTAAAAATAAACTAACAATAAAACTAATTTTAAGATTTATTAAAAATATATATAGATTAAAATTAAATATTTGAAATTACATGAAAAGGGAAAAAAATAAAAATAAAAAAGAATGACCAAAAGGATATTTTAACTAATTAATTTTTAATCCTAGATCTATATATCCTCCATCTCTTTCTCTCTCTCATCCCCTCTCGCTCTTTCTTCCCAAGTTTCGAACATCTCTCCACCGCTGCACCTCATTCTCTCACGGCAAGCTACCGCCACCGCCTCATGTATCTGAAATAAGCACCGCCGGTCCGCCACAGACATAGCCCACTCCATTTGGGCCCGTCAAAAAATTGGGTCAATCCATCGAGAGTGGCCATTTTTTGTTGCTGTAAGAACGACAAACCGAGGGGCTAAACCCTAGAAATGAACTCATTGGCGCGGAAAATATCATGCTCTATCAAGTCTTCGTTTCACACCACTGATTCCCACCTTCATTATCAGCAGCAGCAATGGAGGGGGATCCGAGTGAAGGTACTAAACGGGAATCTAGAGCGGGCACTGACATTTTTGCAAAGGAAGATGCAATCGAGCGGAATCGAACGGCTGATTAAGCGCGAACAGACTCATCATATCAAGAATTCCGAGAAACGAGTTTTGGCCCGAAAGAATCTGGAGCGCAAAATTCGATCGCAGGACCTCGCTCGCAAGCTCAAAGCCATCCTTATAAAGAAAGTCAGGTATTTGTAAATCTTTTCTGTGAACAATAAGCTATTGAGTGATGATGATGCAAGTATTTGAATGAATTCTGCATATAGTGGCCTGATCATACCGTTCTTCTAGCTTTGTTGATAAGTTGCTTGCTTATTTTTAGCGATTAGGGATTTGGAAGTGTGTAAAGAACATCGATCTTGTAACAATCAAATGCAATAAGTTTCTGCCTGTAGAACTAGAAAATTAGACTTCCTGCCCAAAGCATCAACAACTTTATTGCTAGCACAATATCTATAATTTAGAGTAAAGTTAAAATGCTGATCAAACATGTTCATCTATTCTATTGAGATAGATTCTTTTGGGAATTATTGAGTTGGTAACATTGGCAATTAGTAAAGAGAACAAGTTAGCTGTTCTTATCGATTTAATTTAGGCCCGTTTGATAACCATTTGTATTTTTGTTTTTAGTTTTTGAAAATTAAGCCTACTTCCCCATGGATTTCCTTATTTTGTTGTTTACTTTTTACAAATGTTTTAAAGAACCAAGTCAAGTTTTGAAAACTAAAAATAGTAGTTTTCAATAACTTGGGTTTGTTTTTGGAATTTGACTAAAAATTCAAATCTCTTCTTAAGAAAGATGAAACTCATCGTGGAGAAATGTGAGAAAACGAGAATAAATTTCAAAAACCAAAAACTAAAGGATTATCAAACGTGGTCTTAATTCTTTGTTTGGAGTTTTAGAATATTAATGATAACCGTCCTCCCCTAACAACATCAAAGACTTTATCCAGCAAATCAAATCCTTTATGGTCATGAGTTAAAAAACAAAGCAAATACGTTAGCTTAAAAGGGCCTTTATTTAGTTTAAAGAGAATAGAACCAAGGATTTCTAGACTTGTTCAGGATTTCTTAAAAAGGAGGAAAGATGAGTTTGATTAAATTAAAAAGAGGAAATTCGGTGATGTTTTGGAGAAAATGTGGTATTTGGTTTTGGTTTTTGCCTCTGATTTCTTTGTAACTTTCTTGTAACTCCAACTTTATCGTCTGATTTGTTGCAGGGGTCTGTAAAGAGGAGACTGCAGTGCAGTAAGTATAATTTCACAGGCATGTTGCTCCTTGGACACGAACACTTAGCCCTTTCTTTGAATCTCTTCCTTAACTCTCGGCTGCTCTATTTTTGATATCGAAACAAAGGGTTAAGTTCGAAATCTTTAACACATGACAAAGTTGTCTTTTTCCAAATGGCATGAACCCCAGAAAAGTCTCGGTAAGACGAATAAATTTAAGGAGCCTGAAATCATATAATTATGAAATTCATACACTTCTAAGTTTATTAGCTTTTCTTTTAAGCAGCCATTTTCATTGAGCTTTAGGTACTTGGTTAAATCAATTCCTAGTTGCATACTGGTGTGTTGGTATCATCACTTGGTTTCTTATTTTCCAACTTTCTCTATTCTAACTATCAAAAGTTTAATGGTGGTGTGTAGGGAGAACGCACCGGTATAGTAAGGTATTGTTCTTAACTCTACCGGCCTCTTATTGAAGGTCCTCTATTCAGCAGGAAGGCTCCAATTGGTTTTCTCTTATCTGAGCAATTTTGTTTTCTCAAATTGGTGTGCCATTTTTAATATATATTTCTTAGTTCTATAGTCTGTTTGTGCACTCGCCTGCTTGATTACGGAATATCTCATTCTGACAATGCTCACATTGTATTCAAAACAAAAACCTAAAATGAATAACGAAGGCAAAAGTGGCCAACCTTGCCTGGATTAACTGAAAATTTATAAGTATTACATCGGTTAAGTGTTAGACATAAACTTGAAATATTAGGGTTTAAATTTGGGCTAAATTATAAAAAATACTCCTGAACATTGTACTTTGTTTAAAAAATACTCTTGAACTTTCAAAAGTTTCATTAATAATCTTAAACTTTCAAAAAAAAGTTCAAAAATATCCTTAACGTTAGTTTTGGATGGAAACAGTTAGTACTTTATTTCAAAAATATTCTTGAACTTTCAAAAGTTTCATTAATACTTTTAAACTTTTAAAAAAAGTTCAAAAATATCTTTACTGTTACTATATGGACAGAAATTGTTTAGTACCTCGTTTTAAAATACTCCTGAACTTTCAAAAGTTGTATTAATATCTTTAACCTTAAAAAAAAGTTAAAAAATGCCCTTATCATTAGTATATAGACGAAAAACATTTATCTAAATCTCATTTCCTCCCTCTTTCATTTCTTCTCTCTCTTGATTTGCTTTAATCTATGGTCTAACACTTCTCTATTTTTTTCCTTTCTTTTTCATTACCCTATTCACTTTCTTCTTCCATTTTTCAATCTCTAAAACTATCTTTAATCAAGGTATATAGACTATAGCAAGAAGAAAAGAGAATAATGGAACCACCAAAGGACCATAAGACTTAAAGAATTTGAGTTAATATATTTGGGTTTAATACATAAAAAGAGAGACATGTTGAGAATTTGGTCATAATTTTGAGGACATCTAGTGGGAGGGAAAAAAAAGAAAACATACGCATTACCAAATTTGTAGCGGATGTAGATTTTATCAATTATTTTTGCAGTTCAAATTAGTCTATTTGTTGTGGTAAGTTAAGAAGGTTTTTTTATGATTGAGAATTGGACTAATGGAGAAAAAATTAGAGTATTTATATGAAAAAAAAATAGGGTATTTATATGAGTTGGTTTCAAATTTGTTCTTTTTCAACTCAAAATAACTTCAAAAACATTGACTATTTGGAAGTTGAAATTTCTTATATTTATGTCTGGGTATGCTTAAAAATGAGAGAGAGCTCTTACTGTTGATTTAAAGTTCTAATATTTAAGAATATAGGAAAAATGAAGGAAGTTTTAGAGATTGAAAAAAGGAAGAAAATAGTAAGAGGGTATTGAAAAAATAGAAAAATGTTAAGTTATAGATTGTATCAAATTAGGAGAAAGATGAAATAGAAGAGGGAGATAATCAGGTGTAGATAAACAGTTTTCGTCCATATACTAATGGTAAGGGTATTTTTTATCATTTTTTTTAATTTTATTTTAAGGTTAAGGGTATTAATGTGAAAGTTCAAAAGTATTTTTAAAATAAGGTGCTAACGATTTCTATCTACATATATATTAATGGTAAGGGTATTTTTTTAATTTTTTTTGAAAGTTTAAGGGTATTAATGAAACTTTTGAAAGTTTAAGGGTATTTTTGAAACAAAATATAAAGTTCAGGAGTATTTTCTATAATTTAACCTTAAATTTGTAATTAAACCTATATTTTTATTTTATTTTATTTACGATACATCATATTTTAAAGAAAGAATTTAGGTTAATATATCATTTTGGTCTCTATAGTTTGGATTTCATTTCATTCGTATCTCTAGGAAAATTATTATTATTATTTAACTAATTTTGATGAAAATTAACTTCAAACTAATAATATAGATTAATTTTAAGATTTATTAAAAATACAAGTACTAAGTTTGGACATTAAAAGTACATGGACACGAATTAAGCTAAAAGTTCAGTTCATGAAATTTTAAATAAAGATATATCTAAAATTATTACTAAATGTAGAATTCATCTTAAATTCAAATTTATTTTGAGATTATTATTATTCAACATGGGCCGAGGCCAGAAATTTTGACGACCTTGGTTGGGCCGGGCGGGAGCGAGGGACTTTTTATGCTTTATTACTCGTAGATCTTCTTAATTTATTTGAGCTACTTTTTTTTAAAACAATTTTGGAAAAAATAATCTATTTGAATGCCTTAAGAGTTATAGTTTTTAGTTAAATTTCCTAATGTGTTTTGTAAAAGTTGTACTTAATTTAATCGCGTTGAAATTTTTGATTCTTAAAACTTACTTTATTATATATTTTTTTTAATATTATGAATTGCTTCTTTTCCCGGGAATGAAAATTTGATTTTTTTGCACACTTATTTTTATGTAAATAAATATGATAAAGAAAAAAAAGGGTTTAAATGTGTGTAATAAATAGAGATGTCCACGGGGCGGGGCCGGAGAATGGATTCTCCGTCCCCGTCCCCACCCCCCATTTCATTCTCCGTTCTCGCGAAATTCCCCTTTTAATTTATCGGGGATCAGGGCGGGGATTCCCCGCGAGAATTCGCGGGGATTGGGTTCCTTGCGGGAAATTTTTTTCCGTTCTTTTTTTTTTAATCTTTTTTATTTTTTTAAATTTATTCTCAACCATAATAAAAATTATTTCTAAATGAATCATTTTCAATATAATTCTATTTAAAGTAAATGTTATAAAATTTCCTAATAAAAACAATAATATACCATAAGTAAAAATACTATAATGTCGAAACAACTTAATTTCTAAAAATTCAAATTTTAATATTACAATATAGACTTTAAATTTTTTTTTATAACAAAATAGTCTTAAACTAATTCCTACTATAGTTTTTTTTTTAAAAAAAAAATTCTATTTATAGGTAATATATATTATTAATCGGGGCGGGGAATCGGTGTTGGGAATATATTCCCCGTCCCCGTTTAGCAACGGGGAAAAAAACCTCCCCGCTCTCTCCCCCATTCCTCGTGTAATCGGGGATTCCCCGCCCCGTTCGGGGCGGGTCCCCGCGGGTTAAATGGACATCTCTAGTAATAAATGATAAATATTAATAATAAGAAAATATCAATAAAATGTCATTAATGTGGACATATTATTAATAATAAGAAATCTTAAATTATTTTAAAATGGTGAAAGGCTTAATTTAAGTGTTTTCATGAGTCCATGACTTTTGTTCAATTTTTCAATATATATAAGACTTTTTTAGTTTTATAATTTTTTCAGAATTATCCATCGACGTCGACATTTTCATCGATGCCAACATTTAAAACCTTGTTAATGTTCAAATCAAATGACTAAAAAAATATAAATTAAATGATTTATTTATTAAAAATAATTGTTGGGAAACATTAATTAAAATTCAGAGGTTAAAAATGCAGGTTTCAAAGTTGTAGAAATAAAAATTAGATTATCAAATCTTAGGACGTAAAGCAAGTTTTCAACATATAGTTGAATTAAAAGATATGCACAAAATATTTGGGCCTTAATAACCTTTTGGGCTTAGTTTAACAAGACAGAGGAAAATGGGAAGAAATGACCACAAATATAGCATCATTCTGAAAAAATGCCCAATAACATTTTTTTAAAATGAAAAATGGCCACCGTGTTTTTAGGGGATATTTTCCATTCGTTTTTACCCCTTGACTTACGAAGAGTGTAACCAAAAATATATGTTTGTGTTTTTTATTTTTAAATTTCACATTATCTTTCCAAATCTAATTATCTTGTTGTATATCATAAATTTGATTCAAAACTTTTACAATTAATTTCTTTTTAACCTTAAAATTTACATCATCTCCTCCATTGTTTACTTTCAATTTTCTGTCCAAATTTACATCATCACCTCCATTGTTTACTCTCAATTTTCTGTCCGATTTTAGATATCTATATTATAGGTATCCTAGGACTTCTGTTATTGGAGTCTTCTCATAAAATGTTATTGCATTCATGGGGTTGTCTATGTGTTGTTTGTGTTCTATTTCTAAATGTTGATTACATTCATGGAGGTCGTCTCTGTGTTTTTCTCCCGCTCTTCAAACCACGATTCCCAAATAGGAGATCGCGTACGAGGACGAAGAGTAATTTTTTAGGAGAGCTCGACGTTAATGGTAATCGTTGCTGGAAAAATAGATAATTTTAGTTTGGGATCGAAGAAATTGAAGCTAGTGTGGACGAAATTCGATGGAGGAAAGTTCTGACGACCAAAGGTAGAGGAGGAGGCAATTTGGAAAGGAATGGTTTATGCTATGGTTGAAGGGCAATTGAAAGAAGAACATTTTAAATGGTCCCGAAATGACACAGGTATTTGCATGTATGAAATTCTAAAATTTTCTAAACTCGATTAAATCTTCTTATTACTTGAAAGTTTAACTTTAAAAAAAAAAATTAAATTCAAGTTTTCTTATTTTCAGGCTTTAGGAAATCTTCTATTTATTTGTGTGTATGAGATTTTGTTGTTTTAAATTTGCTTTGCTCCCAAAATACTAGGTATTTGCTTGTGTGAATTCTAAAATTTTCTAAATTCAAATAAATTTTCTTATTAATTTGAAATTTTGATTTTGCAAAAGAATTTAAATTTAAGTTTTTTTTCCAAGTTTTAGATATACCTTGATTTTGAATGAGTTTTGATTATCTCATAAATTTACAAAATCTTCTTATTTATTTGTGTGAAAGAGATTTGATTACCCATAATTTTAGAATTTAATTTAATGTTATTTTAAATGTTTCCAAAATATCAAGTATTTGCAGGTATGAAATTCTATTTTTTTTTTTCATTTTTAGGTCTTAAATAAACTTTGATTATGAATAAGTTTTAGTTATCTCCTAATTTTATGAAATCTTCTTGTTTATTTGTGTGCATGAGATTTAGTTGTTTTAGATTTTTTTAATATGTTTTTAATTAGCAGAAATGTTGATTTTTTTTTTTGTTTTCCAAATGATTCCTTGATTTATGGAATTTGAAATTTGTTTTAATCATTCTATAATTCTAGGATTTAGATCCCTATTTTGTTAGGGGTTGTTGACTGAGAAATTTCGGTCAATCTCCAATTGCCACGTCATTATTCCAAATTAATGACGAAACTACAAATAATTAAATTTGGGACCAATTATAAATTGACATGTGTCCCAAATTTAATTTGAAGACAAAAATTAGCAAATTCTAAAATTAAAAGGCCACATGTCTTCTGACAATTTGACTAAACAATTAAATTTAATTTGGTCAAATTGGATTATATGGAATTTGGGTCAAAGTTAAATAAAACTCAAATCCAAATGGTTAAGCTCAAAGCCAACCAAAGCTCAAGTCCATGGTTGGGCCCAAAGGCCATTAAAGTCCAAGCCCACATGTCATGGAAAGCTCTATAAATAGAAGAGTTCTCCCTCATTTGAGGGGTTCAGAAATTTTATTCTCCAGAGAATTCAGAGAGAATCCTTGAGGTCATTAGGTGTTAAACACTCCCTAAAGTCTTTAGGTGCCAAAGACTCTTCAAGATTTGAAGACTTCAAGACTCTAAAGATTGATTGAAGCTTCAACCTCGAGAACAAGCTTCATTGCCCTCAAGAACAAGCTTCATTGCCCTCAAGATAAATCTACATTCGAGAATAAGCTACGAAGCCCTCGAGACAAGTCTACGTTCGAGAACAAGCTGCAAAGCCCGAATCAGAGGAACAAATTAGAGATTGTACCACACCCACAAGATTAATATAGAAATTAAATTTATTTACACGTGTCTCATTTCTCTTTCTTTGTTGAAATCTTGTGTAAACAGGGGCATTTTAGTCTTTTGATAAATCTTAATTAATATTATAATATATTTTTTGGCCATTTATCCAATAAAAAAAGTTAATTGGACATATTTCAAAATTTGGCCATTCATGTGTTATTACCTCAAAATTAAAAAAGTATTTTTGGCCTTTTTCATTCTCTATCCCCATTTCACCCTTAATAAATGTGACAATGAAATTGATTGTAAGATAAATGTCGTGATTCTATTATCCATATCATAATGGTAACTAATATATTTGTATTGTGTATAAAAAATCAATATATTTTTATTTTTACATAATCTCTCTCTCTCTCATCTCATTTGGAATTTGAAAGTTACTTATTTATGATCCATTAAAGAATTCCTATTTTTCTATGTGGCAAGCATTCAAGTAGGTTTGTAAAAGCCTGATCCTGTAATTTAAACTTTGTAGAACTTAATGACAGAATAAAAATAAATACAATGCACCAAAGTGAGCATAGTAGCGGTAATTGACATTATTCTGTCAGAAGTTCAAATCTTCGTACCCACATTTGTACGTTGCACTCAAAAAATAATAAAAAATAATAAAAATAATAAACACAATACCAGAAGTATAAAGCCTAAATTTTTAATTTGTATTAATTTTAAAACTAATTAGACACAATATTCAAATAACATGTACTAATTAATCTAATTTCACCTAAATAAAATAAAGGCCAAATATACAATATGGTTCATAATCCTTTAAATAGTTCTCATTTGATCTTTTAGTATTTTAAAATTTTCAATTTTACACTCAATGTGGTAAAAAAATTTAAGCAGGTCATTCAACGGAAAAAAAAAAGAGGTTAAATTTTACTAATAAAAAAACTAATTTATCATTAAATTTTTGTTACATCAATACAAATACGCAAAAATATCACTTATATGTTACTTGACACATGAAATCCAACATGCCTATCCACAAAATTTGGCCCACTCATAAACATCCAATTCTTCCAAGAGGTCCTATGTCTAAATATATTAACAAAATAATAATCTAATGAGACACCAACTTTTTGTTAATAAAATTTAATAATTCTTTTTACAAACTAACTTAATTGAAATTTTCTTGTTAAATTACAAATTAGATCCATGTGGTTTGGAGAAAGTTAGAATTGAGTTTCTATAATTTTAAAAGTTAGAATTTCATCATTATAGTTTGATAAAAACTCATATATAGTCATTATGGTTTGATAAATAGTCCCTACTGTAGGGATTATTTATGAGAGTTTTATTCAGTAGAGATTATTTATGAGGGTTTTATCAAACCATAAGGACGAATTCTAACTTTTAAAATCATAGAGACTAAATTCTAATTTTCTCCAAACTATAGAGATCAAACCATAAGGACGAATTCTAACTTTTAAAATCATAGAGACTAAATTCTAATTTTCTCCAAACTATAGAGATCAAATTTGTAATTTAACCAAAAATTTTAATACAATAAGATTAAAATTGAAAATTTTAAAGGAGTAATAACCAAATTAAAATTTACCTAAAGCTTAAGGAGGGGACCATATGTAGGGATTATTTGTACGGATGACTTTTTTTGTAAAGCCAAAACGATGGATGACCTAGTCTTTCAAAATAATGATGGATAACCTTTTGCTGACGTTACACCAAGAGCGAGAGTATGATAAAACCCATCGAGAGCGAGAGCCATCTTCAACTTTCTTGACCGAGAGCGAGAGTACGAGAAAAATCCAACGAGAGTAAGAGGCCATCTTTAACCTTCTTCTCGTAGAGTGAGAGTGACGAAAGCGTCTGAGGTGGGTTGAGAATGAATTCTAGATTTGATACCTAGATTTGAGGTGGGTTGCAGCCAATGTGCATGAACGGGAAGAAGAATGTTGAAAATGGCGTATGCAAGAAGAAGGTTGAAGATGACCTCTTGCCCTTGTTGCTCTCGTTGGGTTTTTCTCATACTCTTGCTCTCGGTTAAGAAGATTGAAGATGACTCTTACTCTCGTTGGAGTTTATTGTATTCTTGCTCTCGGTGTGACATTAGCAAAATGTTATTTATCGTTATTTTAAAAGATCAGGTCATCCATCATTTTGACTGCAAAATCATCTATACAAAAAAAACCTCTATATAGCCTAAAATCAACAACATTATTGAGACTAGAAATTTTACCAACCATATCCAATAATTCAAACATTAAAGTTTCCTAGTCCTCTTTCTTAGATCTCAAATCCTGATCCACCAATCATCTTATTACAGGTGGACATGCACCAGACATAACGGCAAACGCCGTTTGTTCAAACGGTTTCCTTCCTCTTTTCTATGATTCTATCTCCGCTACATTTGCCGTCGTCTAACTAACGGCCCCAAACCAGACACATATTTCAATCTGTCCAATGAGAAACCTTAAAAAAATTTAGGTTAAATTATCAAAAATACCCCTAGATTATGAGGTTGGTTTCAATTATACCCCTAAACTTTGAAAAGTTTCATTTCAACCCTTGAATTTTGAAGTTTGTTTCAAAACAATCTTTGAAGGTTTTTTTCGTTAAATTTATGGACGAAAAATGACGTATTTTCATATACTTTGATTTTTTTTTCAATGTATATATTCAAATATGTTCACATAAGCAACAATACAAATGCAAAAACATCATTTTTCGTCCATGAATTTAACAAAAAAGAACATTCAAAGGTTGTTTTGAAACAAACTTCAAAGTTCAAGAGTTAAAATGAAACTGTTCAAAGTTTGGGGGTATAATTGAAACCAACCCCATACATAGTTCAAGGGTATTTTTGATAATTTAACCAAAAATTTATTATGTAATATCGGTTTCAAAACTATCCCATCAAATACGGTTTCATTTATTTGTTTTTTCTTTTTGTTTCGTTGTGACGATTGCATTTTTGTTTTGATTTTGTCATTTAAATTATAAATTTAGTATTTGAACTTTAAAGTTCAAATTTGTGATAGTTGTCAAATCTATTTGATTTAGTAAATTTGAAAACATAAAGCAAAATTCAAATGACACAAGCTCTTAACAAATTTAGTAAAATAATAAGTGTTGAAAAATACTTTTTGATTTAGTTATAATTGTTTTAATAATAATTAAATTTTATTTACCATCACAAATTAATACAATATAGATAATTAAAACTATTAAAAAAAATCTATGAAAACGAAAACAATTAAGATTATTGAAAAAATTGAAACAAGAGAGGGAAATGTATATAGAAAAGATTAGTGAGAGAAAATATGTGTAGACTGGATAGAGGTATAGTAGTAAAACATATATATGTGTGAATAAAAGCTAGTGAGCTTAAAGAAAAATTGTGGGAAAGGGACTTCACTACCCAACCATGGACTTGGACTTTAGTTGGCTTTGGACTTAACCATTTGGATTTTGGGTCTTATTTAACTTTGATCCAAATTCCATATAACCCAATTTGACCAAATTAAATTTAATTGTTTGGTCAAATTGTCACAATGAAGACATGTGACCTTTTAATTTTTAGAATTTGCCAAATTTTGTTTTCAAATTAAATTTGGGACACATGTCAACTTATAATTGGTCCCAAATTTAATTATTTGAAGTTTCTTCATTAGTTTGGAATAACGACATGACAATTAGAGATTGGCCGAAATTTCTCTGTCAACAGGGGCAAATCACTTCTTGACTCTACCATTGTTGTATTTTCTATTCGCAACCATTTTTTAAGGTTAAGGTTTTAATGTCCACTAAAGCCCAAGCCCACATGCCATGGAAAACTCTATAAATAGATGAACTCTCATTCATTTGAGAGGTTCAGAAATCTTATTCTCCAAAGAACTCAGAGAGAATTGAGAGCAAAGAAGACCAAAGTCCTTAGGTGCTGAATGCTCCCTAGAGTCCTTAGGTCTTGAACGCTTTAAAACAAATTCTTAGGTGCTGAATCTTTTTCGAAGACCAAAGACTCTTCAAGACCAGTCCTTAGGTGCTGAACACTCCTTGAAGTGCTGAACACTCTCATAATCTTACCAAAGTAGCAAGAAAAAAAATATCACATAGTTTTCCACCATTCAGATGTAAAAGTGGAGCTAGAAGAAGAAGGTTCAGTGTCTTCAGAAAGTAGCCACTTTTTACTGAGTAAACTCCTTTCTTATCATAGTGCTAGAAAAACTTGTCTTCGTCTTCTTTTCCACCGATTGGGATGGTGAGAATTATTTTAGCTTCATCCCCACCAAACAGATCAGTTAATAGAGGTGTATTCCACTCCAAGTTATTAGTTAAAAGGTTATTGACTAGGCAATCTGAAAGGGGTCGTTTAGGAGCAGTTAGGCGAAAAAAGGTTTCACACGAGGTCCACTGAGCATCATATATGTCTATCTATCGTCCATTGCCAATCCACCATCGCCCACCTTTTATGGCTAATTCCCTTCCCCCATAAAATGCTATGCCAGGCATAGCAAGGGCGTGAGCCTATAGTTGCATCCAAAAATTCACTTTCTGGAAAGTAGCGAGCCTTTAGTATTTGTGCAAAGAAAGAATGTGGTTGACTGATTATTCTCCAAAGAGTGTTTCGCAAGAAGTGCTTGGTTAAAAAGAGTGATGTCACAAAACCCCTTACCTTCTCTTTCTTTTGGGAGTGTCATGAATTTCCAACTATGCTAGTGATTTTTTGCTGCAAGTTTAGAATTGCCCCACCAAAAATTTTCTATTAGCTTGTTAATTTCATTACAACAACTAATTGGCAGTTTAAAATAAGATAAAGTGTAAGTAAGGATAGCCTGCGCTACAGATTTAATAAGAATTTCCTTCCATGCTTATGAATTTTCTCCTTGATGAAATTTAAAGGTGCCTTCTTGTTTCTCGAAAGTGAGGAAGGAGAACACAAATATTTGTCATGGTCCTCCACCACTTTAACCTGAAAAATGTTAGCCAAGTTATTTCGTAGCGTCTCATGCGTCTTCCTCCCAAACACAATCTCTGATTTGTGATCGAAGCTTGTCAGGCACGTCAAATAATATTTATAGTCCACACCATAGATATTTTAAAGCAGGGTCGATCCATAGGGAGACAAATTGATCGTTTTCCAATTTAATTTGAACTAAACCAAACTAAACTGAATGTGAGTGATAATTCTCATTTATGAGGATTATTTGACCCTAAACTAGGTTGTTCTTGTCATTTTTGTGTGTTTTGTTGTATGACGAACAAGCTAAAAATGGTGTTTATTAGTTAAATTCATAAAATCTCATTGGAGTAATGAAAAAAAAAAGCAAAAAGTTGAAAATAGATTGAAAATTACACTAATTTGTTATTTTTGTGTAGATTTAGGGCAAGTACAAAAATGCAATTGCATTCCATTTTGGAAATGCAATTGCATTTCTTCGAGAAAACAAGTTTGTTGTTCTAGGTTTGAAGCAAGTACGAAACTGCAATTGCATTCCACTTTTGAAATGCAATTGCATTTTTTGGAAAATCTAGAAAACACGAGAATGCCATAAATTGCGAGAATTTTGGAGATTTTTGTGTGATTTGGGAGATTCTTTAGCTCGATTTCATGCCTACAAGTTGACTCAAGGTTGTAGAAGAACAAAGATGGAAACCCTAGCCCTCGACACTATAAAAGAAGGAAGAATGAACCAAAAACATGGCTGGGTTTTTCTTCACACCCCAAGTCCATCACTCTGTTGTTTCCCTTTTATTTTGCTACTGTTTTCTTTGTTCGTTCCAAACGCATGTTGTTGTTTGCCTTTTAGTTGTCATTCTTAATAAAGTTATCATTTATTTTAGTTGCTTAAAGCTTTTTTGTTGAATTTTAGTTTAGTTGTTGCTGTTGTTTTATGCTTTTTGTTATAGAAATTCTCTTATTTGAATTCTTATTTCCAGAATCTTTCTTCTCCCTTATTTTCTGTGCTTTTAGTACGAATTTTCAATCTTTTAACTTACTGTTTTTCACTCTTTTTATGATGAGCTAAGTTTTTCTTTAGGGGTTCAAGTTGGTGAATGCCCTAGAGGAAAGATGTAAAGCTTAAAAGTAACAACAATCTAGTTAACACTTGAAACTTTGTTTATTTTTGTTGAATTAACATTGGGTAAACCTAGTTGGCCAACTAGTGTTGCTTGTCAATCTTGAACTTAATACCGAAAGGGTTAAGAGAAAGTGGATGTCACAAAAGCAATGGAGGAAAATGCTTAGAAATTAGTTCTGAACATCAACCTTAGACATAAGGCGATACTCCAAAACCACTAGAATTGTGCACAAAATTATCTAAGTTAGATTAGCCATAGAAATATAGGTTTAATCACTTAGCCTCCTAAATATTTTGAAGCAAAATTGAATAGGAGTCGAATTTGGTTTACTTAGTTTTCACATGTTAGCTACGATTGCAATTGCATTTTTATAGCATTCTTCTAAAAGGTGCTTGAACCACTTGAAATCCCTTATTTTCACTCATTGATTTTTCACCCATTTTTCGTTAACAAGCCAATCTCACATATTTTTATAACCTCGGTTACCGAACTTGCAATTTGAAAATAATTTTTGCTATCATTTGAATTTTGTTGTATCAGTTCCTTGTGGGATCGATACTCTGGAATACTTCCAGTTTAAATTACTTGCATCGACAGTGTGCACTTGTGTACTAGATTGGAGCTTTGTTTTGAATTTAAAATATTTTCTTTAATCCTCCACGTTTCAGTCCGACCAGTGGGTGAGGGATTTGCTTTTTTTTTTTTTAAAGTAAAAATTAAACAAAAGATTAAAGGCAGAAGATTAAACATGAAGTGAAAGGAGGAAAAACAAGATTTACCTACTAAACACCGGATCGAGGGTTCATCGGATCTAAATTTGTACTTTGATCATTGGGTTTCGAGAGGTTGATGCAAACTTCCGGATTAAGCAATTAACCAGCCCATCCGGTGAAGCCGGGTGGGACCCTAATGGCCCCAAAGCTAGACTATGTCGACCTAGCATCTAATAGCCCCTAATTGACCTTCTAAGTTAAGCACGATAGATATCCATGCCTAAAAAATCAATTGCACTACACTCAGGAGTTGGTTAAACTTCGATAATTAACTTAGAAAGTATAGTTCAATTAAGGAGTTGCTTGAGTCCCAAAACCTATCATGCAAACTACCCGAAGAGGTTAAGCCTCGTTTTATGTGAGCACAAGTCGGTTTAGGTGCTACTTAATTAAGCCAATGCATGAAACGATGAATTCCAAACACGTGCATAGCAATAAATGAACAAACATACACGATTCATCAAGTCTAATATGAAAATTTCTTTCAATGGAGTAAAACAGAGTCCCAAACATGCTTTAACACAAAAATTAACTGGGAATTAAAAACTAAACCTCCCAAAGTACAAATCTGATCCGAATTCGCCTCGAAACGATGTTATAAACTAGCTGATAAACATTAATTAGTACAAATTCAACCCAAAAATGGTAAAAGATTGAAAATGGGTATAAAACAAAGGGGTATGTCTGAAAATTCCTCTCAAGAAGTAAGAAGATGACTACCCTAAAAGGAAAATTCCTTTTATAGTTCTCGAAGCAGCGTCGAGACGTTGTCACCTAAATGACCAGCGTCGCAGGGGCTCGCCGCAGCATCGACCTGCATTTATTATAACAGTGTCTCAACGTTGTGGACAACGTCTCGACATTGTCTTGTATGCGCGCATTTTGACTTGGACAATGTCTAGACGGTGGTGGGCAATGTTTAGACGATGCCCTACATTCGAGGCTACTCTCTTCAGCATCAAGCAAGGCTCCGTAGAGTGTCTCGATGCTACTCTTTGGGGTAGTTTGGTCATTTGATATGCATTTCTTCGATTAGGGTTTGAATGACTTCCGGTTAAGCCCAAATCAACCTCGAATGCTCCAAAAGCTTCAAAAATACTCTAGAATGCCCTTCGGACTAATTTACCTACAAAATAGAAAATTAATCTTGTAAAACCGCTATAATTCCCAAGGTTTAGACATAGAAAATAAGGACTATTTTAGTCCTATCAACTTGTCAAAATTTATGGTCTATCGATCCAAATGCTTTCTCGTAAGTTTTTAGGACTCGCTGCATCTCCCAAGCTTCTTCATACTTTGATTTGAAAAAAAAGTAAGCTATCATCTACAAAGAAAAGATGAGAAATAGTGGACTACGTGCAATTTTAAGACTAGAAATAGTATTGTCAAGTTCAACTTTTCTAAGAATAACAGATAGCCCTTCAGCACAAATTAAGGACAAATAAGGGGACAGGGGATCCCCTTGTCGTAGTCCCCTACTTGGCTTAAAAGTACGTGTGAGTTTGTCATTAATAAGAATAGAAAAATGGACAGACTCAACACACATTTTTATTCTAGTTATCCAAATAAAACTAAACCCCATTTTGTCCATCATGCTATAGAGAAAAGACGATTCTACTCTATCATAGGCTTTACACATCAAGTTTTAAAGAAGCAAAACTATTTCTCATAGTCTTAGAATTTTTATGAGTTTTTGTAAGTTAAATGTTAGGACTAGATAGTTTTAGAATGTGATTGTGACACTTTTCTTTTGAGTTCATATTGATTGACAATGTTGTGTTCTACTTTTACTCTATTTTTAATTGCATTTTTAGCTACTATAATTAAAAATTGGCAATTGAAAAATGTGGTTTTAATTGGTGGGTACGGGTTAGATTTTGAGTTGATATCTTCTAGATTTGGCTTTAAAACTGATTCAGACACAACAATAATTTTGTTTAAAATGGATGTGATGTTAAAATAAAAACAAATTTGAGATAATTCAAGTCTAGGAGGGGCTATTGAATTCGACTTTTAGCTACTCTTCACTATTTTCTTTTTGACAATTGAGCTCGTTTTTTTTGCGAATATTCAATATATCGATTTGACTTACATAAGATAAGGATAATTTTGAAATTATTTGTCGGTGAGGGGGGTTGAAATCTAGTTTTAGGTGATAATATTTATTTATGAAGGTAAAAAAAAGGAGAGAAATTATAATAAAGGGACTATGTGCTTTAAGGTTAGCTACTTAGTTCACTTTTAATGCACTTAGGAGCATTTCTTTTGGGTTCATTTTAAGCATATTTACTAGGTTGTTTGAACACAAATTTATTCTTTTCAGTACTTTTAGGTTAGTTGGGTGCTTTTTAAAGCTACTTTGAGTGTGTTTTGAATTGTGGGAGAGGGGGGAGGAGGGGGTAGATTTAAGCATGTTTACTAAGTCGCCTTAACATGTTATAATTTATTGTTAAACATATCATAATATTATGACGATTTAAAGTAGATGAGAATTAAGTTTATTTTGAACTCAAATTTTCTAACAACGAATTGTAAGAACAAATTTAGTTTGATATCAATATTCAATGACACAATGTTTTTAGGTTCAAGAAACTTCATATTTGAATGAAATTTGAAGAAAAAATTGAGATTAAAAAAAAAGCTATTTTTTAAGTAGCGGAGGAAGTGTCAACATAATGTAAAAACCTTTGGCAAAAATGGATTATGTCGATGTTTTTACCCAGTGTCAACAGATACCTTCTGCCAATGGTTTTAGAATTATCGGCAGAAAGTATCTGCCAACAGTATACATGCGTCAATAGAATTAGGTTCTGCCGATGCTAGCAATTTTGTGTCGACAGAACTACTTGCCAATGGATTTTTCAAAAAAAAACGTTTTCTGCGACATTTAGGTTTTTCTCAATGAATTTTTGTGTTGGGAAAAAACAAAATTGTTGTATTGTAAACGTGTATTCTATGTGTGCGAAAATGAGATTGTGAAACTAAGTATTAAGGAGTACGAGATTTTGAAATCTTTATGTTTAGAGGAGCAAGTTTAAAAATGAATAGAGAAGGCTCCGTTTGATAACCATTTGGTTTTTGGTTTTTGGTTTTTGAAAATTAAGCCTATAAATACTACTTCCACCTATGATTTTACTTGTTTTGTCATCTACTTTTTACCTATGTTTTCAAAAACCAAGCCATATTTTGAAAACTAAAAAAAGTAGTTTCCAAAAATTTGTTTTTGTTTTTAAAATTTGGGTAAGAATTCAAATGTTTCCTTAATGGAGATGAAAACCATTGTAGAGAAATTGGGAGAAAACAAGCTTAATTTTCAAAAATCAAAAACCAAAAACCAAATGATTATCAAGCGGGGCCGTAGTTTTCAAAAACTTGTTTTTGTTTTTAGAATTTAGCTAAGAATTGAAATGCTTCCTTAAGGGAGATGAAAACTATTGTAGAGAAATTGAGAGAAAACAAGCTTAATTTTCAAAAACCAAAAACTAAAAACCAAATGGTTATCAAACGGGGCAGAAGTATTTGGTTTGTAGGGTGAGATATATAAAATGTAATGTTGTGTTTAAAATATAGTAAAGCAATAATTTCTTAGGTTGAGTGATATTCAATTTTCCATATTATTTCCTTTAATAAATTAGTATATAATTTAAAAAGAAACATGAAGCAATTCAAGCGATTGTGATGTAGTGTGTATGATTCGACGATTCTAATGTAGATCTAGTAAAAAAAAAAAAAAAGATAATTTGTATCCGTCGCAATTTAGATTCTTTTTCTTTTAGTTCAACAACAATTGGGGGTGGGACATTCGAACCTTGGTTGAGTGTACATGTCAATTACCTATGAGGTAGGCTCACATTAGCCTTCACAATTTAGATATAACCTTTCACTATTATTCTATTATTGTCTTGCATTAAGGAACAAAACTAACAAGATGGTGATTTGAGACAATAATGAGAATTAATGGAAATGGTGCGGTGTTGTTAGAGATAGTAGAATTAGTATATATGGTAAAAGGTCTTGTTGTATAGGAGAAAAGCAATGGACTCATTATTTTATATGTGAGGTGAAATTAAAAACTATCACTAAAAACATGAAAATGGTGTTTTATTGCAATTAATTTGTGTACTTTTAATGAATATGCCAAATATAGCTTGGAGAGGCACTAATTAACCTTTGTCTCCGAGTGAGACTAAAGGTGGTTTAATTCCTTACTCTACATTATTTCACGTAAAAATCGTAATATGAGACGATAACTTTGCCTCATCCCAAGAAATGGTAAATAGAAAGCAACAAGGTTGTCGTTGCATGCAAAACTATCACAATAATGCTGTCGTACATAACAATAATGGAAATGGTGCGGTGTTGTTAGAGATAGTAGAATTAGTATATATGGTAAAAGGTCTTGTTGAATAGGAGAAAAGCAATGGACTCATTATTTTATATGTGAGGTGAAATTAAAACTATCACTAAAAACATGAAAATGGTGTTTTATTGCAATTAATTTGTGTACTTTTAATGAATATGCCAAATATAGCTTGGAGAGGCACTAATTAACCTTTGTCTCCGAGTGAGACTAAAGGTGGTTTAATTCCTTACTCTACATTATTTCACATAAAAATCGTAATATGAGACGATAACTTTGCCTCATCCCAAGAAAAGATAAATAGAAAGCAACAAGGTTGTCGTTGCATGCAAAACTATCACAATAATGCTATCGTACATAACAACACATTCAAGTTTCATATTTTTTTGTATTAGGTTATTTTTCTTTCTGCCTTGACACATTAAAGTTAATATCTCTTTTTATTACTTCGTTGTACAAACATAAAAAATACTTGCGTTTATGGGTATGAATATTAAAAATGATAAAATTTGGCCTAAATAATTAATAGTCAAAATCTTATTTATTAATTGAAATAACTTTTAAACGTTTTCAATTTTCATAAATTTTGTATGGTTTATAGAATTTTCATCGACATTCATATTTTATCCTCTCCAACTTTACATTTTCAATTTTGTTCGAGAGATGTACATATTTTTATTATTTTTTTAAATGAGCGAGTGAAAATAGTAAAATTTAGGAAAAAAATCAATTTTGACTCTAAACTTGGCAGGTCGTATCAATTTTAACACTAAACTTTCAATTTTATCAATTTAAACCTCAAACTTGACATAATGTATCAATTTTAACCATAAACTTTCAATCTCATCAATTTAAACCTCAAACTTGAATAAATGTATCAATTTACACCATCGGTTAAGTTTATGTTTCAATCACCGTATGAAAGGGCTCTATGATATGTACTTGTTTGTCATTTTTTAAAAAAAATTAAACCATTCCAGATCGGGTCGCCACCATCATGAAACCACGAACTAGACTCTCAAAAGTATGGCCCACATGAAAACAAATGGACTCTTGTGTTCCCCTCGCCTTTGGTGTCAATACCAGTGACGACGAGTGTGAAGAAGATCCAGGCGGTGTGACTTCATTGAAGGCAGCGACGACCATGGTGGTTTTGTCGACTTTGGTAGTGAGGAGTTTGAGCTTGACTAAAATGCAGGAGAGAACAAGGAAGACAAATGGTGGACAAAGTGACGCCCATGAACACTATGAATTGGTCATAGCCGACCTTGTTGGTCTCGTCGACAGTCTTACAGAGGATAAAAGTGACATTGATGTTGGAGAGGAAGATGACAAAGATTTCGCCAAGGGAGATTTCAAAAGCCCTATGTCCGTTCTAGCAGATGGAGGACAAATCGAGCTCGAGGCCACGAGAAATTAAAAAAAAAAAATCAATACTGGCGACTGATTCAAGAATGAGACTACTCATTGAGGAAAAATATGGTGTAAATAAGCTTTTGTTTCTACTAATAGTCAATGGATCGAGTAGAATCCTGCCTTAAAATTAAAAAATCCTTAATTAATGAAATGAAAAAAATAGCAGAAACAGAGAAGATGAGAAGTGAAAAAAAGCAATGCTCTGAAGTTGAAAAATATTATGACGAGTCTACTTTAATTTTGTTCAACAATTATATTTTATTTTTTTTGAAATAACAAATACCTATATGTTATAAAGCAACACGTGACTTTGGACATGTGTGAGAAACCTTTCTAACGGGCATTGAAATGAAAACTTAATCGAGGATGTAAATTGATACACTTATTCAAGTTTGAGGTTTAAATTGATGAAATTGAAAGTTTAGGGTTAAAAATTGATACAACCTGCCATGTTTGAGATTTAAATTGATGAAATTGAAAGTTCATGGTTAAAATTGATACAACATGCCAAATTTAGAGTCAAAAATGATTCTTTCCCTAAAATTTAAAAGATTTTTTTATGAGGCGTATTATGATGACATGTGACTTGGCTTAATGTACCACCAATGAATTTCGATCATTTTGAATGGCCATGTTGTCTCTTTATTTATCTCTTATTCATATTTTTGGGCTCTCATTTAATCTACTAATACATTATTTTCAAGAAACTCAAATTATAATTTTTTTTAAAAAGGATAATTTTCATCTTAATTAGAGAGTCATTTAATTTACAGTTTAGTTAAATGCTCATAGGTAAGAAAATAAGATGCTTAAGAATATTATCGCAGAAAATTACGGTTCCGTTTGATAACCATTTGGTATTTAAACATTGTGTTTGTTTTCTCATCACTTCTCTATCATAGGTTTCATCTTTCTTAAGAAAACGTTTGAATTCTTAGCCAAATTTCAAAAACAAAAATAAATTTTTGAAAACTACTCTATTTATTTTTCAAAACTTTATTTGGTTTGTTAAAACATATGTAAAAAGTATATAACAAATTTTTTTAGCCAAATTTAAAAAAACAAAAACAAATTTTTGAAAACTACTTTTTTTTAGTTTTCAAAACTTTGTATGGTTTGTTAAAACATATGTGAAAAGTATATAACAAAAATTTTTAGCCAAATTTAAAAAACAAAAATAAGTTTTTGAAAACTACTTCTTTTAGTTTTCAAAACTTTGCATGGTTTGTTAAAACATATGTCAAAAATATATAACAAAATAAGAAAAATCATAAGTAGAAGTAGTATTTATAGGCTTAATTTTTAAAAACCAAATGATTATCAAATGAGCTATAGAATGTTTGGTTTTTGTATTTAACTAATGGGAAAATTTTGAGTAATTAGATTTCCATTTGACAATGGTTTTTTTTTTACTTAAGTTTAATTTTTTTTAAGACACTGAAAACTTAGTCCAAATTCAAGATAATGAGATGGATTTTTGAAAACTAACTTTTCAAAGGTTTTTTTTTTTTTGACAATATGTAGATTGAGAGATTCGAACGTTGACCTCTTAATTGAAAGTACATATTTTATGTCAGTTGAGCTATATTTTTGTTGGCCTTACTTTTCAAAGTTTGTTAGAGTTTTAAAATATCTTTTTTAATAGATAAATGTCACGTGAACATAGTAAAAAGGATAGGTATATATATATTATTAATTGAAAAAAATTGTCACGTGAGCATAATAAAAAGGATAGATCCTTTTCAATTTGCTTTTTTCCTCTTCATTCATAACTAATCTTATAAAATGTAATTAACTTTTCGTTAAAACTAACACTAAAAACCATTTAAACTAGTTTTTTAAAACTCGAGGTTCAAATCCTAAAATATAAAAATTAAAGTAAACAAACACAATTAAAATTTTGAAGGGTCACATGTTTGGGCATAATTTAAATTATGATCAGAATTTAATTAAAAGTTTTAATTTGGTTTCTATAATTAGAGCTTAGTTTTAATTTGTTACTTAAGTTTTTCATCTTTCAATTTGATCTCTTTGATTTTTTTTTTTTAAATTATAAAATTGTGTAGGTGAAGATCGAATTTTCAACTCTAAGGTATGTAATTGGTGCTTTTATCCATTGAGCTATACTCTTGATCTTTAAGATTTTAAAATTTTCAATTTTGTCCCTATGACCTAGTCAAATGTCATACATCGTTCATATAGTTACAAGTAGTTCAATATTGCATACATCACACATTTTTTATTTATATGGAAATAAGTGAATATATATATATATATATATATAATCTAACTGAATGTAGTGAGATTTAAGGCTAATTAATTATAAAAAAAAAGGCAGGTTTTCAAATAGATAAGAAGTTATTAGAATTTAGAAACAGTTTGAGAACTTTGACCAAATATACCATTAGAAATTAAACTCAAACCATATGAATCAATTTGGAACTTTTATACCCATATAAACTAAATCCGTAATTTCCTATAAACACTTGAACTGTCATGTGACTGTAAAAAGTAAAAGGTTGGACCCCTATTGCCTTGTCCACATCACATCCCTGCTCTTGTGGCTTGTGGGGGACTCTCCTATATTCATTTGACAAAATACTTTGGCTGCACTCCCATGTGCAACAGTCTTCATGCCCCCCACGATTCAATTATTGACAATAGGGAGAGATAAAATATTTTTCACAATTCTCTCTCCTAATTATGCTTTTTCTCTCCTTGTTGTTAGGGCTTGAACGGTGGAAGATTCATGCACACTAGAGTGCAATCAAGTATTGTTATATTTATTTCTCAAATCTCACCTAAAGTTTTCTTTTTTTATTTTTATTTTTATATTAGTTCAATTTTAAGTTTAGTTTCTTCACTTTAATGGTGATGTATATTATTATTGTTTTTTTTTTATAAAATAATACATAAATGTGAGAGATTCAAACTTTCGACCTCTTAAAAAAGTAAAGATACGCCTTAATTGGTGGCTGTAAGTTATGCTTATGTTGGCATGGCATTTAGGTCTTGAAGTTTAAAAATACTAATCACGTATCTAAAGCCACGATTGATAACCATTTGGTTTTTGAAAATTAAACTTATAAAGACTACTTCCATGTATGGGTTTCCTGATTTTGTTATCTACTTTTTACATATATTTTCAAAAACTAAACCAAGTTTTGAAAACTAAAAAAAAAAAGGTTTTCAAAAACTTGGAAAACTATTTTTGTTTTTGGAATTTGGCTAAGAATTCAAATGTTTTCTTAAGAAAGATGAAACTCATTTTAGAGAAATAATGAGCAAACACACACAATTTTCAAAAACTAAAAACTAAAAACTAAGGCCCCGTTTGATAACCATTTGGTTTTTGGTTTTTGGTTTTTGAAAATTAAGCTTGTTTTCTCCTAATTTCTCTACAATGGTTTTCATCTCCCTTAAGGAAGTATTTGAATTCTTAGCTAAATTCTAAAAACAAAAACAAGATTTTGAAAACTAATTTTTTTAGTTTTCAAAACATGGCTTGGTTTTTGAAAACATAGGCAAAAAGTATATGACAAAACAAGTAAAACCATAGACGGGAGTAGTATTTGTAGGCTTAATTTTTAAAAACCAAAAACCAAAAACCAAATGGTTATCAAACGGGGCCTAAATGGTTACCAAATGAGACCTTAGTTTTTAAAAATTAAGCTTATAAACACTACTATCACCTATGGTTTCTTTGTTTTGTTATCTACTTTTTATAAATGTTTTCAAAATTCAAGCCAAGTTTTGAAAACTAAAAAAAAAATAGTTTTAAAAAACTTGTTTTTGTTTTTAGAATTTGGCTAAGAATTAATTCAAATATTTCCTTGAGAAATATGAAAATCATTGTAAAGAAATTGTGAGAAAACAAACACAATTTTTAAAAATCAAATGGTTATCAAGTGGGGCCTAAACTTTCAATTTTGATTCTAATAAGTTCATGTCATTATGTTGACTGGACTAATAAATGATAATTTGACACAAGAGGATACAAGAGAATAATTAGCTAGATGAACAAAATGAGTGACAAATACAATAAATTTTGACGGGGCAAGTGAGTTAGTGAAGTTCTATATATATACATATTTGCTTGATGGTTCTTATTTTATCTGGCTAGTATACTCCCTTATACAATCCTTGTCACATCATGTTAAATCATCATTTGTTAGTTTAATTAACATGTCTTATCGACATTTAAGTTACGATGTTAACAATATGGACAGTAGAATTATTTGAATTAAAATTGAAAATCAACATTATTGAAATTCTTTTAAAGTTCAAACACTAAATAGTTACCACCGTTAAAAGTGGGTTGGTCTTGTAATTTAAAACTCAAAAAAAAAAAACTTTTTTTTAATCATTTGTTTTTGGTTTTTTAAATTTTGACTTAGATTTCAATCCTATTTCTAAAAAGGAAAAGCAAAATAACGAAATTGGTTAAAATATAATTTTGGTTCATATTTATCTCCCTTCCTAATTTAATCTTAAAGTATCTTATGAGTTTGTGCAACTAAGCTACGGTATACATACTTAGAGTCGTTTGGATTGAGGGAAAAAAGATATACGGAAATGAGGGTAAGAATGGATAAGGGTTAAGAATCTCTTTGTTTGAAATAAGATTTACGCCATAAGAATAAGTTATTCACGTGTATCTCTTATTCCCATGATTGAGGGTATTTTTATACCCTTCAAAAAGGGTGAGTTTTCTTTATACTCGATGGCTTTATCTCCTTCTTCTTATTTATTTCTTCTTTTTTTTTTTTTTAATATATTGCTTTCTCTTTTGATATATTATATACTTAATTAATTAACTAAAATTAATTTATATGTTTTAAAATCAATAAAATTACATTAAAATTAACTAATAATAATCTATTAAATTACTATAATAATTCTGATTGTAGTAAATTAATAGATATTTCATCGTTTATTCAAATATATACTTAATTCATTGTTTAAATTAATTCAGTGTAAATATTAATTTTCAATAATCATAATTAACTATTTAATTATAATTCTTTATAATCAATTAATTTATATCTACTTGATGAAATTAATTTTAATTAAGTCATTAAATAATGTATCAAAATAATATTTTTTGGATTAATCCCATAAAACAAGGATAAACCATCATTTATTTCTATAAAAATCAAATAGCATTCTCATGCATAACCAATGTCACACCCCGCCCCAGATTAACTCTACCAAACCTAGGACGAGATGTGATGGCAGTAGACCCCAAATGTGTGCAATGGAATCTATTGCCAAGTCTTTATCTATTCTTTCATTATCTAACTTTATCTATGGATATCCCATAAACAGCACAGTAAAAATTTTTCCCTTTACTTACACTAGATGATATGCAATGACTTGATAAGACTGGTGGCAGATTCTGATTAGCAATCTCTGATTGAAACTCAAGAGCAACCTGGTGGAAAAATTAAAAACAAAAGAATGAGCTAAAAAGCCCAGTGAGTGGTGATTCATAAGAAAATACATTTTCAAGAAAATTATTCTCTTACTAAACAGAAGTTCATAACTCTGTGAAATAATGTAAATCACGATCAGTTTAGAAACCTTCGAGATCATTTAAAGACATTAAAATATGTAAATAAACAACTCTTGAAACAACACCTCTTAAGTCAACAATTCTTGAAAACATAAGCACAAGTTCGTAAAAACATAGATAGGGAAATTCGTAATTATAGCTCTGGAAAGCATAAACATAACTAGTGTAATTCATCACCAAATCTGTACCCAAATCTCTATCATACTATGTACCGAGTAATCTCTAGATACATAGCAGAACATATCTCTGTCATACGTGCACGTAGAGCAAACTCTAACATCTGTAATGCTTCAGGTCCAGGATTTGGACCAGGATTTGGAATCCGGATTTGGCATCTAATGGCCCCGGCATTCCCCTGCATCCCCTGCGACCTGAGTACACTAGCATACTATGGAAACACATTCTCATAGCATATCGGGTAATCACCATGGGTACAAAGATCTAGTGGTTTGAAAACCACTTCCAACATAAACCTCTTAAATCACAAATCACTTTAAATCATAAAAATTCTTAACCTTTCAAGATCTCAAACTCTTTCTGAAAATTATATATTTCTCTAGACAATTGTTCATAAACTTGAGAGATTTCTGAAATAACATTAAACATTTATACTTTCTCGAATAATCATCAAATCTCTCAATAATATAAAACATTTCTAAAATCATATTTTCTCTTAATCCACATCTCATATAAATTTCATACATTTTTCAAGACACATTAAAACTCTTCAAGCATCTCAATAATCATAAAAATATCTCAAATATTTCTCAGATGACAATTTCAACTAAAAGCATAAAATATTGGCATTTCCATACCAATTTTGGAAATTCATAACATACTATGAAAATCTCTTAGCAATTTTCTCTAAAACTACAAATGATTTATAGAATTCTTGAAAATTCGTAATAATAATCAAATAATAAAAATAATTCGTAAAATAAATCACTCACAGAAATATCAACATCAGCTCTTTATATCATAAGTTATTCCAGTTTCTGTCCAATCTGAAATTTTCAACAACCATATCATAGATTATGAATTATTTCCAAAAGAAATAAACATAAACTTCCAATTAATCAATTAAAATAATTTCCAATTTCTTTATCTTTCGTCTTAATCCAAATTCTCAAATTATATTTTCTCTCTCATTCCAATATTGTAAATAACATTTTTGTTCTTTCTCCAATCAACAAATACTATATTCTCTCTCTTCCACAATCCATCTTTTCTTAAAAATAAAATAACAATTTATTTATTTCCAAACAAGCTCTCCCACGTGAAGACCCCAAATTTCCAACTACACTTCTCTCTCCTCATAACTTCATGTGTACCATTCAACCATTCTTTTTTGTAATTTACTTAATTACCCTCTCTCTTCTTCTTCTTCTTCTTCTCTGTTTTGTGTATCCTCTTTCCAACTCACAAAATATTTCTTCCATTTTATTTCATTTAATACCCCCTTTCAACTTTTTCACTTCATTTTCTTTCTCCCATAGAGCACATACATGACTAACTTCCATTTTATTTCCTTTCAATTTCAAGTATATTCTCTCCTTTTTGCTTTTATTGAAGTATAAAATCAACAAAATAGCTTACTCCATTTTATTCAACCTTATTTTCCATCCCTTCCATGTCTTCTTTTTCCTTCCCACTAAAAATTGTGTGTCAATCTCTTTTTCTTTGTCTTACTTGAGCCAACCCAAAAACAAATTTTACACAATAAAATCCATAACATTTCTTGAACAACAAAGAGAAATTCATAAGAATTATTGAACATCAAAGAAGGAAACCTATGACTAAACAACTAATTATTTTCATAATTCCAATTTTTTTTCTAAAAAAAAATTGCTTATCAAGTTGAATCCATTACCTAAAAGCTTCTTCAATTTTTTTTTGTTCCGCCACTACCACGCGTCTCCGGCCACTTCCACAACTTTCCGATCGTGTTCGGCGATGGTCTAATGGCTAACACCATAACCCTCTCTCCTTTTCTTCTCTATTTCCCTTATTCCTTTCTCTTTCTCTTTCTCCTTCTCTTCCTTTCTTTCTTCATTTTTCTTTTCTCCCCTTTTCCAGAACACTCCTCCCCTCTTTTTCATTTTCTTTTTCTTATTTTATTAAAACATTTCTTTTTTTTTGTGTGGCTTAACAAAGTTACACGAAATTTCTCCCCCTTTTTTATTTTTTTTTATTTAATTAAAACCAATAGCTTCCACTAGAAGCTTCTTTTATTTTATTATTATTATTATTTTAATAAAAAATATATATATATTCTTTTCTAACTTCCTTCCAATATAATACAATACAAACTCCCATTTTCCTTTCTTTTCTAATATATATATTTATTAGATACAATTTGTTTTCCATTTTCAAAATTTCAAATTACTTGTATTTCTATTTTTGTTCCAAACACTATTCTCCTTCAAAAATTTCAAAATCAAGTAACTCATATGTTAAATACATATATCCTATTGTTAGAAGATGCAAATTGGGTCTTACAACCAAGCATAGTAATCTTTGATTTCCAGCAATAATTATTTCCAAACATTTTATTTCTAGGCATCTGTTATCTATGGGCATCCAGTGAAACTTTGAATCCAACCTCCCCTTGAGGGCAGAGTCAAAATTTTTCATATGCAGAGATAATTTTTTATATTTTAACTTTTCATATATATTCCATTTTAATTTTAAACATTGAAGGGAGAAAATTGGAGAAAAAAGTTTTAAAATCTCAACTTTACTATGTCTTTTTTTTTTTTTTTGAAGGTATATGCTACATGTATTTTTTTTGAAACAAATAAGTTTTGTTTTGTTTGTTTGTTTTTTGTAATTCTCAAAACTATTTTTAAGAATAATTATTTGGTGGCTCCTAAAAGTTAGGATTGTTCTATGATAGTTTCAAACATGTGATTTTTTAAATTAAAAATAATTTCAGCCAATGTAATAAGATAAGAATAACTATCTTGTTCGCACAAACAAACAAACTAAGATGGTATTTGGATTGAGGAGTTCTGAGAGTAGGAGATAATAACTCGCCAACTTCTTGTTTGGCCCAAGGTTATTCTAACTTTCTATTGTGGGCCCCACAAATTTATTAACTCTCCAACTCCCTCATTGTGGATTTCACAATTTATTAACTCTAACTCTCCATTTTGGGTTCCACAACTTTCTTATCTATCTTTTTTTTCACTTCATCTCACTCCTACCTCTCTCTCAAGTATTTACATAATTTTTTTTTAATTTCTTAGTTTACATAATTTTCTTTATTTTTTATATAAAATTTCTCATAATTATTACTAATTAATAAATAAATATAAATAATTATTAAAAAAATATTTTCCTTTTTATTCTATAATTTTATTTTTTTAATATAAATTATATAAAAATGTTTTAGATGTGATACTATTATTTAAATTGAAATTCTAATCTAAATTAGAGTACTACATAACAATTTTTTAATTGATAAAAGTCTCCCTATTCACTTCTTCCACATGTCATCTGCAATTTTTTTTTAAAGTTTAAACTAAAATTACTTATAACAAATAACAATCTTATCTTTTTTTAAGTTTTTTTTTATTAATAGCTCAAATATATATATAATTTTATGATTTGAAGATAAGAAAAACGCATTTGAAACTAACCCGTATTACAATTTAAGAAATTAGTATGTAAAAAGGTTAACGTATTAAAAAAAATTATTTTCAATTTAATCATATTCAAAGTAAAAAGACAAACGATTTCTCTTTCCAAAATTATTACAATAAATAACATGAATATATAGTATTTTGAACAAACGTATATGTATGATATTTATTTTGAATGGTGTTAAAATATATATATTCATTTTGAACTTAATTATTTTAAAATAGCATAAAGATTTGATATTTTATTTTTTAACTTAGTTATTTTAAAATTTCAAAGAATATATATTATTTTCAAATTAATCAAACTTTAGATAATTCATTACATTGATTTGTTAGAAAAATAAAATCTTAAATTATGCAAAAAAAATAAATTATTAAGCTTGAAAAACAAATCTTATATTAAAATTTTAAAATTGATGAAAGCAAGTCTTTAACAAAATTTTAAAATATTCATAAAATAATATAATTTAAAATCTCAATTTTAAGATTGACGGGAACAAATCTATATCATTTCTAGAATTGAGAGAATAAAAACATAAATTTTTTGAAGTTTATTTGAATCCCTTTAAATTAATGGATTGAAATCTTTCCAAATCACATGTAATATTTAAAAAATTATTATAAGACTTTCTTTTGTTTGAAAACTCTCCCAGGCAAATGAATAATTAATATTTTGTTCAAAATTCTTTTTTTTCTTTAAAGAAATTTGTAAATATATATAAATTAATAAAAACAAAAAGTCTTAGTCTTAGAATTCATGGGAACAAATCCTTAATAACGAAGTTTTGAAAAATTGTAGAAAACTATTTAAAAAATGTTACAATCAACTGAGACTTTAGAACTCCAAACTAAACAACTCCTTTACCAAATAATGACTTAATCCAATGAGATCGAGTTGCTCAATCCATGAGGAACTTGGGTAAGAAAAAGTTTCAACACGCATAATATTGAAGAACTCATTTTTCTTCTATCTACAAGAGGGGAGAAATGTAATTATTATGGTTAAAATTGTAAATAATATGTGAAGATCGTGATGACATAAAAACCAAGTAGCTTCATGTGTAGCAAAAGGTCAACTATAGGTGCTTGTTACCGGTCAAGCTATTATTTGGAAAATATAGTCTAGTCTCAGATAACAAATCAGGAGTTTGGTCTTATTTTCTAGTCTAGTCTCACATAACAAATCAAGAGTTTGGTCTTATTTTCTAGAATGTCATGTCCAATTAATGCAAAGCAACTTCTTGGTCTGATTTAGTGGTGGGTTGAGCAACTCGATCTGATCGGATTAAGTCATTATTTGGTAAAGACATAATTGATTATTTGATAGAGAGTAACTATTTAGATAGACAAGGTGGATAGTGATAAGCCATGATAAGCTAATGGTAATGATATAAGGTATTGAAACATTACTAAGCTAGCATAATTAGGTGGAGATATGTTAATTAAGATAAGACAGTATTGTCTTAGTGAAGTTGGTAAGAATTGAGTTAATAACAAAATCTAAAAAATAAAAGTAAAAAAACATGAGCAAATGAATTTATTTTTAAAATACAAAACTAAAAATAAAATGACTATTTTTTTAAGTTCAGCCACATGTGGGGTGGGAATGGAAGATTCGAACCTCCAATCTTTTAGTTGAGAGTATATGTTTTTACCATTGAACTATATTTAGATTGGTAAAACAAAATGACTAATAAATAGATTTTGAATTAACTAAATTGCATTAATAGAATGCGAAGCTTATAATTGATATTAAAATTACAATGATTTCCTACATTAAACACATCACCCTCACTTCTTTTAAGTAGTCTCCATCTAAATATCAATCAAATTTTTATAACTTAAGGAGGGAGGCAACTACCCTTAATGGACCACAATTCTCTTGACATAATAGGTCAATTTCTTTACCTCATAGAACCTCTTTCCAAAAAGACACTATAGTGCAAGAGGGCAGACCCCATTCAATAAAACCCCCTTGTATATTTGACAAGCTGTATATTTCCTCTTTTTTTTTTTTTTTTTTTGGCATGACATAATTGGTACTTAGTTGAACAAAAAAGTAAAATAAAATGTGAAAATGTATATATATTGTATAGATATAGAGACAAATTCTTAGTACATGTAACAACCAAATAAATTTAACATATTTATGCTTCATTATTTAAAAAAGGAATATTGTAGATATATATTTTCTTGCTGACTTTATTTACCCTGACTCTCCTTTTCTCTGTGTATTATATATTAGGCAAAATATGTTTGTTGCTCACTTGCTCTTGAAGTATATACCATTAAAAAAAAATCATATTCAATATTTCTAAAGTTTCAATTAACTTCTTACTCAGATAATTTCATTTCTAGTATATAACATAATAGTAATTTGATATTTAAAAAATCAAATTTTACTCTTAAACTTTACAGGTTGCATCAATCAAAATCTTAAACTTTAAAGCCTTAACTTTTATAACCATCATAGGTAGGCTTAGTGATCAAAAGGGCCTTGAAAAAAAATAAGAGGGAATGAGTTCAAACTATGGTGGCCACCTATCTAGGATTTAATATCCTACATTTTGGTTAAAATAGATATAATTATTAGTTTAGAGTTTTAATTCATTTCTTCAATCTTGCAGCGTTTAGAGGTATAAATTGTTTTGTTTTTAAAAAAAAAAATCTATCCAAATAAAAATTTTGTTCAACCCAATAATTAATGGGGTGGTCAAATTTTTGAAGCGGTGAGGGGTTTATCTTAATTTATTATTGGGCAAAATACACTTTTGGTCCCTAAGGTTTGAAGTTGATGTCTATTTGGTCCCTGAGGTTTCAAAAGATACATTTTAGTCCCTGAGGTTTGAAAAATGATTCTAAATGGTCCCTGACATGCTTTGACCGTTAGTTGACCTAACAAATTGCAGACATGGCGGTAAAATTTTCTAATTCAACTTGATGACATGGCGATTATGTTTATTGGAGGCTGAGATGGAGGCTGAGATGGCAAACACCCTCTGTTGGATTACCAAACAGCTACAGAGGAAAGAAGTATATACCAGCTACAGGGGAACTTCTGGTAATTAAGCTTAAAAAGTATTGCGCAGCCGCAGGAATTCAGTCGATTGTCTTCCTCCCGGCCGATAAAATTTCCACCGCACAATTAGTTCAACCAATTGCAAACGGCGCGTTCGTCTTAAGCATGGACACTGATTTCGACGGCTGTATGAAACTAATCCGTGAAGTCACGGCGGAGCTTCCGATTTACCTGGCGAATTCGCTCAACAGTTTGAGACTCGAAGGGCAAAAGATGGCCACCATTGAAATCCTTCAGCAATTCGATTGGGAAGTGCCAGATTGGGTAATCGTACCGGGAGGAAACCTTGGTAATATATATGCATTTTACAAAGGATTTCAAATGTGCAGAGAATTAGGATATACCATTGACGGTGATCGTACAGGGGAACTTCTGGTAATTAAGCTTAAAAAGGAGAAATTACCAACCAGAAGTTCAATAAACTTAATTACCAAACAGCTACAGGGGAAAAATCACTGGACCAGTACTTTTTAAGCTGATTTCTAGTAGCAAAATATACAAAGATTAAAGGAAATGAAAATGGAAATGAGTTAAAACAATGCAGAACATCAATGATTTGTTCATAAGTTAAAAGCTTTGAACCCAAGAAAATGTCAGATTAGCTATACAACAGCAACGACACAATTCAAATGGGTAAAGAAGAAAATCATTGTTGCTCTGTTTCCCCCAAATTTGCCCATTTGAATTGTGTCATTGCTGTTGTATATTTACTCCACAACACAAAGAGAGAAAAAAAATAAGAACAGGAAGAGGAAGAAGAAAGAAGGAATTTGAGTTTCAGAGTCCAAAAGAAAGAAAAAAAAAGGTAGATTATGATCCATTACTTCTAATCTTAAACTTTGTTGCTCTGTTTCCCCCAAATTTATTCATATCTCTGATTTTGGTTTAATTTTTTTGGGTCTAGATCTCTGAATCTCAAGCAGCTTTGGTTTAAGGCTTGGTGCAATAGAATTAACAGTAAAAAAAAGGGAAGGTAAAACATAACAAAAAGAAGTCCTAAAGAAAGATAGAGAAACACGATGTAAGGAAAGAAGGGAGGGGAGGTTTGGAAGAAGATTGAAAAATAAAAAATGAAATAAGAAAGGCATATGCCTAAATCAATTACAAAATTAATAAAAGTTGCCAGATCATTTAAAATTGCCACATCACTTATGTCACATCATTTTTTGTTAGTCAACTAACGGTCAAATTTAACTCAAGGACCATTTAGAATCATTTCTCAAACCTCAGGGACTAAAATGTATCTTTTGAAACCTCAGGGACCAAATAGACATAAACTTCAAACCTCAGGGACCAAAAGTGTATTTTGCCCTTTATTATTTAACGTCAATAGGAAAATATGGAGTAACCATATAGGAAAATCAGTCGTCCAACATAAAGAATGACCTTCTGCCATTGTCCAACAAGCTAAGCTAAGTCATATGCAACGACATTTTGCATTCAGTTAATATGTCGAAAACACTGCACATTCAGCAATGAAGCTAATCGAAATACCTCCATTGAGACTAACTTAAATGATTCTTTTATTCATGCAGAGTGGAATTTAAATTTTAATTGGGTAAGCCATTAATATGAGATAGATATTTATCTTTAAAATTTTTTAAAAACATGAGATGATATTTTGACATTAAAAAAAATGACAATTGAAACATGATATTGTATAATACCATGTCACAATTCAATCCTTTAATTATTGGTATTGATTAGAATATTGATGGAATCATCTAATTTAACCCCATCATAATAATTTACCAAAAATTGGACTTTCCATATTATTTAATTAAATTAGTAACTGAACCCATAAAATTAAAAACAAAAATTATAATTTTATTAACACTTGATCTAAAATATATATTTTTTTTCCAAAAAATCATCCCTTCTTTCACCAACCGACTGCTTCACATGGCAGACCTTGGAAGTTTCACTCACCAACCTTACATAAAAGATGTGGCTAAGCAATTTCAGCTTTTGTCATTCAAATAAAGTGTGGACTTTTGAGTTTTGTCTAATAGTTGAAAAGTGAAAACCCAACAATTTTTTTATATAAAAAAAAAAAGCCCCAATAATTTTTCATCAAAGAAGAAAAAAAGTGGAATGATGCTTTTGATACTGAATTAATAATTAAAGTGATTAAGGAACAAAAGTAGGCTAAAAAAAATAATTGGCAAGTATTGGTGGAACTGCCCAATCTGTTCAACAATGTGGATTTTTATTGAGACTAACTTAAATGATTCTTTTATTCATGCAGAGTGGAATTTAAATTTTAATTGGGTAAGCCATTAATATGAGATAGATATTTATCTTTAAAAATTTTTAAAAACATGAGATGATATTTTGACATAAAAAAATGACAATTGAAACATGATATTGTATAATACCATGTCACAATTCAATCCTTTAATTATTGGTATTGATTAGAATATTGATGGAATCATCTAATTTAACCCCATCATAATAATTTACCAAAAATTGGACTTTGCATATTATTTAATTAAATTAGTAACTGAACCCATAAAATTAAAAACAAAAATTATAATTTTATTAACATTTGATCTAAAATATATATTTTTTTTCCAAAAGTTAGAAGACCAAATGTGGGTCTTACATAAAAACTCCTAAAACTGAAACAAAATAAATTTTAACAAAGCAAAAAATAAATTCTAAAAAAGGGAAGAACAAAGTCCATTTTTCACTTCTTACCCAATCAACTCAACTCCACTTTTTTCAAAGAGAATTGAGTCTTTACTTCCTTCAACTTTCGTTGAGGAAGTTCAAAGGGGCTGGAAAACAGAAAGAAAAAAAAACAGTAGCAGAATGAAATAAAAACAGCAACAAAAGGCGGATGAAAACGGCTGGAAAATATGATATATCTCTTGTGGCTTCTTCTCCAAGATTTATAAGAGATTCGTGCTAGGGTTTCCTTCTTGAATGATGTACAATTATTGTTAAGGATACAACTGAAATCATAGAGACAATATTGCTCGAAATCTCTAGATTTGCGAATTTTTCTTATTTTCCAGATATGCCAAAATTGCAATTACAATGCAATTGCAATTCTGTTGCATTCTTTAAATTCCTGCACAAAAACTTTAAGTAAGTGTGATTTTCATTTTCTTTTGTTTTTTTTTCTCCACTTACTTAATTTAAAAGGCTTCCAACAATAATTTAGGTCAAACAAACTTTTTGCTAGCCTTTTATCTAATAACATACATAAAATATCAAGAATAGCTAAGTATAAAGGCTAAATAATTCTCATAAATGAGAATTAATTATTACCTTTTATGAGGTAGACGCTCTCAAATTGGTGATGAGTCCTACCAATTGATTCCATTCCTATATTTTAGTAAACACCATCAATGGGAATGAAAATTTTCATTCTCATTCCTTGATTTCCATTCTTTTGAAGTAAACAGAACCTTAATGTTCAATACTTTTTTTTTCTATGGAGAAAGATTATTCTATTCATAGAAAAAAAAACTAAGTTTATTAAGATTTAAATTTAGCATTTAAAAATCTTAATCATAATTGATTTTTATAATGCATTGGAAAATATATCTAGGAAAAATTATCTATGTAGTTTTATGTAACATGATATTTTAATTTGTTTAAATTCACATATCTATTGTAAATAAGATCATTTATTTACAATGGAATGGTATATAAAGTCAACAGATCTCACTGAATAACAAAAAACAAATATAGGATTATTTATCACTACACAAACCGTTGAGGATAGTTCTAGATTTTGGTCAAGACGAACTATTGTAGAGGATTTATTGAAACCATTGAATTCGAAATATTGTAAAGTGGCTCCTAGGTGGAGAACTACGCATTTGATGGGTGTCGCACACAATGAAAGTTTAGTATCTTATTAGACACAAAATTCAACTTTTTATCTTAACATATTTATTAATTTTTAAAAATGTCAAATATGTCAAGGATATATAAAACACAAAATTGAAAGTTTAGAGGTTTATTATATATTTTTAAAGTTCATAAATCTATCAAACATTTTTGAAGTTCAAATACCTATTAAATATTAGTCTACAATTATAGGGACTAAACTTGTAATTTAACTTTAAAATATTAAAACACAAAGGACAGTTGAAAAAAAAGAAAAACTAAAAAGTCCCAAAAGTTACCAAACCTATGACATCCAATCCAAAAGATTAAGTGTCCAAATAAGTCCATGAACTTTAAAGTATCTAATAGATCTCTTAACTTTAAAAAGTGTCTAGCAAGTCCTTGAACTTTTGATTTTGTTTCTAACAAGTCTCTAAACTTTCAATTTTTTGTCTAATAAGTCTTTAATATATTCAACTTTTTTTTTTTAAATTTCACGAATCTATTGGACACAAAATTGCAAGTTTAATTCTATTAGACATAAAATTATTTTATGTCTAATAGATTCACTAATTCTAAAAAATATTGAATATATCATAGATCTATTAGACAAACAATTGAAAGTTGAAGGCTTTTTTTTAGTACGAAAGTTGAAAGACTTATTTAACACTAAATTCAAAGTTCAAATATTTTATTAGATACTTAAGTTCAGAAACCTACTAAATATAAACATGAAAGTTCAGACCCCATTCGATAACCATTTAATTTTTTTGTCATGGTTTTTGAAACTTAGCCTATAAATACAACTTTCACCTATGAGTTTTTTTGTTTTGTTATCTACTCTTTACATATGTATTAAAAAACTAAACCAAATTTTGAAAACTAAAAACAGTAGTTTTGAAAAACTTATTTTTGTTTTTGGAATTTGACTAAAAATTCAAATATTGTCTTAAGAAAGATTAAATTCATTGTAGAGAAATTACTTTTTTTTAATTAAAAAAAAGCACAATTTTCAAAAACTAAAAACAAAAAATTAAGGTCTCGTTTGATAATCTATTTGGTTTTTGAAAACAAAACCTAAAAATACTACTTCCACCTATGATTTTCCTCATTTTATTATTTACTTTTTACATATGATTTCAAAAACCAAGCAAAATTGTAAAAACTAAAAAAAATAGTTTTCAAATTTTTTTTAGAATTTGGAATTTGGCTAAGAATTCCTGAATTTTCTCGATAAAATCTATAGTAAAAAAATGATGAGAAACAAACATAATTTTTAAAAATAAAAAATAAAATAGTTATCCAACAACACGTTAATAGTTATGAAACGAGATCTCATTTATTAAACTTGTAATTTGACCGGCACAAAATTAAAAACAAATCAACATCGAGTAATGTCAAATCCTTCAAAAGTGAAAAAGAAAATAGTCCAGTAGCATCAAGTTTTACTCCATCGGTTAATTAATCTACAACGAAGAAAAGAGAGAGAATCGTCTGTCAATTCTTGCATGCTTGTCAATAGAGAAAAAAGGGAAAAAAACAAAATTCTTTTTCATTAGTCATCATGAATACAGAACCCCGCCACAGAAGAAAGAGAGAGAGAAACAGCGCATTTTTATTCCTGCAACTCATCGTCCTCGTCGACCTCTCGTCTTTCTCTCTCTCTCTGTAAAACGAAACCCTCTCCAGTCTCCGTCTCTGCGTTTACAAGTAATGTGCTCCATTTCTTCTCCATCGGAACCCTAATACTTGCCCTAACCCTCACTCTCAACCTCCGATTCCGATCGCTGACCATGAAGCCGTTTTTCTTTTCTTTTCTTTTTTTTGTCTTTTAGGTTGCTGCTGTGGAAGAGATGGCGAAGGACGGAGCGTTCGATCTTGCCACCGGCGTCGGCGGGAAGATAAGCAAAGCCGAGGTCCTCTGCGCCGTTGAAAAGTACTCTCTCTCTTTCTCGTTCTTCTTTCTTACTCTCTGAATCTACAGTTACTGTTCTCCGCTTCTCGTCCTCTCCAAGTCTTTGGTCCGCTTTAGTTTCGGTTTTTTCTCCCTTCCGGTTTGGTCCGGTTCAGTTTGGCTTCTTTTGGGGGACTTTCTCTTAGGTCACTTTGTTTCAGAAATTGGGGAAACTGAAACTTAACTGAATCATTGGGATCAGGGAATTCGAACCGAAACAAATAATTAACTTTTAGATTTGTGTCTATTTCCTCTCTAAGTTTTGAAAAGTCTAATTAGATTTTTTAACTTTTAATTTTATATCAAATGTATCGAAATTTTCAATTTTGTTTGTATGGGTCATTGATCTATTTAAAGCTTTTTTTTTTTAATATTCACAGACCTATTAATCGCAAGATTGAAAGCTTAGAGTCTTAATAGATACAAAATTCAATTTTATGTCATCAATTAATGTTATAAAATTACGAATATGTTGGAAACTTATTAGATCTAACTTTAAATAGACACAAATTTTGATCTTCAAAAACTAAATTTGTAATTTAATATAATAATAATAATCTGCTGCTTTATTACTTGTAGATCTTCTAATTTTTTTGAACTGCTTCGTTTTAATGGGTGAAGAATGAAGATGAGCTTTTCAGTTTTAGAAAACATAATCTATTTAAATGCCTTAAGAGATCTGATTTTTAGAAAAATTGCCTAATGTGTTTTTTAAAAATTTTAAGGGAAAAATACATTTTTAGTCCCTGAGTTTTCAACAATAGGTACATAAGTTTTCAAAATGGACTTTTTTAGTCCATGAGTTTAGGAAAAAATACTTTTTTGGTTCTTGAATTTTGGAAATAGACTTTTTTAGTCTTTGAGTTTTGAGAAATATGTTTAAAATGTCCCTCGTATTATTTTTAAAATTTTTTTTATATAAAAATCAGTATTCTTTATTAATTTTTAATATTAACGATTTTTTAAATTTAAAAAAAAAAATATCTCTTCCTTCTCTACCCCATTCTCTCTCTCATCTCTCCTCCATCTCTACCCCATTCTCTCCTCTTTCCTCTTTCCACCTTCCTCTCGTTTTCTTCATCTTTTTCTTCCTCTCCCCTTTCTCTCAATACATCAATCAATCTTCATAAAAAAAGATAAATGATTTTTTTCACCATGAATCTTCATAAATCTCTAAGATTTCTTATCATTTTCTACTATAATCTTTCCTCAATCCCCAAACTCAAAAGACCAAAAAAATGGTCGATGGCTATTCCAAAATCAAAGCGATCACTACTGTCACTGCAACGTATTGAAAGGAGGAGGAGAGAGGAAGAAGGAGATGGTAGAGAGAAAGAGAAGAGATGAAGAAGAGGGTAGGAAGATGGAAGGAGGAGAGAGGAGAGAGAATGGGGTAGAGATGGAGGAGAGATGAGAGAGAGAATGGGGTAGAGAGGGAAGAGAGATTTAATATTAAAAATTAATAAAGAATATTGATTTTATATTAAAAAAAATTAAAAAAAATATGAGGTACCTTTTAAACCTATTTCTCAAAACTCATGGACTAAAAAATATCTATTTCCAAAACTCAGGGACCAAAAAGATATTTTTTCCTAAACTCAGGGATTAAAAAAGTCTATTTCCAAAACTTAGGGACCAAACGCACCTATGGTTGAAAACTCAGGAACCAAAAAGGTATTTTTTCTAAATTTTAATTAATTTAATTGCTATGAAATTTTTGTGTTAAAAAATTACTTTATTATAATTTTTATCTTATATAATATGATTGCGTTTTCTTTCTTTTTCTCATAAATAAAATTACGATTTTTTCCCACACTCTTTTCTTTTTATGTGAATAAATATATAAAGAAAAATATGGAGGTTTTTTTTTTTCTTTTTTTTACCCAAGTAGAAAAATATGGAGGTTTTAATGTGGGTAATAAAAAAGGAAAGGATGCACTCATTAATAAGCTTTTTTTTAAAAAAAAAAACCAACATACTCATTTTTTTAGTACAACAATTTGTGGGATGGGAGATTCGAACATTTTAGCCGAAAAGATATACTTTATGTCAGTTGAGCTACTCTCATGTTGGTCTCATTAATAAACTCTGCATAAGTTAGTTGAATTTATGGCCTATATATAATTTTAAATTGAGCATAACTCAACGATAATTGCTATGTACTTCTTTTCTTAAAGTCGGAAGTTCAAATCTCCATACTCCACCCCACATTTGTTGTAATAAAAAAAATTCTCATTCTTTTTATTTATTTATTTATTTCTTTTAAGAAACAAAACATAATTGTACTTCGTGACTTTTTATTTATTTGTGGCCCGTGTTTGGGTATCATTTCGTATTTTTGTTGTTCTCTAAAATTTTAATTAGGCATGAAAATTAGTTTTTTAAATAATACATTCATAATTATTATGTTATATTTATTTTTTAATATTTAATTGCATTTTATAAGTAAAAAATTGATAAAAGGGAGGTTTTTATTTATGAAAAAATCGAAAAAGAGAATAAGAAATAAGAAAGTAGATTTTGTTATTTTCAAATTTGTATACGATTTTTAAACAATATGGTTGTGTTTTGGTGTAATTGCTCTTCTCTTTTCCATCACCATAGCTTTTCTTCCCTCCTTTTTGATAGGAACAGCGACCCTCGATATATTTTTACATTGGTATGATATTGTCCACTTTGGGCATAAGCCCTCATGGCTTTGTTTTTTATTTCACCCAAAATGCCTCATACCAATGGAGATAGTGTCTCTCACTTATAAATCCATAACCTTCTCCTTATCTAGCTTATGTGGGACTTCGGTCGCACTCCCAACACTTCTACATTGAGAGGCCTTTTGTGACTCTGATATTTGGATTCTTCATCTTTTCTATATTTTGTAATTTTATTATAAAACAACTTGTATGCAATTTTGAGAATGTTTCTTAAAAACAAGAAATAAGAAATGGAGAACATTTGCCAAATGTTTATACTTATATTTCTTAAAAAGTGAAAAAAATAATAAAAAAAAAGAATATTATCAAACAATCTCATGGTTTCTTTTTTTTCAAAAAATTAAATTAATTGGTTCTAAAAAATAAAAATAAAAAAAAAACTCGCACATCCATTTGTCTACTTAAGTAAACACAGATTTTGAATAATAGGTAAGAATATATATAATTTTTTTCAAATACATGTATTCTTAACACAAAAGTATGATAGATTTCAAAGTTTGAAATTAACCAAAAAGAAAAGAAAAGCCAATTCAGATATAGAGGCGACCATATCATAAAATAACTCTATTTTATTGCGTTTAATAAATAAACAAGCCCCACTTATATTTTTGAGCCACAAAAATAAGCTATGTTATAAACCTCTTACATTAAAGCTTCATGTCCCTACTTATATTGTCAATCTGAATATAGCTTAACTGGTTTAAGCATATGTCAAAGTAAACATATAGTTCATCCTACGTGTTTCTCTGTCAACCAAATGTAGTAGAGTCAGACGGTTGTCTAGTAAAATTAGTTGAGGTGCGAATAACTTGACCCGAACACTCATCGATATCAAAAAAATAAAAAAAAATTTAGGCATGTATCATTGACCAAGAGGTCATATGTTCAAATCTCCTCATCCCCACATGTTGTTGAACTCAAAAAACACTCCACTAATCATTTTTAGCTACTAAAAATATACATAAACATCTCCCGTAGATCAAAGTTCATATTGCACCCTCATTATTCGTGCCCAAAAAATAAAAAATAAAAGGTTAAATTATCAAAAATACCCTTGAACTATGGAGTTGGTTTCAATTATACTCCTGAACTTTGAAAATTTTTATTTTAACCCTTGAACTTTAAAGTTTGTTTCAAAACAACCCTTGAAGGTTTTTTTCGGTAAATTTATGGATGAAAAATGGCGTATTTGCATATGTTTTGATTTTTTTTTCAATGTATATGTTCAAATATGTTCACATAAGCAATAATATAAATTCAAAAACATCATTTTTCATCCATGAATTTAACGAAAAAAAGCCTTCAAGAGTTGTTTTGAAACAAACTTCAAAGTTCAAGGGTTAAAATGAAACTTTTCAAAGTTCAAGAGTATAATTGAAACCAACCTCATAGTTTAGGAGTATTTTTTATAATTTAACCAAAATAAAAAAATAATAAATAATAAAAAATAAAAAATAAAAAAAAGGAAGAAAAAGTTCTCACTGTGTGTAGGCAAAGTATTCTACTAAGTTTTCTACACTGGATCTTATTTTATAGGTTTTGCGTTTAATCTTTTCTTTTTTAATATGGGCGAGTATTTGGACCAACTTGCATAACTTGTAGGATACTAAATCTTAAGTATTGAGCATGGCTGGTTTCTCTAAATCTTTTATTATTTACCTGGTTCTTTTAGATTATGTGCCAACCACGGTGGTTCGATCATTGGTCTATTTGAACTTCAAAAAAATATATATATTGTTAACAAAACAAATGTATTATTACTAGAAGACGTAATTAATTTTTTTAGATAATTTAATTACTCAGAGACATTATTGTTCATAAATTGTTTCTTAAAAATCCACATTCTTCTTATATACAATGCAAGGTCTTCTCTTTCTCCCTCATCAATGCCATTTTGATCAAAGGATTTATGAAGTTGCATGTTTAATGATGGCTAAATTAGGGTTTACTTTTGATGAACCAGGTACGAGAAATACCATGGCTTCTATGGAGGCGAAAAGAAGGAGAGGGAAGCCAATTACAAGGACATGGTAAGATCCGATCATCATCTCCATCAACTAATTTCCATTGCATTGCATGTGAATCAGTTTCCTTTTGCTCTTCGACATCTCCATTTTCAGAAACTCACCAAAATTGTCTCTGTAATCTCTATTTTAGGTCAATAAATACTATGATCTCGTGACCAGCTTTTACGAGTTCGGTTGGGGAGAGTGCTTCCATTTTGCTCCTAGGTACGATATGCATCATTTTAAGTTGAAAGAAATTGTAGTTTTACTTGAAAAATATGTTTCTAAAAATAAAATATTCTAAATTATTATGTCATATTTAACCCTTTTTTGATAGATTTATGCATTTTATTAGTAAAAAGGGATTAAATAATGTTTTTATTTAGGTTTTTGAAAAACTAGATTGGTTTTTAAAGCATGTTTAATCATTTAATAGTGTAAATGTTAAATTAATAGAGTTAATGAACTTGAATCCATCATACACAAAAATTAAAAGTCTGAAGATGTATTATGATTTTTTAAACTATGGGCTAAATAGACAATCTAAAGTCTAGATATCTACTAAAACTTCTTTAAAATAATGAATTCAATTGATCACTGCCAAAATAATAATTTAACAAAAAAGAAAAAAAAAACAGGAAAATAGATTTTTTGTCTTCAAAATGGAATGTTTATTAAAATTGAAAAACGAGAAATAGGTATTAGTTAACGATGCATATGTCTTCCAAAAACTTAAAATAAAAAACAGCAAATAGTAAATGAAAATGTTACTGAACTATCAATAATTTCCAGGTTAGTTACATGAAAGAACGTGATCAAACCAAATTAAAATTGATAGGATTGGAAAACATACGTACCCTCGACAATGTATTTCGCAGAGGTTGTCTTTTTCCCTAGTTTAAATGGTCTATCGATGAGTAAGAGAATAGCTATCTAATGGTCATGAAATGGTTTTTTGGCATGTACTTCTTTCTTTGAGATCGGACGTTCAAATTCCCATATTCTAAATGTGTCGTATTAAATTAAAAAAAAAAAAGAATGGACATGGAAGACCAACTTTTCATGCACCACTTCATGAAAAATGTTACACATGCTATGATTGTTTTTGTGCTTTTCTCCCAAGTGCTGCTGAAATAATATAAACAAGCATATTTTCCAAGCTTGTAGGTTGACCGGTGAGTCTTTCCGGGAGAGCATTAAGAGGCATGAGCACTTCCTTGCTTTACAGTTGAGTTTGAAGCCTGGACAGAAGGTTTGTCTTCTTTAATACAATTCAGAGGGAGAATTTTACTTCATTCTTCTCGTGTTATGAAATATAACTTTGAGTTTGCACCAGGTTTTGGATGTTGGATGTGGCATAGGCGGACCACTGAGAGAGATTGCAAGATTCAGGTGCTCTTTAGTTGTATAGCTCTTATCAATTATTGGTTCTATAATACATGAAACGAGATCTATCTTTTGATATTTGTAGTCCGAATTTTCATTCGTGTACTCTCTCACTATATATATGGATAAATCCTCTGCACTTTATCTCTCTCATCTGCGCGTTGGACCTTTCGCTGAAATGGTTTGTTTATGGCTTTTACAAGGAGAAGACTTAGGTAGGTCTCCATCATACTCTGTTCCACTAGATTTCCGAATTTAATCCTGGTGAAGTCGCTCTCTTGAGCCTTATATAAATACCTTCCATTCGGAACTTCTTTAGGAAGGACAGGGGAAAATGGTATGATTTGGCTCCAGACGTCTTCAAACAGTTGGGCTAGTTTTGTTGAAATCTTGTGGTTTTCAATTAGTGGATGGAAGTCCCTTAATTTTCAGAAATTAATTATGGAATTTATAAGTAATTTTCCTTCAGCCCTTAAGTTACAAAGAGAGGCTCTCTTTCGCCCCTTGAAACACAAGTCTCTCATTTCTTTCCCCTCTTTGTTTTGTTCAATTTCCTATCTAGATAAGTGCAATGGGTTTCTAGAAATGAAGGGACAAGACTTTAAGGGGTTGTTTGGGACACAGGTTTGGAATCAGAACTCCGGGAATCAGAATCCCTGAGAGTTTGTTCTGAGGAGTTCTGAAGCCTGGGAATCAGAAAGCTGTGTTTGGGGTGCAATGTAGCCTGGGAATCAGAAAGCTGTGTTTGGGGTGTAGTATTTTGAATCCTGGGTTTGTGCGGGTTTTTTTCCTTTTTTTTTTAGATGTTTTGTTCTCTTATTTTCCTCTTATTTTTTAGTAGATGTTTTGTGAATTGTAGAAACCCTGTATAACATAAATGAGTTACCAAATTGGAACTATATTTTATAAATTAAAAAATTGGAAGTCTATTTAAGAAATTAGGGAATTTAAAACACTATTACACAAAGTATTCAGAAACTTATCTTTGGAACTCTATTTTAGAAATTAAAAAATTGGAAGTCTATTTAAGAAATTAAGGAATTTAAAACTTTGTTTCACAAAGTATTCAAAAACCTATTTTCGGAACTCTGTTTTAGAAATTAAGAAAATTGGGAGTCTATCTAAAAAATTAGGGAATTTAAACTCTATTTTACAAAGTATTCAAAACCTTATTTTTGGAACTCTATTTTAGAAATTAAAATATTGGAGATCTATTTAAGAAATTAGAAAATTTAAACAAAATTTCGCACTGTATTTTGAAACCTATATATTTCAAGGATAAATGAGTTATAAAATTCGAATTCTATTTTAGAAATTAAAATATTAGAAACTCTATTTTGCACAGTATTTTGAAACATATTTCAAACATAATGGGTTAAAATCTTTGTTTAGTAGCAATTTTTAGTTTTATTTTACCTTATAAAAAATTGACTAGGTGGTCGGGTCACTGGGGCGATCATTGGAGTGGTTGGGCCGCTAGTGGTGGTTGTAGGGTGGTCGGGTAGCCAGAGTGGTCGTTGGGTGGTTGTTGGTAGTTATTGTTGGGTGGTCGGATTGCTAGAGTGGTCATGTGGAGTGGTCATCGAGGTGGTTGGATTGTTAGAGTGGTCGCCAAGTGGCCATCAACGGTGGTTGTCATGTCGTCAGGGTGATCGTTGTAGTAGTCATCAGAGCAGTCACCAGGTGGTTGTCGACAATAGTTGCCAAGTGGTCAAGTTTTCAAGGTGGTCGCCAATGGTGGTTGCCAGGTGGTCAGGTTGCAAGAGTGGTCGGGTCACTGGAGTGATTATCGAATGGTCGTTGGTGGTGCTTGCGAGCAAGTCAAGTCGCAGAGGTGGTTGGCTCATCTGGGTGGTTAGGTTGTTGGGGTGGTTAGTTCATGTGGGTGGTCGTTAGACTAGTCTCCAGAAATGTCATCGGAGTGGTTAGAGGTAGTCGTCAAGGATGGTCGGGTCACCGGTGTGGTCTTTAGAGTTGTCATCATTGGCGGTCATTGGGTGGTCGCCAGAGTTATTGTCAAAGTGGTTGCTAGCAAATGGAAGAGGAAAACGTGGCACAAACCCCATGGAGTTGCATTGTTGCAACTCATGGGGTTGTGTTTCAAAACCAATGGTTTTGAACACCTTGTGCCAAACATGATTTTGGGTTTGGAATCCAAACCCACCCAAATCCAAAACCATGCCCCCAAACACCCCATAATGTTTCAACTTTTAAAAATCCAAACCCACCCCAAATCCAAAACCATGCCCCAAACACCCCATAACGTTTCAACTTTTAAATTTCCTTTGTCAGCTCCATGAGTGCATGCAATTTTTCATTCACCTAACCAAATTTCCAACAAATTATCTCTAGGAGAATAGGAAGAGGGTGAAATGCCTTAAAAAAGATAATCTTTTGACTTTGTGGTGAATATGCTTAAGTTGAAAGGTAGTGATTAAGCTTCACAAAGTTGCATCATTCAAAAGTTTGAAGTAGAGGATTAGGATTTTTGATTCATGAGGTGAGGTACATATGGGGACCAAATGTTTTCCAAGATTGATCTCAAGCTTAGATAGCATCATATTCTACTTCAACTTATAAAGAAGCTGAGGAATTTCTTACGAGTGACAAAGAAAGATGGAACTAAAAGTCCTCTTGTATGGTGAAATAAAGTGGTTCAACCTATATAGAAAGATAAGGATTGAAAATTTTAGAAAACATAACAAGGTATTCCTGGCTAAATGTTTTTGATGATTTTACTTGAATAGGACTCCTTGTGGTATAAAGTTATAGTGAGCCATCTCTGAGAAAGACACTTTTTGGTGGCTTCGAATGGAGGAAAAGCTCCTCTAGAAAGTGTCCCCAAATTACGTGTTACTGTAGATTATGCAAGTAAATTATGCAATTTTGTATTGTAATTTAAGCTTTCCTATTCTGTAAATTAGGGCTACACTAGGCAACACTTTCCTTTTGTAATATCAAACATTGTGTATAAACTCAATCTCTAATTCTAATAGAATATATGAATTATTCACAAATCTATATGGTATCAGAGCAACATACCTAAAATACATTGTTTAGATCTCTGACGAGCCCTTTTGCCCATCGATTTCGTCTTCTCCGGTGAGACTCATCGTCGTCTAGATCTGCAAGCTATCCAGATCTCTGGCAAGACTAACAGCCCGGATCTGCAAACCCACAGCTTCACACTTCATTCTTCAACCTTCTGCACCCAAATCTTACTCCGGTGACCATCCCACTTGCAGCATCCGTCGTTCGACGTCCGACGAGCTCGCTCACAACCCATTGCCGCGGCACACTCAGATCTGACCTACATCGTGGTCCTCTTGTCGGTGTCCGCAAAATTGCATGCAACTTAGCCCTTGACAGAATCTGTTTGATACCATATCTGTCGTGCCCCTGCCCGTGGATTTTGCCCACCAGATCTACCTAAGCCCCTGCCTTGACAGAACGCCCCTGCCCGAAACAATACAATCTTGCTCATATATTTGTTCTTGACAACATTTGGTGTTTTTTTAACTCATTCTAATGGAGAAATGTGATGTTTTTCGTCCTATCAACACAATACATAATGGTACTAACTATATTACTTGGGCTCACCAAATGAAAAGTTTTTTGATTGGACGTAAATTATGGCGTATTGTAACTGGGGACATCTCCAAACCTTTCAAAAGCACTACTACAAAGCTTACTGGTCATCATAATGATAATACTAGTGATATCTCCAAACCTGTTCAGGACACTATTGAAGAAGATGCTAGTTTTATTGAACGTCTAAATGATTGAGACAACAAAAATCACCAAATAATAACTTGGTTGGGTAACACTTCTATCCCTGCCATTCATACTCAGTTTGATGCTTCTGATAATGCTAAAGATCTTTGGGAATTCTTATCTACGCGTTTTCAAACTATTAGTCTTGCCCATTAGTATCAATTGCAAACCACTCTTGTCAGTCTCAATCAAGAGGTTGGCCAATCTGTGAATGAATATCTCACTACTCTTCAACCTATATGGACTTAACTCGACCAAGCTAAAATTAGTCCTGATCATCTTCGTCTCATCAAGGTTCTTATGGGTCTTCGTCTAGAATATGAGTTTGTTCGTGCTGCTTTATGACATCGCAACCCTTTGCCCTCTTTGGATGCGACAATCCAGGAAATCCTATTTGAGGAGAAAAGACTAGGCATAGTCTCCTTTCTATCATCTGATATTGCTCTTGCAACCAGTCATCCACACGCTGCTCATTAGTCACTTTTCTACAAAAACTGTAAACTCCATGGTCATAAATTTGCTAATTGTCCTACCATTGAGTGCAGGCATTGCCATAAATGTGGTCACATTTTGGACAACTGTCCCACTCGACCACCTCGCCCTCCAGGTCACTCCACAAAACCACAAAACTTATCTAAATCTAGTTCTTCATCTGTTGTTGTTACTGCTACCTCCTTAGATAACCACACCCCTCCCAACTTTCAAATTAGTGATCTTAAGGATCTACTAAAACATGTGATCTCCTCAATTCCTCTGCTCTTGCTGTCACACAAGGTAATTTTTGGCTCCTTGATTCGGCTTGTTGCAATCATATGACCTCTGATATTTCACTTCTGTCTTCTTCCATCCCTGTTAAATCTTTTCCCCTATAAATACTACTGATGGAAATTGTATGTCTATTTCTTATATTGGCACTGTAGTCACACCCACTTTAAGTCTTCCCAATACTTACCTTGCCCTTAATCTAACCTTTAATCTTGCCTCTGTTGGCCAATTATGTGACATTGGCCTAACTATCTGTTTTTCTCCTAATGGTTGTCAGGTTTAGGATCCGCAAACGGGATAGACGATTGGTACAGGGTGCAAAGTGGGAAGATTGTTTGAGCTCACATCTCTTCAACTTCCTATTTTCCACCTATTTCTGCTTCTGTCACGAATTCTTTCACATATCAATAGTATCTTCGTTTTGGTCATGCTTCTTCTGAAAAACTTCGTAATTTAGTTTCTGTTGGCTGTTTAAATAATGTTTCCAAATATGTTCCCTTGGATGGCTTGCATTGTAAACTAGTGAAACAACCTGCATTATCGTTTCCTATTTCATCATCCTTATGTGATACACCTTTTGGCTTAATTCATTCTGATATTTGTGGTCTTGCGCCTACTTTCAATGGTGCTATTTTGTTTTATTTATTGATGACTATTCTTGCTTTCCTTGGATATATTTTCTTACAAATCGTTTTGCCTTACCTCAAATTTACATTTGCCTTTGCCAATATGGTCCAAACCCAATTCTCTCGAACCATTAAAATTCTTCGCATAGACAATGCAATGAATTATAAGGATTCAAATCTTCTATCATCTCTCACTCAAAAGAGCACCCTTGTTCAACATTCATGTCCTCACACCTCTCAACAAAATGAACGAGCAGCACGAAAATATCGCCATATTTTGGATTATGTTCGTGCCCAACTTCTCTCTGCTTCCTGTCCTGAGAAGTTTTGGAGTGAGGTTTCACTCACTTCTGTCTATGTCATCAATCGTCTTCCTTCCTCAGTTCTTCAGAATAGCTGTCATTTTGAACGCTTATATGGTGCTCATCCTTATTCTCATCTTAAAGTCTTTGGTTGTGCATGCTTCGTTCTTCTTCATCCTCATGAACATACCAAACTTGAACCTCGTGCCCGCTTATGTTGCTTTCTTGGTTATGGAACTGAACACAATGGTTTTCGTTGTTGGGATCCGCTCTCTAAAAGGTTACGCATCTCTCGTCATGTCACCTTTTGGGAGCATCGTATGTTCTCTAGTCTCCCCCTTTCATTTCTCTCCCTCGAGTTCTTCAATGATATCTCCCATGATCTCTTTCCACCATATGATCCTCCACATGTCCCCGGGCTTGATCAAACTGTTCTTGACTTTGCTCCCACGAACCCGACTTTAGTTTCCAATGATCTATCTCCATTTTCTGATCCTTCACCCGCTCCCGAGCTTGATCAATCTACTCATGTCTCTACTCTTACAGATCAGAAATTTGTCTCCATTGTTGAACCTGAACCTGCACCTACTCGTCACTCCACTCAGGTAATAGAAACTCCACATCGTCTTCAGGACTATCATTATTTTTCTACTATTATTTCCTTAGTCGAACCTTCATCTTATCATGAGGCTAATACTAACCCACTTTGGCAACAAGCAATGAATGAGAAACTACAAGCTTTAGAAAATACTCATACTTGGGATTATGTTGATCTACCCTCTGGAAAAAGACCTATTAGTTGCAAGTGGATCTATAAGATCAAAACACGCTCTGATGTATCTATTGAACGTTATAAGGCTCATCTCATTGTGAAAGGCTATTCTCAAGAATATGGTATTGATTACAAAGAGACATTTGCTCCAGTCAATCGGATGACATCTATTCGCAGTATTTTGGCAGTTACAGCTGCCAAACAGTGGCCCCTCTTTCAGATGGATGTTAAAAATGCTTTTCTCAATGGCACTCTATCTGATGAGGTATATATGAAACCACAACCTGGTACTTCTTCTCAACCTCAAAAAGTGTGTCTCCTCCGTCGTATTTTATATGGTTTGAAACAAGCTCCACGAGCCTGGTTTGCCACATTCAGTTCCACCATAACCCAACTAGGCTTTAATTCCGGTCCCCACAATATAACATTGTTTACACGCCAGACTCCTTGTGTTATTGTTCTTCTCCTTCTTTATGTTGATGACATGATTATTATAGGTGATGATCCTCAGGCTATATATGATTTACAATGTTACCTTGGGAAACACTTTGAGATGAAAGATTTGGGCTCACTCAACTACCTCCTTAGACTTGAGGTCTCATCTCGTTCTGGTGGTTATTACTTATCCCAAGCAAAATATGCTTATGATCTACTGGCTCGATCTAGTATTATTGATTCTGCTACATCATCAACACCACTAGATCTAAATGTTCGCTTAACTCCATTCGATGGAGTTCCTCTCGAGGATCCCACTCTGTATCGAAAACTCGTTGGCAGTTTTATTTATTTGACTGCGACTCGCCCAAATATTGCCTACGCAGTGCATATTGTTAGTCAGTTTATGGCTGCTACTCGGATTATACATTTTACTATTGTACTCCGTATTCTACGTTATGTCAAGGGCACTCTCGCTAATGGAATTCAGTTTTACTCACAGTCATCCATGGTGTTATTTGGTTACTCTTATGTTGATTGGGCTGGTGACCTTACTGATTGACGATCCACTACAAGTTATTGTTTCTACTTAGGCGATTCTCTCATTTATTGGCATAGCAAGAAACAAACTGTTGTCTCACGTTCCAGCACAGAATATGAATATCGTGCATTGGCTTATGCTACTTCTGAGTTACTATGGCTTCATTGGCTGCTTACAGATATGGACATTCCTCAACACTCTGCTATTATCCTTCATTATGACAATCGCAATGCTATTCATATTGCTCATAATGATGTATTCTTTGAAAGCACCAAGCACATTGAAAATTACTGTCATTTTGTTTGTCATCATCTCCAACGCAACACTCTCCTTCTGCGATCCATCTCTACTATAGAACAGCCAGCAGATATCCTCACTAAAGCACTGTTTCCTGGCTGCTTTACTCAGTTGCTTCACAAACTCAATTTGGTCTCTACGCTACCACCTTGAGTTTGAGGGAGGGTGTTACCGTAAATTATGCAATTTTGTATTGTAATTTTAGCTTTCCTATTATGTAAATTAGGGCTACACTAGACAACCCTTTCCTTTTGTATCAAACATTGTGTATAAACTCAATCTGTAATCTTAATAGAATATATGAATTATTCACAAATCTATATTACGTCTGGGAACTCCAAGTAATGGCAGAGAATTATGTAAGACTTATGGTGGGAAATGGCAAGAATGTGTATTTTGAGTGGACATTTGTACTGTGAATCAACTGCTAATAGATCTTTTCCTCAGGTTGTGTATTGCTTTAAGATGGCAAATTTGTTTTGGCCTTTTCAGTATCTCATATATATTCTATGTAAATCTGTCACAGCTATACTTCAATTACTGGGTTGAACAACAATAGCTATCAGATTACTAGAGGAGAGGTACGTCTTGTTCCATTCCTGTTACTAGGCATTCGGCACAGTCGTTCTTGGCAATTTTTTGGTAGCGACTGTGAACTTTTTGTTGTTCTCTCATTATTTTCCCATCTGTCTATTACTTTTGCTTTCTTACTGTAATTATGATGTGCTTGATTATTTTTGTACCGAGTTCTTATCTGAAATAGTACTTCTTATTAATCCTTTCACTAGTCATAATTTTCTTTTATTCCACAGGAACTGAATCGCATTGCAAAATTGGATAAGACTTGCAACTTTGTCAAGGTTGGTGTAGATTGAATTCAGCTTTTTAATGAATTCTTTTGTCTCGTCAGTGAGTTAAATACTAGTTTTGTATTCGTACGCTCTGATTATATTTTGTTCTTTATACCTTCAAACGTTAAGAATTGGTCTCTATACTTTTAGTCGAGCTTATAAATGGTACCTATCACTAGTTCTTCATTGCTGACTTAACGAGTTGACACGCATGACCATTGCCATAATGCCATAAGAGAACGTGCATGCTTAATGATAATAGAAAGGGCAGATGCATAGGAATTTTCATGACTTTGGAAGTCTGAGGTTCTGGTTGTAACATTTGAAAGTATATTGATAGTAGTTTCTTCTTCTTTCCTTTTTGTGAACATGGAATGATCAGCATTACTCCACTAGAAACCCATCATTCTTGGTCAAACTCTACACCAAACTTCATATTCCAAGCCAAGCCAAAGCTGAGAAGGGATATATATGAGACCATATATGATCCAGCTGGGGGCCACCCCCTCTTCCCCTAATATGAACTTTGTGTCATTATAGCCTATTCAACTCAGGCGTTGTGCAAAAAAGCAACTTCTTAACTCTTGTCTTAATGGATTACATGATTCAATTTTTATCCATTCTACAGGGAGACTTTATGAATATGCCGTTTGATGATAATTCATTTGATGCAATATATGCAATCGAAGCCACTTGTCACGCACCAGACGCCGTAAGTCCTTATTACATTTCTGAAGTATGAGTCTACAGCAATCATTCTTTTGGTTTAACTGCTGTTCCCCCTCTGGCAGTATGGCTGCTATAAGGAGATCTACAGAGTACTAAAGCCTGGCCAACATTTTGCTGGTTATGAATGGTGCTTAACCAACTCGTTCAATCCCAATAACCAAGATCACCAAAGAATAAAGGTTATCTTGCTGATTCTGTCCCCCGTTTCTTCTGATCTTATACAGATGGTATTGACAATATATATCCATTCCATTTCCATAGGCTGAAATTGAGTTTGGCGGTGGGCTTCCAGATATCAAGACGATAGGAGAGTGCCTAGAAGCTTTGAAACAAGCAGGTTTTGAGGTTGATTGGAAAATGATTTTTCTTTTGTTGTTGTTGTTTTTGTTTGTGTTTTCTTTTTCATGGATGAATATATAAGGTACCAGATGAGAATAAAGAAATGAGCTATACTCTGCACTCTGCACAGGTCATCTGGGGAAAAGACCTTGCTGAAGATTCACCTATTCCTTGGTATTTACCTTTAGATGGAGGTCAGTTCTCACTCAGCAACTTCCGTGCTACAGCAATAGGACGTTGCGTGACAAAATATATGGTAAGCAGAATCAAATGTGGTAAAACTGCACTTCTTCACAGTTACCTTTGCAGTTTTCATAATATCAACTACGGATATGGAAGAAATTGACAAGCTGCTGAGTTTGTTCTTTCTGTAGGTTAGAGCATTGGAGTATATCCGCCTTGCCCCCAAGGGTAGTGAAAGAGTTCAAAACTTTCTAGAGCAAGCTGCACAAGGACTGGTTGAAGGTGGAAAGTGAGTATTATATCACACAATATTCTCCTAAAATGGGGTATTGCACAGGAATCAGTAGCCAGCAGGACCCCAAGATCTAATCGAACCGAACCGAACCAATCAAAGTCGATTTGTTCAGTTCACCATTTAGATTAGCCAACACCCAGTAACAGTTTTAAACATGTAAAAGTTTTTTAAAAAAAAAACTAATTCAGCAAGTTTGATCTCTTCTTTAGTCGGGTTTTCATTTCATATATTTGTCTCAAAAGTTTTGATGAGAAACCTCAACACTCACACTTAGGAACACAATGGACATTCATCTTTAGCTACACCAGTCGGTTTTTTTTTGCTCGTTAAACATGTAACAACTGCCCCAATATGCTGATTATAATTTTACTTCTGATACTGCTGCAGGAAAGAGATCGTGACCCCTCTGTACTTCTTCCTGGTGCAGAAACCGCTTTCGAGTAGCGAGTAAAACGACATTGGTAAGTGATTTGGTGCTGGCCCAAAAACCACTAAATATTATGACCATGTTTTTATGCATGCTTTGCAGTAACATTGATGGAAAAAGTAGACTTGGTTCCATATCCATATTTGTAGTGTTGGGGAGTTGCTGTTTAGTTGGATCATTCAGGAATTATGTTCCAATGTTTTTCATTGTTTCTTAAAGATCACTTTGATTTGTTCTCCATCTCACCTTCTGCTACCATTTTTCTTTTCCTACATTTATTTGCCTTCCTCCAACTTTCCATCTTAACCCCCGAGCCAAAACGTCCTTTCGAGATAATAAATCTCCACATCTTTTCCTATATTGATTTGTCATTTCAATTTTTTTTTTTCCAGTTCAATAACATGTGAGGCGGGAATTCAAACCTTTAAGTTATTGGTCGAGAGTACATGTCTTGATCAATTGAGCTATATGTTCAAGTTGGCAACTAACTCGAGTTGTGATTATGTGTAGAACTTTCCAACTTTTATTTTAATGAAAGAATTGTCCAGAAGAGTTTTAGGTAGTTTTGATGGTATAGGTAGATATAGCTTGTTCTACCTTTTAAGGAAAACAAAAAAAAAAAAAAAACTAGGCCCTCTTTGATAACCATTTGGTTTTTAGTTTTTGGTTTTTGAAAATTAAGCTTGTTTTCTCCCAATTTCTCTACAATGGTTTTCATCTCCCTTAAGGAAGTATTTAAATTCTTAGCCAAATTCTAAAAACAAAAACAAGTTTTTGAAAACTACTTTTTTTAGTTTTCAAAACATGGCTTGGTTTTTGAAAACATAGGCAAAAAGTATATGACAAAACAAGTAAAACCATAGGTGGGAATAGTATTTATAGGCTTAATTTTTAAAAACCAAAAACCAAAAACCAAATGGTTATCAAACGGGGCCTTACTTTTTAGGCTTCTAAACTCATGGAGTCCACTTGGAGGCTTGAATAGTAATGAATATTCAAGTCTCTCAAGTGAGTTAGATTCGTATTTTCTCCTTTTCTCCTCTCTCCCTCTCTCTTTGCTCTCTCTCTTTTTTTTCTTCTTTCTTTTAATAGTTCCTCTTTCTTTTCTCTCATTTTCTCTATCTTTCTTCTTTCAATTATTATTAAAATAAAACAAGTTTTAATCAAATAAAAAAAATTATAAAAATACTTTAGACGTGATATTATAGTTCAAGTTAGAATTATGAAATTCATTATACTACTTTTTTTTAAAACCAAATAAATTATACTAGGCTAAATTATAGAAAATATTTCCGAACTTTGTTCTTTGTTTCAATAATATCCCTAATGTTAAAAAGTTTCATTAATACCCTTAACCTTTCAAAAAATTTCAAAAATACCTTTACTATTAAGTTTTGGATAGAAAACGTTGATGTTTCATTAATACACTTGAACTTTCAAAAAATTTCAAAATTACCCTTACTGCAAATTCTTCCTCCATGAAAATTAATGAGAAGCTTTACTTATTTGCCATGAATTCATAAACCATAAGTTTTTCTTCTCCTTCAATACAACATCCCAAGAGTCTCACCAAATTCTTATGTTGAAGCTTCAAGATGACTTTTCTGCATTCTTGAATTCTTAAAGCCTTTGACTTGATTTTGTTAATAGCCTTTTCACTACTATTTTCTCATCAGTCACTACCCATCAACTTTTCCTGAATTTATTTTAGGTACAATAAATGAAAACATTGTCATAGAGTGGTTCTAACACTTCTTAAATATATATATATTTTTAAATAACATATAAAACTTTGGTTAATTAGCCTTGAAAATTGAACCAAATCCCTCTTCTTCAAGTTTATTAGCATTTGAAAAGTCATATGTAGCAATCTTTAGAGTACGCAAACAAAAGTAATGCATATCTCTGTCATTGTCTTGATTTGTTACATTCAAATGTTTCCTCAAACTAAACTTAAAGAGAATGTAGATACATAATATTCAAAATGAATGGTAGAAAGTTAAATGAAAACAATATAACTTATTTAGAAAATAAGACTATGAAATGAAAAGGGAAAAAAAAAAATCCAAGGTCGTCAAATACTATCAACTTGACCAAATAAACTCAAAAAACCCAAAATCTATAACCATAACCCTCTCTTGTAACTCTCCAAAGACCAAAAAAACAAAAGAAGAAAAAAATACTTAATCCTCTCTTCCTTTATTATTGAAATTTTTTGAAAGGTCAAGGATATTAATGAAACTTTAATGTTTTTCATCCAAAATTTAATGGTAAGAGTATTTTTTAAATTTTTTGAAAGGCCAATAGTATTAATGAAACTTTTAGGGACTGTTTGAGGCATGGGTTATAATAGTCTATGGAGTACTATGCACCCGAAATACAGACCAATATAACCCAGACTAAATAACTTTGCATCCTAAACACATATTATATAACTCTACAGATTATTAACCCACGGACTATTATAATCCACTCAGTGCTCCAAGCAACCCCTTAAAGTTTAGGGATATTATTGAAACAAAGTTCATGGGTATTTTTCTATAATTTAACCATTATACTACTAGTCTTCTACATAAACTTTTTTTAATTGAATATATGTATGTATGTATGTATGTAATTGATTAATAGAAAAAATATTTCAGTATTATAGTAAAAGCTATATTACAGAAAATACCCTTGATCTTTGTACTTTGTTTCAAAAATACTCCTGAACTTTCTCAAGTTTCGTTAATACCCTTAAACTTTCAAGAAAAGTTCAAAAATACCTTTATCATTAGTTTTGGATGGAACGACTTTGTTTCAAAAATACCCCTAAACTTTTAAAACTTTCATTAATACCCTTAAACTTTCAAAAAAAAGTTCAAAAATACCCTTGCCGTTAGTATATTGACAGAAATCGTTAGTACCTCGTTTTAAAATACCCCTGAACTTTCAATACAACATACCTTTATCGATAGTTTTGGATGAAACCGTTAGTACTTTGTTTCAAAAATACTTCTGAACTTTCAAAAGTTTCATTAATACCCTTAAACTTTAAAAAAAAAAGTTCAAAAATACCCTTACCGTTAGTATATGGACAGAAATCGTTAGTACCTCGTTTTAAAATACCTCTAAACTTTCAAAATTTGTATAATACCCTTAACCTTAAAAAAAATTTTAAAATGCCCATACCGTTAGTATATTGGGTGAAAACCGTTGATCTACATCCTATTACCTCTCTCGTTTATTCTCTCTCTTGATTTGTTTCAATCTATGGTTAACTGTTCTCTATTTTTCTTTTCTTTTTTCTTTTTTTTTTCAATACTCTCTTACTCTCTTCTTCCATTTTTCAATCTCTAAAACTTCCCCAATTTCTCCTATCTTCTTAAATATTAGAGCTTTAGATTAAACATATAGATACTTTCATTTTTTTTTCATATAGATGCTCTTATTTTTCCTCTATTTGTCCAATTCTCAATTATGGGGAACCTTCTTAACTGACCACAACAAATAGACTAATTTGAATTGCAAAAAAGATTATAAAATATTCATCCACTACAAATTTTATAATGCATATGTTTTACTTTTCCCTCCTACTAGATGTCCTCAAAATTATGACCCCAAATTCTGAACATGTCTCTCTTTTTGTGTATTAAACCCAAACATACTAACTCAAATTATTAACGTACAACATTGTTAAAGCATTTAAGTCATAAGGTCTCTTGGTGGTTCTATTATTCTCCTTTCTTCTTGCTATAGTCTATATACCTTGATTGAAGGGGGTAGTTTTAGAGATTGAAAAATAGAAGAAGAGAGTAAAGAGAGTATTGAAAAAGAAATGTAAAAATAGAGAAGTGTTAAGTCATAGATTGAAGCAAATCAAGAGAGATAAAAGATGGAAGAGGGAGGTAATGGGGTGTAGATAAATGTTTTTCGTCCATATAATAATGGTAAGGGCATTTTTTAACTTTTTTTTTAAGGTTAAAGGTATTAATACAACTTTTGAAAGTTTAAAGATATTCTAAAACAAAGTACTAACGATTTCTGTCTATATGTTGATGGTAAGGATATTTTTGAACTTTTTTTGAAAGTTTAAGGTTATTAATGAAACTTTTGAAAGTTTAGGGATATTTTTGAAACAAAGTACTAATGGTTTCCATCCAAAACTAACGATAAGGGTATTTTTGAACTTTTTTCGAAAGTTTAAGAGTATTAATGAAACTTTTGAAAGTTTATGGGTACTTTTGAAACAAAGTACAAAGTTTGTGGGTATTTTCTATTCTATAGTAAAATAAATATGAATTATGTAATTGATGAGTTAAAATTGAAAATTATATATTAATGGCATTATTGAATGATCAAAGGAATAGTTGAGGTAAAATTGTCCAAGAATGAGTCTCCAATATCCTACTTTTTTTGGGGGGGAGAAATTAGAAGTTAACGTAATATATATAATTTTAGTTTTAATTAAGTAAAATCTTTTAGATTAAAATACCATTTTTACCTCTATACTTTAGGTTTCATTCCATTTTGGTACATGTACTTTCAAATGTTCAATTTTAGTTTTTGTACTTTCGATAAAGCTTAAAATTAGTCCCGATTGTTAGTTTGAAGTTAATTTTTATCGAAATTAGTTCAATACTAATAATAATTTTTATGCAAGAAAAGACACGATGTAAACATTTTTTTTAAAATTTATAGAAGGAAGGCTAATAGAGACTAATTTTTTTCTTTAAAAAAGTTAACAATAAATTAACAATAGGGACTAATTGTAAGCTTTATTGAAAGTACAAAGACTAAAATTGGATATTTGAAAGTACAATGACTAAAACGGAATGAAACTCAATGTACATGGACTAAAATGGTATTTTAACCAATATTTTATTATAATCCAAAATCATTAACTTTGACAAATGTTATTTAATAAAATAACATAAGTAATATTTAGGTATATTAAAATACCACAAGTGTATATATCTTATTTTCTATGTTTTTTTTCTAGTTTAATCATATTATATTTGTCTATGATGATATTTATAAAGTTATATTAGATTTAGGAAAATATTGAAAAGATCTATACGTGTTAAAACAACTCATCTCAAAAGTAAATAATAAAAATGACAAACAAATTTAAATCCCAACAATTTATCTAATACAATTAAATAATGACATAAATTTAATCTTAATTTGAAAGGGGATTTGAAAATAATTTTACATCAAAGACAAAATTAAAAAATAAATAATAAATAAGGTTAAATTATATAAAAAAAAATACCCCTAAACTTTTTCATTGGTTTAAAAAATGCAATATTACCATTGACCTTTCATAAATATTTCAAAACTACCGTTGAAGTAGAAATCCTGTAGGGGCCGGTTGTTTTTAGGGAATCATGATTTCCGGCATCTTCATATGCCTAGAATCTTAGATGTCTAGAATTTTAGATGTCCGACATCTTTAGATTACCATGTTTGTTTTGCAGAAAAATTTATAAGGATGTCTGGGAATATTTAGATAGCCATGTTTGTTTTGCATGATTTATATATGGGAATGTCTTAAGATTATGTGTTATACCAATAATGCCCTTGCTAACCTTTACATAATTTAATTATTAGTTTAATATAATTAAATTGATATCACATGCATTTTGGTGTTGTTAATTTAATATTATATTTGTATATCAATTTATTTTATACTAATATTTATGTGTTATTTTGTAGAACAAATTAATTTATATTAGTTTGATATTTTTATAAAATATTTAATATTAAATATTAATTCAATTTTAAATCAGCTTTATTTTATATCTAAATGTAAAATATAAATATAGCTAACTACATTTGATCGTTTATTAGTGCATAAATTCATTAATTTATTTTTAAATAAAAATAAAAATGTAAAATTAAGAAAATTGATTAGGAGCAAATATGTCATTAGCAGATGCTCTCAACGTGGGAATCTTAAAAACCCATGTTTCAAAAGGGCATCCAAATTTAACCAGATGCCCTCCGAATGGGCATTCTAGGATACCCGGGCATCTTAATATACCAAGGTATCTTACATTCCTACAAAACAAACAAAGTAATCCAGATGCCCATTCCATGAGAATCTTGGATTACCATGAAACAAACGGTCCCTTAAAATTTTGGATGGAAATTGAGACCTGAAATGGTGTGGGGGTGACCTAGAACGGAAATTTGAATTGCCACATTATTTAGGTCACCCCCACACTATTTTAGGTCTCAATTTTTGTTCGAAATTCTAAAGGGTTTCCACTTCAATGGTAATTTTGAAACGTTTATGCAATGTCAGTATAGTATTACAACTTTTGAACGAATAAATGTATTTTTGAAACGTTTATGCAATGTCAGTATAGTATTACAACTTTTGAACGAATTAAGGTATTTTTGAAACAAATGACAAAATTTAGGAGTATTTTTTATAAATTAGGGGATAAAAAATGATAGACTTAAAAATTAACTTTACATTCCAACAATGGATTCAATACACTTGTTTTAAATAAATTAAATACTAGTATTTATTATTATTATTATTATTATTATTTTACAACAAATATTAGTATTTATTTTAAAGTAGACAAAATATGAAATATTATTAAAAAAAAATCGATGAACGTACAAATCAAACACAGGTTTTCTAATACAAGCGCTCTTCATTCACAAGTTTCCGGCTTTCTAAACTCCCAATTAAATTTGGTCTAACAAATTCCCATTAAATTCTTGGGCTAACAAAATTCCTTGGGCTTGCTTAAAGTTTAAACTATCCAACCTAGTGTTTTTGAGGCCTCGCATTAACGAAAATTTCGTCCATTAATTTCATTGTTTACCTTTTCTTTTGAATTTGCCATAATCGTTATTGTAGACTACATCTTTCATAAAATGTTTCAAAACTACTTTTGAAGTAGAAAATTCGTTAAAATATTAGACGAAAAGTCGACGTGGCAGAACGTCGTTTTTTCAGACTTAATCCAGACAAGCGTCTCAATCACTGCCGCATTGTTCTTTGAAACGTTTATAAAAAGTTAAGAATAATATTGCAACTTTTTTTTAATTTAGCCTTTTAAAAAAAAATGGTTACCATTTGACTCTAAATCCTTTTCTTCATGGGAATGTTGGATTCTCTTTATTTATTTATTTATTTATTTTAATAAAATCACGGTAGCAAAAAGGCAGAAAATGGGATGTTTGGTTATATGCTATGAACAATCTTAAATGCCTTTTTCATTAAAGTCTTAAATGCTTTTTTCATTCAAGTAGAAAAATCTTTTGGAGGATTAAAATGCCAATATTAACGACAATGTCGACGTCACAATTTTATGAAAATATCGATAAAATGTCGATGTCGATAGATATTTCTGAATAAAAAAAAAGAAAAAAAAAACCTTCCAAACAAAGAAATATTTTAAAATATTAATAAAGAAATATTTTACATTTTTAAATAAGTTAAAATATTTACTTATTATTAATATTATCTTCACATTCGTTACATTTTGCTATTTTGTTTATATTTTTATTGAATTCTCAACTACATAATGCTCACGCTTATTTATATATCATAATCAATTAACTTAAGTTTTGAAATAAAGATAACAAATCATTAAATTTTTTTTTCTTAAAAAAAAAAAAAAGAAGACAAAAATAAACTAAAGCAAAGAAAAGGAAAGAACGTTTGAGCAGGAAAAGTGCCTTAAATCCTCTCTCCAAATAAATTGCAACAATTTCTAGATCTTCCTCAAACTAGAATTTTATTTTATTTTTTTAATTTAAAATTTATTTTTTTATTTTTTATTTTTTGACAAAACTCAAACTAGAAGTTAAGGGTAATTAAATGAAGATGTTGAAAAACTATCCTTTTAAGCCAAGTCTTATGAATTTAAAAATGGGTAAATTTGAACGGTTGGTCATATGTTTTGTTATCTATATATATAATTGGTCATATGTTTTGTTATCTATCTATCTATCTATATATATATATATATATATATATATTACCTTACAAGTTTAGTATTTAAAAAAATAAATAAATAAAATAAAAAATAAGCCTTACAAGTTTAGACTTGAACCCATGATCTACGAGAGTTGTGCATTAAATCTATTTTTTAGTGCGTTTTTGGCCTCACGATAAACTTAAATATACAGTGCATGTATCTTTGATTAGTAATATAATAATTAATATTATGTGAAAGTAATTATTAATATTAATGAATAATAGAAAAATAAATATTGAATAGCCGCATACTATTATATTTATTTTTATTCAAACAAAATTTGCTAGGTTGGCTACTATGTACAAATAGTAGATCCATATGTGGAATGTACATACATTATTGGTCTGGCTTAATTCAAACTTTTGTGTACAATCCTTTTTTTTTATGTTAAATTAGGAGCTTAGCCTCAACTTTTAAGTTTATGTCAATAGATCCTTGAATTTTAAAAAGTTTTCAATAGGTCCCTGAATTTTAAAAAAAAAAATGTCTAATAAATTCTTAAACTTTCAATTTTGTATCTAATAAACCCTTAACTTTCAATTTGTGTTTAATAGGCTCTTGATCTATTTGATATTTTTTAAAATTTACAAACCTATTCAACACAAAATTGAAAGTTTAATGTCCTATGAGACACAAAATTCAATTTTATGTCTAATAGATTCGTTAATTTCAAAATGTTGAATATACCAAGGATCTTTTAGACATAAAATTGAAGGTGCATGGACTTATTTGACATTTTTAAAGTTCAATGATCTATTAGACACAACATTGAAAATTCATGAACTTATTAGATATTTTTAAAGTTCATGGATTAAACTTGTAATTCAACTTTTTTTTCTCCTCTTTTGACAAATGGGGATTGAACAACTGTAAGTATAATCAAGATTGAAAATTCACAGCTTGAAAAAAAAAATTGAAAAATTCACAAATTTACAAATCTTTCTCTTACAAAATATCTCAAAGAGGGAGAAAAATACCCTAGGTCCACGTGAAACAACTCAAAAATAAGGCATCGTTTTAATTTTTTTGTAAAAATTTCACACCTTCACGCCCACTTGTAAAAATTTTAAAATTTTTAAAAAAAAATTAAAAAAAAAAAACTCATAATGATTTTACTTTTAATTTTCTCTGATTTTTAGGTTTAAAAGTTAGGAAAGGGAAAAGTTATAGCACCAATGTAGCATGAAATTTTTTCATACTACCTCTAGCTCTATTAGAGATGTACATTTTCTCTACGGTGATGGGGTACTGTGGGGACTCGCCCCTAAGGAAACGGGTAATGGGAGAGAGGTGGGAAAAAAACTCCCCGCTAGCTAAACAGGGACGAAGAATGTATTCCTCATCTTCATTTATTATATATATATATATATATATATTCAAAGTTTTATTGTTGATGATTTATATAATTGGATATGTTTGAATTATATGATTAAACATTTGAATTATATGTATGAATAATTAGATCATTTGATATGAAATATTATTTTGTTTTTGTTAGGAGGTTTAAGAATTTTATCTTTAAATAGAGATTTTTTTTTGTATGAAATTAATTATTATTTAAATGAAGATTTTCTGTAAATAATTAACTATATTCAAGGTTTAAAATATCGATGTCGACCAAAATATCGAGGTCTCAATTTATGGAAATATCGATGAAAATATTGATAAAATGTCGACATTGATGGATATTTCTAAAAAAATTTTAAAAGCAAAAAATTCAAAAAAGATATTTAAATTAATAAATAAACATTTTCACTTTTTAAATGAGCTAAAATAATTGTTATAATATTATATTCACATCATGTTACATTTTGTGTGCGTGTGTTTTAATAATTCATTGATTTTATACGATACAATGAAAATGTTGATTGTTTCCCTATGTCGATATCAAACCCAGGAACATGTGGAAATGTCGATGAAAATTTAATACCCTGACTATATCTAATTGAAAATTAATGGATATTTTTCATGAAAAGTTAACTATTTGAAAATTTATCAAAATAATTATTTGATTCAATTGAAATTAAAAAAGAAAAAAAAAAGGAACATATTCCCCGCGAAATTTAACGGGAAATTTTGCAGGGATGGGGATGTCATCCCTGTCACCACCTCACCCGTGGACATCCCTAACCTCCATTCATTGTTTATCATAATAGTAGTATTTAAGAACAATATGGACCCATTTTTTTTAGTTCAACAACATATGAGATGGGAGGATTCGAACTCCTGACCTCTTGGTCAATGGTACATGTCAATTAATGCTAAATTATGCTCACTTTGGAAGAACAATATGGACGTATGAATTAAATTAATATATCATTAAAATTTTATGTACTACATGAGTATCATACTCCCTGGTTCACAAAACAGTTTTACCTTTATAATTTTTTTTTTAATCCTAGTGGATCCCACATCATTTTTAAAAGGATACTAACGTGACATATAAGAAATTGAAGAAGTACTGTACTTCCATAGTACTGAAAATAGAAATTTTCGCGTTAGAGAAGATGCATATTGATTGAAAAAAAATTATATGGGCAAACATATTAATTAAGATTAGGATTGCGGAAGTTCCTTGATTTGATGGTGGATGAGATTTCTTTTTCAATCTATTTAATTGTATTTATTGCTTTTGTATTCATTTGATATACAATAAAAATCATTGAAAGTTTTTATAAAAAATGGTTATTTAAAAAATGTTAAAATAATATTTTGATCATTGTACTTTGAACTTCATTTCAAATGTCTAAATTTAGTTAATGTATTTTCAATAAACCTTAAAATTGGTATTTACTGTTAGTTTGAAGTTAATTTTTATCGAAATTAGTTAAATAATAATAATAATTTTCACGTAAGAAAAGCCACAAGGTGAATGTATTTCAAAAAATTATAGAGGGAAGGCTAATAGTGCTATTTTTTTTTTTTATAAAGTTAATAATAAACTAACAATAAGGACTCATTTTAAGCTTTATTAAAGTATAAAGACTAAATTTAGACATTTGAAAGTACTAGAACTAAAATAAAATGAAACCTTAATGTTTTTTTCATCATAGTAGAAAAGTCTTCCAATAAATCGGAAAGAAATTTGGAGAAAGGGGATCCTTTGGTTGGATTTGAAGCCTAAACTTTGCCTTGAGGGGTAAGTTTCTACCTAATTAATGAATTTTTAGGTATTTAGTTTTCATAGTCACGCTTTAATGGTTCTAAAAACACTAAAAAATACCTCTAGAAAAATGTTGTCAGGAGAAACATTTAATTAGTGGTTATTGTAATTCTAGTAGAAAAAGTGCTACACAATTATTAGGGGGCGTTTGGAGCACCGTTTCGGAATCAAAACCCTTGAAATCGGAACCCTGAGGGGTTTGTTCTGGGGGGTTATTGTAATCAGAAAAAGTCTCTTTAGACTCGTTTTAAAACAAAATATTAATATTTTAAAAATATTTAATGCTCACGCTTACTTATATATCATAAATCAATCAACTTAAGCTTTGAAATAAAGATATCAACTCATTAAAGTTTTTTTTTCTTGAAAGAAAGAGAAGACAAAAGCAAACTAAGGCAAAGAAAAGAACGTTTTAGTGGGACGAGTGCCTTATATCGTCTCCTCAAATGAGTTGCAACAATTTTGAAACTTCCTCAAACTAGAAGTTAAGGGGAGGTTTACTAGTACCTAAATGAAGATGTCGATAAAATATCCTTTTAAGCCAAGTCTTTTAAGAATTTTAAAAATTGGTAAACTTAGAAATATTGGTTGTATTCATGGTATTAAATTTCCGTCGACATATCAACATTTCCATCGACATTTTCACATGTTCATGAGTTCGACATCGATATAAGGGAGAATCAACATTTCCACTATACCGTACAAAATTGATTAAATATTTAAAAAAAATAGCAAGAAAATGTAACTTAATGTAAATATAATATTGTAACAAGAATTTTAACTCATTTAAAAAGTGTAAAATGTTTATTTATTAATTAAATTTTTTTTTCAATTTTTTGTTTTTAAAACTTTTCTAGAAATATTCATCGGCATCGACATTTTCTCGATATTTCCATTGACATTTCTATAAAATTGAGACTTCAATACTTCCATCAACATCAACATTTTTAAACCTCGGTTGTATTTCTTGTTTTTTTTTTTTTAAAAAAAAAGTAAAAATTACTAGTTTGAGGACGGAGACATTTCTACGATTAACTTAAATATACGATGCTGGCTTATTTGACTAGTTTTTTTTTTTTTTTTTGAGGAATTAGTAATAAAATAATTAATATAATGTGAAACTAATTATTAATATTAATAAATTATAGAAAGTTAAATATACTATTCTAAATAATTTGCTAGTTGGCTACTGTGTAAGACTAGTAAATCAATATGTTGAATGTACATCCTATATTATTGGTTTGGCTTAAATCAAACTTTTGTCTACTATCTTTTTTTTTTCTTTGAATGTAAGTACAATTTAAAACCATTCTTTATCAACTTGAGAATAATTCAATTGGTAATTTTTTTGTTTAAAGTTAAATAACTCAATTGATTAAGGCATATACTTTCGACTAAGATCAAGAGATCGAAAATTTGAATTCTCCATTCTCACATGTTGTTGACTTAAGAAAAGAAATATTCTTTTCAAGTTTAAAAAAAAAAAAAAAAAAAACTAACCGCATTTGATAAGACATCAATTATCATTTAAAAGGTTGATAGTTCGATTCTCTAGTCTTGCAATTGTTGAACTCAAAAAAAAATCTTTTGTATACGCATAATATAATAATAAAAATCGTTAAATGTTTGTATAAAAATATGTTATGGGTGTCTAGCCCATTTGTTAGCCAAACAAGGTTTTTTCTTATGTTTGTGGGTTATTATCCCCTAAAAAAAAACTAAGCTTTCTATGTTTGAGTTATATGTTTAGCCCACTTGGGGTTAAGCGGTTGGGCTTACCTAGAAAGCTTAGGTTTTTTTTAGGGGATAATGACCTAAAAAAAAAAAAGAAAAAAAATAGAAAGAGATATACAGAAAAACGAAGATGGAGGAGTGCAGTTCGGTTTTTCAGAGATAACTTCCACAAAGTTGTCAAAATTCAGAGTTTCAGCCGTTGGATCTTGCTGAAATTTGGTCAGCCTGTTGATGACACATAGGGTCATGTTTTGAACGGTTGGATCGTCGTTTTTAGCTCCAGTTTGTCAGTAATCGCTGATAGACAGAACTGTTGGTAGGTTGTGAACCTTTGTATGACTGGTTTAGGTTTTTTTTTCCCTCAATTTTATCATAAAAAGAGAATGTGACAAGGGTAGACTCCTCACAAGTCCCATGGTTTTTACTCTTCACATCGAAGAGGTTTTCCACGTATAATTTGTGTGTTGTTTGCATTTAGTCTTCTGCAATCTTTGATGGTTTATTGTTGTTCATTGCTGGTTGATCGCTTGGAAATTATTTGGTGAATAATTTGTGGTGTATTGGAGTATCATTTTTGGTTGATTGTCTTGGAGGAGATCTTGGTGAGTTGTTGTTATACTATTTGGGCCCTATCAAAATGATGATTAGTGGTCGGTGTACACGCAAGCACACATGATCGAAGTAATATAAAATGGTATGTGAGTACCAAGTATCGAATCCCAAGGCAACGGTGTAACAAAAATATTGTAAAGCAAAGTGTAAGGACAATTGCAACTTGAAAACTAAAATTGCAAAAATAAGGTTGGGTTAGTGTGTTAAAAAAAATTGTAGAATATAATTGCAGAATCTAGAATTAGCAATATTAGATAACAAACTAGATAAGCTTAGTAAATGAAATTGCAAAGGGAATTTAGAATAAGATGGGGCTCAAGAATGTCATTACCCTAAATTAGGTTTTTAGGAGGCTAAGTGAGTGACTTATATGCCTATAGTCCCTTTATCTTAGATAATTTGGCTTAACAATTTTATGGGTCTTGCGGTCCTTAATCCCTATGTCTAGGGTAAGGATTGACTTATGTCTAAGCTCTTTCCTCCATCACTTGTGCGAAATTCGCTTATCACTAACCCCGTCAGTATTAGATCTAAGCTTGAGTTGCTACCCTAGTTGATCAATCTATGATGGTTTTTATTGAAATTTAGGCTACAATTACTTTTTAGGGAATTTACATCCTTGAACCCTCTAAGAAGTTTTAGCTCATATTAAAGATAAAAATAAAGATAAAAACCTTACAACTAATTTTTTTGAAGAAAAGTTCATATTAGAGAGTTAAATAAATTGCTAATGAAAGCTGGAATTAATGGAATCAATGCAAAATTCTATCCTAACAACTTTGCATATCAGAATGCCTTGGTAAAAAAAATCAACACAGATCTGGATATTATCTAATTAAGACTTCCCAAATATTCTAAATTGAATGGCAACAGAGACCACAACAAACAAAAAAAATCAAACTTCCATCTAACATAAACTATATGAACATTCTCAAAAGATCAAAGAAGTTAAATTGCGTAGAAGTAAATTAATATAATACACTGCCAACTGAAACTTTCCAACTAACAGAATCGACCCAAATAACAGCAAACTTATGGTAAAACATAAAAGAAAAATGAAAAAACAGAAGAAAGAAAAACTGGAAAACAGAGAAAAAAAAAACTAGAAGAAAAACCCACGAAATTCTTCAAGAAAAACGCCCCCAAAATCTCATCTTCTTCACTTGAATCAGATTGGATAAATCAAAGGAGAAGCAGAACTAAAAAAAAAATTGCAGAACTATCGGTAAAACAGAAAATGAAAAACTGCAGAACACAGAGGAAGAAAACTGGAAGAAAACTGCGAAAAATAACTCCAAAACGTCTCCAAAAACGAATATATTCTTCAATCATCTTCTCTCCTTTTATAGGCCATCATTAGGGTTGAATAATGCCAAATTTCGTGGTCAAAATCTCCCAAATTATGTTGTAATTGAAGATTTTCGGAATGGGTTAAATGCAGATTTTTTCCTTTTTTGAACTTTTCTACTGCTCCAGAAAAAATTGCAGAATCCCAAAATTGCAATTTTGATTTTGCAATTTCCACATTCCCAAGTCTGCTGCTCTAGATTGCAGAATCACAATTTTGCAATTTCCATATTTCATGCAAACAAGATTAATTTATTTAGAACTCTATCCCAAATGTCATCATATTTATTCATTTCTTAAATTGAAGCAATCTTTCGACTATTTTCTAATTCTAAGGCTTATCAATTAGAGAAAAAAAATCTATAAATTTAATTTATTTCTCTACGCTTTAACGATTTTTTAATATTATTTAATCTTTAAATAATTTTTAATAACAAATTTCTTTTTAAAAAAAAAAAAATCTCTAAGAGGAATTGTCAAACACACCCCAATTCCTTAAATTTGTGGATAGAAAGGGAGATTATGTTAGTTATAGAAATTTTTTTTTTTTTCTTGTTTTAGATTCGAATCAAATAGATTTTTTATTCAGTCAATATCCGTTTAGTAGATTTATTTTTAACATCTTTTTTATTCTATGATTCACAGAAATTTTTAAAATTAACATTTTTGTCTGCCTTCAGTGCTTTCAAATTTAAAATATGAAATTTGAAAAATATAAAATTACACTAAAGAAAATATAAACTTCGATAAATTTACTCACTCATGTTGTAAACTCTCTTTTTTTTTTCTTTTTTTTTTTGTTAAAATGAAAACATGTATGATATAATGTATTATAAACTATATTATAATGTAAAATAATAATTATACAAAATGTATGACATAAAATATGTTAATAAATAAATTAATACTATGTAATACTAATACTCAACTTAATATTTAGTCAATAATTACTATTATTTTTGTTGTTTATGAAAATAATACTAAACACAAATGGTTGTTTTTGTTGTTTATGAATATAATACCAAACACAATTTGAACAAACTTGTAAATTGATATTCAATTTCTAAATCTAAATCTGCTACCAAACACATTTATAAACACTAAAATATGAAATTTATCTATGTTTTTTATTGACTTTTTCTAATTTATGTTTTTAGATCACTCACCAAACGTAGAATAAAATCTTAAAGATAAGAATGAAGGCATACCGACCCCACCCTATTTCTTGAAGTTCATCCCTAATTAAATAAGTGCCCCTCTTGCAAAATCATATCCATAAAAATGTTGTCCCATTTGTACTTTCCATTAATAAAAATAAAAATGGGGTCCCAAAAACTTAAGAAACGAGAGGAGGGAGAAAAATTAAGTTGGGTCCATGACAATTGGAGGGAGAGGGAAAGCTATGAAGAGATAGACTTTAGGTTTAAATTTTAGGATGTACTTCTTAACATTTTATTGCTCTTTCAATTTAGTCCCTATCATTTGAAAAGTTTTAATATAGCCTTTTATGTTTTAACATTTTTCAAATTAGTCCACCATTGAAGAAGATTAAAATCAGTTGATAATAACTTATATGACATAATACTTGGTGAATTAACAAAAATTTAGAAGAAAAAAAGTCATCTTAGAGAGTAAAATTTTTATTTCCTCATTCAAATTTTTAAGAAAATTTTGAATTTTCTTTTCTTAGACGACATTTTCTCTTCTAAATTTTTTTCAATCCACTAAGTTTTATCAGCCAGTTTTGAATTTCACCTATGACAAAGGATTAAATTGAAAAATATTAACACATAAGGGATTAAATTGAAACTTTTTAACGAACTAAATTTAAAATATACTCAAACATTAGAGACTAAAACATCTATTTAGCCTCAAATTTATTTTGATTTTTGTACCCTTAGCTTTTATATGCTTTCATCTATGCACACTCAAAACCTCCATTTTGATCTTCTACTTTTAAATCTTGTCCATTTTACTATAGTACTTTCAAAATATTCATTTCAGTTAATGAATAATTTAAAACGTGATTGTTTTTGTTGCAAAATCCTAACATAAATTTTATGCATAGTGAAAATTCCTTCATACAGAGCTATGATAATATTTCAAGAACTTAATCATTGGGTATCGTGTTAAGCTCAAATTGTGATAGAAAAAAATAAGTTAAAAATCACTTTTGGTCGTTCAACTTTTATAGATGTAACAATTTAGTCCATAAACTTTAATTTGTAACGATTTAGTCCCTGTATTTTTAATTTTGTAATAATTTAGTCACTTAACTTTAGTATGTAACAATTTAGGTTCTACACTTTAAAATTTATAACCATTTAGTCCCTATCGAAAAAATCATTGTTAAAATTTAATGAGAATTCTTATATATGTAGTAAACTAATTAGGGACTAAATGTGTTTTTTAATCTACAAAGACTAAATCATAAAATGATAAAATCAACATTTAATTTTGATAGAATGTTTTACAGTAGGGATTAAATTGTTATAAATTTGAAAGTAAATGTGTTTATTATATAGATATATAATTATACCTCGAGGACAAGTAATGGGCCAATAAATAGGACTCTCAAGCCTCCTCAAAAGGAGTGGTCACATAAGCAATTGTTATCCCCCATTGTTGGAGAAATTATTCAAGTACAATGAGGTCCTCTCCTATTGTGATGACACGCAGTGGCTAGGTAACCATAACCAATGTAGTTAATTTTTATTTTTGAAAAAGAAAAACAAATATCTTCCGAATGTTACGCCACTTTCTCACCATTTTTTTTAATTTCCTATTTAGTTTGTTAGACTATTAGCCTTTTTTTTTAAAATTTATTTTTCTAATATTTAGCTTCTTTTTTAAATCTTTTTGTTTTATTTTTCTTTTTCCTTTTCATTCAAAATTTTCATGGTTTGTTGAGATTTTCATTTGACTAAATCGATTTTTTATTTTATTTTCCTCTTTTTTCTTTCCATTTAAAATTGTTTGGTTCGCTACTAAACTTGTTTTTCGTTAAAATTTGGCTTCTCTCCTCTTTTTTGTTTTTCTATTTAGTAAGCTATTTTTTAATATATATAATCATTGTTAAACTAACTAGTAAGCCATTTTTTAGTGGCTAGATCTAGGATGAAAAAATAATTAAAAAAAAAAAATAATAATTGGTTCAGTAGTCAAAATAAAAAAGAGAAACCAAATTTTAACCTAAAAAATACATAGATCATAAGGGTCTGTTTGAGACATTGAGTGGGTTATAATCGTCTGAATTATAATAGTCTGTGAAGTTATATAATATATGTTTAAGATGCAGAGTTGTTTAGTCTGGATTATAATAGTTTATGTTTGGGATGCAAAGTTATTTAACTCTACAAACTATTATAATCCAAACTATTATAACTCATTCAATGCCTCAAACAACTCCTAACCTCTTAGTTAAGTTTTGCTATGTCCAGATTGGCCGAATTTTGAAATATTTTACTATCTGATCGTGTATTAAATTGTTAAATAGAACCCACCTTAAAAGTATTATTTAGATACTATTTGAATTAAATGTCTCTTTCTACCTAGTTTTTTACGATGAATTAAATTATTGGACAGAATAGTTACTGTGCCAAAAAGGAAAATCTTTTTTTTTTGTCACATTCATAAAAATAGGAAATGAAAAATCCAATAAAATTTAAAATTTACTTTTTCCATATTCAAAAAAAACAAAAAAAAAATATGTGGAGATAAAAAATTCGAATCTATAACATTTTGATAGAAGATATAATACTTTAAGTAGTTGAACTATATTCAAGTTGTTAAAATGTACATATTTTAGTTGAAGCATAATAAAAATCACATTTAATCTAACAAAAACACAAATAGTTGGACATTATTTATAGGCTAAATACATGCTTTAATCCATAATGTTAAGTTGTTTGTTTTTTTCTTTTAATATTTTTTAAATTATTTAAAAAAAATTCAATTTAATCCTTTACAATTTTTAATTATACTATATGCATGAGTAAATACTAAAATTAGTTTATAACAAACTTGCATGACATGATACTTATAAAACTTTCTCCAATATATAACATTTTAAGAGTATTTATAAAACTAAATACTAAATACAATTAATTTGGTTTTTTATTGCACAATTAATGGAATAATAAAGTTAGGTTAAATTATGAATTTACTTTATCTAGTTCCAATGGTTTCAAATATATTTCTAAATTTTAGATTTTGTATATATTCAATCTATTATCGGCTAATTTTATGTTGTAAAGATTTCTAATATTTGTATGCCATCCTACTCTCTCCATTATTATTTTGACACATAATTAGTTGATATATTATTTTATTTTATAGATTTCATATTATTTCTAAATATTGTTGGCATGAAAAAAATAATAAAGAGTAATATTAAATGTAGTACTATAAATTTACTTATACAAATGTGTGCTGCATCCCGTTAATTTAACTAAAATTTATTTAGTGGACATGTTAGCATCATCCACAACAAAGACTAAATATAAGATTAATCTAAAGTTGAAGAACATACAAAAAAAATAAATAAATAGAGATGATATTCCAACAATTACTAAATTTAACCTTAAAATAATTGTAAATAATTTAACAAATTATGGTAGATAAGGATGACCATCAAGTAATGGGAGAAGGTATCAATTAATTTCATTAAAAATTAAAAAGTGTACACAGATCCACCAATCATAGCACAAAGGTATGAAGCAACTTTTTACTTTTAAACAGCTTTTAAGCCTAACTTTTAACTGTGAAACTACTTTTAGTATCTTTTAAATAAATAATAAAGTATTGAGATATATGGTTCTAGAAAAAATTTAAAATATATTCTAAGTAAATAGAGACCATTGCAATATGCAAGTAGGTACATGTGTGTATATATATATAACCAATTTGAGTATAGTTCTGCGAATAGAGTATCTATTAGCATTTTAAAAGTTGAATGTTCAATTTTCCACTCCCAAATTTTGTTGAAAAAAAAAAAGAAGTTTGATGATCGTATCTATTTAGTTCTCAATTTGGCACAACTAGGCAATTCGTAGCAAATGGATATATATATATTTTTTTGGTTTGCTTGTCCTTATTTTATCTTGTTGGTCTTGTGCCAAATCGTTACTCAAACTTTCAATTTCCTATCTTATAGGATCCTAAACTTTCAATTTTGTGTCTAATAGGTCCGTGAATTTTTCAAAATGTTAAATAGGTTAACCGGCTTATTAAACAAAAAATTGAAAGTTCAAGATCTATGACACAAAATTAAGAGTTCAAAAACTTATTAGACACTTTTTAAAGTTTAGGGACCTATTAGACACAAACTTGGAAGTTTAAGAGCTAAACTTGTAATTTAACAATTTTCAATCTAGTCCCTATTGTCTAAAAAAGTTTCAATTTAATCTCTTATATTTTAATACTTTTCAACCTTTATGACATAATACTTCGTGAATTGACATAAACTCATAGGAGAACAAAGATCATTTAAGAAAAGAAAAACAAAGTTCTAATTCTTCATCTAAATTTCTAAGAATTTAGTAAAAGTTTCGAGTTTTCTTCTCTTAGAAACTTTTCTTACTCTTGTGTCAAATAAAAAAAAACTTTTCTTACTCATCTAAATTTCCTCAAATTCACAAGTTACTATGCTATGTAAGTTTATCATCAACTAATTCTAACTTTCACTAAAAATTAAGGAACAAAATTGAAAAATGACAATCACGAGAAACTAAATTAAAACTTTTTAAATAACAAGGAATCAATTGTAAAAATACTCAAAAATATTAGAGATCAAAACATACATTTAACGTATAATTTATCTATAATATTAATTAAAAGAGTGCAATTTCAAATTTTGTTAGGAGCATGGTATTAAATTTCCATCGACATTTTCACATGTCCATGGGTTCGACATTGACATAAGGGGGAATCGACAATTCTACTATACCGTACAAAATTGATGAAATGTTAAAAAAAATAACAAGAAAATATAACTTAATGTGAATATAATATTGTAACAAGTATTTTAATTCATTTAAAAAGTGTAAAATGTTTATTTATTAGTTTAAATATATTTTTAAAATTTTTTGTTTTTTAAAACTTTTCAAAAATGTCTATGACATTGACATTTTATTGATATTTACGTAAAATTGAGACTTAGACATTTCGGTAAATATGAACATTTTAAACCTTAGTTGGGAGGCAAAATAACAATTCTTCTACTCTCTTCAAACGTGGAGCGTGCGCTGTCAACCAGAAGAGAGAGAGAGATAGAGAAGATAGACTTCGCCTGTCATCTGATTCATCACGGCCGCATTTCATGTTTTCGTTTGTCCGGCTTCAGCTTTGATTCGGTCTATAAAGATTCCTTTTCAAATTTTCATCAATATTTGGGTTCGTTTCACATTTGGGTTTTGTTTCTCTCTCAGATCTTCTTCGGCTTTGGACGTAATGCTCATTGCTCAACACGAATCGCACCTATTTCCCCTTTCCCACTGCATTTTCTTACAAAAATGCTCAAACAAAACCTCCGATTCTTATTCTAATTCTTCTTTTGCTTCAATTGTTGTTTTAGATCTCCCAGACACCGCTTTTGATCATACCAATGTCGAAAGCTGGAGCGTTGGATCTTGCATCGGGCCTCGGCGGCAAGATAGACAAGAACGAGGTCCTTTCCGCCGTTGAAAAGTAAACACACACACACTCTCTCTCTCTCTCTCTCTCTCTCTCTACCCTCAAATTTTCAACCCCAGATTGATTTTTGTTTGGTTGATGGACCCCCATTTGTAAAATCATGTCTCTGGTTTGTTTTGGTTGTGTTTTGGGCTATTCTGCCAAGCTGAACGAGCTAGCTCATTTTCTTTTTGAGACATCTGCTTTGAATTCTAAGTCTAAGCTTCTGCATGTTCTGTTGTTTTGTTGTGCAATTGGGTTGTGGCCACTTGATCTATTTTTGTTAATTTTAGATGTGGATCAATGAAACAGGGCACTCTAGGATTTCATGAATTAAATGAAGATTTGGCCTGATTTATTGTATTTGAATTGTGATTTGTTGTATCTTTTTTTTTATGACCTCATTGTGTTCTTAGAGTTTTAACATTGTTGAATCAGGTATGAGAAGTACCATGTCTGTTATGGAGGTGAAGAGGAGGAGAGGAAAGCCAACTACACTGACATGGTAAGAGAAGATTGCATTCTCATTGTCTTTCTTCTTAATATTGCTATGCTGTAGAATCATCCCCTTGTCATTTTTATGTTTTCTTCACCATATTGGTTTTAGACTATTTCGCATTCCACGGCTGTGTAATATGTATTACTACAGGTTAATAAATACTATGATCTTGTTACAAGCTTTTACGAGTTCGGTTGGGGCGAGTCTTTCCATTTTGCACCTAGGTATGATGTACTATCTTCCTCCTCCTTCATTCAACAGAGCAGAATGTGTCTCTGTTTTTGCAATGTCGAATCTAACATGCATATTTTTCACTCTAGATGGAATGGTGAATCTCTGCGGGAGAGCATTAAGAGGCACGAGCACTTCCTCGCTTTGCATTTAGGTTTGAAACCTGGACAGAAGGTTTGTGTTTTTCCATACAAAGATGGAGAAATATACTTCGTTCGTATCAAATTATCGACAATAACTTTGTCTATATTCTAGGTGTTGGATGTTGGATGTGGAATTGGTGGACCACTTAGAGAAATTGCAAGATTTAGGTGTGATGGCTAAACCCACTTTGAGTTTTTTTGCCTTTGATTGATGATTGATGCTAAAATACGTATCATACCTATGCTGAATTGGAATTAAAATAATTTGAACAACTAGATTGTCTACTGTCTCAATCGAACACTTCAATGTTGGATTGAGTATATATAGTTCTGTACTTTTTGTTTTATATTTATGTTTATGGTTAGTATCTCATATCCTATGACGCTCTGTTGCAGTTCTACTTCAGTTACTGGATTGAACAACAATGAGTATCAGATTTCAAGAGGAAAGGTAATTGTACTTTTTTCATCTTCAGTCCCTATCTTGCAACTGGTTGTAAGATTTTGTTGATTATTCTTTTTTACTTTTTTCATTGCCTCATTCATCATAATTACTATTCTGCTATTATTATGATATGTTCTGATCAAGCTCTTGCAGTAAGATAATTGTACTTTTCGGTGTTTACTTCGTCAGGAACTGAATCGTGTTGCAAAAGTGGACAAGACTTGTGACTTTGTCAAGGTTGGTTTTTTTGTAGATCACAAGTAGTCTTCCAAAAATTTGTTTGTTTACAATTTAAATTTGTTTGTGAGGTTTTTTCAGAAGAGGAAAGCCTACTAGAGTAATGTTTCAAAGGTTAATATTTTTCTCATTTTCTTCATGCTGCAGGCCGACTTCATGAATATGCCATTTGCCGATAATACATTTGATGCAGCATATGCAATTGAAGCTACTTGCCACGCACCCGATGCAGTAAGTCTTTAATACATTCTGAAGTTTTGGTTTGAGTTTACAGCAGTTATTGTTAATCTAGCATGAATATCGTCTTGCAAGATGTATGTGTATTGGCCATCTTGGTTTGACTTTGTTTCTTGTCCGGCAGTATGGGTGCTACAAGGAGATTTATAGAGTACTAAAGCCTGGCCAACATTTTGCTGCTTATGAATGGTGCATGACTGATGCTTTTGATCCAAATAACCAAGAACATCAAAAGATAAAGGTAATTCGGTTCTGTCCCTTCTATTTGGCAGATTCTTTGATTGTACCACACTGAATGATTACCCATACGGATTATGTTGACCAAATTTCAATTGTGCAGGCAGAAATTGAGATTGGTGACGGTCTTCCAGATATCAGGTTGACAGGAAAATGCCTTGAAGCTTTGAAACAAGCAGGTTTTGAGGTTAGTTGGAAAAGAACTTCATATTTTTAGTTTCCATGTTCATGAATGAACTTGAAACATCATTTATGGCTTTAAAGCAATGATCTCATATTCATGGGCACACAACACCAGGTTGTTTGGGAGAAAGATCTTGCTGTAAATTCGCCTCTTCCTTGGTACTTGCCTTTAGACAAAAGCCATTTCTCACTGAGTAGCTTCCGTCTAACGGCGATTGGTCGTTTCATTACTAAAAATATGGTAAGCATTATCAGATGTGACCTTGACGAGTCTTTTTTTCTCGATAATGAAACGTCAAGGATAACCTTACTATTGTACCAAATATATGGGAAACATTCAGGATGAAGTTAACAAGTAAATGAGTTGGTTCTTTTTGTAGGTCAAAGCACTCGAGTTCATTCGACTTGCCCCAAAGGGTAGCCAAAGGGTTCAAGACTTTCTAGAGAAAGCTGCTGAAGGGCTGGTTGAGGGTGGAAAGTGAGTATAGCTTACAATGCTCTTGAAATTCTGTCTTTTACCTAAAAAATATAGGATTTTGCACCTTTTTTTTTTCTTTCTGAAAGTTCATTATTCCATTCTTGTTACATTAGATCCACCTAATATTTTTTGAGGTGCCCTCATAAAATGACCAGGGGAAGGGAGGGGAAAAATTTTACCTGCCCTTGAAAATGACAATGATTTTGATATATAATTTCCTTTGCACCATTATAGACCTTGGTCCATCTATCCTTCTAATTTTAATTAGTAACAGCAACATTCTCTCAAAGAATACAAAATCAATCCTACGATACTCACCATCAACTTCCTCTTGGAAGGAATCTAGATCCGGGCTCCTCGAAGAAGGAACCTCGGAAAGCAAAATTCCTATGAGAGATGGGGGGGTGGAGGGATGGGGGGTCTTCGGTATGCGAGATACTAGCTTGACAATAGAAGGGAGAGATGAGGAACTCTTTTTCTAGTAGATATGTTAATTCTAAGTGCTTAAGGTCCTAACTTCAGAATGTTCATAGGCTAGAAATGCAATCATGTCGTATTTCTCTCTCATATTTCATCCATGACGTTCGTTCTTTTAACTCGCCCGAGTCACTCATACGACGTTTCTTAATGTTATCAGGAAAGAGATATTTACACCAATGTATTTCTTCTTGGCCCGGAAGCCACATTCAGCCAGTGAGTAATTTGACAGTGCACAGTTAACTTATTTGCTGCTACTCAGTTATGGAGTGCTTGCAGTCATCCTGAAGAATTTGTTTTTGGCTTAATTTGACCATGCTAGAGCTTTTTTGTTTTTTTGTCTTTTCCTTTTTGGTGTGGAGGGTAAAGCTGCTTTTTGCTTTTTCTGGAATTAGTTTCAAGTGGGGTTATCTTTGTTCCTAGGAAGTTGCCGAGTCTGAGCCCTTCTGCTTTCAATTTTCCTGTTTTTGTTTCTGTTAATGCAATAAATGAGTTTCTTTCTGATCTTATGTGGGATGTTCTTCTTTTGGTGGCTATTTTGGATCTCCATTTGTTTTCTAACCAAGGTTTAAAATGTCGATGTCGATGGAAATGCGAAGTCTCAATTTTATGAAAATGTCGATGAAAATATCGATAAAATGTCGATGTTGATGGATATTTCTAGAAAAATTTTAAAAACAAAAAATTCAAAAAAAATATTTAAATTAATAAATAAACATTTTACACTTTTTAAATGAGTTAAAATACTTGTTACAATATTATATTCATTACATTTTCTTGCTATTTTTTTTAATATTTAATCAATTTTGTATGGTATAGTGGAAATGTTGATTCTAAATACAATAAATGTTGAAATTGGCCTCTATTGATAGTTGAGTTTTTTTTTTGAAAAAAAAAGTTAGTCTCTACGAGCCTTCCCTAAAAAATTTAGAAATATATATATTTTTTAATGAAAATTATTGTTATTATTATTTTACCAACTTTAATAAAAATTAGCTTTAAACTAACAATAAGAACTAATTTTAAGATTTATTAAAAATACATGAACTAAATTTGGACACAAAGTTTTGGGTCTAAAATATAATGAGATTCAAAGTATAAAATCAAGATGATATTTTAACCTTGAAGTAGTAACAAAATTGAGGGGTACGTTTAAAAATTTTAAAAAGCTTAAATTAGTTATATTTTAAGGATAAAATAATTATACTTTAGCTTAGGCATCAAGAAACCCCTTCATGGATTTTAATCATTGAAATAAATATGAGAGAGAAGAACCTTATAGTATTATAGCATTAGCAAATTACTAAAGTCTAAGTTGAACTTTCAAGTTTAAATTGGGGGTATCTTTGATCTCCAATAAAAGACGAGAGAGAGGGAGTCAATTAATTGAGTCATTCATTGTAGGGAATGTTTGGTCCTCCACAAAAGACAAGAGAGAGTAGGGCAATTAATTGAGTCAACTTATTTTAATGGATATTTTTGTGTGAATTTGTGGTTAATTTTAAAAAATAAAAAGTAAAATAAAATAGCTATTTTGAAGAATATGGCAGTGAACATTATTGAAATAGTAGGTTCACGGGACAATTTTATTTTTTTAAAAAAATACATATAAAAAATTTAAAAAAAATATATATATATATATATAGTATGTTAATGGTTATATTATATCTAATGATGATGTTTCTCTTTGTATTAGTGAAAGATCAAAGACATTTGCAAATCATCATTAGAAAAACGAGACTAATGACTCCACAATATAGGCAATCCTAATGTCTGAGTTTGGTGGCGGCAACGGTGTGTCTTGAATGTGAAAGAATAGAAGAGGGAGAAATGAAGAAAGGGAGGAAAGGAAAAGAGAGAGAACGACACCCCAACAAAAATAAGAAATACAAAATTATTATTTTTAGCCAACTGATTAAAAAAATATCATGGTTTTGCGGTGGATAGAAAGTAGGGGTGAGTATTAGTCAGTCAGAGTTGGTTTTGCGACCAAACCGACACTGACCATCGACATGTAGATTTTCGTCGATCAGTTCTAGTCAGTTTCAAAGAGCTTAGTTACCACGATCGACTGACCCTATCATCGGTTAGTTTGTTTTGGTTGGTTTTCGTGCATATGACAAACTGAACGAAAAAATGGGAGAAAGAAGGAAAGGAAGAAGAGGATAAGAGAATAAAGAAGAAAGGGAGAAGAAAAAGAAAAAAAAAACGTGAGAAAGAAAGCAATGAATAAGAGAAGAAAATAAGAAATGTATAAGAAAATAAGAAAAAGGAGAAAAGAAAAAAAATGTAGAGAAAAGAAGAAAAAGATAAGAGGAAGAAGATTAGAAAGAAAAATAATAAGAAAAAGAAGAAAAAGACGAAAGGTGAAAACGAGAGAGAGTGAAAAATGTGATGATTGTGAAAAATAAAAAAACAAATAAATATATATTTTTTAAAATAGGTAATGATTACCAAAAGTAAAACCACTGCTGGTTTTAAAATCCAACAGCTGGCTCACTGTTAATAGAAAGTATTCGAGGAAAATGACTAGAGTAGTGGAGAAGAAAAAAGGAGAGAATAGATGATAAGCCTTAGAATTAAGGCTTATTTAACTCCCAGTTATTTAAAATATTCTTGTTTTGTCTTAAGATCATTTGAAAATAGTTGAAAGTTGCTTGAAAATAAGAAATGAATTAGAATGAAAGCAATTAGATAAGATTCTAAAAAAAGTTTAGTTTGTTTGTAGGGAATGTAGAAATTGCAAATTCGTGATTCTGCAATTGTTTTTGGAGCAGAGAATGTAGAAATTGCAAAATTGTGATTCTACAATCTAGAGCAGTAGAAAAGTTTAAAAAAAAAAAAGAAAAAAAATATGCATTTAACTCATTCCGAAAATCTTCAATTACAATATGATTTTGGAGATTTTGAGTACGAAATTTGGGCATTCTTCAACCCTAATGAAGGCCTATAAAGGGGGAAGAAGAGAATGAGCTAAGGAATTCGTTTTTGGAGGCGTTTTTAGGAGTCAAATTCGTGGGTTTTATTTTTTAACGTCAATACTCTGTTTTTCTTTTCTGCATTTTTTTGTTCTCTGTTTTTATATTTTTTCAATTTCATTTCTGAATTAACGAGAGCTACTGTAAGTTTATTTCCTATTCTTCTTTTGATTTATCCAATCAATTCAAGTGAAGAAATTGAATTTGGGTTTCAATTTAAGTACTCTGTTTTTTTGCAGAAATTTTGCTTTGTTTTTTTTTTGGCCTAGAACTTCAAGTTTCTATCTTACTTTTCTGATTTTTCTTCTTGTATTACCAAGAATCGTTGGCAGTACACATTTGTTCTTCATTCGAAATCTATTTCGCATTATGTTTTTGGTTTTAATCTAGCCTTTGTTTCTGAGTTTCTTTCTTTATTTTTTTTTTCCTGTTTCTGCTTTATAACAGTTTCAACAATTATTGGTATATTTAAAATTCTATTAGGTCCAAAGGTTGAAGGAAGAAGATTGAAATTCCTACTGAAGCTTTTGATTTTCTCTTTTTGAATTAAATTGAGAGTTTTAGACTTCTTTGAGGTGAAGTGTCCAAATTTGCTTAAGCTTACTATCATAGTTGTTCCAATATTACTTAGGATGCAAATTTGTATTAATTAGCAAGTTACTCAATTTTTCAGTATGAACTTTTCCCCAAAAATTAGTTGTAAGATTTTTATCTTTAATAAGAGCTAAACTTCTTAGGGGGTTTAAGGATGTGAATTCCCTAAGAAGTAAATGTAGCCAAAATTTCAATAAAAACCAAGCATACATCTCAATTGTTGCTTGTGTTGAATAAAATTCCATTGAGATCCTAGATTAATCAACTAGAGTATCAACTCAAGTTTAGATCTAATACCGACGGGGTTAGTGATAAGCAGATTTCACACAAGTAATGGAGAAAAACGCTTAGACATAAGCTAATCCTTACCCTAGACATAGGGGGGATTAAGGACTCCAAAGCCCATAAAATTGTTGAGCAAAATTATCTAAGATAGAGCGATTATAGACATATAAGTCACTCACTTAGCCTCCTAAAAACCTAATTTCAAGGTAAATGAGAGAAGCAATTTTGGTTACAATTGAGTGTGGAGTAGGTTGGAATTGCAATTTTGGCTTGCAATTACAACTTAGGGCAATGACATTCTTGAGCCCCTATTTATCTAAATTCCTTTTGAAATTTTTAGTTTGTTATCTCATTATTGCCATTTCTCGATTCTGCAATTAGATTCTGCAATTCAATTTTGAAATTTTTCTTTATTTCAATATTCTCATTTCTTGATTCTGCAATTAGATTCTGCAATTTTTCCAACACATCAACCCAACCTTATTTTTGCAAATTTTAATTTTCAAGTTGCAATTTCCCTTACACTTTGCTTACAATATTTTTGTTACTCCGTTCCTTTAGGATTCGATACTTGGTACTCACATACCATTTTATATTACTTTGATCGCGTGCGCTTACGTGTACCACTGATCAAGAGACACAAGAGGGAGAATGAGGAAGTAAGGAGGAAGATAAGAAAAAAAGAAAAGAAGAGGAAAAGTCTTTAAAATAATATAAAATTTGAGACCTCATTTAAAAATTATCACTTCAACATGCCATATCATTTTTTCGTTAGTTAACTAATGGTTGCTTGTCTCATGTAGAGATGTTCATTTTTTCCGCTGGGACCCGCCTCTAATGGGATAGGGAATCTTCGTTTAGGTGGGGAATGAGGGAGGGAGTGGGGAAGATTTTTCTCCTTTAACTAAACAAGGATAGGGACGGGGACGGGGACGGGGAATACATTCTCCGTCGTCTACCCCGCCTCGTTCCCCGTCCCCGCCCCGATTTCTTTTTTCTTTTTTAATATATATATATAATAAACCATAAATCGAAAATTTTTCTTCAATATTATTTTGTTTTTCTAAGGAAATAAAAAAAATTCTCTAAAATACAAATCTCTTATTAGGAATTAACAATGTAAATAGGAATTAAAAAAAAATTATTTAATCAAATTTAAAAAAAATGAAAATTATAAGCGGGGAATTATTCCCCACAAGGAGCTCGATCCCCGCAAATTCCCCGTAGAGAATCCTCGTCCTGTTTCCCACGAAATTAAATGGGGAATTTCGTGGGGACGAGAAATGAAATAGGGGGTCGAACGGAGACGAGGAAGCCATTCTCTGGCCGCCCCGCCTTGTGGACATCTCTAGTCTCATGGGCCATTTAAAACCATCTTTCAAATCTTAGACACTAAAAAGGTCCATTTTGAAATCTAAAAAACCAAGTAGGCATCAACCCCAAACTTGATAGGGCAAAACTATATTTTGCCCTAAATATATTTACCATGTAAGCATAAAAATAATATTAAATGTCATAGTCAACATTCTAGTAGGGTTGCTAATAGTTTAGTTATGTTAGGGACCAAAGCTGAACATTAGTGAAAATTCATGGGTAAAAATGTAATCTTTTAAAACTTAAGGACGATATGAGAACTAAACTCAATACTCGAGGGTAAAAGTGTAGTATTCTAAAACTTAGAGGCCAAATGTAAACTATACTCAAAATGCATGGGTAAATGTATAACATTCTTAAACTCATGGACCAAATATAAATTAAACTCAAAATTTAGTAGTAAAAAGTGTAATATTTTGAAACTTATAAACCAAATAGGAAATTAAACTCAAAACTCAAGGAGCAAAAGATATTTTTTCTCAATAAAAAAAACCTACTAATTTTATAAAACTTAAGGTTTAAAGTCCATTTTGGTCCCCTTTCGAGTTTGTTCCATTTTTGTCATTGAACTTTCAAAATGTCGATTTTGGTCCTTGAACTTTCATATTTGTTCTATTTTGGTTTATGAACTTTTAAAATGTCTAATTTTAGTCCTTCAACTTTCGAAAAGTAGCCATTTTGGTCTTTGCCTTTATTTTGTTTTTAACAAATTAATGACATAGTTTTTTTTTTTTTTTTTTTTTTGAGTTCAACAACATTTGAGGGTGGGGGGATTCAAAACTATGACCTCTTTGTCATAAGCCCATATTCTATAAGTACATTTGAAAAAATTAATAATTTAAAGTGTGTTTAGTATAACTCATTCAGCTACTTTAGGTGATTAAAAGTGGGTTATATAGTATTTAAAAGCTTAGATACTAAATATATAGTATTTTTGGAATAATTTGTGAAGAAAATGCTTTTTGAACAAAACCGATTTTTCTTTAAGTACATTTGAAAAAATTAATAATTTAAAGTGTTTTTAGTATAACTAAATAGTTATTTTAGGTGATTAAAAGTGGGTTTTAAAACCATCTTAATCTATATCTATATCTATAGTATATATAAAAGCCACAATAGGGAGAAATTTTTTATACCAATTTCGCCCTTTCATTATAGGCATTTTCACTATTACTTTGGTGGCTTTTTTGTCCTTCAAATTCAAAATTCCCATAATTATTGGCTGGTTGAGGGAATTAAATGCTAGGCAATCAATTTAATTTTGTGCTAATCAATTTTCCTAATTATGTGCTAATTAAGGGAAAAACGTGGGTTTTTTTTAATTTAATTGAAAATAAAAGTGATTGTTGGCATTTAATGTAGAATACAAATCGTGGGTTGGTTTAGAATTTCTAAAGTCATTTAAATTTCTAAATTCATTATGAAAATTAAACTGACTTTTAAAACATTTATGATCATGTTGATTCAATTTCATATGAACGTTCGTAAATTTCTATATTTAAGCGTGAAGGGGACGGTAAACTTATCAACTTTTTCTAGAATTTGAAAATCTACGAATCTTCAAAATTTTAAAAATGTCTGCACTTGGGTCATACTGTTTTATTAGAGAGTTGAAACCTTTCAACAAAACATGGAGAATTAAAGTGACGGTTCTTCGAAAAGGAAATATTCAATCCTGTCAAGATAAGAATCTCAATCACTTGAAGTTCATTTTGGTAGATGAAGAGGTAGATTTTTAAATGAAACTCATTTTACTACTTTCATCTATGAATTTAAATTTCTAAAGTCATTTATTTATTTTTATTCGTAACCTTTCTACATTTTTGTACTTGCATGGGATAAAAATACAAGATGTCATGTTCAATGAAGTAATTGAAAAAATAGGAAATAATATGGAAAAAAATAAATCTTATTTCATTCAGAATGGAAACGTAAAATCAGTGAATAACAAATACCCAAATGTTAATCATGAGATTGAAATCAGCTTATCTTCATCATCAGAGGTTGAAGAAATTGAAGAAACTCTTGGTTTAGATATGTTGAAGTTCAATTTTATTGAATTTTCAACCATTACATTATTGGTTGATAAGGGAAATTTAATAGGTGCGTAAATTTATTGTTTATTTTTTCCAACTTCATAATTTCTTTAGCTTATTTCTATTCTATGAATAGATTTCACAAGAATTGTTTTTTCAATAAGACCCATAGCGGAAATCAAAATGAAGAATGCAAATAACAAGAGCATAAAGAAAAGATATATTTTTCTCATTGATAAGAGGTAATCGAAATAAATATTACATGTTATTTTGATTTCCATTCATATTATTTACATTACTTTTTCCAATATATTTTCAGACAATTATTCCTTTTGCAATTCTGCGACAATTAAGTTCACATTATGGGGTGATTTAGCAGAAAATGAAGGTTCAGAAATGGAAGAAGCCCTTATAAAGAATCCTACTATTGTTGCAACAAATGTTAAAGTTGAGATTTATGAAGGTATGTACTATAATTACAAATATGTGTGTCATTTTTTTATTATAAAGTAATAGTAAATTCATAGCCTTCTTGGTGTTCATTTTTAGGAGAAGTGAGTTTGGCAACAACTGTGACCAGTATTGTCCTCATTGATCCAAACCTTCCAAATGCAAAGGAGCTAGATGCTAGGAATATTAAATTTAAAATTAATATTAAATTATGTTTTTTCATATTTAGTTAGGCAATTACAGGCAACAATAGCAACATATCATGCAGGAGGGAAAATCTACTTGATTATACAAAGAAGTCCAACATGAATCCTTCTAGAAGAATGCAAGAAGCTAAAGTAGTTGACATCAAAAATATAATTGAAGGAATGGAAAATGTTACATATTGTTCGTTTATAGTATCTATTATCAATATATCTAACAAAGAAAAACCATGGTTTGAAAAATGCAAAATATGCGGTCAAAGAGTGTATCCAAATGATAGTGATGTGACAACTTATTGTTGCAATTGCAACCAAGATGTAACATTCATTAGAAAATACATGCTCAAAATCTTAGTTTCTGATGGAGAAATGGATGCACAAATAACTGCTTTTGAGGCAACAGAAATTTTGGTAGGATGCGATGTTTCTGAATATGCTACAAAAATCTTACAGATAAATATATATTCTAACTACATTTATATTTGTTATTATATTAAGATATTGTATAGATATACTAATATTTTGATTTATCTGTTCAATTGAATATGCAAATGAAGAAGGGACATTCAAAGATCTATCAAAATTTGACACTAATGGAAGGCAAGAAATACAAATTCCTCATTCGATTAGACAAAATAAATGAAGCAGATAGAGCAAGAGGATATTTCATTGCCCAGGAAATGAATGAAGTCCAAGAGGGAGATTGTAATGTACAAATTGAAGAAGTTGTACATATTAAGAAGAAAATTAAAGTAGAGAAATAATCTTTCTTACAAGCAAAACAATTGTTTATCATTGTCTATCTTATTATTCACAGTTGTTATTCAATTACACATTATCTTTAACTCATGCAATTGTTTTACCCTTTATGACTACACTTTTTTTTTTTGCTTCAGAATGAATTTCATATTAAGTTTCTCCTTCAAAATGCAAAAAACAATACTCTCCTTTATATAGAAATTGTAAATAGGAATTAAAAAAAAAACTTACATATCAATAATTTTTCAAATATTAACTATTTAAGGTGCACAATACTTAATAATGACCCAATCCATTAAATTTTTATAGTAAACTATTGCAATTTCAAATGAGATCTTCCAAGAACATCATTCATATATCCACAAAAAATTATTTACATTTTATATCCAAACAACCATGAATGTGTACCAATCAGATCGAATTCTAAACTAACTAGAACAAGTTTCATGGTTTTTTGCATCATTCTTTATCATTTCATTATAGTTTTAAAAATACATTTTATTTATTTAACAACTTAAATTTCAATATTTGAAAATTTGAAAAGCATACATAAAATAAGTAGAGTTCAATAGAGTAAAATATAATTGGATTGTTAAAAAAAAAACATTTTGCACAATATTGGAAAAAAATAAGGTATAAAAACATGGAAAATAAATAAGAGAAAATATGTATTGTTAAAATTCACAGATAGCAATCTGAATAAAGACAAAGGAACCCTAAAAATATATAAAATGATTGATAATTAAAAATAAATAAAATCAAACAAAACAAAAAACTAAAATCATGCACAGTTAATGAATTACACTAATAAAACTTTAATGCACCATTACAATACAAAATTATGAATATTGAAAAATATATTATTACTCATAAATGACCATTATAAAAAAAGTATGAAGGAGAAAATATTAATACTATCGTAATAAATTCATATTTTGTTTCTCTATCATTCCTAATCTAAAACATCCATTTTATAAGTATAATTAACAAAACCATTACATATTACCTTTCTTTGCTCAAAGAATTTCTTCCATCGAAAAAGCTTCTTCTTCTTTGGTTCCAAATTATCTGGCGTTTACAAGTTCAAGTTCAGCTGATAAGAGTTGAATCAAATTATTTAATTTATAATTTCTATTACTTTGCAATTTTTTACAATCATGCTTGTTTTTTTTTTTTTTTACCAAAATAAAAATAACACGATATAATCATAGAGGACAATAACCCAAGGTAGATTTATGTAGTGAGAAAAATGATAGCAAGTACCAAAACATAAATGAATAGAAAATGGAAAAATTCTAAACAAAACTTTATTGAAAATCAAATAAACTTTACCTCATTTCAATCTCAGATTTCGTAGATTAAAACATTTTAGACTACAACTTTGTTGACAAAGAAAATGATTATCTAAGGTTACAAAGAACTCTCCAATGACAGACAACTCATACATGTACAACCCTAGAACTATAACGCATTGTCTTTCTCTATCTTATGTGCCCACTTATAAAAAGAACTAGGAATATGTTGCAATTAGGATTTAGGGTGAAATGTGTTTGATATGGAAATTTTACAAAATTAGTATTCCTTAATTACTGTATATTTTAATTATGTGAGTCAATTGATTTTTTTTTTTTTTTTAAATTTGGATCCTTAGATATGGTAACAAAATTAAATATAGGTTTAAAAAATATTTATTTTCCAATTTTGAAAGAATAAATTAGTCGTTTTAAGGTAACTTTCTAAGAAATTTTATATTAAAAATTATAAGTCTTCTAAAAAAAAGTAAATAAGATATTTTATATTGATAATTGATAATGGATTAATTTAATGCTAACATTTAATATGTTTTGTTTTATTTTCATTTGAAATCAACACTTCTTTTGAACTCTATAAAATAGACTAATCCACCTGTACATCTCCACCTTAAGTTGTTTTTTTTTTTTTTAATTAACATCTACCTAAATTCCATATTTAGGAGACTTTGAAATGAAAATTTTACAAAATTAATTTTCCTTTATTGCCTTAAATAATGATCTTTCCTATTATAAACAATGTGAGCAATTATTTTACTCATTATTAAAAAAATGTTTTTTTTTTTTTACTTTTTTGATATGCCAACAAATTGAATTTATTTTGATATGACAATACAAATTTTATTTTAGATTTTGAATTTTGAATTTTCTGGTATGGCAACACAAATTTTAATATGAATTTTGACTTTTTAGATATAGCAACAAAATGTATGATAGGTCTAAAAACATTTATTCTCCAAATTTAAAAGAATTTCGTATTTAGTTTTATTTTTTGAACAATTTCATATTTAGTATACTATGAATTTTCACAATTAGTAGATTATGAAATAACACTAATATCAAAAAAATGAAGTCAAAATGGATATCTATTTAAGTTCAAGAGGAAACAATTCCCTATCCGGCTATGCTTTGCAATGACAATTAACAAAGCACAAGGACAAACAATTCCTAATGTTGGAATATATCTTCCTGAACATGTGTTTTCTCATGGACAACTCTATGTTGCACTATCAAGAGGAATTTCAATGAAGACAACAAAAGTTTGGATCAAACCAATAGGTAATAATAATTTACCTTCGAATTGTACCAAAAATATTGTTTATAAAGAAATTCTTCTTTGATATGTGCAATCTTACAATTTTATTCTTTTTCTATCTAAATATTTTTAATTCTTTCCATACACATCTAATTTATTACAATTTCTTAAATTCATATTCTCTTAAAATTAAGTTAACACAACACAGATAGATATATGCAATTTTTAATATAAATTAAAACTACAAAATTCTACGTGTGACTAGTAAACAAAAAGTGCTTCAAATAAATTAGACCATCCCTACAAAAATGCCCCCTTACTCATAAAGAAAACCTCATTAAACTTTTCAAAAAAAAAAAAAAAAAAAAAAACCTCATTAAAAAAACAGTATAAAAAAAAAAAAAACCCGGCTGAGAAACCCTAAAAACCCAAAACCCTCGAATTCGCCTGCTCCAATTTTGCAGGGAGATATCGAACTCAAATTTCCCTTCGTCCCGTTCCTGAATTTCGCAGTTGCTTGAAATTAAGTCACCCATGGCTACGAAGATGGATGTAGAGCTTAAGGAAACAATCAACAATGTCATGATCCTCTTGACGGACCCCGAAGGCACGCCTTTGGGAGCTCCCATGTATCTTCCCCAAAATGCAGGGCCTCAGCAGCTTCAGCAAATGGTTAATAAGCTTCTCAACAATGTAAGTTTCGGAAAAAGCAACGTTTTTCTGTTTCCTCTTCCCATTAAGCTCGTCAACAATTAAGTTTCGGGGAAAAGTAATTTGTTAATTCTCAATCAATATGCAACTTTGATCGTCCATATAAAGTGCTAAATTGAATTCGAATTAGCTGAATTTATGAGAACTTTGACTATCAAGCGATATCTGTTAGCATGGAATGTTTTTAATTGGTTTTAAGAGTTTCTGGGTTGGAGGAATGTGGAAATAATAAATTAAAAAGTCTTCTGGGGTCAAAACAATGATTTGGTAATTTAAAATTGCTCTTAAATGATGTAATAAGATAACTATTACGAAGGCTGCTAATGAGTAAATATTTTCCCTTTCTTATTACAAAATGAAACTAGTTTCACATATTTTCGAAGTATTTTAGCTTGATAATTCGGCTTTTAGTAATCATCAAGCATGTGAGAGCCATGTGTATATCAAGTCAATTACTAATTCCTATGGTGAAATTTTTTCCTAGCACTTTTTAATTATTATTTTCTATCTTCATTAAAATTTCAGTACTCTGGAATCCTTCAGTTTTAAAATCAATTGAATAGTCATGCAAATTGGCGTATTCCATGGTCTTGGTTGTGGTATGATACCAAAATAACAGATTGTTTTGGAATTGTTCAGGAGGAGAGGCTACCGTATGCTTTTTACATATCTGACCAGGAGCTTCTTGTTTCGCTTGGTGCCTACTTAGAGAAAAACAAAGGTTATTGATTCCTTAAATAATGCTTGAAAAAATGTTGTTTGGACAATGTTATCCATTTATTACATTAATTTTTATGGTTCACAGGGGCTTAGTTTTCTTTTCTCTTGAACATATTTGCAGTTTCTGTTGAGAAGGCGCTGACTGTAGTTTATCAGCCACAAGCAGTATTCCGCATTCGTCCTGTTAGTCGATGTTCAGCAACAATTTCTGGTACATTTTTATTTCATTCTTTTTTAATTATACGTGGTTATCCTTGTGAAGGTTTAATCACTCCATTGTACTTTTGTTGCAGGTCATGCTGAAGCTGTTCTTTCTGTTTCCTTTAGCCCTGATGGGCGACAGTTGGCAAGTGGTTCAGGTGACACTACAGTTCGGCTATGGGACCTTAATACGCAGACACCGTTGTTCACATGTACAGGTTAGAAGCACAACTCTGCAGCTTAATTTTTTAACCTAATATTGAAACTGTTTAATATACTGGATCCAAAATTGAATTTTATAACAGGAGCCTTTGAAGAAAATTGAATGAATTTAACTTCAATCTTTTCTAATTGAAAATTTTACTTAAAGTTATCTGATATGAATATATGTGTCATTCCTAGAGGATAAAAGATTTCTATTTCCTGTCGTAGTGGTTGATTAGGTGTAGGCACTGCCCGAAGTTTGGAAAAATGCTGTGTCCTTTTTTTTGTGTGTGTGTGTGGCTTCTTTAACGAGGGAGCAACTTAAGATGCTCTGTCATTTATTAATATTTAAAATTTCTATATCAAGCTAAAATCAGAAAGTTTTGCTCTCAATTCCCAGGACATAAAAATTGGGTTCTCTCTATTGCTTGGTCACCGGACGGGAAGCATCTTGTAAGTGGGAGCAAAGCTGGTGAACTTTTTTGCTGGGATCCACAGACAGGGAAGCCATTGGGCAATCCACTCACTGTAAATACTTTTCCCCTAGTGCGACCAGTCTTTTGAAATGTCTGTTAAGTTTGATGACTATATTTCACCCAGCCAAGATTCAAACCAGCCAAACCTAAATCTGATTTCTAAGTTTAAAATTGTATGGTGTTCTATTTTTTTTAGAAGTAATATTGTTCTGAACTTTAATATGTTTTTCTTTATTTCACGATTTTAAAGTAGAATTTTGAGAAACAATTCCATTGCCTTATCCTGACCACTATAGACTGATATATAGCTTTGCAGGGCTTCCAACCTTCTTTATTATTGTTTTAAGTAAATTTAACCTTTTTATTTCTTTTCTAAGACCTGTTTGTGCAACCCTAGGTACTTTTTTACTTTCAAATTTTGCATTTGGAGTTAAAAATAATATCAAATTGAAATCTCTTTTTCTTGAAGGATGTGAGGGGGTGTCAATAGATTATATAGTAGGGTTGATATTTTTGAACTTCATGCTTTTAGTATTGTGTGCATATTGAATCTTATTCATTTGTCCATATTCTTTGAATCTTTCGTGAGTTGTAGGACATTTTTATACTAGAGGTTGGGTTCAAACCATAGTGGCAACCTACCAAGGATTTAAAGTCCTACGAGTTTTTTTGGGCAACCAAATATTGCAAGGTCTAGTGGTTGTCCTATGAGATTAGTTCAGTTTTGCATGAGTTAGATGAGATCAGACACTCGTAGATATAGAAAAAGTTTTAGAAGTTGAAGGACACGTTAAATTTTAAATTTTGGACCCATCATTGCTTGTTGCATAGGCTTTTCTATTGATGTTCAATAAATGTTTCTGGTTGTTAGTTAGTGAAACATATTGAGCTCTATGGTAAACGATACTTAGAAGATTAATTATATTTGTAATGGTGTACATTGTACAACATACAACGTCACAATGTTCAAACCACAAGGAATTCTTTTGTAACTACAACATCTTCATGATTAGCAATTGTCTCCTTTCCTTTTGCTTCTGGTGGTGGATACTCCTAGTAGGGTGGTTTCTAAAGGAGTGAAGGGAGGTATTCTTGAGGGCTTTGAGGCTGGTAAGGAGAAGGTGTCTCTGTCTCTCCTTCCATTTGCATATGACACTATTTTCGTCTGTTCAGGTAAGGAAGAGTCCTTTCTCCTCTTGAACCACATTTTAGCTTTCTTTGAAGCTATGTCGAGGCTTAAGATCAATAGAGGTAAGTGTCAGATTTTGGGGTTGAATTGTGATCCCATGAAGGTGGGTAATTGGGCTGCCTTGGTGGGTTGTGACATTGGCTCTTTTCCCTTGTCCTATTTAGGCTTTCCTTTGGGTCATAATCCTAGAACTCTTTCTTCTGGAACCTAGTTGTGGACAAGGTTAGGAAAAGACTAGCGTCTTGGAAGAGAAGATTTTTCTCTAAAGGTGGAAGATTGACCCTTATTCGTTCGATGCTGAGTGGGATTTCGATTTATTTCTTCTCTTTGTTTAAAGCCCTTTGTGTGGTTTGTAAGAGCCTTGAGAAGTTGATAAGGGACTTTCTGTGGGAAGGGGTCCATTTTTTCTTATTTGTGGAAGGTGAAAATTCCTAAGAAGATCAAATTCTTTGTTTGGCAAGTTGTCCACAGACGAGTTAATACCTTTGATAGGCTTTCAAGAAAGTTGCCTTGCCTGATTGGTCCGTTTTGTTGCATCCTTTGTCGGAGGGCAGAGGAAGACCTGGATCATATCCTTTGGAGTTGTGACCTTGCCTGGTCTGTCTAGAGTTTCTTCATTGAGGCCTTTGGTTTTCAGGTTGCTAGGTGTCACGGTCGTAACTTTCCAACCGCGCGGCGCCATGATTTTTCGCCTTATCATGGCCAGCCTTAAAGGGGAACTCAAGCCCCAATACATTTTTCGCCCATCCTTTCGTGGTTTCGTCGGACCTTAGGCGAGGTTAATCCTCCTCAACCAAGCTTATCTTTTGATGCAGCGGAAGTGTACTTGGCCATACACGTCGCCCGTACGTGTATGTTCACTCAAATGCGACTCTAGCCGACTTGCCTCTACTCTAGGCCAAGTCCTAAGGCTCAACCTTGCCTCTACATTAGGCCAAGGTCATCACAATGCGTCGTCGCTTCATGGGGACATCGCCCCTCAACTCTTAGACATGTCCGCAAAGCTTCCACATCGCTTCGGGACTTCACCGGGGCTCAATCGGTCTCTTCGTTGGGCCAGAACGGCGTCAAAACGCTTAACCGGAGCTTACCGGGTGATTCCGGCACTTATCGGGCCCTACCGGGTGATTATAATGTCTACCGGGTGCAACCGATGCAAACCGGGGCATTATAAGACATACCGGGACAAATCGGGTAAGTAACGTGCAAACCGGGAATCATCGAGTCCCCCTGATGAATAGTGACCCAATCCCGGGCCTCGGGATGTCACTTAACTTAGCTGCTCGGACATGTTATCGAAACCTTCCCATGGGTCGCCTTTATGATCGGGGCCACTCGGACATCCATCCATCCAAGTCATATCGAGGCATGACATCTTCCGTGTCCATGCCGAGTCGTTCTCGAGTAGCTGGCCGCTACCGGGTCCTATGGTCGAACCTCTAGCCCATGGGAAGGGGCGCAATGTCGGCACACCCGTGCCGCCCGACACTGTCTTAGGAAAACCCATTCCATAAGAAGACGCCCAAGACACTCGTCTTGCAGACGCTCGCCCACACCATGACACACTCATGTGCCATGGGGTAGCTCGCTTAGGCCCTGAGGCCCAGGGGTGGTGGAGAGCTGACACCATGCCTCCCCCTAAGGTAGCATATTGAGATTTTCCTTCCTGGCACCCTTGCACGTCAATTTGGCGAGGGATCATACGCCAGCGTGGAGCGCTCGTCTGGACTCCGATCGACACGAAATCTGGCGAGCTTCTATCTTGTCCATATACGGACTTAACTCCAGAGCCGCACGTCAAAACTCATGACGGAACCCCGACTTTCGAGGATATGGCTCGGGGCCCCATCTGGCCCCCACTAAGCTTGTAGATGCCACCTTAGACGACATGGTTGTCTTCCTTTTTCCCCAAATCTCAACTTGGCATTCATGCCTACATATATTGGTGTGTTGGATGATGCACCGTCCTCCTCGGTCGCATCATGGCATTCTTCTTCTTTTGGCCCTCGCGTGGCCATATGGACGACACTCGCGTGCCGCCGTTGTTCTTGTCTGCACCGTGGGGGTCACAATCTAGTCTCTTCTTAACACGATTGTGACATCCTCCCCCACTTAATCTAGTCATCGTCCTCGATGACTTACTCGGGGGCACAATCCAACAGACGGATTGTGACACTCTCCCCCATTTAAACTCGGCATCGTCCCGATGACGATCCGTACTTAGATTGGCTACTAACTGACTTGCTCAAATTCTTTTTTCATTCAGAATGGATATGGCAACGCCGTGATACTTATGTGCTCTCTCTCTGCAACATAAGCCGGCAATAACAACTACCAATGGTTGTGGGCTATCCCAATCTTTTGGACCTAACTCGCGCCCGCTTCAATTGGACTCGGCCCGGGACTCACCAGACAAACCATGGCAAATAGCTTTCGGCATCTCTTGCCTAGCTAACGGGGGAACCCACCCCGAATTTTCTTTTTTTCTCATATCCTCTGAGTAATTGATAATGGGTCATTTCTCAGGAACCCATGTAACGGTAGCGAAGTCAGAAAGCGCACTAACAAGGCTCTCTCTGTTGGCACTCCCCTTCGGCCAACTCTTTTATAGGCCACCTGTTGTGGCAAACGCTGACTACTGCAGCTTTTTCTCTTCTTCTTCTCTGTGCACTCCTGGCACAATTTGGGCACTTCGTGGCCCTTTCTTCTTTCCTCCAGCTTGGTGCTCCTTCTCGAGCAAATGCTGGGTCTTGATTCTTCTTTGTGAAGCCATCCGCTTAGGCATTAGCGGAATGACTCAAGGGATACACGTGCTTCATCAGCTCGAAGCACTCTCACGGGATCTTTCCCGGTCAATTCAACTTGGCTCTTCACTCAGCCACAATCGTCCACCCATATGGACTTTCTTCTCTGCCCATCTTGGCACTTGATGCTTGCAGCCATTAGCATTACCCCTCTGCTGGAAATGGCTCTTTTCTTCTTTGGTGCACAACGGAACTCCCAAGTTGTAGGCATATGTACTTGGGTCCTGCACTGACGGGTTCTTCTTTTTCTCTCGTCCGACTACGCTCACAAAAGTTGGCTCTGATACCACATGTCACGGTCGTAACTTTCCAACCGCGCGGCGCCATGATTTTTCGCCTTATCATGGCCAGCCTTAAAGGGGAACTCAAGCCCCAATACATTTTTCGCCCATCCTTTCGTGGTTTCGTCGGACCTTAGGCGAGGTTAATCCTCCTCAACCAAGCTTATCTTTTGATGCAGCGGAAGTGTACTTGGCCATACACGTCGCCCGTACGTGTATGTTCACTCAAATGCGACTCTAGCCGACTTGCCTCTACTCTAGGCCAAGTCCTAAGGCTCAACCTTGCCTCTACATTAGGCCAAGGTCATCACAATGCGTCGTCGCTTCATGGGGACATCGCCCCTCAACTCTTAGACATGTCCGCAAAGCTTCCACATCGCTTCGGGACTTCACCGGGGCTCAATCGGTCTCTTCGTTGGGCCAGAACGGCGTCAAAACGCTTAACCGGAGCTTACCGGGTGATTCCGGCACTTATCGGGCCCTACCGGGTGATTATAATGTCTACCGGGTGCAACCGATGCAAACCGGGGCATTATAAGACATACCGGGACAAATCGGGTAAGTAACGTGCAAACTGGGAATCATCGAGTCCCCCTGATGAATAGTGACCCAATCCCGGGCCTCGGGATGTCACTTAACTTAGCTGCTCGGACATGTTATCGAAACCTTCCCATGGGTCGCCTTTATGATCGGGGCCACTCGGACATCCATCCATCCAAGTCATATCGAGGCATGACATCTTCCGTGTCCATGCCGAGTCGTTCTCGAGTAGCTGGCCGCTACCGGGTCCTATGGTCGAACCTCTAGCCCATGGGAAGGGGCGCAATGTCGGCACACCCGTGCCGCCCGACACTGTCTTAGGAAAACCCATTCCATAAGAAGACGCCCAAGACACTCGTCTTGCAGACGCTCGCCCACACCATGACACACTCATGTGCCATGGGGTAGCTCGCTTAGGCCCTGAGGCCCAGGGGTGGTGGAGAGCTGACACCATGCCTCCCCCTAAGGTAGCATATTGAGATTTTCCTTCCTGGCACCCTTGCACGTCAATTTGGCGAGGGATCATACGCCAGCGTGGAGCGCTCGTCTGGACTCCGATCGACACGAAATCTGGCGAGCTTCTATCTTGTCCATATACGGACTTAACTCCAGAGCCGCACGTCAAAACTCATGACGGAACCCCGACTTTCGAGGATATGGCTCGGGGCCCCATCTGGCCCCCACTAAGCTTGTAGATGCCACCTTAGACGACATGGTTGTCTTCCTTTTTCCCCAAATCTCAACTTGGCATTCATGCCTACATATATTGGTGTGTTGGATGATGCACCGTCCTCCTCGGTCGCATCATGGCATTCTTCTTCTTTTGGCCCTCGCGTGGCCATATGGACGACACTCGCGTGCCGCCGTTGTTCTTGTCTGCACCGTGGGGGTCACAATCTAGTCTCTTCTTAACACGATTGTGACATCCTCCCCCACTTAATCTAGTCATCGTCCTCGATGACTTACTCGGGGGCACAATCCAACAGACGGATTGTGACACTAGGCACATAGATTACAGGGAGATGATCAAGGAGTTCCTTCTCCATTCGCCCTCTCAGGAGAAAGGGAGGTTTTAGTGGCATGCAGGAGTGTGTGCGGTGTTGTGGGGTCTATGGGGGGAAGAGAAATAATAGAATTTTTAGGAGTGTTGAGAGGGGCCCTTGTGATGTTTGGTCCCTCTCTAGGTTTCATGTGTCTCTTTGGGCATCGGTGATGAAGCTGTTTTGTAATTATTCGCTAGGTCTCATTCTTTTGGATTGGAGTCCCTTCCTTTAATGGGACTTCCTTTGTTGTTTGGATGCCCTTGTATTCTTTCATTTTTTTTCCTTTGGTTTCTTATTAAAAAAAAACAATTGGAAGATTATTCTTATGTAGTTATGTGGGCATGAGTTTTCTCTACTCCTGACTCTTAGGCTTTTCTTCTCCTCCTTTTGGTTAATAAAATATCATTATGTTTCTTTTCCTTAAAAAAAGGAAAAGACTGAATTGTATTTACTTATTGATAAGGACAAAATCTTACATCTTTATGGCATTTGTAATTATTCTTTGATACCTAAACAATGATTAAATAAGAATTATTTTTCAATCTATAGGCTTACCAATGTGAAGTCACGAACACTAATGTTTGAAACTGACACTGTAGGGCCACAAAAAATGGATTACTGGTATTTCGTGGGAACCTTTGCATCTAAGTGCACCATGCCGTCGCTTTGTGAGTTCTAGCAAGGATGGAGATGCACGCATATGGGATGTTTCATTGAAGAAATGTGTGATATGTCTCAGTGGTCATACTCTTGCAATAACTTGCGTCAAATGGGGTGGAGATGGAGTTATATATACAGGGTATGCTTATGTTCCTTATTTTTGTCCTTGACTTAAGAAATAAAATGAAAAATGAAACGAGAGAGTGAGAGAGAAGAGCCACTATAGAAGGATTCTACCATTCTTGATGCTAATGAGTTCAAACATCTGTGTACCGTGTACAGTGTACTTGAGTGTGATCTATCTACTGTCTTACATCTAATTATAAACGGAATCTCTTCATACCACTGCATGTCTAGAGTCGGTTGATAACTGACCATGGAGTAAAATTATGCCACCTAAACAAAAGTTCTGCTTTCTTTCAGTCTTTAAAACGCACAACTTTTGATACCATTCAATACTTATGCAGGCAATAATTGATAGTAATCAGCTATATATATATATATATATATATATATATATTTTAATACTGATATCATTGCTTCCAATTTTTCTTGTATTCATAAATTGACTTGTTTTCTCTCAAATGCCCCAGTTCTCAGGATTGTACTATCAAGGTTTGGGAAACTAAGCAAGGAAAACTAATTCGTGAATTGAAGGTATGCTGCATATCGCTTTCTGTACTACGGATTTTTATTTTTCTTATATACATTTTTTGGTTTAAAATACATTAGGAGCTATTAATTTATTTTGGGATCATATTACTTTGGGAGTACAATCGCTTTGTTTCTTATAAAAAAAAAGCTGAAAGAGCTAACTTTTATAATAGAGATTCATTCATTTTTTATTTTTTCAAAACCTGTATTTTACTTCTTGTATTCATTAGTAATAAGCATCTCAATTTTTAACACTCTCCAAAACATGCTTGAGAATTTGGTTTGGACCTATTTTGTTTTTCATGGTCCTAGTTCAGATGTTGCTCATAGTCATCATTTGTTTCTATATGATATTGTGCCAGGGACATGGTCATTGGGTTAACTCTCTTGCACTAAGCACTGAATACGTTCTCCGCACAGGTGCTTTTGATCATACAGGGAAACAGTTCTCTTCTCCAGAGGAAATGAAGAAGGTAACATGATTTTGAGAGTATCGTATTTCTAGTATCCTTTACTCCTTTCTTGTTTTGTTTGCATGTATATGGCTGGTTTAAAATTTTTATTTTTAGTTTTCTGTTTTTAATTCGAGCTATTTTAAAAACTGAAACAGTGACTTTTTTGGGAAACTGTTTTCAATATACTTTTTGCTTCCACGACTGTATAAAAATCTATGATTGGATGGTTTGTAACAAAAAAATAGTTCTTCAGACATATTTTTACCGAACTTTTGAAAGGAAAAAAAACCTATTTTGAATCTGTTCTCAAATAGGGCTGTAGTTTTCAAAATATATTTTTTTAAATTGACTCAGTGGAAAACCATTCATGACAAATTGTCCCCCTCCACAAAATGCATAAGAAATTGTGAGTACACTGGGTTCTTGGAAACTGAGAACTAGAAACAAAATAGTTACTTAGTGGGGCCATTAATTTCCAATCAGTTAACTATCTGTATCGCTAAGTACTTTGTTGTTCCATGATTTGCAGGTTGCTTTAGAAAGGTATAATAAGATGAAAGGCAATGCTCCAGAAAGATTGGTTTCAGGATCCGATGATTTTACTATGTTTCTATGGGAACCTGCAGTTAGCAAGCACCCTAAGACACGCATGACAGGCCATCAACAGGTAAATTTCTTTGTGGATATTTTTTTCTTCCTGGAATATTATCATGGATCATACATTAATTGTGGCATTCATCATCATCCTGCTCCCTATCAGCCCCCACTTCACCGTGGACCATATTTCTCAAATCTTTTGTTAACTGGATGCCACTAGAGAAGTCTCCGTGAAACACTATCATTTGGACACGGTCATCTGTCCTAATTCTCAATGGATGAGATGGGTTTGATCTGTTTTTGGGAATCTAGCAATTTCCTTGATCAGACCAGTCAAGATGAAAAGTTGTTTTTGTACAACTCCCATCATTGATTTGCTCGAATCCTCAGCTAAGCTCATCATAAAATTTTACCGGTATAAAATTATAAGGTCTGTACATTTGAGGGAAAAGCAAGCCATGAGAAAAGTTCAAAAGAGAAAAGAATCAAGTCATATCCTGAGCATACACTAATTAGCATGTCCATTAAATGTTTATCCATGTTCGTCAATATTGATAGATGATATGGTTATGAGTATGACATTTAAAAAGCTTGTGTATTAAGCCTTTTTGGAGTTTTCCTCATTCTTAAGAAGTGATGTATGAACGTCTTGCTTGCTTTCAGCTTGTGAATCATGTTTATTTCTCACCCGATGGGCAATGGGTGGCCAGTGCTTCCTTTGATAAGTCTGTGAAACTGTGGAATGGCATTACGGGAAAATTTGTTACTGCTTTCCGGGGTCATGTTGGGCCTGTTTATCAAATCAGGTTTGTTTCGTTTAATTGCTCTGTTGCACTTGTTCATTCAATTTACTTACTGTTTTTTTTTTCTTGCAGCTGGTCTGCTGATAGTAGGCTTCTTTTGAGTGGCAGCAAAGACTCCACCCTGAAGGTATTTGGGTGCATCTGTTTCCCTGATTCATCTAGTGTTTCCTAGAAATTAATGCTTTGAGTTGAGTTGCTGCATGATGCATGTTCTGTTTAGAGGCAATTGCAAAATGTGAATGTGAATCAAATGATCGGAGTTGTATCTCTATTGACTGGTGGTTTTACAAGTGCATTTGAGACTTTTTTTCTACAGCTTTATGCGTCGTGTATTTTATGGAGTTTGCTCTATACCACACTCTAGGCTAAATGTTGATTTCTACATGTTAGATTTGGGATATCAGAACACGCAAGTTAAAAGAGGACCTTCCAGGCCATGCAGATGAGGTATAGTTCCATCCTACTGTAAGACACATCATGGCTCCTTTAATGCATTCCTCTTGTTACCATATTCTCAATTTATTTCATTTTGTGCAGGTTTTTGCTGTTGATTGGAGTCCAGATGGTGAGAAGGTGGCTTCTGGTGGCAAGGATAAAGTATTAAAGCTATGGATGGGCTAAAGGAGTAACTGAGGATGCCAATTCAATTCTAATTATGGAAGTCTAGAAACTTGTCATTGAATGTGTGCATCACAATCGCACTGCCAAGTTGCATACACGTCGATTGATATAAGACAAGCCAAAGGGGGACAAGCAGAAGCAGTCATGCAGATTGGGTTTTGCACTACCATTTTGGCTCTGCTATAGCTGCTGATGTTTTTGGCAGGATTTGGGGTTGGGTCTCGGCCATTGGCCCACTCTCTTCTTTGGACGACCACTGCAGATACTGTTTGGAGAATATGCAGTTAATCTGATATGCTAATCTCTGTTTTGGCTGGTTTGTCATATTCTTACAGTTTATGAAAACACAAGTATTTGTAAATTTTCATTTCTTATTATATCCTTTTGACTCTAGGAATAGATGCTAATTTATATTATAGAATTGTCAGCTGTTTATTATTTGTGCAGTACATTATCTTTCTCTGCAAAGTACTTTTTTTTTAACAAAAGTTACCTAAGTTGTATTACAGCACCCCGATCAATTATTTTTAGTTGAGTTTCGTTGAGGAACCATGTTGTGTTCTGAGCTTGTGAACTGCCTAGAACGATATTGTTGATCCAAATGTTGCATATAGTATACTTTAAGTTATTGCAGAATTTTGATTTTGAACCTTTGGAATAACAATTTTGAATTGAAGGATGAAAATCTAAGAAAGTAATGAAAATTGATCCCCAAGATGCTAAACAAGACAAACGACCTCTCATCTAATCAAACAAGAAATTACACATGCAGCCTTGTAAAGGTAAGAAACACGAGACTTCTAGTCTTCTAATTCTCTTCATTGTTGTTTCTTGATCATACAAATGATGGAGATGTGATCATTTTTCAAAAGGCTTTTCTTTGTGTACCTTCAGTTGTCAATGTACACCGTAAAGTCTTCTAACCTTTTAGATGGTTTCATCGGAGTATTTTTGGTTATTAAGGCATACTGCAGAAGCCTTCTGACCTTTTCTTGGTGTCTTCAATGTTGTTGAAATACAACAAAGATGCCTTTGTACTTGTTAGAAATAGGCTCCTTTTTCGATGATACTGCAAGGAAAGCCTTTCTGAAATTTCTTATTATTAATATATCTCTAATAAAAAGTACAGTAAGGAAGACGCCTTTTGGCTTTTTGATGACTAACTTCTTTGGTGTACTTTCAGTTATTGAAGTACAAGACAATCCTAGATCAAATGGTTTTCATCATTGTTATGGTGTATATTCATACTTGAGGTAGAATACAACTAAAAGATAGCACGATTCTTTAGCATGGTCCTGGTGTGTAGTTGTTGCGTAATTTTTGCGCAATACCGCAAGTGTACGGGTCAAGTTTTAATATAGTGAAAGAGTATTCGAGTATCGTCCTCATGATTGGTTTTCTAATTCACTTAAGTACTATGAATATTATCGCCCAATTTTATTTAGAGAATAGAATTGAATGATGGATGCAAGATTTAAATAAAACAATTATAATAAAAATTGAAATAATCAGAGGAGAGAATAGTGTGTAGTTGTTGCGTAATTTTTGCGCAATACCGCAAGTGTACGGGTCAAGTTTTAATATAGTGAAAGAGTATTCGAGTATCGTCCTCATGATTGGTTTTCTAATTCACTTAAGTACTATGAATATTATCGCCCAATTTTATTTAGAGAATAGAATTGAATGATGGATGCAAGATTTAAATAAAACAATTATAATAAAAATTGAAATAATCAGAGGAGAGAATATCCTAGGGAGTTGATTTCACCTATTAGACTAAAATAAATAAATTACTTAAACATCCAAGATTGATCAAACAAATATTTCATAAGTCTAGAAGTCTTTTATCATGAATGACTCTCTCGAGGACAAACAATTCTTATGCAATAAGGCAAAACCTACATCTCTGATGATTTTTAACGTTATGCATAGCATTAAGTTCATTCATTAACAACTTCGAAAGGAGCCCTAATCATTATCAAGTTAGAACTACCTTTAGTCATGCAATTAGGATCTAATCTAAATTACCTTTCTCAAGTGTGAACTTAGACCAACATAACATTTAATCCGTGATCAAAGATTAAAAGCATTAAGAATATAAAAGCATGAATGAAATTAATGACAATCAATCATGGAATTTAAATAATTAAAACATAAGGTCTAATGGCTACATCAATCCCTAGAATAAGAAAAGAGTTTAGCCACTCATGTTCACTATCACAAAATCTAAACTCTTAAACAACATTTAAATACTAAATAAAAAGAAGGAAGAGAAAAATTATGTTGGTGTGTCGATTTTCCGTCTCCGTATGATCTCCACAACTTGGCCTTGAATATTTCCCTCAGGTCTCTTCTCACTCTTGTATGTAGAAATTTAGAGTTGTGCTCTCCAAAATTAAATGCCTTGAAGTGAAGAGAATGTAGGTATTTATAATGGGTCAATCCATATCCTAATATAATTAGGAATTCATTATTTAATTAAATTAAGAATCCAAAATCTAATCAAATTAGGAATCCATAACCTAATTAAATTAGGAATTGATAACCTAATTAAATTAGGATTATTTTCTTCACCAAAAATTGTCCCCAAAATTGGTTGCTTAATTAGCACATTTATCACCATATTTCTTCTAAAATTTTCATTTTGCTCCAAATGCTCAATTTCTACAAAATAAACAATTATGAACGTGAAAACATATTTTTAAGTCTCAAAACTAGCATAAAATGAAGCCTAATGATAGCACATATTGTGTGCTATCAGTAGTCCATGTTCATCTTGAAGAAAATGAAGACAATTGAAAATTATATTAGAACCGCACATAGACGCATATCTTTCTCAATTGTTCTCACAGGAACCAGCCCCAAAAAAGAAACTAACGTATTCTTCACTCAGAAGATGTATAAATGGTCCTAGAATTCTACTCTCTGAGTAGAGGAAGAGTAAAAAAAGCATTGGTGTAAAGTTGAAGAGAAGAAAAGAAGGTGAAGAGAGGGAAGAAGAGTGCAACATTGGAAAGAAATAAAAGGGATATACAAATGTTGAAGGTAGTTAAAGTGGTATGCATTGAGAGTTGCAACGCTCTTCTTACAGAAGGGATAAACGTGTAATTTCCTATTTGATTAGATGAGAGAAGTTTATATATTTGTGTGTGCGTGCATATATATCTATATTTATATTTATAATATATTAAAAAGCTACAATTCTTGAAAAACTTTTTTAGATAATTATATCCCTTTTTAGTTTATATATTTATGAAATATGCCATTGATAATTAATTATAAATAAATGGTAAATTAATTATTAATAGCTAATTATCTATAAATGTATAACATCTTAAAGGTTGGAATATAAAAGGTTCTTCCTACCACTTAAAAGATTTTTTCTTTAATTTAAATTAAAATGAAGATTTAAAAGTTTTAGAATTCAAATAGTTTTTGTAACTCTCACATTCTACTACTATAAAAATGGGTTTTCTTCACCATTTTTCCACCAACACCTAGAGCTTCATTCTTTCTTAATTTTTGTTCTCTCAATGCATTGTTCTCAAAGGCCCTTCAATTTTCAAAGCATCTCAAGATAATGGTGTTACATTCAAGTTACAAGGAATGCATGTTTCGTATCTATATCCCGGACTCTAGGCTTGCAACAATACAACTCAACTTTGATGAAGTTGAATTACAATGTTTATCTATCAATTGTCAAGTGAGCAAATCTATTTGAAGAAATGAGTGTATATATAGCTAAGATCTTGAGTTTTTTTTTTTTTTTTGTTACTGTTTTTTATTGTTCTTTTATAATTAGTATACTATTTTTTTTATTTAAAATATTTGTTGAAAGAATAAAAACTTATCGATCAATTACAAGCTTTATGTTCCTTTTGTTGAGAAAATAATCATGTTGCCTCACAAAGTTTTTAATTAATTATAAATAATAAATTAAGAATTATTTATCAACAATAATTTATGTGAAATTTAAAAATTGGAATACACAAAGTTTTATCATTTCATTCTCCAAGAAATTAAAGAATTTTTCTTTAATTATAATTAATAATTTTAATTATAATATAAAATCTAATTTTATCTCTATTAAGGTTGAAAAGCTGAGTATATAACAAAAGATTAGCATGAAAATATTTAGAATTTTAGATAAACAAGATAATTAAAAAAAATTTGTCCAAATCAGGTAAAATAACTTTTCCAAAAAAAAAAATATATATATATGTATATCTATATATATTTTTAATTTATTTATTAAAAACAATAAAATGTAACCTAACGTTCATAAAGAATGTGACATGAGATAATGCAATTTAAATGCACGATTGAATAAATGGAATGTGAAAACCTAAAATGTAAAAAGTTTGTCTCCATGTTAATTAATCTAAAATTAATATTGTTATCTAATTATATTTAATTATAGAATATAAAATATTAGGAATGTCAAAAATTTTATAATTCTTTCATTCTATACAACTACAAATTTGTCTCTTCTACTCATTTTCACAACAATTTGAAATCTCAATTTTAAGAAAATTAAGAATTAAGGATGTTTGAACTCCTTTGTCCCTATTTTTATTCCAAATTTACATGCATGCCATCAAAATATATATGTATCAATTTTAATTAATGATAATGAATGAATTTTAATAAGTGCAATTGTTCTTTAATTATTGAAATGTTTTTTATACAATTAATTATTTAAATGTTAACCGATTAAGGAAAAATAAAAATTGACAAATGTGATATTTAAACACAAATAAATATAAAATGTTTTCATAATAAACATTTTTTTATAACATTAACTTTGGTTTTTTTTTTTTAATGAAATATCTAAACTATAAACTATCCTTAAAGTAAAAATTAAAATTGACTCCTTCAAATTGGAGAAATAGAGACCACAAATGCTATGTTAAATTTATGGGTTGAAATATTATTATTTAAATTTAATTATTATTATCTAACTTTAATTTTCTTCCACTATCTTCTCTAACAAATGGCTTCCAATTTATTTTTCTTTGAAAAAAAAAATATAAATGAAGAAAGAAAATAAAGGGAACTTAACCACAAAACTATTAAAATCATTCTAATAAAATTTCCACTCTCATCTCACCACCATAAAATCTCTCTCTCGCTTAGATATAAATTGTTAATTATTAAAATAATTATTAGTAATAAATAAATCATTATCAACCATAATAAGTATATCTGCTAAAAAAACATAATAAATAATATATGGAATCTAAAAAGTTAGAATACGAAAAAAGTGTTATTATTTATTTTTCAAGAATTTACTGATATTAATTAATTAAAAATAATTAATGGTAGAATTTCAAAAGTTTGGAATTCCAAAATATTTGTAACATTTTCAACATCTACTATTATAAATAAATAAATAAATTCTTCCACCAACATTACGAGCTCCATTTTTTCTTTATTTTTAGCGTTATCTCTAATTTCCTTACTCTCAAAGCCTCTCTAATACTGAAAGCAAAGCAATTCTAAACATACATTATATATTCAAGTCGATGGGATGCATATCAAATTTGCATCACAATGTGTAAGCTTGAGACTTAGGTTCTAATTCTAACTTGATGAAGTTGAATAATGCTATTTTTGTAAAAACTAACTAGCAATTTTCAACTATTTTTTTTAAATGTTATTTTATACTTACTATAGTATTTTTTTAATATGTTAATATTTTTTATTTAAAATGTTTGTATATGCTTTAATTTGATTTTTTTTTAGTTCAACAACATGTGGGGATGAGGTTCAAACCTTTGATATTTTAATTCAAGATATATGTTTTAACCAGTTGAGCTATAATCAGGGTGGGTGTTTTCACTTGAATTTGATAACTCACAATATGCTAATCTAAGTTCAAATTTTATAAGAAAATTAGCATGTTTATTAGATTATTTTCTCTCTTTTTTTTTTTTATTACAACAATTCATATATATTATCTTAATTATTTTTCTAGAAAAAGGTACGTAATATTTGAGAATCTTAAATAAAAATTATTTAGATCAAAATGAAGCATTCAATTTTTTTTTTATAGAGTCTATTAAATTTTATAATAAACCACTGTAAAATTTATAACTTAGCTTTTATTTTAATGACAATTTTAAGAAAATGTTTTTAACTATAAAATATAACTTATTAAAAAAATTATAAAATATACATGTGATTTTTAACTAACAAAATAATAGGTATGTTGATATAAATGGTATTAACAAATTTATGAAATAAAAATGACATAACTTAATTTCAATCATTTATAAAATTATAATTTTTTTTAGTATTATGAAATTATAACCTATTATATTAGTAATTAATCTATTGTTTGTATGCAGCAAACAAAAAATCTATTGTTTCTATTTTACACAAAATTATTTTATTAGTTATAAGAAAAAATATACATAATTTAGTATATAAACATGCATCGCACGTGGTAAAATACTAGTACATATAGAAAGGCAGGTTCTTATGCAGCTAGAGTAACAATATTTACATCCATTATACTTATCACAAAGTCATGTGAGAAAGAACTTTGAAACAAGAAAAAGAACACAGAGGGAGAAGGATGGTTGTAGTTTAGTTATTTCTACACCAGGAATCTATTGTTCTTCCCCGTCAAGATGGAGAAACCATGCCCACAACTTTATCAAGCAACTGGAAATAAGCATTCGACCAAGACCTTTTGGCTGCAAAAATGCAGAAAGGAACTAGAATCCCAGCTGCAAATCCAACCCCAAGACTCAGGTAAAACCAATGATCAATCACTTCATTTTTTCCTTCATCTTCATCTCTCCCTCCATCTATACCTTCAGTGTCTTGACACATTACAGAAAGTGGAGCTCCACAGAGACCGGGATTTCCAGCAAAAGATGAAGCAGAAAAGGTTTCAAATTGATATCCAACAGGAATCTTTCCTGACAAGTTATTGTTTGACAAATTCAAACAACTCAACGACGTCAATTTAGTCAAGCTTGGAGGAATGGGACCTGAGAGCCTGTTGTTTGAGAGATCAAGAGATGATAATTCTGTCAGGTTTGAAATGTTCTCTGGAACCTGGCCGCTGATATGATTTTGAGACAAGTTCAGGGCAATTAACCCAGCTAACTCAGTTATATCTTGGGGAAAATCTCCATACAGTTCGTTCCCAGAGAGATCAATGCTTATTACAAGGAACAGGGTCTTAGTGTATCTCAATAATTTGCCTTTTGTATTCAAGACATAGTTTTCTTTGTAGTAAATGCTCCTGTACTTCCCATAGAGTAGATAACGGTTTGTCATCTGGGGTTGAAACATAGCTTTGAGATTGCCAAAACCAATCGAAATGGAACCATTCAACTTATTTTGTGCCAGGTCCAAAACTTGCAACGAGCCTAGATTTGGTGGTGCAGGAATTGGTCCGGAAAATGCATTTGACCTCAAGCTGAGAATTCTCAGACTTGGAAAACTAGTTCCAATCCAAGGTGGGATACTACCCACAAGACCATTATTCCCAAGATTCAGAGTTTCCAAACTCGAGAGATTTTGGAAAGATGGAGGGAGCTTTCCAGTGAGCCGGTTTTCACTCAAATGAAGAGTCTGAAGCTGATATAATCGACCCAAAGAGTCTGGAATTGGACCTACTAAATAGTTATTCTCGAGGTCGATTGCCTTCAACAATGAACAATTCCCAATAGTTGAAGGAATTTTACCGGTCAAGTTATTCCCTGATAGATTAATGACCTGAAGAATTTGCATTTCCCCTACAGTATCTGGAATTTCACCTGTTATTTGATTATCAGCCAGAGACAGAAAGACAAGGTTTGGCATTGCCTCACCTATATTCTTCGGTATAGGACCTGAGAATGTGTTATTTGAAAGTTCGAGCGAAACAATCTCAAAGCTTGGAAGGGGAATAGGTCCTTCAAGGAGATTGGAGCTGAAATCAACATCTGCAAAGGGAGCTATGTTTAGCGGGTTTGGTAGTCGTCCCTCTAACTGGTTGTAAGAAACGTTTAAAAGAGATAGATTTGCAGAAATTTTCCAAAACCAGCTGGGAATGGGACCTGAGATGCTGGCATTTGAGAAGTCTAAGTACTGTACCTCATTTTGTGATTTGAGCCAAAGTGGAAATGAAGGACCCAAGTAGCACGAACCCATGTCAAGATTTCCGACTTGGAATGGAGGAACCCAATCGGAACTAACATTTAATCTCAAAGAATTCGAAGATAGATGTAAGATTTTCAGCTTGCTTAGATTTGAAAAATGTGCTTCTGAGATAGTACCTGTCAATTGATTGCTGGAAACATCCAAAAGAGACAGCTCAGGAAGCTGTCCTATGCTATCAGGGAGAGTCCCATTTAGCTCATTTGCTTGCAGTCCCAATGAAGACAGGTTTTTAAGTGACCTGAAGGCAAGAATGGGACCTTGAAGAGAGTTATAACCCAATATTAGTTCAATAAGATTTTCAAGTTCACCTAACCACTCAGGTAATCCACCAACCAATTTGTTGTTGGACAAATCTATGTATTCCAGGTTAAAGAGTGGAGGTGTTTGATTGCAGTTTTCAGTTCCTTCAAGAGATTCAGGTAATGTTCCATTCAAATTATTTCCTGATAACCGGAAAAAGTATAGGTTGCAAAGTCTGCCAATGGAGCTCGGAATCCCTCCTTCGATGTTATTCTCGAAAAGATCAAAATAAGAAAGAGAACTCATGTTTCCAATGGAAGATGGAAGCTTTCCATGAATTATATTATCAGCTAGTATAAGAACTTCCACCCTATTCCATCCCCGTCGAAATAACTGATAGCAGCTCGCTGAGAGATTTCCATTCCCAGAAAGGTCCAACGAGCGTAACTTGGGTAGATCACCGAGGCCGAGGGGAATTCTACCATACAAATTACAATCACTCATACTGATTGAGGTCAGACTACTAACATTCACAAGCCAACTGGGTATTTGAGAATGGATATTGTTTCCAGTTAGATCTATGACAGAAAGAGAAGTGAAATTGATTGTCATGGAAGATGAAATGGGACCAGATAAGCCACAATTACTCATATGCAACTCAGTTAAATATCTAAGCTTGCTCAATATCTTAAACCAGTCTGATTTCACTGTGGAAAGGTCCATGCTATCCATTGCAAGGTACTTCAAAGAAACAAGTCCAGCTACCCATTCAAGATTATCAACAACTAGATTCAAATTCTCCATATCAAGATATTGCAAGCTAGAGATGTTACCCAAACTAGGAGGAAGTATATCACCAAAGCCAGCATTTGATAAGTTTAAGTACTGCAACTTCTTCAAGGAGTCAAAGAAATCAGGAACTGGGATATCATTGAATGTGTTGAAACTCAAATCCAAATATCTCAAAGACATGAGTTTTGTCAGTGAAGGACTTATCTCTCCACTAAGATTCCAGAATCCTTGCTCCCCCAAGGGATGTGGGTTATGAAGATCAATTGCAGTAACAGCTCCAGTTGCATTGTCACACCCAACCCCTCGCCATTGGCAACAGTTCATCCCTTTCCATGACGCGAGTCGATTCTCGGGATCGCTGAGGCCACTTTTAAAGGAAATCAAAGCTTCTCGATCAGATTCAAGACACCCAACAGACTTTCCATTAACATTACAGATAAGTTCAGTGATCAGTAATAAGAGAACTCGAATAGCTAATTGAAGAACTGGGCTCATCTCCATTGACACAACTCTCTCACTGTTTCTGAGCTAAAGGATATCAAACGAACCTCGTCAGAAGGTAATTTTAATATGGTCAGTTTCCTCTCTTTTGCAATCAATTTTGGCTACACCACCTACTGCTCTCGCTCTAGTTAAGATCGTTCTTGACTAACAGAATTCCATTTTGGGATCCTTATGTCTGTGATTCCTCTTGTAAAGTCAAATATGTTTTTTTGAATATAAAATGAGACGAACATACGAGAAGTAGAGATTGAGCTATATTTTAATAAAGAGTGTTGAACAAGGTGGCTAGAAAGTTTAGGATTAAAAATTATTCAACTGTTCAAATCAGTGAAAAAGAGTCAACGATTGATCGTATTCAGAGTCTTTTAAAATTATCTTTGTTATATTATATCAGGCATGACTTAGGAACTTGCTCGTTGATTGATAATTTTCTTGTAAATTTTGGTGAAGAAGAGAGAGAAAATTATTCTCATCTTGACTTTTATGAATAAGAAACAGACAAGGGTGGAAGTCCGAGGGCGTAATTTTAAGAAGTATGTATTTAATTTCATCTATTTTATATTATAGGTTAACCAAATTGTCAAAGATGATGTTGGTTTTATTTTATTTTTTTAATATTTTCTATTTTGTCTCAAAATTTAAAATGAACATTCAAAATCGTAAGAATATTGAGATTAACATAGCTTAATTGATTAAAGCAAACATGTGAAAGTGCAATTGCATTATTATGGATACGTTGGCAAGTATAAGTGCACACAAACGCATGCACGAGCTACAATTGGGGACATTTGAACTCAAAAAATGTGGGTAGTGGGATAGTTGATGCTTCATATGTATAGGGTTACATACTCGGTGAGCTTTACTTGAGTAATAGGGATTGTGAGAACTTGAGGGTGTTGCAAGTCACGTCGCAAAGAGAGAGTTGGAGTGCGTGATTACGTTTGCACTAATCAATATTATGAAGCATATGGATTGTGAGACGGTTAAAATGGGGTTTTATTGTTGCACCAACATGGCAATTTTGGGTCGGATTTCAACTTTGTGTCGCTTTATTTGGCTCAACTCTATTTTTTCAATCATTTATTTACAACATTGTGGAAAATCAATCAAATAAATGAATAAAAGTTAAAAATATTTGGATCAAAATGAACCTTTTGAAAGTAGGACTAAAATGACCAAGAATGGGTGGCAAAAATAGTATTTGAACCTTAAAATTTTGAAATTATATTATTATTTGTTAAACAATAGACGGTAGGTGTGTGTGTGTATATATATATATATATATATATATATTTGAAGTTTTAGACTCAAATCAAAGGATGGAAGTTGCGCTAAAGTGGGATTTAAATCTTAAATTTATAATTTAACCCAAAAAGAAAAAAAATGTTAAATTATCTCATGAACTTTGAAATAAGTTTCAATTATGTCTTTAGACTTTAAAAAGTTTCATTTTATACTTTGAAATTGTCCATAAATACCCTTGAAGATTCTTTTCATTAAAATGATGATTAAAAATTGACAAGGTGGTTGATGTGTAAAAATTTGAAAACATACGTGACATCATTTACAAGTTATATAATGTCATTCATGTAAATTAAAGTAATCGTTGATACGTAAAAATTGACTTTGTGAATGCTATTGCTGCAAATGATGCCAAATGACATTAAATAGTTAAAATTGAATTGTAAAACAAAAATTTGCAAAGTACAAAGGTATTATCAAACTTTTTCCAAAATTCAGGGACAAAGAAAGAGAGAATAAAAAAAAAATTAAAAAACAAAATAATAATAAAATAAAAACTCACCCAATCAAGAGAAAGATATAAAAGACAGTGTCTGAGTTCTGAGATGCACAGAGAGAAGACACAAAAAATGTCGATTTCAACAGTCAAGGTCTCAATGGAGATCAATCAAAATATCTCCATTCTCCACTTGTTCGCCTTCCAAATAAATATCCTGGCCCCCATTTCTCTTTCTCCATCTCTCCAATGGCGCTTTCAGCGATCTCTCCCCCGCTTCCATTGCCCGTCTCGTTGGGGTTTCACCGCCCTCAATGTCCAACCACGGTGGGTCGTCGCTTTTCGTATCCTCGTGCTTCTTTGAGCTCTTCGTCTTCCGAATCTAAATCGGCCAAAGCATCGTCGACCAGTGATAGCGTTGGTTCCTCCAATGGAACTTCAATCCCCTTGGTTGAACCCACCAGAGCAGCCGACTCGAATTTCAACTACTCGTTTTCTAACCCTACTGCTGGTGGTGCTGCTCTTCATCCGATTCTTGGGTTTATGCAATCCGCTGAATCCTCAATTGAGAGGGTAATTGCTTCTTGTTTCTTTTCCCTCCCCCCTCTCTCTCTCTTTCGTTTTGTTTTCAATTGGGTTTTTATATTCTACCCCTGTTGTTTAGTTTCCCTGTTGAAGCTGAAGGTTTGTGCTGGCTGTGAATTTTATCCATAAACACTTTGAAACTGAACTCGTATACTTTTATTATTGATTGAGAGTTTGACCGTGGAGCAGATACATATGAAGTATTTATTTTGTCACTTTAAGTTTCTATGGTTCAAGTATGTCCAAATTCAACTTATTCGATTTTATTAACTAACTCCAGAGTTAGATGGGCTGGTGCCAGAAAAGATACCCATTAGGATGATTTTAGATTTTTTTTTTTTTTTAAATAAAAAATTTTTAGATTTTCTCAAGCGAGGTTGATTCCTTCTATTGTATTTGTTTTTCTTTTTTTTTATTCTTTTTGGAGTCTGATCTTTCAATTCTTTGATGGGCTAATGACCGTTCCTGTCTCATCTGATGCTAAGCAGGCTATTTTTGACTTCCGTTTCTTGGCACTGCTTGCTGTTGGGGGTTCACTGGCGGGTTCATTCTTGTGCTTTCTCAATGTACTTTCTCCACCTCTCCTTAAAACTAATTCTCGCGAGAAATCACTATAGAAGTCATTGGATGCTGTACAAAAATAAAATTGTTTCACCATGCAACTGAACTTCTTTTGCATGATGTTTTGGTGGATATATGTTGAATATAAACAATTGGTGACCAAATTTTTCTATTGAAACATTTTCTCTTAGTACGTGTTCGTATGGTGGATTTTGATTCTTAAGATACCTGGCCAACTCAATACTATTCTGATAGCCATGTTTGATTTAAATGGTCTACAAGAAAAAAAGTTGTTCTTTGCAATAATCTAAACCGTTTCCTTATTCTTATGTTTACCTGAATCTTTTAATGAGTTTATTCAAATTTTTATCCTTTCTAGTTTCCTAAATCTGATTCAACCATTACTCGGAGGTTGTCATTGGATGTTTGGTTTCATAAAGAATAGGACATAAGTACTTGCTGCGCTGTCCAAACACCTCAAGAATAAATAGTTGGGCATAAATATATCACTGATTGGGTATGATAAATTACATGATATCATTTGTGGTTTAGGTTTTCTATTATTATTCTTTTCTTGTTGCTATTAAACTTTGTGAGGTTAAAGTGATCGGCAGTACAAGTTGAACAATGCTTGCTTCCTACTGCATGTTCAGAGAATCAGAGGAAAAGAGAAATCTACCTTATTTTTGTCATGAATGATCAATATGTTATATAAGATAATTTCGGTTTTTGTATTGAAGATTCTATGTTTTTATGTATAATACTACAATTGTACGTGTAGTTTGACTGCTCTCAGTTTGTCTGAAGGGCTGCGTTTATATTTGTGATGCATATAAAGTTTACTGGTCAAGCTGTGTCAAAGGGATTCACACCGGACAAATGGTTCTGCGACTTGTTGAGGCTATTGGTAGGATCCTCGGATATTCACTACTATATCTCTTTTTTATGCTGGAAGTATAAAGCTGCTAACTGCATTTAAAAGCATAATTTTTGTTTTCCTTGTGTTAAATTACATTGTCACTGTTACTGTCACTTGCAAAAAGTAAACCCACAGGCCATAAATACTGTGGATCTTTTTCTCTTGTTCATAAAACGATAATGAATTATTACCTCATGCAGATGTATATCTTGCTGGAACCGTCATGTTAATCTTTGGGATGGGCCTATATGGATTGTTTATCAGTAATGTGTCTACTGATGAACCTCCTCCTGTTGACCGTGCCCTGAAAGGATCCTCACTGTTTGGGATGTTTGCCTTGAAGGTAAATTAAAGACTCATTATTTTTAAGAAAATCAATAATGTCCTTCAAGTATGCATTTACCAGCACTTTGCTTCCGTCAAGATGAGTGTTAAATCTTTGCTGGATTTCTAAGTTGATAGGTTAGGATATATTTAATCTTTCATATAGTTTGGGTTTGGATATTAATTTGATTCACAAAGTCCTAACACAAACTATTAATATCAATTAGGAAGGAAATAACATTGCAGGGGTTTGAACTTAGGACCTTATGGTATGATACCATATTAAAAAACTATTAGACCCCTTGCTGAGAAAAAGAATCACCATTAGACCCAAAAGCTTAGGTATAGTTGATGCTATGTTAAATAAACCATTAGGCCCCTTACCAAAAAAAATTATAAAATTCCCGTTAGACCCAAAAGTTTAGATATTGTTTAAGATTAGAATGGTTCTAAGCTGAAACTTGAACTCCCCTGAAGAAAATCTTGGATTCCAATAGTATTGGATGCTGTGAGCTTAAATTTTTTTATGGTCTATGGAGATTATTGTTTGAACATTATTCGGTGAGGATGGAAATCTTGGTGCATTTATTATCTTGAAACTTCTGGAACAGAGAATGGAATATGAGCTTAGTTTTTATGGTCCATGTATTTTTACATTTGTTTCTCTTTTCCCTTATGGACGGCATTTGTAATTTTGGTGTTACTGGTTGCAGGAGAGGCCAAAATGGATGAAAATTAGCTCTCTTGATGAGTTGAAAACAAAAGTCGGACATGTTATTGTCATGATTCTTTTAGTAAAAATGTTCGAGAGAAGCAAGATGGTGACGATAGCCACCGGTCTTGATCTACTGAGTTATTCCGTCTGCATTTTCCTGTCATCTGCTTCTTTATACATCCTCCATAATCTACACAGGCCAGAATAGGGGAATACAAAGTCATTATGCCAAGGAAGAGCAAAGTATCGCCTTCTTAAATCATGTAAACGCGACCGAGCTTCAAATCATTTGTTTGGTTTTGGATGCTCTTATTTCCTGTAATGTCTGTGTAGGAGCTGAATGCATTGTTGCAGTCTCCTTTAGGGATAATTGCAAAGTGTATACTTGTGGTTTAATGCTGATGTATATATACTTCCAATGATATAAACATTATTGCTTGTAATTTAATCATTTGTTGGGTGAACTCCTTGTTGACTTGTGAGCTAACCAAAGAATGTGTTTTTGTAGTTGTGATGAATCACAAAGTGAAGTTTGTCAAAGAAACAAAATTGTGTGACATTTCAGGATACCATGGAGGTCATTTATGCTACTAAGCCCTTAAGAACTATATATATTTACAGCCAAATTGATGGAATTCACCTCAAGTACATCAATGACAAAGTTGATCATGTAGGCTCCGTTTGATAACGATTTTGTTTTTAATTATGTTTTTGAAATTTATGTTTGTTTCCTAGCCATTTTTTTACTCTAGTTTTTACCTTAAACATTTGAATTCATAGTTAAATTCTAAAAACAAAAAAGAGCAACAAGAAAAATGTCTAAATTTAATCCATCTAAATTGAAAAATATCTAAACAAGTTTTAATTTGCAAATATGGTTGTTTACACGTAATTTCAATAAAGAAATAATACACGTGCAAATGAACTTTTGTATTTGTATTAATTTTGAATATAGTGGAATACCGTCTTTAATGCTTGATCATCTGATTTTCTCTTGTTTGTATGTTTCACTCGAGGGTTGCAAGCTTATTCTCGAGATTGATCGAGATTGAGAAGTGTTCTTGATCTTCGAGGAAGTGTTCTTTGTTCATGAGGTGTTTGATCTTTAAGAGCTCAAGAAGTCTTCTGGTCTTTGTTTATGAATTCTCTCGTTTCAAACTTCTGAACCTCTCAAATGGAGGATGAAGCTTTCGTTCCCCAAGGCCCCCAGGTGGGCTTGGGCTTAACGGTTGGACTGGGACTAGTGGATTTTGGGTTTGGTTGACTTTGGGCTTGGACTTTGCTGGATTAAGGCCTCCTATTTGGGCTTAGTCTAAAATTGGCCCAAATTTCATAAAGATAATTCTAGATATGGCAAAAAAGAATTGGTGGTTTTAATTAATGGCCATTCATTTTTTTTTTCAATTATGGCGACACATGAGGTGCACGTGTGGCATACTATTTTAAAAATTCCCAATTTGTCCATGTGTATCTAAAAATTCCCGTTTATTAAAAAATAGTTTCTCTCTCCTATTTTATGTAAAGTATATCTAAATTGAAATTTCAAATATTTACATTGTAGTTAAAATCTTTATACCTTTTTAAAATCTTTTAAAATTTGGGATTTATAAAGATTTTATTGTTTAAGATTCGTTTTTTTAATGACTTTCTTATTTTTCAAATCCTTATTGACATAATTTATTTCTTTTATTATTTTTCGTATCTTTACTCTCTGTTATTTTGCTTCCTTTCGTTGATTCATATTTTGTTTTCTTCCTTCCCATTTTCTTGTTTGTTTATGTTTTTTCATTGTTTTCGATTTTCCTCTTCTTCTTTACATTATTTTCCAAGTTGTAGCTTGATACATTGTTTTTAGGTTAAGATGTATTTCAATTGAACGTATTTTTGTTTTTGTTTTAAAAAATTGAATGTGTTTTTATTTCTGTTTTAAACACATTCAATTTTTTTTATTTAATATTATTTTTTTACAAGTTTGATTATTTGTGTATTTTCATCGGTTTTGTTTTTTGTCTATAAATTTCGTGTTATTTTTTTATTGTTGGAAATAGAAGTTTAATGATTAACTACGTTTTCAATTCTTGATATAAAATTACATTGTATATGTTTTGTATTATTTTCAGTCATTAATGTTCAATTACAGTATATGTAATCTTTCTAAAATTTTCTATTTATTTCTCACAAATAGATGGTATTTCTCCATCCTTTGCTTCATAACTCAATTCAGCTTTATTTTCTATGTATGCATGATTTAGTTACTATGTAATTTATATTTATTGTTGTGTACTAATATTATATGTTGAAATTTCAAATTCATAAGAAGTACTTTGTAAGTTTTATATAATTCAAATTCACTGTATTTTCATTTTCTTTTCTTAACTCAATTCAACTTCTGTTTTTTTATGTATGCATGATCTAGTTACTGTATAATTTATATATTTTGTTGTATACTACTATTATATGTTGAAATTTCAAATTCGTAGGAAGTATTTTGTAATTTTTATATAATTCACATACACTGTATGAAGTACTTTGTATTTTTTATATAATTCATAGTAATAGCTACTCTATAATTTAGATTAGTTGTATTTTTTGAATACTTTAGGTTGATATATACCACTTATTTAAATTGTATGTTTCACAAGTTGAAAATTTTCAGAAGTTTATATCATTTCAATACATTAACTAGCAAAATAAGTTAAAGATGCAAAATTTATCAACAACAATTCTTACTATAAACTAACTTGTTAATAATTCCAAAATACTATAAGATTCAGTCTATAAATTTAACAAAAGTATACTAAAAGCAGTTCAGTCTAGAAATGCAACAAAAGTCTAATTTTGTGATCGAAAGTGAAGTTCTTAAAGAGTCTTGAGTTTTCTAAATTTTTAAATTAATTTTTTGTCTGGCTGAGGTGGAGGTCGAATGCAAGGCCATATGTCAAGGATGTGTCCTGTGTGTTATCCGTTGGTTTATACGTTCCATGTAGAGCATCAATGTATATCCCGGTTGGCTTTAGACCATTGGATACATCCTTTTGTATGTTCTGGTTTATCTAAACATTTAAAACAAAATTAATTAACATAAAATTTGGTCACTATGTAAAAAATTGAGAAATGGAATTATACTTTAAATAATAGAATATAACATTACATAATATAACACAATTAATAAACATAATATTTAGTTTACATCATAATAGTTTACCATACCTTTTACCATACCTTCAAATGTTTGTTCAAAATCTTTTAATCTCAGTACATTAGGTATAACAAACTAGTCAATTTAAAGTATAGAATAAAAAAAATAGAATCTATTTATATTTTAATATATTTCTACCTTGTATCTTCCCTAAAGATTGGAGAATATTAAAATTATTTTTTGTAAATACCTTAATCTTCAGTCTCAAAGGTTTTTGTTGTCGCTTCTTCCTTATCTTACCCGTGTTTTTGCTCAATGAGAGTATTCTTCCATTGGAGCCAAGCTTTAATATTAAAAATTGGATCAAAGAAAAATATTAAGGGTACGTCGTATGGTTGGTGATTTGAAAATAGAAATTTGAAAACAAGTGATTCCATGAAAACAGATTTTTATTTCATGTTTGGTAGTAGATTTAAAAATTGGATTTCAATTTAAACAATTGTCCAAAATGTGTACTTACCAACTAAATATTAGGTTGAATATAAAATATTATTAATTAATTTATGAACATGTTTTATATTATAAATTTTGTATAATTATTATTTTACAATATCATATAATTTATAATATATTATATTATACATGTTGGAATAGAAATTTTGGCCAATCAGAAATTGTCATGTCATTAATTAAAATTAGTGACAAAACTATTTATTTAATTAGGGATTATTTAAATTTGCAAGTATCCCTAAATTAAATTAAGGCAAATCCAAATATGCAATTAGGTTATATGAAATTTGGGCCGATTTTTAGACACAGCCTAAATGGAAGGCCCTAATCCAACAAAGTTTAGGCCCAAGGTCAGTAAAGCTCAGTTCATAAGAGTTTAGACCCAAAGTCCACTAGGCCCAGTCCAATAGTCAGGCTCAAGCCCACTTGAGGGCCTTGGGAACTCTATAAATAGAGAGCTCCCTCCTCCATTTTGGAGGTTCAAAAGTTGAAACTCTCTAGAGAACCTAGAGAGAATTCATAAACAAAGACCAGAAAACTCCCTAAACCTTTGAAGATCAAACACTCTCTGAACCAGAGTCTTGAAACTATAAGACTTTGAAGATCGAGAACAAGCTGCGAAGCCCTCGAAATAAATCTACATTCGAGAACAAACTGCAAAAGCCCTCGATACAGAAATAAATCTACATTCGAGAACAAACTGCAAAAGCCCTCGAGACAGATTCACATTCGAGAACAAGCTACAAAGCCCTCGAAACAAATACACATTCGAAAACAAGCTGCGAAGCCCTCGAGACAAATCTACATTCGAGAATAAGCTGCAAAAGCCCTCGAGACATATTCACATTCGAGAACAAGCTGTAAAGCCTTCGAGACAAATCTACACTCGAGAACAAGCTGCGAAGCCCTTGAGACAAGTATAGATTCGAGAATAAATTGCAAAGCCCTCAAGACATTTGTACATAAGAGAGAAAGAATCAGAGGATAAACATTAGAGATTGTACTCCACTAAATTGAAATTAGTACAAATTAAATTCATTTACACGTGTCTCATTTCTCTTTCTTTGTTGAAATCTCGTGCAAACAATACATATTTTAATTTAATAAAAATTAATTGAGTTTATAACACGAAATATTATATTTATTAAAACTTTTATCTTTTTTAATATAATATTGCATTTTAAATTTTCAAATTCAAAATTTGGATACATAGAAAACATAAAAATGTTGTTTTCAAAATTTCTACTATTTGGATCACAGAATCCGAAAACAGTTTTCAAAAATACATCTACCAAACACATATTCACTAAATTCAGTAAATCCGAAAACATAAAACAGAATTCAAATAGCCTATCAAACATACCATTAAGTATTCTAACAAAACGTTTTTTTTTCCGACACAATTAATCTAACAAAACATAAGAAATGGGAGAAAAAATGAATGAATAAAAGCAATCTAATGAAAATAAGAACATAAATAACAAACAGTACAACCTAATGGAATATGAGAATAAAATATAAAAAAGAAAAAACAAGGCTATTTGTGTTATTTTTCTTGGTGTTCATTAGTTGATGACAAGAAAACACTAATTAGATTATCCAAGTAGATTATTTCTTACCTTTGCAATTGTTGAACTAAAAAAAGAAAATCTAAATTTCAAAATATGATATCTATTGACTCTTAGATAACAATCCTCTCCTTCACGTATCAACCATTACACTTAGGAGGTGTTTGGAGCAATGGGTTGGGTTGGATTGTTTTGGAATCTAAATCCAAACCCTTGTTTGGTCCAATGTGTTTCAAAACCCAACACAACCCCATGGTTTTGCATAATGAAACATGGGGGTTTAATTTTCCAACACATTGGTTTGCTCCTCCTTGACACTTGCTTCTCATTGGAAACTCACTTCTTTTTTCTTTTTTTTTTTTTTGGTAAAAAACAATAAATTATTACAAATATTTTTTTATACATGTCATAAACCTAACCAAATTTGATATTTGACAAAGTAATTAATTCTTATTGGAAACTCACTTCTTTTTTTCTTTTTTTTTTTTTTTGTAAAAAACAATAAATTATTACAAATATTTTTTTTATACATGTCATAAACCTAACAAAATTTAATATTTGACAAAATAATTAATTCTCATTGGAAACTCACATTTTTTTTTTTGTAAAAAACAATAAATTATTACAAATATTTTTTTATACATGTCATAAACCTAACAAAATTTGATATTTAACAAAGTAATTAAATCTCATTGGAAACTCACATTTTTTTTGTAAAAAATAATAAATTATTACAAATATTTTTTTATACATGTCATTGACAAAGAAATTAAATCTCATTGGAAACTCACATTTTTTTTTGTAAAAAACAATAAATTATTACAAATATTTTTTTATACATATCATAAACCTTACTAAATTTGATATTTGACAAAGTAATTAATTCTCATTGGAAACTCACATTTTTTTTTGTAAAAAACAATAAATTATTACAAATATTTTTTCATACATGTCATAAACCTAACAAAATTTGATATTTGACAAAGTAATTAAATCTTATTGGAAACTCACATTTTTTTTGTAAAAAATAATAAATTATTACAAATATTTTTTTTTATACATGTCATAAACCTAACCAAATTTGATATTTGATAAAGAAATTAAATCTCATTGGAAACTCACATTTTTTTTTGTAAAAAATAATAAATTAATACAAATATTTTTTTATACATGTCATAAACCTAACTAAATTTGATATTTGACAAAGTAATTAATTCTCATTGGAAACTCACATTTTTTTTTAAAAAAAAACAATAAATTATTACAAATATTTTTTTTATACATGTCATAAACCTAACCAAATTTGATATTTGACAAAGTAATTAATTCTCATTGGAAACTCACATTCTTTTCTTGTAAAAAACAATCAATTATTACAAATATTTTTTTTATACATGTCATAAACCTAACTAAATTTGATATTTGAAAAAGTAATTAATTCTCATTGGAAACTCACATTTTTTTCTGTAAAAAAAACAATAAATTATTACAATTTTTTTTTTTTATACATGTCACAAACCTAACTAAAAGGATCTTACAACTAACCAAAGATTGCCACTAGAAAATAAGGAAAGGAAAAAAAGAGAGACCAAAGTAGTAAAGGAAAAAGGAAAAAGGAAAAATAAAAACTGTACAATCCCGGGGTTCAGAACACTGCACTCCAAACATTGTCTTCAGATTCCCAGGGTTCAGAACACTGCACCCCAAACACTGTTTTCTGATTCCCAGGCTTTCAAACCCCCCAGGGTTCTGATTCCGAAACGGTGCTCCAAACGCCCCCTTAGATTCTAGTTTGTCCATATTTCATAGACTCGGATTAGGATCGATTTTGAAGCCAAATTGTCAATGTCTTAAGATAGAGAGGTCAATTTAGTAATCCTAAGAAACAAAGTTGACAATTTGCTTACATGTTGAATTGATTATTTTTCAAAAGTTTTCGCTAACCTAGAATCAAAATTTTTGGACTTCCTCATATGATTAGGCTCGATATTATTTTCCAAGGTTCACTATTTTAGTCTCTACAATCAGCTTTCGATTGTATTATAAGCTTCACATCAACATTGTTAACTTTATGAAACAATAAAAATACATCATATAACCATCAATCGATTTGGTTTCTTATTTACTATAGACACCAACAATTGGATTTTCAAATCAGTTCTTCGATTGATCCTCTATATACACCGAACAAACCGGTTTCAATTTGGTTGCAACCATTTGGATAACTCCTTTTGCTGCATCAAAGGTATATTCAAGCCTGGATGCATACAATTATCACTCTACAAATCCTTCCAATAGTTCATCCAATCTATCTTTTCTTGTAACTTTTCATTATAGCTTGAAATATCTACACTAAATAATCTTTAAGATAGTCTAGAATGTCAGTCTTCTTTAGTTTCGACAATGTAGCGATATTGATTCGTCGAATCGTCTCTCGAGAGAGATTCAACGACTTTCCTATCTCCTCAAAGGACTGTGGAATCTCTCCATTGAGGCCAAAGTACAAGCTCAATATGTGTGCTTCTCTTTTGCTAAGAGTATTAAGAAGCCTCTTCAATTCTTGCTTCATCAATTTTCTCATTACCATATTCTCTGGTGTCAAATTGTCTGGCCCCGGCATGATCTCCTGCAGAACATTCAGAAGAAAAAGTATTTCAATATCTTATCTTCGTCACCGAAACATATACATAATCATTTTCCTAGGAAGATTCTATGTGGTCTGGTGGCTATCTGCCTAGGATTAAACATCCTACGAATGTAGATATCAAATATTGTAGGGTGAGGTAGTTGTTCAATAAAATTAGTCCAGGTTGAATAAGATAGCTCAGTAACTAGCATTTATCAAAAAAATGAGAGAATTATCGGACTTCTTTTGAGCCGAACTTTTTTTTGCACTTAAACACTTTTTAAAAAACTTAGAAAGTCATTCCAAACCCTTCAGTTATAGACGAGCATTTGGGAATTGTCATCGATTATTGGTTTTGTGGACAAATGGAAGAGAGCCTAACTCAAAGTTCCTAAAGATCAAAAGCCAGTTGCAATGCATTTCAAGCCTCTCATCCTTCATGATATTCCTTGCAGATGTTGTACCATTAAACACATTATCAGGAATGAAAGACTGAAGCTTCAATTGAATGTCATTGCACAATAGATATAAAGAAGAATGAGAAAGTGAATATCCCTTTTAGTAAAAGCCTAATCTTGACTTTAGAAAAAAGTACCTGCAGGGTTAAGCAACCTCGGTCGTTCACTGGTTGATTGATTGAAATCGGGCGCTTACTCCTTTCCTTAACCAGTCTTACAGTTGAAACATGGACATTGAGAGACTCGGCAACTTCCTTGTGGGTGGGCAGTCGTGATAACTTTATGCCAAGATGATTATTTGCTTCAGCTATTCTTGATACCATCTGACCCATGTGACCCTGCAACCGCGAGCTAACCAAGCATTCACTTATCACCAGCTCACATTCCCATACTTAAAACCCTCAGCTAACAAAACTATGTGGAAATGAAAAAAAAAAAAAAAACAAGAAGGTTTTATAAAAATTTAGGCCCCATTGGATATCGATTTGTCATGAAAAGGTGATATAACAAAAATCTCTTTCTTATTGCATTGGTATGTCTTATACTTATTCTGTAGATGTGTCTTGTCATAAATTCAACATATAAGATGAGCGCTTGCTAACCGAACAGGATTCAAATTTTGTTTTTATGTTCAACCTATTCAAAAGCGCCAATACTACAAATGCAGTCTGCTCAACAACTATATATGATTTGAAACTTCTTCTCCATACCTTCTATATGATAATCAAAATGTGAAAAAAGAGAAATTGAGGCAGTATCTTACCGGCAGTCTAACAAGTCTCGACTTTTTATCCAAGGCTCGAATTATAGCTTGTCTTATCCACCAATAAGCATAAGTTGATAACTTATGTCCTCTATTTGGTTCAAATCTTTCTGCTCCTTTAAGAAGACCAATGTTCCCTTCCTACAAAAACAAACAAACACTTTAAGGAAACTACAGAAAACAATAATCCAAAAAAGGTAATATGTGCAAAAACCTACCTGAGTGAGGTCTTGAAGGCTTAACCCTTTGCCTTGATATGGAGCAGCAATCGAAATGACTAGTTTTCTATAGCATCGAATGAGCCGATCTCTTGATTCTCTTGCTCTACAAAGAATCCTATCTATACACCCTAATTTGGTGCCCATGGCAATGGCCAATTGCTTAATTGTAGGTTCATGCTCTTGAGTCTCCATGATTCTAGTTTTTTCCTTTTCAAGCTGTGCTGCCTCCTGTGAAGAGTTTATAATATGCAGAAGCTTTCCTTTATATACCAAAATGACAGACAATTTTACATGATCTAAAGGATATTAATGAAAAAAACTTAATTCTATCTTAGTCCCTAAACTTCTATCCTCATATCAATTTCCTTATTGTTTTGACCTCTCTCAAGCACATAGATTTGTGTTCTAAGCCACATACATTGACTTTGACATACAATATGAAAACTTAACAACAACAACAACCAAATCAAATATAAACGAACAAATTGGAGAACAGAACAAAATATTTGAAGTTCTAGCATCTAAAACAAACTCAAACTCCAACAATATAAGAAGAGAACCCTGTTTCTTCTTCTACTAGAAACCTCAAAAACACTCAATGAAGGAGAAACACATACATGCATGTATTAACAAAGATGAGAAGAACAGAAAATATTGCAGTTGCATACAAATATATGTGATCCCATCAAGTAAGCTCCCAAAAGAAGTAAATAGTGGCACAAATAGACAAACAAAACTCATTGAATCGTACTAAAACTAACCTTGAGACACAAACAAAGCTCTGCTTCTTCTTTTGGGCTCAAATATCCAGGCCTCAAGGGGTCATTGGACAAAGCAACCCAATCTTGCTCAGCTTTATCCCCCACCTCTTTCCTCCTTTTCTTTCCCTTCTTCTTCCAAGCCACAACCCCATCATCCCCACAACTCTCCTCCATTTTCTCAGGGTTTTTGCAGCTCCAAGCTTCAGAAACCCCTCTGGCTTCCACCAGAACATGTTCTCTCGCCACCTCCACCGCCAGAACCGCAGTCTCCGGCGGCGGCGGGAGGGCTAATGTGTCATTGCTGATGGAATTGGACCCTAATTTGGTGGAGAAAGGGGGAAAGGGGAAATGGGGTTGTTGGGGAAGATGGGTTTTGAGCGATGGAAGTGAAGAGAGAGAAATGGATGGGAGGGTTGGGGATTGAGTTGGTAATGAACATAAACTGCTGGTAGTGGCCATAAGCAGAGAGAAGGGCAGGAAGCAAGAATGGGAAAGGGTTTTAAAAGTTTGGATTTTTTAGCACTTGGGATTTAGATATTTTTGCATTTGGAAATAACCACCAAAGTTTTATTCTTGTAGCGAATGGATAGAAGGATTAAATGCTTGGATGTCAATGTGAGGATGTTATTGAAGAAGCATTCACAACCTTTGAGAAAAGGGTGTGGAGAAAAGCAATCAAGTGAATAGTTTTAGCATCAAGATCAACCTCAAGGAGTTCAACAAGCAAAGATGGGTTTTTTTTTCTTTGCGGCCCGAGCCAGCTTGCACCCACCTCGAATATTCTCACAGGACAATCGTTTAATCTACTACATTTGATTGCCAATGTAACTCGTAAGATATTAAATTATGGTAGGTAGCCACCATAGCTTGAATTCATTCTCTCTTATGCTCAATATTATTTATATGATCTTTATTGACCACTAAGTCAACCCACAATAGTTTGCCTAATGTAAATGTAAAAGAAACGGTAATTTCGTTTTATAATTATCAACAAATAGGAATTAGATCTTCAAAATATATTTATCTAAAGTCATCTTCTTGAATCATCCTTGAGCATTTAGTATGCAAGAGCAATGGGAACTTGCTAAGAGAGGTCATTATTTCAAGTGAGAGAGAATTTCATATGCTAGAAACTAGAGATATTAGAATGAGAAGCTTGAGAATACGATTGCTAAGAAAGAGCTGAGTCCATATGTACATATCGAACACGAAATGCCTATATAGGAATAGAATTCTGAAACTTGATTCCATCTATCAACCATATTTGCATATCAAAACATCTCGTGCACAGAAATGAAATTGCATTAACTTGAAACTTAAAACGATAGAACCATATCGCATACCAAACGCCCCTTTACGTACGAACCAACAAGAACAACCACTTTCGAAATTGCCCAAACAAAAGAGCAGCAACTGGTCAATACATTTCAGTACATTTATCATTTTTTTCTCTTAAAACCCAAGAGGTTAATCAAAGTGTATTAGATCAATAAGAACTTAACACCATTAATACAAAGTGATTGAGTCAGTATAGAAGACTATGCAGTATGCTTGTTTCTGTGTAATCATAATTTTCTGATGTCTCTTCAATCTTCATCCCAGTTTCTTCTATCACCTTCATTCCAATGCTGCTCACATTTGGGCATCATTCTATTCCAGTGGATCCCCCAGAGGCTTGATTCAACAAACAGAAGAAATTTACAGGTTTGTTATTCATCAAGCGCTCGAGGGAAGCTTGAAGTCGAGCATCTCCCTTATATTTAACCGAATTGAAGGTCCCATTGACGAGCATATGTGTGCGCTTTTCCAGTATACACCTTTTGCACCTGTTGGCTTATTGGTTTCTACTGATTTCTGTCAAGAGTTAGAAGAAAATGGCTTATTAAAATGAACGAGATGTGTTTTCAGAGACCGACAGCTATGGAGACAAGAAGGGAAGAACATACTATGGTGGCGAGCAAGTTTATGAGAAGGTCTTCTTCGCTGAAGTCGGCTTTTCCAAACGGTAAGTGAACTATCCCGGTTTTATCTGCTCTGTATTCAACTTTCCCCTGCTTGAATTCTGCTATGGCCTGAAATCAAGGTTCAACGATGGCTTAAAGTCTTGAATTTCTTTTTCTAATGGATAGATAGGAAATCTGGATGCACTGCAGATACCGAAAAAAGATCATTGATACCTGAGGTAAATTGGTTGCTACGGTACCGGCTTTTGGATTCGGCATGAGTCCCCGTGGTCCTAGGAGCTTCCCGAGGCTAGCAACCTGAAATGAGCAGAGAAGACCCAAATATGGAAATCAACTATATCGTCATAGTAATACAGGTAATCGGCATTTCACCCGATGATAAATAGACAGGGCCAGAAAACACACGCATTTAGAGACTTTGTTGATTTTTAGAACATGGTTCAAATTTTCTAAAATTTGATCAACAAAATCTAGGAAGTATATCTATGGCCAAAAATGGATCTATAAACCCAAGGTAACTACTAAGTCGGTGTTAACGTCTCTCATTTTCCTTTTGCATTACATAAACAGGATCATCAGTGTCATTCTAACCCCCTGAGATTAACCTTTTAAAAGTATGCAACTTGTTTAGGAAAACAATTTATATGTTGTGAAAAACATAAAAATCTCAAATAATAATTGAAAGAATAATTGAAGCAATCTAGTAAGAGCAATAGCAATACCTTAGGCATCATGTCTGGGGAAGCAATCAATTTGTCAAAATCCATAAATCCTCCTTTAATCTGTTCTATCAAGTCCTCCCCACCAACCAAATCTGCTCCAGCATTTTTTGCTTCGTCGAATTTCTCACCTGTATATTTATTTCAACTTCTTAACTCCCAATTATTTAAAATATTCTTGTTTTGTCTTAGGATCATCTAGAAATAGTTGAAAGTTGAAAAAAAAAAAAGAAAGAAAAAAGAATGAAGGCAATTAGGGTGAGATTCTTAAAGACTAAACTTGTGTGTAGGAACTATGGAACTTGCATAACCAAAGTTGCAAGATCATCTTGCAATTTTTGAGCAGCAGAAAAATTCAACAAAAAAAAAAAAAAAAAAAAGAAAATTATGCACTCGACCCGTATATGGAAACCTCCAATTGCTGCACGAATTAGGGGATTTTGAGCACAAATTATGGGCTTGATTCAACCTTAATGAAGGTCTACAAAGGGGAGAATAAGAGGAGGAGCTTGGACAGATTTGGAGGAGGCGTTTTTTTTAGAATTTTGCTCGTGGGTTTCTGTCAAGTTACTGCTCTGTTTTTCTTCAATTTCCTCTCTGTTTTACCGAGAGCTCCTGCCATGCTTAATTCTGTTTTCCTTCGGTTTTTCCAATCCAATTCAAGTGAAAACTTGGGTTGTTAAGACTCAATATTTTCCTAGAAATAGTGAAAGGACTGAGTCGATTGGAAACTAAGTGAGGATTCATTGAATGATTGTTGTAATAACTCTATTTTCAATTCAATTCTGTTTTTTATTTTGTAATGGTTCAATCTTCGCTTCGCACACTTTATGGTTCTGTCGGATTTGAAAGTAGAGGAAGAAGGGTTGAATTATTCTCCTCTTGAAACTTTTGATTCATGAATTGTCTCCTGTTCTAATTTGAATAAAAATTTCTTAGAGTCTTGTTTTGTTGTTTGTGGGTTGTCCAAATTTACGATATTGCTTTGGTTTAGTATTGCTAATGAAAATCAATTTTTCTTTAGCTTGTTAATGGTTGTTTTTTGTGTCCAATATGCAATATTCTCTTTATGAAGCTTAATTAGTATGTTTTTGGCTTTGTCATTTGGTGTTCTGTTTCCTTTAGTGCAGCAAAACAACTGTCATTTCCCTTAAGTTCAGCAAAACAATTTTCGTTTCCCTTGAGTTTTATTCCTAGAGTAATACAGTAGTCAACTTTATTCTTACATGGAGTTTGTTTTAATTTTAATGTAGTTTCTTATAGATTTATTATGTGCTAAACTTCTTAGGGGTTCAAGGATGTGAATACCCTAAGAAGTAATTGTAAGTTGTAACCAAAATTTCAACAAAAACCAAGCTTACCTCTCAATTGTTTGCTTGTGTTGAATAAAATTCTGTTGAGATCCTAGATTGATCAACTAGGATAGCAACTCAAGCTTAGATCTAATACCGACGAGGTTAGTGATAAGCGGATTTCGCACAAGTGATGGAGAAAGAAGTTTAGACATAAGCCGATTCTTTGCCCTAGACATAGAGATTAAAGACTCCAAAACCCATAAATTTGTTGACCCAAATTAACTAAGATAGAGAGACTATAGATATATAAGTCACTCACTTAGCCTCCTAAAACCTAATTTCAAGGTGAATAGGAATAGCAATTTTGGTTTACAATTGAATGTAGAATAAGTTGAAATTGCAATTTTGGTTTGCAATTACAACTTAGGGCAATGACATTCTTGAGTCCCTCCTTTCTCTAAAGAATTTCTTTTGCAATTTTCATTTCTTTTATCAAGTCTGTTTAGTTTGCTATTCAATCTTGCAATTTTCTATTCTACAATTCAATTTTGCAATTTTTGTCACTTTAACTTGCAATTAGATTATGCAATTATTTTGTTTTTAACAAACACACCAATCCCAACCTTGTTTTTGCAATTTTTAGTTTCCAAAGTCGCAACTCTCCTTACATTTTGCTTAGCAATAATTTTTGTTACACCGTTTCCTATGGGATCGATACTCAAGAATACTCATGTTTTAATACTTGCATCGACAGTGTGCACTTGCACTGGGGTTGAACGTATTTACTTACTTTTCTTCACCCAAAGTTCACCCGATCATAACCACTCAAGAAAAAGGAAACTAGATGCATAAAAACCTACTATTTGGTTCGACCAAGAGTCGAAGTGCCACAAGACTCGATTTTACCCTATTCAAGATTAGTATCATTCGTGATTTCTAAAGGCTTCATTTATTAAAACAAATTTCAAGTCATCGACGTAAAGAAAGAAATAACTTTTGGAATAGTTATCGAAACATATTTACACTTACTTTTTGTTCTAAAAAGCTTAAAACTGTTTCAAAAACAACTCTCAAACAAGGCCTTAACCACAAACAAAGAGTCAACTGGGTGGATTTAATAGAATTTGCAAACATATAGCAAAAGAAACACTGCTACAGCCAACTGTGTATCAAATTAGAGAGAGAGAGCTGCTTAAGCATTAAAAGTAACTACCTTGAGTAAGAACAGCTACTCTTACAGTTTGCCCAGTTCCTTTAGGCAGATTTACCTACATCAAAGTATTCAAACAAAATAACCTCATGTTAAGCATATTCTTCATAACTTCCCTTAACAATAAAGAGGTCAAGATTTATATACAAAAAACTCACGGTTGCTCTTAGCTGTTGATCATTGTATTTGGGATCAATGTTGAGCCGGAAATGGGCTTCAACTGTTTCTACAAATTTTGTGCTAGCCATTTCCTTGAGAAGAGATATTGCTGTCTTGACGTCATACTCCTTTTTGTTTTCCCTCAGTTTTTGAATCTCCAAGAATCTCTTGGATCTCCTCTGACATATCACACATCAAATTGAATTCAGCATCACTCATGAAGTAAGGACATGGAAAGACAAAGAAAATGTAAACTAGTACACATTGACATTCTATCTACCAATAAAAATACTCAAAACTACACCACAACCATTTCAAAACAACCTGAAAAGAAACATCCACCATTTCTAAACTTGAAAACCAAGCCCCTCAGGCAAAAGTCAGGGAACAGAAGCCATCTTTAAACTTCAGGCCAAAACTAGTACAACTTGACATTCAATCCACCAATCAAAACGCCCAAAACTCCACCACAACAATTATAAAGACAGCCAAAAAGAAACACCCTCCATTTCTAAACTTGAAAACCAGGACCCGCGTGAATTAAACAGAAGCCAACTTCAAACTTCAGGCCAAAACTAGTACACATTACATTCAATCTACCAATCAAAACACCCAAAAGTCCACCAAAATCATTACAAAAACAACCCGAAAAGAAACACTCTCCATTTCTAAGCTCAAAAACAAGCCCCTCCAAGCACAACCCATGAAACAGAACACAACCCACAATCCAATCATCACAACCAAATCAAAAACAAACCAAAACATTACAAGATTTTGGAGCATACCCTATCTCTTTTAAGGGGCAAGGCGGCTTTCCCCTTCTTAGGTTTAGGCGCAGCGATGGTAGCCGTGGCCACCGCGCCGACCCCCTCCTCTTCTTCTGCCTCCGCCTCGGCGACATCCGCTTCGGCGGCGAGGGCAGCGACGATCACATGGTGCCTGGCTCGTCTCTGGAAATTAACAAATACCCAATCGACCGATCTCCTTGGCCTGCAGAGGAAATGGCAGGAGGAGAAGGATTTGATGGTGGAAAATTGGGGTTTCCCCTTGAAAGAGACGATGGAGGAAGCGAGATCTTGAGGGTGTACAGAAGAAGAAGCGGAAGTGAGCATTAGGGAAGAAGGAGAAGTGGAAGTGCAGGCCGCCATTGATGGAAAGTGAGGCTTGCAAAGGTTCTTCTTCTACCTCATGAAGTGGGGGGTTTGGGATTTGGATTTGGAAATGGGTCTAGATCCATAGAACGTGGAGATGATAAGAAGTGGAAATGGGACAACTTGTTTGTTTGGATTGTTGGGATTTTTGTGGTCATTAATTTTGCCTTTTCTTTTTCTTTTTTGGGTGTAAATTCAATTATTTTCTTCATAAACAAAAACACATTTTTAAGAAAAATGCTTCAATAATGATTTTCTATAAATTTCTAGAGCTCAAATTATCATTAATGTCTCATTTTAGGTAATTTGAACATAACTCAACTAGTTAAAACATATGTTATCAACCAAAATGTCAGAAGTTCGAATCTATCAACTTCATATGTTGTTGAATTAAAAAAAAAAAATCACTTTATAGTTTATAAGTTGAAAGTTGGATTCTCCTTATCTATAATGTAATATTATTTAAGAAGGAAAAAGAATTCTCCACATATAATTTTTCAAATTAAATTGTAGATTTGATTCTCTAACTTTTAATAATCTTGTTCTTATCGTTAACATGGTTAGAGCATAGTTTAACTAGTCAAAACATTGTTTATATATTCACCAGAGTTGATGATTTTTCGAACTAGAAAAACAAAATCGATGACATTTTTATTGATGATTCGATAGTCATTTAGCACGATAAAAAGGAATAAAGAGTGGAGAATAGAGTTTCCCGTCAAATGTCACGTCTTATTTTTTTTCTATAAAAAATAATTTTATTGGTTTGAAAAAGAAAAATGAGCTGTTCAAATATGTTTTTCCTGAATTTTTATTTGGAGATAAACTCATTGTCTTTCCTCAATTCATTATTTAAAGATAAATCATGTTATTATTTATTTAATTTGAAAAAAAAAACATAATATTTTTTCGAATATTAAAATTCACATAAGGCGTGATGATTCAACCTATAGATTTTGAGCTATGTTGAAATCAGAAAAAAAAAAAAAAAAAAAAAAAAAAAAAAAAAGGATAATACCTAAGTTCTATCAGTTTCATATAAATTAAATTGTATTTGATTATAAATTGTGGTGGAAATATAAATTTGAGTCCACATTATAGTGGGTTCCCCCTTCAATAATTTAGATTTTTGAGGGAAAAAGGACAAATGAAAGTCTCGTTCTCTCAATATCAGTTGGATGATTTAGTAAATAAAAATTAATAATAATTAAAAAGAAAGATATTTTTAATGCACTATTGTTTATTTAGCACAGAAATTCCTTAAATTTTTTTAAAAAATAGAATCTTTATTTTTTGTGATGAGACAAATGTACAATAACTTGTGGTGCGTATCTAATCCGAATATACACGTGTGTGGCCTCAGCTCTTGGAGCTGACGTGGAATGCTGTCGTGTCGTGCCTCGTATTTGTTTTCTGCTTTGCTTTTCTTTTTTCTATTTTTAGTAATTTTAGGATGGCTAAATTATTAAAGATTAAATTACAAATTTGATTTTTATAGTTTGATAAATGTTAGAATTTAATCCCTATAATTTTTAAAGTTAGAATTTTATTTTTATGATTTGATAAAACCTAAAAAATAGTTCCTATAGTTTGATAAAACTCTCATAAATTAGTCTTTAATAGGGATCACTGTTAAAAAAATGTTAGAATTTTATCTTTATGATTTGATAAAACTTAAAAAATAGTCTCTATAGTTTGATAAAACCCTCATAAATAATCCTTAATAGAACCATTATAAAAAAAATACCTCTTAACTTTGTCATTTGTTTCAAAAATACTCTTGTTCTTTCAAAAGTCGTAATATTACTCATGATCTTTCATAAATGTTTTAAAACTACTATTAGAGTAGAAAAATTGTTAAAATTTTGGACGAAAAGTTGACGTGTCTGAATGTTATTCTTTCAAACCTAATCCAAGTAAGCATCCTAATCACTCTACTTTAAGGGTAGTTTTGAAAAGTTTATGAAATGTCAAAGATAATATTATAACTTTTAAAAGAATATAAGGTATTTTAATGGGTTAAATTATCAAAAATACCCTTGAACTATGGGGTTGGTTTCAATTATACCCCTGAACTTTGAAAAGTTTCATTTTAACCCTTGAACTTTGAAGTTTGTTTCAAAACAACACTTGAAGGTTTTTTCAGTTAAATTTATAGACAAAAAATGACGTACTTGCATATGTTTTGATTTTTTTTTCAACGTATATGTTCAAATATGTTCACATAAGCAACAATACAAATGCAAAAACATCATTTTCCATCCATGAATTTAACGAAAAAAAGCTTTCAATGGTTGTTTTGAAACAAACTTCAAAGTTCAATGGTTAAAATGAAACTTTTCAAAGTTCAAGGATATAATTGAAACTAACCTCATAGTTCAGGGGTATTTTTTGATAATTTAACCTAAAAACAAATGACAAATATCATGTGTTTTTTTTAATAATTTAGCATTTTAGGAAATGCAAATAATTTTCATTTAATTTTATTAGACAACCCTACCGAGTCTACTGATTTTTATTTGGAAAAAAAAAGTTTAAATTAGTATTTAAGACACGATCAGAAGTGCTTTAAGAAAAAAATTATAATCTTGTCAAGAAAAAATTATTATAAGTAGTTTGATTAAAGATCATTAAACGATGGATGAATTTGTGACGATATTAAAAGATAGTTTGATCTAATAAAAAGCTAGTGCGAGGTGTAAATTTGAACATTCGAAAAAGACTATTACTGCCTTAACCATTAAATTACGTAACAAATATTTAGTGAGAGAAAATTAGAAATGTCTATAGACATGAGTGAGAAAACACTTGCGTGCTATGGAAATGTAAATGAAAAGAAAATATATGAATCTTCCAGGAACCTATATCAAATGGGCTGGGAATCTTTGTTTAAAATGAGGTTGAGACTAAAAATAAGAAAGAAATATAAATTGTTTGATTCTTTTTTAGAGACACTTGTTTGAACTGTTAGATTCGTAGATCCAAACCAGTTTGGAGGCTCGAGAGAAGAGCGTTGCGTCACTGTCAAAGAAGCATAACTACTATCGCCACTCTTTTCGTAGCGTCTCAACGCTACACTCTACGACGTTGAATGCTCAAATCTGGACACACGCACAACTTATTTATTTTATGTTGAGGCCCATTCATTTTCTTCAAGCCTATTTAGCTAGGTTACTTTGTTGTTCATATATATATGTATATGACTGAGAGACATAGGTATCATTCGATTGTGTACGTGACTTTTTTTTTTTTTTTTTTTGTGATGCCGAAGAATCCTTTGAGTTTTAAGCATGCAACAATAGTGTTGTAGGAAGGATTGAGTTGCAAATTGTATTTAAGTTGAAGGGTTTATTCATTTGTTTATTCTAAGCTACCGAATTGTGGTGCTTGAAATCAAGTAGATCTTGTTGGGCTATTTAAAGTTTGATTTTGTAGCATGAGTATGATAGTCAATTTAATTTCCATTATAGTAGAATCTAAAGTTGCAGAATATTGGACGTATTCCCGAATTTGGAATGAACCTATATATTTTTTGGTGTCGTTTCTCTTTTCCTATCTCTTTATTATTTGTTGTTGTAATTACTAACTTATCTGACTTAACCTGTGAATGGAAAATTTTAGTATTCAATATTCTGCCATAATACTATTATTCTCCCAACACGAACTTCGACTTTGATCCCAATTTCTCAAATCGAGGGATATATATAGGTTGGGGAGAGCATTAGAAATTTTTGTAGGATTGAAAATGATTTGTATTCCTCATTCCCAAGCTTACCCTATTACCTGTTCTAGAATAGAAAAATAGTTAATGAAAATAGGTGTAAAGAAATATTTAGTAAAAACAACAATACAATTGTAAAGGGAGAATATTTATAACTTTCGAGACAACCGATTTTAGGGAAGAAGGATTACGGAGAGGAGAATCAAAAGAATTGAGGGAGGAAAAAGCCATTCTCAATATAGGAAATTTAACCTTCCAACATAAAAAGAAGCATCTTAACATTTAAGAATCCAAGTATAGAAAATTTAACACACATTTGAGATTCACTTTACACTCACAATGAGACAATCCCTAGTAATTTTACAAAATTTTGTTAAGTATATTTCCTTCAACAACTTAAGAAAAATGACCTATGTTTAGATTAAGTTAGTCGTAGTTGTCGAGTCAAATCCTATGATGAAAGAGAATAAACTCAAACTCACCATGTTAAAATTTCTACATGTGAAAGAAGATTGTATTAACATAATTGAAACTCTTCACGGTAGTAGGCAATTAGATGAAACCTTTGTGATCATCATAAATGAAAGAATGATCTTCTAATGAGCACTTCTAAAGGGAAATATTATTGAGTGGGTTAAACTTTCTAAAGGGAAATATTTCACTATTTTCAAAATTCTCTCAAACCCACCTTTAGATCATTCTTGCAAAATCCTACCGTTAATTAATAGGAAGCTTGCAAAAAACTAGGTTATCGCAACAAATCCTTCTTTGAAGGTTGCACACATTAACAAAAATTTATGATTTCACACCGTACATGTTTACTCAACTTTGTTTTTAAGAATATTACATCCTGTTAGGGTCGACTAAGAGTTGAGCAACATAATCCAACAAATCGAGTCGATCGAAATCGACCAAATCAACTGACTATTATTTTAAATACATATGCCAAACACATATATATTTAGAAAACTGTTTATAGATTTTTTGATGAAAAAGATGAAAATCGTTGTAGAAAAATAGTGAGAAAACAAGTACAATTTTCAAAAACCAAAAACCAAATGGTTATCAAACAGGATCTAAATTATCAAACACATTTTGAACAACTATTTAAATTAAATTTCAATTTCCAAGTCTACTATCAAACACAAGTCTGAAAACATGAAATATAACTGTTTTCATTAAATTCCTTATTTTTAAATTTCTATCTTCATATCACTAATCAAACGCATTCTAAATATCGATGAAAATTTAACAAAGAGGGACAGAAAAAGCCCAGAATCGTTGAAGCTTTTACTACTTTTGTTCAACCTCCAAAATTTTCATCACTCGTGGTCAAGTTTTGAAACTTTACTCTAATATCAAATACGGAAAAGATCAATTTTGACCCTAAACTTGGCAGGTTGTATCAATTTTAACCCTGAACTTTTAATTTTATCAATTTTAACCTCAAACTTGACAGATTGTATCAATCTTAACCCTGAACTTTCAATTTCATCAATTTTAACCTCAAACTTGGCAAATTGTATCAAATTTAACTATAAACTTTCAATTTCATCAATTTAATCCTCAAACTTGAATAAGTGTATCAATTTATACCATCGGTTAACTTTCCGTTTCAATCATCTTTAGAAAGGTTTTCCACACATGCCCAAGTCATTTGTTGCTCTATGATATGTATTTGTTTGTTATTTTTTAAAAAAAAATTACCAAAAAAATCATTCCAATTGAGTTACCACCATCATGAAAACTACGAACTCGACTTTCGAAAGTAGGACCCATACGAAAACAAATGAACTCTTGTGTTCCCCTTGCCTTTGGTGTTGATACCAATGATGACAAGTGTGAAGAAGATCTAGACAGTAACATCATTGAAGGCGACAATGACCATGGTGGTTTCGTCGACTTTGGTGGTGAGGAGTTTGAGCTCGACTAAAATGTGGGAGAGAACAGGGAATGCGGTGGTGGACGGAGTGATGCCTATGAACACAATGAACTGGTCGTAGCATAGCCTTGTCGGCTCCATCGACACTCTTATAGAGGACCAAAGTGACATCGATATTCGAGAGGAAGGGGACAAATATTCTGACGAGGGTGATTCCAAAAGTCCTACATTCGTTGAGGCAGATGGAGGACAAATCGAGCTCGAGGCCGACAAGAAATTTTAAAAAAAAATCAATATTGGCTATTGATTCAATAATGGGAGTAGTCCATTGTAGAAAAATATGATGCAAATAAGCTTAATTTGTTTCTACTAAAAGCTAATGAATTGAGTAGAATCCTGCCTTAAAATTAAAAAACTCCTCAATTAATGAAATGAAAAAAGCAGTAGAATCAGAAAAGATAAAAAGTGAAAAAAAAAAAAAAAGTCATGCTCTGAAATCTAAAAACATTATGACGAATCTACCTCAATTTTCTTCAGTAATTTTATTTTTTTTTCACAAAAAAAAAAAATAAATGCGTATTTGTTATAGAGCAACACATGGCTTTGAACATGTGTGGAAAACCTTTCTAATGGAGATTGAAACGAAAACTTAACCAAAATTGAAAGTTCAGGGTTAAAATCGATACAATCTGCCAAGTTTGAGGTTAAAATTGATAAAATTGAAAGTTTGGGGTTAAAATTGATACAATATACTAAGTTTGAGGTTTAAATTGATGAAATTGAAAGTTCAAAATTAAAATTGATACAACGTGTCAAGTTTAGAGTCAAAAATGATTTTTTTTCCTATCAAATATTATCCTTTTACTTTATATTTTCTCAATGTATAACTGTTATGAGACCTTAGTTGCATCATGCATGTTGACCATTATTTCAATGTTTTAACTTTTAAGTCAATTAAAATATTTTAAAATAATTCCATACCATTTGTATATATGTGTGGTTTCAATTCGAATTAAAATATTTTTAAACAATTTCATACCAGTTGTACATGTGTGTGGTTCAATTTGATTGTAACTTTTTTGAGCAATGTTTCAATTTTATTTTTTTCTTTTTTTTTTATTGGGTCGCTATTGCTTAAAAATTTTAATTTAGTTTTTTATATTTTAACATTTTTCAATTATACACTCATAGTTAGATAAATTGAAAATTGTTAAAATTAGTGTAATGAAGTTACATGATATACCATTTAAAATACCTATTAGTTTAAACATTTTTGAAAAAAATATTTTTAATAAAAATGTTATTATTTCTACATTTTTTTCAAAAGTATTTAAATAACAAATTTGTTTGTTTGCACCATATTCAAAAGTGATTCTATTAATTATAAATTAATTTTTATTTTTTATTACATATTTGGAGGTGTTCACATGTAATTTCAAAAGAGAAATGAGACACGTGAAATGAACTCATATTTGTATTGATTTGAATGTAGTGGAGTACAATCTCAGAAGTTTATCTTCTAATTCTTTCTCTCTCATGCACAAATGTCTTGAGGGCTGGACAACTTGCTCTTGAGCACGTTTGTTGGTCTTTTCTGATTGGTCTTTCGACTTGTTGATTTGCTTGGATCGATCATTGGCTTGTTGATTGTTGGATCGACCCTTGCCTTATTGATCTTGGATCGACACTTGGCTTGTTGATCTTCTTGGATCGTCATGTCAACTTGTTGATCTTCTTGGATGATTGGCCTAAGGCTTGTTGATCTTCTTGGATAATCGGCCATTGGCTTGTTGATCTTCTTGGATCAGCTCTTGACTTGTTGATCTTCTTGGATCGACTTGTTGATCTTCTTGAATGACCGGCCTCCAACTTGTTGATCTTCTTTGATGATCAGCCTCCGACTTGTTGATCTTTTTTTATGATCGGCCTACGGCTTGTTGATCTTTGGATGATCGGCCTGCGACTCATTGATCTTCTTAGATGATTGGCCTCCAGCTCGTTGATCTTCTTGGACGATCAGCCTTCGGCTTGTTGATCTTCTTAGATGATCGGTCTCAAACTTGTTGATCTTGAAGATCAATCAAATTCTTGAGGAGTCTCCAGTCTTTTAGTAGTCTTCTCTAAATTCTCCATGTACCTAAATGAAGGGTGACCTCCTCTATTTATAGGAGGTCAGATGTGTTTAGGCCTGTCTAATTGTGATCTTGTTGCCACATGGTGCAATCTAATTGGGCAAATTTATGTCATCAAATACACACTGGCATAGTTTGATTGGATTAACTTGTGTCATCATACAAACATGACAAATTTTGATTAGACTAATTCATGGCATAGCCAATCTAATTGGATTGAATTCAAATGGCCATAAGATAGACACGTGTCATTATTTAATTTTTTTCATTTAATCTCATTTAATTTAATTTTGGGACATGTTAATTTATAAAAAAAATAACAATATGCAACTTTGTCATCAATTTAAAATAATGATGTGACAATTTGTGACTGGCCAAAATTTCTCATTCTATAGGAGGATTTTCGATTAATCATTTTTAAGTCATTTTTGGATAATCTATATATCAAGTGTTTAGGATTTTTTTAAAAAATAATGTAAATTAAAAAAATAATAACACAAAAATGGTAAGTTTTAAAATAATGTCAAATGTAGGGTAGATAAATCGTGTACATGGGTCATGATTTATGTAAGTCGCAGCCCGTGGTCACGAGTAGTCAAATGAATCGCGGCCCATGTACACGAGGAAAGGCAAAATCGCGTACCCCGTACACGATTTTTGTGCCACATGGCGCCATTCGATGGCGTGGCCGCCATGTGGCTGCCAGGTAACTCGTGTACGTGGTACACGATTTCCATAGCAGTTTCTTTTTTTTTTTTTTTTTTTGGTTATGATTTATCTATCTAATATATAAATATAAGTGTGAGCCATCATCGAAAGTGGGAGAGATTACTTTTTTAGATCCAACATTGAAAGTTTGCATATTTTCCCGAAAAATCGTGGTGGGATTTCTTGATTCTTGAGAAAAAAAATATATTTATGGCCTCAAAATAAATAATAATAATATGTAAATCGTGTACATGGTACACGTCACAGTGGCGGATCCAGAATTTCAAAATAAATAATAATAATAATATGTAGTTTTTCTAAAATATGTAAATTTAAACATTTCTTTTTTTTTTTACCCTACATTTGTAATTTCATTTTTTTTATACATTTTAAAAATTATTAGTTTCAAAACTACCATAATTGTGTCATTATTTATTTAAACAACATTATCTTAAAAATTAGCCCTTAAATTAGATTTTTTTTAAATAATGTAAATTAAAAAAATAATAACACAAATATGGTCATTATAAAATTATCCACCTAAATATATATAAAAAAAATGAAACTTGAAATATTTAAGATTTTTAAAAATAGAATTAAGTTTTTTTATGCATTTAATTTTTCTAAAATATTTACTAAAGATTTATTTTTTTTTGTATATATATGAGTAAAATTAAAAAAAATAATTAAACTCTAACCATACCCAACTTACTAAAAATTAAAATAATATTATATATGTATATTGCAAATTAAATATATAATAAAAAATGAAGTTAAACTAAAAGAGTAATAGAAAAAAAATGAAGTTAAAAAGTGGCGTTTTTTTGGTATATATATATATGTGTGCAAAAAAAAATTTAAAAAAAAGGGTAAAAATTTAAAAAGACGGACGTTTACAAGGTTTTGAACCCGTGACCTTGAATTTGCAGCCGTTCATTGTGCCTCTCCTACAAACAAGCCAAAGCATGGTTTTGAGTTTTTAAGTGAAACAAGTATTAGATATACGTAAAACGTGTACGGTGTACACGATTTCGACGTAAAACGTGTACCGTGTACACGATTTCCACGTAAAACGTGTACCGTGTACACGATTTCCACGTAAAACGTGTACCGTGTACACGATTTCCACGTAAAACGTGTACCGTGTACACGATTTCCACTACATGTAAATCGTGTACATAGTACACGATTTAGGTACTCTATTTTAAACATTTCTTTTCTTTTTTACCCTACATTTGTAATTTCATTTTTTTTATACATTTTAAAAATTATTAGTTTCAAAACTATCCTAATTGTGTCATTATTTATTTAAACAACATTATCTTAAAAATTAGCCCCAAGTGTTTATTCAAAAAAAGTTTTTAAATTAATCCAATTTTTTTAAGCACTTTTTATTTATTAAGATTTTTCTAAAACCCACTTTTGATCACATAAAATTATTCAATAAGCTATACTAAACACACTTTAAATTATTAATTTTCCCAAAGGTGCTTATAAAAAAAATAATTTTGTTCCAAAAATATTTTTTCGCAAGTTATTCCAAACATATTATATTGTGTGTACTGTGTAGGTTAGTACAAATTTCGATAAGAAATTTACGTCACATAAAAGGGACATCTTCTAATTCCTAGTCTATTTTATTTTCTCGAGAAGTCCAATTATTCCTCTAAATTTATACAAACTCATTAGGTATTATGTCATGTAAATTTATCATCAGTTATGTAATTTTGACATTTACCAATAAAAATAGTATAATTGAACTAAAATGAAACTTTTTAAATAATAGAAATTAAAATTTGAAAAATAATGAAACATTGAAGATTAAAACATATATTCAACCAACTTTTTTTAAAAAAAAAAAAATAGATTTAAATACCATTTTTTGAACTTTCAAGTTTGTTTCATTTTTACCCCTAAATTTTTAAAATGTCTATTTTAGTCTTTGAATTTAAAAAAAAAAAATATTTTGGTCCTTGCCTTTATTTTGATTTTAATAAATTAATGACATAACTTCAAGTTTTTTTTTTTTTTTTTTAGTAAGATATAACTTCAAGTATGTGTGCTAACTAGCATGTAAATATGAACATGATTATAAATCACATAGGTTAGAGATGAGCATTAGACAAGCATATATTAGATGAAAAAAAATTATATAACAACGACCAAAATAGTTATTTTTAAAAAATTAATGGACTAAAATAGATTTTTTGAAAATTCAAAACTAAAATAGAACAAACTTAAAGATTTAGAAACAAAAATAAACATATCGAAAGTTGATTGTACCAAAATAACATCTAAACCTCAAAAATATTACATCAAGAATATCAGAGTGAGATTTTTTTTAGTTCAATAATTGTAAGAGTGGAGATCGAACCATCGACCTTAGTCCTTTGTCACATCGAGTTTACGTCTCAACAACTTTTCAATCTCTCTTGATATTTCAGCACTTTCTCAGCCACACCCAAACAGAGAGGCCTTCTCCTCCATATCCCAATCTCTCTTTTTCTCACTCCCAAGATTCTCCCGGCAAAAAAAACAAATGGCGATCCGAAACTTCACAAATCTCGCCGTACCGCCGCCGTTCCTCCGCCGTGCATCTCCTCACAATTTCACTTACATTCTCACCTGCCGAAGCCGCACCGCTCCCTCTCTCCGCCTCCAGTCCCTCTCCACCGCCGCACCGGCTCCCCGTCTCCGCCGCAGCCGCAGCCTCGGAATCTCCCTCGCATTTGCCTCTTCCGACGGAATTCCCCCCGGAGGCCACAGCGGAGGAGGCGGCGGCGAAGGACATGGAGAAGGCGAGGACGAGGACGAGGATCGGGAGAAGAACAAGGCGGAGGCGATCGTGGTGCTGGCGGAGGCCGGGAGGTCGACGGAGAGCTTGCCGAAGGATCTGGCGGCGGCGATTGTGGCGGGGAGAGTGCCGGCGGTGATCGTGGAGAGGTTTTTGGAGTTGGAGAAATCGGCGGCGTGGCGGTGGTTGCTGCAGTTCGGGGGATTTAAAGAACGGCTTCTGGCGGACGACTTGTTCTTGGCTAAGGTCGCCATGGAATGTGGCGTCGGAATTTTCACAAAGGTCTTTTTCTCACCTTACTTCGATAACTATAATTTTATCCAATGGATGCATTATTGTTAATCTTTTTTTTTTTAAATGGTCAAATTACAATTTTCACCTTTTTACACTGTTTCAATTTGGTCATCGTGCTTTGGATTTAGTCTCGATTCGGTCTTTGTACTTTAAAAATTTTCAATTTAATTTATATAGTTTCGTTAAACTTCAACTAACACGTAGTTAACTAATGAAACACAAGCTTATTAACATATGAAGAAAAAATAATGTAGCACATATTTAATATGATAATTACTGGTGTGACTTATGAAGTTTGATCGAATCATAAGAACTAAATTAAAATTTTTATTTTTTCAAAAAAAATTACAAAATTTTAAAATTGTAGAAGTTAATTTGAAATTAAGTTTATAGGACAAAATTGGAATTTTTAAACTTATATGGACTGAATTGAAAATAAACTCAAATCATAGTAACCAAATTTGTAATTTAACTACAATTATTATTAGATCGTTACCATAAGTAAATGTGAAAAGATTTAGTTTATGAATTTTTTTAAAAAATTATATTTTTATATGAGGTGCAAGGTAGGTTATTACATATTAATCAACCTTACTCGAATATAGTTTAGATGTACGTTGTCAATCCGACCATAACTCAATTATATTGATAAGACACCAATTACTATGCTAAAGATTGATGCCTAGGTCTCCATCCTGCAATTGTTTGAACTAACAAAAACAGTTGCACCTTATAGGTATAAGTTTGAATATTCTCTCTATATTTGTTGGGTAAACATTTTCTAGAAGAATTATTAAATTAAAGTATGGAATGCTTTGTTATTACATTATTGTTTCATTAAATGGCAACATTAAAAACATGGTTGAAAAAAATTAGACAAAAATTCATTTTTATATGTACTTGACTTAATTAGCAAATATTATCCTTAAATTTTTAGCTCCATAAATTTAATTCTAAACTTTATTAAGTATGATAAATTAATATCTGCAATTATTAGTCTCTCTTTTTTTCGAGAGAGATTTATTGCTAATTATGAGTATTTTTGTGATTGGACAAGATACATTTAGTGGGTATTTTGATGTTATTTTAGTAGGATTTTGAGTACTTTGTCGTTAAAATGGTGCATTTGGCATATTTTTTTTGGCTTCATTTTGATTGAATATTATATGATTTATTGTTTGGTTCGTGATTTTTTTTAAAATTTATTTTGAAGAAGTATTAATTTCTATAAAACTATAGTTCATTCAAATTTAGCTCTCAACTAAGAGATACAAAAACTAAAGTTTAATTTGATAATCATTTGATTTTTTATTTTTTATTTTTAAAAATTAAATCTATAAATACTACTTTCACCTATAAATTTTTTTGTTTTGTTATCAACTTTTTACCAATATTTTTAAGAACTAAGCCAAGTTTTGAAAATTAAAAAAAGTAGTTTTCAAAAAGTAGTTTTTGTTTTTGGAATTTGGCCAAGAATTTAAATATTTTGTTAAGAAATATGAAATTCATTGTAGAAAATTGATGGAAAAACAAGCTCAATTTTCAAAAATCAAATGATTATAAAATGGGGCATAAATCTTATGTTTAGCCAAGAACTATTTGAACAAAAAAAGAAAAAAAAACTTTTATATATGAATTTTTAATATATCAAAATTAATATGTACTCAAATAAATAAATATATGTGTGTATATATATATATATATATATATATCAAAATTAATATGACTGTTTTTTAAGACTGCTGCTGAGTTGGAGAAACGCAAGGAAAACTTTAGCAAGGAGCTGGATTTTGTTTGTGCTGACGTGGTATGTGCTCTCTTTAAACCTTCAAACTTTTTTTTTTTTTTTGCATTTATGTTTTCTTTTATATTTGATGACATTTGTATTTTTATTCTTTGTTTTTTTTTTTTTTTTTAAGTTTTGAATAGATTTGTTTACTTCTGTTTTTTTTAAAAAAAAATCATTTACACTTTTTTAAAAATATATATATAAATTATATTAGCTATTATTCACACGAATATATGAAGTGAGTTTGATGGTCATTTTATTTTATTTTATTGTATTGTATTTTATTTTTGAGATATCAACTCTTTTTCTTTTAGTTACCAATTTTTATATTGTTTTATTTTTTTAATCATGTTTTTTAAATCCCCATCGAAGTCTTAAACTAGAAAGTTGGACAACAATTTTGTTTCTTTTTGAGAAAAAAAAAGGTTACTTACTCTTTTTTTGTTTGGATAAAGAAAAGGTTATTTACTAATAAATGGTTTGTTTTCTTTTTTTTTTTTTTTTTCTAATTTTTATAATATTAGTTAAACTTCAAAACAAAAGTTAGATTTTTAAATAACTACTTTAATTTGTTTTGAGGCTAAGGATTTTAAAAACATTTCCCCGGTTCGGCAAAGGTTACTTTCTCTAAAAAGATACAAAACTAACAAAATAACTTGGTTATTTAAGGAGCCATTATAGACAACTTTAAAAAAAAAAAAAATTATTTATGAACAAATATTATCAAAGAATAAATTTGATTTGATATTGATTTCAATTTAACATTATAATTCTCATGACGCAAAATACTCGGGGTAAAAAAATATTTGTCGTTTTCTCAAATATTTTAAAAAATATTTATTTCCCTTTTAAAAAAATTACGAATATAGCATTATCAAAAAAAAAAGAAAAAGAAAAAGAAAGAGAAAGTAAACCATTAAGGAGCTATTTTGAGCATGGATTATAATAGTCTATGGAATACTTTGTATCCCAAACACCGATTATTATAACTCATATTAAATAACTCTACATTCTAAACACATATTATATAACTTCACAGATTATTAACCCACAAACTATTATAACTCACTCAGCGCCCCAAACAGCCCTAATGGATTACTAGTTTTGATAATAGCAATCAATTTTTATGTAATAAATGTTTACTTATATTAGGGTTTTTTTTTTAATATTAGGATCATTGACATAAATATGGATAGATTAAGTAATAACAATATTGTTTTTTTTAAAACAATTAATGTTATTGATTAACTTGGATTACAAAACCAAAGTGAGCATATCTTACATGTACTTCCTCCCTTGAGATCGGAGGTTTTCTCCCAAATTTGTTGCACTAAAAAAATTTTGGATTAAAAAAATTGTTATTGATTTACCCATACATTATTTACTATTGTCTTATTAATTAAACTAAAAAAACTATAGTCATATTAATATTAGGGTAGTTTGATAATGTTTTGATATCCCAACTTTTTGAAAAACATGTGCAGGCTGTAAAGTTTTCTATATTTTGAAATTTATAAATTATATATATATATATATATATATATTAAATAAATATTTTTTTTGTTTCAAAATTTCAAAAGATACTAATTAAAGTGTTATTTTATGATTTGTGTTTATAAATTTCATGATAAGTATCAAAAATTAAAATGACATAATAATTTTGAACATTTTCAAGTAATTTTGTAATTCAAGAATTCTTCTTTTTGTTTCTTTATTCAATTAACAAAAAGAACAAAGAACCTGAAATCAGAAATGATTACCAAAGGTTGTTTTTGTTTTGCTTATAATGAAACACAGATAATGGCCATCATAGCAGATTTCATGCTTGTTTGGCTGCCTGCTCCCACCGTCTCTCTCAAACCTCCTCTAGCAATCAGCGCTGGACCTCTCACCAAGTTCTTCTATGGTTGCCCTGAAAACGCCTTCCAGGTAACATTCCCCTAAAATTTCTTCTCAAATTGTCTCTCGTATATAACATTCTACTGCCTAAATATGAACACCCATGTCAAGAATTTTCATTATTTCGATTCCCCATATGGGCTTTTTTTGTCTCTAAGTTTTCAAGCATCGCAATGAACATCAGGTGTTCGATAAAATTCTCAGCTGAAATTCTTGTTCTGCAGGTGGCTTTGGCGGGCACCAAGTTTTCGATTCTTCAGAGAGTTGGTGCAGTGGTGGTATGTGGTGTGTATTTGAGCTGAATTTATTGAGTAATTAGAATGTTTTTTTTTTGGCTTAATGTGAATACTAATGTTAAAATGCAGCGTAATGGGGCCAAGCTATTTGCTGTAGGGAGTAGTGCTTCCGTGGTAAGCCAATTGTTTCCCTGCTTTTTTTGTGCCTGTGGCTTGGTTGAAGAAATTCTTTTGCCTTCTAAATATATGCAATACTGTCACTGCACTAGAGTTGGTGAAAACATTGGGAATTTCGTTGGTAAAAACTCTGGATCGTTTAAACGAATTTGATCTCAGAACATTTCTGATCCTATAGGAAGATTGAGAGTTCTATATGCTCAATGTTTTATGTTGGTTTTGTACTTCTAAAAAGGAAACAGTAATGAAGTAATTTATAAGTGCATCTCTGGTAAGCCAGCTCCTTTCCTGCTAGTTATCCCTTCTTAAACATACCCAATACTGTCATTTGGAATCTTGATAATAAAAACCTCATATCTGGTTTCAGAACATTTAGGAAGATCAGGATTTCGATGTCAGTGCCTGTAGTTTTATGTGATATGCACATATTCATTGTTGTTTTTGTACTTCTTCTGAACTTTGTGTTTCTGTTAAAGAAATGGTAATGAAGTCATTCTTAAGTTCGATAGTAATCATATGAAGTTACTTGGTGCTCCTTTGATATTGAGAAAATTTGCACAGACTTATTGATGTTTAGATGGAAATCTAGGCCTTATGAACTCTGTATTTCAGGTGGGTACGGGTATAACGAACACCTTGATAAATATAAGGAAGTTCTTTGACCAATCATATGCCATGGAAGCGGAGGATGTACCTGTAATAGCAACAAGTATTGGCTATGGAGTTTACATGTCGGTTTCTAGCAACCTAAGGTACTGCCCTTGTCACTTTAATCTGTAATATTTGTTTCTTTACACCATGGTTATTGCACTTCATTGCCGCTTTGAAGTTTAATTTTGTCTTTTGACATGTTTTCAATACTCACTCTCATGGGTCAGCTCGAAAGTTAGTTTGTTTAATGAGATGCAACATGCATGTAGGATTATGTGTAGTTAGTTTTGGACTCCCATTTCTTTCGGGCTTGGTTTTTGTATGTCCCTATATTCTTTCATTTGTTCAATTAAAATTTGATTTCTTACCAAAAAAAGAAGAAGAAGAAGAAACATGAATGTAGAATTATTAAGATAAAACAAGGAAGGAAATAATGTTGTAGCAGTTTGAACTTACAACCTCCACCATGATTCTGAACTTAAAAGCTTGAACTAAAAGAGCAAGGTAAATTCACCCCTTTAGGAGTGGCCTTGGTTGCAAAGGTTAGGATGTTTGGAGATAACCTAATAGGAATGTCATTGGGGTAGTTAAGAATATTATTAGGATAGTTAGTTTTTATCCAAGGAACAACTAGAGGGAGTGAGATGAGATGAAGGTATTCGACAAATATTTAGTGGGTTTAGGCTTGATTGATCTCAAAAAGGGAGTTTCACTTAGTACTTGAAGAGTTATCGTACTATTTTATCTTGTATCTTTTAATATTATTCTAGTTCTTTCACTTCTATCAACACCCTCCAAGATCTTGTGTTCAAGCCCTTACCAATCCAGTAGGCAAGACCTCTTTTGGGATTAGTGGGGTAGGCCATGAGCATAATGTTAGGAGTGAACCCTTCATTAATTATCAAATAAATAAATAAACAAATTAATAGAACTCGAAATATATTGAAATATGAAAGATAACAGAACTATAAGATAACTCTCCAAGTATTCGAGGCACTTGGAACCTCCCCTCTTGAGATAACACTCAAGCCCTAATCCAACTAAACAATTGTGTGACTTCCTCCTTTTCCACCCCCTCTATTTATAACCAAATGCTATAACAAACTCTCTATCTAATTACTATTATACCCTTAATACTCTAATAACATTTCTAATCATTTAAGGGGGTGTTTGGATTGAGGAGTTGGGGGGAGTAAAGTTGGGAGGAGTTAATAACTCCCCCCAACTCCTTGTTTGGCCCAAGGATAATTTTACTCCTATTGTGGACCCCACAGATTTATTAACTCCTTCTCCAACTCCCTATTGTGGGTCCCACAAACTTATTTACTCCTTCCCCAACTCCTTACTGTGGGCCCCACAACTTTCCTATCTTATTTTTTCTTCACCTCACCTCACTCATACCTCTCTCTTTTCTCCCATCTCCTTTCTCTCTCTATTTTTTTACATTATTATTTTTAATTTCTTAATTTGAAAATTTTTCTTTATTTTTTATATAAATTTTCTCATCATTGTTACTAATTACTAATTAAATATAAATAATTATTTTTTTATTCTATAATTTTAATCAATTTTTTAACAAAAATATTTTTCTTTTTATTCTATAATTTTATTTTTTAAATATAAATTATATAAGAATGTTTTAGACATGGTACTATTATTTAAATTGAAATTTTAATATAAATTAGAGTACTACATAACAATTTTTTTAATTGATAAAAATCTTCCTATTTCACTTCCTCCATTTGTCATCTACAATTTTTTTTTAAGTTTCAACTAAAATTACTTATAACAAATAACAATCTCATCTTTTTTAAGCTTTTTTTTTTATTAATAGCTCAAAAATATATATAATTTTATGATTTGAAGATAAGAAAAACATATTTTAAACTAACCCGTATTACATTTTAGAAAATTAGTATTAAAAAAGATTAACGTATTAAAAATTTTTGATTTTCAAACTAATCATATTCAAAGTAAAAAGATAAACAATTTCTCATTCCAAACTTAATAAAATAAAATTATTACAATAAATAACATAAATATATAGTATTTTGAACAAAAGTATGTATGATATTCATTTTGAATGATGTTAAAAAATATATATATTCAATTTGAACTTAATTATTTTAAAATAGCATAAATATTTAATATTTTATTTTTAACTTAGTTATTTTAAAACTTCAAAGAATATATTATTTTCAAATTAATCAAACTTTAGATAATTCATTACATTGATTAGTTAGAAAAATAAAATCTTAAATTATGTAAAAAAATTATTTTATTAAGCTTGAAAAACAAATCTTAAATTTAAAATTTAAAATTGACGAAAACAAATCTCTAATAAATTGTAAAATATTCATAAAATAATATAATTTAAAATCTCAATTTTAGGATTGACGGAAACAAATCTATATTATTTCTAGAATTGAAAGAATAAAAACGTAAAAATCTTGAAGTTTATTTGAATCCCTTTAAATTAATGGATTGAAATATTTCCAAATCACATGTAATATTTTAAAAAGTATTGTAAGACTCCTTTATTTGAAAACTATCCAAGATAAATGAATAATTAATGTGAGATATATTGAAAAAAAGAATGTGGGGTATTTTGTTCAAAATTATTTTTTTTACTTTAAAGAAATTTGTAAAATATACATAAATTAATAAAAACAAAAAATCTCAATCTTAGAATTCATGGGAACAAATTCTTAATAATGAAATTTTGAGAAATTGTAGAAAAAAAAACTATATAAAATCAACTTAGACTTCAGAACTCCAGGTTTAACAAATCTGCACCCCAAACACAGATTTCAGAACTCCTACTCCCTGCAATTCCTTGCCCCAAACACAGAATTCCTAACTCCAGACTAAACAACTCTGCACCCCAAACACATACTTCCTAACTCCCCAGACTTCCTAACTCCTCAGACATATTAACTCCTACTCCCTGCAACTCCTTGCCCCAAACAGCCCCTTAGCATATACATTACTCAACATAATAGAGAGGAAAACTTTGCTAAGGCTTTCTTTTTTGGCTCTTTTTGTTTAAAAAGTTTCACTTGTGAGTTAAATAAAACTCGCAACTTGAGTGAAAATACTATTTTACCCCTTCAATATCCACGAACATTTCAATGATGAAACAGAAGTTATATTCTTCAAATTACAAACTACAAATTCCAATGTACTAAAAAAGTGTGTTTCTCTGGTTTGTTTAGATACCAAATACTTGCAGGAGTAATAGAGCAAAGAATTCTAGAGCCTTTGCTGCACAAACACAAGTTGGCTCTCAGTGCAACCTGCTTTGTCGTTCGAACTGGCAACACTTTCTTAGGATCATTGATGTGAGATTTCTTCAAAAACTTGTTGCATTCTTTTCAAATTCCTGGCTTTTCTGAAAAACTTTTGTTGAACTTTTTTTTTCTTTTTTTTTTTTCAGGTGGGTGGATTTTGCAAGATGGACCGGGATTCAGAAAATGAGAGAGTAGAGGGGAACAAGTAACACTTTGTTCGAGAAATTATTCGACGAGGTTAGTATAACATGGACGAGTCTTAATTAGACCTAACACGTCGAGGCTATTTTTCAAGTTGGTTTATTATTATTGCATAATTTGAAAAAAAATTGAAATATTTAGGCATATGGTGGTAGATAAGGGTGTATGATTAATGATTGTTTGTTTTTATACATTATTTATTATACATTTATACCATTATTATTTATTTAAAATGTAAGAATGAAGAAAAATAATTTGTTCCACCTTGAACTGTTAAGCAATTTGTCCTAATTTATGTGCTGGGAATCAATTATGATCATGTGGTTTGGAAGTAATAAATAATCCTGAGAAAGTAGTCGCCATTGTTGCCCTCAATCTCATTGATCTATTCACTAATAAATAATTAAGATAATAGCCTATTAGCTAGATACGTTCATGCATTTTTTAATATTAATTTAAATTAAGCCAAACGAATACAATTTTATTAATGAAGAAATGGTTTTTGTTTTAAAAAAATTGTGCCTGCATTCCTTTTCATTTAAATGCATATTAAGTTGTAGGTTGTTGGGTTTTTTTTTTTTCATAATTCAAATACATGTGAAGGTGTGGGATTCGAACATCTGAAGTTTTGGTCAAGTGCAAATGCTTTAATGGTTTAACTCAGCTGGATGACTCTTGGTTCAAATATGTACCTCTCACATGCAATATTAAGTATTTATTATTTTCATTATGGGCCCACCTAATAATGATTTTGTATTTGTGTGTTTTTTATTTAAAATATGCATATTATTAATTTTTCAAAATTTGTCATCAAATTTTTATTTTATTTTTAAAATTTTTGAATCAAAATTTGAAAACTAAAAAAATTATCAAATTTTAGCTAAAAACTCCATGAGTGTTATCAAATGGATTCTCTCTTTTTAAATTTTTTTTTTTTTTACAATATTAGAGTTAAAATAATGGTAAAATTTTGAATCTATTAACTTTAAATGTCTCAAATCTAATGATTATTAACATCAAAATCAATTTTTTGGGTCAACAATGTAAGGTGAGGATTTAAACATCTAATATTTAGGATAAATATATAATATTTTAACAATTTGAGCTATGTTTATGTTTGTGTTCATGTTCACAGTGACTTGATAAATTAAACTATAATCTAATCAAGTCGGCATGGTCTATTTGATATATTGTCTAATTAGAATGGTTCGAATCAAACAAAGTTTTATAACTAAAATAATTGATATAGATTCAAAATGTGTCTTAATCTCACCCAATCAAACTCAATCCAATGATTGAAAAATGCATAAGGGATGGCCATAATAATAGAAAAGTTAAGAGTTAATTAGAAATTAAAATGGTGCTAAGAATATAAATATGTTAAATTGGTCATTGAACTTTTAAAATTAAAAATTTAATCTTTTGAAAATTTTAAAATTCACGGATCTACTAGATACAAAATTGAAATTTTAGAATTTCACTAGATATAAAATTTAAATTTATAACTGATAGATTGATTCATTTTTAAAAATTTTGAATTTGTTAAAAGGATTTATTAGAAACAAAATTGAAAGTTTAGATACCTATTAGATACTTTTAAAAGTTAAGGGATCAAATATCTCAAATCTCAAGATTTAGAGATTAAACTTGTAATTTAACTACATAAATATATGAATCTTGACGTGATCAACCAATCATGGGAAGGGAGCAGGAAAGTTACTGTGAGGTGCCCGCACCCTAACATTATTCCTTTTGAATCTTTAGATGATGACGTCAACCAATGAGACAAGCTGAGGTGGATCCAAGTGGTAGGATTTTGACCGTTGGTGGGGTCCACTCTCAGACCCATCATTTAAGTCTTGCAGAATTACGGTACGTGGGACAGTCTGGTTACTGGCAAGAAAGTTTTTTTTTTTTTTTTAATAATTAATGTCCTAAAAAAAACATTTTTTTAATTGTGTACCAGATTACCGGTGATTTTTTATTTGTTAAAATATCATTTTGGTCCTACTTTCAATAAAGTTTAAAATTTGTTATATCATTGATTTATTGTTAATTTTTTTTAAATAAAATTAGTTTCTATTAACATTTTTTTTATAAATTTTAAAAAGTATTCACATTGTGTATTTTGCATGAAAATTATTTTTTTATTTAACTAATTTCGATAAAAATTGGATAATTTTAAAATTTATTGAAAGTATAAAGACTAAATTTAGACATTTAAAATTATCTAAATCAAAATGGAATGAAGTTCAAAGTATAGAGACCAAAATGTTATTTTTTTCTTTTCTTTTCTTTTTGGTGTACCAATGATTCCATATGCTTTTTCACTCTAAGCTAATTGTAATAAATATCAACTAAAAATCGTTTCAACTGAGATTAAAATACTATTTTGGTCAATGTAGTTTGTCAACTTCATTTTAACCCGAATACTTTCAAATGTTTAAATTTAGTTTTTATACTTTTAATAAACCTTAAAATTAGTCCTTATTATTGGTTTGAAGATAATTTTTTTTTTATCGAAATTGGTAAAATAATAATAATAATTTTCATTAAAAAAAAAAACACACGCAATGTAAATATCTTTCCAAATTTATAGAAGTAAGACTAATAGAATTATTTTTTTTTAGAAAAGTTAACTATAAACTAACCGTATAAACTAATTTCAAAATTTATTGAAAGTACGAGGATTAAATTTGAACTTTTGAAAGTACATAAACTAAAATAGAACAAGTTTAAAAATACAGGAAACAAAATGGTATTTTAAACTTAAACTTACAAATTTCAACAAAAATCAACCCATTGTTTAAAATTCTCAAATAATACGCACTATTGAATAAATCTCCCAAAACTCACAAATTTCAACAAATGTTCAACTTTTTGTGTGTATGTGTGTTTTTAAGTCTCATCAATTACATATTTGAGGTATATTTTATAACTCATTAAATGTACCTAAAAATATTTTTCTTTATCAAAATTTCAAACAAAATTCTATTAGAAATTAAAAATTATAACATTCAATAAGATTCAAGATAGAAGTTGTAACACTTATCAAAGGTGAAAAATCTACAAAATTAAACGTTAAACAGCTTGTTATGTTTAAAAGTACAAATTTGTTTATTTAAAAAAAAAAAAAGAAAGAAAGAGTACAAATTTGTTTTTTTTTTTTGCCTCTTTTTCTTTTTTTGCAAAACTATTTATAATTAATGTCACAAAAAACATTTTAGCTTCTGTTGTGTGTTGTCCATGTTATTGTACGGACATGTGGGGGCTCTCTAATTGAACGGTCACCAACAATGCCATGTAACTCTATCTCCTCAGTCCTCTCTTCGAACTCAAAAAAAAAAAAAAAAAAAAAAAAGCTATATCTTCTCTCTTCTCTCCATTGAAGGAAAATTACCCCCAAATTAATATTCCTTCCAATTGTTGTGGGGGGATAGTTTGGAAGCATGTTGTAAAATAAATTAGTAAAAATTCAAATGTTCATTATTTACCTAATAATTGGCGTAGTGTATTAGCTATCTACTTTAATGTCAATTCGAATATAGTTCAATAGATATAGATATATCAATTATCATTTTAAAAATGAATGAGTCAATTTCTCACATCTGCAATTGTTGAATTAAAAAAATTAATTCTACTTTAATTTAAATTATGGTTTCATTTTATTGGACCTAAGCAATCCAACTGTTCATTGTATATCATAATTAACGATCATGACATGACTTGTTACGGTTCAGCCCAATAGGGTAGGGTACACCGATAATAACTGCAATTGTGATTTTTTTAAGAGGTAGTTAGATAGCAAGTTTGTGGATGTGATGTGCAAGTATGATGTAGAACATGGTAGTATGCTACTCGGTGCATATATTTTTTCATGCTCGGTCTTTGATTTAGTTGATGACACAATATGGTTGAATGACGTCTGATGTGACTTCTTTAAATCTCACATCTTAATGACCTTCTTAAGCTACTATTTGGCTTTTGGGTATCAACTAGACAAGTTAGGCCAACAAGTAATTCGACCACACCAAATCCAAGCTTCAGGGTTGAGTTCTACATAGTATCACGTTATTTGAGTTGAGATCCACTTGGGTTAGGCGACATTTCTTATCTCATATTGGTCGCACTATAGTTTACTAGGTTTCACACCAATTATCTTCATGCTAAGCTAGTAGTGCTTAGGTAGTAAGCTTATATAGGCAATGTAGTTTTTTTTTTAAAAAAAAAGTTCAACATGCGAGAGTGAAGATTTGAACCTTTGACCTATCGAGAATATATGCGTGAACCAGTTTACTTATGCTCAAACTGACCTATGTTCAAATTGGCAAATTTACCTAGACCGTTGAGGTTGCTATCTACATAAATTTTAATTTCTTATTTAAAAAATATCACCCATAAACATATATTCAAATCTTTTTTTTTTTTAGTTCAACACTATTTGGGAGTAGGAGGAATTTGAGTCTCTAACCTCTTGGTCGATAATACGTGTCACTTACTGCTATGCTAAGCTCAGCTCACTTTAGTAACATATATTTAAATTTAAAATTAGCCCATACTACTAAATCATACCTTCGATTCAATCCACTAATCTCAATTTACCAAAAAAAAAAAAAAAGTAGCAAGACCAATTAAAGGCAAACAAGAAAAAGGATCCAATACCGTTCAAATTTCAAATAAGTTATAGAAAGCAAAAAACATACACATTGGACAGTTAAATGCATTAAATTTAAAAACAAATAAAAAAATAAAAAAATAAAGTTCAAAACTTTTGCAATTAATTAAACTATTCCATAACCAATATTTTAATTAAAAAATACACAATGTGGCAAAAATACGTACGTCCCTCTTTTTCTTCCCCATCTCCAACAGCCAATCTCAGCCGTCCATTTCCGATAAAAAAAAAATTCAATCTGTTACAGCTCGTGCGTAAGTATTTTAAAAAACGTATAGTCAAAACATTCAATTACTACAGTCCCTCCCATTGGTACGTGACACCCACGCGCAAAATCAAGCGCGTGGGCCTTGAAAAAAATTCCGAGGCTGCTCCCTTTCTGATACTCTGATGCAAGTTCCAAAAGGCAAATTAGAGAACATCCCCACCCACCAAAGTCAAAAACATACAACAAAAACAAATCCTCTAAATTCCAATTCCGGCCGCCACCACCGTCACCGCCACCGCTACCGTCACCGACTCCGCCACCGCCGTGCTCAGATGGGTGCTGTTGAACGAGTAAGTTAACAGTGTATAGCTACAGATATTCAATTTTCCTCTGTTTCTTGGTTCATTTGTTTGATTGTTCCCTCTTTTTTGGGGTTTTTGTTGATTTAGAATGCTAAACTTATGGGGTTTTCAAATTTTTGTTGTGGGTTTTGTTTTATAGGTGGAGGAGAGGGAAATGGAGAGAAAAAAGCAAGAGGAAAGAGAGGAAAATGGAAGGAAATTACCAGAAGAAAGAAGAATGGAAGATTTAGAGAAAGGGGACAAAGTAGGTGTATTACCAGAACAACAAGTGATGGAGAGGGATATTAATAACACTAATAATCAAGGAGATTTGCACGTTTCCATGTTGCATAGATTAAATCCAACAAACCCTTTGAGAATAATCATCAATGGTGGAGCTAGAGTTGCCACTCCTCCTCCTCAGCCCTCCTCCAGCGGTCCTTCCGGCCACCAGCACCACCAGCACCACCAGTCCTCTGTTCCTCGCTCTATTGCAACTCCACAGGTAAAAAACAGCTTACCCTTGAGTTTTTTGTTATGATCTTGAGCTGAAATTTGAGTGATTAGTTTAAGTTTTTGCTCCACATTCATTGTTTTTTTTTTTTTTTTGGCAACCAGCAACCAGCAGTGATTAATCTGAATTCAAAAGCGTACACAGATAAAGTATCTCTGTTTCTGTTTGTTCTCCACTTGGTTTTGGCTTTTGGGTTGGTTTGTTTCCTTGTTTTCAAGGGGATTCAAGGGCTGCTATATGCATCAGGTTCTATAAAGAGAAAAGAGAAGAGGGTTCTTCAGTATTTCCTTCCACAAGTTGAGGTTGCATCTGTGTTAAGCATTAGTCTTGCATTTGCTTGGCAAAAGGCTGTGAGGTTGTGGCCTAGATTCATGGTTCATTTCATTCTTTGGTGTTCCTTTGCAATGTCCTTATCAGCTGGAATCTTGCTAGTTTGCTTTCAAATGCCTGCCACAGAAGGTGTGGGAGTCTGTTTTCTTGCTTTTGCAATTGGCAATGGGTTGTATGCCTGTTGGGTTTCACAGAGAATAGGGTTTTGTTCAAAGGTGTTCGTCAAATCGCTTGAGCCCGTTTGCAAGTTCCCCGACTTGAATCAGCCGACGTATTGGATGCTTGGAGCTGGATTTATTTGGATGTCTATTTGGATTTTGGCTGTAATAGGAGCATTGAACTTTTACTTCCCCCCTTTGACAATAATTGCTTTAGTACTCAGCTTGTTTTGGACTGCTGAAGTGATGAGAAATGTTGCTAATATAACTGTGAGTAGGGTGATCTCTCTGTATTATCTTAGAGGAATGCAAAGCAATACTCAGTTTTGCCTCCAAAGAGCCTTGACTAGGAACCTAGGAAGTGCTTCTCTTGGCTCTCTCTTTGTACCTACCATTGAAGCTCTCCGAATCCTTGCTCGGGGTTTGAATTTGCTCGAGGGGGAAGACGAGTTTATGTTTTCTTGTGCTCATTGCTGTCTCCATGTCATGAACTCCATCTTTCGACGCGGTAATAGCTGGGCCTTTGTGCAGGTATTGCTTTTTTTTTTTTTGGCATTTCCATTGCTCTTTATAGACTAAGAACTTAAGTATGTTGTTACGATTGGTTGAGTTTCAAAAAGAGTCATATGATCTCAAGGATTTGGATGATTTGAAACAGTGTCATGTCCATTTCATATTGTTACTAGATGATCAAATCTCAAAATAATCTTATCAGATAGCTTCATATGGAAAAGATTTCGTTCGGGCATCGCAAGACATTTGGAAGCTCTTTGAGATGACCGAAATGGTATCGATCGTCGACTCAGACATAACGAGCTCGATTTGCTTCCTCACTGGAGTTTGCAGTGGTTCAATTTGTGTCATTGTTATATCTAGCTGGACTTTTACAGTGCACCGTAGCTTCACAGCTACAATTTCCTTGCTAAGCTTCATTGTTGGATACTTAATGGTTTGTGTTTCTTCCTTGCTTGATCACTCCTTAGGGCATGTTTATTTTTTTCATACATTTTTTAAGTGATTTTGGGCATGACAAAAGTGATTTTGGTCATTCCAAAATCACTTCCAAACATGTGTTTTATTCTAATAGAGAGTTGTTTTTAACTCATCTCATCTCAACTGAATCTCTTCCATTTTGAATTACCTCAGACAAGGATTGCGATGGCGCTGCCCCATGCTTGTGTGAGTTGCTATTACGTTTGTTATGCGGAAAGTCCCGATGGCCGACTCTTCGACAATACGATCAAGGATCGTCAAGCCTTACTTAAGTCAAACCGAGATGTAATCATGACGCCCCGAATGCCTCGTCGAAGTAGGGCATGATTACTCTCATTGAACAAGCTAACTGATTTCTAACCCCAAAATGGTGCATTCAGAATAAACTTGGAAACACTACTCCCCCTCTTAAGGTCATAGTTTCCAATTGTAAATATGCACTTCAAAATTTTTGTACCATTATTGGATGCTTTTTGGGCATTGGGAGAAGAGTGAAATGGATGGATTGGCCCTTCTTGAGATTCCTATCCACAAGGGATATCAATGAGAAGGAAAAAAAAAATTGCACATAAAAAATCTTGGGATATTCCCAAGCATAAGAGGTGGGGCCCACCACTTTGTAATAGGAAAACTTTTGCACTCTCATCTTGTTAGGTAGGAACCCACCATTGTTTTATTAAATTGTAGACTGTGGTTATGTTTCAATCTCTTTGAGTACTTCTAATAAATTAGTCCTTGAATGAATATTATTGAATATTTGAGGACTTGAAGAAGTTGGAGAAGCTGAGTCCCTTGGTAGTGTTCTTTTTTTCCCTTACGATTTTTTGTTTCTAATTTGATCTACATATGCATTTGGTAATTGTTTCTCGTTTTTAGGTTTTTATTTTCAAGAAATCGTTAATATACATTAGAATGAAAAGTTTATAATTCTTCTTTTTTTTTTTTCCTTCAAAATTTCAAAAATATTATCGATATAAGAATGATTACCAATGTCTGTGATGTTTCTTTTTCCAATAAAAAAACAGAGATAAAAAATTACCAAAGATATTATTACTATTATTTTAGAGTAAAATATTATGTAATAGAAAATAAAAAATATAAATGAGAGCGTTACTGAACTACTCTTAGTAACTATTATTGTGGTTATTCCGTGGTAAAATTCCTTATTACATTATATTTTTACAAAATTTGCTTCCACAAAGCATGCTTGTGATGGTTGGAAATCAAAGGTATGAGTAAATTTTGGGATTTTTTTTGGTTAAATTATCAAAAATACTCCTGAACTATGAGTTTAGTTTCAATTATACTTCCAAACTTTGAAAAGTTTCATTTTAACACTTGAACTTTGATATTTGTTTCAAAATTATCCTTGAAGGCTTTTTTTCAATAAATTCATGGTTGGAAAATGATGTTTTTGCATTTGTATTGTTGCTTATGTGAACATATTTGAACATATATGTTGAAAAAAAAATCAAAACATATGAAAATACGTCATTTTTCTTCCATAAATTTAACGGAAAAAACCTTCCAAGGTTGTTTTGAAACAAATTTCAAAGTTCAAGGGTTAAAATAAAACTTTTCAAAGTTTAGGGGCATAATTGAAACCAATCCCATAGTTCAAGGTTATTTTTGATAATTTAACTGATTTTTTTTTCCATATTAGATATTACATACATATTTTTATATTTTAGGTCAAGTTTTAGTCCAAATTAAGTATTGGTATAATTATTACTTATTTAAGAATGAAATGTGATGTGAAATGAATATTTCTTTTCCACCACTTGCTTTAAAGGAAAGCAAACTTCAAAAGTGGATATATTTTGCAGTTTTTGGTGTAAAGAACATATTTTTGTGTACGACACCTTTTCGACGAAAGATTGAAAAATATTTACGTAATGATAATAATATTCGTAACAAGATTAATATACTTTTTATATATTCGAATTCTACTTAGGTGAGTTTTTTTTTTTTTTTTTTTTTTAATATCGCATAAAATAATTTAGAATCTATCTTTGAGAAAAGTTATTTTTATTAGATGGTTAGTCAAAATAAATTTGAAATAAGATGAGTTTTTCTTTTCTTCATCACAATAATGTTTTTAAGAATTAATGGCCGAAAATAATTAGAGAAAAAAAAACCTATCGACAAAGATTAAATGATTGAATTTTTTAATTTTCGAATTTTCGAATGTGTAAGAATAAAGTTTTGTATCTTTTTGCTATAATAATAATAATAATAAATAACGTTTTGTATCTGAAACTTGAAAGAGATAACTAAGGAAGATGATAATTAACTTTCTAATTAAATTTAGAAGTGTTAATGAGTTAAAAGAATGTAAAAATACTATTTTGGTGTCTGTACTTTAGAACTGATTCTATTTTAATTCTTGTACTTTTAAAAGTCTAAATTTAATCCATGTAGTTTTGATAAATCTTAAAATTAGTCTTTATTGTTAGTTTGAAATTAATTGTTATCAAATTTGGTAAAATAAGATTTTTTTTTTTTTTGGGTAAGAAACTGAGCTTTCATTGAGAAAAATAAAAGAAAAATAAGGGCATAAAAAAAAACACAAGCCCAACAACAATGAGGAGTCCAAGAACTAACTACACAGACTCCAATTCAACAAAATCAAACCAATATCATAATTACAAAAGGGAGCTAGTAACCAACGCCCACAAAGACGTGAAATCTCACCACCTACCAAACCTCATCACAAGACCGCTCAACTTCCCTAAAAATCTTATTATTCCGCTCAAGCCAAATACCTCACAAAATGGCAAAACAGCTAGCGTGCCACAAGACTAATTTTAAGATTCGTAAAATAAGAATAATAATTTCTATCCAATAAAATATGGAATGTTAACATCTTTCCAATATTTATAAAGGGGAGATTAATATAGATTTTTTTTTCTTTTTTATGAAAAAGTGAATCATTAACTAATAATAAAAGACTAATTTTAAGATTGATTGAAAGTACATAAACTAAAATAGAACAATCATCAAAATGGTCTTTTAACCTAAAAAGAAACTTTTTCCCCTTGGAGGTGTGGATTCATTTTGTTGAAAGAATTTGGCAACCCATTGAATAAAGCTAAGCTTTCAACTTTTTGCTTTTGTCTTTGCCAAGAATGTCAAGGTGGAATCATGTTGAATGGGCCTTAGGGCATCATTTTTACTGAAATCTTTTCATGATTCCATTGATTCACTAAAGCAATTTCTTTACCTCTAGAACTTTCATAAGCTTGAATTGCACAAAGAAATGAGTTGTGGAAATATGAGGAATGAGTTTAAGTGACTTATGTTTAGTTTATGTACTTGTAATTGCAAAAGTAAGTGGAGTGGGTTTCAAATGCTTGTACTTATGTAATTTGTAGGATTAACAAATACGTAGCTTGAGATAAGTAAATAAACTTTTAGACTGAACATATATAATGACGATTTTTTTTTTATTACTACAAGATTACCATACTCGCTTTATTCGCACTATAATTTTGTCTTTATAAATATATTTTTTTTTATTGGTGAACTCCACATCATTTTTAAAATGATGTTAACATGACAGACAATAAATGAAAGGAGTATACATACTTCAGTAGTATCTGAAATTTTCTCGTTTCGCGAGCTCATGTTGCATAAACCAAACCCATGCACTTAAATAATTATTTCATCAATCAGAAATTGACAAAACAAACGTATTTTTTTTAAAAAAAAATCATTTTATGGAAAAGAGGAAAATGAATTTATTGCACACTTTGAATGCCTTTGCCAAATTTCAATTTTGAGGGCTAGAGATTTGGGCTTGACTTTGGGTTGGGCTTTGAGCTAGAATGGGTTTGGCTTATTGGTATTGTTTGTTTGTTGCTCATATTACTTTGCGACCCGGCCCAATTTGAGCAAAATATTAAATTATATAAAATTAGTTTTCAAGCTTTGGCAAAATAAATACTATTTTAAGGATAAAAATCATATATTGTAATTAAATCAAAACTACTAATAAAACTACATAAATTTAGGACATCACTTTGCTTGAATTTTATAAAATTAAATGGATCGAATATTTAAAATAAGCTTCATGATGTGATATTTTGTTTTATTAATATAAAAGTGATGAGCATGAATTTGAGTTGGACGAACTCCAAAAAAAAAGTTGAGTTAGATTCTATGATGTTATTTTGGTTGAAAGGGATTGAGATGACAACAATTTTTATATTAGATGTGAGATTTTCCAATAAATAAATCATCAATGAAAAGAGTAATTTAAAACCTAATTATTTAGGTCTTATTTGATAATCATTTTATTTTTTATTTTTGAAAATTAGGCTTATAAACACTACTTCCTCGTATAGTTTTATTGCTTTATTACCTACTTTTTAAAAACATTTTAAAAAATCAAGTCAATTTTGAAAACTAAAAAAAAAAATAGTTTTTAAAAACTTGATTTTGTTTTTAAAATTTGGCTTAAAATTCAAATGTGTTTTTAAGGAAAGTGAGAAGCTTACCAAAAAATTGTGAGAAAACAAACATAATTTTCAAAAACAAAATGATTATCAAATGAGGCCTTGAATTTTGTACGTTGAATTGATGCTTTTGATATGAACCAAAGAGCACAAAAGTACTTGACTTAAAGACCTCTTTTGAAGATTGATTAGTTGTAAATTTGTAAATGATATGGATTTTAGCTTTGGACTTTATTTTGTTGAACTTGAACTTTATATTTGGGCTTTCTAATCTTGCAAGGGCATAAGTTCGTTCTTCCAACTTTAGCCCCTCTTTTTATAAGTCTTTATCTTGCTTGATTGTACGTAGTCAGACTTCAATATTATTTAGCTTTGGATTTAAACATATTAGGGTTAGTTTGCATCCTTTTGGCCAAAAACCCTAGGTATATATATGAGTCTAAGAATACTCTTTGTAATGAAATGTTGTTTTTGGATGATGAATATGAATAGTTCAAAGAGAGAGCTCTAATATTTGAGATCCCAATGTGAGTCTCACTCCCTTTATAATTCATGTATTTTGATTGCATGTTTAGAAACAATCGAGTTTGGTTGATTACCAACTTGTGGATTGTTTCAGAATTGGAGCAAAGAACTAGTTCTCCATGTTGCCTGGTCCTTGATCATCAAAGGCTAATGCTTCTCAACTTGTGGATTGTTTCAGAATTGGAGCAAAGAACTAGTTCTCCATGTTGCTTGGTCCTTGATCATCAAAGGTTAATGCTTCTTCTTGACTTTTCCTCTGAGTCTTTACCTTGTACGTGCAGGTGTCCTTGTGAGTGTCTGTTGCGAACTCATATAGCCAAAAGTGTCGAAGGTCACTTCACAATGACGTTAGTATCACTTTCGAGAGTTGCTTTTATTCATGAACAGAAAGAGATATCACGAATATTTTGGACTCTTTTGTCATGGTGTCTATTGATGATTCTATGGTCGTACACAAAGTATGAATTCAACACGTAGATCACTCTAGACGTACGTTATTAGTCTTTCTTTCGCGTCAACCAACTATGGTAAAGTTTTTCAAAGGTGATTTATGACATCCATAAGTATCTTTAATTGGGATATGGTGTATTATGGAAGGAGCTTTAATTGATCTTTACAAAAGTAGAAGCAATTAGTTGGACCTATCCACCTATTGGGGTTTTTTTTTTTAAAAAAGTATCCACCTATTGTCATTAAAGTTTGTTTTCTCGGTTAGCTAAGTTTTTGAAACTTAAGTAGAGATCAATTATAATTCAAGAAATATTGTTCTAAAAAAAGGGAAAAAAAATCCAAATTTACCTCTAAACTTGTCAACTTGTATAAATTTTTATCCTAAACTTTTAATTTCATCAACTTGTACCTTAAACTTAGATAAGTATTGCAAACTTAACTTTAAGCCTTAAAAAGTGTTGCAATTTTAACCCTTTAATAAGTTTTCGTTTTAAAGATCGTTAAAAGAAGTTTTCTTATGCATTCCATGAATTATAAAACATATGTATGATACAAAAATGAAATTTTTTAGAGAAAACAACATTAGAGCTAAATTTCTGTTGAAATTTGTGAATTTCAAAAAATTATTCCATGGCTAATTTGTGCATTGATCAAATTTAATTTTGTGCAAACTTGAATTTTATTGAAATTAATAAGTTTATGGAGATTTTTCATTACTTTTTATTTCTCAAGATCATTTATTCTTTGAATGCCCATTCAATCGTGCCATTTGAGGTAGTGTGCTTTCTTAGGAAGGTTCTTCTCATAGGATTTCTTCCTAGGCCATAGAGTTAGTGTGGATTTGTCATGTGAGAAGAGGTAAACATCGCCAACATAGAGTTTGGAGACTTGCTTGGTGTGCTTTCATTGATCATATTTGGAGGGAGTGTAATCTTCGGCTTCATGGGGTAGGTCGATCGGTCCCCTCGGGCTATCCTTTTTACTATTCAGGCAGAAGTGGTTGCTCGGTGCTCCACTTGGTTGAGGGGCATTTGTTTTGTTCCACCTACTTCTCATTGGTATTGGTTCTCACGATTTTGGTTTGATTGAGTTGTTTTGTTTGTTTTTGTTGTCTCATATACTCAGCTTTGGTTAGTTGTTAGGTGTGCTTGTTCTTTTTGCCTTGACCTCATTTGTGAGGTCCCTTTTTTTTTGTAGTAAATATATTTACCTTTGAAAAAAAAAAACTAGTGGGCTAATTAAGAAAAATTAAGATTGCAACACTTATCTAAGTTTAGACTCCAATTTGATGAAATTGAAAGTTTAAAGTACAAATTGATACAATTTAACAAGTTTAGGAATAAAAATTTGTATATATAATCAAGAAGAACTAAAAAGAACGAACTTTGAAACTGATCTGATCAAGTCAATTCAAACTTGATGCACAATCGGAAAATATTTGTTTGGTTCAACATCGATCAATTTGATGACCAATTTTGTTAATTTTGATAAGAGTATTTCATTCATTTTTTTTAAAAAAAATTTCTTTGAACCGATATGTCATTTGAACATCAATTCTTTCTATCTATTATATATAGTTTTGAAACAAGCTGTACCAAGTCAACACTTTTTTTTTTTTTAAGTATAATCAATTCAATAATATCAATCAATTATCAAGTACTTAATAGTTTTTCTTTTAGGTTAAATTACAATTCGAGTCCCTAAACTTTTAAGTTTGTATAAAATAGATCTCTGAAGTTTCAATTTTGTAGGTAATAGTTCACTAAACTTTAGTGTCTAATAAGTCCCTCAACAACTTTCAATTTTGTGTCTAATAAGTCTCTAAGCTTTCAATTTTGTATTTTAGGACCTATTTGACATTTTTTAAAATTCATAAACCTATTAAACACAAAATTGAAAGTTTAATGGTTTATTAGTATAAACTCAATTTTATGTATAGTAGATTCGTTAATTTAAAAAAAATATTAAATATGTCAATGACGTATTAAAGATAAAATTGAAAGATTAGAGATCTATTTGACATTTTTGGAGTTGAGGAATCAATCGCAAAATAAGTTTGAAAACATATTAAATACTTTTTAAAGTTTAGAGACGTATTTGACACAAACATAAAAGTTCAGTGACTAAACTTGTAGTTTAACATTTCTTTTATTCACGTAATTCCTATAACAAATGCATTTTTCTCTCCTTATCCTTCATTTTCAAATTTCAACACATTTAACACTCAACAACTCACTTTCAAAGAAGAAAACAAGTTGAACTTTCACGCCTCCAACTAAGATTTCTTCTTTAAATCAAACATAATTGAACTGAACACGTTATTTGATCTTCAATTGAAAGCCTTTCGCCAGCAGAAAAAAGCTGTGTTCATATCCGTTGATGCTTTCCTCCTCGTGACTGCTTCACAAGCTCACGCAAGGTTCCCACTTGGGCTGGCCCAGTTGCTCAAATTCTGTAAATTCCTAATTTAGATAACCCCATTTGACCGTTGATTCGAAATCTCAAGCCCCCAGAATTGATCTGAAAAGTTTGCTTTGCAAATCGTCTTTTAAACTGGAAGGTTTCTTCTTCTGTAGAGATCTTTCAACTCAATCGCAAGATTCTGTTCTTGCTCTTTTGATGATCATTTCTGTACACCCAATTGGCAAATTCTTCTCCAAACTGGAAGATCATCATCATTACCATCATTATGAATCGGAAGCGGCGATTCAGGGATTTCTGAGAGAAATCTCGATTCGCTTGAACGATTTGGAGTTTGATTCGAATAAACCCACATCGGGAATCCTCTCGTTTCCATGGATCAAACGGTGTTTCGAACTGCTTCGTGTTCAACACAGGGCTTTTGCGAAGTTGCTTGTGGAAATTGACTACCCAGTTCGCAAACATGAGGCTTCTTCAGGGGATGAGTTTCTTAACTACACATTGAAATTGCTTGAGCTTTTGAATTCGATTAGTTCGTGTATTGCTGATCTGGGTCAAGCTCGGTTGAGGCTTTCTCATGCTTTGAGCTTGGTGGAGGCTTCTCCTTCCTCTGCAATTGATCGTTTAAAGCCTATAGAATCAAGCAGTTTCAGCAAGGGCTCGATCAAAGAAGGTGAAACTGTAGAGATTCGTGTGGAAGTTGTGAAATCTGGGAAGGAATCTGTGGTTTATCGTGCTTTGATGATTATGAAGCAGATTGGTTTGTGGGTTTGTGGGATTGTGATTTCTGGATTGAGTGGAGATGCTGAAGCATTCATGCAGATGAGAAAATCAACTGGGGAATTGGGGGTTTCTGCTTTGGATAGATTGGATTTTACTGTTCATAAAGCAATTTGTGAATCTGGGGTGATGGTGAAGGAAGTTAAAGAGGTGAATGATGCAGTTGAGCTTCTAGTTGCTTCCATGGCGGCTGGGAAAAGCAGTGATGCAGCTGAGAATTTGCAGAAAAGATTAGAAGTTCTTGAGAAGGAGATGGATGATTTGAGGAAGGAAGTTGATTCTCTCTTCTCTCATGTTTTGGAAGAGAGAAGTAAACTGCTTGATTGCCTAAGACAAACCCATCAATAGCCATGGTTGGATTGTTTCTACTTTTTACATATTGAATTGTGATAGTTGTGAGTTATATAATGTATAAACTTTTCTCCTGAATTGCAATATAAATAATACAAGTTTATAGAAAACTTTCTTTCTGAAAACTGAAAAAGAAAAACAGCAGAGATGAGAGAGAGAGAGGGGGGGGGGGGGGGGGGGGGGGGGGCACCTTAAGATTCAATACACATTGAAACTGACATTCCAAATTTGATTTCAGCCACTGAAGAAGTGAAGCAGAAAAAAAAATTACAGATCAGCTAACAAATAACCCAGAAAGAATAGCGAATATTCCTTCTTTAGGCAGCTACAAAAGGACTAGAGTTTCCAAAGTTCTTAACTGTACTCCAAAATCTAATAAAACTAACTACAAGTACAACAATGTCATTTCCATTGACTAATCTCCTAAATGGGGATTTCTAACTCCCTCTGTTTCAATGGTTTCAGAGTCACCTAATGAATATTTGCAGTTTCTGAAGGTGGAGATGAAACTGATTGTCCCAGTTCGTTTCATCGGCGTCTGTGCAGTCATCTAATTAATCAGAATGAATGATGAGAGTGATCAGAGTAGGCCCATTTGACTCCCTGAATCATTTGAATGAGCATCTCTCTCAGCGTCCTTTCTCTTGCAATAAACATGAGATGGCAGCCTGGGCACATGGAGGATAAATTTAAAAACATAACCAATAGTAAATGCAGAGTTTGGGTCGTTTTCCTGTTATCTTTTCACTAGCAGAAAGAACAGAGGGAATTCTTGAGAAGAACAGAGCACACAGATAATGGTGAGAATTTCGACCGATGTTACGTCGTATTCTTAAGATGTCATACTGCTGAACCAGAGAAGAAGTTAAATGCAGGTAGGACTAGAACAATTTCATAACTCAGTTAAAAAGCAAGCCATTACCCCAAGTGCAAGGTGGTGTCTGAATCTCCTCTTTCTATTTCAGAGTTGCAGGCCATATCAGGGCTTCTAATGCCAATGTTCTTCTGTTCTAGGGAACAGTATTCAAGATAAGCAGGAAGCGGACAGTCACCTGGCGGAAACAGACAACGAAGCTCGCTGACCTACAATGAATGGTAGGGTAAAATCATAAAAACTCATGCCTTGGTAAATATATAATGATATTTAAGTTCGTATCAGTGGCAACTCCTTGCCTGTCTCCTTAGAGTTTCGTTTTCTAGCAGTGCTCGTTGTTCCTGAAACAAAAATGTGAACAAATAAACCATCAGATTTCTAGCAACCAGATGAGTATTTGGGTGAAAATGAAGTTTCTATAAATGAAATAACCTGAACATGCCAGTACTTTTACATAATCTTCAATTTTCTTCTCATAACTCTTGCTCCAAATGCAGTTCTCACCGTGCTAATATCATCATTATTAGGTTTAAATCATATTTTAGGCCCTAAACTTTTATACTTACTTCATTTAGTCCTCAAAGGTTCTGTTTTAGACCTTGAACTTTAAATAAAAATCCATTTGGTTCTTATTTCTTTTGCATTTAGCAGAAATTTTGCATGCGTCATGTAAACTTGTGTTATAAGTCACATTTATCAAATCTAGTGCCAAATTTGAAAACAAAGATTTTTTTTATCCGTGAGTGTTCCAGTGCTTGTGTGCATCTTGACTATTCTCGCGGGACAACCACATGACCTTACTACATTTGGTTGCCAAAGTAACTCATAGGATATTAAATCTTAGGTAGGTGGCCACCATGACTTGAACCCATTCCCTCTTAATCATTTATTATTTACAGGACCCTTATTGACCAAAAAACTAAAGGTCCAATTTAACAAGGCCCCAGGCAAAGCAAGAATTTATGGAAATTTGAGGAAAGAACCATAATGAAACTTCTATAAGTACAAGAATCAAAACAAAATAAGTATAAAAGTTTAAAACCAAGATAGGATTTAAACTCATATTATTTGCATGGTGGGGCAAGGGGGAGGACACATCAATGTCATCGAAAGCTTTGATAACATGCATTATTTGACCATCAAAACTTGAATCATCATGTTCTAAGCTATTATTACGGATCATAACAACAAACCAAATATGAAAACATCGGTTTAGCATGTTATTGATCAAAGTTCTCTCTCTGAGGTTCCATTTTTCAAGGATTAACCTAACCCTAACTTGCTTAAGTATGAAAAATTGAAGGCATGTCTTGTATAATAAAGGCACAAAATATATTAAGTCACCTGTACCCTTGATTGCTCTAGTTGCTCCATCAGTAACTGTTCCTAAAGAAATAGAAGGTTCATCAACGCTTGAAAGTTTTATGTTTTAAAACTTCATGTTACAGAGAATCACTAATCTGAACTTTTTTACCCAAGGAAGATAAAAGAAAAGGGAAAGTCGAGCCCAAACCTTCTTCTCTTTTACTAGTAATAGCCCTTCATTTAGTTGTTGCTCCAGGTTTTGCAATTCCTTGAAGCCCAAGCCAGTCAGATCCTTTCCCAGTAGCTGTCTGCAAAGCCAAAATGATAAAATATACATATAAAAAGATGCATCTTCGCTTTAAAAATCACGCGTCGAGAGAAGATAGATGGCATACAATTGTTTCATTTGCAGAGTTGTTATTTCATCTCTTAGATTGTCTACCTCCTCATGCTCTTGCTTCTGCAGATGAAGATACTGTTAGAAGAAGCATGCGATGTATCGACCGAGAACATTCAAATAAAATGAACCAAGCAGTTAGAACCCAAAACGATAACAATCAATACATTGCAAAGTATAGAAATATAGCATGTACATGTACTCGTTTATCAACCCTGTCTCCTAGAATGTGATGGAATGTGATGGAAAATATAATATTTTCTCGGCATCACCTTATCTAAATAATATAAATCACTCCGTACCTCGACCTTGTGCCCATCTACTGCAGCCTCTGAAGATTCTACGCATCTGTTGTATCTTGAAAGAGTATGCTTCATGCTGCCCAAAGAAGAATAAAATAGATTGGATTAGGCTTCATCTTATTGGAGTTCCTTCATCTTACTCCTCCCTGTTCAAACTTATAATAATGAGAGAGAAAATGACGATTTACAGTCAGCACTTGTCATTTCAAGTTTTAGTTTAACTTCAAAAAACATCTCAATTAGGTTTAGTTACTTCTAAAAGAAACATACTAGCTATTGATTACGATGATCGATAATAGCCAACTAGACATTTTTTACTTCGACCCGGTGATTTACTTCTTTGGGGATGATAGACAAGATGATTCCAAAGACATACATGTTGATACACTTTACTCGCCGGTGTATGAGTAATATTGTTTATTGAGTCATGAATGAGTGTAAAAAACAACACAAGAAACAAAACCAACTTCACACCACATGAATGAAGAAGCAGATTTCTTATAGGCAGAACCAAATTATAGCCCTTATTGTTTAGGATGGCTAAACCTCAAACATCCATACGAGTAATGACAGCAATGGAAGATTGAATGAAACAGAGTTGAGCACCAAAAAGAACATGAAAGAATGCGAAAATAAATTTTCACCAAAGAGCAAGGAACGAGGGACGATTGAGCAGTCAAGTTAATTCAAAAATTTTACAGAGTAAGCACCAAATTCAGTCAATTCCATTCAAAGTAGACCTGGGAAATCCACATTTAGGTCTTGCTCAAAAGACATGTCAAACAATCATGATAAAATATTTTAAGAAATGAGCCTATAGCATGTTCAAAAACTATAAAACTTGGAGACTATAGTGTAAACTCCAGACCTGAATGGAGAGAACTAAAAACAACCATTGAAAACCTTCACTATTAAGAAGTTGGAATTATGATTCAAAACAGTATTAGACAAGCATAAAATTTCCACATGGAGAAGAAAGAAAATTCAAATGAAGATTATAAATAGAGTAAAGTACAATACAAACACCCAAAAGGTCCTCCTTAAAACGATAAACTATCCAAAACATGAATAAAAAATTATGCAATGAAGAAGAATAAGAACAGCATTCTAAAGGAACATGCAGTGTGCAAACAAAAACACCAAAATCCCACAAGATTCAGCTCAATTGCTCCAACATCTGATCAAACCACAACACTATTCTCAAGAAAATAGACTACCATCCAACATGCAAAGCAAACCAAAACACAAAACAAGGGCAAAAAAAAAAAAGAAGAATCAGAGAGAGTGAAGAAGAACACAAACCCAGAACTCGAAAACTCAAAAAGCTTGCCAGTATTAGAGAAGATGATAACAGCAACTTCAGCATCACAAAGAATAGCAAGTTCCTGAGCCTTCTTAAGCAACCCAGCTCGTCTCTTGGAGAATGTAACTTGCCTGCTATTGGCATTCTCAATCCGTTTGATTTCAATCTTCCCTCGACCCATTTCACAATATACCCCAAATCCCAAACACACAGATGATCAAAACCCCCAAAATCGCAGGTTTCAATCGAAATCCCCAAAAATCCCCCACGAATCGAAAAACCCTTCTCGTAATCTCCTGATTTTGTAAACAGAGAGAGCCCCCCCTTTTGTTTCCCCCTTTTCCAGGTTCAATATTTGCCCATTTTGGGGCCTGTGATAAACTTGGGAAAGAGGGTAAAAGATTACCAAATTTAGAGAAGAGAAGATAAAGGAGCGTGAGAGAGCGTTTTACCCCAAATGGCAGAAGGGGCTGGAAACGGCAACCTTGCATGGCTCTGTATACTATATAGAGTTATGCATGACTCCTTTTGCCACATTTAGAGTGTTTTCGGTGTTTATAGGTCTCTTTTGAAGGGACCCACTTTTCTCTCTCTCTCTCTTTTTAGCTCTTTTTTCTTTTTCTTCTTCTTCCTGGTGCTATTGATTCAAATCTTCCTTCTCTGTTTTTTCTTTTCTTTTCTTCTCCTCTTCTTCTTCATCATCAGTCCTCTCAGTGAGTCCTTTTGGCATCTCAGAGAGGACAGCTCGTCTTCTTCATTCGTTTCTCTTCTCTCTCTTTCCACTGATTACTTGAATGCTGTATTTGGCAATTTAATGGTTGCTGCATTTAGTATACATGTTGCCAAATATAGCTGTGGCTGGCTGCTGGCTATTCCACATATTTTGCTTGTTTCTGGTTTTGGACTTTCCCCCTCTTTTCTCTCTCTCTCTTTTTAGAATGGGGTTTTGAACTTTTTACCTTTTCTTTCTTATTTTTATTATGGATATTCTTGTATCAAGTGGGGTCAATCCGAGCATAGCTTAATGAATAAGGTATCTATTATTACCATCCAAAATATTGGAAAATTTTCTAATACTGCACGAGTATCTATATCATACTACTTCGTTCATACTATGGTTTTGTGTTCATGAATATTTTTTTTGAATATTAGTGGACCCTTCATCATTTTTTAAAAGATGTTGACGTGGCAGATAGAAAGAGTATTCATCCTTGCGTAGCACTTAAATTTTTCTCTAAAATATTGATGTGGTTTCGTTCGTTCGTCTCACAAATGAAGGGGTGGGGATTGAACCTTCAAAGAAGGTCATAGGTATTTTATTAACTTAACTATATTCAAATTGATATGTTTTTTTTATGGTAGGTTAGTAAGTGAACATATGATATACTCACATTTTTTTAAAGTGAATTGTTGATGTTATTTTATAGTTTTTTTTTTTAGTTCAACAACACGTGGGAATGGGGACTTGAACTTCTAACTTTTTGGTCGATAATGTAACTTTTAACTAGTTAAACTATGCTTAAGATGCCTTCGTGGAGCTTTTTTCTTTTGTCTACATTACTAGATTTGTTTTAAATTAGGAATTCATGACAAGTTCGAGAGTCTCTAGTACGAAATTAAATTTCCTAAGAAAAAAGACAGTTGTTTTGGTATTTTTAAATAAGGTACCTATTATCTTCCTTAGAAAGTCAAAACTTCCAAAAAAAAAATTAAATATTACTAAATTGCATGATTAATGCTTTTTTATTTTTATTTAAAATAGTTCATTTATTAATAAATAAAGTTGAGGAATATATATAATAATAAGAAGAAGAAGAATAAAAAAACATGTTAGTGGTACAGTGGGACAGAGTGGATAATTTATTCCCTACTCATCCTAAAAAATGGAGGATAAGCTTTTTTTTTTTTTGTCGTTTAAATATTTGTCATCCTTATCCATTATATATATATATATATATTAGTACACCTACATCAAAATGAGATTTCAAAATTTCAATTTATAGAAAATATTATTAATATCTTAATTAACTATCAAGCTCTACTCAAGTTAATAATTATGAATCTATTTTACTTGCATAGATTAGATATATTGTTCTATTTATTCTTGTGATGATTGTATGTGTATTTTTTTTCCTTTAATTCTCTAACTTGTCACACTAGAAAAATTATCTTCTATTCTTTTTAATTGGTCAGAGTCAAATTCTTTTTTTAGTTACAACAATATGTGGGGTCAAAAAATTCGAACTTCTGATCTCTTAGTCGAGAGTATATGTTTTAACTAGTTAAGTTAGACTCAGGTTAGTCGTTATAGTCAAGTTTTATTATAATCGAAATTCAAAATAATATTTTTCATTAATCTATAGTTTTTCTATAATAAAAATGCTTTTTTGTTTCTCTCATGCAATTTCAATTTTTGTAGACATATTGATTCAAATTTAAAGTGTAGATTTTCTTTTTTTTTTTTTTTGAAATATTGAAATATTTTATTCATTCTTTACACCAACTAGACTATTCATATATGGTAGCAGTCATATGAATATCCCAATTATACCTTGTATTGTATTAACTGCAGTAAAGTCTTATTGATTTATATTTTATTTTTTTACTTTTCATTATTGGGAATATGATGTACTCAGAAAAAAAAAATGAAAGGTTGATTACTTAAAAAAGAAAGCCTTTTTTTGCGGAAAAAAAGAAGAAGAAGAAGAAGCCTTTCTTGTTCGGGTTTTACCTTTTTCCTTGTTGGTTTTTACTTAAATTAAAATGTTACTTGATATTAGTGTATTTTTTTTAAATTCAATGATAGGACGAGGACTGAACCAACAAAGATAATGTGTCTTATCCAATATGCTTGGATTGATAATATTAGCATACATCCCTTATAAATTGTACTTGTTGGTTAGAATATTCTCTTTCATTATTAATAGGACGTGTTTATCAATTTGAAATAGATTTGGGCCTAAACATAATAGGATTATAGGGTAAATGTAATAGGATTATGGGGTAAACGTAATAGTTTGCAATGAAGGAGAATTACATTTGACGTTGTTTACCAACAGTAATCGGTAATGGCTATTCAAACTTTCCAAATATGTACGATTATCATTATGTCTTCATAATAATAAACAAATTAATCGTGTTACCAAATCGATCTCATCATCTCGATTAAAATATGGCTGCAAAAATTCGAGTCTAAAAATTATATATTATCAATATCAATTTCAAATATATATTATCGATATCGATTTCATCATCTTGATCAAAATATGGCCTGGCCAAAACTCACGTATAAAAAATATATATTATCGATTTCATCTCGATCAAAATATGGCTGTCAAAACTCACACACAAAAAATATATATTATCAATATCGATTTCAAATATATATTATCGATATTGATTTCATCATTTCAATCAGCCTGCCCAAAAATCAAGCATAAAAAATATATACTATCGATTTCATCTCTATCAAAATATAACATGGTCAAAACTCATACATAAAAACACATATATTATCGATATCGATTTCATCATCTCGATTAGCCTGATCAAAACTCACGCATAAAAAATATATTATCGAATGAAAATATATTATCGAATGAAAATATAAAAAATATATATCATCAATCTCATCATCTTGATCAAAATATGGTTAGACCAAAACAATTGTGTTATCGCTACCGCTTACTGCATACTCATAAACTCGCATTAAAAGGCCAGATCAAAATATAGTCAGACCAAAACAATATCGCTACTGCTTACTGCATACCCATGTCGATAAACTCACATTAAAAATGACCAGATCAAAATATGATCAAGTCAAAACAATCGTGTTATCACTACTGCATATTCATACCGATAAAGATAAAACTCTGTTAAAAATGGCCAGTGATATCGATAAAAGTTTCAGCAATGGGTACGAGAACATTAAGGAAAACCACCACGTGGACGAGAGAAAGGGAAATTAATGTAAAATGCGCTCAACAGGTGCAGTGGGTCCCACGTAATAAATTTCTATAATCGGGGACGATTTTGGGTGTAATTCAACTATAGGGATGGATTACGGATCCTAGGGTGGGTCCCACACCTCATTTCCATTGCGGAACACAATAAACACAAACAAATTCGAGTGAGACCCACATTCCCGAATTATTTTTGATTTATTACGTTTACGGGTTGGTAAACGTGACCATAATATAATTTTTTAAAAAAAACTTAAATCTTATTTTAGTTATTTGGTTAAATTACAAGTTTAGTCCTTGTACTTTGATGTTTGTGTCTATTTGGTCCCTGAACTTTTTAAAGTGTCTAATAAGTACTTAAATTTTCAATTTTGTATCTAATAGCTCCATGAACTTTCAATTTCGTGTCTAATAGGTCTCTAACAAATTTGAAAATTTAAAAAGTTAATTGATATATTAGTTGTAAATTTGAATTTTATGTTTTATGGAATCCTAAAATTTCAATTTTGTATCTAGTAGATTTTCGAATTTTAAAAAATTTGAAAGTTCAAGAACTAAATTTGTAATTTCAAAAGTTCAGAGACTAAATTAACATAAACCTCAAATTTAGGGACTAAATTTGTAATTTAACCTAGTTCTTTATTTTTTTTTAACCCTATTTTAGTTTTCGTTCTTTCAACTTTTGTCCACTCTGTTCATCGTACAAGTGAAATGTTCGTTTTGGTCCATATACTTTTAGATTTTGTTTTTTAAGGTCAGCATCCTTTTAAAACATCTGTGTTGATCCATATTGCTTTTTAAAAAGTGAAATGTATCTCATTTTTTTCCCTCTCTCTCCTCAACTTTTTTTTTTTTTTTTAATTTTTATCTAGCAACAAATGGTAAAGTCACTGCCCATCCACTTAAAGACAGGTGACCATTTGGGATTCAGTACCTTACTGTTTTTATATTTTTGGGATGAGTGTTAGAATAGAGAACTTTTTCCTTTTGCATTGTGAATGTTTCATTGGATTTCCTTTTTTCCCTCTAAATATTTTATTTAGTTCATGGTTTAGATCTCTCTCACATTCTACTTTTTTTGAAAAAAAATCATAACCTTTTTATGTATATTATATTTTAGTCCCTTGATTTTCAAACATTTTGTTTTAGTTCATGAAAAGTTATATAAATAGAAAACATTATAGTCTTCAACAATTTTTACTTTTATAAACTATTTGATAAGAACGTGATGTTAACTTGTAATATTGTTAATTTAATTGACGAGTAGATATTTATATGAACAAATATTTGAATCTAAATGTAGTAGATATTGGATTTCAAAACAACATTCATATATTTTAGTTGAATAGGTGCGATGTGGTGGTAGATGATTGAACAAACTATTAGGACATGTTTTTTTTTTCAATATTATGATAGATAATGTTGTAGACAACAGGGACTAAATAAAAACATAATTTAAAATTTAGTTATGTAATCGCATTAAAAAATAGTTTAGTCATGAAATTGGAAAATTTTTAAATTTAAGACCTACATAGATAAGATATTCAAAGTTTACGAACAAGTGTATGATTAAGCTCGAACATTGAAATGATGAATAAATCTATATCAAATTCATTGATTTAACATTGGTTTTAAAAAGTAAATATTTTTTAAGATTAAGAAAAATGATAAAATATATTGAAAGTACGACATTGGTTAAATTACCAATTTGGCCCTGTAATTTGAGCTTAGCGGCAAACTTTATTCTCACGGTTCATATGGTTTGGTTGATTCTTACAAATCCTCCTTTAAATTACTTTTACCCACTGAAAAACCTACGTGTTTTTTATTTTCATATTTTTTCCCCTTCGCCTTAAGCCTTAATATAGTCAACCAAATAGAAAATGCAGCACAAAATCATGTAAATAAAAACACATGTCAATGTGATGGCAACTTATAATGATAGAAATCATTTGTGAAGTTTGATAAAATTATAGGACCACATGACTCTAACTTTTAAAACTACAAGAACCAATGACTATTCGGTACAATTGAAACATAGCTTAGTAGACAATATACTATTTACATTTTTCGAGGTTGAAGGTTGAAACCTCCACTCTATATTTGTTGGAAAAAGAAAAGAAAAGAAAAGAAAAAAAAAAAAAAAAACCACTCAGTACAATTAATGTGTAAAAGTACTATATTTAAAGTTATGGTTAAAAGTAACCATTAAGGTCACCTACATAATTTTGTATAGTTTAGTTCCAAATTTCATTTTTATGGTTTTAAAAGTTTTGATTTGGTTTGGTTAATTCTTACAAATCATCCCTAAACCGATTTTAGGCACTTAAAAATCCATAAGTTTTTTTTTTCATACTTTTTAAATTCATATTAAGCTTTAATAAACTAGCTAAATAAACACACACTCGTAGTACTTAAAAAAACACACACACACACTCATAATCATTAAAATAGAAAACATGCAATAGAATTGTAACTTGTAGCAATATAAATGGTTCGTGAAGTTTTCCAAAACTATTAAAATAAAATTGGAACTTTGAAAACTTCAAGAACCAACAACTACTCAGTACAATTTGAATATAATTTAATAGACAAGACACCCATTGCCTTTCTTAAAGCACCACCCTATATTTTGGTTGAATTGGTGTGATGTGGTAGATGGTTGGATAGAGAGTAGATGTCACTTTAACATTTATGATGAACTAGTTTTAACTACGTGATTTACAAAGTTGAAAAATACAATTTAGTTATATAGAAGTGGAAATACGAAATAGACTTACTGGGGACATAAATTTTTTCATATATACCACCAACTTATTATTAATTTTTAAATAATATTTACTTAATTTAAGAAAAACACATAAATGAACATAAAGCTAAAAAATAATTATAGTAAACAAATGAAAAAAAGAAATGAGCGACATGGGAAGATAAAAATTTCTCTCCATCCTTCTATAGGAATAAGTCTTTTAAAAAAAGAAAAAAAGAAACTTGTTGTAAAATTGAGAGGCGAAACCGGGCACCAAAACTTTACCAAAACATATAATAATAATAATAATAATAATAATAATAATAATAATACAAAAGATGAAATATAAAAAGAATATATATATATATAGTATAAACAAAAGAAAGTGGAGATTTATGGCAAATTAAAAACACAAAAATTAGAGAAAATGGGAGGAAAATTGGTGTATTCTCTTTTCCAAAAATCTCTCTATTTATAGGCAATTTAAGAGAGGATGATGTGATACATTTGGACACCAATCTATGGCCTTTAGAAGACACTTTGGCTATGGAGAAAATGCCACTTGGCATGGATAACAAATGGGCATGTGGAATGGGCATTTACATATGTCATATTCACAATACTCCTCTCAAATGCCCATTTATATAAAATATGCCTCATTAAAACCTTACTAGGGAAAAACCCAATGGGAAGAAAAACCCTAGTGAAGGAAAAAGAGTACATATTTTATATAGTTTACTATAATACATTCACTCCCCCTCATGGAGACATCACTTAAAGTCTTTGAGTCGCCGCATTCCAATGCTATATACTAATTTATCGAAGGTTGCAGTTGGTAATGCCTTTGTAAATAAGTCAGCCAGGTTATCTTTTGAACAAATTTGTTGTACAGTGATATCGCCATTTTCTTCAAGATCATGAGTATAGAAGAGCTTTGGTGAGATATGCTTTGTTATATCTCCTTTGATATATCCTCCCTTGATTTGAGCTATACATGCTGTGTTGTCTTCGTATAACATCGTTGGAAGAGGTTTACTTGAAGACAAGCCACATGTCTGATGAATGTGTTGTGTCATCGATCTTAGCCATACACATTCTCGACTTGCTTCATGAATAGCGAGGATTTCAGCATGATTTGAAGAAGTGGCCGTTATAGTCTGTTTCACTGATCGCCACGATATAGCAGTTCCTCCACATGTGAATAGATAACCTGTCTGAGATCTAGCTTTGTGTGGGTCAGATAGATAACCAGAATCTGCATAACCAACTAGATCATACTTTGATTTGTTAGAATAAAATAAACCCATATCAATTGTCCCTCGAAGATATCGGAGTACATGCTTAACTCCGTTCCAATGTCTTTTTGTAGGACATGAACTATATCTAGCTAATAAATTTACTGAAAATGCAATATCTGGTCTTGTGTTATTAGCCAAATACATAAGTGCACCAATTGCACTAAGATATGGTACTTCAGGACCAAGTAGTTCTTCATTGTCATCTCGAGGTCGAAATATATCTTTCTTTATATCCAGTGAACGAACTTCCATTGGAATGTTCAATGGATGTGCTTTATCCATATAGAATCTTTTTAAGATTTTCTCTGTATAAGTTGATTGATGAACAAATATCCCATCTGCTAAATGTTCAATTTGCAAACCAAGGCAAAATTTTGTTTTTCCAAGATCTTTCATCTCGAATTCTTTCTTAAGATATTCTATTGCCTTGGATAACTCTTCAGGAGTTCCAATTATATTTAAGTCATCAACATATACAGTTATAATAGCAAATCTTGACTGAGATTTCTTTATAAAAACGCACGGACATATTGGATTATTTTGGTATCCTTCTTTCAACAGATATTCACTCAGGCGATTATACCACATTCGTCCTGATTGTTTTAATCCATATAATGATCTCTGTAACTTTATTGAATACAATTCCCGAGAACTTGATTCATATGTTTCTGGTATTTTAAATCCTTCCGGGATTTTCATATAAATGTCATTATCCAGAGATCCATATAAATACGCCGTGACTACATCCATTAGATGCATATCAAGCTTTTCATATACAGTCAGACCAATCAAATATCTTAGCGTTATTGCATCCACCACAGGAGAATATGTCTCCTCATAATCAATACCAGGCCTTTGCGAGAATCCTTGTGCAACAAGTCTCGCTTTATATCTTGTGACTTCATTCTTTTCATTTCTTTTCCTTACAAATACCCATTTATATCCCACAGGTTTGACGTTTTCCGGTGTTGGGACTACTGGTCCAAAAACCTCACGTTTTGAAAGTGAGTTCAACTCTGCTTGGATTGCTTCTTTCCACTTCGGCCAATCCTTTCTACGTTGACATTCTACGATAGATTTTGGGTCAAAATCGTCACTTTCATGAATAATATCGTGAGCAACATTATAAGAAAAAATGTTGTCAATAATGATATCATTTCGGTTCCATCTCTTTCCTGTTGTAACATAGTTTATATAAATTTCATTATTATCCTCAAGCTTTTGATTTTCACCAATACTCTTTTGAGTAGTTGTATTCTGGATTTCTTCTGGAACATCCATACCTTTTATCGAATCATTTTGATTCTCAACTACTTTTCTTTTCCGAGGATTTTTATCTTTAGAACCTATTGGTCTACCACGCTTCTGGCGTGCTCCAGACTCATTATTGACAACTTGTTCCTTTGGGATATCAACTTTTGATGGAGCATTTGCAGCTGGTATATATGATTTAGTCACACTTTTAGTATCTGTGAATGCATCTGGTAGTTGATTTACTATATTTTGCAAATGAATTATCTTTTGAACTTCAAGTTCACATTGATTTCTACGAGAATCTAAATGAGATAATAACAATGCATTCCATGTAATTTCTTTTTCCAACTTCTTAATTCCTCCCCCTAATGTTGGAAAATTTGTCTCATTAAAATGACAATCAGCAAATCGTGCAGTAAATACATCACCCGTCAGGGGTTCAAGATATTTAATAATTGATGGGGAATCAAAACCAACATATATTCCTAACCTCCTTTGAGGACCCATCTTAGTACGTTGTGGTGGAGCAATCGGTACATATACTGCACATCCAAAAATTCTTAGATGGGAAATATTTGGCTGCTGGCCATAAGCTAATTGCATTGGGGAGTATTTATTATAAGCTACTGGCCTAATACGTGCCAGTGATGCAGCATGCAAAATAGCATGACCCCATACCGATGTAGGAAGTTTAGCTCTCATAAGCAATGGTCTTGCAATTAGTTGCAGACGTTTTATAAATGATTCTGCTAGACCATTTTGTGTATGAACGTGAGCTACAGGATGTTCAACACTTATCCCAATTGACATACAATAATTATTAAAAGTTTGGGATGTAAATTCACCAGCATTATCAAGTCGAATGGTCTTAATTGTATTATCAAAAAATTGTGCTTTTAACTTAATTATTTGAGCAAGTAATCTTGCAAATGCAAGATTTCGACTTGATAATAAGCATACATGTGACCATCTGCTGGATGCGTCAATTAATACCATAAAATATCTAAATGGACCACTTGGTGGGTTAATAGGTCCACAAATATCACCTTGAATTCGCTCTAAAAATGCAGGTGATTCAATCCCCACTTTAGCTGGTGATGGTCTAATAATTAATTTCCCTTGAGAACAAGCATCACATGACAACTCATTGGATTGAAGAATCTTCTGGCTCTTTAAAGGATGTCCATGTGAATTCTCAATAATTTTTCTCATCATTATTGACCTTGGATGACCCAATCGATCATGCCAAACACTGAATATTTCTGGATTCATGAACTTCGGGTTCATTATTGCATAACTTTCGATTACTCGTATATGAGTATAGTATAATCCAGAAGAAAAAGCAGGCAGTGTTTCTAATATACGTTTTTCATGTGAAACAATAGATGTTATATAGAGACACTCTATATTATTTTTACAATCAGTTTCAACATGATAATTATTTTCACGTATATCTTTAAACCTTAATAAGTTTCTTTTCGATTTGCTAGAGAACAGAGCATTATTAATTGTAAATCTTGTTCCTCTAGGCAAAATAAAGTTTGCATTTCCAAAACCTTCAATCAGATTTGCAGAACCTGATATAGTATTGACTTTTGCTTCCAGCATTGTCAATCTAGTAAAATATTTTCTATTTATGAGTATCGTGTGCCTAGTTGCGCAGTCTGCCAGACATAAATCCTCTTTGCTCATTTTCGAATTACTCAACATATTGAAATTGTTCATATTTCTTCATTGAAAAGAAAAGAAAAACGATTACAAAGAGTCTTAAATATATATACAAACAAAACAACAACAAAAATATACTAAACAGTATTTAATTATATATTTTCATACAAATCATCATCTACTTGTTTGATTGCATCAATTCTCTCTCCAGGAGATTCAAAATAATCAGCTACATCAAGATGCATCATATTGGAGGGGTCAAACACATCATCTTCTTGAATGGCAAGATTTACCTCCACATTCTTTCCTTTTCCTTTTTCCTTCAGGGAAGCTTGATAGAGATCAACAAGGTGTTTTGACGTACGGCACGTACGTGACCAGTGCCCAGTCATTCCGCACCGGAAACATTTATGTTCATCACCTTTCGAACTTCTATCTTGTGGAGCCTTTCCTTTATGATCATCACTTCGTGTGGGTTTCTTAAAATTATAATGCCCACCACGAAAATAGGTATTTCTTCCTCTACCGCGGTCCCGACCTCGACCACGACCACGACCTCGACCACGGTTATTAAAATTCACAGCATTCACTTCAGGGAATGGTGTTGCTGGTCGGGATTCGTGATTTTTCATCAATAACTCGTTATTTTGTTCAGCAACGAGAAGACATGAGATAAGTTCAGAATATTTTGCAAAACCCTTCTCTCGATATTGCTGCTGCAGGAGCATATTCGAGACATGAAAAGTGGAAAATGTCTTCTCTAACATATCAATATCAGTAATCTTTTCTCCGCATAATTTTAATTTTGAACTAATTCTGAAGAGTGCGGAATTATACTCACTTACTGATTTAAAGTCCTGCAACCTTAGATGCATCCAATCATAACGAGCTTTTGGAAGAATAACTGTTTTTTGATGATCGTACCTTTCTTTCAAACCTTGCCATAGAACGTAGGGATTTTTTATTGTAAGATACTCCATTTTCAATCCCTCGTGAAGATGATGGCGAAGGAAGATCAGGGCTTTTTCTTTTTCTTGATTTGATGCATCATTTCCTTCTTTAATTGTTTCTCCAAGATTCATAGAATCTAAATGGACCTCAGCGTCAATGATCCATGACAAGTAGTTATTTCCATTAATATCCAGGGCCGCAAATTCTAGCTTTGTAAGGTTTGCCATAATAACACTATCAAAATAATAATATATATTTATATTAGAAATTTAACATAAACCAAATGCGTAAAAATGGCTTACCTATAAGACTTACCTTTAGCGGGAAAAATGACAGAGATTCGTGCTGATAACGTGTTGTAAAATTGAGAGGCGAAACTGGGCACCAAAACTTTACCAAAACATATAATAATAATAATAATAATAATAATAATAATAATAATAATAATAATAATACAAAAGATGAAATATAAAAAGAATATATATATATATAGTATAAACAAAAGAAAGTGGAGATTTATGGCAAATTAAAAACACAAAAATTAGAGAAAATGGGAGGAAAATTGGTGTATTCTCTTTTCCAAAAATCTCTCTATTTATAGGCAATTTAAGAGAGGATGATGTGGTACATTTGGACACCAATCTATGGCCTTTAGAAGACACTTTGGCTATGGAGAAAATGCCACTTGGCATGGATAACAAATGGGCATGTGGAATGGGCATTTACATATGCCATATTCACAATAAAACTAATGTTTTGTTTTTTTAAGTTGGTTAAGATTTCGAAGTAACTTTTAACATAAAACTGAAAATCTATATCAAATGGAAATTTTAGAATTTAAAAATATATACTAAAATATGCGCTCGTCTTATTTTATCAATTTGACATAAATACTAAATAGTTATATTAAATTATGTCAAATTATTATTTTCAGACATATATAACATTAACGTTTAAATAAGTGTGCTAATAACATAAATTTATTATAATCAAATTAAAACTTGTTGAATGTAAAAGAAACAAAATTGAAACTTCTCTAAAGACTAAATTGACACGATCATAAAATTTTGAACTCACAAATCTAATTTATTTCCACATGATAAAGAGACCTATATATTTTGCATTTACAATGTCTAAAGTGGTAATTTAGGTGGAAAAAATAAAAATTTTCTCACCATTGAGTACCATATAAGCAAGAGTTCTCCATTAATTTTTTTTTTCACCAAACATTATGAGAGATCACCCATTAAGATTTTCATCACTTTGAATATCTCGAGATTATAAGAGATATTTCATTAGTGTTCTAGTCAAATTTAGTTTATACTATAATCTATTGCGTGTCAACCATAAAAAACTCTTACAACTTCTCTAAACTCTTTTGAAAATGATGCTTAATTAGTGATAATCTAATTTACATTTTAATTGTAATTCAAAATTAATTATTAATAAATATATACTAACCTCTTATTCTCATTTAGATGAATTTTTTAGAAATTAATCTAATACAATATCATGTGAATGATAAATTATACATTTTTTTATTAAATCATTTTATTTAATTATACTTTTTTCATATATCAATGCGTTGGAATTGTATAGTATTTATTTGACAATTCTTCCAGATTATTATTCTTTTTTTTTGTCGTTCATTAGAATTTGGATGAAAAAAATATAATCTTTTGCAATTTTTTAATACATGAAATTGAATTGAACACAACACATTTTATTTAATTTAATATTGAAAAAGAAAAAAAAAATTGTTGTAAATAATGTTCTACAAAATTTTGGCCATTCATTATGTTTTTGTAATTAAACCATTTTATATAATCATAATATTTTGATGTTCAATATTTTATTAAAAGAAAAAGAATCATAATCTATCTATCTATCTATCTATCTATCTATCAATATATATATATGTATGTATATATGTATGTATGTATACAATGAAAAATGCTTTTTAGGAAAAAAAAACGTGCAATGCATGCAATATATGACAAATAGTAGAAATTTGTCTACACTAATATATTGAAATAACACCATTTTTTTTTCCATTTTGAAATTGCTCATGTTTGCTCGTTTACATTTAAAAAAAAGCCATATTCTCAATTTATTTAATAAATATATATTTAAATTAAAAAGGGACAACATATTTATTAAAATAATGCATTATTTTATTATTCATAATTCAGTTGGAAGATTGGAAATATGGGTAGACATTTTAGAACATTTATTCAAGTATTGTTTAATATTATATTATTTCGTTGGAATATTGGAGATATGAGTAGAGCATTTAGAATCTTTATTCAAATGTTTTTTAATATCATATTTATCATTCAAATATGCCTTAGTTAATCACAATTGAGTTGGAAGATTGAAGATATGGGTAGATATTTTATAACATTTATTCAAATATTATTTAATATAATAAATAAACATATATGTAAATTAAAAAGAGGCAAAAGAAGAAATCAAAAGTAAGATTGAGGATCTCTTTCAAAAAAAAAAAAAAAAGTAAGATTGAGGATATAGGTAGAGATTTTAAAACTTTCATTCAAATATTGTTTAATATTATATTTATCATTCAAATATGCATTAATTAATCACAATCCAATTGGAAGATTGGAGATATGGATAGAGATTTTATAACATTTATTCAAATATTATTTAATATAATAAATAAATATATATTTGAATTAAAAAGGATAAAATTGAAAATCTTTAAATTAAGAAGTGACAAATGGAAAAAAAAAAGAAAGTAAGATTGGGGATATTGATAGAGATTTTAGAATATTTATTCAAATATTGTATAATATTATATTATTTCGTTGGAAGATTGAAGATATGGGTAGAGATTTTAGAACTTTTATTCAAATATTGTTTAATATCATATTTATCATTCAAATACGTGTTAGTTAATCACAATCTTGAAATATTGGAGATATGGATAGAGATTTTATAACATTTATTCAAATGTTGTTTAATATAATAAATAAATATATAATTAAATTTAAAAAGAAAAATCTTTAAATTAATAAGGGACAAAAGAAAAAATGAAAAGTTTCTCTCCTTAAGCCTATTTTAAATAGTAGTAATAGTATATAGATAAACCACTTTTAAATAGCATAGATAGATGTAGATGATGTGAAGAATACAGATTAAATAGAACATAGTTTAAAGTTCAAATATGTAATTTAAAATTTTAACAATTTAGGGTCTAAATAGATCAAATATTCAAAGATTAGGGACAAAATGTATAATATAACTCAAATATTAAAACGATCAATAAAAATAAAGCAAATTACTTGATTTATAAAAAAAAATAGATACTTTTGAAGAAAAAAAAAAGAGTAAAATATGTTGAAAATATAGCTTGGTTAAATCACCAATTTGATCCTTGTAGTTTGAGTTTAGGTCCAAAGTTTATTCTTACGTTTTAAACGCTTTGATTATTTTTATTTATTTATTTTTTGAGATCAACTCGTTTTGATTTAGTTAATTCTTAGAAAATACCTCTAAACTGATTTTACCCATTTTAAAAAATCCACATGTTTTTTTTTTCTCTTATTTTTAACTTTGCATTAAGCCGTAATGCAACCACCTGTAATACACAAGCTCGTAATATCTAAATAGAAGACATGCCATATGATAGCAACTTATAACTGTAGAATTGATTCACGAACTATAAAAACAAAATTGAATTTTTTAGGCCCCGTTTGATAATTATTTGATTTTTGAAAATTAAGCCTATAAATACTATTCTCACTTATGGGTTTCCATGTATTTTATCTACTTTTTCAAAAACTTGTTTTTGTTTTTGAAATTTGGCTAGAAACTCAAATGTTTCCTTTAGGAAAGATGAAAACCGTTTTAGAGAAGATGAAAACCATTGTAGAGAAATAGTGAGAAAACAAACAAAATTTTCAAAAATCAAAAACTAAAAACTAAGGCCCCGTTTGATAACTATTTGATTTTTGGTTTTTGGTTTTTGAAAATTAAGCTTATAAATACTACTTCCAACTATGGATTTTCATGTTTTATTATCTACTTTTTACATGTGTTTTCAAAAATCAAGCCAAGTTTTGAAAACAAAAAAAATAGTTCTCAAAAACTTGTTTTTGTTTTTAGAATTTGGCTAGAAACTCAAATGTTTCCTTAAGAAATGTAGAAACCATTGTATAGAAAATGAAAACCATTATAGAGAAATTGTGAGAAAACAAACACAATTTTCAAAAATCAAAAACCAAAAACTAAATGGTTATCAAATGGGGGCTTATTGTGGCGTGAGGGTTTGAACAATCGACCTTTAGGATGTTAAATTGGTGTTTTATTCATTGAGTTATGTTTAGATTGACCGAAATTGGAACTTTTGAAACTACAATAACCAATGACTACTCAGTACAATCCGAGCATAACTCAGTAGTCAAGACACTCATTAACTTCCTTAAAGTTGAAGGTTCAATCCCCTCATCCTACATTTGTTCAACTCAAAAAGAAAAGAAAAGAATTAAATTACAAGTTTAGTTCCAAAACTTTAAAAGAGTATTTAACAGATCTCTAAACTTTCAAATTAGTATCACTTTAAAAATGTCAAATAGATCCATAAACTTTCAATTTTGTATCTAATTAGTCATTGACATATTCAATATTTTTTAAAATTAACGAATCTATAAGATACAAAATTGGATTTATGTCTAATGGGAGATTAAATTTTCAATTTTTTTAATCCAATAGATTTATATATTTTAAAAAATGTTGAATAGATCAATGACTTATTAAATTTGAAATTGAAAGCTCAAAGACTTACTAGATATGAAATAAACAGTTTAAGAACTTATTAAACACATTTTAAAGTTCAGAGTCCTATTAAACATAAAATTAAAAGTTTAGGGACTCATAAGATACTTTTTGAAGTTTAGGAATATGTTTGACACAAACTTGAAAGTTGAGCGATTGAACTTGTAATTTAACCAAAGAAAAAACGAAAGGTTAAATTACAAATTTAGTCCCGAAACTTTGAGGTTTGTGTTTATTTGGTCTTTGAACTTTCAAAATTACAAATTTAGTCCCTGAAATTTTGAATTTTTTAAAATTTATGGATCTACTACTAGACACAAAATTGATCTTTTAGGGTTCCATTAGACATAAAATTTAAACCTATATCTAATAGATTTATTAATTTTTAAAAATTTTGAATTTGCAGGGATCTATTAGACATAAAATTGAAAGTTCAGGGATCTATTAGACACAAAATTAAAATTTTAGGGTTCTATTGACACTTTTAAAAGTTTAGGGACTAAATAGACAAAAACCTCAAAGTTCAGGAACTAAACTTGTAATTTAACTAAAAAGAAAAAGAAAACTACAAGTACAATCACAATGTGTAAAATTACTCAATCATGGGCTTAGGTTTGGCCCACAATTGTAACCACAAACAATGTGTCTCAATTGGGGTAACAACATGAATGACCAAATTTAAATGCGCGTTTTGAAATATAGTCCGAGACTTTTTTATTGAATAAATGGCCAAACAGTTTTCGCAAAATTTTAAATATGATTTATCAAATGACAAAAATGACTCCTAACAGAATATCTAACCAAAATACTGAAAAGGATAATCATATCGAATCTAAAATTCAAATAAAAACAAACCAATTTCCCACAAATCCCTTAAAAATCAAGAATCATTGGTCATTTTATTTTAGTGAATCAAAATTCGAAAAAGTCCTAAAAAAAAGTTCCTAAAATCCAACAAAAAGAATGGTTGTGACAACATATTCCAAAAATCACCTAACATTTAAAACACTGATAAAATTCATGTATACTATAAATTCCAAAAATTAAAAAGGCATAATTTGAGATTAATTAATGAAATTGAAATTAACATTGATCATGGTTTGAGCATCCCACAACATAAAAATCGCCCTTCAAAAGAAGTATATACATCTAATGACAGCAGATTCATGCATTTGGGGCGTAAAAAATATCGTGTATTTGAAGAATTAAGATCTAATTTGAGATTCTCCACCATAACCGTGCAAACAAGCTGCCCCTTGCAAACGTCCCATCGTATTTACTAGGGCAGCATCGAAAAGCATAACAAACACCTGCTCACCGTTCCATTTCTTTGTTGACGAGCAAACTCTCTGCTTCATTAATCGTCTCTTTTCTAAAGTTCTGACGGTGTAAAGGGAGTGTTTGTGTTTTGGTCTTTCTTCTTCGAGTGTTCCATATTCCCAATTCCTTTACTCCATCTCCATAGCATTCTTTCGTTGGAAATCACCTAACATTTAAAATACTGGAGTAAATATCTTGTACTAAAACCAACAAAAAATTATTGTCATATTAAGCCCCACAAATACCTTCTACTTGAAGACAACTGAAATTTTCATCAGATTTTGCCACACAAATACCTTGTACTAAAACTAGCTAAAATCTTTGTCAGACTTAGCAACACAAAATACCTTGTTACTAAAAATAACTTAAATTTTTGTTAGACTGAGCCACACAGATATCTTGTAACAACTAAAATCTTCGTTAGATTGAGTCATGCAAATACCTTATCCTAAAAAAACAACAAAGCCTAGCCACCTAAATATATACCTTGTACTAAAATCTAAATTCTTGTTCAAAATGAGCCATGCAAATACCTTGTACTAAAAATAGCTAAAATCTTCATCAGTTGAGCCAAAACAATACCGTGTACTCGAAGACAACTACACATCATCAGAATAAGGTTTAAAGTTGCATTTTAAGAAGAATGTGCAAATGAGGATTTTGGAAGATGCTTCCCATGGAACCTAGCCCCAAACCACTTGAACTCATCAATTTGTCCAAATTCAATTTCGATTCATCCCCTCGTTTTAAATTCAAATCCTAGAATTATGCTTCTTTTAGCTTTGATCGATGAATTGTTGTCTTTGTTTCTAGTTATCCTTTCAATTCGCTTCAAAAGCTTGCGAAAACTAGAGGATGACATGTACTAACTGTGGGAGAACTCCATCGTGTTGCAGAGTTATAGTAGAGGGTCACAACAAAATGTAAAATTTAGAAGAACAAAATCAAATATGACATTTAGAAAAAAAGAATGAGATTTTAACCAACCAATTTAAAATATCTGTTAAAAGAAGAAGATAACCCAAAATTAAAAAATGAAAATCTAGGAAAAAGGACTTCAAAATCGAAAAATATAAATATAACAAAATCCTAATATTAACTAGGGGTGTACATGAGTTGGGTTGGGTTGAAGGGTTTTTTGGGACCAACCTGAAAATTCAGGTTGGTCGAGTTGGCTACCCGAATGACCCGATCAAGGATTGCAATCCAACCCAACTCTATATTTTCGGGTTGAGTTGGGTTGGGTCGCCGGGTTGGTTTTTTTTGTTTTAATAATTTTATTAATTATTTAAAATACTTTTTTGCTTGAATAACTAAAATCACATAAAATTCAAATATCAAACTTCAAAGTTTATAAAAAGAAATATAAATATTATAAATATGTAGTTTAAAACTTTGCAAGATAAATTTTAAAAATTTAAATAGACAAAAGGAAGTTAAGATCTATCAACAGAGAATTAAATAAAATAAAAAACCAACATTTAAAATCTAGATTTAGGTAAGGTAACAAGATTAGATTTAAATTTGAAATAGAAAAATATTTGAAATAAGATTTATAGTTTAGATGCACCATCTTTGTCTCTCAAATAGATCACTCGCGTAGGACATGACCAGGGAAACGGAAAAGAATTAGGCATGCTCAACTCACGTGTACATATTCCATCAATTTATTTTTATTTTTATTTTTATTTTTATTTTTTTTGCTGTTTTTAAAAATCAAGCCCATTAGTTGGCCATCCGGTCCAATTCCCTGTCTCAATTGCACAATGGCCCACTCATGAGAAAAGCCCACATATTTTATTGGGCCCAAAATTGACCCACAAAAGCCCAAGGTCTCACAATACAGATGTCAAATTCTCATTGGAAAATGACGAAACAGTCACGTTGACTAACATAAACCCTAGTGTTCCATTTCACAGAGAATCAAAACTCCTCAAACCCGCTAATTAAACTCCCGAAAACTGCAAAAATAAAAGCTTGAAAATCCCAAATTTTTATCATTCTTGTGTGTGAAATTTTCACCGAGGAAGGAAGCGAAAGAGAGAGAGAAAGAGAATTGCGAGTCTCTCACTTTCACTTGCATTTCACAGATCAGATCGAAACTACACCCCCATCATCAACAACCACCCTCAAATTCTTGTACACTCTTCAAAAATTTTCTGAAATTTCCCCCAGATCCGCCCATCAAATCCTCTCCAATTCGTATGGTTGTAATTGTGTACGCAGATTGGTGATACGAATTCAATTGGGTGTAGTTTGATTTTTTTGGGCTTTCAATGGCGTGTATAAAGGGTGTGAATCGATCGGCGTCCGTTGCTATAGCACCGGACGCGCCGTACATGGCCGCCGGAACGATGGCGGGTGCTGTGGATCTGTCATTCAGCTCATCTGCCAATCTCGAGATCTTCAAGCTTGATTTCCAGTCGGATGATAAGGACCTTCCTGTAATTGGGGATTCTCCGAGCTCCGAGCGCTTCAATCGCCTCTCGTGGGGAAAGAATGGATCGGGCTCCGAACAATTTTCTTTGGGTTTCATTGCCGGTGGACTCGTCGATGGGAACATTGATATTTGGAACCCTCTTGCGCTGATCCGGTAATTGGACTTGGTTTTGTATTTCTCTTGGATCAATATGTTTGTAAGGAGTTAATGCATCTTTATCCTTTCGGTTGCTGGTAAATGGGGAGAATGGAGTTTATTAGTTCTTAGTTAGCGGGTGCTTATTCGGAGAGTTGGCTTCAACCAAATGTTGAAATTTAACTGCAATTGCCCCTTCTGAGTGTTCTATGGAAGAGTTAGTTGAGGCAATTTCAGCAGAAGTGTGTAGCGTAAGAATTGATTAATTACAAATGATCAAATTGACGTAACGATTAGCCAGTATTGCTTTAAGTTTCTGAGTTGGTTTAATTGTCTATTTGGACCCTGGGAAGGTGGATGGATTGGAAGGTTTCAATAATATTCATTATAACAAAACATCAGTTCAAATATGAATCTGAAAGTGGTCTAAAGTTGATTATCGAGTTTCCTTTTCGTCCAACCATGTTTAAGTTCTTTGATAGTCATAGATAGGTCAAGAAGCTTATCAATAACTGCTTATAAAGATTTCTTATGATTGATTATCCATGGAGATCCCTGAATCTCCTTGTGAGAACCATGTCTAAGAGGTAGAATTATGTCCACATTTAAAAAATGAACAGTAAAGTTTCTTTTCCACACACTCTCAAAAAAAAAATATTTGCACTAGATATAGTTTATTAGTTAAATTTTACAGTCACCCTACAATAGTTCTTGGGGTGTAAGGTTTGGCTTTCTTGACTGCTTTGTAGTCTTGACTCTTCTTCACCTGCATTTTTCAGTCCTGAGGCAGGTGAAACTCCTCTAGTTGGACATCTATCAAGGCATAAAGGGCCTGTAAGTTTTTGCAAATTTTGAAATGCTCACATGAGTTTATGGCTACTCTAACGTTACTATTGTACCATACAGTTTCTCATACTGAGAGCTCTTATATTTTCCTCTTGCAGGTGCGTGGTTTAGAATTTAATACAATTACACCAAACTTGCTTGCATCCGGAGCTGATGATGGTGAAATCTGCATATGGGATTTAGCCAACCCATCACAACCTATTCATTTTCCACCTCTGAAGGTTTGACTTTGTTGCATTATATAATTTTTATTATAGCATACTCACAACTGTCCAATTTTCTTGTTAACACCAATTGGAGGGGTACTCTTATGTATAGGTTTGGCAGCTTCGGGGATGATGTATTGTCCCCTTTTTTGATGTAATCTTTCACTGTGGAATACAATCTATTATTTCTCTCATCACATTTTTTTTTAATAGCCTACGGAAATTGCAAACTTTGGTTCACAATTTATTGTTGACATCAACTTTTTGAGAGATATTACAATAAAATATATTTACCCACCATTACGTCTGTTATTATATGTCTGTAAGTTTTACTTTTTTGGGAAAGAGACAAAATTCATTCTGTTTGGAAATAATAATAGAGATACAAACATACGCAAGGAGATTAGACATCTCCTTTCTACTTATCAAGCATGGGAAATCATCATTATTTTCAAGTCACTGGAACCACTTACCTATAATTGTAAATATCCTAGAAGTTTCTTGACTAAATGTTGTAGGGTTAGACAATCCACCCAAACTTTTTGGGAGAGAGACCAACTTCTAATTTACTAGGTGGTTGCCTGTCCAAAATTTGGCTCCTACCAAATAAAATCCCTAATGAGTTGCTTGATATCTTTACAAGGAGAGTAACCACCATTGGTTGGCCAATGGTTAATAAGGGCCAAATGTAAGTAATAAAGGGTTCAGAGGACCGATTGAGCAAGGGTTAGCCTATGCTTTGGAAATAGTAGTCTTCTTCCATTTGGTCAATTTAGTAAGAACTCTGCCAACCACTGTCTTCCAAAAAGAATTAGACAGAGGGTTCCCCCCCAAAGTTGGATGGAGAACATGTGGGCAAACTATTTCCCAAGCGAGCTTGTTTTGTTTTTATATATTTTTTTTCATGTGATTGAAGGCAAGTTTATCTTCCTTTAGTTAGAAGTTAGAGGTTCTGGACATATTGGCCTTGACAAGAATTGTAGAGGTTGTTACTTGTTAGACACCAAGAATTTCCCTTTCCTTGTCATTCTTGATGGTTTTTGAATCAGGAGGGCAATGCTTCCTCAAGACTTCTTGAGGTCTACCCGAAGCCTCATTTTTGGATGCTTCTACGGATTCAAAAATTCATTTTTAGGTTCTCGTAATGACTTTTCTATGCCATATTTTAGCCTTTCGGATTATTTTGCTGGAGAGATGGTGGAGGAACATTTCTTCTCTTAATGTGTTTTGTAGTTTTCTTTTTCCTATTTCTTGGCAATCTGCTTTTAAAAAGATTTTTGTACTAAAAAACAAAGATTTGGGTACTTGTACTCTTACAATTAATTCCATTTGGAGGATCTTTTTGTTACTCTTTGATTGCCTCTTAGGGCAATGTCTTATCCCCCTTGCAGTTTTGAAGGATTTAGTCCCCTTTAAAAACAAGAATTTCTTCAGGGCAGCCAAGTAGGAATATCTAACGGGTCTAAGTAACTATTAGTTAGCTGAGTTTGACATTTACTGCTACATTAGATCTAGTCTTCATATTTTTACATGCCAGGAAAACCTCTACTTCATTATGCTATTAGTCATCTATTAGCTAACATCTTCCCTTTCCTTTCTTTTGTCAAGTTATTATAACCATCAAATCAAATGGTTATTTAATTGATCTTTCAATCTTTATGCAGGGTAGTGGCTCTGCAGCACAGGGTGAAATTTCATTTTTATCGTGGAATAGCAAAGTTCAACATATATTAGCCTCCACTTCATATAATGGAACAACAGGTGAGGAAAGAAATCCTGTTTCTTACATTTTTTTGGGCTGTTGTTTTTGTAGGCACTTTGTTTTCTTTGGTTTTTCTCGATGAAAGTTTGGGATCAAGAGAAAACTTGTTACTATTATTATTTTGAATTTGAATTTTTTTCAAGAAACAGATTTAATTGAGAATGAAATTTCAAAACGAAGGGGAAGGAAAGCCTCAACCTTGATACTGAAGGAAGCTACAAAAAAGCTCTTCCAATTGACACATATCTAAACTGATTTCTTGTTCAAAAATAAAAATAAAAATGGACACATATGGTAAAAAGAGCTTAATTACAAGGGGGCAGGGGGAGGGAAGAGGTCTACACCAAGAACAACTAGCAAATATCATATTCTCAAATAAAGAATCAAAACATTGCTTTTTCTCCCTAACATTTTGTTTGTAACTCTTCTTGAATCAGTCGTTTGGGACCTGAAGAAGCAAAAACCAGTTATAAGGTAAATCTAAGTGAACTGTTAAATTCAAAATTTTAAATGATGCAATTGGATAAAGTCCATGGGTTGCATTTGATAAATTTATGTTGCCCCTGTCAACTCAGTTTTTCAGATTCCACTAGAAGACGCTGCTCGGTGCTGCAGTGGAATCCTGATCTTGCAACCCAACTTGTTGTTGCTTCAGATGATGATAATTCTCCTTCTCTCAGGGTGATGATTCCCACGGACATTATACTCTTAAATATTGTAAAAGATTTCATACTATTTTTAAGTTAACATATTCTTTTGCTTTCAGCTTTGGGATATGCGAAATATTATGACGCCAGTTAAAGAGTTTGTGGGCCACACTAGAGGTATGGTGATAAAGTTTAATTTTATTTATACTCATAGTTTCTGCCCTTGAACTCTATCTGCTTTCACGTTTACAGAATAATATATCAAAATGGTAAATGACCCTCATGTAGGTAGATATGATCTGATAATCAGATAATTGATTTCTTTGCCTCTCCATGCATTTTGAACTGGTTGTGTTGTCTAGAACTGGAAGTAAATAGCTGGTGTTATTGATTTCCTTTTAAAATTTGTACAATGCCATTTTTTCCTGGGTTAGATCACTGATAGTTGTCTCGTGTTTGCATTTTCTATTCTTTCATACCTGTTGAATGACTAAAAGCTTGAGGGGTGCTGAGCTTTTACAGTCTGAGCTCGTATTATTGTTGAAATTTACTGCCTAAAAATGAGGTGGGTTATATTGACTTTTGAATACGTTCTTGTTAAATGGAGTTGAGGATGAGCGCCTTGGTTGTTCCTGTCCGTTTAAAACATTGGAAATTGAATTTTGTTTGGCACAAAAGACTGAACAATAACCTGAGATAGGTTGAAAGTGAAGATTAGATGCTCCACATTTGCAAACGGTAAAATGCAACCTATTAGTTCTCTTCATCTCATTTTACCGCAGATCAATGAAATTATTTCCATCACGCTTTGGACAGTAGGAGTTGCTTCATTAATTAATTTTTTCTCCTTTTAATTAAACAAGGTCTCTGAACTCTTCCATTTAAGTTTGTTAATTGCTGTACATATAACAGTATTAGATAGATTAATGAAGTAATTGCAAGCTCTGCAACTGGTAGATTAAGTTCCCTTTAATTGTGATTAATCTGACTTGTAATCCGTACTTGTTGCTTCATCTACTAATGATAGATTGAATATCTTCTTGTTTGCATGTCCTGAAAATACTTTGCTTGTAAATCAGGTGTAATTGCGATGTCATGGTGTCCCACCGATAGCTCCTACTTGCTAACATGTGCCAAAGACAACAGAACTATCTGCTGGGATACTATTTCTGGAGATGTAAGCTCTGTTGCAGTTCTTTGATATTCTGCTTTGCATTCTTCTACACTCCATAGCTTTGTTAGTAGGTGCTTCAACATATGCATTAATCAGGAAGCTACTTTGATTTTCCTCTCTCCCAATGCAGATTGTGTGCGAATTGCCTGCTAGTACCAACTGGAACTTTGATGTACATTGGTATCCTAGGATTCCTGGTGTTATATCAGCATCTTCATTTGATGGGAAGATTGGCATGTATAATATTGAGGTACATCCCTTTAAATCTTGTTGGGGTATTCATGTAAGTTTTACTTGTGCAGGTTTTCTTGGATTCTGCCACAGAATTAATTGGTTAAAGTATGACTCTTGAAGTGTTAGATTATCTTCTTCCCCCTCCCCAAATTTTCACAATTTTATTGGGAGGGAATACAACATGGATATTGTGGCAAATCTAATCTAATAACATGACTGATTTATATTGAATGCTAAATGAAAAATGAGGTTAGTGTTACTTGCTAGACTGGTAGGCTTAGATGAAGGTGATACTATCGGGAATGTCTTTGGAAAATGCGTGATGGGATTGCTGGATAAGAAAGTTTGATAAATAGTCATTGTGTGAGAACTTGCAATGGGGATTTAGGAATGCATCAAGTATCCACGGAATGCATAAAAAAAAATGACTTCCTTTGTGTGTACCTAGGAAGCACAGACACGTGTTGGACACGGACACGCTCCGGACACGTGTCCGACATGCAAAATTGCATTTTTTATTTTTTGTATTTTCAGACACGCCTAAGACACGTCCTAGACAAGCATTCAAAAACTCTAACCTTTTGGCGGTCGGCGGCGCGGTGTTGTTAGTAGAGGTGGTCGCGCGTCGAACATGGAAGGTAGAGGGAGAGAAATTGCCGAATGTGGAGGAGGGAAAGCCGAAGGGGGAAGGAAGGAAAGTAGATGGGGAGTGTGGGAAAGAATCGGGGGAGGGGTAGTTTTTTAGGGTTTAGGGAAAGCAGAATGGGGAGGGAGGAAAAGAATATGGGGGAGGAGTGGTATTTTAGGGTTAGGGTTCTTTTTTCAAAGTACAAACTTTTTATAAATTTTTTATTATGTGGGCTTTTAATAGGTATTTGTGGCATGTTGGGCTTATGTTTATATTAGGTTTAAGTGGGCTCATATGACTTATTGAGTTTTATGTACATTTTAATTTTAAACGAAATTTAAAGGCTAATTAAAATTTTATTCACATTTTTTAAAATTTTAATTAATTTTAATAGTTAGTAAAAAAAACTAAGTATTTTGTGTTTGATCTTTTAATATTATCTAATAAAAAATTTTAAAAAAACGTGTCTCCAATGTGTCCGGGTCCTACATTTTCAAAAATTGGCGTGTCTCCGTGTCCATGTCGTGTATGTGTCTGTGCTTCTTAGGTGTGTACAAAAATTCTATAATATTTTAAAACTTTCATGAACAACATTTGGACCTTTGTGAACAACCAAACCAAATTTAGTTGATTAGTTTGTCAAAAATTGCAAATCAATAAGTCATATAAAGGAACCACTCGTTCGAGAACCTTACAGCCAAATATAAGGGCCCAAATGCATCTCTTTCAGGTTCTTGGATAAAACGTGAATTATGGGTTGGATTGGATTGAAAGATACTGCACATAAGAGATTCTCTAATTCTCTGAAAGATGTCAAATTTTTATTTATAACTTGCGTGGTTTGTTCTGTTGTGCAAATTTTTATTTATTGAGAAAGTTGATGTACTCTTGGGAAGTCAGGCAGCATGAAACTAAAGTTTTGTCTTCCTGTATTTCTGTTTGCATCATTGTTTCTTTTCTCCTTATCTTTTAAATAAATAAACCAAACTTTTATGAAGAAGAATAAAAGAAGAAAGTGAGGCCAAACAAAAAAAACATCATGGGAGCATCCTCTCTAAGTTAATAAAAGGAAGGGCATCATACTATTGATAAGATCTTTTTTCAATATATGGAAGTGAACCTGCAAAGGCTATTAATGTAGTGAACTGCTCTTCTGTGTGCAATGAAATCATCGTTATTTAGTGCCTTCATTTTTCATTGCTGAACAAATTAGCCTGAAGTATGAAGTTCTTTTTCATTTTCAGTTTCTTGGTATATAAAATTGATTGTTTTATTTTACTGTCCTTTTTACAGAGTTGCAACCGTTATGGTGTAGGAGAGAATGATTTTAGTGCAGGTAAGTTAGTTTTTAGTGCATGTTTACCTATTTGGTGGCTATTTTGTTCTATGAAATAACCTTAGTACATTTGATTTTGTTGTTCTTTCCTTCACTGGTTCCCTTGTTTCCTTTGCATTCATGGGCCCACTGGCTTCTGTAGTTTAATTGGTAATTTATCACTATAATATAGTGAAATCTATTTATGCTTAGTATCTTTTTTCGTTTGATTATCTGATCCCCATGTTTCTTTCTTTCTAATTGGAATTGGCAAAATACACAAATTGTTGGTCTTCAGCCAAGTAGCGGAGTTCTCATCTAAAATACTCTTTCCCCCTAGTTGTGAGGAAGTAGGGTCTTCCAAAATCTTAACTAGAGGTTGCTATCTGAAACAAGAACAGGTACTGAGATGGAAGGTTCCTCAACTTCAGCTTCCTGGGAACGTAACATTTCAACACCTTGATTACAGAAGAGATTCACCCAGGCCCCTCACCCACCATAGTTGGGACTGTCCAGGCCCCCATTTGTAGAATCACTTCGGTCCCACCATCTCCATACGCTCTGGGAAAATTCCCTTCAGATAAGGATGAATTTAGATATTAAACCAAGCAGCGATCACTTTTTGTATCTTTTGGAGTCATGCTTTAATGTGGAATACTTTTTCTTACTATCCTATCTTGCTGAGCTTGCAGATGGGAAGTGTTTTAATGGTGATAAGGTTTTGTTTTCTTATGGCATTTTTGAAAGTTATGGCTAGAAATGTATCAAACTATTAATGGGATAAGGATTTGGACTTTGAAAGCATTTGGAGCAGGATTTTTCTGTAGCTTCTTGTTAGGCATAAGTTATAAAGAACCTTCTGGGCATTGGTATGTTTGATCCTATGCAAGTTTTCCTTTTAGGTTGTTGGTCCCCTTTCGTATCTCATACAACCTCTTCCTTCAATGGAGTTCATGTTCCTATTTTAAAAACCTTTCTATTAGTCACCAATTCGAGCATAGCCTAGTGTTTTTTGCTTTTATGTGGGGGGGGGGGGGGGTGATTGAACGAAATGAGCTTTATTGTTTACTCTAGTTATAATGGATGCATGGAAAAAACATATATGTTTTGCTCTCTCTTCTCTCTCTCTCTCATTTTCCTTCTTTCTGTCCTTAATTTCCTACATGATTGTTGGTTTTCTGATGTTTTCTTATATTGATTATTTATTTTATGCAGTATCTTTGAGAGCACCAAAGTGGTATAAACGTCCGGTTGGGGCCTCTTTTGGCTTTGGAGGAAAGGTAGTATCATTTCAACCTAAGACTCCTGTTGCTGGTGCTTCAGAGGTATTTCCTTATTCGAGTGGTCAACTTGAATTTCTTGATGGCTATAGTTCATTTTCACCCCTGTATTTATTTCCAGGTTTATGTGCATGACTTGGTGATGGAGCACAGTTTGGTTACTCGTTCATCTGAGTTTGAAGCTGCAATACAAAATGGTGAACGCTCTTCTTTCAGGGTTTTATGCGAACAGAAGTCTAAAGAATCTGAGTATGTCATTGAACTTTAAATTTGTCTCCATCTCTGATTCTTTTTTGCTTCCTTTTTTCAATAGAAAAAGTGGTGGTTAACAGTTGTAATGTCTTAAAACAGTTTGGAGGATGACCGGGAAACATGGGGGTTCCTGAAAGTCATGTTTGAAGATGATGGTACTGCAAGGACGAAGCTTCTCAGCCATCTTGGTTTTAGCATATCAACTGAATCGCAAGACTCTCAAGGAGAGATTTCCCAGGATGTAGATGCTCTCGAACTGAATGATACAGCAGCAGCAGATAATATTGGATATGGAGATGGTAGAGAAGCCACATTATTTCCGTCTGACAATGGGGAGGACTTCTTTAACAATCTGCCCAGTCCAAAAGCTGATACACCTCTTGCTGGTGATAACCATGCTGCTGAGGAGACTGTTGTTGCTGCTGAAGAACCACAAGTTGAGGATGGAGTGGAAGACCATGGAGATTCATCATTTGCTGATGGTGTGCAACGGGCGTTGGTTGTAGGTGATTATAAGGGGGCTGTTGGGTTGTGTGTATCCGCAAACAAAATGGCTGATGCCTTAGTTATTGCTCATGTTGGTGGTGGGTCCTTGTGGGAGAATACACGAGATCAATATCTAAAAATGTCCCGTTCACCGTACTTAAAGGTGGCTGAAACTTTATCCTGTTTTCATGAGGCAGTGAATATTAACTTTTTTATTGTTTTACTATTTTGATAGTTTGAAGCTTTATGAAAGTTGGAGACATGCTTGACTGTCGCTGAGGATGAGGCTTCAGAAACTAATTCCCTATGTTTTATTTTTCTTCCATCAGATTGTTTCTGCAATGGTCAACAACGATCTATTGAGTCTTGTGAATACAAGGCCCCTGAAATTCTGGAAAGAAACACTTGCCCTTCTCTGCAGCGTAAGTTTTATATTTAATTTGGAAAAAAATTCTCTAGAAAAATGGTGATGTCAACATTTGTTTGCTAAAATTTGCGTGCAAAGGATCTTGATGCACTATATTTATAAGAAGGGATGCTAAATTGGTTACTGAAAATTGTGTTGGACTTGTATCCGCCGTGTTATGAGTTTCTTCTTTGTTGGCTTTAACTTGCAGACATGTCGTCTTCTTTTTATGTTAAATAATGGTTTTTACTGTTTCCTGGAAATAAATTCCCTATAAATGCTTATGGTTACACTTTCATGTAGCTAATTATGTTAAAAAAGCTCCAGTTTTCCTCTGTGGACTGTATTGTCCAGGAAATTCTGTAAGCAGTTCACACTAGATTATGTTGCTTATCAAGCATTTGAATCTTAACTATAAGTTAACGTGTCTTTCAGTATTCATGTTGATTTTTGAGGGATCTGATTTCTCTGAAAAAGTAATGTTTTAAGGGTATTACAACTATGTCGCAACATTAATGTTATTGTTGTTGTATCAATTAACAGTTTGCACAAAAAGATGAATGGACCATGCTCTGTGATACCCTTGCTTCAAAACTTATGGTTGCCGGTTATACACTTCCAGCAACTCTGTGCTACATATGTGCTGGAAATATTGATAAAACTGTTGAAATCTGGTCAAGGAGCTTGTCTACTGAGCGTGAAGGAAAATCTTATGTTGATCTTCTTCAGGTAAGTGTACTTTAAGAGAATATTGAACATATGTATTGGGCTATAAAGCTGAACAAGCCTTCTGTTTTGGTTAGGATTTGATGGAAAAGACTATTGTGCTTGCTTTGGCCACTGGACAAAAGAGATTTAGTGTAACTTTATGCAAGCTTGTTGAGAAATATGCTGAAATATTGGCAAGTCAAGGACAGCTAACAACGGCATTGGAGTATATTAAGTTATTGGGATCTGAAGAATTGACGCCTGAACTTGTGATCTTGAGAGATCGAATTTCCCTATCTACAGAATCTGGTGTGTGCTCTGTCATTTAAACGTTGGTTATTTTATCATATAATATCCTGATTTCTTGACCCTACTTTCTTTTTATGCATTGACCTTTGTTGGCTTCACCTATGGTGATGTGCTTTTAATTTGAAAGCTCATAAAGTTTCAGTATGCTCAAGAGCACAAATAGTTAACTATTTAACCGTAACTCTTTAAAAAGTATTATTCAAGTGATTAATGACCCATTGGACAATAAATTGAACCTTATTGTTTCTTGATGCATTTTTTTTAATGAGTTTGAATTATTTATCAAGTAACATTTTGATAGCAAGGCCTAAAATAAATCATACTTCAGATTTCAGAGTATAATCTTAAATATTGTCTTTAGTTTCATTTGATGATCGAGTTTTGGGATTTTTGAGGTTGACTATGTAATATAAATTTTGGAAAAGCTGAACTGGTTAGATTATTAGTTTTACAATAAGTTCAATACTAATAAAGTAAAAAAGCTTCAGCATTTAGCTTATATCTCTTCTTTTGTCTAAATTTTAACTTGTTATATCACTTAGGCTGGATCTACCAATTTTATCAAATGGTTGGCACCAAAATTATAAGCTATAAATGTGAACTACATGTTTCTTTTATTTTTATGTGTATTCCTGAGATAGTTTCCCCACTACTAGAGTTTGTGGGGGTTAGAACAGGTTTAGAGAGGGAGGGTTGTTTTGAGTTAGATGTTATTTTCTAAGCAAGAACGTTACTTTCATGTCACAGATAAAGATGACAAGGCATCGACTATTGAATACTCTCAGCAACCAAGTGAAAACGTGTATGGTGCTGAAGCCACCAAACATTATTATCAGGTGTCTTATCTTCCTTTCCTTTCATGCCATATGTTTTCTGGTTTTGGCTGCTTTGAACCTGGCGTTATATTATTGCCTTGCTTCGAGGAATTATGCATTTAACTTCTCTTATCGATGACATAGGAGTCTGCTTCAGCACAATTCCATCAGAATATCCCTAGCACTACATACAATGATAGCTATTCCCAGCCTGCATATGTGGGAAGAGGATACACTGCTCCTACACCATATCAGCCTGCACCACAGCCTAATTTATTTCTTCCATCTCAGGCGCCACAGGCTCCAGAGGTATACAAATCTATTAGAATTGAACAAAGACATATAAATCCAAAGAATTTGGACATAATTAAAATTAGGGTTTAATGACACAAGGGAATTTATATATGAATAGCATTTGATTAATCGAAAACAGTCTAAAAAATGTAAATGAACTCAATATATTTAAGCTGAAAAATTATTTAAAAAATGTAACATACAATGAAACTGTAGCATTTTCCTTCTAATTGTTATCATCTCGCATTAATCTAGTATTGACCTGCCATATCCTTGGAGGAATGCCAGTCTTTGGAATTTTTTTTTTTGGGGAGAAATGCCAGTGTGATGTAAAGAATGATTAATGATATCTGCCTTGTCATTCTATGTAAGATATTACTTCTTGATGATGCTTGAAGTTCTTTTAGGAATTGAGTTGTTTGACAATAATAATTTGTTCTTGGTTTTAGACAAATTTCACTGCACCCCCTGCTCAGCCTGCTCCGAGGCCATTTGTTCCTGCAACACCTCCTGCTTTGAGAAATGTGGAAAAATATCAACAGCCCACTTTGGGTTCTCAGTTGTACCCTGTTCGTAATCCTTCTTCATTGATGAGTACATAAAATCCTATCATTTTTAGTGTAAAAGATACTTTTTAATGATGATGTTATAATTGTTTCTCAAATATTTCAGGGAATTGCAAACCCTACTTTTCAACCTATACAATCAGCTGCTTCAGTTGGTTCTGTCCCATCACACATGGACCCGGTTCCTGGGCATAAAATGCCTCAGGTTGTGGCTCCCACTCCTCCGTCAAGGGGATTCATGCCAGTTCCTAATCCAGGAACTGTTCAGCTTCCTGGTATGGGTTTGGTTCAGCCACCCAGCCCTCCTACACAATCTACTCCAACACAGCCAGCAGTGACCCCTGCGGCCCCACCACCAACTGTGCAGACTGCAGATATTTCTAACGTACCTGGTAATTGTTAGTTTTACACAACTATTTGTTTAACAGAGAGTACATTTAAGATCGCGAATTAATTTTCTGTTTTTTATATTTATCTGCCACTAATTCGAAACTAGTTTTGACTTCTCCAAAACCATGCAGTCTTCAAGCGATTTAAGTAGTATTAACTTTTAGATGCATTTTTCGTTAAAAAAAAAAACTTTTAGATGCATTTAATGTTTTCAACATTGCATGAGCCCTGAACAAGGACTATTGGCTAACAACATAAGGTGTTGTGAAAACCAATTTCCGGACACGGCCTCTATACCTGCAGTTCTGCTGGTCTTAGTTGGTTCACGTATTGGCTTGATTAATGCACTCCTGGTTTTGTAACTCACAGAAATTTCAAAAGAGAGATGCCTCTTTGAGTTTTCAACCGGTAAAGGAAAGAATTCTGTCAATTTGAAGTTATTGGACCAGTTTTATTCTTTTACCATATCTTGTCTAGCAATATGGTAACGTATTGAAATTGTCATTTCTTATTGTTTTAGGAACCTTTTCTAGGCAACATATTTTACGGGAAAACTGGCCCTATTTTTTTAATTTTCCTTTTTATTTGCTCCTTAATCATTCAACTTTTATCTTGATAATCTTTCTGATAGACAATTTAATGCGGGATCAAAGTTTAGCATGGGAAATGGATTCTGCTGACCAAACTGCTCTTGGTTTTTCCTCCCCCTGTGCTCTTTCCCTTTATTCTTTGATAATGTACCCGAGAGAAATTCATTGGAGGTTAATGCTTGACATTACCTTCAAGCATTAGAAATTCATTCTTTTAGGTCAGGCTGGTCATAGGTTCTATTCTTTGGGTCTCCTTGATGTAGATTCCAGATTGTCTTATTTTCAGCTTGGCATTTACTGGACCAAGGAATTCTTATAATTTATAGTTTCGCGGATTATATAGTTGAAGTTTTACCTCAGCTGTGTCTCGAATGCTTTTGCCCGGTCCAAATGAAAAAAAGAAAAGAAAAGAAAAGAAAAAAGAAGAGAAGAAAAGAAAAAGGATCAAAAAGTATTTTAAAGAAAGGTGCTAGAAGTTAAAACATTATTATATTCTGCTATCAGTTTTCCGGAAATTTATGCTCATTACAATTCCATGTGAAGGTATGAATCGTATGATACAATAATTGGTTAACATTCTGCAGCTCATCAAAAACCTGTGGTAGCAACGTTGACTAGACTGTTCAACGAGACCTCAGAAGCATTGGGAGGTGCTCGTGCAAATCCGGGTAAGAAGCGGGAAATTGAAGACAACTCAAGGAAGGTGGGTGCATTGTTCAGCAAACTGAACAGCGGTGACATATCTAAAAATGCTGCTGATAAGCTTGGTCAGCTCTGCCAGGCTCTAGATACTGGCGATTATGGTCGCGCCCTACAAATCCAGGTATTTGTTTTATGAAGTTTTTACTATCTTGTTTTGTCCAAATCCAGAATGAGATTACATTCATTTACACCTGCATATAGGTGCTTCTTACGACAAGCGAGTGGGATGAGTGCAGCTTCTGGCTGGCTACACTGAAACGAATGATCAAGACAAGGCAGAACATGAGGTTGAGTTAGGGCTCTACACATGATAGTCATTTCTGGTTTTTTTGTGGAAATTCTTTTCCCTCATAGCTATCCTTCTTGTGCCACCAATCCTTTTATACACACACAAACACAAGAATGGCGTCCCTTGACTGCAGCTGCCGGATTTTGCCCCAATGTTCTCTATGATCTTGTCTGGTTTCTATTGAAAGAGTTAGCAATGATAGCTCAAGGATAACAGTAGACTTTTGCTGATTGTTCTTATTTTGTAGTTTAGAATTTGAGGAGAAAGTCCCATTTTTAATTATTTTATTTTTCTTCGTTTTATAAATACAGCCTGAGTCGGGTTTCGTCCCAGCCATTTGTTAGCTTGCGTAAGGTCCTTCCTTGTTAGAGTGTCTTTTCATTGTACCTTCCATTTGACATGATCCTAATTTTGTTGAAAGCTAGTTGAATTTAAAATTCGTCTGCCTTCTCTATGAATTTTGAGAACTCTTATCTTATCTTGAAATTTGGTTTCTAGAAATGATAGTTTATGTCTGTCATTAAAGAAATAAATCAGAAACAGCCTAATGTAAGTTGGTGCCTTGTCTGAAGTGAACTTTGTTGTGGACAAATTGGTCTGGATAGTAAAAGGCCTCATCTTTTCTTTATTTATTTGGGGGCAGTTTTGTAACTTCCCATAATGAAAACTTCAATTAAAGATGGGAACACTTTTTCCTTTTTCAAGATGGATGTTGCTAGTGTCATTCTTAGGATCCTCTTTTTTTTTTTTTTTTTCCATACATAGACTTGATTATACATCTGCAAATGATTTGTATTTCCTCCCTCAAAATGATCTCCATGTAGCTCATTTTTTCGCCTTTTCAAAAGAAAGGGTTGTTTTTGTGGCAGGCAGGGGTTTGTGCTATTGTCTAGTGCCTTGTGGACCGAGAGAAACAATAGAATCTTTAGGGGGAGGGAAAGGTTGTTTTGTGATGTTTGGTCCCTTGTTTGATTCTATGTTTCTCTTTGGGCTTTAGTGTCGAAGCTTTTTTGTAATTATTTGCTAGGTCTTATTTTACTTGATTGGAGCCCATTTTTGTGAGCGGCTCTCCCTTTTTTGTGGGCCCTTCTTTTTTGTAGGCCCTTGTATTCTTTCATTTTTTCTTAATGAAAGTTTGGTTTTTCATTAAAAAAAAAAATATTGAGAACAATATGAAAACAAATGAAATGGAATCGCCATAATGATTTTTTATCTTATTTAAAGATCTCACTAGATGTATAAGCTCTTTATATGCAAAGCGCTCTCTCTCATTGTTACGGATGGTCTCTTTCATTCTCCTTTTTTCATTCTTATGAATATGTTGTAACTTGTAAGTTTGTAGGTCAACTTGAGTATAATTCAACTTCAACTGATTAAGGCTTATATCTTTGACCAAGAGATTAAAAGTTCCAATTCCTCTACTTCAAATGTTGTTGAATTTAAAAAAATGAAGAAACAATAAAACTTTGTTTATAGCAAACTCTTTAAAATTTGTTATTATGTCTCTTGCTTGTAAATGTTGCCTCTCTCTCTCTATCTCTCTTATGATTATAAGTCTTCTTTCTCATGAATGACATTAGAGAGATATCAATGGACACTAGGAATGGTGTATGGTGAGCAGTTGGGAGATTTTTAATGTGATTAGGAAGACAAACCAATTGATAAACATGTAGTTGGTGATACTATCTGAAGTTTTCTTATAAAATTCTAAGGTCTCTTGATCTATCCAAAGGTAATTCTTCTACTTTGAGTGGGATGGGGAAGTTGCCTTTTCAGATATTTGGGATGAAATCATTCATGGAAAGTGAGAGTGAATGGGTTTGTATAACCAAGAGTTGAAAGGTGAGATTGTGTTGAAGAATTTGCTAATATTGTCACAAAGTTAAGGTTTTAGATATTGTACTAACTTCTAAAAACATGATGGTTGTGTAAGCTCAATATTTGATTTTTTGAAGGCTAAAAAATGCATTAAATACTAGGCCAATAAACATGGCCAACATTGGTACGAGGGAGTTCAAGTTGAAGACCAAAAGGTGTTGCAATTGCTAACCTATTTAGGTTATGAGCGATAGAGCTTTATTGATCTTTTAACATGAACTACATCAAAGAAATTACAAGAAATGGAAATGCATTTGATATTATGAATGATAATACCTATAGCCATCAAGGGGCAGTTTTGTTGGCTAAGACTTGCAGTCTTTGAGTAACACTTATCCAAAGGTTTCGTGTTCAAAATCTTTGAGTGAGTTTAATAATGAAAACTCTTGATGTTTCTTGAGTCTGGGCCTTGGAGCAGGCACAAACTTTTAAAGAGAAAGTCAATGACAATAACTATGACATTCCCAAGGTGCTTGATAGCATGTGAAAGGCTTAAAGCTTCATCATAAATGGCATTGGCACATGTGGGAAGAAAAGTGTTTTAGCTTCCCATTTTTGCCAATGGTTAAGGCCCCAATGCCTCCTTTTCCTTTTGCATGAATCCATAAAGCATTTACAAAAGTTCATCCCTTGGCATTGCTTAGCAAGTAAGCTCAATCTTTTGAAACGTGTTCCTTTGCACCATCTAATAATAGACAACGGAAGTTCAAACTTTCCAACTTCACGTCATACAAACTTAACCTTTCAAATTCTATCTTATTCAAATCCAAACATTCTAAATTTGTGAACCAAACGTCCCATATTGACTCATTTAGAAATTTTATTAAATAGTCCTTAATTTTTCATCTCATAATAATTTCGATTAAAGAGACCCATCGATTTCTTCATTTTTTACAAATTTTAAAGAGAATAAGCCATTAAAAGGAAAAAGGGAGGGAGAAATGTATAATATGGAAAAAGAACTAGACAGTAGAGAAAGTGGAACATGGTCAAAGAAGTTGTGGCTTTAATTGCAAAATGGAAATGAAATGTTTTAATTCAAATTACTTTTTAACTTTTATATGAGCATCTCATAACTTGGAATATTAGGACTTATATCTTTTGCCCAACCAATTATAAATAATTCTACAAGTAAAATTACTTTTTTTTTTTTTTGAGTTAACATGTAGGAGGTGGAGAGGATATAATTCTATTAGTAGAATTACCCCCACCTTTTGATCGAGGATATAATACTTTAACTAGTTGAACTATGTTTTGGTTGACAATTACTCTCGCACTTTTTTTTTCTTCATATCTTTTAATCTCTCTTTAATCAACCGTCTTTCTAGAAAGTCTTCCATTAAGAAACGATTTCTAAATGAGACTATCAACAAATAGTACTATAATTTCTCAAGAAATACAATTTGAAACTTTTGGATGTGAATCTAAAAGTCTATTGGGTCAATAATTTACTTTATGGGCTTTCTACATGAATAGCCTACTAAATAGGCTCATTTTACATAATTGATCTAAACTCACTATTTTTTACAAGTTTAGCCAACGGGCTTTAATTTTTTACATAAAAGTTAATATCCAATTACTATTAAGCCCTCTTCCCTTATATGTCAGTTATTAAAAAAAGAAAAAAAAAAGAAAATACAGATATGGAATATCCCACGATTTTAAGTTTATTTTTTTTCCATTTATCTCTTCTATTCTCACGTTTTTGTTCCATGATTTGAGCATTTGACTCACACATAAATGTAACCTCCAGCCATCCATCTATTTTTTTTATTTTTCTTTTTTCGAATTTGTTTATTGAAGTAAATTATTTTAATATATTTACTTCCATTTTAAAAATCATATATAACTCCATACATACCTCATATATACCATGTACACCGATTTTTGGTTTGCTCACTGTATATACTAGTTTTTTCTTGTTATATACACAGTTGCAAACACAACAATAAGAGTGATAATATTAGATTTATATATTCCAACATATATAATATGTTTATATCCATACTTTCATCTTTATTGAGATAAGTATCCCACCTATAACGAATTTCATCATATACACTCGGTATATTTAGTTATTTGCAAATATATATTCGGTATATTTGTTCATCACTGCCATCATATGTTCCACCTATTACGAATTTTGTCATATACATTTGGTAGACATATGTTGGGTATATATACATATTTTTTTCAAAAAAGAAAAACAAAATTGTATACAAAATATATAACTCATATTATTAAATATACTCAAACATTTAGGAAATATATATATTGTATGTAACAACTATACAACCTTAAAGAACTCTATTATTTTCTCAGAGATTTTATTTATATGTATATTTCATATATATATCACTATTACATTGAATACTATATATGTTTAATAGAGTAAAAAGTGCTTGTTTTCACTAATTTAGTCGTGAATGTTCGATATGTACTGAAGTATGTTTGACAATATGCTATGTAATATGTTGTATAGTCACACTTGTATATCAGTACGTATATATGATATATGATGGTTTTGGGCTAAAGTTAATAAAAAAAAAACTACACTATCTGATGACCCTTGGTATATTAAATAGAATAGGGGGTATAAATATACATTCTCCTACAGGGCTACATGTTCGTTAGTTGTTGAACTATATTTTAATCATTTATCTGAATATAATGGGCATTTATAAACATTATCCTACAATGCTAAGTATATATATATTTATATGCTTTTCGCCCTTATGTATATATGATATATATTAGGTAATGACTAAAGTAAAATTCACTGGGAACAGTGAACATAGATGGAGAAATCAAAGAATATTCGATAGTTCTAGTAGAAAAGCATAAAAAAAGGAAACAAAAATGACATTGTCACAATTGATTCTGAGGTATATAATATGTAATAAATGAGTTAATATATGCAATCATGGTATATAAAATAGTATACAATGCAACGTACCATAATTATGGATATAATATATAACATGGTATATATTATATTATTAAATATACAATATATTGAAAATATAGTATAGAATCTTTGAAGTTTATTACGATATATGAATATATGGGTCTATATATATATATATATATATATATATGGTATATGGTATATTTACATGCCAATATACATTGTATATTCTCGTAACAAAGGAGAAAGTGCAAATATAGATTTCTACAGTGAATAAAACATACAAAATTATTCGAACAACGACAATGAAATTCATACCCATTTTTCGATATAATTGACAGTTGGAAAAAAAAACTAGATTTTTTGTGGCTGATCAAGGGATTATTTGAATAACAGGAAACTTATTGGTTGGACGTTCACAGAAGATGACCGACGGCAAGATTGAAATCCAATGAGCATCGGAAACAATGGAACCAAAAGGAAAAAGGGAAAAATGGTTTCTGGAAAAAGGGAAAAATGGTTTCTGGAAAATGGGTGAAGATGATGATAGAGATGAGAAAGTAAAACACAAAAATCATGGTAAATTTAGTGTCATTAATTGCTAAAATCATGGGATTTGATGAAAAATATTATATAAATAATAATTTTGTGTCATTAATTGCTAAAATCGTGGAGTTGATGGAAAATATTATATAAAAAATAATAATCTTTATTATTAATATACGCATTAATTAAAGAAAGAGAAACAAGAAATAAGGGCATAATGGGCCGAAATTGCACATTAAATCTAGATTTGAAAATTTTCAAATCTTTGTATATTTATGAAAATACGTATATTTAAACTAATTATTTATGTAAAAATTCCTTACTTTAATATACCACAATTCATTTATTTAAAAAATAATTGAAATTAAAGATTCAAACTTTTGATTGTTTCTTTACATCAATTGATCGTTAGTAACAAATAATATTATTTTTAACTAATTGAGAACTAAAGCAAGAAAATTAGGCACGCTGTCTCCTTTGACTCTCATTTTCCATTGATTCTTTGCTAAAACTTTGCTACCACAACATAATCAAAGTCCCAATTTTCAATCAATTAGAGCTCTAATAATAATTAGAATAATAAAAGGTCTTATATATATAAGTTAATGGAAAAAATACCTGGTTTTTTGTTTGTTGAGTGGCTTTCCACTTCTCCTTGCTCAATAAAAAGCCAAAAAAAAAAAAGGGAAAGAAAAAAGACCACCAAGCTTCAAGATTTATAATTATCATAAAAAAAGGAGAAGAATATAGAAGCACTTAGTCTCATAATTTCTTTTGGTTCCCATGTCATAATCAAACAAACCACACTTTTCTAATTGCCTCATAGTTGTTCATTTTAAGATCTAATTATATGTGGTTCTAATAATGCATTTACAAAAGTGATTGGCTCACATAATAATAATAATAATAAAAGCAACAATTTTTCAATTTAGATTAATAGAGAATCATTTATAATCAGATTAGAAAATAGGTCATTGAGGAACAATTTATCCATTTAGTAGCGAGAGTAAATTTGATCTTTTTAATATCTTCTTAATAAAAACATAATGCACTTAAAATTTTCTACCATAGACTGATATACATCCTATAAAATAATCCACTTCAATATTTCAACAGAAGTTTAAGAAAAATATGAGTTATTAGATTAATTATTCTTCCTATATCTAATTAAACAAGATATCAAACATCCCAATGATATTAAAAAAGAAAGAAGATAATTATTGCATCTAAAGTTAAAAAGGAGAGGCATGTGCACACTTTGAAAATAACTTAGCTGTTAAAGCCTTGAGAAGTGGAAGGGAATATTGAAATTCTTGCTTTTTGCTAATGGCTAACAGACATACAACCTTTATAGACTTTTACAAGTTTTTTGGGACAGCTTCTTGTTTGGTTTTCCATTTTGTTGTATTTATCTCTGTCTTTTAGTATTTGGCTTCAACTAGGGTTTGACTTAGGTTCCTTTTTTTTGGGGGGGACATATTCAAAAATTTTAACCCTCAAAGTTTGCTAACAAGTCTTTGTATTGTGTTCAAATTGTTTATTTTGTAAGATTCATAACGTGTTAGGTCTTTATTTGGTAACGATTTTGTTTTTTGTTTTTTACTGTTTATTTTTCTTTTTGTTTTCTTACTTTCTAAATCGACTCAAAATTCTAGAAAATTTATTTTTAGACATCAGATTGTTTTAGGCTTGTTTGATAATATTTTTAGCTTCTTTTGACAACCATTTTATTTTATTTTTCTATTTTTGAAAACTAAACTTATAATTAAACACATCCTCCATCCCTATGTTCCCTTGATTTGCTACCTACTTTTTAGAATGTTGTTTGATAACTATTTGGTTTTTGAAAACTGTGTTTGTTTTCTCATAATTTCCTTACAATGATTTTCATCTTTTCTAAACAAACATTTGAATTCTTAGCCAAGTTCCAAAAACAAAAATAAGTTTTTAAAAACTATTTTTTTTTTAGTTCTCAAACTTGGCTTAATTTTTGAAAACATTTGTAAAATGTAGATAATAAAACAAAGAAACCCATAAGTAAAAGTAGTGTTTATAAACCTAATTTTTAAAACCAAAAACCAAAAACCAAATAGTTATCAAACATGACCTTAGTTTTAAAAACTTATTTTGGATTTTGAAATTGGATTAAGAATTCAAATGTATTTTTTAAAAAATTAAAAATATACCCAAAAAATGGTGAGATATCAATAGTATTACTATTTTAAAAAACAGAAAACTAAAAACAAAATCGTTATATCAAATAGAGTCTTTTTGTTTTCTATTTTCCGTTTTTTGAAATTTGATGCTTGTTTGCTCACAATTCATTTATTTTATTTTTCACCTTTCTTATAAATACTTGTCAACTATAATACTTCAATCAACATGCATGTTGATTGAAGATCAACATTATATATTAGAATTATTCCATTTCTATATGAAAAGAGTGTATTTTCGAAAATCTTCCACCAAAAATATTATCACATGATTAAAAACTTAAAAGAATGATTCATCTTGAAATAAATTAAAAGATCATTTTCATTATAATGAGAAAACAACACCTATCACACTCGTAATTTCTTTTTAAAGAAAATTTTGTTTAAAAAAGAAAACAAGCGTAATTTGAATAGTAAGACATTATTACCTTTCTTTATAAATTGTAGGGTTCAGATCTCATCCAATCTTATTTCTAATACAATACTCTAAAAAAACAACTTTATCTTTTTATTCTTACGTAGTGTACAACTTTATTTTTTATTCTTATGTAGTCTAACTCACAAAATAAAGAACCAATCAAAGATTTAGGAAAAAGAAACTCAAATCATGATTTAGGATTCTTTGGAGAAAAAATTGACATGAACCCAACATTTTGACTTTATGGTTGATGGCCTTCAATTTGACAATTATGGATCATAATAAATCTTCTAAAAGTCCAACGATCAAATTAAAATTAAGCATAGAGATTAGAAATGTAACAACTCAAACATGATGAATTTTTTAGATCCATATTTATATATAAGTCATGACTTAATAAGTTAGAGAGAGAGAGATTGAAGCTATTTTGTCCTTTTTATTAACAATAATATAAGATATTTATACAAAAACAATTGCTTACACAACTATAGTATCTGATTGATTTGGGAATTGCAATGATTTAAAATACAGTGAAGCAATACTAATATAAAGATTATAGTACTAGAACATGATTGTTTTATTATTATTATTATTATTATTATTATATCAAATATTAGTTGTACTTTATAGAAGTTTCAAGATGAATCTTATGGATTGCTTAAGAGGGAGGGAAAAGAAATTCTTTCCATCTAACAAATGTCATAATCTCCCTGTCCCTCATTTATCTTGAATTGTATACTACAATTTGCATTTTTCTAGCTTTCAATTTATTTATTAATTATTATTATTATTTTTGCATTTTTCTATATAGTTGCGAGTGTCCAAGTTCTCAAGTAATGAGTAGAACAACTATTGAACTCCCTCGTAAGCAAAGTTTCAAGAACGGAAGAAATATAAATATGGTAGTTGAATCAAAACAAAATTTTATTGTATTTGTATGAATCACAACTTGCTTTCAACTTGAGGGAAAAACTATTCTCGATAGCATAACAATAGGGCTTTGTAGCAATGTTGATCATCATCACATGAGCGAGTAACAAGTGAATTTGTGAGAGCTCGACTTATTCTTTCAAAATTTTCAATAAACGAACATCAAACCAACTATACTAGCAAATCAAGAAAACACAACCCTTATGAGATAGACACGACTAAGATTTCAAAAGGGTTATTAGGAAGTGAAAAACTAAACCAAAGAACGGTTGCAAATAAACTTTTAACTCTAATCAGTAGAAATCTAAAAATGAAATGGTTATTAATCGCGTTTCAAAAATCTCAAACTGGTGGGGCATGTGACAAATGTTGTCAGTAAGCTTCACAAGTGGGCATCATCAGCATCAAAGCAGAGACAGAGAGGACATTACAAATAAACTGTTGGGTGAAGCTGGTTGTCAGTTTCTATGTATTTTCTTGTGTTTGGACAAAAGATGATCCTTATTCTCCTCAGAGAAGTGTATCCTTTGGACCATGCAATGAGCTCCTTTGCCTTCATATTCACCCCATACCAGTGCCAAAAAGACAAACTTTCCAAATGGGAAATAATGGAATTGGAGAACAATGAAGGTTTTGAATTTGCCTCAGGACCACAAAGAAAGAATTTTGTTCATCCAAAGAAAAAGGGCAAACAAAGCTATCTCAGTTGCTTGCAAGTAAAGACCTGTGCAGCTTTTTGGAGTGCTCTCTCTTAAGTCTTTCGCAATTATTCGTAAATCAAGATTAGTTCTTGTTGGGAAGCCTTTTTCGTAACTCGTTACGACTGTATGTTATTTTATGTTTCGGTTTTGGGGTTTAGAAGTTTGTATTCTTAAAGAGAAGTCTCAAGTTTTGTAACTTTTCAATCTATCAATGAGAAGTTTTTGGTTTTGTTCCTTGTGAAAAGAACCTAACAACCTTTTGCACACCTCGATTGATCATGGGACGACAACTACATCATATCCTTTCAAAACTCGTGCACCGTAGTTTAAACTCAATGACTTCAAAGAGTTTGCTTTACAACTTACCTTTGGACCACTGAGCCAACAAATGGTGGTTTCGACTCCTTTCTCCATGTTCAATTAACATACATTGAAGATATTTCTACAGAAAAGAAAAAGATAAACATTTGGCCTTCTGTTTCATACATGTTAAATCTATTTGGCATGCAAGGAAGTATTGAGAAATGCCTACATTTGATTAGAAAGACATATATAGAGAGAAAACAAAAAATATAACAAAAAAACATCAGATAAGATCGTGTTTGAAGTATAAATCCAAGATCAGCCAATTTTTGAACTTTTCATTCTCAATCAGAAACTTTTGAACTGTGATACAGCTTGAATGCCATTGAAAAGAATCTTTATCAAACATAAAGACTCAAGTTACCATAACATATGAACAATCAGCAATCAGTCAAGAACAGAATCAACAAATAAGGGGGGAACATCAGCAATGTGCCCATGATCTAGAATCAACCATGCTTGAGATCATTAGATTGAACTCAAAAGAAAATCAAGCTGCCAAAAATTTACCTACAATTTGAAATTTGCAAGAAAGAGAAGCTCACAATCAGCCAAGCTCTGATGCAATTTCAGATAGTTAAAGTGAACTCTGTGTGTGTCACCAACAGGCTGATCATTTGAATCTTCAAGTGAGCAAGCATGTCACCTCTTCAAGAAAATAACTCAGAAGTTCTCATTTGGCTCCAATTCATGATTCTTTCCGCTAACGAATCTAGAACTAAAGAAGCGGTTCGAGAATCTCGAATGAGACCCGACACGGTTAACCTCATCCCGAAACCCAGACTCCTCCTCAATGCAAGCCATGAGATCCATCAAGTTGTTACTGATCCCCAAATCAGAGAAAACTCTCCTCGAGTTCTTAATTTCTCGCCGTGACATTTGTGCATCACCCACATCACAATCCCCATCCTCAACACTATGACTTCTCAAATTTGATTGTGAGCTTCTCATTTCGACCGGCCGTCCAACAGTCTCCACCATCAAACATGGATTGTTAAAGCCATTCCATGAATGAAGAGGAACCAATTTGCTCAACCCAGTAAGCCAAACAACCACATCTTTCATGGAAGGCCTCCTCTCTCTACAAGACCTCACACATTTAGCAGCAATCACAGCCAATTGCTTTCTAACAATGGGGTCTTTAGGAGGAGCAATTCTTGGATCATAAATGGCCATTAACTTCCCTTTCTTAATAAGAGGAACAGCCCAATCAACAATGTAAGGAGGGGAATATAAAACATCAATGGCCTTCCTTCCACTAATAATCTCCAACAACAAAATCCCAAAGCTAAACACATCAGTTTTAGTACTCAAATTATCAGGGGTCACATAGGAAGGATCAAGGTAACCCATGGTGCCTGCTGGGGGCGTCGACCGCAGTCGATAATCATCGGCATGGCCCTGAATCGCCAACCCAAAATCCCCCAACCTGGCATTATAATTCCTGTCAATCAACACATTAGCAGACTTGATATCTCTATGAATTACAGGTGGGCTTGAAGCATGAAGAGTTTCAATGGCCTTAGCAGTTTGTAAAGCTAATCTAATCCTTCGACCCCAATAAAGAGGTCTCGAACCCGAATGAATCACATCATAAAGCGTACCATTACTCATAAATTCAACAACAAGAAGCCTATCTTTGGAATCATTTGTAAAACCGACCAAATTCACCAATCTGGGGCTCTGAATTTTGGACAAAATTTCGATCTCATTATCGACCTCGTTGGTGATTTCACAAGAAGCCATTGAAGAAGCCATCGAAGCAGGACGAGGAGGAGCAAGAGCCTGAGCTCGAGAGGGTTTCTTCACTGCAACAAGACGGCCGCCGAGAACAGCTTTATAGACATATCCATGGCTGCCTTTGCCCAAGAGCTTCTGATCTGAGAAGCCATTAGTGGCGGCCTCGAGATCACTGTAATCGAACTGTTGGATCTTAATGGGTTTCTTCTCCAATTTCTGCGACGAATTTCTCGAAGACGATGGGGTTAACGAATTCGAAGTCGAAATTACGGATTCCGCTCGGCAAGAAAGGTAACCCATCAAATCAGTTTATCGATTCACAGAGCTTTCGAGATCGATAAACCGCTTCTCCTTGGCATTTAAGAGATGGGTTTTTGGTTTTTTGAGCTCTGCAACTCGGGATTCTAATGCCCTTTTGAGGATTGGAAATGAAAATGGCTGTCTAAGAGAGAAAAAGAGAGAGAAGAAAGAGATTGGAATCCCAATGTTGAATGAGAAAATTGTAATCTAATGAAGAAGAAAACAAAAACCATAAATTCAAGTAAATTGCGTATATACTGTATTCGATTCTTTTATCTTCGTGACCTTCGCTCCAACTTCCATGTTTCCACTAAAAAATTGGAAAAACGAAGAATCATCCAACTTTCGGGGGAAACTTTCGGATATGAGATTATTTCGAAGCTAATTAAAAAAATATGGTTTGATGATCTATAGTTTATTTATTAATATGTAAACTTTATTTCAATTTTGTTTCTAGTTTCAATTTTTTAAAAGATATTCATTGTTTTTTTTCTTAAACAAAGTTTCATTCTTGATAAACTTTAAAATAATGTTGATGTAAAAATTTAAGAAAAATGTTTTTTTAAATTTTTAAAAAATTTTTTTTTTTAAAAATTTTTATTGAGATGATTGGTTGTCGAAGTGTGGTAGTATTGTTAATGGGTTTGTTTTCTATAGCAACGATCTTTTTTTGAGAGCTAAGTTATTATGGGTTAAATCATGTAAAGTGAGTAGGTTTTTCATTTTATGGGTAGACATGTTTGATTTATTAAATTAAAATGTAAAATATTTTCAACTCAATTTCTCAAAAAAGTAATATGATATCATCATTTTCTCACGTTGAAGGCTGGATCTCCACCTTTGCATTTGTTATACTTATACTAAAAATAATTGAATTTTTATGTTTAATGAAAGTAAGAATTCAATTGAAAAAGCTTGATACATAGAAGATAAAATTGAAGATTTTGAAATATCAAAAACCAAATAGAAACATTGCATAAATTAGAGACTAAATAATATATTTAACCATATGAAAGCAATTTTCTTGTAAAATGTTAGTTGTATTGATAAAGATAGTGTAGTCACTTTTATGTTCAAATCTCTCTATCCTTAATTGTCTAAGTTGATGCCTTAAGTTCCAATCCATTTTGGTAGCTAGGTCCTATCCATGGAGTTCAAAGAATCTAATGAACCACCAAGTTATGGTATATTTTTTTCTTGGACCAAGAAAAAGGGAGGCTTGATTTTAAAAGAAGTGTAACAATATATAAGAATCTCCCTTCCAACTATTCTCATGGATATTTGGAAGTGAGATTGACCTACTTTGGAAGGAAAAATAATCTTTTATTTTTATAGATTTGAATTATTCATCTCCTAAGATATAGCAATAAAGAGTGTTCCATATTACTCACAAGGACCAATTTGAGCATAACTCAACTGGTTAAAAACATATACCTTCAACCAAAAGGTTAGAAGTTCGAATCTCTACCCTTAAAAAAAAAAAAAAACTTTGCTCTCAAAGGCATGCCCAAACGTGTAAACTATCAAATTCCAACTTTGTTTCCATTGGTGATGATCACATGCTTATGTCTATTTGGATATTTTCATAGACTTGATTTTTTTCTCAAATTTATTAACCTTGTATTCGACTATTATATACTAGAGTGATTCTCTCATTAAATTGACATGAACATAATTTAGGTGGTTAGAATTTTTTTTATACTATAAAATTACAAATGTAGAGTAAGAATTCAGATATTTAACTTCAAGATACTTTATTAACGTCTTGACTAGTTATGTGATTAGACATATGTATCTCCTCTTGTGACGGTAGATTTGCACTCTCTCTCACAATTGCACAAATATATATGTGGAAATATTTTGCATTCTTTTAAAATTTATTTATGTGTGTTGTCATATGGGAAAAGTATTCCTCCTTTTACAAGTAAGCTCTCCATACCCCTTCTTTATGTGCTATTTTTTTAAAAAAGAAAAGAAACCATAAAAGAGAGTTATATATATATATATATATATATTATTTAACTAGGGACCTAATAATATACAAAAATGCCCTTTTTGTTTAGGTGAGTCCTTGGGATATACTTTTGGTCTACAAGTAGGTATTCATCTACCAATAACCAAATGGTATTTTTATTTCCACATTATCCTTTTCAAATAAGACCCATTTTAACTAATTAGCACCATCAATCAAGATTTGACTCAATGTTCCCTTTTTTAGTTGGGACAAAGCCCCACTATACCAAATATCCTTTCACCTCAATTTTCTTTCTAGGCAATTACTTTTTTAAAAAATTTATTTTTCCAATTTTAATATATAGTATAGTTAGAAGGAAATTGTCTTACACGATTATATATAAATTTGTTGTAATTTTTAGAAAACTTATAAAAAAAGGGTAGTTTTTGGCTGCATTTTCATTTTGATTATGCAATCGTTATTTTTAAAATTTGTTTTTATTTTATCATTCTGACAAAAATGTAAAATTAATAATGCAGTTAAATTTAGAGTAATTTTGTAGTTGTTTGAATTTTTGACTTATTTGTAAATATTTCTAAAACTAGCCTATGCATGCATAAGGTCTTACCATAATAATAGTGTTATAGACCATTTTAATTTAATACTAGGAATAGGGATTTTACTTTATTTCAAAACTTCAAATATTTTTTTTTGGATTTTGTTCTTTTTACTTTAAGAAGAATAAGAATTTGGTCTAATTTCTTCATGGAGAAGTAAAAAGAGAATCAAAAATCAAAAATCAAATTTTTGTTCAAACATGGTTTTTGACTTTTTTTTTTATAATATATATATATATATATATATATATATATATATATATATATATATATATATATATATATATATATATAGTTGTGTTTACTTTGATTTCCCAACTTTCAAAACTTTAATTTTGGTCCTCAATTTTTTTACCTTTTATTTTTATTTTTGTCTTTTAGATCTTCAGAAATTTTGATTTGGCTTTTTTTTTAGTTCAACAATATTTGAGATGATGGGATTCGAACCTTTGATATTTGGGTCGGGAGTACATACCAATTACCACTGAACTATATTTACTTTGACTTTTAATGGTTATTCATCTTTAATAAACTTCATATTTGAAAACATGCTTCATGTGAAGGTTATTATTGTATTGACTTATAAATCTGAAGTTTAATGGCCAACCAAATGGTCAAAGATTCAAATCCAATCCCCACATATTGTTGAGCTAAAAAAAATAAAGTTTAATGAAAGTTGAAGGACTTAATTATTTGAGGTTTTAAATTTTTGGGCTAAATCATAAAAAATACCTCTGAACTTTGCCATTTGTTTAAAAAATACATATATTTTTTGAAAAATTACAATATTACCCTTGACATTTCATAAACGTTACAAAACTACCATTGAAGTATAAATTCGTTAGAATGTTGAACATAAAATTGATGTGAAAGTGACTAGACAGTCGCTTGAATTAAGTCTAAAAGAACGACATTTAAACACATCGATTTTTCGTCAAACATTCTAATGATTTTTCTACTTCAAGAATAGTTTTGATTGATGTGATTTACGCTTCTGCAAAATATTTTATCTTTTGAAAGTTCTCAAAGTAATAAAGAGGAAGTTGAAATACAATAAAAAAAAAAGAAGGAAGTTGAAATGGAAAGAATAGAAAATATGGGATTGATTGAGATTTACCCATGAGAAGAGGCTTTTAGAAAAGAAAATGACAATTATTGAACATGATATGAGTGATTGGTGGGAAAAGAAAACTCTTAATACTTTGATTTCTAAGCTTAGATGAAGGGTTAGAATGTTGATGTCACCAATTAGCTAGTCAAGTCTCAAGTCAAGTCCCATTGGACATCACTTCTTAGACTAGGTACTAATTGGTCATGTATTTGATTGTTTTTCCTTGTCCCTCAATTTTAAAAAAAAAAATTTGCCTCCCACACCAATTAATTAAGGGTTCATACCTTTTTTTTTTTTTTTTTTTTTTTTAAAGTTTATCATGAGTAAAAGTATTGGTAAAATTCACTTGTATATTAAATGCAATATAAATAGACCCATACGTATATAAAATAATTAAAAGTACAAGAGGATAGGAAAAAAGATTTGAGATGATGGTGCCAATGTTAGAGTAATGACTACAATACTCATCTTCATCTTCAAAAAGTTCATGTTATCTCATTTTAATGGAAGATTCAATATCTCAAAGAAGGCATTTTCTACTAGTTTAATCCTCCTTTTTGAGTATCAGTTTTTAGCTTTTTTTTTTTTATAAAAAAAAATACACATATTTGTTAAACTTTTGTTTTACGATAATTAATGATTTTCTTCTCGACCAATAAATAATTAAATATAATAATACGAAAATAGTATTATTATATAATAAAATTTATTATAATAAAATATAATAAAATTTATTGTTGCTTATAGTTTTAAAAATTTAAAGTTTATATGAACTATCAAATCAACTAAAGTGATAATGGGTAGCAAAGCAATATGTACATAATTTTTTAATAATTTTTTATTTTAATTATTGGTGATAAAAATCTATCCATATATTCAGATGTTCCAAATTTATGAGACTTTAGTACACTCAAAAAAAAAAAAAAAATGATAAATGGCAACAAACTGTTTGGTGCAAGATAGTTTTAATTTCAAAATTTGAAGAAATCTAAAAACAATAGTGTTTAGATTTTCAATTAAAATGTGCATAATGGGCTTCTGATAGTCCAAAATATTCAATGGGCTTACTATTTTGAGGCCCTTCAAATATTATTATTCTAATGGTCAATCATGCATAGTTGTTTTTTTTAATCTATGATATATTAATGTATTAACAGACACAATTCTAGAACAATAATTCTAGACTATTCATGTCATTTATTGAATTTTACATCTACAAAAAAAAATCATTATTATTTATTAATAATTGAATAAGTGTCCCTCCGAGACATGTACAAACTTACAAACTTTCTCTTGATAACTTATTCCTTAAGAAGATGATCTACTCAAAATAATCTATGACAAAGCTAATTTGTCTGTCAAAGTGAGCTTAGTTCAACAGTAATTAACATGTAGCATGTACTATTGACCAAGAGATCAGAAATTCGAATCCCACTATTCTCAAATGTTGTTGAATTAAGAAAAGAAAAACACTAATTTGCCTCAATCATGAATGGGTGAGGAGCTAGAAACAAAGGGCAAAACTTTACCTTCAAAGTTTATATATATATATATATATATATATATATATATATATATATATATATATATATATATATATATATTAATTCTAAAAATTTAGGTGGAATGAATTAGAAAGCTTTATATATATATATATAAGACAAACTAGGAGAAAATCACCCCTTTCATTATTCTTGACTCTACCTTAATATTGAGTATAAAGATTTCCACTTCTGTTTGAGCATTATTTTTTACTCTATTTTTTTAAAAAAAATACATCACATTTTCTTATTTAAAGAGTGTATCTACATCATTATTTTTACTCCATTTGTTAACAAATACATTTTATTTTCATATGTAGAAAATCTATAAATATATTAATTTTGAAATATAGTCAAATTTTGTATAATTGGCATGTGTGTGAGTATGTGGAAAAGAAGAAAATGCCCATTTTTTTATTGGAATATAATAAATTGTCATGATGGATGGAGCAAGAATAAGAATATATCTTTCAACTCCATTAGATTATACTCATATTCACTATTAAATGCACATGTAAAAAACAAAACAATATCTTTATTTTAAAGACATTAAGGTTTTTGAGTTTTGAGTTAGAATTCTATTTGGTCTCTAGGATTCTATATGGTCCCAAGAATAAATTGTTGTTAGTGTCTTTAACAAAAAAAATAAAAAATGATGTGCCAGTTAACTTGGTGACTAAATTGTAATTTTTAAATGAGGTGGCAAAATATATTAATTTTAGATTAAATTACAAGTTTAGTCTTTTAGGTTTCATTTGATAACCATTTGGTTTCTTGTTTTTTGTTTTTAAAAATTAAGATTATAAATACTACTTCCACTTATGGGTTTATTTGTTTTGTTATCTACTTTTTACATATGTTTTCAAAAACCAAACCAAGTTTTGAAAACTATAATAGCAAGCCCCGCCAGATAACTATTTGGTTTTGGTTTTTGAAAATTAAGCCTATCAATACTATTTCTACTTATGAATTTCCTTGTTTTGTTATGTACTTTTTACATATGTTTTCAAAAGCCAAGCTAAGTTTTGGAAACTAAAAAAAAGTAATTTTCAAAAATTTGTTTTTGTTTTTGGAATTTGGCTAAAATTCAAATATTTTCTTAAGTAAGATGAAGTCCATTGTAGATCAATGAATTTGAGCCTGCAAGGACCTTGAATTTTATCGAATAAAAACAATACAATTATAATTATTTTCTATTTTTAGTTCAACAATATTTGAAATAGGTGAATTCGAACTCTGACTCAAGATACATGTCGAATACTGCTTAGCTATGCTTACTTTAGTAATTCAATTATAATTGTTGCACACCTAGATTTTGACACTATTACCCTTCTATATGATATCGAAACTTTATATAGAAAAATATTTTAGTTTTTTATATTTGTTTTTTAAATAAATAATTTAATAGAAACTTGATAAAAGACACATTTTTTTGGGGTTAAATATTCAACCAATTTAGTCCTGAACGTTTATGTTTGTGCTATTTGGTTCATAAACTTTAAAAAATATTTAATAGGTCTCCGAACTTTCAGATTTGTTTATATTTGGTCCATGAACTTTAAAAGTGTATATTAAATCTCTAAACTTTCAATTTTGTGTCCTATTGTTGTGCACAAACTCACTATGCTAGCATACGCAATCGTAGGTAGTAATTGGTAGACAAAGTCGATCCCACGAGGATTAAAGTCGATCCCACGAGGATTAAATAGTACAAATTCTATAAAATTGAGTTCCAATAAGAGCTAGTTCTATTGCAATTAAACGATCTAAAATTAACAAAATGCAAGTCCGACACAAGGAAATTAAATTTTAGCAATTTAAAGGAAATAAGCAACTAAAATTGATAATAAACAAGACGAGAATCGAATGGCTAAGGCGTTGGAATTTATGAAATTCCACTCCTAATTTTAGCTCCTAGATGTTGTTTGATGCTATAGCATTGTGCAACATTACTGCACTGTGCAGTAACGGAAAAACCTGAGAATAAATTCCAAAAATTATTTCTAATCCTTGAATTTCAGTTTAATTTCGAAAATTATTTCTAATCCTTGAATTTCAGTTTTAAAGCAAAGTTTAACATATGTCTATGAAAATCTAGCTTTCAAACACATGGATAGCCCAATTTCCCTAAGTTTACAAGTCAAAAGTATGTCTATACCCTTGAATTCATCCCTAATTCAAGACATAAACCTACTTGTATAGCTTATGCTATTTCCACTAATTCTAACATTTTTAGAATTAAAACAAGCTGGTATTCTTTCCTAAGTTGATCACTCTTAAGAAGAACAATAAGAAATAAAAAACTCATAAGCAAACTACACGTCTATAGCATTCCATAGCAACATGGCTCCAAAAATAGAGTTATGACTCTATAAATTTTAGCCCAAAGAAATTAGCTCATGACTTTTACAATGAAAATAATCAGAAACAAGCTACTACTCATAAACATCTTAGGTTCAAATGAAGATTCACAAAATAACAACACTAGGAACAACTTAACCTAACTAAAACTTCAAGAAAATTAAAGAGCAAGATATATAAACTCAAGAATAAGAAGAAGAGAATGAGAATGGGTGGGTGAAGAAAAAAATCTTGAAGAAGCTTCTTCCTGCAGCTATGTTTTCCTTCTTCTCCCCTTCCTTTTCCTTTTTCGATAGATGCTTCTCCTCCTTTTAACTTACATCACAAAAAATTCTTAAATTAGGGCTTATCTTTCTCTTTTTACCCAATAGCCCATCATCTTCCTTTTCTTTCTATTTTCGACCCATTAGAATGGACACAATCAATGCTGGATATTTCATTGGTTAATTCAACTTCGACAACTTACAAAAATTGGATTAAAAATAGAGACCAACTATATAAATAAAATTGAGCAGAAAACAGAGGGATTAAAACAGAATAAAACTAAACAGAAACAAAGTAATAATGCTAACGAAAGTTCCCTACTTTGATCGAACCAAATACTCCTTCAAGGGCAGTTGGATCTTCACCTCCTTGAACTTTCATTGAGGAAGGATCAAACTCGGGAATTACAAAGTGAAATACAAGAATAAGACACTGAAAAATGACAAAAAATGGTAAATTACAGTTGCTGTCCAAAGAAGAAAACCCATATCCGTTTTGCTTCGTTCTCCCCATTTTTATAGGCATTGAAGGCTGGGGTTTCCTTCTTTTTGCTACTTCAATCTTGGGTCAACTTTAAGACATGACATTGGGCTGAAAAATCTCCTAAAGATCAAATAAACTCCATGAATTTTGGTGATTTTTCGTGATTTCCGTAATAATTGAGAATTCCAGAAAATGCAATTACAAAAGTGGAATGCAATTGCATTTTTCTCTTGTTCACAACCTTGTTTTTCTCATAGAAATGCAATTGCATTTCAAAAGTGGAATGCAATTGCATTTTTGTGATTGCTCCAAATCTACATAAGAACAACAATTTGGCTTAATTTCCATTATCTTTTCAACTTCTTTCTTCTTCTTCAATACTTCGACAAGCTTTCATGATTTTATCTCATAAACGCTATTTTTAGCTTGCTCGTTATTCAACAAAATATGCAAAAAATGACAAGAACAACTTAGTTTAGGGTTAAATAATCCTCATAAATGAGAATTATCAATGATCATTTTGGTTATTTCTTGAACATGACCCGCTCGTATGTCAACTACATACTGTTCAAGATTACACTAATATCCTTGAATTTTTCATATAATGGATAATATTATATTGCAAATAAAATAATCAAAATTATTATTAATTATTAAATAAATTATTAATTATGAGACTTCAGGGAATAAATCCCAACAGACTATATATCTGAAAGGGAAAATGCAACCACAAAATATTACAGCAACAAATAATGTGTGGACTACGGATTTGACTAATTCTCCAATCAAATCTCAATCAATCTCTTAAACCACAAATATATTGTCGACAACAGCTTAGCACACTGATCTTGGTAGAAACCTCAATCCTAAAGGGTTTATAAAATGCGACTAGAGCACTCAAATCATCATCTTCGATCCTCTATAGTCGTAGATCAAGAATTCCATCATTTTCATTCAAGATCTCATTTTGAAGCTGCCACTCCAAGTTCTTATTCCTTGTTTGACTAAACCTCATTCTGACGCTTTATTTGAAAGAAGAAAAGTGCACATACTTGATTCTTCTCGAAAGAGGTTGAATCAAGTTAGATAGGGAAGCAAGCATAGGAGTTTTATTTTTGTTTTAAAGTTACTGCTTTTCATTTATGTTTTTAGTTGTTGTTTTGCTTCATTACATTTTACTTTACATCAAACTGTCGTGTATTTCATTGAATCAATATGGAGTTAGTCTTTATCCCTTTAGTTTTTATCTTTTACTTTTTAAGCTTTATTTTCTTTATTAATATGAGCTAAACTCTGATAATGGGCAAAATAGTGCTATTTCTTGGCTTAGTTTTATGCTAGTTTTGCTATGATTATGTGTCATTTCATGTGAAATATATATTTCTCAGAAATTGAGCATTTGGAGCAAAACTGGAGAACTGTGAGAAATTTGGACAAATTTGAGCAACTTAAGGCTATATTTGAGGATTCAAGTGTTGAAGAGGAATGACAAGGCAATTGGACCCGAGGGCATAACGTTGCAATGCCATTTGAGAAGCCTATCAACCTTGAAGACCCGAGGTTGATAGAGCTCTCCTAGCATTGCAAAATGCTAAGGACAATATTGTAACGTTGCCCCTAGCGTTGCAACGCTGTCTCGACATTATTTAAGGAATGCTACTCATTCGTGCAAAAGGAGCCGTTTTTTAGAGACCAAAACCTAATCTCAATTTCTACCCTATCTAAAGGCTTGGAGGAGAGTTTTGGAGAGCCATGGAGGAAACTCAAAGCTCGAGATCATGGACATGACGTCGGAAACGAGTGTTGGCACGCGACCTTAGTCTAATCTCTTTCTCTTACTTTTCTTTTGGTTTTAAGAGTTTTGTTATGAACTCAATTGCTGTTTATCTTTGTATTTAGACAAGTAATTGAATCTTTGTTTATGTTGCGATTGAATCTATGTTTTTACATCTTTTGTGCATCTTGTTATTATTGTCTAAACCTTTGGCCGTGGTTTTGCATGTTAGGCTAGATTTAGCTCGAGAGAGTAAATTTATCCTTAGAACAATAGATGCATGACTAGATTTAATTTATTGCATGAGAGTGAATAGATTAGTTCTAGAAGCCTTAAGAATTGATTTGTTGAGTAATGAAAATAAATCGAGAGGTTGATTTGTTGCTATGCATGAGTTCAATTGAGCTCGAGAGAGGATGTTGATCACTTAGTAATTCTTAGCTTGAGATTAAATGCATGAAATCAATTCTTTATATTCAAAGTTGTGCTTTTATTTAATCAACCATTATGTTTCTAAAAAATTGGACTCCAACCTTGTAAATAATAGTTTTAGGTTTTATTTTATTTTCCCTTGTTTCCAAAGTTTTGTTTCTCTAAATAAAATTGGGCATAATTAACTATGGTACTTAATTAATCTAAGAACTCCAATCCATGTGATTGACCCTAGCCACTATTACTACAATTTTTTAGAGGTCCGGTTTATAAATAGTATTTGATAGAGCCTTCAACAAGCTTCTTCTATCAAACTCCTTCTTGGGAATTGAAGATGTGAACACCCTAAGTAGAAAGAAAGTCTCACCTTGTGCAGAAGCAACCTTGCTCAACACTTAACATTGTTTGCTTTTATTAAAGGTTAGGTTTCATTGTTAATCTAAGCTGATCACTTAGGTTAACATTCTATGTGTGAAATCCACTATTGAAAAGGGTTGGATTAAACATAGTTTTCATAAAAGCAATATAGGAAAAGAGCCTAGACATAGGACTTTGCTTCCCTAGATATAGCGCAAAACCTATAGGGTATCTATCTAAGTTCAATTAGCCATAGACATATGTGTTTAATTACTTAGGCTCCTAAAAATACTTAGAAAAAGGTTGAATAGGTGTTGTACTCAATTCATGGTGTTAAGTGTCGAAAAAAGGCAAGTTGCGGGAGAAAATTCCTTAGAGGTTGAAATTGAAAGGAATAATCGAATTAACCAACAGTAGAAGCGTTGGAATCTACTTTGATTTTATTTAGAATTAAACAATAAATATTAAGTTTAAGCAAAACACTTGAAAATAATATGGAGATATTTTCTGACGGTTCTTTACTTCTCGTGTTCCAAGACTTCCACAAAAGTGTTCCTTACTGATAAGCCTTAGAATTAAGGCTTATTTAACTTCCAATTGCTTAAAATATTCTTATTTTGTCTTAAGACCAATTGAAAATAGTTGAAAGGTTGCTTCAATTTAAGAAAGAAATGAATATGATGACATTTGGAATAGAGTCTAAATAAATTGGTATTGTTTGCAGGAAATATGGAAATTGCAAAATCAGATTCTGCAATCTATGGACAGTAGGGAATGGCAAGAACTCTTGAAAAATCTGGCGCAAGCAAAGAAACCCATATATGGACAGCTAAATTACCGCACGAATTGGGGGAATTGGAGCGCGATTTTTGGCAAATTTCAACCCTAGGAAGATCTACAAAAGATGGAGGAAGAAGAGACGAGGGGGCATTCGATTTTTGAGGAGAATTTGGCTCGTGGTTCCATTTCGGTTTTACACTCTGTTTTTATGAAATTTCTGGAAGTTCTATTTTGGCGAGGATTCAATTTCTTGTCTTAATTCTTTTCAATTTCTTCTTGTATTACAAACCGTTGCTGATTGCAGCTTTAGATCTTCTTTCGCTTTCTTCTTTTATGTTAAGTTCCTAATTGATTCAGTTTGTTTTGATGAATTTCAAAAGGTTTCTTCCTCGTTCAATCTTATTATCTCTATAGCATGTTGTTTAATTCTGATTTCCAATCCGATTCAAGTAGTACTTGGATTGTTAAGATTGATCATCTCCTAGAGGATTTGGTCGATTGGAATACGGGAAGATTCATAGATCAAGTATCATCTTTGCTCCTGTTTTTAGTTAAGTTTGTATTCCGCCTTAGAAAAGTTCAGCAATTATTTGCAGACTTTATCGGAATTGAATGGAGAAGGAAGTGGGACTCACCAATACCTTTGATTCTTTGTTTTAATTCCCATTGAGAATTTTCCTTGAATTGCCCAGAACTGCGTTAGTTTTTATTACCATAAGTTGTTCAATTAAGCAATACTAATTAGAATAAAACTTTGTGTTAATTTGGCAATTTACGCAAATTCCCAATATGAACTCTTCTTCAAAAATTAGTTGTAATATTTTTATCTTTAATATGAGCTAAAACTTCTTAGGGGATTCAAGAATGTAAATTCCCTAAGAAGTAATTGTAGCCAAAATTCCACAAAAACCAAGCCTACATCTCAATTGTTTGCTTGTGTTGAATAAATTTCCGTTGAGATCCTAGATTGATCAACGAGGGTAGCAACTCAAGCTTTAGATCTAATACCGACGGGGTTAGTGATAAGCGAATTTCACACAAGTGATGGAGAAAAAGAGCTTAGACATAAGCCAATCCTTACCCTAGACATAGAGATTAAGGACTCCAAAATCCATAAAATTGTTGAATCGAATGATCTAAGATAGAGGGACTATAGACATATAAGTCACCTACTTAGCCTCCTAAAACCCTAAATTCAAGGTGAATAGGAGAAGAAATTTTGGTTTACAATTGAGTGTGGAGTAGGTTGGAATTGTAAGTTTGGTTTTCAATTACAACTTAGGACAATGACATTCTTGAGCCCCATCTTTATCTAAATTCTCTTTGAAATTTCAATTACCAAGTCTATTTAGTTTGCCATTTCTAGATTCTGCAATATTTGTTATTCCAATATTTCCATTTCTCGATTCTGCAATTCAATTCTGCAATTCTTGTCATTTCAATATTGCAAATTCTTGATTCTGCAATTAGATTCTGCTTCAACACACAATCCAACCTTGTTTTTGCAATTTTAGTTTTCAAGTTGCAATTTCCTTACACTGTGCTTTACAATATTTTTGTTACATCGTTCCCTTTGGGATCGATACTTGGTACTCACATACCATTTTATATAACTTCAATCGAGTGCGCTTGCGTGTACACCATCGATCACTTGCCATGACTCGAACATAGGACCAAGGCTTGTGGGAGCCTCTTGAAAGAAAATTCATAAGGAATTGGAGAGGAAGAAATCTAGAGAAAATTATCTAATTCTCTATTGAAAAAATGTGTGTTGTATCTAATGGCTCAACCCAATGACCCTATTTATAGAGACCAAGGGCAAATCTTTGCCACAATTATAATATTATATTTTAATATCTAATATATTAAAATATATCTTATACTTATTTGAATCTCATTCAAATCTTCTACGATATTTATTTATTTGAATCTTATTCAAATTTTATAAATATCTTTTCTTTAATGTATCTAATGTACATTAATTATTTTAATATTCAATGTATCAAATACAATAAATATATTTTTCTTTTTTATATTTAATATATCTAATATATTAAATATTAATTTGAACACTTCAAATTAAATATTAATTTGAACATTTCAAAATTTTCTTTCAACTAAATTGATCTTTTAGTGTTACTATAAGCTAGCAATAGGACCTTATGGACCTACAGATTATAAGCTCAAATGATACAAAATCAATTAATTAAACTCTTTAATTACTTAATTTTCATTCATTAACTATAGGTCACTCCACTATAGACCTAGAGTTGCACTTTTATGCACTATAGGACAAGTTGTGTCCATAAATATAATCACTACATGCAAGTCGATCATTCATGAGTTGTTCGTAATTACAGCTGGGTCAAAAGTCTGTTTTACCCCTATAATGATATCTTGCACCTTAAGTATTATTGATCCTCTAATGAACAATTTGTTTATGATCCAACCATAAACTAAGTCCCTCTCGGGCCAGTTAGAGGGTGTGACCCCATTGTTCAAGTCTCGAAATCAGCACTTAAGGGAACTACTCATCTACTTACCCTATATGGGAAGAAGTGAATTCCATCTTGTGAGATTATGTTCCCAGCTCTCTATTTGATCAAGTCTCCAAAATGGTAGGCATATTGAATCGGCTACAAAAGCCACTCTCACCCATGCAAATCAAAAGACAAACCTTCACAGGCAGGAGTTCATAACTCACTCAAGATTAAGATCGAGTTGTATATGATTAAATATTTCGTGGTCCAGTTTTATACAAACTTATTGTATAAGATACCCCCACTCACATATCTCCACATGAACGATTTGGATCAAATCATTTGTAATTATTACAAAGTGGGTTGTATCAATAGTGTTACTAGGATAAGACACCCAACCTTACCTATATACTATGACCATTTAGGTTATTTCTTGAACACGATCCTCCCATATGTTCAAGATTATACTAATAACCTTGGATTTTTGATATAATGGATAATATTATATTGCAAATAAAATAATCAAAATTATTATTAATTATTAAATAAATTATTAATTACGAGGCTTTAGGGCATAAATCTCAACAGAAACAACTTTGGATCTCTCTTATTTTATTAACTTTTCAGTAAATATTTTCATTCCTCTTTACTTACTTTCTGTTTTCTCAACCAAATACATCCTCAATTACTTTCTTCGTTACCTCGGTCACAAACTTAGAGAAGGTCTTTATCTTTAAAATTGAATCTTTGTTTAACACCATTCCCTTGGGATTTGATACTTGGTGTACTCTCCACCTTATTACTTGGTAGACAGTGTGCACTTGCACTCGGCTGTAAACTCGTTACCAAGTTTTTGGTGTCGTTCTCGGGGAATGACTTTTTAACAAAATTTAATTTTCAATTTTCAATAATGATTGCGAAGAGTTTGCAACTGCAAATATCCTCTTTCTTAGAGAAAAACTAATTCGTCTTTAGATTCTTTTGTAGGTTGAGGGTGAATAAAGGCGAAAGAAGAAAGGCATAACATAGATTGCTCAAGAAAATCCATAGGATGGAAGTGACGTCATTGCAGCATTGAGCACACAAAATCATACCCTAGTGCAAGTGTACACTGTTGATGCAAGTAATAAAATTGGAAGTATTCCAAGATATCGAATCACAAAGGAGCGAGAACAACAAAATTAATGTGTAATTGAAAATTCTCATTTATGAGGATTATTTCACCCTAAATTAGGTTGTTCTTGTCATCTTGTATATTTTGTTGAATAACGAGCAATTTAAAAATAGTATTTATGAGATAAATTTATGAAAGTTTGCCGGAGTATTAGAAAGGAGGAAAAAAATTAAAAAGAGAAAGGAAATTAAACTAATTTGTTATTTTTATGTAGATTTGGAGCAAGTACGAAAATGCAATTGCATTCCACTTTCAAAATGCAATTGCATTTCTTTGGAAAAACAAGATGGTGAACAAGCACAAAAATGCACTTGTATTCTAGAATTGAAATGCAATTGCATTTTCTAAAATCTTAAAGGCTGCGGGAATTACCAAGATTTTGTTGGGATTTATGCCCTAAAGCCTGGTAATTAATAATTTATTTAATAATGAATAATAATTTTGATTATTTTATTTACAATATAATATTATCCATTATATGAAAAATCCAAGGTTATTAGTGTAATCTTGAACAGTATGTGGTTGACATACGAGAGGATCATGTTCAAGAAATAACCTAAAGGGTTATAGTATATGGATGAGGTTGGGTGCCTTATCCTGGTAACACTATTGATACGGCCCACTTTGTAATAGTTACAAATGATTTGATCCAAATCATTCATGTAGAGACATGTGAGTGGGGGTATCTTCTACAATGAGTTTGTATAAGACTGGACCACGAAATATGTAATCTTTCTTTATAAATCCGTTAATTGAGAAGATTAATATTTCATCAGGATGATCATATGCGACTCGATCTTAATCCTGAGTGAGTTATGACTCCTGCCTGTGAGGGCTTGTCCTTTGATTTGCATGGGTGAGAGTGGCTTTTGTAGCCGATTCAATATGCCTACCATTTTGAGGACTTGACCAAATAGGGAGCTGGGAACATAATCTCACAAGATGGAATTCACTTCTTCCCATATAGGGTAAGTAGATGAGTAGTTCCCTTAAGTGTTAATTTCGGGACTTGAACAATGGGGCCCCACCCTCTCATTGGCCCGAGAGGGACTTAGTTTATAATTAGATTATAAACATATTGTTCGAGGATCAGTGGTACTTAAGGTACAAGATGTAATTATAGGGGTAAAACAGACTTTTGATCCAACTATAATTACGAACAACTCGTGAAGGATCGACTTGCATGTAGTGATTATATCAATGGACACAACTTGTCCTACAGTGCATGAGAGTGCAACTTTAGGTCTATAGTGGAGTGACCCTAGAGTTAATGAATGAAAATTGATTAATTAAAGAGTTTAATTAATTAATTTTGTATCATTGGAGCTTATAATCTGTAGGTCCATAAGGTCCCCTTGCTAGCTCATAGTAACACTAAAAGATCAATTTAGTTGAAAGAAAATTTTGAAATGTTCAAATTATTATTTAATTTGAAGTGTTCAAATTAATATTTAATATATTAGATATATTAAATAAAAGAGAAAAATATATTTATTGTATTTGATACATTAAATATTAAAATAATTAATGTATATTAGATACATTAAATAAAAGATATTTATTAAATTTGAATTGGATTCAAATTAGGAAATAAATGTCGTAGGAGAATTTTAAACGGTTTGAATAAGATTCAAATTGATTAGATAAATGTATTTTAATATATTAGATATTAAAATATATTATTTAATTATTTTCCCTAGACCACTATAAATAGGACCCTAGGGGTGAGTCATTGTGCATTCTACACAACACACTTCTCAATAAAGAGAATTAGAGAATTCTCTCTAGACCTCTTCCTCTTCAATCCCTTGTAGATTTTCTTTCAAGAGGCTCCCACAAGCCTTGGTCCTGTGTTCGAGTCATAGCTAGGAAGATTTTGTGGAAGAGATAAAGATCCGCCAGAAGAATCTCCATATTTGGAAGATATTTACTCCTTAACCTTTGTATTTTAGTTTAATTCTAAATAAATCAAAGACGATTCCAATGCTTCCGTTGCAGGATGAAAAGTCCATTCCTATCAGATTTATGGAGATTTTTCGAGATTTAAAAGATTCTTTAGCCCGATCTCATGCCCAAAAGTTGACCCAAGGTTGAAGGAAAGCAAATATGGAAACCATAGCCCTCGATGCCTATAAAAATTGGAAGCACAAAGAAAAAAGAGAATTGGGTTCTATTTTTTCGAACAACAGCTTGAGTCATCGTTTTTCTGTCATTTTTCCAGTCGTTTGTCTTCGTTGTGCTATGTAATTTCTGAGTTTGATCCCTCCTCAACGAAAGTTTAAAGAGGTGAAGATCCAATTGCTTTTAAAGGTGTATTTGGTTCGATCAAAGAAAAGAAAGCACTGGTTTATCGTTGTTTTTATGTTTATGTGCATTTTCATGTCTCTAGCTAGTCTCTGTTTTAATTTCAATTTTGTAAGTTGTTGAATTTGAGTTAGCCATTAAGTTCTTTGATTATCGTTCTCTTCTTTACTAAAAGACAGTTTGTTCTTGGGGATTATATTTCTACAAGATTTAAATTTCCATTAAGTGTTGTTTTTGTGAGTGTTTTTGAAGTTGTTGGATTAATCTTATTCAAGTATTCTCTTAATAAAAATCAGTTTGAGTTGTTTAGGCCCCGTTTGATAACCATTGGTTTTTGGTTTTTGATTTTTGGTTTTTAAAAATTAAGCCTATAAATACTACTCTCACCTATGGTTTTACTTGTTTTGTCATATACTTTTTGCCTATGTTTTCAAAAATCAAGCCATGTTTTGAAAACTAAAAAAAGTAGTTTTCAAAAACTTGTTTTTGTTTTTAGAATTTGGCTAAGAATTCAAATACTTCCTTAAGGGTGATGAAAACCATTGTAGAGAAATTGGGAGAAAACAAGCTTAATTTTCAAAAACCAAAAACCAAAACCAAATGGTTATCAAATGGGGCCTTAGTTTGTGAATTTCTCTTCTCTTTTTAGTCATTTGTGAATTATGAGTTTTATAGCAATTAAATTGTTGTTTTTCAATTCTTCCATAATAAGCTAAATTCCCTTTAGGAATTCAAGTTAGTGAATGCCCTAGAGGAAAGATGTAAAGCTTAAAAGCATAATCAATCTAGTTAACACTTGAAACTTTGTTTGTTTTTGTTTAATTAACGTTGTGTAAACCTAGCTGACCAACTAGTGATTGCTTGTCAAGCTTGAACTTAATGTCGAAAGGGTTAAGGGAAAGTCGATGTCACAAAAGCAATGGAGAAAAAAGCTTAGAAATAAGTCACAAACGTCGATCCTAAACATAGGGCAAGACTCCAAAATCGCTAGAATTGTGCACAAAAGTATCTAAGTTAGATTAGCAATAGAAATATAGCTTTAATCACTTAGTCTTCTAACGATTTTGAAGCAAAATTGAATAGGAGTCGAATTCGGTTTACTTAGTTTTTTTGTGTTAACTACGATGACAATTGCATTTTTTGTAGCATTTCTTTCCAAAGGGGCATGAGCAACTTGAATTTCTTTTTTCATATTCATTGATTTTTTCACTTATTTCCTTTAGCAAAAACAACCTCTCAACAATTTTACACCCATGGTTACCACAATTACATTTTGTAAACAAATTTGTGTCATCTTCATAGATTTTGTTAAAATCCGTTCCCTTGGGTACGATACTCTAGAATACCTAGATTTATTACTTGCAATCGACAATGTGCACTTGCACTAGACTGGAACTTTGTTTTGAATTAAAATTCTTTCCATAAAGCCCCCATGTTTCAGTCCGATCAGTAATCAAGATTGTGAAACAACTTTTAGTAGCAAGAATCTAAAAGCAAAATATTTTGGGTGTTAAGGTGACTAAAAAGAATGAATAAAAGAAATTGGGAAAACTTATGGAAGTTCACTTAAGAGAATGAGAGGATTCAAGTGCACTAATGCCATTTGGTGAGATTGCTAACTGATTGCCATAGCAATCAGACATTTTCATAGAACGTTGTAAATCGAATCAACTCCTATATAGTTTCGATTCAAAACCCTTAGGAGACTTAGTGATTGGACCTATATGTCTATGGTCAATCGTACTTAGGTAATTAAGATCGCATTCTTGGTTTTGAGGAGCCAGTCCTATGTCTAGGATCAAGCGTGGCTTATGTCTAAGCTCCTTGCCTCATTACTTTTACGAAATCCATCTTCTTCTAACCATTTAAGTATTAGATTGGACTTAAAAGCAACCCAAGTTGATCATTCAAGGGTTTCAATAAAATAATAAAATCAATAAAAACAAACAACGTTCATGTGATGCCGATTGCTTTGGTTTATTGGCTTAGCATCCTAACCTTCGGGCATTCATGTTCTTGAATCCCTATGTAAGTTTTAGCTCATGATTTGGAGTAAAAACAGAACTGAAATAAGATGAAAAACCATGAAAAACATAGTTGGAATAGAAACTTAAATGAACCGAGGGGTAAGGAACCGTACACGAAGGAGGAAGTCTCAAGAACTTCAATCGAAATACTCTTATATAATTAAAGTAAAATTCAACACAATAATAAACTGCTAAGAATAAAATGTAAAAACAGAATTGAAAGTTATTCTACTGGACAAAACAAAATTGAAAATACAAACTTAAGCTATTCTAAAGCTAAACTCGTATACAACCCTAAAATCAAATTTCCTTATTCTCTTTCGATCTAGGAGAACTCTTCAAAACCTAAGGAAGAACCGAAAGTTGGATTCTGGGCTTTCTCGAGAACAGAACATAACATAAATGAAGAGCAGACGAATGGAGAAGAAAAATGGCAGAAAGAATCGTGGACTTTGCGTGAAGAACGAATGCCACTTTTCTTCCTCTTCGTGCTCCTTTTTAATCTCTTTTTCTTCTAGGGTTTCCTTCTTGGTGTCCCTTTAATTTGTAAGCTCCAGATTCTAGCATGATTTGGTGGAACAAATCCACCTTTTTGCGCAATCTTCTGATTATTCAAATATGCTTTTTCCTTGTTCGATTGTTATAGCAATTAGTCAGGAATCGTCTAGTTCTTGTCAAATAGTCAAAAGCACTATATTAGTAAAAAAAAAAATTCCCTTCATTTATTGATTTTAATTTTCATTGGAAGATTCATGCTGCTTTTCTTGGAATTTAAATGAATTTATAAAGAAAATGCTAATAAAACCAAGCATAACCTAAATTTATGAGCTAGCTAATTTTCAATTATGAGAATTATCAGCTACATACTAGAAACATTAATAATGGAAAATTTCATAGCTCCTGTTAACCATATCTCTTCTATTTCTTGTGTTTATTATAAAGGAAGTTATTTATTTGAGAATTGTCCTTATAGCCCTGATTCTTTATGTTATGGATTTCTTCCAAGTCTTGCAGACCATCACTAGTATCAGTATGCCCAATAAGGGATGCAACAACAGATAATTCCACAAGTGCCAACTAGCATCAAAATACTCATGAGGGAATATATGGCAATAATGATGTTGTGATGCAAAGCCAAGATGCATCCCTATGAAATTTGGAGATTTAGATAGGACAACTTTCAAACGAATTGAAGAACAAGTCCCAAAGAATTGTGCTTGACTACATAAAGACTTTAAAATAAGAAGAAAAAAATAATGTGAGGTGGTGACACTTAGAAGTGAATTGGAATATGAAGATCCTAAACTCCCAGTAGAAGCAAGAAACACTCTAGCACTTGAAAATACCAAGCGTTGTTTGGCCCACCAACCTTGTCACACCCTGCCCCAAATTACTCTACCAAACTTAGGATGAGCTGTGACGACAGTAGACCCCAAGTGTGCAATAGAATCTATTGCCAAGTTTTTATCTCTTCTTTCATTATCTTACTTTATCTATAGATATCCCATAAACAACGCAGTCAAGATTTCTTTCTTTACTTACAATAGATGATATGCAATGACTTGACCAGACTGACGACAGATTCTGATTAGCTGACTTTGGTTGAAACTCAAGAGAAACCTAATGGAAAAATTAAAAACAAAAGAATGAGCTAAAAAGCCTAATCAGTGGTGATTTCATAAGAAAATAAATTTTCAAGAAAAATTATTCTCTTACTAAACAGAAGTTCATAACTCTGTGGAATAATGTAAATCACGAATAATTTAGAAACTTTCGAGATCATTTTATTTACAAAATAACACAACAACGATTACAACTCTTAGAACAATAACTCTTAAGTCAACAACTCTTGAAAAAATAAGCACAAGTTCGTAAAAAACATAGAGAAATTTGCAATTATAGCTTTGGAAAACATATGCATAAGCTAGTAAAATTCATCACTAAATATGTACCCAAATCTCTATCATAATGGCGTAGAGTAATCTCAATACGCACAACAGAGCAATCTTTGTCATACTACGTATCGAGTTATCTCCAGATACATAACAGGGCATATCTCTGTCATACTATGCACAAAGTAATCTCAAGGAACATAGCAGAGCCAATCTCTGTCATACGTGCACGTAGAGCAAACTCTAACATCTGTAATGCCTTAGGACTGGATTTGGAATCCGAATTCAACACCTAATGGCCTCGGCATTCTCCTGCATCCCCAGCAGCCTGAGCGAGCGAGCATACTATGGAAACACATTCTCATAGCATACCGGGTAATACCATGGGTACAAAGATCTAGTGGTTTGAAAACCACTTCCAACATAAACCTCTTAAATCACAAATAACTCTAAATCATAAAAACTCTTAACTTTCAAGATCTCAAACTCTTTTGGAAAATTATATTCTTTCTCTAAACAACCGTTCATAAACTTGAGTGATTTATGAAATAACATTAAACATTTATAATTTCTCAAAAAATCATCAATTCTCTCAAATAATATAAAACATTTCTGAAGTCATATTTTCTCTGAAACTACATCTCATGAAACTCATAAATTTCTCAATAAATATTTAAACTCTTCAAACATCTCAATAATCATAAAATATCTTGAACATCTTTTAAAACAATAACTCAAGCTAAAATCACAAAATTATAGAAAATTTATAACAATTTCTCTAAAACATCTCTAAACCATAACTTCAGTAAAAATCATAAAATATTGAAAATCTCCGACAATTCTCTATAAATCTCATAACAATTTCTCTAGAATCATACATAATTAAAGAATTCTTGAAAATTCCATAATAAAAATTAAATGATGAAAACATTTAAGAAATAAACCACTCACAGAATTATCATCGTTGGCTCTTCAGATCATAGGTTAGTCCAATCTGAAATTATCGATAACCATACCATAGATTATGAATTATTTCCAAAAGAAATAAACATAAACTTCCTATTAATCAGTTAAACTAATTTCCAATTTCTTTCTCTTACATCTTAATCCAAATTCTCAAATTATACTCTCTCTCATTCCAATAATAATAAGTACATTTTTGTTTTTCTCCAATTAACTAATATTTTCTTCTCTTTCTTCTACAAATCCATATGTTCTTAAAATAAAATAACTTTTTATTTTCTCATACTATCTCTCCCACGTGAGACTTCCATTTCCAAAAACACTTTTCTCTCCTCATAACTCCACTTTATACCATCCAATCATTTTCCTTTGTAATTTACCTAATTACCCTCTCTCTCTCCTTCTTCTTTTTCTCTGTTTTGTGTCTTCTCTTTCCAACCCACCTTCATTTTCATTTTTCCTTAATTTTCTTGAATCCTTAAAGTTGACCAATTTTTAGAATCAAAATTGGATATTACAAGCTACAATAAAAGCTAGTTTTTTTTTTCTCTCTCTTCCCTTTAAGCAAATCAATTTCCTCTGTTAAAAACAAATTCATCATTAAAAACAAATATCCACTCCTATTTATTTGATGCATCAAAATCTTCTCATTACAAAACCCAACGAAATCACCCTAAGTTTTCCATCTAGCTTGCTATTGTGGTTGAATTTCTATTATTCCATCTTACTCTTATTCCCAAACCAAAATCCAACATGTTCTTGTTTAAAAAAGAAAAACCCATAAACATAATCCACCCTTGAATCATATTCCTTTGTAAATTTTTTTATATGAACATAGAAATACTTACCAATCCACAATCGTCCACAATTTTTTATATTGCTTCCCGAATCTAACCGAGGTTCAGCCTGTAAATCTCCTCCTTCAAGCTCTCATTTCCTCTATTCTTTCTCTCTCCCGAACCCTTTTGCTTTCCCTTCTCTCTCCCTTTTTTTTTCAAACATTTTTCTCTTTTATTTCCTTCTTCTCTCTCTTGGGAGTTCTCCCGAATGTTCTCCCATTTGTTTAATTAATCTCCTCTTTTTTCTCTCTCTCCAACATCATTTTATTTTTATCTTTTTTTAAATAAATATATATTAATACCTTTTCCTTTATGGTGTGGCTTCCATAGAGCCACACAAATTTTAATTTCTTTTTTTCTTCTTTTATAAATTATGCCAAAAATAACACAAATTTTCTCTCTTTTCTTTTTCTCCCAAAATTCACACATTTTTCAATTCCAACATGTACACAATTCAATTTCCTTTTACTCCTCTATTTTATTCCAACTTTCTTCTCCTTTATATAATGTTTTCCAAAAATAATACATGTCAAATGCATATCCAATTGCTAGAAGAAAGAAATTGGGTAGAGTGGGTTAAAATATTCCACTCCTCCTTTGAACCACATACTTCATAACATAGTGGGTAAATAATTCCCCTCCACCAACTTCAACAGTGTTCACTATTGAAGTCCACCAATTTCAACAGGGTTCACCAATGAAGTCTTCACATTTATCGATGAACCCCATCTTCCTCTCTTTCATTCTCTCCATCTTCTTCTCTTTCCCTCCCTCCCACGTTAATAATAAGTATTTTAACATATTTAAAAAGTGTAAAATATTTATTTATTAATTTAAATATTTTTTTTGAATTATTTGTTTTATAATCTTTTCAGAATTTTTTTATCAACATCGATATATTATCGATATTTCAATACAATTGAGACATCGATATTTCCGTCGACATTGACATTTTAAACATTGATGTTAAGTAACTGACTTCGAAATTCTAGGAAAACTTGCAAAATATGACTATTTTGGTAAGAACCTTTTTTGACAAAAAATATCATTCGATTCCATATGATAATAAAACACAAAGTTTATTTAAAATTCTTTAGAATTTTAAATCACTTAAAATCCTACACACAAACATACCAAAAAAGATGAAGCTACAATTGAAACAAAGTTTAACTATAAAGATGCTAAGGGTGTGTGTTTTATTAGTGACTATTACAAGGATGAAATGCTTGCAAATCAAGTTGTTAAAAATTGCGTTTTAATGATAATTTTAAAATTATTGGAAAACTAGCAAAATATGATTGTCCTTGTTGTAGTTTTTCTTATATAAAAATATCATTTAATTTCATATATATGATAATAAACATCAAAATTTACTTAAAACTCGTTAGGTTTTAAAATTATAATTAAACAAACCATCCATAAAAGATGGAGTTACAACAAATAGTAAGTTTAACCATAAAATGGTAAATTTCTACAAGGTATAGGCAATAGATATGCAATGGAGTTGAAGTTAAAATTAGAATAAAAGATTTTCCTCAATAATCTTTTACATTAAATATCAGATAATAGGTGAAAATGAAAATGAAAAAAAAAATATTTCCCTTAATGGGAACAAATCTTTATTATTTAAAATTTTAAAAAATTGATATCTAATATAGCTCTAATTGTATAATATAAAAAAAAAAAAAAAAAAAAAGCTAGCATAAACAAAGATTTTAGAACTCCATGTTAAACTACCCTACACCCCAAATGCAAACTTCCTTAATCTAGACTAAATAACTCGACACCTCAAACACAGATTATTTAACTCCACATATTAAATAACTTTACAGACTTAATAACTCTACTATGCATCCCAAAAGCCCCCTAAGGACCTAGAAGGGAGAGAAGAGAATAAAGAAACATCACCTCAAGAAAAGAATGAAGAGAATGAATCAGAAAAGGAGGTTGTAATGAGTCATGCAACCGCAACTTCACATAAAATGACGTTCAATGTTCTCTAGACATTGAAATACTTTGCTATTGGTCTAATTGATGCTTTTATTTGTGATAGCTTGTATGAAATGCTAAAAGAAGAAGGATTTAGTGAATAAGTAAAAGAGGAGAGCGTGAAAGATGACAATCTGCAGTATGCGACACAAGTTGCGATCGCAATTTCTACATTCAGAGGGATATATAAATCTCTTAAGTTGACAAAGTCCGCTGTGATTAAAGTACCTCTAGGAAGACTTAAATCTCGTACCTCATCGAGGCTTAGGTGCAAAATGAAGGAACAAGGCCTCGGTCTCCCTACTGAAAATTGGATAAGTTGATATTCTTTTTTCTTTTATAAAAAAAAAAGTGTGGTTGATGGAATATAAATTCAAATAAATTTTTTTTGATTAAGAAGAAACTCCGTCTAAGGAAGGTTCTAGTTAGGTTGAAATACTTAAGTTGACCGTTAGGAAACATCTCTACTTGGAGACCCACCTGGGAGTTGAATTGATCAAACTTTTAATTTGAATTCATTAAAAATATTTCTTATTTGTTTGAATTACATGAACTTTTTGATGATTTACTTGTGAGTTTTAAGTATAGTAAAAGAGTAAGTAAGAGAAGAGTAGAGGAAGTTGTGACCAAGTTTGCGACAACAACATCAGAGACAAAAGAAAATCTTGTCAAAAAGAGCAAATTTAGGTAAAAACGAGCCAAGCACATGTTTTCAACCATGATTTGTTAAAAGAAAGTAATTATGTGCAAAAAGAGTCATTGCTGAAAGATTTTGTGTATTTTTATGGTTTTGGACAATAGAATCAACCTAAATGTCCAGTCCATGAAGAGTTGAACTAAAAATCCCAACTTATGAGTGAGGGCTTAATGTTATGGGTAAATTTGGATAATAGAATCAAACCCAAAGAGATAAAGGATTAGCAGGGGCCAAACCAAGATTATACATAGCCCGAGTCTAGATTGGACTCAAACAGAGAGGTTACTAGGCTAAAGGATCAGTAAGCCCACCTTGGGTCGAGCCGAATAGAGTCGAGGCGAGGTGGGCCGAACACATGTAGGCATGCACCTCACATGCCCATGGTCCTGTTGGGATTTGTGCTATAAAGCCTCGTATTTAATGTGTTATTTAATTATTTTATTTGCACTATTATATTATCCATTATATGTAAAATCCAAGGTTATTAGTATAATCTTGAACAATATGTGATTGACATATGAGAGGATCATGTTCAAGAAATAACCTAAATGGTCTATAATATATGGATAAAGTTGGGTGCCTTAACCTGGTAACACTATTGATGTGACCCACTTTGTAATTGTTACAAATGATTTGATCCAATCATTCATGTGGAGACATGTGAGTGGGAGTATCCTATACAATGAGTGTGTATAAGACTGGACCACGAAATATTTAATTTTTCTTTATAAATCCGTTAATTGAGAAAATTAAGATTTCACAGGATGATCATATATGACTCAATCTTAATCCTAAGTGAATTATGAACTCCTTCCTGTAAGGGTTTGTCCTTTGATTTGCATGGGTGAGAATAACCATTGTAGCTAGAGATGTCCATGGGGTGGGGTGGGGACGGGGATGGCTTCCCCGCCCCCGTCCCCGCACCCCATTTGAATCCCCATCCCTGCAAAATTTTTCGTTAAATTGCACAGGGATCGGGATGGGAATTCCTCGCAGGGAATTCACGGGGATCGAGTTTTCCATAGAGAATTATTCTCTGTTTAGTTTTTTTTTTCTTTTTTTTAAGAATCAAATAATTCTTTTGATAAAATTTCAAATAGTTAACTTCTATGAGAAATATCCATTAATTTTCAATTACATTGTTAATTATTCACGAAAAATCTTCATTTAAATAGTTAATTTTCTATTAAAAAAACTCTATTTAAAGATAAAATTCTTAAACCTCCTAATAGAAATAAAACAATATATTATATCAAATTATCCAATTAATCTATGCATATAATTCAGGGGGTGTTTGGCCCACTGACTTGAGTTGGGTTGAGTTGGGTTTAAAACCCAACTTTCCCGTTTGATCCATCAACAAATCAACTCCCCACAAAACAACTAAACCCCACGGTTTTGAGTAATTAACTCTCCACCATTTTGAGTAATTTCACGTAGTTTCCATTCTATAAAGTGTTGCTCGTTAACTCTCCCTAACTTAACTCTGCCCAACTCAACTCAACTCTGCGCGCCAAACGCCCCCTCAAATGTTTAACTATATAATTTAGACATATCCAATTACAAATCATTAACAATAAAATTTTAGATGAAATATTAAAAAATAAAATAAAAATAGAAAGAAATTTAAATGGGGCGAGGAATGGGGAACGGGGACGGTGAATACATTCTCCATCCCTGTCATCATTTAGCTCGTGAAATTTTTTTCCCCACTCCCTCCCTCATTCCCCGCCTAAATGGAGATTCCTCGCCCCATTAGATGGACATCTCTAATTGTAGCCGATTCAATAAGCCTACCATTTTGAAGATTTGACCAAATAGAGAGTTGGGAATATAATTTTCACGAGATGGAATTTACTCATTCATATATAGGGAAAGTAGATGAGTAGTTCCCTTAAGTGCTAATTTAGGACTTGAACAATAAAACCCCACCCTCTCACTGGCTCGAGATGAACTTAGTTTATGGTTGGTGATCAGATGTGTACACGCAAGCGCACGCGATCGAAGTAATATAAAATGGTATCTGAGTACCAAGTATCGAATCCCACAGGGAATGGAGTAACAAAAATGTTGTAAAGTAAAGTGTAAGGAAAATTGCAACTTGAAAACTAAAATTGCAAAAATAAGGTTGGGTTGGTATGTTGGTAAAAAGAAAAGCTGCAGAATCTAATTGCAGAATTTAGAAATGACAAAAATCGAAATAAGAAAAATTGCAGAATTGAATTGCAGAATCTAGAAATGGCAATAATGGAATAACAAGAAATTGCAGAATTGAATTGCAAAATCTAAGTGCAGAATTGAGAAATGGAAATATTAGATAGTAAACAAAATTTTCAAAAGGAATTTAGATAAATATGGGGCTCAAGAATGTCAGTGCCCTAGGTCGTAATTGCAAGCCAAAATTACAATTCCAACCTATTCCACACTCAATTGTAAACCAAAATTGCATCTCCTATTCACCTTGAATTTAGGTTTTTAGGAGGCTAAGTGAGTGACTTATATGTCTATAGTCCCTCTATCTTAGATCATTTGGCTCAACAATTTTATGGGTTTTGGAGTCCTTAATCCCTATGTCTAGGTTAAGGAATTGGCTTATGTCTAAGCTCTTTTCTCCATTACTTGTGCGAAATCCACTTATCACTAACCCTGTCGGTATTATATCTAAGCTTGAGTTGCTACCCTAGTTGATCAAACTAGGATCTCAACAGAAATTTATTCAACACAAGCAAACAATTGAGATGTAGACTTGGTTTTTATTGAAATTTAGGCTACATTTACTTCTTAGGGAATTCACATCCTTGAACCCCCTAAGAAAATTTAGCTCAAATTAAATATAAAAATCTTACAACTAATTTTAGAAGGAAACATCCTATTAAAGAAAATTTGAGTAAAATTGCTACTAATAATTAAAACTAAATAAATTGATAAAATACTTGGGCAAAAATAGTAGCTAAATAAGCCTCCAAAATCTCTCACTATGAATAGAAAGTAAAAGGCAAATTGATATCAATTTCAATCAAGACTTTAACTTTATGAAGAAATCAAATTGTGAATGACAATACCCAAATGACAGAACAACAAAATCAATCTAAATACAACAACTTATTGTGTAAAACAAAAAACGAAGATAAAAAAAACAGAGGAAGAAAAACGTGACAGAAACCCACGATGAAAAACATCCAAAAACGTCTCCCAATCGAATTCAAATGATGAACAAAATAATACTACCAACACTCTTGGTAATACAAGAAGAAAGTTCAAAAAAAAAAAAAAAGAAAGACAGAAGCTGAAATTCGTGCAAAACAGAGAGCAAAAACTAAAAAAAAAACACAGAGAAAAAAGTTGCAGAAAAACAGAGGAAAAACCCACGAAATAAGCTCCCAAAACGCCTCCAAAATCCGACTCTTAGCTCCTCCTTTTCTTCCCCATTTATAGGCCTTCATTAGGGTTGAAGATTGCCCAAAAATCGTGCTCCAATTCCACCAAATCAGGCGGTAACTTGGTTTTCCATAAATGGGTTTCGTGCAGAAATTATTCGTTTTTCCTTGAATTTCTGCTGTCCAGAATTGCAGAATCCGATTTTGCAATTTGATTTTGCAATTTTTACATTCCCTGCTCCAGAAACAATTGCAAAATCATGAATTTGCAATTTGATTTTGCAATTTCCACAATTTCTGCAAACAAGATCAATTTTCTTAGAATTCTATTCCAAATGTCATCACATTCATTTCTTCCTTAAATTCAAGCAATCTTCCAATATTTTCAAATGATCTTAAGTCAAAACAAGAATATTTTAAGCAATTGGGAGTTAAATAAGCCTTAATTCTAAGGCTTATCAGTTGGATCATAAACAAATTGTTCATTAGAGAATCAGTGGTACTTAAGGTGTAAGATGTAATTATAAGAGTAAAACGAACTTTTGACCCAACTGTAATTACGAATAACTTTTGAAGGATCGACTTGCATGTAATGATTAAATCCATGGACACAACTTATCCTACAGTGAATAAGAGTACAACTCTAGGTTTATAGTGGAGTGACATATAATTAATGAATGAAAATTAATTAATTAAAGAGTTCAATTAATTAATTTTGTATCATTGGAGCTTATAACTTGTAGGTCCATAATGTCTCTTTGCTAGCTCATACGAATGATTAGGGATCAACTTCGTTGAAAGAAAATTTGAAACGTTCAATTAATATTTAATAGATTTGATATATCAAATGAGGGAAAACGTATTTATTGTATTTGATACATTAAATATCAAATAAAATTATTAGTATATTAAGATATAGATACATATAAAATTTGAATGAGATTCAAATAAAAAAATATATATTAGGAGAATTTAAAATATTTGAATGAGATTCAAATAATTTAAATATATATTTTAATATCAGATATTAAAATATATTATTTAATTAGAGCAAAATTTTGCCCTAAGTAGTCACATAAAAAGGACCTTTATGGGTTCTAAAAGAGTGTCTCCTCCCTTGAGAGAAAAGAGTTCTCTCAAATTTTCCATCCATTCTTTCTCTCTTTCAAAGAGGCTCCCACAAGCTTTGGTATTGTATTCATGTCATAGCAAATAGACTTTGTGGAATTGGGTTTTCAACAACGTTGGAGCACATGAAAATGAGATAAATACATGCCATAACTTTTTCATATTTATGTGAAGGTATGTTTTGTTTAGCCTAAAATTATTTTTCGTTTAATTCTAAAATAAAATCAAAGTCGATTCTAACACTTCTACTCTGAGTTTAATTTGATTGTTCCCTTCAGGTCCAAGGAAGCTCGAGAGATGCCCGATTCAACACTTTTCTAAACTGATTCGATAAAAGGGAAGGGAAACCTAGGTCAACTCTCATATAAATAGATTATGAAAATTCCATTAAGGGTAATTTAAACCTCACTCTCGAACTCTTAGCTTGCTACACTTTTATCTGACTTAAGTATCAGAGTGCGTGTGGCAAGCACCACATCAGTGTGCAGTTTTCTTTGTTTTGTAGGTCACCTCTTTCCCTTCAAAATACAAATTCACTATTGAATCACATGTATATCAGGTATGTTTCTTTTACACGAATTTGTGCATCAACAGTTAGATTCAACCAAATATTTAGTTGGTAACTACAACTTAGTTTTTATTGTTTATAAATATATTATCAAAGACATTTTGAAAAACTCTTTAAATTAGGATACACTTTCTAAATTTGTTACTAAATACATATTCGAAAACATTAAAACATGAAATACTACTCTATTTTTCATTGAATCCATTGTTTTCAAATTTGTGTTTTTAGATTACTAACTAAATGCATTTTGAAATTTCTGGTTCTTACAAATTTCTAAAATGTTGATAGTAAAATTTCATTTTTTTTCTCTTTTAGGTGACCTAACTCTCCATCTATATTCCTACCAACTCATTAAATATTATGTTATATATCATATATGTGAGCTACATTTCCCAACGAGTGATTTGTACGATCGAAAAATCTTTAAATACAATACAAGAGACTAAATTAAACTTTTAAAAACTAAAAACTAAAAAGAAAAAGGTTACAATACTATTTTGGTTCTTGTACTCTAGGTTTTGTTCCATTTTGGTCCATGTACTTTTAAAAAGCTGTTTGGGGCGTGGATTATAATAACCTGTGTTATAATAACCTATGAAATATTCTGCACCCCAAATACAGACTATTATAACCTCAGACTAAATAACTTTGCATTTTAAACAATATTATATAATTCCACATACTATTATAACTCATGTTATTATAACCCACTCAGTGCCCCAAACAACTTCTAAATGTCCAATCTTAGTTCCTGTACTTTCAATAAAACTTAAAATTGGTCTTTATGATAAGTTTGAAGTTAATTTTTTTAATCAAAATTGATTAAATAATAATAATTGCAATACAAGAAAAGACACAATGTAAACATATTCTAAAATTAATAGAGACTAATTTTTTTAAAGAAAAATTAACAATAAACTAATAATATGAACTAATTTTAAATATGGAGACTATTGAATATTTAAAAGTACATCAATTAAAATGGAACAAAACCTAAAACAGAGGACCAAAATAAACAATAAACTAAAGCTAATAGAAAAAAACCAATATGTAATAAATAAACTAGTGAAAGAGGAATACTGGGTAAAATTAAAACTTCTATAAAATTGCATAATTAGGGCCTGGTTCATCTGCAAGTTTCATTCACCGCCTCCATTATCACTTCCATTTCTAGAGAGAGAAACAGAACTATAGAGAGAGAACAAAAATGGAGGGAGAGATCCTCAACCTCATCAAGGTCTGGTTAACAGTCTGTATCTCTCTCTGTTACTGCCACGCCGCCGGAAAACTCCTCCCTCCCGGCGCCGGCCGGTTCCTCGCCGTCGCTCCCATCGTCGGCCTCTTCCTCCTCCTCCCTCTGCAACTCAACTCCATCCACCTCGGCGGCGCCACCTCCTTCTTCGTCACTTGGCTCGCCAACTTCAAGCTCCTCCTCTTCGCCGCTGGCGACGGCCCTCTCTCCGCCGCCCCGCCGCTCCCTCTCTGCCGATTCCTCGCCCTATCTTGCTTGCCGATCAAGATCCTCCAAAACGAGAAATCGAGCCCTAATAAAAATCGCCCCGATTCCCTAACCCCTAAACCCAAATCGTTCCTCAACTACTCGATTAAAGCGGTAATCGTGGCTTTGATGGTGAAATTGTACGATTACTCTGAGTTTATTCACCCGAAAGTTGTTCTGTTCATTTATAGTTGGCATGTCTACTTTCTTCTCGAGATTATTTTGGCCGTCACTCAGTTTTTCGGCCGGAATCTTCTCGGAATCGAGCTCGAGCCACAGTTTCAAGATCCGTATTTCTCGACTTCGCTTCAGGACTTCTGGGGGCGGCGGTGGAATCTGATGGCGACGAACATTCTTCAGCCGACGGTTTACAAGCCGACTGTGAAGATCGCCGCTAAAGTCGTCGGCCGGAAGTGGGCGCCGTTGCCGTCGGTCATGGCGACGTTTTTGGTGTCAGCAATGATGCACGAACTGATATTTTACTATTTGGGCCGAATGAAGCCCAACTGGGAGATTACTTGGTTCTTTGTTATCCATGGGGTTGCTTTGACGGTGGAGATTATGGTGAAGAAGGTGTTGCCGGAGAAGCGACAGCTGCCGGCGGTGGTGTCGGTGCCGGTGACTCTGGTTTTCATCTTCTCGACTGCGATTTGGTTGTTTTTTCCGCAGTTCGTGAGGTTGAAGATGGACGTGAAGGCGTTTGAAGAGTACGCCGCGGTGGTCACTTTTGTGAAGAAAGTAGCTTTTTCATTGGTCGGCTGAATTTTTTCTTTTTTCTTTTTTAAATTAAATAACCCTTTAAAAGGGTCGCCGCTATTGGACGTCGGTAATAAGATTTTTTTCTCTTTGTTTTTTTTTGGTCAAGGTGGTAATAAGAAACTACCGTGGGATGCAAAGTTGGGCGGATTGTTTCACATTATTGAACGTACGAGAGAGTAACTACAAAATAAATTGAACACGATTTTCAAATCTAAATTCAACCATTATCGTACCTACAAAATAAATTGAACACGAATTTCAAATATATATTCAACAATTATTGAGGGTAGTTACATTGTCTCATTTGATATTTTGTTTTTTTTTTTTTTTAATTCACTTTATTATTTCTCTATATTTGTGAGTGTTTAGATCAACTTGCATGCATTTCAACTAATTTTATAAGACAACTACGTGACCTATTATATTTTGTTGTTTAGAAAACTTGTAAGATATTAAATTACAGAAAGTCTTAGGTTACCATGATTTGATCATATTTCTTCATAAATTTTTTTAATAGGCTAAATTATAAAAAATACTCTTGAACTTTGTCATTTGTTTCAAAATAATATATCTATTCTTTCAAAACTTGCAATATTACTTTTGACCTTTCATAAACGTTTCAAAATTACCCTTGAAATAGAAAATTTGTTAGAATGTTGGATGAAAGATCGACATGACAAAATGTTGTTTTTTCAAACTTAATCTACGCAAGCGTCTCATTCAATGTCACGTCGTTTCAGAACACTGCCATGTCGACTTTCCGTCCAACGTTCTAATAGGTTTCTACTCCAATGGTAGTTTTGGAACGTTAGGGTAATATTACAACTTTTGAAAGAATATGACTATTTTTGAAACAAATGACAAAGTTCAAGGATATTTTTTATAATTTAGCATTCTTAATATTATGGTAGTATAGAAAATTTTTCATACTACTTCCATGTATTGTTCACCATATTAATATCATTTAAAAATGACATTTGAACCTTTTAAAAAACATGTAAAACCCATCAAATAAAATAATATACTACATAGTGATGGAAAATTTTGAATGAAGAAGTAGGTATGTTAGAGTAATTAGAAAATTTTCTCATTCACTCTAAGTACTTTATTATTTATATTGACTTTTATTGACCATTAGGACAATCTATGATAAGTTCATTTTTGAACACTTTTGTTATAATTAAGATTAAATTAAAATTTTGCTCTTAAATTTCACAAAGTTATGTTTAATAGATCTTTGAATTTTAAATGTGTCTAATAGGTTCTTAAATTTCCAATAATGTGTCTAATAAGTCATTGAATTTTTGAAAGTGTCAAATGAGTTTTAAACTTTTAGTTTCGTGTCCAATAGATAATTGGACTTTCAACTTTGTATTTATTAAGTCCTCGATTAATGAGACATTTTTTTTAAGTTGAAAGACTTATTGAATAAAAAATTAATAATTCAAAGATCTTGATACTTTTTAGATTTCAATAACCTATAAGATATATATATTTTTAAGTTTTAAAGTTTTATTAGACAAACCTTGAAGGGGGTGTTTGGATTGAGGAGTTGGGGGGAGTGAAGTTGAAAGGAGTTAATAACTCCTTGTTTGGCTCAAAGGTATTTTAACTCCTATTGTGGGACCTACAAACTTATTAACTCTCTCTCTAACTCTCCATTGTGGGCCCCACAACTTTTCTTTATTGTTTTTTTTCTTCACCTCACCTCACTCTTACCTCCCACAACTTTTCTATCTCTTTTTTTCTTTACCTCACCTCACTCCTACCTCTCTCTCTACTCTACTCTCCTCTCCTTTCACTCTCTATTTTTTTACATATATATATATTTTTTAATTTCTCATTTAAAAATTTTTTCTTTATTTTTTTTATATAAATTTTCTCATCATTATTACTAATTAATAATTAAAAATAAATAATCATTATTTTTTTAATTTTTATCCTATAATTTTAATAAAATTTTTAACAAAATATTTTTCTTTTTATTCTATATTTTTCTTTTTTAAATATAAATTATACAAGAATGTTTTAGATATGATACTATTATTTAAATTGAAATTTTAATATAAATTAGAGTATTGCATAACAATTTTTTTAATTGATAAAAATTTTCATATCTCACTTTCTCTACATTTCATCTACAATTTTTTTTAAAGTTTAAATTAAAATTACTTATAACAAAAAACAATCTTATCTATTTTAAGTTTTTTTTTAATTAATAGCTCAAATATATATATAATTATGATTTGAAGAAAAGAAAAACATACTTTAAACTAATATTTAGAAAGATTAACATATTAAAAAAATCATATTCAAAGTAAAAAGATAAACGATTTCTCATTCCAAACTTAATAAAATAAAATTATTACAATAAATAACATAAATATATAGTATTTTGAACAAAAGTATGTATGATATTCTTTTTGAATGGTCATAAAAAATATATATTCATTTTGAACTTAATTATTTTAATAGCATAAATACTTGATATTTTATTTTTCACTTAGTTATTTTAAAACTTCAAAGAATATATTATTTTCAAATTAATCAAACTTTAGATAGTTTATTACATTGATTTGTTAGAAAAATAAAATATTAAATTATGCACAAAAAAATTATAACTTTTATTAAACTTGGAAAACAAATCTTAAATTAAAATTTTAAAATTGACAAAAACAAGTCTTTAACAAAAATTTAAAATATTCATAAAATAATATAATTTAAAATCCCAATTTTAAGATTGACGGAAACAAATCTATATTATTTATAGAATTGAGAAAATAAAAACATAAAAATTTTGAAGTTTATTTGAATCCCTTTAAATTAATAGATTGAAATCTTTCCAAATCACATGTAATATTTAAAAAAATTATTGTAAGACTTTCTTTTATTTGAAAAATATCCAAGGAAAATGAATAATTAATGTTAGAGATATTGAAAAAAGAATGTGGTTGTTCAAAATTCTTTTTTTTTTCTAGAAAGAAATTTGTAAAATATACATAAATTAATAAAAACAAAAAATCTCAATCTTAGAATTCATGATGACAAATCTTTAATGTTGAAATTTTGAAAAATTGTAGAAAAAATTGTATAAAAAAAAAAAAGCTAAAATCAACTCAGACTTCAGAACTTCAGGTTTAACAAATCTGAACCCTAAACATGGACTTCAGAATTCCAGACTAAACAACTCATTGCCCCAAACACTGAGTTCCTAACTTCCCAAATTTCCTAACTCCTATTCCCTACAACTCCTTGCCCCAAATAGCCTCTAAAAGTTCAAGTAACAAATTTAATTGTAATTTTCCAATCTAAGCATAGTTCATTGAATAAAGCACCAATTATAATTCTAAAGTCGATGATTCAATCCCCACTTCACAATTGTTGAACTAAAATTTTTTTTTTTTAATTAAACAAACTTGTAATTAAACCAATAATTACAAACACTTAATATTTTCGTGGCTTAGGATAAATAATTTTATTTATTAAATGTAGGATCAATCAATAAACTTCCATATTTTTTTTTTTAGGTACTTCATGTAACAAAATATAAAATAGAATTGACATAAAAAGCATTTAAAACAGTGATACCAGGGATTAGGACACATACTCTATTTTGAGATCAAAGTCAAGACTCCGTTTGATAACCATTTGATTTTTAGTTTTTGAAATTTGTGTTTATTTTCTCACAATTTCTTTACAATAATTTCTATATTTCTTAAGAAAACATTTAAGTTTCTAGCTAAATTCTAAAAATAAAAACAAGCTTTTCAAAACTATTAGTTTTCAAAAGTTGGCTTGATTTTTTAAAACATATATAAAAAGTAGATAAGAAAATATGAAAACCAATAAATGAGAGAAGCATTTATAAGCTTAATTTTTTAAAAAAAAAAAATTTAAAAAAACACACACATTAATAAATATTGCGATTTAATTTACTACATAAAGTATTTAAAAATTGTTTTTTCTGACATGATGACCAATTGACCTTAAATGTTTACTCATTTCAAGTATTTAAAAATTATTTTTTCTGACATGTAGCCCTTAAGTATTATTTATTTCAAGTCACATGGAAACGACAATCAAATAAGTTAAAAAGAGAAACTTCATGAATTTAGTCCCTATTTCTTAAACCTAATTCAAATTTGATCGATTTGTTTTTAGTCCAATACCTCGAATTATTTGTGGATGTGGTTATAAATGAGCACCGTGATGATGTGATATTTTATTTTAATCATGTGAATTTCAAAACGGATTTTTTTAGATGATCAATGTCAACAAGTTGAACATTGTAAATTTAGATGTGAATTTCAAAACGGATTTTTTTAGATGATCAATGTCAACAAGTTGAACATTGTAAATTTAGTTCAAGTGTTAAATTATTATAATCACTAGGCTTACAATGAATGTTGTTCTTGAGTGCAAGCAATAAATGTTGTTCAAGTGTTCAAATTATTATTTTGGCGAGTTGGATTTTTTTTTTATTTCTCACAAGGGAGAGATGCCTCATAAAATCAAATGAAAAGAAGGATAATCAATGGTCTAAATATAAGGAATATATTGAAATTAAAAAAGGTTAAATTATAAATTCTGACCCTAAACTTTTAAAGCTATGCCTAATAGGTCTTTAAACTTTAATATGCATCTAATCAGTTCATAAGCTTTCAAATTAGTGAAGTTTAAAAGTGTAGGTCCTGAACTTTTAATTTTATGTCTAATAGATTTTTGGTATATCTGACAATTTTTAAAATTTATAATGCTCTTAAACATAAAAATGAAAGATCATGAAATAAGACACATAATTAGCTACTTGAATTTTTTAAAAATGTCAAATATGAAATAAATTTAGTAGACACGAAAATAAAAATTGAGAAACTTATTAGATACGTTTAAACGTCATGAATCTATTAGACATAAAAGAGAAAATTGAATAATCTGTTGGACATAGTTTTAAAATTTGAAGAACTAAACTTATAATTTAACCAAGAAAAACTATAACCAAGATGAAATTCATGTGGGCTGCCATAGGAACGTTCAAAAGCCATAAAAATCAAGTTCCTCATTTCAATGTGAGGAAGTACACTGCTTGAACGGCTCAGATTTCATCAGAAGATTTGAGTGTCTAGATTTTATTCAAGATAAGATTTCGGTACAAGCAATTATTTGATGGTTGGATTCTTATCTTCCTTTAATTTGACCATTTTCTCGATAACACGTGGAATAAAAAATTCATAAAATAAAATAAAGTATCCAATATGTATACACAACACATTCATATAAGAACTTTAATTGCATTTGGTCAAGTTACAAATTTTCTCTCAATTGTAAAAAGTTTTAGTTCCATTCTTAAACTTTCGATTGTGATTCCAATAAATCTATATTTTTAAAAATAGTAATAAATGTTCACATGAAATTTCTTTTAGTACATATGTCAAAACAAAGAGAAATGGAATCAGTAAAAAGACTCAAAAGAAACCACAATCGAAAAGAGAATTAAATGGTCTTTACGTTGGAACGTTTTGGACAAGCTCCTTATGAAGTAGTTGTGATATTTGTCGATGACCAATCTTCAAGCGAAACCTCATCTCCGTTAACAACTACAACTAGGGTAAGCTTTGCAAGCAAGTGTGAGCCACTTGATTTTTTGATTATCGTGTGAAATTGATTCTCAATCAGTCAATCATTTGATGTAAGTGAGGAAAATTTTAAAATATCTAATTAGAGGACCTAAATTCGAATAATCTTCTAGTTCATTTTTGAAGATCTGTTATGACACATTAATCGAACTAATAAATTATTGATTATTGACATGACGTAAGACTAACTAGGTAAAATAAAAGGCAAACAACAAAAAAAATAAAATGTAGCAAGTAGGTGAAATGCATTTTAAGTTGAATTTTTGGAAGTCAAATACTTTGGAATTGCGTACATAATCCTAGAACATTCTAAGGAAATCTAGCAAGTTCAAGAGAATGTTAGAAATATAAATGTGGAGAAGTTTATATAGATTAAAAAGGACATATGGTTTTTCAAAGAAAAAACAAAAGTCTTTATGGAAAAAGAGTAGAAATGTGGGTGGGATTTTAGAGTATTTTAAACTCCCTTCTACATGTTAACGTCCTTTTACGTGGATTGTGATACAATGTTTAAACACTATTTTGGTCCCAATATTTTAAAGAAAAACTATTCTAGTCTCACTTTTAAAAATTGTTCATTTTGGTCCTTGAAGTTAGTATGCTATATATTAATAAACTAACAGATTGATGATGTGACATTTTTTATGACATGAGTAAGTGCTTAGGTGACTGCTAAATAAGTTAAGTCAGGTTGGATCAAATTAAACTTCTAGGTTTTTCGTGGTGACTGGCGTAAAAATGAAGCTACAGGTAAATTTTTTTGATATAGTAGATGAAGCTGCAGGTAGGAATGTTTTTTATATAGTTGTGGGTTGGATTTGAAGGAGAGAGAGAAAGAGAAATAGTGTATAGTGTGAAATGGAGGGTGGAAGAATGTTTTAGGAGTGCAAATAATGTCCCACATTGGCTAGAGAACGGAGTGATCATGAATATATATGTGAGAACAATTATCTCCATTGATATGAGACATTTTGGAGGAACTAAAAGCAAAGCTATGAGTGCTTATGCTTAAATTGGACAATATCCACATACCATTGTGGATGGTCATTTTCCTTCTTCTTTTGTTTTAGTCTTTTATGTGTTTTTGTTAATTTTTTTTCCGACTTAATTATTTGGCAGCCACCTAAGCGCATACTCATGTCATAAACAATGCCACATCATCAATTTTTTAGTTTATTAGATTAACATCAAGGACCATAAGGAACATTTTTTAAAAGTACATGGACCAAAATAAGTATTTAATCCATGATATAATGTCCATGACACTTGGCTTGCATTTAATTAAGTCAAAAGTTTTTGGGCCAAACTAGTAAATAGATAGTTCTAAAACTAATTTTTGAAATGAAAAATTCTAAGTTTAGTAGTAAAAGAACTAGCCAAAATTTTGGACTTACTAATCGCATGAAACAATAATAATTCACATTGTAGGCTTAATGTTTAATATCTCGATGTTGAATTTATCATGTTCAATAAAAAGAAAAGGAGAACAAATCTAAATGCTAGTGAAATATTATATATTGACAACTTGAATATAGTTCAACTGATCAAGACATATATTCTCGACTAAGAAATCAGAGTTTGAATCTCACTTTCAAATGTTGTTGAACTAAAAAAAAAAGTTAAAATGTTATAAAATGATGCAAAATATATTTGTAATTCTCTCTTTATCTAATAGAGAAATTTAGAGCGGTTGAAATTATATTAGGTATCTTCGATTCTATAAAACTTTATGATTCGTTATTAGGGATGACAAGATCGGAAATGCACTCCCACCATTGAGAAAAATTTTGATTTGATTTTATTTTAAATGGGAATACCATGTGAGGACTTCCCCTTGTGGAATTTTGTCATATGTGCTCTTCATATAGAATTTATACTGAGAAATTTCTGTCATCTCTTATAAAAAGACAATTAGAAGTAAATCATTTTTTCAAAAAGAGAAAATTTATGAAAAACTGTCCATCTAAGACATAATTTATCTTATATTTGAAATTATTTTGAAACCCACCCAAATTTTAGGAACCCTTTTCCAGACTACTTTTCTAACTCAATTTCAGGATGTATACACAATCTATCTAGAAATAAAGATTTTTAATACTCTCCTCCAACGGTCAACTCGAGCATAGATCAACTATTTAAGACATTATATCATCGACTAGAAGATTAAAGTTTTTAATTCTCACCCCACATATTATTGAACTAAAAAACGAAGAAGAAGAAAAAATTCTCCTCTCCAATGACAACGATATTTGAGTAAGTTTTAAATAAAAGAAAAAGCAAGAGATTAATGATGAAAAATTTTAAAAGCACAATATAGCTTAACCCTCACACACAAATTATCAATAAATAATTTTTTTTTAGTATATACTCACCTCAACAACCAACTAAAGCATAGCTCAAGTAGTCAAGACATTATACTATTGACTAAAAAATTAGTGAAAATTTTAAATATACAATATTTCCCTCCCTTATAGTTTGGTTAAACACATTGAACATTTTTTATTAGAGTTTCAGGTTAAGTAAACTATGAGAAAATAGGTTGGTTTTTAGGTGAATAAAAGAAAGTTTATGGACGATTTGTGAAACTTAACTAAAAATCATAAGAATAAGATTGAAACTTAGTCAACACTATATAGAGATCAAATTAAAACTTTTAAAATTAATATAGAGCTGATAAGAAATGATAAGGGAGAGGCGATGTTAACCTTGGCCAAACCGATCCCTTGGATTACGGATGTAGAGCTGGTGGAGGCTTTGGCTGTGAGAGATGGTTTGCGTTTTGCAGTAGACATGGGTTTCCGACGACTGGAGATTGAAACGGATTCAGCCGGCGTTATCCAACTTTTACAACAAGCATCAACAAATCACTCAGAGAAAGGGTTAATTGTAGAAGAAATCAGGGAAATCGCAAAGAATCTTACGCATTTTTCGTTCAAATGGTGTGATCGAAGGGCGAATCGTCTGGCGCATGCTTTGGCTCAAGAAGCGATCTCTCTGCAACAAGAAGAACAATGGATGGAGGAAGTCCCAACGGCGGTCTTTCCCCTTTACCTACAGGAAGTGGTTGTCGACAACCCTCTTAATCTTTCAAGCGGTAATTTATCTCTGTAATTTCGTTTTTTTGTTAACTCAAAAAAAAAAAAAAAAAATTAATATAGGGACTAAATTGAAACTATGTTAATCTTTAGGGCCTAATAATTCATATTACTTTAACCCAAAAAAATATCTTTTTTTTGGGTTAAAGTACAATATTGAATGAGAAAGAAACGAGAATTCAAATCTTTATGGCATTTTATCCAATCATACGACCTTCCAAGTTCCAATTAAACAATTATATCTTTATGTTTTTTTTTCTTTTTTTCTTTTAAAGAATCATATCTTATATCTTATAAAGTTTTATAATTTCCTTTTCTGAAAAATTAATAATAAAGAAATCTATTGTTAAAATGGCACGACAAACACGTGCTCTTCAACTCCACAGATTATATACTTGTCTATTATAAAAATTCCTACATTGGTTCTTTTACGAAGCGTCTCACGTTCCCTACAAACTTTAACTTTGTAATGTTCGATATTTTTTCTAAAATACTTTTTAAAATCTATTTTGGTCTTAAACTTTTAATTTTATTTTATTTTGGTCTCCAAATTTATAAATATCTATTTTAGTCTTTAAATTTTGAAATTTGTTATATTTTGGTCTTATGAATTTTTAAAATGTCTATTTTAGTTCTTGAACTTTCAAAACATAACTATTATAGTCCTTACATTTATTTTAATTTTAACAAATCAACGATGTAGCCTCAAGTATGTGTACTAGTATGTTAATATGAGCATGATTTCAAGCCAAATAGGTTAGAGACGAACATTGGCCAATGCGGATTTAAGATAGAGAAAAGTAACATAGCAAGGACAAAAATGATCGTCTTTTTAAAAGTTTAGAGACTAAAATAGACATTATGAAATTCAGGGACCAAAATAGAACGAAAGTTTTTAAGAACCAAATGGACATTTTAAAAGTTTAGGGATCAAAATAGAACAAACTTGAAAGTTTATAGACTAAGATGAGATTTAAACCTTTAAAAACGTTTTAATCTTCAATTAAATTATAGTTTAAGTTTGTTACGAAAAATCACCAACATGAGCATCGTGTAATTGGTTAACGCTTATATCTCAGACGAAAATGTATGAGGTTCGAATCCAAAATCTCCACCTCCCACATGTTGTTGAACTCAACTAAAAAAAGAAAAAAAAAGTTGAAAAAGTGGGAGAATATAGCAATTGTTGAATGAGAAATTTTGCCAAGTCACAAATTGTCACATCATTATTTGTGAATTAATGAGAAAATCATAAATTATTAATTTTGGAACCAATTATAAATGGACATACATCTCAAATTTAATTCGAAGACAAAAGTTAACAAATCCTAAATTTTAATGTTACATGTCTTCATTATAACCTTTTGATCAAATAATTAAATTTAAGGTTAAATTACAAATTTGGTCCCTATGGTTTGGAGAAAGAATTTAGTCCCTATAGTTTTAAAAGCTAGAATTTCGTCCTTATTGGTTTGATAAAAGCCTCATAAATAGTCTCTATGATATGAACTATTTATGAGGATTTTATTATACCATAGGAACTAATTATAAAATTTAAAATCATATGAACTAAATTCTAACTTTCTCAAAACTATAGGGATTAAATTTGTAATTTAACCTGAATTTAATTTGGTCAAATTAGGTCATATGGTATTTGGGTCAAATTTAAAATGGGTAGGCTCCAATTCAACAAAGTCCAAGCCCAAAATGCTAGGCTCAAATTTAGCAAAGTCCAAGTCCAATGATTGGGCCCAAAAGCCATTAAAGTCCAAGCACACATGCCCATAGAAAGCTCTATAAGTAGAGGAGTTCTCCTCCATTTGAGGGGTTCAGAAATTAAACTCTCAAAAAAGGACAAGTGAACCCGAAGAATTTAGTAAAAAACTCTCTTGAAGACGACTCTCTAAAACTCTTGAAGACTGAAAACTCTTTGAAGGCTAAAGACACTTTGAAGATCAGAAGACTTAAAGACTTAAAGAAACTTTGAAGATCAGGAGACTTCAAGACCTAAAGACACTTTGAAGATCAGAAGACTTCAAGACTTAAAGAAACTTGGAAGACCAGAAGAGACTTCAAGACCTAAAGACTCTGAAGATAAGTTGAAGGCATTTGAAGCGCACAAGACTTCAAGACTTTGATCAATTCTTCTATAGATCAACAAGCCAAGGGCCGATCCAACAAGATCAATAAGCCAAGGGCCGATCCAATCAAATCAACAAGTCAAAAGACTGATAAGAAAAACAAATGCGCTCAAGAATAAGTTGTCCAGCCCTCGAGACATTTGTACAATTGAGGCAAAAAAATAGAGGATAAACCTTAGAGATTGTACGACCACACAAAATCAATAATAATACAAATACAAGTTCATTACACGTGTCACAATTCTTTGTTGAAATTAAGTGTGAATAGAAATATCATTCACTTGATTGAGTTGTGTGTTTCAAAGACTCCATAGAATCATTATCTATGGAATTACAATAGTGTATGTTATAAGATCTACATAAATGAAAGTTCATAATTTATGAAAATAATGAGTGTTAATTAGAAAGATTAATCAGGATATGTAACTAATAGGAGTTATGGACATCTACTTAATATATGATTTATAATATAGGTTAAATTATAAGTTTTCTTCTTGAATTTTCAGAGTTTTAGAAACTTTAAGGTTGTGTTTTTATGATCCCTTTATTTTTATTGTTTGTTTACATTTGTTTAAACACTTGTACTAAATTGAACATCTTTGGAAAAGAGAATGCCAATATTTTACTTTTTCAAGATGACAAGAAAGCGACAATATATTTTAACATTAATGTCATGTAGGAGTGGAATATTCACAAAATATTACTAGATCATCAAAGTCCTATTTACATGATTCACAAAACATAATTATGGTTCACAAAATGTAAGTACTGACTAACAATGGGTCGAGTTCGTAAGTTTGAAGAAAGATTGATGGAGAAGAGAGTCAGAACTACTAAGTACATATGCATTTCATATTATTTTGAACCATGAGAGTGCCATAAGTCACTGAGAACTGTTACCGACGATAGTCGCCGAAGACCGTCATAGGTGGTGAACGCCAGTTGTCGGATATGGTCGTCAACGATTGTCATCAATCGTCGGAGAAGGTAGTTGGTAGTGGCCGTCAATTGCCACATATGGCTGTAGGTCATTGAAGAAGGTTGCCGGTGGTGGCTGCCAGTCGTCAAAGAAAGTCGTTGGCGGTGGTTGTCGGTCGTTGGAGAAGCGGTGATAAAATATATTAATAGGGTTACTGTACAAGTCGCTGAAATTAATATCCTAACACTGTAGCAAGTCGGTAGAGTTGAGTTTTTTTATGGGGAGTTAATTTCTCCATGGGCCAAATGGTGAGTTGAGTTTAAAACTCAACTCAACTCAACTCAACTCAAGGGAGCCAAACGCCCCCTTATAGTTCAGGAGTGATATTTATACATTTTGCAATCTTTAAGGGTCCAAGTGCAATAATTTTATAAATTTAGTGGGCTAATTGATCAAATTAGAAATTCAAAATTGTGATTGTAACAACATTTATAATTTAAGAGTTGTTTTTGCTATTTTTTCTAAGGATAAAATCGTTTAAAACTAGCAAACATTAGTTCAACTGGTATAAAATATGTGACCTCGACCAAAAGGTCAGAGGTTCGAATCCCCCACCCCACATATTATTGAACTCACAAATGAAAAAACAATCACTTAAAACTGCCAAGATAAGCATAGCTCAAAACTGGCATAAAACATGTACCTTCAACTAAGAGGTTAGAGGTTCGAATCTCCCCACCCCCACATATTAAAAAAAACACTTATAGCTCAACTAAAAAAAAAAAAGGAAAAAAAATACTTTCGTTCTCTGATGTTTGGGTTTGGTAGCATTTAGGTCATCGAGTTTTCAAACTCGACATTTTAGCCCATGAGATTTGGATTTGGCTGTATTTTAGTCCCTCCCGTTAATTTTCCATTAATTACTAATGGAAAGCTGGCATGACATTTGTTTTTTCTTTAAAAAAATATTTTTTAATTAAAAAAATACTTTTTAAATTTTTTGAAATAAAAAATATATTTTTATTTTTTTTTCTCTCTTTCTTCTTTCTCCCTCCTTCCATCCTTCTTCCTCCTTCCTCCCATCCATGGTTGTCGCCTGCCATCGCTGCTCCATTTTCTTTTTCTTTTTCTTTTCCTCTTTTTCTTTTCTCTCATTCATTTCTTCTTCTTTCTTTTTCTCCTCTTATTCTTCTTCTTTCTTTCCTCTTCCCCCTTTTTTCTCTCCTTCCCCACATTTTCTTAAAAAAAAAAGGAACGAACAATGGTTTCTTAATTTATTATTTATTTTCTTTCTTGGCAAAAAATATTAGGATGTTTGATTATTGATGACACGCACACTGTCAACAAGTAATAAAATGGAAGTATTCCAAATATCGAATCCCAAGGGAACACTTGTAACCAAATTCAAATATAAAGCAAAGATCTTATTAAAAGTGCAACATAGGTAACCGGTGAAAAACAATACTTGGGATGGTTGTTGTTATTGGAAATAGGAAATAGAAATAATAAAAGAGGGATCCAATTCTACTTATGTCCTTTAATGGAAATGCGACCTATTCTGCGATTGCAATGTATCAAGTCGCTACTCCATAAGGTGAACCGATTTCAACACCTATTAAGTGTTTATTTAATGCACTTTTAGGAGTTTAAGCAATTAAACCTATATGTCTATGGCTAATTAAAGCTTAGTTTGTTAATTTGCACACAACCCTTTTGGTCCTAAAGATTTTGCCCTATGTCTAGAGTCAAATACAAAGTCCTATGTCTAGGCTGTTTTTCCTAAATTTCTTTTATAAAACTCGTATATGTTATCCAATCCTTTCAGAATTAGACTCAATGCAGTATGTTATTCTAGGTGATCAAGGCTAGCTAGAGACTAACAATGTCACCTGAAATCAATAAAAGCAAACAATGCTAGAGTATTGAGCAAAGTTGCTGTTTATATACTAGGCCTTATTCCATCCTTTAGGGCATCCTCTTTGAATCTTGAAGAAAAGTTTAGCTCATAATAAAAAAAAAAAAAATCAACTGAAATGAAACGAACATCATATTAAAATTTGAATGCAAGGAGTACAAACTCTTCGAAGAAAATAAACAAGTACGGAATGAAAGAAATTCAGAACTAAACTCAAAAGGAGGAGAGAAGATAGAATGTAAAAGATAGAAAAATAATCAAACTCCTAGATTACTTCTCAATCTGACTCGATTCTTCCTTTTTCAAGGATAATCAAGTTGTTACAAGCCTAGTCTTTCGAGTAGGTGTCCGACTGAGTACAAGCACAACAGTAAAGACTTTCTCCTGTCCTACAAATCTAGAATTCTTCGATAATCGGTGTAGTAACTTGAGTAGTTGGTGGTCGATTGTCTTTCTCAAGCATCAATTACTTCTTTGGATATGGCGGCTACCTTTTATAGGTCTTCAAAGGCTAGGATTTTTGCCGAAATCAGTGTGAGGAGCTGTCTTAGCCATCAGTGCCGAGAATTAAGGAAGATGATTGTAGAATCAATCAATCCTGAGATTCTTATTCAACTGTCACTTGGCCGTTTTGTGGTCGCATTTTGTCTCTCAGCTACATGGTCGCATCTAAACAATTTGACAGTTCCTACATAAAATCATAAAATGCATAAACTTATCCAACAATTGTCAGCTCAAGGTTAAAAACATATGCTCAGCTTGTTTTTGTCTAAATTTACTCTATTTTACCACTAATAAATCAATAAGCCATACAAATCAGAAGAATAAACTCAAGTTATAGAACCAAATAATCTTCGTAAATGAGAGTTATCAACTTTATCTACTCTTGGAATAATTGCTTCATACGCCTGCCTAAATAAATTTTTGTGTTTGATGAATGAACACGATATGCGGTTGAATAGAATAGATGGGCTTTCTTTCCTTTCAACTTTTAATTACTTTTAATTTCTCTCGTCTCTGTTTCTTTCACTGTCACTTAATAAACCTCTTTTAATTTTCTCGGTAGTAATGTACAATCTTTTTATGGAGGCCATTCTTTGATGAAACTCCACTCTTGATTTAAAAATGTGTGATATTTTGTAACCACATTTTGACCATTTTTCTTCATCGTTACAGCAATGAAGGCATAATCTTTTAGCACAATGTCAGATTTAGAGGTTCCATTGCGCCCAAAGAGGAAGAAGGAGGAAGGGGAAAGAAGGAACCAGAAGAAGAGGAGAAAAAAAGAAGAGAAAGGAATGAGAGGAAAGAAGAAAAGAAAAAAAAAAGGACGAAAAAGGAGGACATGGAGCGACGACGGGCAGCAGCCATAGATGCGCAGAAGGAGGGAGAAACAAGAAAGAAAGAGAAAATATATATATTCTTATTTCAAAAAATGAAAAAAAATTATTTTTATAAACATTAAAAAATATTTTTTTTAATAAAAAACAAATATCCCGTTAGATTTTCATTAATAGTTAACGAAAGGCTAACCGATTAAAATTCAACTAAATTCAAACTTCAAAGGCTAAAATGCCTAGTTTAAAAGTTCAGGGATCTAAGTGCTACCAAATTCAAATCTTAAGGATCAAAAATGTATTTTTCTAAAAAAATGTTAAATTATTAAAAATACTCATGGACTATCAGTTTGGTTTCGATTATACTCCCAAACTTTGAAAATTTTCATTTTAACCCTTGAAGTTTGAAGTTTATTTCAAAACGATCCTTGAAGGCTTTTTTCGTTAAATTCATGGACGAAAAATGACATGTTTGCACATATTTTTTTTTTCCATGTATATGTTTAAATCTGTTTACATAAGCAACAATATAGATGCAAAAACATCATTTTCCATCCATGAATTTAACTGAAAAAGCCTTCAAATGTTGTTTTAAAACAAACTTCAAACTTTAAGGGGCTGTGTCGGGACACTGAGTGAGTTATAATAACATGAGTTATAATAGTCTGTGAAATTATATAATATTATTTAAAATGCAGAGTTGTTTAGTTTGAGGTTATAATAGTCTGTGTTTGAGGTACATAGTATTCTACATGTTATTATAACACATGTTATTATAATCCTTATCTCAAATAACTCTTAAGAGTTAAAATGAAACTTTTTAAAGTTTGAGGGTATAATTCATGAGTATTTTTAATAATTTAACTAAAAAAAAAAAACTATATTTAATCTATAGTTTCAAAATTTTCATGGCATCCTATAGCTACCGTACATGCGAGCGCATATAATATAATATATCCTCCTGTCACCAACTCTCCCCAACGGGACGCACAAATTTATACTTTTTCTCTTTTTTTGTTTCTTTTTTGAAATAAAATCTAACATTTTTTTGGTTGATATTTTAATGCGAAACCAACCAACAAAAAATCATTAGAATTAAAGCTTTTCAAAAAAACAAAAAAAAAATCATTAGAATTAAAGTCTTCCACACCCATTCATTAGAATCGAGTCACGCTTGAAGAAAGTATAGGAGAGATGAATGTGGTTGGTAATTTTACACTATTGAATGTAAGGGATAAAAATTACAAAATGTACTTTGAATATATATTATACAATTATTAAGAGGAATATGAATTTGAATTAGTATCCAATGATTACTAGAGACACTCACATTGTGGTGACCATATATATTCAATAATTTTCTGCACTCACGCCCTCTTTTTCTAATTGTAATAACACGACTCGTAATTAATCTTAGAAGTTAGACTATTGTTAATTATATGAGAAAGAAATTATACAATGTATTTTGAACACATATCGAACAATTATTAGGAGTATACAAATTTCAAATCCCATATCAAAAAATATTAGGAAGAATTTTGAATCTACATCCAATAATTATAGCGACAGCTACATTGTGACAATCATATTCAATAATTTTTGTATTGTAAAAAACAATTCAATAATTTTTGAATTTTTTTTATTAAGCTCTATTTGACAACCATTTGATGTTTGAAAATTAAGCTTATAAATACTATTTCTACGTTTGAGTTTTCTTGTTTTGTTATCTACATTTTAGATATGTTTTAAAAAACCAACACAAGTTTTGAAAATTAAAAAAAAAAAAAAGTTTTCAAAAACTTGTTTTTGTTTTTAGATTTTGGCTAATAAGTCAAATGTTTTCATAAGAAAGATGAAGTTCATTGTAGAGAAATGATGAGAAAACAAGCATAATTTTCAAAAAGCAAAAACTAAATGGTTATTAAACAAGGCCATAATTTTTACTCATAAACTTGTCAAGTTGTATCAATATCCACCATAAACTTTCAATTTTGTCAATTTGGACTCTAGACTTAGATATAAATGCTGTAATTTCTACAATTGTTCAATTTCCGTTAATTCACCTACTAATTAATTTCAATAGAAAGTAGTGCAAAATTTTCCATAAACTCACTAATTTCAATTATATAAAGTTTTGTACAAATTTGAGTTTGATTAATGCACAAATTAACCATTGAATAACTCTGCCAAAACTTGCAAATTTATGATATGTTTGGAAATGATTTTGAAATGGTTAAAATCACTTTTGCCATATTCAAAATCACTTTGAAACATGCTTTTAATTATTCAAAATCAAATTTTATGGTATGAAAGTAGCATTTAAAAGTGTAAAAATCAAACATTAAGTTGGTCTTAAAGGATTAAAGACACGTTTTAGTGTAATTTTGAACATGACAAAAGTAATTTTTTCAAAATCACTCTTAAACATGCCTTTAGCAAAGGGAAAAATCAATTTTGTCCCCTAAACTTGTCAAGTTGTATCAATTTTAACTCTAAACTTTTAATTTCATCAAATTGCACCTCAAACTTAGATAAATGTTGCAATCTTAACTCAAACTTTAAAAAGTGTTGCAATTTTAAATATCTAATAAGTTTTCACTCCAAATATCGTTAAAATAAGTTCTCTTATGCATTCAATGAATTATAAAACATATGTACGATATGAAATTGATAAAATTTTAGAGGAAAGTGACATTAAAGCTTTTTTGTTGTTGAAATTTATGAATTTTGACAAAGTTATTATTTTTTATTATTTTTTTGAGTTCAACAACGTTTGAGGGCGGGAGGATTCAAACTTATGATCTCTTGGTTATAAGCTCATACTTTATGTCAGTTGAGCTATGCTCTTGTTGGGGACAAAGTTATTTAATTGTTAATTTGTGCTTAAACTTATTTTTATGCAAAACTTTATTTTATTAAAATTAACGAGTTTATGAAAATTTTTACACTTTTTTTGGGTTAAAATTAGTGGACGAATTAGCGAAAATTGAATTAAGGGTAAAATTCCAATACTTATTTAAGTTTAGAGTCCAATTTGATGAAATTGAAAGATTAGGGTCTAAATTGATACAACCTGACAAGTTTAAGGTCAAATTTGATTTTTTTTCTCGTTAGCAAAAATTTAGCTCCAATATCATTTTTCTTTTTTTCTTTTTTTTTTGAGTTCACAATATCATATTTCTTTGAAATCTTATCAATTTTCTATCATACATATGTTTTATAATTCATTAAACATATATAAAAATACCATTTTTAACAATATTTCAAACGAAAACTTATTAGAAGGAGAAAATTGCAACATTTTTTTTTTTTTTTTTTTATAATTTAAGGTTAAAAGTGCAACATTTACTTAAATTTGAGGTGTAATTTATTGAATCTGAAAGTTTAAAATGAAAATTGATACAGTTTGAGAGGTTGATGGCAAAAAATACTTTTTTTTTTTAAATTTGTTCACCTTTCACACTCTCCTCTTCTCAAAAAATTTATTTTATGTTATTTCGAATCTAATACCAACAGTTATTAAGAGACAGTTGACACAACGGTCACATCCAATCAATTTTCCTAAACCTTCTTCAAATCATACCAAATCAACCCATCTTCCCATTTTTTAGAAAGAGAGAGAGAAAAATGGAGGGAGAGATCATCAACTTCATCCAAGTAGGGCTCATTGTTTGTGCATCTCTTTGCACAAACAGTGAGCCATACTTGGATTTATATATTAATTATAATCTTGTGTTGTACTTATTCCAAACATGATTTATATATATATGTGCTTTTGAATAGTATTAACTAGGTTTATTCTAAACTAATTTTATTTATGCATTATGTATATATTTGAGTTAGTTGTAATGTTGAAATTTCGTGAATTGTTTTAGATCCTTATTTGGTTAATATGTTACACTACCATTTCGATTTGATAGATGGTTATGTTATATTATGTTAAATTTTTACATTGTTAATGATGTATTCTTTTTTATTTCTAATAATTGTGTTATGAATCTTTGAATAAACCTTTCAAAAAAAATCTAGCGATGGAATTTTGAATACTCGAGATGCGATATTTTGGAATTCTTTGGGTGAGAAATCAATATCTTGGGATGCCAATGCAAGATTTGATTTTGGTATGTTTCATTTAAAAAAAATGTTCAATTGAAAAATACTTTTATATTTTTTGCTTTTCTTTAATTCAATAACTCTAAATTAGGAAGATATTCCAAATGATGGAACCTCGAATTTTCTGGATGCCAATATTTCGAGATTTTTGGGACACCAAGATTTGATTATGTTTTCTTTAATATATAAAAATTTAAAAATCTGTTTAATAAAGATGTTTTCCTTTTTTGTATTTTTATAAGAAAATTTTCTTGTAATTTATTTTCATTACAAAAAAAAAGTATTTTCATAAAAGGAATTTTCTTTTAAAAGGAAAATTTTATTTTTCTAAAATTATTCCATTGACTTCTTTTCAAAATAATAAATCGAACATAAATTTGTTTTCCATAAAATTGTCACTTCTTTAAAAAAAAATAATGAAAACTTTCCTTAAAAAGATTTCTTTAACTCACACATGTTTTTTTTAAAAAAATTAATAAACCAAAATTTAAAGGAAAAAAAAAATCCTATAATGGAAATTGGGAAATCAAAATTTTGATTCTCTAATATTCTTGAGGTGATGAATTTATTTGGAATGCCAAATTAAATTCAAATAAATTTTGAATGACTTTATGTCACTCATAATTATTGTTCATTATTTATTTTAAAAATAATTATCAATAAAACATGCGATATTTAAACATCAAAATAAAAATATTCTTTTTCTACAAAATGATGTTCTCTTTAAAATAACATGGGAAAAGTAAATTATCGTTCATTGAATGAGTGTTGTGGGGTGATAATATATTCTCCATATACCAAAAAAATCACAAACCTTAGATGTTTTTATTTGCAGACCATCGCAGCGAACTTTGGGGCAGTCATGCCCTATAAATCAAGACTGGTGGCAACTCTATTTTCTTCCTCTCTTAGAAACAAAGTTGGTCGTTCCACATCGCAAACCCGTAGTGATATGTAAAATTAGAATGTAGCATAATATGTAGGTTTAATTAGTTTATGTGTTTCTATATAATAATAATAATAATAAAAAGGCTAGCCAAAGTGAGCATAGTTCAACGGTAATTGGCATGCGTTCATTTCCTTGAAATCGAAGGTTTAAATCTCCATATCCCACATTTATTGTACTAAAAAAAAAAAGGAAAAAAAATACACTTTTGGCCCATTTGGATTGCAAATATAAAATATCCGGGAGCTAAAAACCTAGGAGTTAAAAAACCAAGTAATTATTACCCATGGATAAAAATAACTCATACGTGTGTTTGGATATGGATGACAATTAATATTTGGGAGTTTAATTATTACTTTTCTCTCTCTTCTCTCTTTTCCATTTTCCATGGAAAAAAGTCCCAAGTAAAAAACTCATCTCCTACATGGATAATAAAATCTCATGGTTCATGGGTTATTTTTATCCATGGGTAATAATTAGTTGGGTTTTAAAAAGTAAAGATCAATGAAACAAACATTGGTTTTTTATACCATTGCCAAAACCCATCTCAAAACCAGTGAAACAAATGGGGCCTTTTAGTTCTTGAGGTTTAGGTTTAGTTGCATTTGTGTCCCTAGTTTTCAAACTCAACAAACTTGCCTCTGAGGTTTGCATTTGGTTCCATTTTGGACCCTCTGTTAGTTTTTGTTAATTACTAACGGAAAACCGACGTGAGATTTGTTTTTTATATTAAAAATATTTTTAAATTTAAAAAACGTTTAATTTTTTTTCTTTTTTGTCTCTTTCTTACTTCTCCCTTCTCCCTCTTCTTTCTCCCTCCTCCCATGGTTGTCGTCCACCGTTGGCTGCCGTTCACCATGTTTCTTCGTCGTTCTCCTCTCTCTCTCTCTCTTGCGTTCTCTTCTTCTTCCCTCTCACTGCAAGAATTTAAGGTTATTTCAACGTTATTACTCCTGATGCTTTAAAAAAGGTTAGACAAAGTAAGAACTCCTGACAGTAAGCTTAACTGTTGGTAAAAAATAAGAGAATTGCCAACGATTTTTAATGTCGATGGATATGCCGACAACTGTGCGAATGCAATTTTTGGCGTCAGGAACACTTTTCCAGACGATTTTTGGACTTTTTCCGACCAATTTTGGCATCGCAAAAAATCCAAAATTCTTGTACAATCTCCTTCCCTTCTTCTTCTTGTTCGAAAATGGTGGTTGGTGGCCCTTGGAGGAGGGAGAAGGTTGGAGGAGGAATAGAAAGAAAAAGAAAAAAATTTATTTATTTTTTTAATCTAAAAAAATTTAAAATAGGAAAAAATTAATATATATATTAGTAAAAAAACAAATGCCACATCAGCTTTATGTTAGTAATTAATAAAAAAAACTGACGGATGGACCAAAATAGAACCAAATGCAAATCTCATGAGTAAATTTGTTGAGTTTGAGAATTCAATGACCCGAATGAAACCAAACCCAAACCTAAGGGACTATAAGTATATTTTTTCAAAAAATAAAGAAACAAGACTGAATATATTTAAATAGTTTTTAATATTTTGATGATCTTCAATCTTTTAAAATTCTCAAATTTAACTTCAATGTATTAAAATTTCTCAATTAGATATTTTGGTTAGAATTTTTTTAATTTAAAGCTAATGTTGTAACATTAATTGTATGTTTGGAATAAATTTTGAAAAAAAAAATTAGTCAAAATAAATTTTTTAGAAGCACCTTTGGAAAAATTAATGATATAAAATGTGTTTAGTATAATTTTTTGAATGATTTTAGATGATCATAATAGTTTTTTTTTTTTTTTTTGTAGAAATCTTAATAAATAAAAAGAACTTTAGAAAACTTGGAATAGTTTAAAAGCTATTTTTAAATAAACTCCTGAGAGATAGATTATCTAAAAATAACTTTTAAGTACTTAATAAAAAATCTTCAAACTATATTGTAAGAAAAAAAATATACTTTTAATTAATAGAACCACTTTGGAATATAGTGCAACCAAAAAAGAAAATTATTATTTAAAGCATTTTTTAAAGATGGTAAGATATAAAAATATTTTTGTTGAAAATATTTTTTTTAAACCATTTAATAACCATTATTACCTAAAAAATTAATAACCATTTAATATATTTAGTGAAATAACAAATCTATAGGCTATATACCAATTTTTTTTAGTTTAAAAATATTTGGGAGTGGGGGGAATTCGAACCTTTGACCTCTTGGTCATGGTACATGCCAATTATTGTTGAGTTAATCTCACTTTGGAAACTACAAAAATATATAGCCTTGAGTTGTGATTGAGCTAAGCTCACTTTGGAAACTATATACCAAAAATATATAGCCTTTGGTTATGGATTTTGTTATAGGTGAAATTGAACCAACAAGAATGAACTGACTAAAAGGCTACAATAAAAGGGCCAAACGAGGAAAGAAGCCCAATCCGAAATCAAAATACAGACCGAAACCAACATGAGATAGGCCCACAAAGCGAGAGGGAAGAGAAACGGGCTTGGGCCGAAGCCGACCGAGGTCGACCACATGGAAAGCCCACTTTTGGGCCTTGTCTTGGTTCCTCATGGCCCGTGTACCTCTGGTCTACCTTCGTTCAATCTTTTTGTTTCCAATTGAAGACAAAAACTCACGAAAAACCCTAATTGGGAAGGTATTTAAGCTCTTTCTTGAGGAGAGAGCAAGAGAAGTTGATTCCAGCTGACAATACTCTCTTAGAATTCTAATTCTCTCTAAAAAATTCTCTGACTTAAGCATCGAAGCCTGTTGTGGCCTACAACACACCAGTGTCCAGGTTTTTCTTATCTTGTAGGCCATGTTCTTCCTCAAAGAATACAAATTTACAATTGCTGTCACGTGGAGGTCAGGTGAGAATTCTCCTGTTTAAAATTTGGCAAAAACAGTTGAACCATTAACGAAAAGCTTTCAATTTTACGATGAAGTTGGCTATTTTTTTTTTAAATTTATTTCAATTTGAATTGAAATCTTATCTCAATTTGAATTGAAAACTAATCTCAATTTCAATTTGTATTGAATTTTAATTTGAATTTGGATTGAAATTTCAATTTAAATTTGAATTGAAATCAATTGGTTGCTTATTGGGAAATCTACCATGAACGATTTTTTTTAATTGAAAAAAAAACTTAATGCTAAATATTTGATCTAATCAATGTAGAACTAATGCTAAATATTCCCTTACAATCAATTTTACAATCACATATCACATATATGAACAAATTTAAAATACCCACCATACGAACTTTTAATTTTAAATAAAAATCAAAGTAGGCTCTGATACCAATTGAAAGGAATAATCGAATTAAACCCACAATGGAAGTGTTGGAATCGACTTTGATTTATTTAGAATTAAACAATAAAAATTAAGTTTAAGCAAAACATATCTTGAAAATAATATGGAGATATTTTCTAACGGTTATTTACTTCTCGTGTGCCAAGACTTCCACAAAAATCTTCCTGCTATAACTCGAACATAGGACCAGGGCTTATGGGAGCCTCTTGAAAGAAAATCCATAAGGGATTGGAGAGGAAGAGGTCTAGAGATAATTCTCTAATTCTCTATTGATCAAGAGATGTGTGTTGTATCTAATGGCTTAACCCAAATGTCCTATTTATAGACCAAGGGCAAATCTTTGCCATAATTAAAATATTATATTTTAATATCTCTTATACTTATTTGAATCTCATTCAAATCTCCTACGATATTTATTTATTTGAATATTATTCAAATTTTATATATATCTTTTCTTTAATGTATCTAATATACATTAATTATTTTAATATTTAATGTATCAAATACAATAAATATATTTTTCTCTTTTATATTTAATATATTAAATATTAATTTGAACATTTCAAAATTTTCTTTTAACTAAATTGATCTTTTAGTGTTACTATGAGCTAGCAAGAGGACCTTATGAACCGACAGATTATAAGCTCAAATGATACAAAATCAATTAATTAAACTCTTTAATTAATTAATTTTCATTGATTAACTATAGGTCACTCTACTATAGATCTAGAGTTGCACTCTTATGCATTGTAGGACAAGTTGTGTCCATATATATAATTACTACATGCAAGTCGATTCTTCATGAGTTGTTCATAATTACACCTGAATCAAAAGTTTGTTTTACCCCTATAATTACATCTTGCGCCTTAAGTACCACTAATCATCTAATAAACAATTTGTGTATGATCCAACCATAAACTAAATCTCTCTTAGGCCAGTGAGAGGGTAGGGCCTCATTGTTCAAGTCTCGAAATCATCACATAAGGGAACTACTCATATACTTACCCTATATGGGAAATAGTGAATTCCATATTGGTGAGATTATGTTCCTAACTCCCTATTTGGTCAAGTCCCCAAAATGGTAGACATATTGAATCGGTTACAAAAGCCACTATCACCTATGCAAATCAAAGGACAAGCCCTCACAGACATGAGTTCATAACTAACTCAGGATTAAGATCGAGTTGCATATGATTACTCTGATGAAATATTAATCTTCTCAATTAACGGATTCATAAAGAGAGATTAAATATGTCGTGGTCTAGTATTATACAAACTCATTGTATAAGATACCCCTACTCACATGTCTCCACATGAACGATTTGGATCAAATAATTTGTAACTAGGATAAGGCACCTAACTCTACCTACTATGACCCTTTAGGTTATTTCTTGAACAGGATCCCCCCGTATGTCAACCACGTACTGTTCAAGATTACACTAATAACCTTGGATTTTTCATATAATGGATAATATTATATTGCAAATGAAATAATCAAAATTATTATTAATTATTAAATAAATCATTAATTACGAGGCTTTAGGGCATAAATCCCAACAGCTTTCATGTTCTCTCATTCTTTCTTCATGTTAGAGAGTAGAAGGTCTTGGTCTACTCGACTAGCAATACTTAAATTTGGGACTGATTATAAGATGACATGTGTACCAAATTTAATTTGAAGACAAAAATTAGCAAATTCTAAAAATTAAAAGGCCACATGTCTTCATTATGACAATTTGACCAAACAATTTAATTTAATTTGGTCATATTGGGTTATGCGGGATTTGGGTCAAAGTTAAATAAAACTCAAATCCAAATGGTTAAGCCTAAAGCCAACCAAAGTTCAAGCCCACATGTCATGGAGAGCTCTATAAATAGAGGAGCTCTCCTTCATTTGAAGGGTTCATAAATTAAAATCTCCTTAGAGAAAATTCAGAAACAAAAAGATCAGAAAACTCCTAAGCTCTTGAAGATCAAGCACTCTTTGAATCAAAGTCTTGAAGACCAGAAGAATTTAAAGATCGAGAACAAGATGCAAAGCCATTGAGACACATTCATATCCCTCGAAACAAATTCACATTCGAGAACACGCTTCAAAGCCCTCAAAATGAATCTACATTTGAGAACAAGCTACAAAGCTCTTGAGACAAATCTACGTTCGAAAACAAACTGCAAAGCCCTCGAGACAGATGTACATTTGAGAGAAAGAATCAGAGGAACAAATTAGAGATTGTACCCCACTAAATTGAAATTAATATAAATTAAGTTCATTTACACGTGTTTCATTTATTTCTCTTTGTTGAAATTACGTGTGAACAAGAACACATAGCCAAAGTGAGCATAGCTAAGCGGTAATTGGCATGTATTCATTTCTTTTATGTCAGAGGTTCAAATCTCCATAACCTTTATTTGTTATACCTTAAAGGAAAGAAAGAAAAAAGTCTTCTACCTTGAGAACGGAAAACACCCATATACCAAAATATAAGCTTGAATTCTAGACTTTGAATTATATGAACTTAAACTCATGAGTCAAATTGTCAAAGTGAGCTTAGTTCAATAGTAATTGACATGTACCCAAGATCAAGAGGTCAGAGATTCAAAACTCCTACTCTCAAATGTTGTTGAACTAAAAAAAAAAAAAAACTCATTAGTCAAATTACCCTTTCAAAATTTTGTTTGAGAATTGGCAAACAGTGTCTGTTTTAAAATGGTTCTTTTATAGTGTTTTCATGGATGTAATTAGAACAAATAAAGTCACTATTCCTCTAAAGATTACAAAGTTGTGAGTAATAACTTTGATATGCATCATAATATTAACATTTATGAGTAATATGATTGCACTTCTTAAAAACAATTTACATTAAAAAAAAAGTTGTTTTGGAAATAGTTTGCCACATAAGTTTTTCATATTCATATATTTTTCTTTTTTTAGTTCAACAACATTTGGGGGTGGGGGATTCGAACTTTTGACCTCATAGTCGAGGTACACACTAATTACTGTTGAGTTATGCTTACTTTGGCTTCATATTAATATTTATCTCTAGTTGTTTTGGCCCTTGCGTTATCATATGTTATATTGGGTTCCTAAAGTTTGTACTAACATTCATTTGTATACCTATTGTTTATTTTTGGGTAAAATACACTTTTGGTCCCTGAGATTTGAACTTAGTTTCTATTTGGTCCCTAAGTTTTTAAAACTAATATTTTAATTGCTTGAGATTTGAATTAGTTTCGATTTCATGGAGATTTCAAAAGTGACATGTTTGGTCCTCAAGGTTTGAGTTTATTTTCTAATTGGTTCCTAAAGTTTGAAATTGATTTCTAATTGGTCCCTGAAATTTGAAATTGGTTTTTAATTGATCCCTAAGTATAAAAAATATATGAAATAAAAAATAAAAAAATTTCAACTCATTTAAAAAATACATATATCATTATCAAATTTAGTTAGCATAGGTTAACTACCACATTATCATTCCATTAAGTCTATTAACGTCAAATTTACTAGGGACCATTTAAAAATCAATTTCAAACTTCAGGAGACTAAATTAGAAATCAAATTCAAACTTTGAGAACTCAACATGTCACTTTCAGAATCTCAAAGGCCAAATAAAAATAAAATTTAAATCTCAAGGACCAAAAGTGTTAGATTTAAAAATTTATAGACTAAATAGAAGATAATAAGTTCAAATTTCAAGACCAAAAATGTATTTAATGTGACAAGATATGAAATAGATTTTTTTAATGAAGTAGAGATCAAAATATGATATTCCTAATTATAACTTATTATGAAACAAGGATAAAAAATTAAAAATAAATAAAAATAAAAATAAATTATTTTTTTATGGAAATGTCACCCACCTATTTTAGTTATTTGGCTTTTTACTTTTTTCTTTTAGTTAATATTATTGTGCACCTTAATTATTTTTCTGGGCGATGTAAATTGTTTTAAGACTCCGTTTTTTCTTTTCTTGTCTTTTAGTTCAACAATTGCGAGGTTGAGTTGAACTATTAACTTTTGAAATGATAATATGTATTTTATCCACTAAATTATACTCCAATTAGCAAGATTTTTGTGACTATGGGTTTTTTAATTGATTTTTTTATTATATCTCTAAATTTTTGTAGTCTAGGAATGAAAATTCCAAAATAGTTAACTATTTTTTTAAAAATAAAATATTTTGGTGTTTTGATCATAGTTTTTTTTCTTTCTTTCTTTCTTGTTATTCATTAGTGTGTTTGCAAATGAAGGTATTAATCATTTAAAAGCTTTTACACGTCAATCCAATCACAATCACAATTCTTAAAAATATAGTTTTGAAAACAAAATAGAATTTTGTTTTGAAAACCATTTCTTAAGGCCCATTGATAACTATTTGGATTTTTTTTTAATTTTTGATTTTAAAAATTAAGCTTACAAACATTATTTTCACCTATAAATTTATTTGTTTTGTCATTTATTTTTTAAACATGTTTTCAAAATTCAAGCTAAAATTTGAAAATTAAAAACAAAATCATGATCAAATGGAACCTAAACAAACGGTAAGTTTTTACCCCAAAATTAATTTGTCCTTTAATTGCCAAACCTTTATTTTAATCATTAGTCTTTGATTAAAACTTTATATATATTTGGTCCATGGCGTTTGTTTCTTCTCATTTTTAATTAATGAAAACGTGATGTAATATTGCACTTTTTTTTTTTTTTAATATACAACACTCGACAAAGGTTCACAATGTTTTTTAAAAGATGAAATATGTTTACAACTGACTACAAATATTTTTTTTTAAAAAAATTAGTGTTTGGTTAGACAATCAAGAATGATTTTGAAAATTCTAGAAGCACATTAAAAAAAAAACACTTTAAATGCTTTTAGAATAAGTATTTAACTAATGTGGCTCTTTCAAAAGTGATGAAGAAGAAGTGTTTCACTTAATAATATTTTTCTCAAAAATCATCTTAAACTCATTATTAAACTATATTTGCGAGAGCTTTTGATGGAGTGATAAAAGTGGTTTGTGAAAAATATATTTTTAGGTGCTGTTATGGGTGAAATTGGACCAACAAGAATGGGTTGGCTAAAGGGCTGCAACGAAGGGCCAAACAAGAAAAGAGGCCCAATACGAAGTCGAAATGGACCGAAACCGACAATGGACTCACATAGAATGAGTGGAAGAAGAAACGGGCTTGGGCTTCGGCCCAAGCCCGTGGTCGGCCAGGCCGGCCGGCCGAGGCCGACCAGGCTGGCCGAGGCCGACCAGGCCGGCCAAGCCCATGGTCGGCCCGGCCGAGGCCGACCAGGCAGGCAAGGCCCAATTTTGGGCCTTGCCTCGGTCCCTCATGCCACGTGTGCCCTCGATCCAACCCAATTCGATATTTCCTTTCCCCATTCGAAGACGGAAACCCACAAAAAACCCTAGGAAGGAAGCTATTTAAGGTCTCCCTCAGGGGGAGAGCAAGGTAAGTTCATTCCAGCTTACAACACTCTCCTACAACTCTCAAAACTCTCTCTGACTTAAGCATCGGAGCCTGTGTGGTCTACACCACACCGGTGTCCAGGTTTTTCTTGTCTTGCAGGCCGCGTTCTTCCCCCAAGAATACAAATTCACCGTCGTTGTCACGTGGAGGTCAGGTGATATTTCTCCTGTCCAAAATTTGGCAACAACAGTTGGCGTCGTCTGTGGGGAACGACAACTCTTGCTGGAAAAATCTTGTGCCTAAGTCAACCCTACGAGAAGATGAGTAGAATGACAGAAAACAAACACTGGAATGAAGACAGAGACGATCCCGATCAGGATCGTCACCTGCGACGAATGCAAAAAAACCAGCCTCCTCGGCCTCAAAACGAGGCCGAGGCCGACCAGAAAAAGGCCGAGGCCGACCTTAAGCAGGCCGAGGCCAACCTGCTCGTTCAAGCTACATGGCAGCGCGGACCAGATGGATGGCATCAAGAAGCCAGCCTGTATTTTTTGGCCGAGGCTGACCAGAAAGAGGCCGAGGCCGACCAGATCGTTCAAGCTACTTCGATTGAAAAGCGACTAGATCAACACGACCAACAAGGAAGCAAGGTAAGCCGAACAAACGGAACGAAATCCGTCGTATGCTCGACATCAAAAGGCCAAGGTAAAAGGGTTCGAAACATAGGCCGAGGCCGAGGTGAGAATAAAACCCTAACCTTGGAGCAATACGAAGATGAGACGGATTTAAGAAGCATAATCGAGGAAAAGAAGCGACAAAGAGCTTTGTCCGAGGCCGAGGCGAGCAATCTTCCAGCTACTGAAGCGACGGATCTGAGAAGTGTCATCGAATGGAAAAAACAACAGAGAGCTGGGGCCGAGGCCGAGGCTAATTCTGGAACCGAGGCCGAGGTTGAGGCCAATGTTGATACTGATGCCGAGGTCGAAGCCGAGGCAAGTTCCAGGGCCAAAGATGAAGCGAATAGTTTGCCATGGAGGGCAGAATTATTAAAGATTCAAAGCGAGCTGGACCATATCCAAGGGAATATGCACAAGGTAAAAAATATAGGGTTTGATATTGACACTTTGATAGAACAGGTAGATCCACCTTTCATTGATGAAATCATGAATGTCAAACTACCTCCCACATTCAAAGTTCCAAAGATCAAACCCTATAATGGAAACAAGGACCCTATTGTTCATCTAGATGTGTACAGATCATGGATGGAACTTCATGGAGTAGAAGATGCAATCAGATGCAGAGCCTTCTCATTCACTTTAGTGGGACCAGCAAGACATTGGTTTCGCAACATAAAAAGAGGATCTATTAGTTCGTTCAAGGAATTGGCTTGAGCATTCGTGACGCAATTCTTGGGAGGAAGAGATCAGCTCAAGCCAGCAACTCACCTACTTTCCATCAAACAAGGATCCAAGGAAACCCTGCAGGAATATATTGCTCGGTTCAATAGTGAAGCTTTATGTGTTGAGGATTACACTGACGGAGCAGCGTTGATGGCAATAATTAATGGACTCAGAGATCGAAGACTCATACGATCCTTGGGAAAGAGAAAACCAACATCGTATGTAGAGCTCATAACTCGAGCTCAAAAGTACGTACGTGCAGAAGAATTGCTTCGTACGAAGAAGAAAACTGATGAGCTTGAAAGAAGACCCGATCAATTAAATGATAGGAAAAGGCCAAGTGAGATATTACACCAAAAGGCCAAGAGACAGAAGATCGATGACCAGAAATCACTTCGACTTGGCCACCCATCCAGAAAGTTCGAAAAGTACACTCCAACATCAATTCCCATTGAGCAGATTCTAATGGAGGTACGCCATTCAAACTTATTAAAGCAACCTGAAAGGATGAAAACTGGATCAAACAAGAGAGATAGACAAAAATATTGTCTCTACCATGAAGATCATGGACATATGACCAGAGATTGCTTCCAGCTAAAGGATGACATCGAGGCTCTAATTCGAAATGACTTCTTGAAGGAATACATCGATGTACGTGCAGGGAAAAATCAAGGCCGACCTCATAGGCGGCCAAGAACGACCTCATAGGTGGCCGAGGACGACCTCATAGGCGACCGAGGCCGACCCTAATTCCTCTTCATACATAGTTAGTTTAGCTTCTATTTTCTTTAATCAAACCATATTTGTTGAGTTTAGATTCATTAAATTCAATTGATAGGTTAGCAAGTCTCATGTAATAGGCTAGGTTTATTATTGCTCATTTTAAATTGATCAATACAAGTTATGTTTTGAAAAAGAATTTGTACTCAAGCAAAAGAGATCTTCCTACAAGTAATATCCTCCTTCAATGGGGGCTACTAAGGGGATATGCTTCCCTATTAAACAAAAAGCAAAGAAGCAACATAGGAGATATGCCTCTCTGATGAATAAAAGGTAGAAGCTACTAAAGAGATATGCCTCTCTAATTGAACAAAAGGCAGAAGCTATGTCGAGGGCTCGTCAAATTAAAATTTATAAACCGACCCTAAGCTACTTGTAGCATTGAGTGGACCGGGTCGATCTCAGGGAACCGAATATTAATTTCTTAAGTTAAATTTGCAAATGAGAAAGCAATTAAAAAGGGGGGTTTTGAAAATTTTCTTACTTAATGAAATAAAAATAACAAAACAAAACAAACACTAAAGGGAAAAATCAACTCTTACCAAGTTCCAGTTCAGAGGTGCGGTTATATTCAATTGCAAACATTGATCATAGGCATTCAAAATATTTAATCTTAACCATGCAAGTACTTGGTCAACTTATTAGGAAACCCCAAAAAGTAGCAAATTCCCTAAGGTCATTAACTCTAACGAACGCCAAGTTAATGCTAATTACCTAAACAAATCTTTACGAAACCGCTTCAATTTATTTAGGTAAAGGCATTACAAACTTTGGAACGACCAAGACAATCGATCAGGTAAAACAACTTTCACCTAATTAACATGCTTCTTTAATTCCTAGAATTAAACATGCAAGCCATGTATCATGGAAACCCATAAACATACACATGTGATAATTCTAATGCTACCGGTTCATTCAACATGACAATTACGGATCATGATCGTGATTAACAATAAAGCATGTAAAGAGATTAAGGCGTCAATTTAATCAAAATACATACTTATAAAATTATCACAGGAATTAAAGAACACTTGCAATTGAAAGAAAACTAAGTTAAGGTTCAAGCCTCACAATGTCGCAACTGATTACAACCGACCTTTAAACCGGAATGCAGAATCTAGCCGAGCATCTCCATAGAAAACTTCGAGTGCAAACGAGCTCGATTCGACACCATGGTTTGATGAAAGACGCTCTGGACAGCGTCTAGACGCTCCCAGCGTCACAGGGGCTCTCCGCAGCGTCGAGGGAGGCTTCAGGGAACTGCCGATAGCGTCTAGACGCTCTGGACAGCGTCTAGACGCTACCCAGCGCGCAGCACTGCTTATTTTTGCTCTAACTTTTTGCTCAGGTGTCCGGATGACCTTCGGTTTGATGCGTTGGAATCGTGATTCAATGTAGAATCTCTCGGAACATGCCTTATGCTCAAATCCCTACAAAATGATCAATTAATTACATTAAAACCTCCAAACTAACATGATTTAAGTATGAAAATATAGAACTATGTTAGTCTTATCAAGCTACTAAAGAGATATGCCTCTCTAATTGAACAAAAAGCAGAAGCTACACCAAACAAGCTAGAAAAGTCAACAACTTCAGAGAAACTAAAGTGGAGGCCGACCACATAGGCCGAGGCCGAGGCCAACCTCATAGACCGAGGCCGACCTCATAATCTGATGCCGAGCAAGATGCCAAAATTACTTCAGTTACAAGAATCATCTGACTATGGGAAGATGAATGGATCTTTCTTAAAAGAAGCATACCGTGGAAGCGTATTTGAAAAACATAAGCAACGAAATCATGAGTTAACGAAAACACATGAGACAAAAGCTAAAATATAAGAATTGAGGTTTAATAAGCATGGCCGAGGCCGACCAGGGAGGCCGAGGACGACCACCATGGCTGAGGCGGACCACCTCGGCCAAGACCAACCTCTTCCCGGCACAATGATTACAATGAAGAATTTGAGGAAAGACAAGGACAAGCTGACTCCCAGAAAAAATGACTAGGAGAATAGTAAGGCCGAGGTGTACACGGCTGAAAGTACCTACAACACGCAAGGAGCTGCAAACACGCGTTTAGACCAGACCGGACGAGGCCAACCAGATCGGCCGAGGCCGACCATACCAGTTTTGCCCCAAATTCTCACTCCATGGCTTATGTCATCTTCTTCTCTTATGATATCAGCTTGAATTAAAGCTACAATTGGCATGAGAATTGCTTTTAAATAAGCAAGAAGCTACAAGAGATCATCTCCAGATATAGTAAATTGAAGCCAAAATCTAAGAGCCTACTATAAGATACGGCCAATCATGTCATGCAATTAGAGCATGAAACACGCAAAACTCTTAAGCACTTAGGTGCAGAGGAAGCGGCCTAGAAGGTTGATTGAACCACAAAAAGGGTTTGGTTGACTGATCTTGGCAACCCAAAAATCTGAGAAAAATCTCACGATGGGTCCCTATTGAGCACGACAAAGCAGGCTTTATAAAGCCAAGCAGAGCGTGATGAATGCAAAACTCCGCTTAGGTGTGGAGGACGCAAGCCCAGAAGATTGATTGGGTCCCTAAAAGGGACTTGATTAGTTAATCTGGGCAGCCTAAAAATCCGAGATGAGTCTCGCGATAGGTTTTTTCAAATAACAAATGAGAAGAATTTGGTTACAGAAAACCAAGTGCAGAAATTACAGACAAGACAGGACTAAAAGGCCCAATTCAGATCACAACGAGCTGAAGCCAAATAGGAGAAACCGACACTCTAAAAGACTGAATATCCTCACGAGGATGGACAGCAATAATTAGGGAAAATTCGAGGCATGCCTCGAAATGTCAACAATGACTCCAAAAGTTAATAAGTTACTCCCAAGTCAGGCTCCATACAATTACTTCACACGCTCCTAATCTCGAATCCTAACTAGGGAGTGGGGGCTAATGTTATGGGTGAAATTGGACCAACAAGAATGGGCTGGCTAAAGGGCTGCAACGAAGGGCCAAACAAGAAAAGAGGCCCAATACGAAGTCGAAATGGACCGAAACCGACAATGGACTCACATAGAATGAGTGGGAGAAGAAACGGGCTTGGGCTTCGGCCCAAGCCCGTGGTCGGCCAGGCCGGCCGGCCGAGGCCGACCAGGCTGGCTGAGGCCGACCAGGCCGGCCAAGCCCATGGTCGGCCCGGCCGAGGCCGACCAGGCCGGCAAGGCCCAATTTTGGGCCTTGCCTTGGTCCCTCATGCCACGTGTGCCCTCGATCCAGCCCAATTCGATATTTCCTTTCCCCATTCGAAGACGGAAACCCACAAAAAACCCTAGGAATGAAGCTATTTAAGCTCTCCCTCAGGGGGAGAGCAAGGTAAGTTCATTCCAGCTTACAACACTCTCCTACAACTCTCAAAACTCTCTCTGACTTAAGCATCGGAGCCTGTGTGGTCTACACCACACCGGTGTCCAGGTTTTTCTTGTCTTGCAGGCCGCGTTCTTCCCCCAAGAATACAAATTCACCGTCGTTGTCACGTGGAGGTCAGGTGATATTTCTCCTGTCCAAAATTTGGCAACAACAGGTGCTATATATATATATAGCACCTAAAAAAGAAGATGGTGGTTAAATATATCCTATGGTCCTCGAAGCTTGAAGTATACATTATTTTTCAAGTTCTTATCAAATAACACCAGTAAAATCAAACAATAAGATGGTAACATGAGTAACCCTTTCTTCATTTATGACAAACCTAGACTAATTAGAAAATCTTCATTTATGACAAACCTAGACTAATTAGAAAATCCTAACAAAACTGCAGGTCAAACATGTCTTCTTTTTTTTTAATGAGTTAGGTTGGATTTTTTTAAATCAAGTATAGGTATGTATTTAACATAAAAATCAGTTCTTAGAAGATAATATTTTTTTAAATGCCAAATCACCCTTTCATTATTTGATTTAAATGGTGCTATTATGTATTGAATATGGACTTTGATTGAAAAATATTAATAGCTTGAGAGTAACATTAAAAAAAAAAAGTTCTAAGAATTTGAGGTGAAATTAGAAAATGGTGTGTATTTGGAGAACCAAATGATTTATTTAACAAAAGAATAATTAATTAAATGTTTTTTTTTTCAGTTCAACAACATTTAGAGTGAGTAGATTCAAAACTCCAATCTCTTAGTCAAAGGTATATGTCTTAACTAGTTGAATTATGCTTAGATTGACAATTAAATGATCATTCCATACATTACTTCAAAGTACATTAAGGTATTTTGTATATGTAGCCAAATAACACAAAATTTAGAAGTAATTTAAATATTTTTATTTATTTCATTTTGTTTCAATAATTAGAGTATTTTAAATTTTTACTAGGCAAAGAAACAGAAAGTTACTTCAAAATCATGATCTATTTATGAGATATTAGAAAAGGAAAATATATAAAGGAAGAAAATTTATAGAATTGAATATGAGAGATTAAGGCCTCGTTTGGTTTGTGATCCGAAAATATTTTTCGAAAACAAAGAATTCAGCCGAAAACAAAAACAAAATTCTTATTTTCATTATATCTGAAAATACGTTTGGTTTTAATTTAAAAACTTTAAATTTGAATTCAAAATTTGAAAACTGTGTTTGGTTGAAATTTGAAAATGTAGAAAAAGATTAATATGTGTTTCATAGAATCAATTGTTTAAGAAAAAACTAATATTATTATTTTTTTACTATAGTGAATTTGAACTTATTGTTGCCAAAAAGGAAAATGAAGATTGTGGAGATAGCAGAATGAGAGATGGTTCAAAAAAAAATTGGTTTATTGAAATACAAGCAGTACAATTTATAAAATGAATAAAACTTTTCCAACTAGAAAAAAGAGAACGAATTCTTTCTAGTAAGAGAGTGAAAAAAAGTCATTTATTGAAAATTATTAATGTTTATACAACGTTGTGCTAGTTAAATCAATAGTATAATCATCTATAAATATTTTCAATAACTTTGGTTTGTTGATCTTTATTTTTTGTGGTTTTTGTAATAAAAAGTTATTCATAAAAATTTAATGATAGATCCACTTTGTAGATAGAGGTACGCTTATGAGTTTTGAAGACAAAAGATAAATTGTAATATTCAATTTTGTTATTTTGATGAAAATCGTGTTTTTTTAGGAGTGTATTTGTTGTTTTCATAATTTTTAAAAACAAAGAAAACAACAATTTATCGTTTCCGAAAATAGTCCATTTTCGGAGTTGTTTTTGATAACCGTTTTTGAAAATAATTGTACCAAATGCATTTTCATCATTTTTTTTTGTATATTTTGTTTTCGAAAACATGAAAATGAAAATGGATCACAAACCAAACGGGGCCTAGTTAAAGCATATGCACCAACTAAAAATTTGGAGGTTCAAATCCTCCCACCCCACATGTTGTTGAACTAAAAAAGCAATAAGGAAGATTTTTTTTTTGGGTTCAAATCCCCCCACCCCACAATGGATGTTTGTGTTTGTTTTATATGTAACACCCAATATTCTCAAGTAATTTTGTTCTTTTTAAGTGGACAATTGGTTATTAAATCATTAGTTGAGTTATTGTGTATTAGTTGGGATAGATTGAAGTTTGGGAAGTTGGCAAGGGCAAAGAGGGAAAGAAAGGATAAGTTTAGGGGTAGTTTTGGAATTTGGAAAAGTAAATAAAAAAAAAAGAAAAAAAAAGAAGAACCATTCCCCATCGTGCAGCCCCCTTCCCCTTCTTCATCATCTTCTTTTTCTTTCCTATTTCGACAGCAAGTAGCTGCGAGCCCACCCCCTTCCAATGCCGATCACCACAAGCCACTACATGCCGCCATCGCCGAGCGCGTGCAGCCTCAACCCACTAGCAGATCCACGCCGCCTATATCTGCCAGTCGTCCTGCATCGCCGCACCACCACGTCGTCGTCTGCCCATGCCCAAACATCCATTGTCGCATGCCCAAATCCCTGCAACACACTCTCCCTTTTCCTCATGGATTGAACGCTAGCAACGTGAGGTGGGTTTAGGTTCGTTTTCCGGCAAGGCTGGTTGCGTACACCCGTGTTCAGTCTTGTTTTGGAGTGGAAAACTCATCACGATTAAAGGTCGTTTTGGTAGATTTGGAGACAAATTAGGTTGTTGTCCAGCACCTGTTGAACACTGTTTTGGGGTTACCCATTGCGTTTGGAGGCATGGTTATCAAATTCAGATCAATTCAACATCAAATTTAGCAAGTGAAGGTGTTGTTTGGGACTTTGTTTAGCGATTTGGGATCAAGTATTCGAGTTCCAGGTTGCCTTGAATTTTGGAATTATATGGGTAAGTTCTCTAGCTTAAAGGGCTAAGTTTAGATTGTTGTTGAAAGTGTTTTTGCAAGTGGATTTGGAAGTTTCGATTAAATTTTATGTGTGTGCAAATACTAAGCGTTATCCTCTTTGGAAATTCTTTTAGGTGGTGCTAAGAACTTCTAAGGGGTGGTTGTGATGCGTTGGAAGTATCTAATTACTGTTGTTTAAAAAGTAAGTAGCCTAGTTGGATAACTCCCTAATGCTTTGGAGTGGAGTTCAAGGATTTTGTATGCATGTTTGATTGATTGCTTATGAGTATGATTCTTTTTCGTATGTGTTTGAGCATGGTTGACATTAAATGGTATGCTTAGTAAATTTCTCAAGTAGGAGGCTTACTCTATTACATGTTAGTATGGCGTTTAAGGGTTTGATGACTGGTTGTGGTTAGTTTGCAATATCCAGGAATCTTATTATGGTTTTCAAAAGGATTGCGACCATGAGTATATTTCTGTAGGTAGTCAATTTGGAAGGGCTTGTTAGAGCTTGGTTATGGACTTGAGCCTTGTAATGCATGAATGACTACGATTGCGGTTTCTTTATAAGGGTGAATGTATGAGTTGTCGATTTAATCTGAATGCACATGAATGTCGGACTGCCTGAGATGTTTAGGATAACTGTAGAGTTTTGAAAGCTTAAGCTAGTGAACTGTCTGGTTAAGTAGTGTCTACTTGTATGTTTAAATGTTTGACCATGTACGACATGCCTAAAATATTAGAATGGTCGGCTAGGGTTTACCTTTCTTGAGATATTGAATGAGTTGACTGCGTGTAAGATACTTGACTTGTTGGGTTGGTTGGGTGACAAGTTTAGAACACCTTCGAAGTATACAATGGTCAGGGTCATTATTCATCTTTCGTGTGTTCAGAATGATGCTAGCTGACTTGTTGTCTTTAATATATTTTAGTTGGGTCTGAATGTGGATGAAAGGATAGTGACCGTTGTGGTTCCTAGCGTGTTTAGCGAATTAACACTGGAAGAAACTACTTAGGACTATATGCTGCTAGCAACTTCATAGAAAATGGAAAAGTTAGTTGCCTTTGTGTTGGCCTAAAAGGTAAGTATCCATTCGAACTTGCTTGTTAAGATCTTGTATGCGAGGAATGTGTGTGAGGCACGCTAAGCTTGTTTATATGAGAAACAAGTTTTGTTGCGACTTATGCCATAAAGCTTCGTAATTAATGATTTATTTAATAATTAATAATAATTTTGATTATTTTATTTGCAATACAATATTTATCCATTATATGAAAAATCTAAGGTTATTGGTGTAATCTTGAACAGTATGTGGTTGACATATGGGAGGATCATGTTCAAGAAATGATCGGGTGAACTTTGAGTGAAGAAAAGTAAGTAAATATGTTCAACCCCAGTGCAAGTGCACACTATCGATATTAAAACAACAGTATTCCTAAGTATTGATCCCATAGGAAACAATGTAACAAAATATTGCAAAGCAAAATGTAAGGAGAATTGCAAGTTGGAAACTAAAAATTTCAAAAATAAGGTTGGGTTTGGTGTGTTTGATAAAAACAAAATAATTGCATAATCTAATTGTAAGTTAAAGTGACAAAGATTGCATATCTAAATTGCAAGATTGAATAGCAACTAAATAGACTTGATAAAAGAAATGAAAATTGCAAAAGAGATTCTTTAGAGAAAAGAGGAGCTCAAGAATGTCATTGCCCTAAGTTGTAAATTTCAAAACCAAAATCGCAAATCCAACCTACTATACACATAATTGTAAACCAAAATTGTTACTCCTATTCGCCTTGTAAGTAGGTTTTAGGAGACTAAGTGAGTGACTTATATGTCTATAGTCCATCTATCTTAGATATTTTGGCTCAATAATTTTATGGGTTTTGAGTCTTTAATCCCTATGTCTAGGGTAAAGAATTGACTTATGTCTAAGCTCTTGTTTTCATCACCTTTGCGAAACCCGCTTATCACTAACCATGTCGGTATTAGGTCCAAGCTTGAGTTGCTATCCTAGTTGATCAATCTAGGATCTCAATGACGTTGTATTCAACACAAGCGAACAATAATTGAAATTTAGGCTCGTTTTCATTGTAATTTAGGCTACAATTACTTCTTAGGGAATTCACATCCTTGAACCCCCTAGAAATTTAACTCATATTTAACTCACAAAATTCAAAACAATTTCTAGAAACAAAATCCATACTGGAAAAGGAAAAGAAATTACTTAAGGCTAAGTTTTATTACAACTAAAACCAAAGGAAATTGAAAGCAATTGGAATTTAATTTTTAAAGCAAGTACTGTAATAGACAATGAAGATTTTCATCCCATCATACCCATGAGCAATGGAAGAGAATTTTCAAAGAAATAAGCTCAAATTAACTTCTGAAAAGAAAAAAAAAAAACCCATGAACATGAATTAAGAAAAAAGAATCCATAAAATTTCTTTCAATTGCTTCAATCATCTCAACTCAATTCTAATGCTTAATACACTAGGTAAGGAACAAAAAACATGAAAAATTACAACCCAAATGAACTAAAATAGAAATTAAATTCACCACTAAGAATCAACCGGAATATAGAAAACTTGAACAAAAACCCATTTTTCTTATTAAGATTTCAATCGATTCAACTCCTTCAACTATTTCTAGGAATAGATTGAATTTTAACAATCCAAGTTTTCACTCGAATTGGACTGGAATTTTTGAAGAGAAACGGACCAAAACAGTGCAATAACCTTACGGTAAATAGAGAAGAAAAACTGGAAAAAAAAAACAAAGGAAGAAAAACTTAAAAAATAGAGAAACTTTTTGAATAAAACCCACGAAAATTCGTCCACCAAACCCCCTCCATTCTTCACCCATCTTCTCTCCTTTTAGAGGCCTTCATTAGGGTTGAATAATGCCCAAAATTCGTGTTCAAAATCTCCCAAATCATGCAGTAATTGAAGATTACGTATATGGGTCAACTGCAGATTTTTTTTTCTTCCTTTTTTGAATTTCTTCTGCTGCTTCTGGAATTGCAACTTTATCTTACAATTTTGGTTATGCAATTTCCACAATTCCTGCACACAAATTTAGTTTTTAAGATTCACACCCTAATTGCCTTCATTCTTCTTTCTTTGTTATTTTTAAGCAACTTTCAACTACTTCCAAATGATTTTAAGACAAAACAAGAATTGATACGACCTGGTCATAGTATATGGAAAAGGTTGGGTGCCTTATCCTGGTAAAACTATTGATACAATCCACTTTGTAATAATTACAAATGATTTGATCCAAATCGTCAAGTGGAGATATGTGAGTGGGGGTATCTTATATAATGAGTTTGTGTAAGACTGGACTACGAAATATTTAATCTCTCTTTATAAATCCGTTAATTGAGAAGATTAATATTTTATCAGGATGATCATATGCAACTCGATTTTAATCTCGAGTGAGTTATGAACACCTGCATGTGATGGCTTATCCTTTGATTTGCATGAGTGAGATTGGCTTTTGTAGCTTATTTAATTTGCCTACCATTTTGGAGACTTGACCAAATAGGGAGCTGGGAACATAATCTCACAAGATGGAATTCACTCATTCCCATATAGGGTAAGTAGATAAGTAGTTATGTTAAGTGCTGAATTCAAAACTTGAACAATGAGGCCCCACCATCTCACTGGCTCGAGAGAGATTTAGTTTATGGTTGGATCATAAACAAATTGTTCATTAGTTGATCAGTGGTACTTAAGATGCAAGGTGTAATTACAAAGGTAAAACAAACTTTTGACCCAACTGTAATTACGACTTGCATGTAGTGATTATATCCATGGACACAATTTGTCCTACAGTGCATAAGAGTGCAACTTCATGTCTATAGTGGAGTGACCCTAGAGTTAATGAATGAAAATTGATTAATTAAAGAGTTTAATTAATTAATTTTGTATAATTGGAGCTTATAATCTGTAGGTCCATAAGGTCCCCTTGCTAGTTCATAGTAACACTAAAAGATCAATTTAGTTTAAAGAAAAATTTTAAATGTTCAAATTAATATTTAATTTGAAATGTTCAAATTAATATTTAATATATTATATATATTAATATAAAAGAGGAAAATATATTTATTGTATTTGATACATTAAATCTAAAAATAATTAATGTATATTAGATACATTAAAGAAAAGATATTTATAAAATTTGAATAAGATTCAAATAAATAAATATCGTAGGAGATTTGAATGAGACTCAAATAAGTATAAGATATATTTTAATATATTAGATATTAAAATATAATATTTTAATTATGGAAAATGTGTTCGAGTCCCTGTGTTCTTTCAAGAGGCTCTCACAAGCCTTAGTCCCTGTGTCCGAGTCATAGTCATGAAGACCTTGTGAAGGAGTAAAGACCCGCCATAAATATCTCCATATTATTTTTAAGGTATGTTTTATTTAACCTTAATTTTTATTGTTTAATTCTAAATAAAACCAAAGTCGATTCCAATGCTTCTGCTATGGATTTTATTTGATTATTCCTTTTAAGTTTGATTGTCAGTGATTGTGTTTTGCTTGAATATGTATGAGGCTTTGGTGATGTGGGATTCGTTTGAATTTATATTTAAGTTGTGTTTACCTAAACTTGTTTGACATTGAATTTGTATCTTTGGTTGTGCTTGTGAACCTCAGACTAGGTTGTGGGAGTGGTTTTGACACAACAGGTGGTTTGGCATGGTGAGTTACGCTGGAGGTTCCAAGAGTGTTGCGAATGAACAAAACTCCGTTAGGCTAGTGCCACCTACCTGTTTTCCCCGTGCGAGCATGTAGTCCTAGGATGTTGTGAGATATGATGGGCATGGGGGTTGCTTTCCCTTTTTGCTTGTGTTAGCTTCAAGGGTGATTCTCCCACAGTGATTAAAATGAAAGTTGCTTTCCTTCATTCAGTGTGCTAGCTTAAGGGGGCGATTTCCCCACAATGTTTAGAATGAGAGTTGCTTTCCTTCATTCAGTGTGCTAGCTTAGGGGACTATTCTGCCACAGTATTTAGAATGAGGGTTGTTTTCCTTCATTCAGTGTGCTAACATAGAAGGCGATTCCCCTATAGTGTTTAGAATGAGGGTTTCTTCCCTTCATTCGGTGTGCTAGCTTAGAGGTGATTCCCCACCGTTTCGAGTATGAGGGTTGCTTTCCTTCATTGCATTGCGCTAGCCAGAGGAAGCAATTCTCCCAAGATTGTAGGTGTGAGGGTTTCCTTCCTTCACTATATTGGGCCTAGGTTACATGACTCGCAAGTATAGAACAAGGTCATACCAGAGAGGGGTGGGCTTGGGGTATAGTGAGTAGGCACTTAGCTAACTGAAGTGAATGTTTGAGACTGAGAAAAAGCCTGTGAGTTAGGTCAAAGCCCTTATGTGTATGGTTGTGAACTTTGGACCCATAGTGGGCTACTTACTACGTATGTTTATACTCACTCTTGCTACTTTGTTTGTGTTTTTGTAGATGGTGCACAACCACGAGGCGGGTGACAAAGGCAATAAATTGACGAGGCTATGGAGACACCACCGAAGTCCTTCCCTATATTTAGAGTTTAGTTTAGTATCTTGGTTTTTGTCGTATTGTTGGTTTGTAAATCCTAAATTTCTTTTGTTTCCTGTTTTGGTAGAATTTCATAGTTCTCATGTCTGTTGGTTGATCTCAGCATGTTTTATCATAGTCTAGTGGATGCTGAGTGGTTCCTCTGGGACATAGAAGTGTTTTTATGTCTCTTTCCAGGTTCTTGAAAATTTTGGTTTCCCTGTAGTTACGTCGTTATGTTGCCAAAATTTCGAGCATGAACAAGATAACTCAGTTATGCTTCTGCGTTAGCCTGTTCAATTTTTAGGGTCGTTACATTATATGTTTTGTTTATAGAAAAAATAATTTAAATGATTAGATTTAATTAAAATATTTATATTAAATAGTCAATTAATTAATAAATAATAACTTAAACTAATTAAAATTAATTTACACCTCAATTAGAAAGTAATGAGTAATTTTCTCCTCTCTTTCATCTTTCCTCCTCATTTCTCAAGAAAAAGAGTCCCTAGTAAAAAATCTCATCTCCAAGAAAGATAATACAATCTCATGGTTCATGAGATATTTTTATCTATGAATAATAAGAATGGTTTTAAGAAGCAAACACCTATGAAACAAACATATGTTTTTAATATCATTGCCAAAAGCCATGTCTTTTTTTTTTTTTTTTTTTTTTTTGAGTTAAACAACAACATTTGGAATGAGGAGATTTGAACCTCTGACCTCTTAGTTGATAGTACATGTCAATTACCGCTGAGTTATGCTCACTTTTGCACCAAAAGCCATGTCAAAACCAATGAAACAAACAAGCAAATTTTTTTCTTGGGGAATCAATAGGAGAGAAGAGAGAGGAGAGAGAAAAGTACTCATTAATTGATGTGTAAATTAATTTTAATTGTTTTAAATTATTAATTAATTAATGATCTAATATAAATATTTTAATTAATTAAAATACTTTTTTTAATTAAATCTAATAATTTAAATATTTTCTTTCCATAAACAAAACTACATAATAATTTATATTATTTTATTATGAGAGAGAGAGATAAAAAGTGGGCATGGAATATTTGATGTCTTTGATACGTTTATTATCTAATTAAATTTAAAAAAATATATATTAAGATTTATATGTTTATTTTATCTCCATTCCAAAAAGATAATTGCAAATTTACATTGATAATTAAATGAAAAATATATGTTGATTTCAAATTGTGCTCATATAAGTTTAATGCTTATTGATAAAATCTAAAAAGTAAAATAAAAGAGGAAGAAAAATTAGGTAGATAATTCATAGTCGAAACTTTTATTTTTAAACATGATTGAATTTTAATACTTTTATTTGTATACAATGCATATAATAATTGTATAATTTTGATTTTATTTGGTTATAAGAAAAAAAAAACTTCCATTTAGATAATTTTTTTGACAAATTTTCTAGTCTTTTTTTTTTAATTTTAATTTTGATTGCTTCATAAATATATTATTTAAATCCCAAGAATAAAACTTGCAAAATAAACACTTACATCTATTTTCTAGACATTAATTATCCTGCATCTCTAAAAACAGACATTTAACTCCCAGACATTAATTATCATACATATATAAACACAAACATTTATTATCTCAAACATTTAAATTTCACATATTTAATATTCATACTCATGGAACAATATCGGCAATCCAAAAAAGGGTCGTAAGGGGATCTTTAGTGCGCAGGTTTGGAATTAGGGATGTTAAACCTAGGGGTTAAGCTGGGAGGTTTAAGTAGTTAGGTTCAAGAAAACTATGTTTGAGGTATAGGTTTAAGAAGTTTGGGTTTAGAAATCATGTGTTTGGAGTGCAGGTTTAGGAAGCTTGAGTTTAGAATGCAGATTTAGAAATCTTGGATTTGTGAAATATTTAATTGTATTTAATCAATTTTTCGATTTTAAATTAGTTTAGATTTGTCATTTAATTAATTATTTTTTTATTTTAATATAATTAAGTTTAAAATAATTTTTTTTTTATTAAATTACAAATACTATGAAGATTATTTATGAGGGTTTTATCAAACCATTGGACAAATTCTAACTTTCAAAATCACAGGGACTAAATTTTAACTTTCTCGATACCATAGGGATCAGAATTTTAATTTAACCTTAATTTTTGTTACTGTTCAAATATAACTAAATTCAAAATTCAAATTTGATTCTTATATATTTTTTATTTTAAATTGACTAATTTATATTATGTAAACAAATGACTAACTTAAAAATAAAATACATTTGATAGATTTAAAAAAAATGATTGTATATAAAATAAAACATAGATTTTATTTTTATATTACTAGGTTTAAATTGAATATCATACTCTCTTTTTTTTACCTTGAATATGATTAATTCGTACTACAAGAAATTATGTTCTCCCGTCGATACTTCTTCCAACGCTAAGAAAATCGTAGGGAGAAGCCACCTCTCCCGACATCTTTAAAATGGCATCAGTAGAAGTCAACTTCTCCCGATGCCATTTTAACGGCATCAAGAAAGGTGGCTTCTCCTGACACTATAGAACACAATGTCTGTAGAAGGGCAACCTTCTACCGACACTAGGGTTATATTGTGTCGAGAGACACTACCTCGCTCGACACCTTTAAAATTGTGTCGGCAAAAGTTGATTAAATATGTGCCCTAACCCCTATCCTTTCTTCTTCATGCGATTGAATCTCCTCTTCTCCTTACAATTTGCTCTCTTCTCCTTCTACTGCTGATCTCCTTTGCCCCCGGTGATTCCCCTTTTCCACTGCCGTCTTGCTGATGCTGCCAGCCGCTGGTCGTCTCACCTACGTCACCAGCGGTCGCCACCACCTCCTCTTCTTCTTCATTTTCTTCTTTTCTTTTTTCGCCTTCTGCCACCGATCTCTCCTGCCATCAACATCGCCACGCTCCCACCCAGCCGCTTGTCCTGCCTTAGACTGGGGATGATGATGGATTTGGGGATAGACACTCGCACATGAAGTATGTCAAAGATATGCCTAGTCTTTGTGAGTTTTCACTCTTTTTGACAATGGAGATAAGAACACTAAGAAGAACAGTCATTAGTTATATTGTAGGGTTTGTAATTGATAAGTTTCGGAATGGGAGGTTTTAATTAATTATTGTAGGCTTTGGCTCCTCGCATCTAAAAAGTAGCTCGATCGTAAGCTAAAGCAGCCTCTTCGGTGGTGTGTTAGTGTTACTATTACTCAACATTTTTCTGTTGTAATCTATTTCTTACTTGTGGAACCACACCGTGCATTCTAATGAAGATTGTTTCTATTGGTGCTTCAACTGTGGCTCGGTCGGCTACATCAGTGCCAATGGCGTTGTCTTTGGTGGATAAGGATGATAAAGCAAGTGGCTTCCAGGTATGTGGTGAACTTTGATGAACTTCAAATACTTGGAATTGTAATGAGTTGTGTTTTTTTGTTTTATATTTTTGGGAACAATGATGATTTCTACTAAACCCTTTTGAAATTTGTGGTTTTAGTTGTATTTTTGAGTGTGTGTGGGGTTTAGTCTATGTCTGTGATTGAGAGAACGCATTATTTGGTGAAATTGCCTAATATGTTGATGCATGTATAGAACTTAGAAGGGTGAAAAGGTTTTAGTTGCCATTTATTTATTTGAAAGAAAAATGTTTTTATATGGCATGAATACCACATACATAATCAGAAACGATTACTATTTATCACATTTTGGGCTGCTTGACATTTTCCAACATTTGCAATGACTTTGTTTTGTGGTATTTATATTGCCACTTTATTATGAGCGTTGTAGCTCTCATTCGTGTACTATCTCTGATTTTGACAATGTATTGGCAATGCTACTCTCCATTTTGATAACAAAGTTAAGTTTGGATGATGTTATGTTTATTAGTTTTAAAAAGTTAGTTAAATTTGGATGTTATGTTTATTAGTTTTGGCATAAATTTTGATAAATCTTATGTTTCTTAGGTCTATGATGCCTTTTAGGTTAGTTTAAACAAGTTTGGTGCATAGAGTGCAAGTATTTAAAGGTTTAGGCATGTTGTTGATTCTTATTGTATGACTATCCTTCGATTATGATAGCAAGTTAATTGTTTGAGTGTAGGGGGTGGGTGATTGATAACTCTTAGAATAAGAGTTATTGTTGTTCTTTTTTAGTTTGACTTACATGTATTTTGAAGTAATCTACCTGTTATTGTTGTGAATTTCCCTTGAATTTGATATGTGTTTATAAGTATTGAATTGTCAAGGCTTATTTTTTAAGAGAGTAGTTTTAGTGTGGATTAATTGAATTTTGTGTTGTTCCAGGGTATTAAAGGAAGATTTGAGCCAAACAAAGAAAGGTTAAAGAAGTAGGTCAACTTGCCAAGAAAAGCCAAAGTAAGAGAGCAGGTGGCTACAATTTTAAGGAAGGAGGCCATCTGATTGGGGAAGAAGATATCCATGCTTTAGACCTGTTTGGGGAGCTTTTTGTTCATCTTTTATTCTCTCTTTCTTTAGCTAGTTTATTGTTTTTAAGTAGGATTTATGGCTTTCATTTTTAGAAGTTTTCTTTATATTTTCACTTGTATTATGAACTAAACATCTCTAATCCTAAACACCTCAAGGTAAGGATTATAGATGTTTGTAATGTTTTAAAACAAGTTTACCAGCATTCTTTGTTTAATTAATCTGGTTTTGAGGGCTTTTATTGCAACTGCTCGATTTCATCTGGCCAACCATTTCGAGTATTGCTCCTTGAGTTTTGAAAAAAATAAGAGAGGTCGAACACTTAAAATCACATTATCTCCTTGTTGAGTTAGTAGCTAGCTAAGTGGTGAGGTTAGGGATAATCACTAACTTAATGCACATTGTTAGCAGCTGGGTAATAGTAGATTTAATGAGAATTAGATTGTAATATCTGAAAATCTGGGAAGATTCCATGAGGGTTGTGAGTGGGTTAAGAGAAAAAAGAATTTGTTGCAGCACTTGATTCCAAACAAAACAACTCTCTCCTAATCTGATCATGTTTAGCCATAATTTGAGTTAGTCATTCGACTTAATATTTTATTTACTTTTATGTTATTAATTTTGTTAAGGCATGTTGAATTCGTTTACCATAAAAATTATTTTCTCGGTTTCTCTTTGAGTTCACTTAAAACTAGTTTTAATTAAGTGAATTTCGCTTATCTAATCCATGTGGAAGATGATATTAATTACTTATCACTTGTTGCTGAGCTGTGTATGCTTGAACACCCTCGTGTGAAATTTATTGCTTATTTTAATCACACCATAGAAGGCAACAGTGATATTAGTTAAACATAGTTGTTCTGTTTTAAAATTTTGATAACTTAGTTATGTTTTGATATTATGTTCATTAGTTTTGAAAACTTAGTTAAATTTAGTTGTTATGTTTATTAGTTTTGATAAGTCTTATGCTTATAAGTTTGGATCTTATGCTTATAAAGTTTACATGTTGTGTTCATAAGTTTTCAAAAGTTTTAGGCAAATTTAGTCGTTATATGTTTTGTAATTTAAGTAACTTTGTTAAGTTTTGATGTTATTTCATCACTTTTAAAGGTTATTTCAATTTGGTTGTTATTGTTTATAAGTTTTGATTTTATGCTCTATAAAGTTTTGATTGTAAAATTTTAGTTGTTCGTTTAATTTAAAGAGTGATTTTGGCTTTGTTTTTTGTAGGTACTAATATGGGTCGATGTTATTCTCGAAAGATACTTTCCAAACTTATGATAATAATATGAAGTTGAAGAGATGAATGAATCTTTCTTTATAGATTACTTTAGGTTTATCTATACTTATGATAATAATATGAAGTTGAAGAGATGAATGAATCTTTCTTTATAGATTACTTTAGGTTTATCTATGTTGAAATTTTATTGTTATTTTGTATTAGAACTTTGTACAAACAAATTGTAAGGACAAATTTGGTATAATATAAATTTTCATTCATATTATTATTTTGTGTACAATTCTTTTTAGGTACAATAAGCTTCCAATAAATATTGAGATTAAAAAAAATTATGTTTCTAAAATAAATAAAAGCATATATAGAAACATAAGGTTCTGCCGACACTGCCTCTTTTGCGTTGGCAGAAGCCACTTTTGCCTACCTAATAAGGTGGCATTGGGAGTACCTACTTGTATCGACGCGATCTCCTTAGCATCGGCAAAAGTGGCTTTTGTTGATGCTAAAGGGGTAGGGTTCTGCCGATGCTAAGTTATGTAGCGTCAGCAAAAGCTCTCTCGACGGGTGATAATTCTCATTCATGAGGATTATTTGGCCTTTAAACTTAGTTATATTTGTGATTTTTATTCATATTATTTGATGAAAAATAAAAAAAATGCTTGAATTTAATCACATGATTGATGGAAGACCTTTAAATTAAGTAAGTTGAGAAAAGAAAACAAAAGAAGAAAAAAATTCACACTTACTTAATGTTTTGATGCAGAATTTTCGTGGAATGCAACAGCAGTGCAATTGCTATGCAATTGCAATCTGGCAGATCTGGAATTTAAGTAAAAAACGAGAATTTCGGGATTTTGAAGGAAATTTGACCCACGAATTCAACAAGATGATTAGCCATGATTGTCCATCAACCAAGAGGGAAACTCTAGCATGAGATCCCTATAAATATTGAACAAAGAAGTCGAACAAAGGGAGCTCGATTGGAGAAGATTTTCGTTCACGTTTTTTGGGTTTCCTTACTTTCTACACTTTTCATTTTTAGTTTTTTTTTTTTGTTGCTGTTTGTATTCATTTCTTCTACATCTTAGTCCGAATCTCTTCCTCAATCCCATCACAACGAGAGTTGGTGTTGGTTATGAACAATTACTTATTCGATTGAGCTCAATTTTGGAAGAATTTTCGTTTATGTTTATGGGTTTTCTTCACCGACTGCAATTTTTTTCTTCTTTCATTTTATTTGCTGTTTTGTATTAAGTTTTTCTACATCTCAATCCAGAATCCTCTTCTTAATCCTATCTCCATAAGAATTGGATGTGGTTATGAAGAAAATTCTTGTTCGATTGATGCAAAATGAATGGGTTTTTAGAATAGTTGAGTTCTTATTGGATTTTTGCTAGCTTTGCAATTTTGCTTCTGTTATTTGAATTTTAATTAGCTACTGGGTTGTTTTCAATTTCAGCATATTTTGTTTCTGTTATTTGAATTTTGAAATTTTGACATTGTTTCTTTAAGCTACTAATTGCTTTGTATTTGCAATTTGATTGCATTGTTTACCTTGATTGTACCAATGAATTTTACTACTTTACATTTACTATTTTCAATTTATTCCATCATGAAGAGCTAAATTTCCTTTGGGATTCAAGTTTGTGAATGCCCTAGAGGAAAGATGTAAAGCTCGAGAGTAAAAACAATCTAGCTAATTCTTGAACTCTAGTTTGCTTTTGGTGAGTTAATTGTTCGGTAAACCTAGTTGGCCATCTAGTGTTGCTTGTCAAGCTATCACTTAATACCGAAAGGGTTAAGGGAAGCGGATGTCGCAAAAGCAATGGAGGAAAAGGCTTAGACATAAGTCTGAAACATCGACCCTAGACATAGAGCGAGACTCCAAAACCACTAGAATTGTGCGCAAAAATATCTAAGTTAGATTAGCCATAGAAATTTAGGTTTAATCACTTGGTCTCCTAAAGATACTTCATAGAAGGTCGAATAGGAGTTGAATTCGGTTTACTTAGTTCTTGAGTTAGCTACGATTGCAATTGCTTTCTTGTTGCATTTTCTTTCCAAATGGGCATTAGCAACTTGAATCCCTTTTTCATTTCCATTGAATTTTCAAATAATTTTACTTAGTCAAAACACCTCTCAAATCATTTTCACTCTTGGTTACCTTAACTTGCAATTTGTCAACGATTTTTTGTCAACTAAAATTCATTTTATTAAACCTCGTTCCCTTGGGTACGATACTCTGGAATACTTCCAGTTTCTTTATTACTTCGATCACGTGCACTTGCGTGTAGCAAAAAGCACCGATCAACGGGAATATGCCGATACCACTGTTGATGATCATTTTTTCGATGGAAAAAGTTCTCCCAACTAGTTTTTGGCTTTTCCTAATGCTTTTAGGCATCGGGAAAAGCCAAATTCCATGTAGTGTCGTAAATGAAATACTTTTTTAACGTGGCTAATTTAAAACTAAATACTTTTTATTTTAGTAAGTTTGTAAATCAAATTCAACTCAATTTCAATTACTTTTTCAAAAAAATTTAAACAGATTTTTTGTTACCGATAATTTTGAAATTGAGTTTTTGACTAAAATTAGAATTCATTTTTTTTCATAATTTGAGATTTTAATTTTATTGACTAAACAAGTAAGTGAACTATCTAATTTGTTAATTATTTTGTTTTTAGATAACTAAGTTAAAAATAAAGACATTGATTTAGAGGTGCGATCCTAATGTAAATTGTGTTTGATTATTCATCTCACGTCGTTCAACTCAACAAATAAAAAAAGAAAAGAAGACCAATTTTATTATTTGGAACAAGTAGAAAAATAAGAAAATAAATATTTTTTTCGTATGGCTAATTAATTTTTTTTAATATTAGTAAGTTCAAAATAAATTAATAGTTTTATCTTAAAATTAGTTATTAAAAATTATATATTTTTGGCAAAATTACATTTTTAATGCCAAAAGTGTGAGTTTAATTTTTTTTCCCTCTGAATTTTCAAAGTTAACATTTTAGTCATTTAAGTTAAAAAATAATTTTAGAAATTTTTTAAGTTAAATTGACTAATGAAAAAAATTGGAAAAAGTGTTATATTAAAGTAACCAAAAACATTATGGGGGCGTTTGGGGGAGGGAGTTGGGTTGAGTTGGGTTGGTTTATAAAGCCCAACCAGTGTTTGGGAGGGAAAGTTGGGCTGAGTTGTAAACTGCCCACTTCATTTTAATTAACTCGATGGAGTTCAACAGTATACCACTGTTGAACTCCACGCGTTTTCGTTACTCGCACAGTTCATTCATTGCATCTCTCGATTCTCTCCTCTTCACGAAACCCCCCGTCTCCTCGGTTCTCTCTCTCCCTCGTTCCTTATGCTCACTCGTTTCTTAGATGGAGATGAGATTGGATATTGGATTCGATGTGCGATCTGGGACTTTGCTTCTTGAAGGTATGCTGATCTGCTATTTTCTTCATCTTCACCCTCTCATCTTCTTTCCCATTTTTTGCTCACTCGTTTCTTCGATGGAGACAGGGTTGGATTTGGGATTCTATGTGTGATTTGGGGCTTTGCTTATTGAAGGTACGCTGATCTGCTATTTTCTTCGTCTTCACCCTCTCATCTTCTTTCTCATCTTCTCAGTTTTTTGTCTTCTTCAGAAATCTAAACCCTAACTCCATCTACCTATATCTGTAATTGTAGCTCTCTGTTTTCATATTAACACATGATTTTACTCACGATGAATTCTTTTTTATTTGGTATATCAGAAAACTCAGCCCTCAGTTTGTCGATATTTACTGTACATGCACTATTACTTCACCTACTATCCTAGATCTGTTAGATTCGTTACCCCACGCAACCTTTCTCTACTCCTTGTTGCTTGAATCGATTTCTTGTTTTCCTAATTTCTTTTTGCAGAACCATAAACGATTCCTTACACTTCATTGCATTTCGACATTCTCGCTCTCCCTTTCGGAGTTGCATGTCGATTTCCTCGCTATCCCACGCTCCCCTCACCGCTCTACACCTTTTTTTGACCAAGCTCTTGCCGGAGTCCTTGCTTTTCCTCCATTGGGTCATCCAGTCATCCATAACTAACATGTCCAACGATTGGGTTTGTTTGAATGAATGCATGTACCATGTGAGGGATGAGTGAGGAACTTTATGGTAGGAGACTTGATGTGTGATTCGAGCTTGGTTGGGGGAAGGGGTCGGACATGTATGTTCTCTAACCCTTCCGACCGATGATGAACTGTGTAGTTTCCTAAAATTAAAATTTTCCTCTTTTCCAAACATTATGTGTAAGACCCACTTATGGTAATCATATAATTGGACATATATAAGATATATGAGTTATTTAATTTGAAATATTTTGATGGAGGAGAAAATTTAAAGGAAAAGTGTTTGACAAAATAATTTAGTAAATATGTAAAAAAATGTGTGTTTTAAAAAATATATATATATAAAATAAAAAAAAAACATTAAGAAGAGAGAAATTGATAAAAGAAGTCACATTAAGTAGAGAGAGATTGTTTGAAATAAGACCATCACGTGGGAAAGGTGTATGAGAATTTTGAAAATAAAAAAAAAATTGGAGTAGTACAAGTGCACTCAAGTGGGAGAGAGAATGGTTTTGGGTAAAGATGTGTTTTGGCCTTTTGGGAAAAGGGGTATGCAAATAGAGAGAAAGAAGAACGAGGTAGGGAGAAAGGATTCGAAACTCACCGGAAGCCCGCTTGGAAAGGTCGTGGTAATGTTGAAAATGAATCAAAGAGACCAATATGCAAAAATTTCAAGTCATGTAAGTTTATTTTTATCTAGAGTGAAGGTTTTAGGAAAAAGTATGTAATATTTGGACACTTTGATGAGGTTTTTATTTCTTTTTCCTCAAAACTTTCCATGGATTTTCTTGTTGGGGATTTTGGTTGTTGTGTATCCTAAGTATTGTTGGTGTGGACAACCTTGAAGGAAGGTAATTTTGAAGAGAAATAAATAAAGAAATAGTGGATGAAAACAAAATTATGGAAAGAATTGTTTGTGAATTTGAGGAGAGGAAGAAGAAGAAGAATAGTGGAAAAATAAAATAGTTATTAATAATACTAGTAATAGAGGAAAAGGGATTGGTAGAAGAAATGGAAGAGTAACAAAGAGTTTGTGAGGAAGAAGATGAATAGAAGAAGAAGATGAGAAGAAAGAGAAAATAAATAAATAAATAAATAAATAGAGAAATGTGATGATGATACATTTGGGTTTAAATGAAGAGAGAGAAAGTTGTTGAGAAGTGTGTATGAGACGTGAGAGAGTGGAATTTGGAGGAAATAGAAAAAATATATATATATTACTTATTATGTAGAAAAGTTGATGGAGTATGGGAGGAGAGAGAAAGTATTCCTTTAATATTTAATTATAGAAAAGGAAAACAAATGGATGAGAGAGAATAGGTAATTTGAAGTTTGGAATAATTATGGTGATGTTTAAGAGTGATAAATTGGATTAGTTGGTATTTAATTAATATTATGATTTTTCAATTACTTGTTTGGAAGATGATTATTGATGTGGTTATTGGAATTCCAGGTTGGACGGAAATTGAAATAACTTACGATTGAAGCATTAACAAAAATAGTTATGTGAGTGGTTTATTTTACGAATTGTTTTCATTATTTGATTATTATTATAGATTTTTAATAATTCTATAATTATGTGTGAATTTGGAGAAAATTGCTAAGAGATTTTCATAGAATGTTATGAATTTCCAAAAATAGTATGGAAATGCCAATATTTTATGCTTTTAGCATAAATTGTCATTTGAGAAATATTTGAGATATTTTTATGATTATTGAGATTTTTGAAGAGTTTAAATGTTTATTGAAAAATGTATGACTTTCATGGGATGTAATTTCAAAGAAAATATGACTTTGAAAATGTTTATATTATTTGAAAGATTTGATGATTATTTGAGAAATTATAAATGTTTAATGTTATTTGAAAATCTCTCAAGTTTATGAGATGTTTAAAGAAAAAGCATGGTTTTTAGAAAGAGTTTGAGAAGTTAAGAGGTTTATGCTGAAAGTGGTTTTCAAACCACTAGATCTTTGTACCCTTGATGATTACCCGATATGCTATGAGAATGTGTTTCCATAGTATGCTAGCGTGCTCAGGCCGCAGGGGATGCAGGGGAATGCCGGGGCCATTAGATGCCAAATCCGGATTCCAAATCCTGGTCCAAATCCTGGACCTGAAGCATTACAGATGTTAGAGGTTGCTCTACGTGCACGTATGACAGAGATATGTTCTACTATGTATCTAGAGATTACTCGGTACATAGTATGATAGAGATTTGGGTACAGATTTGGTGATGAATTTCACTAGTTATGTTTATGCTTTCCAGAGCTGTAATTACGGATTCTCCTATCGATGTTTTTACTAACATGTGCTTATGTTTTAAGAGTTTATGGTTTCAAGAGTTGAAACCTTAGTTGCGCCATTCATGTTTTCAAGAGTTATTTGTTACACATTTTTAACGTGTTAAAATGATCTCAAGCATAAACTACATTGTTTGCACGTACAAAGATTTGATTTATGTTTATTATGAAAATGTATTTTCTTATGAATCACCACTCACTGGGCTTTTTAGCTCATTCTTTTGTTTTTAATTTTCCACCAGGTTGCTCTTGAGTTTCAACCAGAGTTAGCTAATCAGATTCTGCCACCAGTCTTATCAAGTCATTGCATATCATCTAGTGTAAGTAAAGGGAAATTTTTTTTTACTGTGCTGTAAAAGGGATATCCATAGATAAAGTTAGATAATGTAAGAAGAGATAAAGACTTGGCAATAGATTCCATTGCACATTTGGAGTCTACTGCCATCACATATCGTCCTAGGTTTGGTAGAGTTAATCTGGGGCGGGGTGTGACATTATGTTTATATACTTTTTTGGTACTTGCATACTGATTTTATTGTTTACGTTTTTTACTTGCATACTGAGTTGTTGTCGATTGTTTTGGGATTTTCATAGATTTTTGGTTTTTGTTTATTGCATACTGATTTTTTGTTCATTGTTGACTTTTTTTTGGGTTTTTGGATTCACTTCCTTTTTCCTTTAGTACTTGGATACTGATTGATTATGGTGGAATCATGTTTTAGTTCCATCCTACTTTCTAATATGATCTCTATTTTTTTCAATACAGATATTTTTTTTTCAATGTTTCACGATTTTGATTGAGCTGGTATGTTGTACTTACATACAAACATGAATGAGTTCAATGTATTATTCAGGTCGTTTTTCATATTGTTGCTAAACTTGTTTGTCAACCAAATTTTTGTCCAATGTTAGACAATTCAAATTTTCATTGACCATAATAGGTCAACTTATTCCCGAGGCCGATTTTATTTACTTACTATAGTTGTATTTCTATACATCATTTGGAATGTATGTTCTATGAATTTGTCTAGTTCCACCTTTCGGTTGGATAAGTTTGGACTGTCATCTCCATTATAAATATGTCAGACGTTTTCTGCTTTTTCTTTTCAATGCAATAAATTGTATCTGCCACATTTATTTTGGGTGTTTGAATTTACAACCACCATCTACTTTTATTTGGTGGCTTTGAAACATTATTACCATTATTAATGACTAGCAATAACTTAAAAAAGGTAGGTGGGAACAACCCATTTTTTGTTCCTATATATCCATCGGCATTTCTGTTTTCATTTTGAGAATCCTCCACTGCATATATTGGTTTCCTAGTCCGGTGAGTGCAGTCTAGTGATTCATTCCTTCAAATTTTGTACATTGTTTTTATTTCACAATTCCTCATTCCTTGTATCTGAATATCAGTTTCACCACCTCCTCTGTGCACTTCAAGAACCGGAAGACTCCTCTCGACTCAACTCCATTCCACCTAAGGTACACAAATCATATTTAAGGGCAACATTTCTTTAGTTCAATGTATTATGTTCTTCATTTTCATTCTATCTAACATAATCTTTGTAATATGTGCAGGCTCAAACTAATAATTATCGCACACATTAGTTTGAGGTTTGGAATGCAAACTTTTTACCATATACATCTGTTTTTTTTTTCTGTTGTATTTAATTTGTGCTTCATTTCTGTTTATACACTTCTTTTTTTGTAATGGTGGCAATTACTTATGTGTAATTTTGTTTGAAATTTTTTAGCATATGTTCCCATTATTTTCCTTAGATTAAAAATTGATAATAATAGATTCGTAATGAACGGTTCAATTTTGATTTGTAACCATAATTCGTTTCGATTAAACTAATTTTTATTATTTTTAATCTTGTGCAAAACTAATATTACATTCATTAATGAATATATTGATTATCGTTGAATTTTAATTGTAGTCAGTCATTAATGTATGACTATGTTTATAGTAATTCGAGTTATTGCCGATGTCAACTAAATAATAATTTTGACATTTATGACGCCATCTAAAAATTATTTTTTGAACAAAAGTTCGTGTCTCACAAAAGTCTAAATAATGAGTTGGAATTGTGATATACTAAACTAGAACAATGAACATTTTTCAAAAGTAAAAAAAAAATGAAAGTAATTTTTTTTTTCAATCAAATAAGATAAAATCCTTGTTCTGCATTAACTTTCCAAATTAATGTTACTAGCATTCTAAGATTACGGCATATGTGAAACATGTTTTTATAATTTACCAATCTTGAATTACATATTAAAAATGAAGACAAGTATATTCAAAATAAAAGGATAATAAAAATGATAACTTGTAAGTATTGAATTTGTCACTTTGAAATAGGTTGGAAACAATAGATTTCTACATTAAATTAAAATCCTATAATGGTATATTGCTTATATCATACTTGCTTATTTCAGCAATAAAAATAAAAGTATATTGTTTAGAACTAAAATCCTAAACCACATACCATAATTGAAAATATGTGTTTTACTTACGAAAGTTCAATTTTTTTTTCCTTCTTCGTGGATGAAAAATGTGTTACCTTGAATTTCTTAATTTTATTAGTGGAATTTTAAAGAACATAAAAATAAAGGTATATTGTTTAGAACTAAAATCCTAAACCATATACCATAATTGAAAATATGTGTTTTGCTTAGGAAAGATCAATTTATTTTTTTCCTTCTTCGTGGATGAAAAATGTGTTAACTTGAATTTCTTAATCTTATTAGTGGAATTTTAAAGAACATAAAAATAAAGGTATATTGTTTAGAACTAAAATCTTCAACCAAATACCATAATTGAAAATATGTGTTTTGCTTAGGAAAGTTCAATTTATTTTTTTCCTTCTTCGTGGATGAAAAATGTGTTAACTTGAATTTCTTAATCTTATTAGTGGAATTTTAAAGAACATAAAAATAAAGGTATATTGTTTAGAACTAAAATCTTCAACCATATACCATAATTGAAAATATGTGTTTTGCTTAGGAAAGTTCAATTTTTTTTTCTCCTTCGTGGATGAAAAATGTGTTAAATTGAATTTCTTAATCTTATTAGTGGAATTTTAAAGAACATAAAAATAAAGGTATATTGTTTAGAACTAAAATCCTAAACCATATACCATAATTAAAAATATGTGTTTTGCTTAGGAAAGTTCAATTTTTTTTTCCTTCTTCGTGGATGAAAAATGTGTTAGCTTGAATTTCTTAATTTTATTAGTGGAATTTTAAAGAACATAAAAATAAAGGTATATTGTTTAGAACTAAAATCCTAAACCATATACCATAATTGAAAATATGTGTTTTGCTTAGGAAAGATCAATTTATTTTTTTCCTTCTTCGTGGATGAAAAATGTGTTATCTTAAATTTCTTAATCTTATTAGTGGAATTTTAAAGAACATAAAAATAAAGGTATATTGACAGAGGATGATCGGATCATCCTTATAGACATACTTGTCGCCGACATCCAGAAGACGGACTACTTTTTACAGGTCCCAACCCAATCTCGAAAGAGGTATTGCTTGCATCTATTGGGTAGAACCGGATGACTTCCTACTCCTACCATCTTCCAAAATACCTAAAAACCCAGCTCATTGTCAAACCATGACTTACTATTTTGTGGTCAATTATTATTTTTGTGGACTATTTTTTTTTTGTGCATTATGTAAATAGGCGATCGATGGCCTACTAATATTTTTGTGACTATTTCACGTATACATGAAAGTAATGTTGACTTATATACATTGTTAATCATTTGTCACCTTGGCTATCTATAAATTAAAAGAAGTTCAATGTGTAATGAGACATTTGATTTCTATTAATTTCATATCATTTGGAAGAAGACAATTTGAAACACGAGGAATAGAGTTTTTTTAAAAAAACGTGTAGGATTGAAACATTTCTTTTGTGGATATTCCACTTATACATTCCACCAATATTGGAATTTATAGTCATTTTTTAATTCAATGTTTGAAGGTTTGAAAAAATATGTTTCTAGATGAATGGTTTCAGGAAAAAAAAATCAGCTAAAAATCAGTCTGCTTCTAGTTGCAAATTACTGTACCAGATACATCTGACAGCTCAACTCAACTCAACTCAACTATGCACCCCAAACACAGACTTCCTGACTCAACTCAACTCAGCACCCCAAACGAAGACTTCCTGAACTCACTGACAAACCAACTCTGCCCAACTCAACTCAACTCTACCCAACTCAACTCAACTCTGCGCGCCAAACGCCCCCTATCATATCATGTAGAAATACCTCACGTGGAATGGCAACCAATTTGAATACGAAAAGACATATAAGAGATGGTTAAAAACATAAACGAATGGTGGTTAAAACAACCCAAAAGGAAGAAAAGGGAAGAGATAAAAAAAAATTAAAAAAAAAAAAAAGAGTAGCTAAAAAAAATTATTATTATTGTAAATAAAAACAAATTTAATTTTTTTTAAATAATAACCCATGAGTTAGGAAGCCAATGTTTCTTACACCCTTCTTCCAAACATGGATTGGGATCAAAATAGAAAGACTTTATACACAATAATTATTATGGATGCAACCCCCAAACAACAAACATTTTCTGCCTAGATCAGGGTGCGCAACCAAGAGGCTTTTAAAGAAGGATAATTGAACAAAATAGGAAAAGGATTTGGAACCTAGTTAGGTGGTAGGGTTGATTTGAGAAATCTCTTTCCTTTCTTGTCCATTTAGGCAAGTTAAAATCGAAAATAAATCAATAAAATTAATGGAATATAATCAATGTGGTCAGTTTGAATCATAAAAGTGTCGATTAGTTCGATTTCATTTATTTTCAAATCAAAAATTTTTGATTGATTAGGTTTGGAATATATTTTCTCAATTTTGTTAGGTTTGATTTAAGTGGATTAGATGGTCCATTTTGTTGGTTTAAAGAAAAAAAATCAATTTTAATATAAATTCTTCATTTTTTTCTTAACTGATATGTTGGTTTGATATCAACTTAGGGTAAAATATGAGTTGAATAAACTACCTTACATCTCTAATGCGAACAACACACTTGTACTGATTATAAAGGTCGATGGTTCAATTATTCACTCCCGAAATTGTTGAAATAAAAGAAAAACACTCTAAAATCACAGAAACCACAAATAAAATAAAATTTACCCTAGCGAAAAATATGCAAAATAACAAACCACAAATTCTTCAAACTAGGTAATCTTCTTTGGGAATTGAATCACTTGAATATTGTTCTCTTGTCCCATGCCTAAATTTTCACAGAGAGTGATATGTGAAATTTATGCAAAAGGCTGAAATAAGTTCCTCCCCATGTGATTATTGACAATTATTATATGCTTAATTTGTTGAAGGGGGAGACAATACTACAATATATAGATATATTATAATCAAAACAATGGTGTGCAATATTCCACGTCTGACCTATTTTAAATGAATTTTTTTTGGACGAAACGAGATTTTAAATTGGATTGAATTTCAAATTCTTTTTTTTTTTTTTATTCAAACCAAAAACGAAAAATGATTTCAAATCCATTAAAAAATAAGGGTTCCCAACTGAGTGTAAGAGTAAAACGATATATAGTTGATATTTTAGATATTTGATATGGAACTAAAAGTAACAAAAATATTTTTTTAAAAAAATCTCACCATAACATCATATATGTCATTTAAAAAATACGAATATATGATGTTTTCTTTATATATATATATATATATATATATATAAGTGATGACATTAGAGAAAAACAATTTTATTGTATTAATTGAGAGAGAAGTAGAAAATTCAGTGTTAGAAAATAAGTTAATGGAAATTTAAGAAATTACCTTAATAATCCAATCTAACCTAAATAATTCATCGTTGAGTTGGGTTAAGGTCCATCATCTACCATAGAATGATTTGAAGTGAAATTTTTTGCAACTTGAATAATTAAGTTAAAATCCAAAAATTTCCTTGACCCAATCCAACCAATGAGCCCATCCTTTAGAGTAATACCAACCAATATATTTTTTTTTTTATATAATACAACAAATGTGGGGATAGAGATTTGATCCTCCAACATCAAGAGAAGGGAGTAAATGTCATTTATGTTAATTTTAAATGAGAGAAAAAAAAAGAGCATGCAAAAGATAACTAGGGTTTCTATTGAATAGGATTACTAATGGCCTATTTATACTTATAAAAAGTAAATCCAATAACCCAATTCAAATCCTAAACAAATCTAAATCAAATAGCCTAATATGAAACAAACATAATTCAAAAGATAATCTAATAATCTAACATTCCCTCTCAAACTCATAATTCAAATTGCAAATTCTAACTAGTTCCACGCAAATTCCAATTACCAATGCCTAAACAAATCCAACCAATGCAAATGCAAAAATTCAAATAACCAAAACCAATGTCAAATCCTCTTTCTAGGCACACAACCTTTCATTATGGTTGATCCCAATTAGCCTCTAATTAAGAATGATGAACCTAAAGTACTCTGATGCGACAAGATTAATCGATGGTGTAACTAATGTAGGAGCATTAGACTGTGAGGCAATATTTCCTTAAGGCTGCAATTGATTGAACTGAGGCTTCTTAGGCATCTGAGACTGAACATGGTGATCAGACAATTGTTGTGATGACCTATTCAACAATTTAGGACACTGAGCCTTCCAATGACCTTTTGGTTTACAAAAACTACATTCATCAATAGCAACGTTTCGTTTAGGCTTATTAGGAAAGATGCAAGAAGGGGCTGCCAAAACAGATGAACCAAGAGTAGATAAAACTTCTTTCCACTTAATCAAATGAAGGAAGAGGGCTTCCATGTAGAAATATTACCACGTGATGTTTCAAAGTCATCACAATGTGCCATAAAAAATTGAACTGATCGTTGATTAGGCCTCGTTTGATAACCATTTGGTTTTTAGTTTTTAGTTTTTGAAAATTAAGCTTGTTTTCTCTCAATTTATCTACAATGATTTTCATTTCCCTTAAGGAATCATTTGAATTCTTAGCCAAATTCTAAAAACAAAAACAAGTTTTTGGAAACTATTTTTTTTAGTTTTCAAAACATGGCTTGGTTTTTGAAAACATATGTAAAAATGAGATAACAAAATAAGTAAATCCATAGGTGGGAGTAACATTTATAGGCTTAATTTTTAAAAACCAAAAACTAAAAACCAAATGGTTATCAAACAGGGCCTTAAATATTTGAAGTTCTAGCAATTACGCAAGTGCCAATAATGGATCCCAAAGATTAGTATAGCAGAATAAACTCTTGAATGCTCATATTTTTTGTTGAAGAGATTGAATATCAATTTCCAATTGATAATGCAATTCCACAACCGAAGCCCAATCAAGCACAAAGCGCAAAACCAAAAAGCAATCAAATATATTACACAAAGCACAACGCCAAACGCAAACCATATCCAATAATCTTCGACAATAATCTGACGAGCTTTGATACCACGTTAATTTAATTTAAGGAGGAAAAAGAAAAAGATAAGATTTTATTAATAAATACAAACTTATTTATAATAACGAAAACTAAATTCAGTAACTCAATTCAAATACTAGGCAAATCTAAACTAAATAATTTAATCTGAAACAAACATAATTCCAAAGATAATCTAATGATCTAGCAGTCTAAACCATTGAATCATGTTCAGGTTGGCCAAATAATTTTGCTAGATTGAGTATTAAAAAATTAATTAAAAAACCATTTAACAGGTATAAAAACCAAGAAAAATAAAAATAAAAAAACTAATAATGAAACATATTAAAATACACAGACAAAAATAATAATAATAAAGGAGCGGGGATATATATATATATATAACTGAATTTTTTTTTGGATTACTATTATAAAATCAATCCTCCCTCACTGAGATTGGGTTTTTAAAATTATGTAACTTTGTCGTTCAAGAGCTACATTTTTTTGTGCGTGTGTTATTATTTACTAATTAATCTCTTTGGGCCTGTTTGGGGTAAGAAGTACGTTTTTATTCTCTCAATTCTAGAAATATTATAGATTTGTTTCCATCAATCCTAAAATTAAGGTTTTAAATTATATTATTTTATGACTAGTTTACAATTTTGTTAGAGACTTGTTTTCATCAATTTTAAAATTTTAATTTAAGATTTGTTTTTCAAGCTTAATAATTTTTTTTTTTTTTGCATAATTTAAGATTTTATTTTTCTAACTAATCAATGTAATGAATTATCTAAAATTTGATTAATTTGAAAATAATATATTCTTTGAAGTTTTTAAATAACTAAGTTAAAAATAAAATATCAGATATTTATGCTATTTAAAAACAATTAAGTTCAAAATGAATATATATTTTTTAACACCATTCAAAATGAATATCATACATACTTTTGTTTACAATACTATATATTTATGTTATTTATTGAAATAATTTTATTTTATTAAATTTAGAATGAGAAATCATTTATCTTTTTACTTTGAATATGATTAGTTTTAAAATCAAAATTTTTTAATACGTTAATCTTTTTAAATACTAATTTTCTAAAATGTAATACGGGTTAGTTTAAATATGTTTTTCTTATCTTCAAATCATAAAATTATATATTTTTTTGAGCTATTAATAAAAAAAAAAAAAAAAGTAAGCTTAAAAAATATAAGATTGTTATTTGTTATAAATAATTTTAGTTGAAACTTACAAAAAAAATTGTAGATGACATGTGGAGGAAATGAGATATGAAGATTTTTATTAATTAAAAATTTTTTTATGTAGTACTCTAATTTATATTAAAATTTTAATTTAAATAATAGTATCATATCTAAAACATTCTTATATAATTTATATTTAAAAAATACAATTATAGAATAAAAAGAAAAATACTTTTGTTAAAATTTATTAAAATTATAGGATAAAAAATTATTTATTTATATTTAATTAGTAATTAGTAATAATGATGAGAAAAATTATATAAAAAATAAAGAATTTTTTTTAATTAAGAAATTTAAAAAAATAATGTAAAAAATCGAGAGAGAAAGGAGAGGGGAGAAGAGAGAGAAATAGAAGTGAGGTGAGGTAAAAAAAAAGAGATAGAAAAGTTGTGGGACCCCACAATGAAGAGTTAAAGAAAAAGTTAATAAGTTTATGGGGCTCGTAATGGAGAGTTTGGAAGGAGTTAATAAGTTTGTGGGATCCACATAGGAGTTAAATTATCCTTTTCCCTCCAACTCCTCAATCCAATCACCCCCTTTATTGTTATTATTATTTTTTAATATCAAAACATATGACCAGTTTTATGTCTTTTTATTACAATAATTCAATTAAAAAATCATCATTATTTAATCATACATAAGGTGCAAGTTCTTCATGGAATAACTTAATATAAGATCTCTTTTACAAAAATTAATATAAGATGACCTTAAAATATTTTCTAGAAGATTTGAATTAATCTTTTATCTCCCTAGAAAGTATTATGAATTGAATAACTCAAGTATATTAAAATAGTGCTTCTAAACAACTTCACACCTAGGATTATTCATTTATTTATTTACATTTGTTGCATGGCAATTTCAAACAAGAAACAATGGTGTCGAGACGATCAATGAATTAGATAGATTTTAAAATAAAACTTTATTGGCCAACTACTTGAGCTTAACTAGTTAAGATGTATTAGAGGTGATCATCGGTCGACGACATCGATTTTGGGCTCAAACCAGTGCCAATCACCGGCATATCGATCTTGATTGGTCGGTGGTCATCGGTTATGAGAGTTATTATGGAATCGATCAACCACGACTATACGCAAAATCAGTCTATTTTAGGAGTTCGTCAAAGCTATTGAAAAGAGAAGGAAGTGGTGTTTGGGTCAGTGACGATTTGAGCTCCGATGAAGGGAGTTTTGATTTTAAAAAATAAAAAGATCAAACAAAAAGAGAGAAGATGAGAAAGAGAGAATGAAGAAGGAGGCGGTGCTACTATGGCAGATCGGCGATGGGCGCCTTCTGGCTGTGCGACAAAAGATTCATTCTTCAAATAAAAAGAAAAAGAAAAAATAAGAGAGAAAAGAGAAGATAGGAAAAGGAGAAAGGGAGAACGATAGAAGAAGATGTAGAGAGGGAGAAGTGATAACTTAAAAGAAAATAATAAAAGTTATATATTTTTTTAAATAATAGGTAATCATTACCTATTTTAAATAGGATGATTACCTATTACTTGAAACTAGCAACATATAGCTAGTTTCACGCCAATTCCATATCCCATAACATATTATTATTATTTTTTTTAATATTTACATGCATTCGGTCGGTTTGAGCTTTTTGGGCTCACCGACCGATCGACTGGTCGATTTTACCATTGCAAAATTGACTCGAACTAATTGAACAAAGTCGATTTGATCAATTTTGGTCGGTTGGCTTGATTTTTCGGTCTATATGTTGCTCACCCCTAAGATGTATATCCTCGACCAAAACATTAAATATTTGAATCTCTCAACTCATATGTTGAACTAAAAATTAAATTAAGTAAAAATTAGCTTTAGCAAAATCTACGTTTGAATGAGAAATTTTGGTCAATCACAAATTGTCATTTCATAATTTATAAATTAATGACAAAATCACATATTCTTAAATTTAGGATCAATTATAAATTGACATGTGTCCTAAATTGAATTTAAAGGCAAAAAATGTGACAAAATTTCAAATAGCCACCTATCTTAAATTCATTATGGCTATTTGATCATATAAACTTAGCTAAGTCAAATTTGGTCACATTACAATTGGGCCTAAAATCAAATTTAGCCCAAAGTTCGAGCCCAAAGGGTTTGGTTTAAAACCAACAAAGTCCAAGCCCAAAGGTTAGGCCCAAAGCCAACAAAGTTCAAATTCAAATGGTTTGACCCAAAAACCATCATAGCTCAAGCTCACAATATACCCATGGAAAGCTTTATAAATAAAATAGCTATCCTTCATTTCAAAGGTTTAGAAAATTTAGATCCTAGAAAAAGTTCAGAACTCAGAGAATTCAAGGAAAGCTCCCAAAAAACTGAAGACTCTAATCTAAAGACTTTCTAAACAAAAAACTTGAAGATCAGAAGACTTCGAATGTTGAAAATCTCTTTAAAGTACTGCAGACCTCAAGATACCAATTAACTTTTCAAGAAATTGAAAATTTAATCTAGAGAATAAACTACAAAGCTTTTGAGACAAATTCACATTCTAGAACAAGTGGTAAAACTCTTAAGACAAGTTTACATTTGAGAGTAAAAATAAGATGATAAATATTAGAGATTGTATTTAAGTACACAAAATTAATACACATTCAAGTTCATTTTGCACGATTTGAATTTCTTTTTGAAATGTCGTGAGAATACATGCGTAGAACAATTTGAACATATTTAAACAGAGCTCTAAATAACAAAATTTATTTGGTTGCACTATATTTAAAACTGATTCTACTCATTACAAATATGTTTTTTTTTTCCTGAAAGTTTTTAGTTAATCATTTTAAAGGAATTTTGGGATATCTTATCTCTCAAGTATTTCTTCAAAAATAATTTTTAAATTAATGTAATTTTTTTAAAGTACTTTTTATTCAATAATTTAAAAAATAATAATAATAATAACACTTTTGATAATCTAAAATCACTAAAAAAAACCCTATACTAAACACCCTTTAAATTATTAATTATTTGAGAAGTACTTATAAAAAACATTAATATTAATATTATTTTTTTAAAAAAATTTAAAACCTTTTCCAAACCCACTATAAGTTATTAAACAAAATAATACAAGAAATCAAAATATTTTATAAAATTAGAAGTACAAAGAGTAATTTCTTTTATCATTTAACACGTAACACTAACACCTCATAGGGTTGTCGCATGCAAAAGGACAACTTCCCTATCTTGGCCATTGGCACTAATAATAAGTTAAAAGCTATCTCATAATCAATTGATTTTTAGTTTTTAAGAATTAAGCTTAAAATACTATTTTCACTTATAAATTTTTTTTATTTTACTATCTACATTTTGTCTATATTTTAAAAAACCAAATCAAAATTTGAAAACTAAAAAAAGTAGTTTTTAAAAACTTGTTTTTGTTTTTAGAATTGAGTTCAAATATTTTTTTAAGAAAAGATGAAGCCCACTGTAAAAAAATGATGAGAAAACAAATACAATTTTTAAAAATAAAAAACTAAAAATCAAATGGTTATCAAACGGGGCTTAAGATATCATATTTAACACTCATTTAGTCAATTTAAGTATAGTTCAACTGATTAAGATATTATATCGTCGACCAAAAGGTCAGAGGTTGGATTCTCTACTATAACATAATCTTTTTTTTTTTTTTTAATAATATGAGGACTGGAGGATTCAAACCTTTGACCTCTACGTCGATGGCACATACTTTATGCCAATTACCGCTAAAGAATGCTCACTTTGGCCACTACAACTTAATTAGTTAAGCCATATTCAAGTTGTTGACACATGCGACACTTTTTTAGATGAAATAAATGAAGTCATGACCCTATAATTGGAGATCGAACCTCTGGTTGAAAAATATATATGTCTTAACCATTTATTTTATTCATGGATTTTGTTTATGTTAAAGTTAATAACCTTTTATTTTTCATCATCATAAGGGGATATTGTTTATTTTAAAGTTAATATAATATTTTTTAAGAGAAAAATTATTATTATTATTTTAGCTTAAACAATGTGAGAGTGGGATTGAATCTCCTAAAAAAAGATAATAGGGTTCTCATCTACTCAGTAATTAATTAATTGAAAATCTTTTGTAATCATATTATTTAATGGTTTGATACATTCAATTCGATCCACTATGTTAAACATTTAATTAAACCCTTATATTATAATTTATAATTAAGCCTAACGTGGTGAGGGTATCATATTTGAAGGCGACTACTTTCCTAGTATCAAAGAATATATTATTTCCGTTGTACTAAAAAAAAGAGTATATTATTTTCTCATTTAATCCTTTTATTATTTTAAGAAAACAATTTGAACATTATGAACTAAATAAATAAATAAATAAAAGAACAATTTAAACGCTTCATTGTCAACAATATAGCTCCGCTAGGTTACAACATCGATAAGTTTATTTACAAATTAAAACTTAAATCCCGGTCGAATTCATTAATCAAATTAAAGGTATGTTTGAGAGTGATTTTGAAATGACCAAAATTACTTTTGACATGCTTAAAATTACTTATCTTTCAAAATTATGATGTTTGGTAATGGTGAGCAAGTAATTTTGGAAGTATCCAAAATCACTTGAAGTGATTCTCGGTAAATCACTTGGAAAGTGATGCCCAAGTGATTTTTGTCAAATGATTGTGATTTAAAATGACTATTATTTATTATTTTTAAAAAATATATATATATATACCTTCGGTGAAGGGTAAAAACCGTCATTGTTTGTAAAAATTCAAATTTCCATTAAAAAGTGTGTTTTCTCAAAACCGTTACCATTGAGTTCATCTGTCATTATTTACAAAATGACAATTTTTCTCTCTCTAAAGTTTTTATAAATCTCTAATTTTATTATCTTTTTAAATCTTTATTCATTTTCCTCACTTTTTTTTCTCTAATAGTTTTTAACTCTCTTTGAGTTTTTTTATTTCTAAAATTTTTTGTTCCTCTCTATAATTTTTGTATCTTTTTAACTTTTTTCTCACTAATTTTTTACTTCTTGCTCTACTTTTTTGTCCCTAACTCTTAACTTTTTTTTTTCTTAAAATTTTTATCATTCTGCCCAAAATTTTATGTTTATCTCCCTACCTTTATTTCTCTATCTTTGAATTTCTCTCCCTTTATTAAAATTTTCTATCCCTAAATTTTTTGTCCTTTCCTCTAAAATTTTTATCTCTCTTCATGTCTCTACATTTTTTTTTCTCTTGGAAAATTTTCTCTATCTTTATATTTTTTTTTCTCTCTCTTAATTTTTAGTTCTCTCTGTATATAACTTTTGTCTACCATCTTCTTTTTTTTTTTTTTTTAAATCTCAAATGTAATACTTTTTTTAGTAACTTGATAATTCTAAAATCACATTTGAAAACAAATATTAATAATTTTTTTAAAAAAATACTTTTAATTAAATTTAAATCACTTTTACAAATGTTGAATTAAATATTAAAATGATTTATAACTAAATACCTAAAAATAATAATTATAATTAAATCACTTAGCTCAAAACACTTATTTTAAAGTCGCTCTCAAACATGCCTTTTGAAAATCACTTTTAATTGTACGAAAATCACTATTGAAAGCGTAGAACCAAACATTAAAATGTGCTCAAATCAATATTTCTAAAATCATTACAGTTAAGGATTCTTAAAATTTTTGATTACCAAAACTTTTGATTCCAAAACAGTGGGCCAAATAGCTAGAAAGTGATTTATGTCTTTAGAGATTTAATCACACTACGGAGATGAAATTAAAAATTTTAAAAGGTACAAAGATGAAATTGAAATCCCACCGTCTTACATAAAAGTCAAAAAGGTGACCTAAGAAAAAAAACACCAATAATAAACTAATCTTTCTTTACAGTGCTTTAAAATGTCAACAAAAATGATTGATGAAATCTGAGACAAATTGGATCACGAAGGTCATCACAGAGAGGATTTGAAAAAAAAAGGAAAAAAAAAAAAAAAATCCGTCTGCAGTCGGCAACCGGAGCTCCGACGAACTGTGAAGAAATGGAGGATGAGATTCCGAACTTCTTCAAAGTGTGGATTTCAACATGGATCTGTTTGTGCTATTGCTATGGCGTTGGCAAAAAAATTCCACAGGGAATTACAAGATTTCTCTTCATTTTCCCTGTGATTTGCATCTTCCTCTACCTTCCACTTAAACTTCACTCGCTCCATCTCGGCGGTCTCACGGCGTTTTCCGTCGCTTGGCTCGCCAACTTCAAGCTCCTCCTCTTTGCCGCCGGTCAAGGCCCGTTATCCACCACCGAGATGTCTATCGGTATGTTTAATCATTTATTCATATTCTTAACTCTTTCTACTAGTGGGCTTGAATATCAATGAATGACTATTGGTATTGATTAGTTGGAATGCATATTTGTTGGGGGATCATAACTGGCTGCATTTTCAAGTGCAGAAATATCCCCACCACCCATTATTTAATTGTTGACTATAAGGGAAGATAAAATATTTTACACATTTCTCTCTCTTAACTGTGTTTTCTCACTTCTCGTTGTCAACAATTAAATGATGTAGAGATAAAATATTTTTTGCTTTTCTTTCTCCCAACTTTATTTTCTCACTCTTTATTGTCAACAATTGAATAGTGGGAGTAGTGAGATGCTTGCATCATGAGGTGCTAAGTATTGTTCTTTGTTGAGTTGGTGTTGGTTTTGAGCACAAATTAGTAGAGAAATCCGATCGATTGGTTTTGGTCTATCGGTTGGCCGAGATTGATCATTTTTTAAGGTTTTATTAAATTGACTGACGATTGCTATGATCGGTTAGCTGGTTTTGGTTGAATTGAGTGAGATGAAAGCCTAAAGGTTAGACTTAATGGAGGAGGGCGACAAAGGAAGGAAAGGCATGAGATTAGAGAAATTATTTGAATGGATTGGAACAATAGTAGTTTGATACCGATTGATGTAAGAGAGAAACTATAATTTATATTTTAACCATACATTTAAAGGTTTAGAGTCGACCCCCACACACAACTCGAGAAACTTTTTATGAGATTGAGTTTTATTATTAAGATCAAGAGAAAAGGCACCGACATAACCCACATGTTTGGTTCAAAGCAACCGATTGAAATTGCAACTTAGATCACCACGCAACCCAGAAGCTTAGAATGGATAGATTTGTACATAATTTTATAAATTTACTCTTTTAACAGGTACTTTCTGCGCAGTAGCTTCCTTCCCCATCAAAATGAAACAAAACCCACTTCAAAAAGGCTCAGAAACAGCCAACAATGGTGGAGCAGCCACAATAATTGACCCAAAATCCAACCAGAACCACCACGAATCGCCATTAAACTACGCCGTCAAGATCTTGCTAGTGGCGGCGCTGGTGAAGGTCTATGACTACAGCCACATCCTCCCTCAGAAACTCGTCTGGCTCCTCCTCTGTTTCCACATCTACTTCATCCTCGACCTAAGTCTCGCCGCCACCGCTGCCGCCGTCTCCCACGGATGCGCCGTCGAGCTCCTCCCCCTCTTCCACCAGCCCTACCTCTCCACCTCCCTCCAAGACTTCTGGGGACGCCGGTGGAACCTCTCCGTCACCGGAATCCTCCGCCCCACCGCCTACCGCCCCGCCGCCTCTGCCGCAGCGAAACTCCTCGGCCGCCGGTGGGCCCCACTCGCCGGAGTGGCGGCGACGTTCCTGGTGTCGGCGGCGATGCACGAGCTGATGTTCTTCTACATGTCCCGCCAGTGGCCGCCGCCGACGTGGGAGGTGGCGGCGTTTTTCATCCTGCACGGTGGCTGTCTGGCGGCGGAGATGGTGGCGAAGAGGCTGTGGATCGACACGTGGCGAATGCCGGCGCTGCCGGCGGCGGTGTCGGTTCCGGTGACGGTGGGATTCTTCTTCTGGACGTGCTTTTGGCTGTTCTTTCCGCCGTTCATCAACACGTGTAAAGCTGACGTAAGGGTAGTTGAGGAGTACGGGATCTTTGGCGCATTTGTGAAGAACAATATTCTTCCGAGTAATTTAAAATATTTATGGTAAAATCGTTAAAATAATAATAAATAATATTATTAAATTAATGAATAACTATATTTTAGACAATAAAATACGAATAGTTAAATAACATGTTAATTGGTTAAATACTTACTTCTATTTAAGTTTCTATACTTTATGTTTTATTTTCATTTTTTTTTTAAATTTTATTCGTGATGTATATATTTTTTTAAATTTATTTTGAACATATTTTTTATTGATTTTTTTAATTTCATTAAGAGATGAAATCATGTTTTTAAGCCAAATATAAAAGAATTCCATAAATTTTGATTTTTTCTTCTGTTTTTATTTTTCTTTTTAGAAATTAATTGTTTTTTTTCTATTCAATTTACACATTATCAATATATTTTTCTATTTTTCCACACATTCTCTGACTAAATACTATATTCATTTTTTTTAATTAAAATTTTTATTAGAAATTTTGAAATCATTTAAGTAACCCTGTGTTTGACGCTTTTATGAAATAACTCAAAAAGTACAAAAGATAATTAATTAATTTGGTCATTTTAATTGGAAATTGAATTGAACCAATCTAATTATGCCTTATTAAATTAATATAAATATTATCTAATGGAGGTTTAAAAATTTTAATTTAGTTAATTTACTATGGTTGTTATGATTGGTGGAAAGTTAACTAAGTACACTTTATTTTTATATTATTTTTTTTTGTTTATAGGTCTGTGTGGCCTAGTTTTAGGAAGTTTTAAGATATTTAAGTTTTTTTTTTTAGCAAAGTCAGTTTATGGATTTGTGAATTTTTTTTTTTAATTTTTTTTTTCTCTTCTTTCATTGCTTACTATACTAATTCTTTGGATGATATTTTCTTCAAAATTTGTAATGTTAGTTTTAAAAGTTTATTAGTTTTATTGATTTATTTTCAGGATTTTTTTTTTAAAAATTTCATTGCTTGCTTAATATATGTTTTGTATTATGTTGCTACTATGGAATAAATATATTTTATTATTAATATTTTTTGTAGTAGTAAAAATAATGTTTCAAAATGATGGATTTCAACTAATTTTTTTTTTTTCACTCAAATGGCAATTGATGAATATGTTAGTTCAAGATTTATTTTTCTTGTTTGGGTGTTTTTTTTTGCATCCTTAATTTTTTTTATCATTGCTTATTTAGTATTTATTTATCTTTCTTTTTTTCCTATTATTTCCACTAAATTTAGTAATTTTTTATAATTTGAATTTCAAAATTTCTTGGCGTTGTTTGGTAACCATAGTGTTTTTAATTTTTCATTTTTGAAGATTATCATTATAAAGACTATTGCCACTCATTTATTTTTTATTTAGTTATTTACCTTTTAAACATATTTTCAAAATCTAAAGTAAAATTTATAAATTTATATTAAAAAAAAAGTTTCCAAAAAGTAGATCATATGTGTTTTTAAGTAAGTGAAAAACATATCAAATAAATGGTAAGGAAGCAAAACCTAAATTTGAGTTGATGTAGAAAACTAAAAACAAAATTATTGTCAAACCTAGCCTAAAGTATTTTAAATATCTTGAAGTAGTAAGAAAAATGCTTGAAAATGATTGAGTACTTACAACTTGAGAGTTTGATGCAAAATCTTAAAGTAAGATTGTTCTACTGTATTTGCAATAATGTCTTTATATACTTATAATAGTTGTCATAAGAGTCATAAGGCGACATTAAAAAGTATTCTTGTGATAAAATAAAATGTTTGTAATTATTGTTTAAAAGTTTTGATATTTTACAAACTTGGTGCTCTCTTCTTTCAAATTCTTTCAAATTCAATAAAATGCTGACATGAATTTCCAAATGTAATGCAATAGAACAATTAAAAATTAAACTAAAATGAAGGTAAAAAAAATCATACAATTGAGATGCCCTTCCATCCATCAATATGGTAAAAAAGGAAACAAAATATTCTTTTCACATTGATCTTTTTACAAATACGTGAAAAAACTAAACTATTTAAAGGAAATGTTTGATGACTCAATTGTAATGGTTAATGGAGCATTTAAATTTTTGTTATGGAATTTGAAAAGATTAATATTTATTGATTTTTTAAAGATACTATTTTACATGCTTTAACCTAAAAAAATCTTTTATCTTCCTTCTAAAAAAAAACCATGCATCCTTATTTTAACAGAAAAAGTAGTAATTAAATAATAATCGAGGCCCAATTTAAAAGTGCAACAATATTGACTACTGACTGCAATACAATGGAAGTGGTCTTCGTGGATACTTTGCAGTGACCTTGAAAACGTAACTACAATACATTAAAGTTAAAAGTAACAAAAAAAAAAAAAAAGAAAAGTTTTCTCAAAAGTGTAACAATAAAAAAAAATATATTTAATCTTCTAGTCTTTAAAAATTATTAAATAATAAATCAAAAGAACACATTTGGAATTGTAAAGTTAGAATTTTGAACAAAATAGTCTAAAAATAATTCTCTACCTTAGCCACTTTTTAAGGCAGTGAGATTTTTTGGATAGTAAAAGATATAATAAGAAATTTTCAAATATGTCATCATAATTAATTAATATATTTTGATTTTTAATTCACATTATTCTTTTCATTTAACTATTTATATGTGACAAAATAATTTTTTTAATATTTTCTAAATTTTAAATTCATATATTAAATTTTGATGATATATATATATTAAAAGTGGAAAAGATTAAGAATTACTTTTAATTATTTTGTTCAAACTCCAAACTCTAATTCAACAACTCAAAATAAAAATAAATAAATTTAACACAAAAACTATAATAACTAAATAAAAAATATATATAAATCAACGAATTATAATAATATTAATATTAATTATAAAATAATCTATAAAAATTGATGGGATATGAATCATACCTGAGTTTTAGGAAATTTTGAGAGATGGAAAAAAAATGGCAAAGTAAGAAGAAAACCTTGTTGTTATAGAAAAAAAAAAGGTAGAAGTGAGATCATCATATTCATTAGGAGTGAGCAAACAAGGTCGATAAACCGAGCTAGCCAACCAAAATCGACCAAACCGACGTCAATCGGTCGGAAGTCAATTTTGCACCTAGCAAAACCGATCATCGGTCGGTTGATGAGCCCAAAAAAGACCCAAACTGACCGATTGACTATCTTTACATAAAAAAGAATTTAAAATTTGTGGTGTCAGATGTGTGCTGCTGCATTTAATGCAGCAGCTTACAACTCCTTGGAAAGGCCATTGGTCTTCCTGAGTGGTTTGAATACTTTTTATAAAAAACAAAATTGTTTTTTTCTTTTTCATTTTACCTTTTTTTTTCCCATCTTCTCTCTTCTTTTTTCTCCATTTTCTTTTTTTTTTTTCCTTCTTCTTTTCTCCGTTTCTTTCTTTCTTCTCTTCTTCCTCCCATCTCTTTATCTTCTTCCTCAATCTCGTGCACAGCCACAAGAAACTCTAGCACCAATAAGCCTCACCTCTAGCATCCCTCTTCGCTTTTCTTCTCCCTTGTGCACGAAACCACGTGGCTCATGACAACTGTAGATCTAGTTCAGTGAGCAAAGGTGTCCCAATCCGACAACAAGTGACAGCTCCTGTGCGATTAAGTCCAAATCCAACACTAATTTCCCCTCTTCTCTTTGAAATGGTGTCCAACGATACCCTCTCTCTCTCATCGACTAAAATCGACCGATTGATGGTGTGGATGACCAATCAGTGTAAACAACCTCTCCAAAATTGACTAGAACTGACCACCCAAAACTAACACGTCGGTGGTCGTGTCGGTTCGAGTCCAAAACTGACTCCGACTGACCGATGCTCACCTCTAATATGCATGTAGGAAATCAAGAAGTTATAAAACTTTTATAATTCCCAAAACCTTTGAAATTTCGTTATTAATTTTAATTAAATGTAAGATCATGGAGTTGTAAAACTAATTTCTACAAATAAATAAGAAAGAAGTTTTTTTTATATTTAAGTGAAGCTAATCATATTCTTAACCCTTCATATATTTTTTTAATTAAAGGAAAAAGAGAAGAAGATAGAGGAAGAGAGGAAGGAATTTGGCTGGGTGAAGAGAAGAGGGAGAGAAATAATCGAGGAGAGGGAGAATGAGTGGGAAGAGAGAGTCAAACTTAATGAGAGGATTAGTTGGAGAGAAATGTAGAATTTTGGAAGGGTGGGGGTGAGAAAATAACATAAATTATTGATTATTAATTAATGTAATAACATATATCTTAAAAAGAAAAAAAAAACAATAAAGATTAGATAAGTAAATGAGAGGAACATCTATGAAATTATATAATAAGAGCTTGGACAAAATAGTTCAAAAATGATTCTCTCCTTTAGCCACTTTTTAAGATAGTAAGATAAGATAAGATGTCATTTATAAATAGCATACTTTATTTATTTATTTTTGAGTTCAATAATATGTGGGATGAGAGATTCATGGCCTCTTGGTCGAGGATATATGCCTTGTGCCACTTGACCTAATAGCTAGAGTTGTGTTTTTTAATATTGTATTTTTTAAAACTTTTTATTAAAACATATTAATTTTCAAACTATTTATTTAAATATTGTAGTTTTAAATCATCGGATGAGACAAATTGCACCCATGCGCTACACATCGTCTCTTTCAAGAGACATGTATTAAACGATGGAAAAAAATAAGCTAAGTCAAGTAGGATGTCATCTCTTCAAGAGACAATATCTACACTAAATTAATACATGTTATGCATTAGCATGGTGGCTAGCGTCCGACTAAGTAATCATGAGTGCCTGAGTTTGAACCCAAAATTGAGTGCCTTTGCTCCTTTGTTTTTCCTAATATTCCATTTATTTAAAATTCTTCAAACGATTAACCATAACTTTACACAATTTAGCATGGACACTAGTAAAAAGCAAAATAAAAACTTAGAAAATATTCACTATAACTTTACACAATTTAGCATGGATACTGATAAAAAGAAGACAAAAAAACTTAAAAAATATTCACTATTGCAAGATGAAATACAAGAAGGAGAGTAAAGAAGGTAAAAACCTAAAATCAAAATTACTTGATTATTTACCTCAGATAAAGAAGAAACAATAGTCGAAAAAGCGTTGAGTGGGATGAAAATGAAAAAAGAAAAAAAAAAACAAAATCACTAAAATTGCAGCATTTTCTTTTGAAAGGATACCTTATAATGCATAGGAACAATTATAAATCATAGACAACTTAAATGCAAAAGAACAATTATAAATTAAATAATTAACGCATTTGCTCTTTTTTTTTTCCTAATATTCCATTTATTTTAAAAATAAAAAAGAACTGCAAAGAAGAAATAAAATAGAAAATTGAAAGAAATTTAAATTTAAAAAAAAAAAAAAAGAGGAGGAAAAGCTCACCCCTTTCGATTTAAACTTAGGCACGTTTGTATACTAATTGGCTTGGCAGCCATCACATCACCCCCTAAATATGTTATATTGGTGTAGATGTCCTCTCTTGAAAAGATAATTGACATTCTATGTAACTTATTTTTACCATCGTTTAATACATGTCGTCTTTTCAAAAGACGATATATAGTTACGTGGGTGCAAAAGAGATGAACTCTATCTAACAATTTAAAACTACAATATTTAAATAAATATTTTGAAAATTAATATATTTTAATTAAAAAATACAATATTAAAATTTAAAAAAAAAACACTCCCTAAATAGCCACACTATTAGTTTTAATCAAATGATATCTAGTCACTTGAAATATTTTATTATTTCTGATAATTTAATGGTGTCTTTTTGTCATTCTTAATGTATAGTATAGTATATATAAAGAGTATCATCAGAAGAAACTTTGTGTTCATTTTATCATTTTAAGAGTGTACGTGCCTATATGGCCATTTAATCCTTTGTCTTTCCTCCTTCAATACTATGATATGGTCCTTTCATCTTCCTCTTTAATTTATTGTCTTCCTCGTTCAATGCATAATTTTTCATCTTCCTCGTTTACTACCACAATATCATAACATTACTCTAGACTATCATTTATATTATTATTTAAGGAAAAAAAAATCAATTTTTATCCCTAAATTTATCAAGTTATATCTATTTTTACCATAAACTTTCAATTTCATCCAATTGCACTCTAAACTTAGATAAGTGTTACAATATATCTTAACATTAAACTTGAATAAGTGTTACAATTATTATCCTCAGATATGTTTTCATTTAAAAATTTGTCACAAAAAATATCCTGATCATTTGCTTTCAATGAATTATAAAACATATCTATGATATTGGTACAAAACTAATAAGATTTGAAAGAAAAACAACATTAGAACTAATTTTTTGTTAAAATTTGTAAGTTTTGACAAAGTTATTTAATTGTTAATTTGTATATTAATCAAACTTAAATTTATACAAAACTTGATATCATTGAAACTAGTGAGTTTTACAAAGAATTTTACACTACTTTTGTTAAAATTAGTGGTGAGTAAATTGAATAAAGGGTAGAATTTGTAACATTAAACTAAGTCTAGAGTCAAATTTGATGAAATTGAAAGTTTAGGGTGAAAATTGATACAATGTGACAAGTTTAGAGGTCAAAATAACTTTTTTCCTATTATTTAATACTCTTTGGAATTATTTCTTAATCATTCAAATTTTAAAAATCTTTCAGTCTTCCCAATAATATTTTCTAAACATATAACATGCCTAAAATAAGATAAATGAGCAAAATATGAGAATTGTGGAGAAGTTGTTATAAAAACATAGAGTAGTTTGCTGGAAGATTAAGTTTTAGTTTGAGATTGTTGTAGCTTTTAAAATAATTGATGGCAACTTTACTTTTAGAAAAATCAACTGTCAAAGGAAGGAAATTAGTGTTTGTTAAATTTTAACTTTAAACTTGAAAAATCATATTATAATGTTTGGTAAAATAATATAAAATTGTTGTGATTTAACTATAATGACCTAAGTAGACATATTATTTCAATTAGTTTTATATCGATATTTAACATCTATTTTATTACAAATTAATTGTTTAAAAATTTATATGATTTAAATTACAAGTACTTTTGTTTAATATAAATTATTTGATAAAAGTTTAGGAAAAACAATTGGTTATAAAAAATTGAATCAATTAAAATTTTATTGATATAGGATGAAATAATTGTGAAAGAAAAAAAGATATATATAGATGGATAGGATTGAAATTTTAAAATTTTAGTTAGAGCATATGGCATATTAATCTATTTTTAAAAGCTACTAAGTAGGTAATTTTGCACGTAACAAGAATTGAAAAGTGATTTTAGAAAAATTAATGAATAATCAATTTTACTAAATAAGTAAAATGGTTAAGATTCTTATATAATTGCTTTTGACTCTTGTTAAAGCAATCCCAAACATACCTCAAGATGAACCAAAAAAAAAAAAAAAAAACCTCTAGATTATAGATGTGTGTGCGAGAGAGGTGGAGAAAAGATTGGTTAGGTATAGAGACCCAAACAAAGTGGGAGAGTTTGGCATAGGTGCCTTCGACCAAGACACCCTTCATTCTAGTCAAGTTTAACTTTTTAAAAATGATTAAATTATAAATTTAGTCTTTAAACTTTAAAAAGTATCTAATAGGTCTCTAAACTTTCAATTTTGTATATAATAAGTCCCTAAACTTTAAAAATGTCTAATAGGTCCCAAACTTTTAATTTTGTGTTTAATAGGTTCTTAACATATTAAAAAAATTTAAGAATTAATTGATCTATTAGATATAAAATTAAATTTTGTGTCTAATAGGACCCTAAAATTTAAATTTCGTGTTTAGTAGATTCGTGAATTTTAAAATATGTTAAATAGGTCGATGACCTATTAAACACAAAATTGAAGATTCGATGACCTATTGGATACAAAATTAAAAGTTTAAGGACTTATTAACACTTTTTAAAGTTCAGGAACTAAATAGACACAAATCTAAAAGTTTAAGAACCAAATAGATACAAACTTGAAAGTTTGAGACCTAAATGTGTAATTTAACCAAAAAAATGTCCAGCTTCAATGATCCCAACCATCCAATCGCCGAGACCCATTTTGGCAATTCTGATTTCACGAACACCCTTTTGGCAATTCCAATCAATTTTATACCAATTGTCCATTTTATGCCAATTCGTTACTTCCATGATGATGTTTTCAATTGCAGCAGCGAGATTTATGGTGAGATAGTTTCCCCAAAATAATAATAGTAATAATAATAATTGTAGAGAGATAGAGAGTTAAGGTTTGATTCTTTTTTCCTTAAAATATGTACTTTTTATTATAACGAAACTGTGTCCCATGGATTATTTTAAGATCTAATTTTTATAATTGTCCAAATTTTTGAGTTTTAGATTTGCTGCATTTTATTTTGTAGATTTTCTTAACATTTTACCCCTCCCTACAATTATTAAGTTAATTCATTTTATTTTATTCCATATTACCACTAATTCTGTTATGTTATCTAATATTAATATTTAATATTAAAATAATATTTCAAAATTTTCTTTTCATTTCAATTTTTTATTTGATTCTTCATTTTTTATCATAGATCTAATTTTTGGAAATATATTATTTTAATTACTATACATAATATTTCATAATTATTATATAATTATGTTTTTCGAAAATAATTTTGCTTTTGCTGTCAACATTCAAAATTTTACAACTGAAAAATTCATCCAAAAATTTCTATAGAGTTGTTACCAAACGAAAATTTCTCCTTTTAATTTCGAATTTATATTTTTCTAAAGTACTTATTTTTATTTAAAACAAACATTTCATCTTTTTATTACATGTCTATTTTTTTAAAAAAAAAATAGTATTTTGTTTTAATATATTTACTTTCATTTTGACATTCATATATAACTCTATATATACTTCATATATACTATATACATATTTTTTGTTTTGCTCATAATAGCCACATATACTGAGGTTTTTTTTTAATATTCATATAATCGCAAATACAACAATATAAATGATAATATTAAATTAACATAATATTACGTTTATATATTATTTCATCTTTATTGAGATATGTATTCCACCTATTACGAATTTTATCATATACACTCAGTATATTTAGTTGTTATTTACAAATATGTACTCAATATATTTATTCGTCACCACCATCATGTTCGTCCCTACATTTAAGGAAATATATATACATGGTATAACACAACTATACAACTATAAAGAGCCATACTGTTAAAAAAATAAAATAAAATAAAATAACCCTTTTCTCCAGCAAAGAAAGGAATGAAAGAGAGAAAAGTGAATAAAGAAATGGGGAAATAATGAACAATTTTTCCTTATTTGAGGCAAGTTGTGTAGTTTTTTATAAAAAAAAAAAAAAAAAAAAAACAAGGAAACAAATCTTTCCTTATTTGAATTTTCTTTTTAGTGTCATGGTTATAAATTGAGGACTTAAATATAATTGGACTTAGTTTTTTGTGAAAGAATGTAGGACTAATGGACATTTGTGTAAAAAATGGTGATTGTGGACAAAAATGAAAAATGGGTCTACTATGAAGGTCATATATGTAGTTAGCCCAACCTAAAAACTTTTGAAAAAAAATCAATTTTGACCCTAAACTTGATAGATGTATCAATTTTAATCCTAAACTTTTAATTTCATCAATTTAAACCTCAACCATGGTAGATTGTACCAATTTAAACCCTTTGTTAAGTTTCTGTTTCAATCACCGTTAAAAAGGTTTCCCACACATGCCCAAAGCCACTTGTTGCTCTATGATATGTACTTGTTTGTTATTTTTTTTAAAAAAATTACCAAAAAAATAATTAAATCATTCTAGATTGGGTAGTCACCATCATGAAAACCATGAACTCGACTCTTGAAAGTAGGACCCACACGAAAGCAAATGGACTCTTGTGTTCTCCTCACCTTTGGTGTCGATACCAGCAACGACGAGTGTGAAGAAGATCCAGACGGTGATGTCATTGAAGGCAGCAACAACCATGGAAGTTTCATCAAATTTCGGTGGTGAGGAGTTTGAGCTCGATTAAAATGCAAGAGAGAACTGGAAAAATAGTGGTAGACAGTGTGACGCCATGAAAACAATAAACTAGTCAGAGTCGACCTTGTTGGCCCCATTGACAATCTTACGGAAGATTAAAGTGACATCGATGAGGAAGGGGACAAAGATTCCAACGAGAGTGATTTCGAAAGCCTTACGTCCATTGCGGCAAATGGAGGACAAATCGAGCTCGAGGCCGACGAGAAATTAAAAAAAAAAAAAGAATCAATATTGGGGACCAATTTAAGAATGGGAGTACTTCATTGACAAAAATATGGTGCAAATAAGCTTTGTTTCTACTAAAAGTAGATAGATCGAGTATAATCCTGCCATAAAATTGAAAAACCTTCAATTAATAAAATAAAAAAACAGTAGAATCAAAGAAGATAAGAAGTAAAAAAAATCAAGCTCTGAAATTGAAAAACATTATGGCGAGTCTACTCCAATTTTCTTCAGCAATTTTATTATTTTTTTAAATAATAAATATGTATATGTTATAGAGCAACACGTGGTTTTGGACATATGTGGGAAACCTTTCTAATGGGGATTGAAACGGTAACTTAACCGAGAGTGTAAATTGATATATTTATTCAAGTTTGAGGTTTAAATTGATGGAATTGAAAGTTTAGGGCTAAAATTGATATAACCTACTAAGTTTGAGGTTTAAATTTATGAAATTGAAAGTTCGAGATTAAAATTGATACAACCTGCCAAGTTTAAGATCAAAAATGATTTTTTTCCCCAAAACTTTTTAAAATATATGGACTAAATAAATAACCTCAAAAACTAGAAAACCAAACTTATAATCCAACCTTTCATTATGATTTATGACATTATGTAATTAGTATTTGAAACACAAATATTAATATAAAATTAGATTATATACTTATTTTATTTAGATATTTTAATTGTGACATTTAATTGAAGTCATTAAACTTTATTTTTCTATGCAACAAAACAAAACTAAAAATTTCACATGCATCAGACGTGAAATAGAGTAGTATCTTTAACTGATATTAAATATTGATTAATTTAAAATATGCTATTATCCTAATATCAATTTAATTTAAAATATGCTACTATCCTAATATCAATATCATTTATTGATTAACTCAAATTGAAATATGTATTTGTACTAAAAAAAATTGAAATATGTATTTTGAATATTCAATTTCTAGGATTTTTTGTATACTTTAATTTACTCTAATGGTAATACTTTTAATTATATTCTTATTCCATTGATGTTGTAAAATTTCTTTCTTCATCACTTCGGCAGCCCATCTGTCATTATTTAGATGATGTATATTGTTAATATATTTAATAATTATATAATGACTTTAGTATTAAAGTATATATATTATGTATATTGCTAAAAGATGAAAAAAACATCGATATGCACAAAATATAATTTATATATATTATGTATGTTGTTAATATACTTGATATGTATAAAATCATTGTTGGTGCTTCAAGTATATATATAATGTATTTTGTGAAAGATTCATGTATATACAAAATATATTTTATGTATATCGTCAATATATTTTATGTTTATACAATTATATAGGGTTGGGAAGTATATATATTATGTGTATATTATTTTGGTTTTTTATACGTTTCTTTTCATTTATATTTTCTCAATATAAAAAAAGAGACTTTTATAGATTTTTTTTTCATCTATTAGGAAATCATAAAATATATTTAAAAAGGGCTTTTTGGTCTTTTGATAATAAATTAGGGTAGGTTTTAATTTTCTAGTGGCTATTTCCATAAAAATAAAACTTGTCCCTATCTATATATCTATAATATATTAAAAAGCAAGAGTTTCAGAAAAATATTTTTAAACTAAAATACCCTTTTAAATTTTAGTTAATTACATTAATCAAATCATCCTATTCTGATTTGATAATTTGAATCAAAATGAATATCTGATTTAATTTCAAATTGATGAATTTGAATCCATAGTCTCAATTTGATAAGCAATTTGATTCAAAATCAAATCAAATTTGCTTCTATAAATTGTATTCAATTATCATATACAATTCTTATACTCAATTCTTCAGCTACGTTTTTTTTTCATTTAGTTATTATAATTATTTTTCTTCCTTTTTTTTGAACTAGAATTCTTCTTCAAATACGTTTTCTTTATTTAGTTCTTATAGTTTTTTTTTTAAAATTTTTTGAAATTGGAGTTTTCTTCAGGTACGTTTTTTTTTTCCATTTAGTTCTTATAGTTCTATATTTTATTTTCTTTTTTTGAAATTGAAATTCTTATATATATATATATATATATATATATATATATATATATATTTTTTTTTTTTTTTTTTTTTTTTTTTTTTTTTTTTTTGAAACTGGACTTCTCTTCAGGTACGCTTTTTTTTTTTCATTTAGTTCTTATATTTTTTTTTTCGATTTTTTGAAACTGAAGTTCTTATATTTCATTTTTTTTTTTTTAAACTTGAGTTCTTATGGTTCTTATTTAGATCTTATAGTTTCTTTTTTGATTTTTTGAAACTAAAGTTTTTTTTTTTTTGAAATTAAAGTTATAGTTCTTATTAGTTCTTATTTTGTTCTTATAGTTCTTTTTTAGTTTTTGAAATTGAAGTTCTTATATTTCTTTCTTTTTTTTTTTTTTTTTGAAACTAGAGTTCTTATAGTTCTTATATACGCAAAATTATAATTCTTTTGCTATTGAGTTATAATAGCCTAAAAATTTGAATCAGCTGGCTAAATGCTAATTCTGTTTCCCTTTTTTTTGTTACAATTACGTCTTTGTATATATTATACACAATTCTTCACGTATTCAAATTATTCTAACTTCTTTTGCATCCAATTATCACTTTTTTTTTCATATGAGGTTTTAATTTTTAGTAATAACTATTTTTTCAGGTCTAAAAGTGGTCATCTCCAATTTTTCATCGGGCATCTCCAATTTTTCATTGGGCATCTTCAATTTTTCATCGGATCACGTATCTTTCCTTTTTTTTTTTATTCGATTTTTTTCAGAACTGTCTCTTTTTCAAATTAAGTTTATGGCATGACTTTTGGACATCATATTGCTACATTTTTTCTCTTTAATTTTTTCCAAACTTTTCTGATTTTTTTTTCTAGAATTCTATCTCTTTTTCAAATTAATTTTTTGGCTTAAAAAAAATCAGATACCTCCAATTAATTATATCTTTGTGTATCCAATTATTTTAGTTTAAAAATTTTAAAAATATATCTATAATATAATAATAATATTATTAGTAATATCTATAATCTATAATTCTATAATATATTGAAAAACAAGGGTTTCTGAAAAACATTTTTAAATCACAAACCCTTTTAAGTTTTAGTTAATAGTTGTTACATTAATCAAATCATCCAAATCCGATTTGATAATTTGACTCAAAATTTGTTGATTACATTAATCAAATCATCCAAATCCGATTTGATAATTTGATTCAAAATGAATATCTGATTTAATTTCAAATCATATTACTTTAATCAAATCATCCTAATCCGATTCAAGTCATCCTAATCTTATTTTATAGTTTGATTCAAAATGAATATTTGATTTAATTTCAAATTGATTAATTAGAATCAATATCTATAATGTATATCTATAATCTATAATCTATAATCTATAATCTATTAAAAAAACAAGAGTTTCTGAAAAACATTTTTAGATCAAAACAAGAGTTTCTGAAAAACATTTTTAGACCAAACTATTTCTTTAAATTTTACTTAATTACATTGGCTTGCAGTCAATTTTTAATTTGAGATTCGATATGACAAAATTTAAATTGAGATGATATCCTGCCCGATTTCGATTTGAATTTTGGAATAGAACTTGGATTTGAGTTTGTAGTCAACTCATCCCAAAATTCAAATTTTAATATCCCAAAGTTTGAATCCTGTATAATCTTTGGATTCAAATTGGTTTTGATTTGAGCTTCTTGGCATTATCTTTGAACTCAAATTAGATGTGATTTTATCTTTTCCCCCACTATAAATAGAGGAGATGGGTCTTTCATCAATTCACATCAACAAATAGGGAGTGGAGCTTCACACTGAGGAATGAGGAATAGGCAAGTCCCAATTTTTTTTTTTTTTTTTTTTTTTTTTTTACATTTGCAAGACTTGCAAATACTTTTACTATAGAAGAGAATATCGTAATTCACAAAAAGGTAACACATGTAGGAATTTTTTTTAGACAATATATATGCTCTCTTGTTTTTTTTTTTTTTTTTAATTCTTGCTTGCAGCTAAGATATCCTCTACAACTTCGAAGGTGACCAACCCCTGATTTAGGCGGAATTTAGGATGACACCTTTCGACGTCTTCTTAAACTTCGAAGGTGACTAACCACTGATTCAGACGAAATTTAGGATGGCACCTTTTGACGGCTTCGACGTCTTCTTCAACTTCGAAGGTGACCAACCTCTGATTCAGGCGGAATTTAGGATGGCACCTTTCGACGGCTTAGACGTCTTTTTCAACTTTGAAGGTGACCAACCCCTGATTCAGGCAGAATTTAGGATGACACCTTTCGACGGCTTCGACGTCTTCTGATTCAAGCAGAATTTAGGATGGCACCTTTCGACTACTTCGACGTCTTCTTCAACTTTGAAGATGACCAACCCCTGATTCAGGCGGAATTTAGGATGACACCTTTCGACGGCTTCGATGTCTTCTTCAACTTCGAAGATGACCAACCCCTGATTCAGGCGGAATTTAGGATGACACCTTTTGACGGCTTCGATGTCTTCTTCAACTTCGAAGGTGACCAACCACTAATTCAGGCGGAATTTAGGATGGCACATTTCGACAGCTTCGACGTCTTCTTCGACTTCGAATGTGACCAACCCCTGATTTAGGAGAAATTTAGGATGGCACCTTTCGACGGCTTCGATGTCTTTTTCAACTTCGAAGGTGACCAACCCCTGATTCAGGCGGAATTTAGGATGACACCTTTCGATGGCTTCGACGTCTTCTTTAACTCCAAAGGTGACCAACCCCTGATTCAGACGAAATTTAAGATGGCACCTTTCGACAACTTCTTTAACTTCGAAGGTGATCAACCCCCGATTCAAGCGAAATTTAGGATGGCACCTTTCGACCGCTTCGACGTCTTCTTCGACTTCGAAGGTGACCAACCTCTGATTCAGGAGGAATTAATGATGACACCTTCACGACTGCTTTAACTTCAACATTGGAGGTGATCAAACTTGTGGCTTAGGCTAAGGATGGTTCACCTTCACGGCTGCTTCAACGTCCTCGCTGCTTCAACTTTAAAGGTGACCAAACTCCTAGCTTAGGCTAAGGATGGTTCACCTTCATAGCTGCTTCAACGTCCTCGCTGCTTCAACTTTGAAGGTGACCAAAATCCTTACTCAATTCCTAACTTAGATGGAGTTAAGGATGGTCCTCATTTTGTTAGCTTCGCCCTTGGATTCGTTCCAACTTTGGAGATGGCGTAGCCTTCAAACTTGGAGGCGGTAGGGCGATAGCACAGCTTTCAAACTTGGAGAAGAAATTATGATGAAGCCTTTAAACTTAGAGAAGAAGCGACGATGAAGCCTTCGAACTTGGAGAAGAAGCGATGATGAAGCTTTCAAACTTGGAGAAGATACGACGACGAAGCCTTCAAACTTGGGAGAAGAAGCGACGATGAAGCCTTTAAACTTTGGAAAAGAAGCTCGAACTTTAGAGGGAGTGAGCGACGAACCAAACTTGAGGAGAACGAAGCTCAAAAACTTTAGTGGAGTGAACAACAAACCGAACTTGAAGTTGTTGATGCTTGAACTTTAGTGAGAGTGAGCGACGAACCGAACTTGAAGAGAACGAAGCTCGAACTTTAGTGGAATGAGCGACAAAAATCCTCGAACCTGAAGATGGCGGAAGCTCGAACTTTAGTGGAGTGAGCGACGAACCGAACTTGAAGGGGTTGAAGCTTGCTCATATGCATCCAACCTACAACGTCTTGTTTCTTGGGATGAAAATGTTTTTTTTTTAGAAGTAGACTGAACTTAAAGATTTTTTTTTTCTTTAAGTTGCTTACGTATCCTTTGAGTGGAAGGGATCAAGTGATAACGTAGTTCAAAGATTTTTTTATTTGGGCCGTTCACCTTTTAAGCTCATGCGGGCTAGGAGCACCATGTAGTTTATACTCTTACGATTATGAGTTCTCTTTACATTTTAGATGCTTTTGTCTTCATCATAGTCTTGATCAGATCCTTCATTTGTAGGATTTGTTAAGATGACGACATTTTTCTTTACCTTCAAGGAACCCTCCATGTTTGTGAGAACGAAGAACTTCCTTTTCATATAAGAAGGAACAAGACTGTGAATCTTTTTTTCATTGTTCACTTCATCGAACAGTTCCGCCTTCAAGGATTTCATCTTCCTCTCATACTGATCGCTTGTTACTTGGAGACGATCAAATACAGATGTTGAAGGTTGATTTTTCCTCGATGTGGATACGCTTAGCCTTTGGAAGACTGAAATTCGAGTTGAACAAAGGGTTACAGTTGACCAGGAACTTGTTGTTAGTTGATGCCCTCGGTAGTGTCGTTACTTCATCTGCAATAGAAGCTTTATCGTCTTGCAGCCTCAGTTCATTGGAGCAACTATGGGTAACAGAACCCGTGTACGAGTTGCTCATGACAACGGTCATCGAAGAAGTCTTTTTGGATGACATTACTCCACATGTATGTTGAGATGAAAGAAATATATGAGAGGTAGAAATGGTCCCACTAGGCGTGCCAATTTGTTTACACAATATTTCAACAAAGAAAGAGAAATGAGACACATGTAAATGAATTTAATTTGTATTAATTTGAATGTAGTGGAGTACAATCTCTAATTTATTCCTCTGATTCTTTCTCTCAAATGTACATCTGTCTCGAGGGCTTTGCAGCTTGTTCTCGAATGTAGATTTGTCTCAAGGGCTTTACAGCTTGTTCTCGAATGTAGATTTGTCTCGAGGGCTTCACAGCTTGTTCTCGAATGTGGATTTGTTTCGAGGGTTTTACAGCTTGTTCTCAAATGTAGATTTGTCTCGAGGGCTTTACAGTTTGTTCTCGATCTTCCAAGTCTTCTAGTCTTCAAGGCTCTGGTTCAGAGAGTGTTTGATCTTTAAAGATTTAAGGAGTTTTCTGGTCTTTGTTTCTGAATTCTCTCTAAGTTCTCTGGAGAGTTTTTCCTTCTGAACCTCCAAAATGGAGGAGGGAGCTCTCTCTTTATAGAGTTCCCCAGGTGGGCTTGGGCTTGTCAGTCAGACTGGGCCTGGTTGACTTTGGGTCTAACCTTTGGACTGAGTTTGGCTAACTTTAGGGCCTAGCCCTTTGGATTTTCATCTAAAATTAGCCCAAATTTCACATAACCATTGTATATTAGGATTCGCCATAATTTAATTTAGGGATCCTTGCTAATTTAATCAATCTCTAATTAAATATAATTTCGTCATCAATGTTGGGTAATGACGTGGCAATTTCTGATTGGCCAAAATTTCTATTCCAACATACATCTATCAAATCATCATAATCCGATTTAATTTCAAATTTGATTAAAACAGATTTTGAATTTTTTTTTTCTTTCATGCTTTTTTATTCAAAATTCAAAAATAATTTGAATTAATTGTTATTCTTAATTTGGTATTTGATAGCATATATAATTGCATTGAATTAATTATTTTTTTATTTCACTTTTTTTTATTAAAAAATAATTTGAATCAATTCTTACTCATTTGATCGCATATCTAATTAGAATTTGAATTAATTTTTTTCTTTCACGTTTTTTTATTCAAAATTCAAAAATAATTTGAATTAATGCTATTATTAATTTGATAGTTGATAGCATATCTAGTTAGATTGAATTAGTTATTTTTTCTTTCACGTTTTTTTGATTAAAAAATAATTTGAATCAAGTCCTACTTATTAGATAGGATATCTAATTTGATTTAATTATTTATTTTTCTTTCACATCTTTTTATTAAAAAATAATTTGAATCAATTCCTATCCTACTCTTTTAATGAGATATCTAATTTAATTGAATTAACTCTTTTTTCTTTCACGTTTTTTTATTCAAAATTTGAAAAGAATTTAAATTAATTTTTATTCTTAATTTGATTAGATATCTAATTTGATTTAAAATCAACTCAAATTAGAATTTGAATCTAAATCTCTTCTATAAATTTCACATGTCCTCCAAATTTTTTTCCAGATCTAAAATAGCCATCTCCTCCAATTTTTCATCATGTTATGTTGTTGATGTTTTTTTTTCTAGATCTAAGATCCATCTCCTCCAATTTTTTATCAAATATCTCTCACTTGCATCATCATGTATCTTTCTTTTTTTATAAATTTAAATTAGCCCACGTTTTTCGTTTTCTTTCATGTTTCTTTTACACAAAATTATGTTAGATGATACTAATCATGTTATGTTGTTGATGCTTCTTTTTTTCCAGATCTAAAATATCCATATCCTCCAATTTTTAATAAGGTATCTCTTTATTTCTTTGTTTTTTTTTTTTTAATTTAAATGTCATTAGCCCACGTTTTTTTTTTTTTTTTTGCAAATGTAATTTACGGCTTACATGCTTTTATGGTTTTTCTTTTCCTTTTTTAATTACTATTTTTGTAGTTTTCTTTTTCTCTTTTCAAATTTGTAAATACAAACCAATTCATCTATTGATCCTTGGTATATTAAAGAGGGTGGAGAAGAAAACGATTGGAACTCTGGTTCGTTAAGGCATGAGGAGTAGAAAGCGACGGACAATGTGATGTAATTGTATTATTTTCTTATTTATTTTTCTTTCCTTTTCCTTTATTATTATTTTTTTTTTGATAAATTGGAGTTTACTAGGTTGGGATTTAGGAAGGACTGGTTATGGTTTTGCATCTTTTCCTATTTATGTAATTGTATTGTATTTAAATATAATTAGTAATAGTTATTAAAAATATAATGTCATTATAATTTTCAATATTATCGTAACAATTAATATTCAAAAGTTATTTTATTTGATGGGAGATTGAATTCTGCAATTTTATGATAAAAAAAAAAACTCAATACTTCTTAATTTATTATTATTAAAGTTTGAAATAAAAAAATAATATGTTTGTTTAAATTAATTTATTAATAGATCTTCTCAACTTAGTGAACTTTTGTAAACAAAAATAAATTGATCAATAGATCTCCTCGAAACTTCTTTCAAAGATTCAAAGAATTCTAAAATTGAGAACCACGTATCTAATAATTCCCTTGAATTCGAAAAGATCATTACAAAAATGATTTGCTCAATTACTAGACAATTAATTCGATTTTTTATTAAAAAAAATAATATTTTGATTTAAATTAAAGTTTGAAATTACATGAGTAATCAAATGATGCAAAACACAATAAAAACAATATTTTGGTTTAAATGAAAGTTTGAAATTAAACTTCTGTAAACAATTTTTTTTATTAATAGATCTTCTCAATTTAGTAAACTTTTGAAAACAAAAATAAATTAACCTATAGATCTCTTCAAAACTTCTTTCGTAGATTCAAAGAGTTCTAAATTTGAGAACCACTATCTAATTAATGATTCCCTCAAATTTGAAAAGTTCATTATAATTTTTTTTCAATTACTAGATAATACGAAATTTTAAAAAAATAGAAAAAAAAATATTTTGGTTTAATTAAAGTTTACAACTAAGTGAGTAATCAAATGATGCAAATCAAAATAAAAAATAATATTTTGGTTTTAAATTAAAGTTTGAAACTAAGTGGATAATCAAATGATGCTAATCAAAATAAAAATAATATTAAGTGTAATTCTTCATTTTCTATATATATAAGACTCTACATTCAACTTTTATATGTACATTGCATTTTCAACATTATGAAATACATGCAACGCACGTAGTATCCAACTACTTTTTTAAAATATGGTAAAAAAAAGACATTCATGTTAATAGCCCTATTATTAAGGAAAACGGGTAGGTTGATTTTGGATGCACTCTTTGGATAATATAGTTACAATGTCACATTAGCGTTAAACTAATTTAATTAATGACCTAAAGATTAAAGTTATTATATGCATCTGTTTTAAATGCAAGATATTCTAATAAAAGATGAAGTTAATGATTTGGACTTATTAGACACACCACATTGAAAGTATAGAGATTTATTCGAGATTTTTTAAATGAACTTGGTAGACGCAACTATGAAAATTTGAGCCCGTTAAAGAATACTCTTTTAAAGTAGGAGGATTAAATAGCTACAATCTTAAAAGCTATGGGGCCACACTTATAATTTAACAAATATTCATCTACATTCTGATGGTTAAAAATTTCAAGTTTTGTTACTTTAACGGTGTATTACTTAAGGGAAATGGGTTTGGGTTGATTTCGATTGTAATTTGGGTTTAGGTTTATTTTGATTGTAATTTGGGTTTAGGTTTATTTCGATTGTACTCTTTAAATAATATAGTGAGTTATATTAGTGTTATACTTATGTAGTTAATGATCAATTGAGCATATAGCTCAATTGGCTAATTATTAAATTAAAAAATTGATAATTTAATGATTGGGACTTATCGAACACACAATACTTTAAAAGTTTAGGGATTCATTAGAATTTTTTTATAGTAAATGAACTGGTAAACACAACCATGAAAGTTTATAGGTCATTGAAGACGTTTTAATTTATGAGAACTAAATAGATGCCAGCTTGAAAGTTTAATGATCAAACTTATAATTTTATGTAATTTTAAAATTTTGAAACAAATTTATTGGTTTTTATCTATGAATTTATTAAGGTTAATGTTAGGAGTGTTAACAAAATCCCACATTGGCTAAGGAAGGAAGAGATCCATGATATATAAGTGAGGACAATTATCTCCATTAGTATGAGGCCTTTTGGGAGGAACCAAAAGCAAAGCCATGAGGGCTTATGCCCAAAATGGATCGTAGAGCTTATGCCAAAAGCAAAACCATTCTAAAGTGGACAATATCATAAGTTAATCAAATTTTACTTTCAACTTTAAATTTAATCAATGGATCCCAAGAGAATCCACCTTTAAATTGTTCTCTACCCCAAAATCTTTGAGAAATCCCACAGTTGGCTACCTGATTTCTGATGGCACTTAGGAATGAGAACCTGTTAGAAGAGTTCTTTTTACCGGACGATGCAGAACAATTAAATCCAAATTCCTTCTTCTGGCACTACGACAAGCGAGGTTGCTATTTTGTCAAAAGTAGCAACGGTCCATCTTGTCACCAAAAGGCCGAGGGCGTTATCCATTCTCTTGGGAGTGCAAAGGAAGTAAACATATTTGATCTTACTAGCATTCCTTCTGGAACATATTTGGTCTTAATAGCATTCCTTCTAGAAATTTAGTAAATTTAATTACTCTAACATATGTTCTCTCTTTTGTAGGCCATCCAAGTGTTGGATGAGATGGAGTTGCACATCCTTGCTTTAACAACTTTGACCATATGGTGCAGACGAGTGAGATAATTTTTGGAGAAAAGCACCCTTAACGGAAGAACCCACTACAGTGGGCGTTCGACTTCATTGAAGAAGTAGACCAAGGGCAACTTACCCAAACAGAACAGAAATCCATGCTCACGGATGTTAACCAAACTTGTGGCCCTTTCAATTCAGCCCCCCTAAATAATGACGCAACAATGCTACTTGATTGGAAATGGCAATGCTTGTTGCAGAAAACTACGTACCAAGTATTTTAGAGGATCTATTGAGCTCGCTGAAGCTCTAGCTCTAGCTCTAAAGAAGGTCATTTCTTTGGCTATTGAAGCAGGTCTTGTACCTCTATGGGCGAAAGTGGGCTCATAAATTCTCTAGAAACTTCTCATTGGTCAAGACAAGTTCGAAAATGAGATTCAACCCTTTGTGGATGGCTTACGTCAGAAGGAGCGACAAAGATTAATCCTTCGAAAACTTCTGTGACTCATGATCTCGCGGGACATGCCCGAAAACCTCGTGGTTCTGCAATCTGGTTAGAGGAAGCCTGACCTTTCAGTTTAGCTCTTTCTTCCCTTTTTCTCCCTAGCAAATTTTTCTTTGCTTTTGTTTTGTTCCCTTGTACTAAAAAAAATCAAATTTTATTATATTGAAACTTAGATGGAAATAAGTGTTGGAAATCAATGAACAAAATCAATCGTGGACTAAATAAAAGTTAGCACTAACAATCAGATGTAGAAAATTAAATTTGATTGAGTAAATCTCGTTGGACTTTTGTCAAAGTAAGCTTAGCTCAGTAGTAATTGGCATGTACTCTCGACTAAGAGGTTAGAGGTTCAAATCTCCTCACTCCTAATTGTTGTTGAACTTTAAAAAAAATCGCTTTGGACTTACTCATTTCAAGAAAAAATATATATATCAACCCTAATATCATCTTTCTCGCCTTTTTTTTATAATTTATATCCAAGTATAAATGATTAGGTAAATTTTTAAAAATATATATATATCACATCATCAAAATGTAATAATAATATAATAAATATTATTTAACACATCAATATAAAAGTATTAGTATATCAACTTGAACATAGTTCAACTAATTAAGACATGTACCGTCGATCAAGAGATCAGAGGTTTGAATGTTTCATTCACCATTCACATGTTGTTGAATTAAGAAAAACACAAAAGAATTAGTAAAAATGAAATTGCTAAGAATCAGTTGCTTTGTTAGTGTAGAGTTGAGGGGAAAAGTTCTCCTCAGGACTAAATTGAACTGTCTTTAAAAAAAAAAAGTAAATTGAACTATTATTCAAAAGCTATGAGTTGAAATCTTAGTCCCCGTTTGATAACCATTTGGTTTTTAGTTTTTGGTTTTGAAAATTAAGCTTGTTTTCTCCCAATTTCTCTACAATGGTTTTCATCTCCATTAAGGAAACATTTGAATTCTTAGCAAAATTCTAAAAAAAAAAAACAAGTTTTTGGAAACTACTTTTTTTAGTTTTTAAAACATGGCTTGGTTTTTGAAAACATAGATAAAAAGTAGATGACAAAACAAGTAAAACCATAGGTGGAAGTAGTATTTATAGGCTTAATTTTCAAAAACCAAAAATCAAATGGTTATCAAACGGGGCCTTAGTTTTTGAAAACTCAAGAAATAAAAGGAAATTATATCTTGGGTTAAAAAACACACTTTGTGATCCCTCAATTTTTATGAAAGTAACAATTTAGTCTTTAAACTTTAGTTAGTAATAATTTGGTATTTGAACTTCAACTTTATAACAATTTAGTCTTTAAATTTTGGTATGTAACAATTTAGTACCTCTATTTTAAAATTTGTAACGATCTAGTCTTTAATGTGAAAAATATTGTTAAGATTTAATGAAATTTCATACATGTGTAGGTCGATAAACTAATTAGAGACAAAGATGTTTATAAACTACAAAGATTAAATTGCTACATAATAAAGTTTAGAGACTAAATTGTTACACAAATTTCAAAGTACAAATACTTTTTTTTAGCACAAGACTTTGTTTGATAACCATTTGGCTTTTGGTTTTTGAAAATTAATTAAGTTTATAAACACTATGTCCACCTATGAATTTCTTTGTTTTGTTATCTACCTTTTACAAATATTTTCAAAATCGAAGTCAAGTTTTGAAAACTAAAAAAAAAAATAGTTTTTAAAAACTTATTCTTGTTTTTGAAATTAGGTTAGATTTCAAATGTTTATTTAAGAAATGTGAAAATTATTATAAAAATATTGAAAGAAAACAAACACAATTTTCAAAAACCAAAAGTTAAAAATCAAATAGTTATCAAATTGGCCTAAATTATTAGTTTCATTAAAGTTTAGAGACTAAAAATATTTTTAAACCTATAAATTATAAGTGGGAACTAAGGATCCAAAAAGTCATTTTCAAATATATTGAGGTGGATAATGTGTCATGTCATTGTTGAGGATTCATTATCACTTCAACTTTAACTGTTTTTTTAATATATACTTCAACCTTTAATTTATGACTGCACTTTTTCAGTGATACCTTTATCTCCAAAATGATAATAATAATAATAAATAATTAGATAAAATCGTCACGCTAAAACTTAACTATGTAAGATGTTAGAGATTCGAATCCCCCACCTCCAAACAGTGGCGGATCCAAAATTTTTGTTCAGGAGAGCTTCATTCAAATTTCATAAAAATAATTTACAAGTAAGTGATAAAAAAAAATTCACAAATAAAACTTAACTATTAATTTAATACATTACAATGGTCTTCTATGAGTTTTCATACTATGAAATTGTTGCATAATAACTTCATTATTTATCCTATCAAATAATGTTTTTTCAATGTATCTTATAACTTATAAGACTAACATTATCTATTTTATCAAATAATTTTTTTAGCATAAGCATTATATAAAAATATAATAGTTAAGTTTTAATTAGGTATATTTTAAAATTTTGAAAATCTAGAGGGTGGGCCTCTAGGGCCATGGTGCATCCACCACTAGAGGTAAAACCAAAACTTCAAAGAAGTCATGTCAACAAGAGCATAGTTCAATTGACATAAAATATGAGCTTATGACCAATAGGTCATAGGTTCGAATCTCCCACCTCCAATTATTGTTGAATCCCTCTACTCCCAAATGTTGTTAAACTCAAAAAAAAAAAAAAAAATCAAATCGAAGAAGCCACTCTAAAAAGAGAATTTTTAATGCATTAATATATATTGATATCTATTTATATATTATGATATTAGTTTGTTTATTAAGAAGTATAATTGATTTTTTTAAAATAAATATAAAAGGGAAATAATGAAACTTAAAATAATTAGTAGATTTTTTTTCACTCTATTATAAGAATTATAATTCTTTAAAAAATTTAAGATTATTCTTATCCATGTTCATTTATATTTGATATAAAAAATCAAATTTGCAAAAGAAATTAAAACAAGAAAATAATAATATTATTAAAGAAAATATGGTTTTATAATTTAAATTTATAAAATATAAAAGGATAATTTTTTTTTTGAAAAAGAGCCTTTGTATATATTTTTAAATGAGTAAAAACTAGTTTTTTTTTTCTTTTGGTTGAATACATATATAAATACAATAACTTTTTTTTGAACCACCGTCAACTATATGTATAGATAAAATAACAATTCATTGGGGGCTGCTGTATGAATAACAAAAAAAAAATTCTCAAAAACACCTCTGATAAAGACTTAAACATGGCTCCTTTAGGGGGCTCGGGACAAATATCACTAAGTCAATTGTTAAAGTTTGTATATGAAACCAACCTTATTACTACTAATATAAAATATTTTAAAGTTAAGGGAGCTCAAGCCCCCTAGACCCATGCTAGCTTCGTCCCTTACTCCAAATGTTGTTGAATTAAAAAAAAAATTTAACAAACGGGATAAAGAAAAAGATTGAGACTATATTAATACTATTTTGACTTAAAAATTTTAAAAAAAAGAATCATAATAAAACTGACGACGTGCTTCCTTTGGAAACGTTAGAAAAATATTAGAAGGTAAAATTTTTGCGCCAAAAACGTTTAAATAAAGTTTTTTAGTAGATTATAATGCTTCTTCTTAATATAGACTTCCATTTATTTTAAATTGTATTTTTGTATGTTAAACTGAGCACAATTCCACGTTTTAAATATTAATAATCTCTATTATAAGTTAAAAGGTTCAAAATCTTACCTCATATTTGTAATTTTATATTTTAAAAAAACAAAATTATATGTGGTCTCTATTTTTTTTATTATGAATTATTTAAGGTGACTAATGTCAGTACAACTTTTGTTTATTTATTTAATGGATGTGTATCTATGTGAACAAGAGTTTAAGACCATAAATATGGTATATATTAACTGAATTGTTCTTCAAAAAAAAAAAAAGAAGTTAAAATGAATTGGGTCTAAAATAGTTTTTTACACCAAGTTTAGGGTCTTAAAAGAAAAAGTTTGAGAGTTGAGGGGAATATTTAAAAATTTAAGGCTAAAAAGAAATATGTATGAAAATGTTCTTTTTATTTTTGTTAAATTATTAATTAAGTATATATGAATTATGAATTGGATTTAATTTTAATTTTGTCTTTATAATTTTAAAAGTTATATAATGTGGTTTGTAGGGTTTAAGCTTAGTTTCAATTTGGTCTTGTGCTTCAGTTAAATCTTACAAATCGTCTCTAAAATAGGTCTTTCGAATTCACCTATTTGTCACTATTAATTTTTTTTTACTGTCTTAAACTCTAACATAGTGAACAGAAAAAAAAAAAAAAAAAGAAAAAGAAAAGAAGGAGCTTATTTTGCTACATAAATAGAAAGTGCGCCACATCTTCAATAAGGTAACAAAAGAAATGATTTGTGAAAATTAACCAAATTCACAATCAAAGAAACTAGAAACTTTTAAATTATAGGGACTGAATTGAAACTTTCTTTTTATTTTCTTTGGAAGAGAATGGACTACAATAAATTTGAAAAAGATGATTTCATATATGAAGCAGGAACCGATTCAAAAATTGAATGCAATTAAACCCTTTTTCATTTATAATCTCACCTTCTAGAAAGAGGAAATTAATTAAAAATAAGTTAGTGCATAAAATTAAAAGTATAAAATACTTTATTAAAAAAAAAGTATAAATTACATGGAAAATATTTTTTTTTTATTCAAAGGAATATTTGGAAACTTAAAAATATTGGTAGCCTGTCAAATGAGACCAAAATGTCTATTAAAAATAAGTTAATTGGACGCATTCTCATGGAAATAAAAGAAAGTCAAAGTCAAGAAGTGGAAGCCTCGAGAGATGGACTCCAACTTTGGGATTATTTATTTATTATTATTATTTTATGTTTTTTTTTTAATAATCATGTAAAAAAATAAGTATATTATAAAAATAAAATATATACAAAATAGTGTATTTTTATTCCCATTTTTCTCACCAAGTTGATTCGGTGTTTTTTATTTTTCAGAAAAATGATTCATTTAATGAAATAATTTTGGTTGAATTACAAATTTAAGTTCTTAAACTTTAAAATTTTTATTCTATTTGATTTCTGAACTTTCAAAGTTACAAATTTAGTCTTTAAACTTTCGAATTTTAAAAAATATATGAATCTATTAGACACAAAATTGAAATTCTAGGATTCTATTAGACATAAAATTCAAATTTATATCTAATAGATTAATTAATTTTTAAAAATTTCGAATTTGTCAAGAACGTATTAGACACTCTTAAAAGGTCAGGAACCTATTAGATATAAAATTGAAAGTTTAGGAATCTATTAGACACTCTTAAAATTTCAAAGACCTATTAGACACAAAATTGATTTTGATCTTTCATATTGCTAGATTTGAGATTTTCCATGAGGTCAATTTGAGGTTGTTTAGGTTAGTGAAATTATTTCATCATTCTTTCCTTTCTTTCTCCCATTATTTCAATGCCCAATTTGAACAACCAAGCTTATCTTGATTCTATATTCATATTCTTCTCCAAATTTGCTCCAATTTCAAGTCAAGATCTCGGTAGTATAAACACATATGCAATATAGAAAAAGAAGCACAGACACGTCAAAAGATATGACTACTCTTGCTTTGATATTTAACAGTGTCACAATGCTCGATCATATGATACTAGGTTTGAATCTCGTTCTTTTTTTTTAGTTCAACAATTACAGTAATGAGAGATCAAACCATTGACCTTTGGGATGATAATTGATGTCTTTATCTACTGAGCTAAGCTTAAATTGGTGAAACTCGCTCCATTTTTCTACCTCGTAAATTGTAATATTGTTTAAAGAAACGGAAAAAGAGACCTTCCATTTATAGAAGTCAGTTGAAGGGTGGTGTCATTTGGGAGTTTCAAAGTAAGAGGCTTGGGGTGGAATTTTGTGAGTGGCTTTTGCATGGCACAAAATTAAAGGCATTAGAAGACCTCACCTAATAGATAAGACCATTGCCCAACATAAAATCTTTTTTTTTTCCTTTTTTACTCAAATCTTACCAAATACAATAATTAATATCCATGTGAAACAATTTCAACTCACCTCACCTAAAAAAAAGTTTTCTTTTAATGTTTATATTAATATGATATTATTTATTGTAAGATCTAACTTGAGGAAGTTTATTTTTAGGCCTTGTCATTGTTTGAAATATGTTATCCTCATTTAAAGAATAATATATGATTTTGATCGCATTTTTAGTAGATGTAAAATTTATTACAAATAAAAACAAATTATTCTAAAATGAAATACCATTAATAAATATATATAGGTAAAAATACTCTCACCGTCAAAATAGAGTTTACATCGTGGTCTCATAACTACCTTATGACATCTAAATCAAGTATTCAATTGTTCGGATAACAAGCTAAGACTCTCTCATTTCACAAAAATATGCTTTCAATTGGAATCATATTTAAGGCTCGAATTCTAATTTAAATCCTAATGGCACATTTATTCTTGATCTAATAACTCTCTTACTTGGCAAGGAGTCTCATTTCTACCACACAACTCAATAGCAATTAAACTTTTAAGATTGTATTTTAGTATTTTAAATCTCACATTTGTAGTAAAACCTCTTGTGTTTCCTTAAATTTTGTAGAGAATCAAACACACACGTGCAACTTGCCCCTCGTGGAAATCTATTCAATTCAAATGAGCAAAGAATGAAGGAAATTATGCTCCACAAAAGTATCAACTGATGAGAAGCGATAATCTAACAATATGTGGGTTAGGGGTGATAGTCAATACGGATGCAAATAAAACCAACCAATTCTGTTCGATTCTCGGTTGGGCTCAAAATTAAAGGAACTAAACCGACTATCACTCCCTAGTCGGTTTGGTTTTATCGATTTTGGGATCAACAAAGAATTGAACCGATCAAAATTTGTGAAGGTGCTACTTTTGGGGAAGTAGCGTGACGCAACGACAATACTACTGTGAATGCAACGCCACGGAGCTGCTGTGAGGAAGTAGGCTACAAGGCAGACGGTGTTGCTACAACGGAGACGTGCGCTGGTAAGAAGCATGGTGCAGAAAGAGGTGAACATATGAGAGAGAGGGAGGGAGGGGCGGCTTAAAACTTGAGAATAAGTGATTTTTTTAAAAGATATATATACCCTTGATTTAGTTCCATTTTGGTTGGTTCTTTAAGCCATAAGCTGAACCAAATAGAAAATATTCGCATTTTTCAAATATGAAATTGAGATGTCTATTATTGTAAAAAAATAATAATAATAAACCAAATAATCTGATCGATTCGATTTGGTTTGATTTTTCGATCTTTCTTTAGGGGTGGAAGATTCACTACCAGTGGCGGATCTAGAACTTTTTGTCAGGGGGGGCTTGATATATTTTGATATTAGTTTGTTCAATAAATAATATGATTGAATTTTATATAAATATACAAAAAAGAGAATGAAAATTGAAATAATCAGGTCCATGAACTTTGAGGTATGTGTCTATTTGGTCCCTGAACTTTCAAAATTACAAATTTAGTCCCTGAACTTTCGAATTTTTAAAAATTTGTGTTCTACTAGACACAAAGTTGAAATTTTAGGGTTTCGTTAGGCATAAAATTCAAATTTATATCTAATAGATCAATTAATTTTAAAAAATTTTGACTTTGTTAGGGATCTATTAGACACAAAATTGAAAGTTCAGAGACTTATTAGACACAAAATTGAAAGTTTAAGGATCTATTAGATACTTTTGAAAATTTAATGACCAAATAAACACAAACCTCAAACTTCAGAGATTAAACTTGTAATTTAACCTATAATTATTTAAAGGAGATGTAGCAATGATTATAAAAAAAAAAAAAAAAATTCTTAATATATATATATATTTTTTGAAAATTTCTTAATGATTTCTTTCAAATGAAAAAAAAAAATATATATATATATATTGTAATCAAAAGAAGTATTGTACTAAAAAAATCCAAAAAAGTATTAACGTTATTAATATAAAAACTAAAAAACGCTGATTTATAGGCTTGGGCGTGCAAGTAGTAAAAAGCTAAAAGAAAATGAAAAAATGCCAACAGTTGGACTCGAACACGGGCGCATGCAAGAGACACACAAGGGGGGCTAGGCTCTTATGCCATCAAAGCCAAGACTTGTACATGATAATCACAGTGAAATATTTAATACAAATATATAGCTTTCCTAAAGTTCAGGGGGGGCTCCACCCCCCCCCCCCCCGGGGCCTACTGTAGCTCCTCCACTGTTCACTACCCTTTACCACTTTTTTCCCTTTAGTTTTGCCACTATTCATAGTACATTAGAATCCATTGTCAGTAATTATTTTATGTCCATGAAAGTCCTTAAAGCATCAGGTAGTCACATTCCTTAAAGCATCAGATAGTCACATTCTCTTAATTCAATATCATTAGAAATTTACTTGGGTACATCCATAACATCATAAAATTAGTGTACACACCCTTAATCCTTGCAATATACATGTCTCAACTGATTTAGATGACATTATATCATCAACCAAAATATCAGAGATTCGAATCTCCACCCACACGTCGTTGAACTCAAAAAAAAATCCTTCTAACATCCATAATAATCTTGAAAAGGTCTCCAACAAAATTTCCTTTCCATTTCCTTATAATTAGTATTGCATTATAAACACACATGTAAAAAAGATCTCCTTCCCATTGCAATTTTCAAAATCTATTCAAATCTTCAACACCTTGTCTCGAAGGGTAACAAGAAAGTGCAAAAGAACAACATAACCTCATACCTTTGGCCTTCATTTTTGAACTCTTTTCAATAATCTTAGTCTCATTTCTGTTTCTCCATGAATGGTTGCCGAGATTTGTATCTTCTTTCAAACTCTACTCAGGTTTCCTCATTTCTCTGTTTTTGTTTCTCCATCAGAAACTCAATCCCAAATGGGTTCCTCAAATTCCTCGTAATCCTCCCTTTCTTCTTCTTCTTCCTCTTCCTCTTCCTCTACATTATCCTACAGATAGGAATGAATTATTCATCCTGTAGAGGAAGACTACGATTTCTAAACGATTTAGAAGTCAAGTTGGATCGACTTTGAATAATTTAGAATTAAACAAAAATTAAAGGTTAAACAATTAGAAATAAATATTGATAAGCCTTAGTAGTGAGGCTTATTCAGCTATAATAAACTTAAGTTATGCTTGGTAATCCATAGAAATTATGTGAAGAAGTTAAAAAGTTATAGAAAACATTAGTAGTTCTATGAAGAATGTATTTAGTAAGAAAATATAGTAAAAAGAATGAAAGAAAGACTAAAAGTTGTGTTTGATGCAAGGCATTACAAACATTGGAGAATTGCAATCTGATTTGGCAATCAAGCAGCTACAGATAATGAAAGAATTAAAGTCCATGGCTGGTCCAATTAAGGAAAGCGGTCAATCACCTCAATTTCTACATGATTTCCATAGATGTTGGGACGAATTAAGGGAGTCAACAACCCTAGTTTCAAAGAGGATAAAAAGGGAGAGAAACCTTCGTTAGTTCCCTTAGGCGCAAACGAGATCACTTTCTTGAGTTCTTCATCTTTCCAGCTATTGTAATCCATTCCAGAGAGCAACACCGTTCTTCCTTAGCTTTCAATCCAATCCAAACGAAAGCTTGGATTGTGAAAATTTACTTCCTCTTGACAAAGAAGGGTTAAATCGATTGAGAAATATAGGAAGGGCAGTGAGTTTTTATTCATGTATACAATTCAACTTTATTCTTCGTTTTTCTTAGTTTTCAATTCTGGTTCTGTTTCATTTAAGTTTTGGATATATTACTTTGTTCAATCTCATTGGTATTGAAAGTACTAGGGGAAGTTTTTATTGAAGAATTACTTTATGAAAGTTGAATTTGAGTCTTTCAGCAAGATTGTTCGTGGATTTCTTTTCTAGTGAGTTTGTTATTCAATTTTGGTTGTTAACAGTGTCTACTTCTTCAACCTTTTATTCATAGTGTTTCTTGGTATGCAATACTTGATTTCAACCTATTTGAATTTTGTTTTTGTGCTACTGTTGTGTTACTTTTTTTAGCATGGAAATTATTCACAAAGTTTACTTAGGTTCTTTTAAGTTAATTATGGTGTCTACTTCTTCAACCTTTTATTCATAGTGTTTCTTGGTATGCAATACTTGATTTCAACCTATTTGAATTTTGCTTTTGTGCTACTGTTGTGTTACTTTTTTTAGCATGGAAATTATTCACAAAGTTTACTTAGGTTCTTTTAAGTTAATTATGAGCTAAATCCTTTTTAGGGGTTCAAGGATGTGAATTCCCTAAGGAGTGAATTGAACCTAAATTGCAAAAACAACCAAGCCTACACTTCAATTGTTTGCTTGTGTTGAATTGATTGATTTTGTGATTCTAGATTGATCAACTAAGGTTGCAAACTAAGCTTGGATCTAATACCGAAAGATTAGTGAAGAGCAAATTTCGCACAAGCAATGGAGACAAGAGCTTAGATATAAGCTATTCTTTACCCTAGATATAGGACAAAAGACTCCAAAACTATAAGAATTGCACAAACTAATTCATTTAAGTTAGAGTGGCTATAGAAATATAAGTTACTCACTTAGCCTCCTAAAGGCCAAATTGCAAGGTGAATAGGAGTGGCAATTCCAATTTACAATTGCTTGTGTAGGTTTGGATTGCAATTGCAATTTAAAATAGCAATTCACGACTTAAGGGCAATGAACATTCTCGAGCCCCAGTTTAACTTCATAGAGTTACCCTTTGCATTTTGTTTTCTTTGCTGTTTCACACTAACCTACAATTTGATTTTGCAATCGAGTTACCAAGTTGCAATTTTTGAACACATGTTACTATTTCAACCTTTTTGGTACACTGTTCCCTTGGGAGGCGATATCGAGGAATATTCCCTTTTATTACTTACATTGACGGTGTGCGCTTGCACTAGGTTGAACGTTTTTTTCTAACTTTTTAACCCATAAGTTCCACTTGATCAAATACATTTAGAGTATATAGAGAAAGTTTTGGTGAACTTCATGTATTTTTGCCTCAACCCAATGTCTTATTTATAGGCACCAAGAGTAAAGTATTTGTCAATAGCAAATAATATACTATAATATCTAATATATTAAAATATATATATTTGACATATTTGAATCTCATTCAAATCTCACATAATCTTCGACAATATATATTTAACTTATTTGAATCTCATTCAAATTTCATTTATATTTTTTTAATTAACCTATTTGAATCTCATTCAAACTTCTAACCTCTTAATCGATGATATATGTCTTAACCAATATGATGTATGCCTTAATAGGTTTATGAACTATTCATTTTATTTCTTTTAGCTCTTTAAACTTTAAAAATATATCATACATTACTTATTAGATACAAAATTGAAAGTTCAAACACCTAAGATATTTTAAAAAAATTTAGAGACCTATTAAACAAAACTTTGAACTTTTTTTATACAACAAACGTGGGATAGAGATTTGAACATCTGACTTCAATGGAAGGACACTTGGAAGATTAGACGAATATTGATATGAATCATATCATGTTTATTAATATGACTTTTGACTATCAAGTCAAAGATGGTAATAAAGAAAAGAGGAAAAACGACGAGAGTTCTTCACAATTAAGAGTTGCCTAATTGCAATTAGAAAAAAAAGTTGTTTAGTTTAATCATGGCTAAATTATAGAAAACACCCTTGAACTTTGTACATTGTTTCAATAATACTCCTGAACTTTAAAAAGTTTCATCAATACCTTTGACCTTTCAAAAAACTTTAAAAATACCCTTACCATTAAGTTTTGGATGAAAAATGTTAAAATTTCATTAATACCCTTGATCTTTCAAAAAATTTCAAAAATACCCTTACAGTTAAGTTTTGGATGAAAAACATTAAAGTTTCATTAATATCATTAACCCTTCAAAAAATTTCAAAAATACCCTTATCGTTAAGTTATGGATGAAAAACGTTAAAGTTTCTTTAATGCCCTTGGCCTTCCAAAAAAATTCAAAAATACCTTTACTGAAAACACTTTGCTTATAAAGGCTATGTGCAATAGAACACCAAATGAAAACATAGTTTGAAATTTGACTCTATTTTTAAAAGTGTAAAGAAGATAAGTGGGAGAAAAAAACAAAAGTTTTTTTTTCTTCTTTTTGCTCTTTCTATTTGTATGTGTTAATGATAAGTAGGGGGTTAATGTAGTTTTCAATTACGATGAATGGGTGGTGAAGGAAGATAGAATGTAAGTTTTTTTGGTCTTTAGAGAGTTATAAGGTAAGGTTACGATTATTATAGATTTTGGGTTTTTGAAGCTTATTTGGTCAAATTGATAGTATTTGACGACCTTGATTTTTTTTTTCCCATTTTCCTTTCCTAGTCTTATTTTCTAAATAAGTTATATTGTTTTCATATTATCTTTCTACCATTCATTTTGAATATTGGATTTTCTATATCCTCTTTAAGTTTAGTTTGAGGAGGAAACATTTGGATGCAACAAATCAAGATAGTGATGGAGATATACATTACTTTCGTTTGTGTACTCTAAATATTGCTACATACGACTTTTCAAATGCTAATAAACTTGAAGAAGACGGGTTTGGTCCAGTTTACAAGGTTAATTAATCAAAATTTTGATACATGATTTTTTAAAAAATATTTAAGAAGTGTTAGAACCACTATATGACAATGTTTTCATTTATTGTGCCTAAAATGAGTTCAGGGAAAGTTGATGGGTAGAGACTGGTAAAGAAATAGCAGTGAAAAGACTATCAACAAAATCAAGTTAAGGACATGAAGAATTCAAGAATGAAGCAAAAGTCATCTTGAAGCTTCGACATAAGAATCTGGTCAAGCACTTGGGATTGTTTTGTTGAAGGAGAATAAAAATTTATGGTCTAAGAATACATGGCAAATAAGCAAAGTTTCTCATTAGTTTTCATGGAAAAATAATTTGCAGAGAGAGAGAAAGAAGAAGAAGAAACATTTTCCAGTAAAGGTATTTTTTAAATTTTTTGAAAAGTCAAGAGTATTAGTGAAACTTCTTAAAGTTCAAGGATATTATTAAAACAAGGGACAAAGTTCAAGGGTATTTTCTATAATTTTTTCTTTAATAATTCATTGATAGAATAATTTGAGAACGACTAGGACAATGATTTGTAAAGAGCTCTTCCGTTTTTTTTTAAATCAATTTTACTCGAGTTATGCTCAAGTTGAGCATAAAATCTTGAATGTACTATGTTTAGTTTCTTATAAAAAAAACATAATAATAAATACTTTTGCGTATTTATATTTTCCTAATTGTGTTGCTTTTTTTTTTTTTAATTATGATATGTAGAGTGTAAATTCAAACATGCTCAAGTTGAGCATAAAATCTTGAATTTACTATGTTTAGTTTCTTATAAAAAAAACATAATAATAAATACTTTGCGTATTTATATTTTCCTAATTGTGTTGAAATTTTTTTTTATTCTGATATGTAGAGTGTAAATTCAAACTTCTTACTTTTTAGTTGAGGTTATAATATTTTAACTAGTTGAATTGTGCTTAAGTTGACAGTGACATTGAGTTAATTAGTTTAGCTCGTCATAAGGTCTTAGGTTTCTTTTTTTTTTTAATCAATTTTACTTAGTTATACTCAAGTTGGATAGGATATCATTATCTTTGACTTGACGTTATATTTGAGTGGAGATACTTTGCTTTTTTTTCTTAGTTTTTTAGACCTTATCATTGTTCATAATATGTTGTCCTCATTCAAAGAATAATGTACAATTTTGATCACATCATCAGTGGATATAAAATTTATTACAAATAAAAACGAATTATTCTAAAATGAAGGACCACTTACACATACAAAATTGATAATAAAACAAAATACTCTCACCGTCAAAATACAATTTGCATAGTAGTAATATGACTACCTTATGACATTTAAATCAAGTATTCACTTGTTCGTATAACAAGACTCTCATCACAAGAATATGATTTTGACTGGAATCATATTTAAGATTCAAATCCTAATTTAAATCTTAATTGCACACTTATCTTTTATCTAATAACTCTCCAACTTGACAAGAGCCTCACTCCTAACACAACCCAATAACAATTAAACTTTAAAGATTGTATTTCAGTGCTTGAGATCCCATATTTGTAGTAAAATCACTTGGGTTTACTTAAATTTTGTAGAGCATCACACACACACACATATAGCAACTTGCCCCTTAGTGGAAACCTATTCCCTTCAAATTAGCAAAGAAGGAAAAAAAAATTAGGTTCCACAAAAGCATCACGAATCTTTTCCTTTAACCACAATTTTTTACCATATGTGGATGATTGTGTTCACCACCTTTGCCCACTATTCATACTACATTAGGACCCACCATCAATAATTGCATCACGTCCACTAAAAGCCCCTAAAAGCATGTCAAATTTGAACATAACTCAATTAGTTAAGATATATAACCTCGACTAATAGGTAAAAGGTTCAAATCTCCACCCTCACATACTATTGAAAAAAAAAAAAGTTACATGCGCACAATTCAATCATTAGAAATTTACTCTTACCCCGATATCTTATGGCAATAATTTTAACATGGGTACATCCATAGCAACATAAAATTAGTGTACATACCTCTAATCCTTGCAACATCTATAATAATCTTGAAAAAGTCACCATTCTCTACCAATCTAAGTATAACCCAACTGGTTAAAACATATATCCTCAATTAAAAAGTCGAAAATTCAAATTTCTACTCTACATGTTGAACTCGAAAAAAATGTCTCAATTCTCTGTTAACCTAAATATAGCTCAAACTCGTTAAAGCATATATCTTCACTTAAAAAATCAAAAGTTCAAATTCACACCGTACGTGTTATTGAACTCGAAAAAATATATGTGTCAATTCTTTCCCCACAAAACTTCCACTCCATTTCCTTGTAATATATATATTGGCCACTTCCCTTCATCCCACGAAGCCCATTTTGATTACCAAAGAGAAAAAGGAAAAACTAATAAGTAGCATTGCATTATAAACACATATTAAAAAAAGATCTCCTTCACATTGCAATCCATTCAAATCTTCAACACCCTGTCTCAAAGGTTGACCAGAAAGTCCAAAAGAGAAAGGACAATAAGAACAAAAACAACCTCATTCATACCTTTGGCCTCCATTTTTGAACTGTTTTCAATCTCCATCTTTCTGATCTCAGTCTCATTTCTGTTTCTCCATTGATGGCAGCCGAGATTCGTATCTTCCTCCAAACTCTGCTTCAGGTTTCATCCTCCCTCTGTTTCTGTTTCTCCATTAGAAACTCAATCCCAAATGGGTTCCTCAAATTCCTCTTAATCCTCCCTTTCTTCTTCCTCTTCCTCTACATTCCTCTGCAATTTCAAACCCTCCATCTTCAAGGCCCCATGGGCTTCTTCATTGGTTGGCTTGGCAGTTTCAAGCTTCTCCTCTTTGCATTTGGCAAAGGCCCTCTCTGCTCCGCCGCCGCCTCCTCCTCCATCCGCCGCTTCCTCGCCGTTGGCTCCCTCCCAATCGAAATCGCTGATCACAAACCGGCGGCGAACCGATCCGATCCCGGTCCGGTTCTCCCGCTGAGCTTCTCGTCAAAATTAGGGTTCCTACTCCTCACAATCGCAGCAATCTATTGCAAAAATTACTTCCATCCAAAAGGAACCCTAATCCTCTTCTGCTTCGTAATTTACCTCCTCCTCGAAATTCTCCTCGGCTGCGCCGGCGCCCTGGCCAAGGCGGCACTCGGAGTTGAACTATTGCCCTATTTCGACGAGCCCTATCTCTCTTCTTCGTTACAGGACTTTTGGGGGAGGCGATGGAATCTAATGGCCTCCAGAATCCTCCGCCTCTCCGTCTACGATCCGTGTCGGAAACTCGCCGCCGCCTTCGTCGGGAGGAAACCGGCGGAGATAATGGCGATGACGGCGACGTTCGCCGTCTCCGGTCTAATGCACGAACTGATCTACTTCTACATGGGGAGACTGGCGCCGACTTGGGAGGTGACTTGCTTCTTTCTGGTACATGGAGTTTGTTTGGCGGCGGAGACGGCGGTGAAGAAGGCGGTCGGCGGGAGGTTCCGGCCGCCGCGGATCGTGTCGGCGCCGTTGACGATCGGGTTCGTGATGGTGACGAGTTTTTGGCTGTTTTTCCCGCAGTTTTTCAGGTTTAAAGCGGACGTTAGAATGTTTGAAGAGCACGCGGCTTTGGGCGCGTTTGTTAAGAATGTGACGGGCGAGTTGATCACGCCGTTGAAGTTCATCTCATTTCAAGTCAAATGATTGTTTGTTACAACTTACATGGAAAATAATAATAACAATTTTAACAAACTTATGTTGTTTGTATTAATTCTCACTTTTCGTTAATTAAACTTATAGAGTTGTATTAATTTTCACTTTTATTTTTTAATTTCATCCAATTGAACTTCAAATTTTGATAAATTTTATAATTTTAATTTTAAATTTTAAAAAATATTGTAATTTTGACCTTTTAATAAGTTTTCGTTTGAAATTTTGTTTAAAAAAAGATTTTCATATGAGCGTTTAATGAATTATAAAACACAAAATTGACAGAATTTCAAGAAAAAACAATGTTAGAGCTAAATTTTCATTGAATATTTTGGAGTTTGGACACAATTATTCAACGGTAATTTGGGTATTAATCAAACTTAATTTTGTGCAAAAATAATTGATTTTATTGAAATTAATGAGTTTACAAGAATTTTTACATTGTTTTTTTTGTTAAAATTAGTGGGTTAATTAGCGAAAATTGAACCAAGAGTAAAAATTGCGGCACTTATCTAAGTGTAGAGTCTAATTTAATGAAATTGAAAGTTAATGGTGAAAATTAATAAAACTCGACAAATATAAGGGTAGAAAGTGATTTTTTCCTTTTGTTTTATAACGGTTAAATTATAAATTTAGTCCCAAAACTTTTTTAAATTGTATCGAATGCAACTTTAAAATTTTTGATGTTGTGTCTAATAGATTTCTAATATTGTTTTTTGAGTTCAACAACATTTGGAGATGGTGATTCAAATCTCTAACCTCTTAGTAGATGATATATATATCTTAACTAGTTGAGTAATGCTCACGTTGACAATAGATTCTTGAATTTTAAAAAGTGTCTAATGAGTTTCTAAACTATTAATTTTATTTCGTTTAAGTCTTTAAGCTTCAAAAATGTTTCATACATCAGGCACTTATTAGATACAAAAGTGAAAGTTCAAATACCTATTAGATATTTTTAAAAATTTAGAGACTTTTTAGACATAACTTTGAACTTTTTTTCTACAACAAATATGGGGTGAAGATTTGAACATTCAACATTGAGTAGATGTCTTAACCGCTAAGTTATATTTATGTTGGCCATAACTTTGAATAATTAGGGACCAAACTTGTAATTTAATATTTATTAAAACATATATATATATATATATATATATATATATATATATATATATATATATATATATATAAAGATATATTAATTTAATAAATTTGTATTGTCGTGATTCATGAGGAATGTGGTGGCATTGACATTATTCTACTTTTTAATGAAAGGAATTTGAAAATGGTAACCGTTTTCTTTTAGATTTTTAATTTAAATTTCTTTTTGTTAAATTGTAATCATGGTTGGTAAGTGATTTTTTTTTTTTTAAAAAAAACCATGGTGGGTAAGTGTTGAAATTTTTTTTTTGTCGTGAAATTACTTGGAAGATTAAATTAATATGGAAAAAAATACCTTTTTAGTCCCGGAGTTTTCAATTATAGGTGCTTTTAGTCCCCAAGTTTTCAAAATGGACCCTTTTGGTCCTTGAGTTTTGAGAAATAGGTTTAAATGGTCCCCACGTTGCCTTTTCCGTTTCTACAGTAACAGTGCAATTTTTTTAATTATTTTTTTTAATATTCTGAATGGACATATAAAAATAATAATAATAACAAAATCTCTTCTCTCTCTTCACTCCCCTCAAGCCCCACTCCCCCTTTTCTCTCTCTCCTCTCACTCACTCCTAACCTCATTTCCCATCATCTTCTTCCCACCAAACTTACAGTATTTCTCTTCCATCCTCCTTTTCTCTCTAAAATCCCACCGTTGTTGCAATCTTCGCCGCAGCCATGGCCACCCAACTCAACAACGCACCTCAGCCTCCTCGAACCCCCTCTCTCCCTCACTACCTGAAGGTCCTCAATTTCTCCATTTCACTCTTTGTTTTAACATTTCGTAAATTTTCTTTTTGAATTAATTTAGGAAAATTTTGTTTCGCAAATGATTATGATGGATATCGATGCTATGAACGACAAAAACAGAGTGAGCAAATCGGCGATTATAAAGCAAATCAAGTCCACCTACCACGATCTACCCTAGCTTTCACTACGCTCCTCAGCCACCACCTAGACGTCACGAAGCAAATAGAGCATCTCCTCTTTGTAAAAAAAAAAAAAACTACATGAAGCTTGATCCCAACACTCCTCCAAAGAGTGGTCGCGACCACCCTCCCAAGCCCAAAGTCCCCCGAAGTCGGCGTCGACATCAACTCTGGTCGCAAGAGAAAACGAATATGGGTTAGGAGTGACTAAGAGGAGAGACAACGAGGAGAAGGGAAAGTCGAGTGGGGGTTGACGTGAGTAAAGAGAGAGGGAGGAGTTTTTGTTATTATTATTATTATTATTATTATTATTTTATTTTTACCTGTCACTGTCAACCTTCTGAATATTAAAAAAGTAATAAAAAACTTGCACCATTACTGTAGAAACGGAAAAAGTTACGTGAGGAACCATTTAAATATATTTTTCAAAACTCAAGGATCAAAATGGTCTATTTTGAAAATTCAGGAACTAAAAGTACCAATAGTTGAAAACTCATGGACCAAAAGGGTATTTTTTTCCAATTAATATTGATATGATTTTTTTTTTTTTTGTTCTGATATGATGTTTAATATGACTCTGACTATCACGTCAAATATAGTCACAAAGGAAAGAGGGAAAACGACAAGAGTTCTTCAATGAGTTACTTATTCAAGGAAAAAAAACGTTAAATTATACTAAATAGCTTAAACTTCATGGTAGGTTTTAAATTTTAATTATCTTTCCAAGTTTTAAGAAATTTCATTTTTACTTTTAAATTTTAAAATTTATTCCAAAAATACACTAAGAGAGTATTTTGTTAAAAATAAGATAAAAATTGATGCGATGGCTAATGTATAAAAATTAGAAGGCATATGTGATATCATTTAAAACACCATGCACGTAAATTGACGTTGTAGATGTGTAAAAACTGATTATATAAATGGTTTTAACGATATTTTTTGAGATTAAATAAATTATAATAATAATCTTAATGTTCTATATAGTTGTAAAACATACTCCTCCTAATTTTTACACATCAACTACTACATCAATTTTCATCATTTTTTTTAACGAAAAATATATTTTTTTGGAACAATTTCAAAGTGCAAGGGTACTTTTGGGAATAAATTTTAAAGGTAAAAATGAAAATTTTCAAAATTTAGAGGCATAATTGAAACATACTCTAAACTATAGGATTAGTTTGTATAATTTAACTTATAAAAATTGTCTTATTATATATATATATAAGATAATGACTTGTGTTGAGGGTGGATTTATCGATTAGGTTAAGAATAATGCTCGAGTTCGAGAATGAGCTTGAAAGCCGAGAGATGTGCGGCAATAGGCCAAAGCCTAAGAGTGAGAATTATGGCTAAAAGGTTGCCCCAAGGGGGTCATCCTAGCCCGAGGAGGCCAAGGCCCAGGTCTAAAGGGGCGACCCCTGGCTGAGGAGGCCAAGGCCCAAATTCGACGTTGGCCAAGGTCCAAAGAGGCGACCCTTAAGAGAGTCACCCTAGGCCTAGGAGGCCAAAGCCCAAATGGGCATTGGGCAAGGTCTAAATGGGCGACCCCCTTGGCCCTGGAGGCTAAAGCCCATATAAGCCTTAACTTAGCTCAAGTGGCCAACTTCCAATGAGGGACAACCATGGATAATGGAGATACACCTAAATGGACCACATCTCAAGTCCACCAAGCATAAGACCACCAGCGAGATGGGTCCGAGAGCGTCCACGTCAGCTAACAAAGGAAGCGGCCTAAAGATGATCAAAATGATCATACAAATAATGCGAGACCCACTTGATTCCTTAAATGATGCAATCCCAAAATTCTTGCCTTGATTCAAAGCAGAATTGAAGATTGTCTTTAGTTACGCTATGACAAACATTACAAATAACCGAGAATGACCATTTGCTAAGGTACGTCCAAATCCACTCCCAAATTCTTTGGTCTAAGCTATTTACCAAATCAATTACTGAATTGATCGTCAAAGTGTCGGTAGCTTAGCACTACACCGGTGCTTAATCCTCTTTCTTCTCTGTAGGGCATTCGTTCGTTCCCAATTCCATACAAATTTACCGTTGAACCAAATTTAGATATCAACAACTTGTAAGAATATAGAGTCCTTGGTTAAGAAGTTTGCTTTGTCATTGATCGACTAGTTGTGCCGAGCTAATTAATGTGGTTAGTCATAAAGCTTTATGGTTTTTTTTCTTATTTTGTTAATCAATTTTACTCGAGTTTTGTTTAAATTGGCTATAAAAATCTTCGGCTTGACATTATATTGAGTAAAGATACTTTTCCCACTTGTGGTTTAACTAGTTTAGTTAGTCATAAAGACTCAATATTTTTTCTTTTTTTAATTAATTTTACTCGAGTTGCGCTCAAATTGGCTATAAAATCTCCAACTAGACATTATATTTAAGTGAAGATATTATGCTAAGTTACATTCATAGTTGTGTTGAGTTAATCTAACTAGTCATAAGGTCTTATTTTTTTCCTTTTTTGTAATTAATTTTACTCGAACTATATTTAAATTGGTTATAAAGTCTTTGGCTTCACGTTACATTTGAGTGAAAATACGCAAAGGGGTGCTGCTACCATCTACTATTTTCAATTTCATATATGATATTTTAAGTGTTTTAATTTCACCATTAAAATATCAAAATTATTCAATCAACTTTGTACTTAACAACGTATTGGAAAGTTAATAGTGATGTGGCATTTAACATTATAATTCTTTTATGAGCTAATGTCTTTTGAATGTTAAAACATCAACCTCCGCCTTATTCGATTATTTTTTTTTTATATTTTATTCTCTAACCTTTCAATTACTTTGTTTTATTTAAATTTGTATAAACAATAAATTATAGCCGCCTTCCACTTAATTTATTTTCTTTTTATTTTTGTCAAAGTAAACATAATTCAACGGTAATTAGCATGTTGATCCGTGGTGTGTGGGTTGTGGGAAAACCTTTGAAACAGAGAATCATGCAATTTTCCAGTGCAAAAGAGCGAGAAAGATATAGAATTTGATAAATCCTAAAGTAGAAAGCTGGATAAGTCAGAGGATACCTGTGCCAGATTTATTGATGACTGTTTTTGATGAATTAAATTCCACAGAAATCGAAACATTCAGCATTTGCTGCTGGGCTTTATGGTCGGACAGGAATACATCTGCTTTGAATCGAGCTCTTCCAACTGCGAATAAAAGATCAGAGTGGATTTTAGATTATCATCAGGAAATTCGAAATGTTCGTGGGACATGCAAGGAAGTTTCGGAAAAAATAAACGCACCTGTTCAATCTGAGAAATGGAAACCACCGGCGGATGGATGTTTGAAGCTTAATACAGATGCGGCTTGTCATCCAACCCTTAATCTCACAGGGCTGGGTGCGATCATTAGGGATTCTTGTGGGAATATGATTGCCGCAAAAGCTGAACTGGTTCAGGGAAGGAAGGACCCATTTTCGGCTGAAGCTTTGGCGATGCTGAGAGGATTAGAAATGGCTGCCACGTTGGGTTTTACAAATTTGTGGATTGAATCAGATGCCAAAGGGTTGGTCTCAGCCATTCACACCCACTCATTACAAGCTTCTCCCCAAGGCCCAATTTTGGAAGAAATTAGAAGATGCATGATTGCAAACAGGTTTGTTGGGCTCAGTTACAGCCCACGGTCAACAAATAAAGTGGCCCATAATTTGGCCAGTTGGGTTTTTTCCTCAAATGAGTCATGTTTTTGGACTAGTAATGAGCCTGATTGGCTCCATAAGTTGGTTTTGGAGGATTTTTGTAGTTCTTTAATTTCTTAATATATTTATCTTTCTTTTCAAAAAAAATTAGCATGTACTCTCGAGAAGATGTTAAAAATTAGAATCTTCAATCTCACATGTTGTTGAACTCAAAAAAAAAAAAAACCAATTCATTACATTTTATTGTTTTTAAGCTCATCTTTTTCCAAGAGCTTTCAAATATTATTTGTCCATAGGTTCAACATCGACATGAAAGATGAATCTACATTTCCATAAAGAAATGGATACAATATATAAATAAAATAGCAACAAAATGTAACTAATGTGAAGTTAATATTTATAATGAATATTTTAACTTACTTAAAAATTGTAAAATATTTATTTATTAATTTAAATATTATTTGAATTTTTTGTTTTAAATATTTTTTCAAAAATATTCGTCAACATGACATTTTATCGATATTTTCATCGACATTTCTATAAAATTATAACCTTGACATTTTCATTGACATCGACATCGACATCTTAACCCTGGTTTAAAACTTAAAAATACTACTTTTAACACAGTTTTCAACATGGGACATTTATCTTATAAACAACTATTCCTATTAATTTCAATTCTTAGAATTGAAGATGAAAAGATGAATATTGTTTTAAAAAATAAATAAATAACGTAAAGAATATCAGAAAGGATCCAGGGGCCAATCAAAATCAAATTGACTGCAATCAAACAGACACTTCACTTTTTCTAGAGCTCTTTGCCTCTGCTTCAGCAACCTTAATGTCTGATAATCCACTTGCTTTCCCGTATCATCCTCTTTCCTTTTATTGGACATTTTCCTTGAAACTTCTTTCCATCTTGATTCAAACTCACAAGCTGCATACAAAGTATATAAAAACATCAGTTATGATGTCAGAATGATTTTACAGAACATTTACCGGTCGAAGAACTCGACAGAGATTTGATTATCATGTTGGTGGTTCGAAGGGTTTGTCATATGACAACCCGATTGAGTACGATCGGTCTGACCAGTGGGTTAAAACTATAGAGATTAAGGGACATCAACTTGAATGATGTTCATAGCAACAACAACAAAGATCATAAATGCAACCAGAAACGAGACCATCAAATTAATTCAGCACTCCATACATAACATACAATCTTCAGACACAAGTGAAACTCAACAATTTCTGTTGCATTGTGATTGCTAAGGATTCCTTGAAAAAAATTTCAGTACTATGGAGTACCTACTCCCTTCTAAAACGATGCTTCTGATGTGGGAAACAATAAATGGAAGGAGTACTCATACTCCCGTAGTACTAGAATTTTATTTTTCTTGGATTACTCTTACCAAAAGTCGTCCAAAATGATGAAAAAAGTTGCTTCATTTGCCTCATCAGCAATAAATACACCCCCACCTGCCTGCCTTTTAATGCCATGTGATTGATGAATGGGACACTATATGTAGTAATCTAAAACTTGCAGCTTGTTCCATTTATAAAGAGAAACAACTCTAAATACACTAAAGATGGAAGGCCCCATTTGGAAGGTATGAGTCTTAACAAGCAAATAATTTGAGATCTGACGATTACCAAATTGGTATGCAAGAGGAATGCCAGTTGCATTATGCAAGTTGTATGAAATATTGAATGAGTTTGTTTCTTAGCATCAAAAGGTCGACAACAACAGTACTTAAGCATATAGTTGTATCAGCCATGGAAATCATAAATATCATCGCTGGTGTATTACAGAAATTTGGGGCATGGATTATGGGGCCATGAAACTGTCCTTGACCACTTGTTCCTTTCCCAAACAAGAAAAAAAAAATCCACTATAATCTAATCACGGGTCGTCGGGTTCTATATTTATTATTGCCTTCATTGATGCCCCTTCGGTAGATATTAATAGTATTCGTGAACTTGTTTCTAAAGCTCTACTTTATAAATATATATATATATATATAGAATCCTTTTTTTTTAATTACATATATAGGTACATTGCAAAGGAGGAATTCGAGAGCTTCCTATCTCTCCTATGAGATTCTTGCCCAAAATACTCATTCCCTCCTAACCAAACTGCTCGATATAGTACCAAGGTAATAGGTAGCTATGAATAGTCATTGACTCCGGAGAAAGGGCAAATGAAGCCTCCCTGCACGTCTAACTAACTAGTTTCCTCCATCCTAACCTTTACAATTCACGCTAAATGGTAAGTTGTTCCTCCCTCCCTTCCCCCAACTCTCTTACTCTTATACGTTCACTTACCAAAGGTCTAGCACAGTAGTACACTATTAATTTTGGTACCATTATCCCTACTTTTCATCTATGACAGTGCACTTTTACCCAATAAGGGATGCTTTTACCCGATATAGGAAGCCATTTCTATGGATGAATAGTTATGTGATGGTGTTCCATATAAGCTAATCGTTCTACACTTCTTACTTGGTGTGACATGTTACATGGGTCAAGAGTGGCAACTTAGTTTCTACCTGGATATGCACCCTAAATTTACTGTTGCATGTTCAACTCCTATTGTAGTTTTTTTTTAGTACAACGAATGTGGGGTATGGGGATTTGAACCTCTAACCTCAAGAAAATGCACTAAAACTCTTGTTGCAGTTGCTAATGTTGCCCCATCCCGGGGGCCCACTTAGAGTACAGAAAATCTCAAATGTTGCATACTATATTATGTATTTGCCTATTTTCAGTCTCAAATGTCGCATACTACATTACATCATGTGTTTGCCTATTTTCAGTATCTTTTTCAGTATCATTAGTACTTCCAGTTGCAAGGACAAGATAACTTCAGAAACCAGAATGTATTCTTAGGCTATTCTGGCATATGTTTTACAGCACTTGCTGATCTATTCACCAGGTTATTGACGATGTCCCTGAAGGGACCTCACCAGGGTATTGTCTTCAACCTTGAATGAACTTATATTTGTACCTTAAAAAAAAAAAAAAGGAAACTTTCACCCTTTAATTGATGAATTAAAAAGAATAGCATGTGTCGTTGTGATGCTATAAAGTATCACCCTACTCCTGCTTTGTAACATCCGATTTAAAATTTTAGTATTAATATTTTTTTTATTAAGTAATTAGATAAAGTTATTATTATTAAAATATTAAAGATATTTTTATCTTTCTTTTTATTATTATTATTATTATTATTTTATTATTATAATATATATATATGTGCCCTCTCCCTCTCCCCGTACTCCCCCACCCCCTCCCGTTCTCTCCCTCTTCCCCTCTTTCAGTCTATCTCTCTCCCCTCTTTCAGTCCGTCTCTCTCTCTCTCTCTCTCTCTCTCTCTCTCTCTATCTCTATATCTCTTTCTCACTATTTGTGAGTGATTGAAGCGTTTTCCGACGGTTACGTGCGTAGACAGCGGTTTTGAAGTTTGTCGTTGGGTATTTTAGAGTTCATTTCGGTGTGGTCTTGGCTCGTTTGACCGTGGGTAAGCGTTTTGGTTTTTGGAATTTAGAAATTTAGTGAGTTAATTGATTATTTAGGCATTATTTGAGTAGTTTGAGTTGACTTTGGTTTATGGAACTCACTTTAGGATTAACCGTCATGGTTGAAGGCTAAAGTATCCAATTCAGGTCATACTGAGCATTATTCCAACAACTTTTGGTTACGGTGGTTGGTAAGTTTTAAAGTTCGGAATTTTTGTAAAAGGTCTTTCGGGGCCAAGTAAGTTTTAGGAAGTTGATTTTGATTCATTTAAGTTATTATTGAGTAATTGGAACTTTTGTGCATGCTAGAAGTCGATATTGAGGGTTGTAGATACTTGGGCGCTCTCTCTTTTGCTAGGATTAAAGTTAACGTCGTCCTAAGAAGAGAAGCTTCTCGACCTTGATTCGATTGAGAAGTAAGTAGCCATTGGATTTATGTATTAAGCCCATGTTTTTAATGAATGTATGTAGCATGCTTATTTTATCGATAGGGCAAAATTGCTAGATCGTTGGTAATTGAGTATTGGTTGTATATAAATGAGACGTTGGCTAAGTGAGATTAAACTAAATCTAAGCTTGAGCCATAGCTACTTAAGTGTGTTTGAGGTTGACTTTGAGATGTTAGTTGTGATTGTGAACTCCGGATCAGGAAGTGGGCGTGGCGTTGAGAGTGGTATCTTACCCCGGGGATTTTCAAGGTGTCAAATTTGATCAAGAGCCATTGAATTAGTGCTACCTACCCTGTTTCTGTCGTTTCGTGCGAGCTTGTAAACCTAGAATGTTATATGATGTGATGAGCATAGGGGATGTGCCTGTGTGCTAGCTTAGGGGTGATTCCCCATTGTGTTGAGCGTAGGGGATGGGTTCCCTTATTGCCTGTGTGCTAGCTTAGGGGTGATTTCCTATTATGATGAGCGTGAGGGTTATTTACCTTCACAAGTTTGGTTCTAGGATACAAGACTTGCAGGTATGACACGAAGTTAGGGTCAGGGAATGGCGAAAGTTGAGGTAGGGTAAATGAGTTTATAGATAATTGGTGTAAGTACTCGATATTTGAGCACAAGTGTGAGTAAGGGCAGTTTCTTTCGTGGTACGTTTTCTTTAAACTTTGGATTCTTAAGTCGGTTGCTTACTGAGTATATTTTTACTCACTCGTGCTACTTTGTTCATCTCTTTTCAGATGATGCTCATCAGCGAGGTGGATGACGGGACGACGACATGACGAGGCTATGGGGATGCTATCAAACCTCTCCTAGGCTCCTTTTGTTGTGTATTCTTTGGATAGGTTTCTTTTGTATGTTAGCTTGTAAGTTCAGTTTGTAAGTTGTACTTTTGTTTTCTTGTAAATTCTGGTTCTAAGATGTCTTTCGTATTCATATCTGTGGTTGTGAATTCAGCCTCTCTTGCATAGTTTGGTGGGTGCTGAGTATTTCTTTGAAATCTTAGAAGTGTTTTATGCTCCTTTACAGGTTATTGATATTTGGTTTTCTCGTAGTTACGCCGCCATGCTGCCAAAATTTCAGGAATGGGCGAGCTAACTCAATCTTGCTTCCGTGTTTAGTATGTTCAGAGTTTAGGGTCGTTACACGCTTCCTCTTAGAGTATGAAATCCCAAGCGTCGTATACACCAATCACCACATTATTTTTTGTGTCCCTTTGGCTCCATCACTTTTTCAGGTGTCCAGCACGTATCCTTCATGGCTCTTCTAGACCAGTTTCTACAGTAATTACTGCCCACTCACCAAGGATATCTTCCTTGGCCTTGAGAGAACTATTTAAAAGGAAAATCAGCATTTATATATGGATTTAAGAGGAGTTATGCTATGAGGTTTTTCTCCTCTCAGTATAAAATTTTCAAGCTTCTGAAAGAATGTAAAAGTTTTAAAGACTAATAATTGAGCTCAATTCTCACTTAGACTTAGACATCTGTTGTAAGCTCCCATCTAAAGTAATACATGTCAGGGAAGAGCAACGAACACAGATTGTTTCTCGGGGAAATAGTTCTCACAATGCCAGAAAATCTGAAATACATCTGACCATTGTCATCTAACTTAAGCAAGATCACTGCCACAGCAAAGAAACTAGGAAATATCACATGTTTTCAGAAGCCAAGACAACATAGTTTCTAGAATGACAATAATCAGAAATAGCCAAGCAATGCCTTTGAAGTGGAACTCAACTGCTGGCATGATTCTAGAAGTTAAATTTTAAATGGATACCTTGGCTTTGGTCTTTAAAACCATTAATTGTGCACGCACAAATCCAAGGTCGTCCTGCTCGAGTTGCTTTGGCACCGCCTTTTATTTCACCGTTATGTTGTTTCAAACTGTACAAGGAGACAACTCTATGACATTAAGAAATATTTGAATAGCTCTTCTTATGCATAAAGGACATATGAAAGTTGCAAATTGCAAATTTCTTTGGCAAAGGAATTGACTAGAGGATAGGATCTGATAAAAAAAACATTTGAAGCATATATCTTAATAAGAACCATGAAACATCTTGAACAATACTTCATTTTGCAGAAATGATTACTGCTTTTCAGTCAGAAGCATATCCACACTTAGTGAAGCTTCTCTTCCCTCAACCTCCACTATCCTCTCATAACATAACTTCTAAAATACCACAACAATTTGGAGATAATCCCAAAACACTCCCTAATTCACAAACTCATAAAAATCAACACCTCAACTGATTAATCAAGCAGTTCAATTTGAAAACTATCAATAAAAAACTAAACCCAAGTTCTCTTTTTCCAAGACAAACCTCATCTTATGCGCCAAATTGATCAGTTCAATGTTATATCCATAACAAACGACACAATTCAAGCATGTTTCTTTAAAAAGAAAAAAAAATTGCACTATTTCGCCTAAATACATATTGATATATTGATAAAATATTAAATTTATCATAACCCATCAGTTTAGGCTTAGGCTTAAGCTTTTGAGTTCATTAGTGATTTAACGTATCATCAAACCAAGACATCCTCTGTTCGAACTCTTACAATGTCATTTTCTACCCATTAATATTAATAACAACTTATTAAACTTTGTGCAAATTTTCAATCACACAAGTATTATTGATTAATGTTAATGTGAATTGCTGTAATTTAGGCTAATCCTAAGACGTTCCTTTTTTGCATTATTTGTGTATATATTTCATAGTATTACTTTGTAGAATACACACATTATTCAATCAATTTACGATAACTCATCAGCTTAAGCTTTTAGATTGATCGATTATTCAACGATATCGAGCCAAACGGCTACGCTAAAAGCTCGGAAAATCACTTTGGAAGGCTAATTAAACACGACCCTTATAGATTTTCAACATCAAATCATGGAATCTGTGCTTCAAACAAGAAACCCAAGAGAAGAAATTGGACATACCGCCGATCGAAGTCGAGGGTGACCCCAACGTAGGTTTTGATGGGGGAATTGGAGGAGATGATGAGATAGACACACCATTTCTTCGGCTTCGGCTTTGATTTGACGATCAACGTCGCAGCTGATGGATCCTTGGTTGACGAAGAAGAAGGTTTCAAAACTTCTGGATTTGAAATTGGGGGTTTTTGACAACGAAATGTCTGAGAGAGCAGTCTCATATTTCTCCCTTTCGTTCCTTCTCTTTGGCTCGGGTTCGAAACTTGCCGTTTGGTTTACAGTTGATTTCTGTTTAGCTTTAATTTGTTATTATTTTAGGACATTACAAAATTACCCACTGTTTTTTGAGACAATATTAGTTTGTTGTTTTTTTTAGTTTGATTCTAGAAATGGTGGTAAGTTTTGTTAATTCTGACATTCACTAACTTAAGCCTAGTTTATGTTTTTTCAAATTATAAGAACAAAATTCTTATTTTTAAAATTATAGAAATTAAATTCTAATTAATTTTTTTAAATCATAGAGACCAAATTTATAATTTAACCTATATTCTAACGAAAGGAAAAAAAATCTTCTTATTTTTAGTGGGAGTTTATAGTAATTCTCATCCACTTACTTGAAATGTGTTCCTATTGCACTGATGAGACAATAATTTTCAATTGAAGAATTAAGTAGAGGAGAGACTAATTAGTTTCATGCGAGAAAGAAGCTCAATTTCTAGCAACTTCATTGTTTTGCTCAGAACAATAGAGGAGTTTGATTTTCTTAGAGTTTGAAGTTTTTAAGGACTAAGAGTAAAGGAACCTATATAAGAATCATTTGTGATAGCGAGTTTTGAAGAATGACATGTTTGGGAGTGATTTTTGAATGCCCAAAATCACTTTTGACATGCCCAAAATCAATTCTCCTTCAAAATTGTGATGTTTGGCAATCATAAGAAAGTGATTTTGGAAACATCCAAAATCACTTTAAGTGATTCCCGGTCAATCACTTGGGTGATGATTCCCAAGTGATTTTGTCTTCAAAATGACTATAATTTCATATTTTAAAAAAAATATTACTTTTGTGACGGGTAAAAACCGTCATCTTTTATAAAAATTCATTAATTTCCATCAAAAAGCATGTATTTTCAAAACCGTCACCATTGAAGTCATCCATCATTATTTAAAAATGTCAAATTTTCTCTCTCTAAAGTTTTTATAATGTCTGTCTTACTTTATTCTCTTTTTAACATTTTTATTCATTTTCTCACTTTTTTTTTCTCTCCAATGGTTTTAACTCTCTCTAAATAACTTTTTCTATCTCTAAATTTTTTCTTTCATCTCTCTATAATTTTTGTATTTCTATAACTTTTTTTTATTTCCAATCTTTTACCTCTTGCTATAACTTTTTGCTCTTGAGATTTTATGTATCTGACTTTGAATTTTTTTTTCTCATTAAAGTTTTTCTCCCTAAAATTTTTCTCATTCTCTTCAAATTCTTTTGTATATCTCTCTAAATTTATTTCTCTATCTTTCGATTTTTTCGCTCTTCATTAAATTTTTTTCTCTCTAAATTTTTTGTCCATCTCTCTAAAATTATATCCCTCCATGTCTTTAACATTTTTTTTTCTTTGAAACTTTAATTTTCTCTAGCTTTATTTTTTTCTCTCTTAATTTTTTAGTTCTCTCGGTATAACTTTTGTCTACCATCTTCTATTTTTTTTTTTAAATTTCAAATGTAATACTCTTTTTAGTAATTTGATGATTCTAAAATCACCTTTGAAAATAAACATTAATCGTTTAAAAAAATACTTTTAATTAAATTTAAATCACTTTTACAAGAATGGAACCAAATATTAGAATGATTTATAACTAAAACTTTTACAAAATTAATTATAATTAAATCACTTAGCTTAAAACACTTATTTTAAAGTCACTATAAAAAAATGCCCATAATCATTGAAAGTCACTTTTAATTGTATGAAAATCACTATTAAAAGTGTAGAACCAAACATTAAAATGATTATATAAAAATCACTTTTCATAAATCAATTATAAACAAATCAATTGCACTAAAATCACTATTTTTAAAATCATTCTCAAACATGCCCGAAGTCTTCTACCACTGTTGACAATGGTATAAGAGAAGAAACTAATTAGTCTCTTACAAGACGAATTTTTAAATGGGTTACAACATGAATTTTTTTTAGTATATGGAAATTTTAGAGGAAAGTAGAGTAAAGCTAGCTGTGTAGAATTTCAAAGTGGGAAATATAATATGGATGGTGGAACAAGTTTGATTCAATTACAAATTTGATTCCTATGATTTGGAGAAAGTTATAATTTAGTTCTTGTGGTTTTAAAAATTAGAATGTCATCCTTATAGTATGATAAAACTTCATAAGTAGTCTCTACGTTAGAATTAAGCTACTAACGGATTGAGTACATGGGCGTTAGTGGCTTCTAACGGAAGGGAATATTTATGAGATTTTATCAAACTATAAGAATGAAAATGTACATACTTTGGAAAAAAAAACAATATTTAAAAAAACTTTTCTTACCATTAGATCACAGTCAAGTTTATATCAAAATTGCCAATAAAAAGAATAGATTTGTGGATGCATATATTACCTAATTTATTGATTAAATTCAAATTCAACAAATAATTTGAATGAAACTAAACGCCAAGTTGCAAGATATATTAGGGACAAAAATCAATCAAAATCAATTGTCCTCAAAGACCCTGAATTCAATGTCAAAAGTAACATTGGCACAGAAAGTGGAAATTAGGAAACAATTCTTAAAGCTAAAGTTCCTTTGACATCTAGAAATTATTTTAAATTGCTTAATTTTGAAAAATGGAAATAATTTGAAATTCTTAGATCTGTTTGGATCAAATTAGATGTCAACAGATTTTAAATCAACAAAGATAAAATTTCTTGTTTGAATTGCTGATGAAAAATGAAAAGAAAATAGCAATTTTACGATTATGGATAGTTCATCGAAATAAAATGCAAAAGAAAATAGAATAAAATACAGAAAAAGAAAAATATAGAAAACTAGCTTGGAGTTGGCTTCATAGTTCATAGAAGAAAATATGCAAGTACTGACAATAGTAGAAGAAAACTGCTTACAAAGTAATATAAATTTGAAAAATAAAGTTCCTATTTTTTCTACTACAAAACAGGTTAAAATTGAAATTAGCTCATTTCAATTTAAAACCTTACCAAATTCGACCTATTCAAAAAAAAAATGAAAAATTGATTTTACACTAGAACAAATTTCAAATTATATATATTTTTATTCAAATCAAATACGAGAAATGATTTCAAAAAGAGGCTAAGTGCACCTTCAAACTTGAGTTTTGTTTAATCAAAACTCCATAACTACAGGTTGTTTTGTCTAGAGAAGTTTTAGGAAAAATGATCTTTTAAGAAACATGCAAATTAAGACAATATATTAAAAAGACTTATGTTAACTTGTAAGAACAGCCTTCCATTTAAAAAAGTTGTTAAAAAAGAACTTTAAAAAAAACTGTTAAAAAATGATAGTATTATTTATTTATAAGATTTATCATCTTAACCATCATTCAATATGCTGAAGAAATCATTGGTAATCAGGCCAAACAAATCTTGGTTTAAATTCTTGTAGCATCTTTCTTTTTCCCTTGCCTCTTCTTATTTTATCCAATTAAAGCGTATTTATTTGCGTCACATCATTTCAAATCATTACTCGTAATTAAGATTTGTCATTTTAAGCCAACATGAACATAATTCAACTGGCATAAAACATATTGTTGAACTAAAAAAAAATCATCATTTTAACATTTAAATAACAACATTAATGACAATTGCCAAGATGATTACAGTTCAGCTTTTAAATTATCTACTAGTTTGTTAATTTTTTTTTAATATTTAGAGACTAAATAAATTTAAAAAAAAAAAAAAAACCATCAAGGCTCTAGCACTAATTTTTTTAAAAAAATATATCAATTTTAAAAGACTAAATTACATAGAATCCCCCTTTTAAAACAATGGAACCACTTTTTTTTTCAAAAAAACTTTTACAATTATTTTTGCTCAATTTTTTCACATAATATAGGCTACCACTAAGGGGGGGTTTGGCTCATGGGTTTGGGTTGGAATGGGTTTGGGTTCCAAACCCAAAACTATGTTTGGCACAAGGTGTTCAAAACCCTTGGTTTTGAAACACAACTCCATGGGTTACAACAGTGCAACCCCATGGGTTTGTGCCATGTTTTCCTTGTCCACTTGTCGTTTTCCATTTTCGATAATCACTTCGACAAAGACAAGTCCGACGACTACCTCCGACGACCACAGACAACGACAAGTCCGACGACTACCTCCGGCGACCACTGCGATGAAAACTCTAGAGACCAATCTGACGACCACTCCTGCGACCTAACCACCCCAACAACTTGACACCTCGACGACCCAACCACCCTGACAACCCGACTTGCCTGAACCACTATCAATGACCATCTGACAACCCGACCACTTAGCAACCGCCGCCGACAACCACCTAGTGACCACTCCGATGACCTGACCACCCTAGCAACCCGACCACCCCAATGACTATTTCGACGATTACCCCTACAACATGACAAACTCAACCTCCCAAAACCACCGTTGACAACCACCTGGTGACCACTCTAGGGACCACCCTAGCGACCTGACCACCTAGCAACCCAACCTAATGACCACTCCGACAACGACTCCAATGACTCGACCATCAGACAACCATCCAGCGACCACTAGGACGACCTAACCAATCATATGACCACTCCAGCGACCCAACCTCCCAACAACTACTGTCGACAACCACCCAACGACCACTTTGGTGACCTGACCACCGTGCAACTACCACCGACGCCCACCTTGGCAACCCAACCACCCATCAACCTGATCACCCCAACAACCACTCCAACGATCATTCCAGCGACTCGACCACGTAGTCAATTTTTTAAAAGGTTAAAATAAAACTAATTTCTTAAATTTCTTAAATAGACCTCCAATATTTTATTTTTTTAAAATAGAGTTCCAAAAATATGTTTATGAATACTTTGTAAATAGAGTTTTAAATTTCCTAATTTCTTAGATAGACTTCCAATTTTTTAATTTCTAAAATAAAGTTCCAAAAATAGGTTTCGGAATACTTTGTGAAATAGAGTTTTAGATTCCTTAATTTATTAAATAAACTTCTAATTTTTAATTTCTAAAATAGAGTTCCTAAAATAGTTTTATGAATATTTTGTGAAATAAAGTTTTAAATTCCCTAATTTTTTAAATAGACTTCCAACCCCCATGGACGACAACTCGATGCCTTCATCACCTTCAACTACTACTTAGTTTTAATTCAGTTTGTGTTTTGGACAACTATTGCTATTTCTTCTCTTCATTCCTTTTAGCTTATGTATTATGATATTATGAACTTCGGATCTTCATTTGCATTATGGATTTCCTTTACTCCACCAACATCATTCTTCTTTCCCATGTATTAATTATTTAAAATATATGTCCTTACTAATGTTATTTAATTTTACATCATCATGAATGGAGTGAATGAGATACTTGTACAAACTACACATTCATAATTAACTATGCTTGAAACAATTGATCCACATAATTGGTTAAAATATTGATATGCAATTCAGTAAACAATTATCAAGTAAAAAAATGGATCTGAAAAAAAAAAAACCTTAAAAAATTGTTTAGAAAAACAGCCTAAACCAACCCAACCCAACCCTGCACCCCAAACACAGGTTTCAGCAAACCATCCAAACCCAACCATGCACCCCAAACACAGTAATCAGGAACTCCAGGGTTTCTGATTCCAGCCAAGGTTCCCAGGGTTCTTTATTTCAAACTAGCGTGCCAAACAGCCCCTAACATTTCAACAACCGCATCGGTATTCCATCTCACTTGCCGACAATAACGACATTTTTTAAACTCTTTAAAAAGTCAAGAGTGTCAATGAAACTTTTTAAAGTTCAAGCGCATTGTTAAAACATTAACAAAAGTTTAAAGATATTTTGTATAATTTAGTCATTTAAAAAACACACACAAAAATAACTATTTTTGAATTAGGGAGATAACGAAGTGGGAAGAATTGCAATCTTAATATATAAAAAATTAAAATTTCAAAATTTCCCTCAAATTTACCCCTAAAATTTGAGCTTTATGAAAAATCCCAACTCGAAAGTCAATCATGTAAATAAGTCCGAGTATGAACAGATCAAACCGTCCCTGAACCGGACTGGAAAGACCCCTCTTTTTCTTTTTTGATTTTTGCCTTTTATAATTCAGCAAATCGGACTGAAATGGATGAGAATCCTATCCGCCAACGCGAATGCAGACATTTGCCCAACTGGGTCATCAAAAACAATCCCTTCTAAGCTAACCCATTTCCCCAATTCCCCATTTCTCTTTTTCTTTCTTCTTCTTCTCTTCTCCCCTTCTTCTCATCTCTCTCAAATGGGTGTTTTTCCTTCCCCTTCTATAAGCCACTCTCCAATGGCTCGTCCCTGTAATGTTGGCTCCCTTTCCCTTCCTGGGTTCTCCTCTCTTTCCCTTAAACCTCCAGCTTTCTCTAATGGCGGCAAGAAATTTCATGGGTTTGGCCTCATAAGAGCCTCTGTTGCAGTGGAGCAGCAAACAGAGAAGACCAAGGTCGCTCTCGTCAGAATTGGCACCAGAGGAAGGTGACTTTTTGGATTTTGTGCTTTTTTTTTTCCTCCTGTTTTTTGGGTCTTTTTTGGATTTGCTTTTGGTTTGATGTTTTTGGGATGTGTTTATTTTCTAATTTTGAGTTTGTGGCTGATTTGAGTTTGAATAATGTGGGGGCATTGAGTTGTTTGTTGAAGGGTTTGGATCAGTTCGAGTTATGTCTTTCAAGTTTCAACTGTGGTTTGTTTTTGATATCTTGTAGAATTGTGAAAAAGTTCAGTTTGTTTATCATGTTTGTACTTTAATCCACTATTCTGGTGCTTTTAAAACTTGTATGTGTCACTCTTATTCAACTGAAGAAGTACTTTTCTTGCTGCCTCTTTATGGGCAGGGGTGAAGTAGAGGTCCTTTGAGGAGGTGTGAGAGGTGGCGAGATTTAATGTCTTTTTATATGCATTCATTACTCGAGCTTTTTGTAATTATCAGTCTGGTCTTATACTTTTAGATTGGAGTCTATTTTTGTAGGTTGTTGAGGATTCCTTTTGTGGGGCTTGTTTTTTGTATGCCCTTGTCATTTGTTTGCTTATCAAGAATGGAAGTTGCATTTCTTTTTTGTGGTTGTAAATCAGATTATCAAGAACACTAACAATGGTGGAAAACCTCCCCTCTCTCCTTGTGCTTGACTTTTGAATTGATTCTCAGAAAAAGTATTCATCATGCTGCTCATGCCATCAATCATGGTAGTGGTATTGTTTTATTTTTACAATCTAAATGTTAGAATCCAATCTGCTACTGTTAGAGTTGAATGAGATCTTTATTTGAATAGCAAGTTTATGCTGGTAGACAGAAACTAAGGGGCATGTAATTTTCTTATCGAAACCGGGAACTATGCCTATAAACGTAATGTACTTCATTCTCTAGCTGTTTATATGCTTGTTTGATCTAAATCTTGTGCTGGATTGCTTTATCTTCTGCTGTGTCATATGCATTTTTCTGTGTGTAGGACAGCCCATTAGCACTTGCCCAGGCTCACGAGACGAGAGACAAACTCATGGCTATCCATCCCGAGCTAGCCGAAGATGGGGCCATTCAGATTGTTATAATCAAAACAACTGGTGACAAAATACTCTCTCAGCCACTTGCAGACATTGGTGGGAAAGGCTTATTTACTAAAGAGATTGATGATGCACTTATTAATGGCGACATAGACATTGCTGTCCACTCAATGAAAGATGTACCGACTTACTTACCCCAAAAAACCATCCTCCCATGTAATCTTCCGAGGGAAGATGTCCGTGATGCATTCATTTCTCTAAGTGCGGGTTCACTCGCTGAGCTTCCAGCTGGAAGCATCATTGGTACAGCTTCACTGAGAAGAAAGTCTCAGCTACTGAACAGATATCCATCCCTCAAAGTGAGTATGTTGTGTTGTTTAACAGAAAAATGTCCAAAAGTTTATGTTTTTACGTTTACCTCGCTTCGAGAGTTGATAAGTTATTGATCTCAGCGTCTAAAGAGTGAAATTGGTTCCTGGAAGATATGATAGAAAGAATGTCTCTTTGGTTTCTTTCTTAGTTTCTTGGTTGATCTTTTAATATGTTGGCTGTTGTCTATGTTTTCTCAACGAATTCTATTTTTCCCCTTATTCAATGCCTGTACTATGAAGAGTTGTCACATTATGTTTCACGATTACCGGTTACTTTCTTATACGACACTTGAAGATTCCTTAAATTTAGCATTCCTGTCTCTTGATGGAACCATTTATGACTCAGTGATTTTAAGGATGTTAAAGAGTCTTAAATCTCGATATTGTGGATTGATTCAGATTCTCTCTCTCGTTCTTTCCTTGGTTGGTTGGTAGGTGCTGGAGAATTTTCGGGGCAATGTCCAAACGAGGTTGAGAAAACTGAATGAAGGAGTGGTTCAAGCAACACTACTGGCTCTAGCTGGACTTCGGCGTTTAAGTATGACAGAAAACGTTACTTCAATCCTTTCAATCGATGAAATGCTTCCAGCTGTGGCTCAGGGAGCAATTGGGATTGCCTGTCGAAGCAACGATGACAAAATGGTGTGTTTTCATCAGCTATGGAAATCAATATTCGCCCATGTTCGTTTGGCAAATGCCATTATAACTACATCTAGTTGAGAAGATGTTGTTTCTACTCGAATAGCTGACTTGTCTTATCTCCCTATAACATTAAAATTCATGGCTTGAGAAATAAAACTTGACCTTAATGTCTTTGAAGAACTTGACCTTGAGTTGAACTTAGTCATTCCTGTTTGGTTTTTCATTTGCAGGCCGATTACTTAGCCTCATTAAACCATGAGGAAACAAGACTGGCTGTTGTTTGTGAGAGAGCATTCCTCGAGACTCTTGATGGATCTTGCCGAACTCCGATCGCAGGATATGCTTCCAGAGACGAAGACGGCATTTGTATATTTAAAGGGTTGGTGGCTTCCCCAGACGGAACCCGAGGTACAAATGACATCCATGTTCAAATCAAATAACTTCCACTCTCATTCACATTAGCTTCTTCTCCATTGCTAGAACATTAAATAGCTTCATCTTTTAATCCTTACCTCTGTTTCTCCCCTGTTCATTTCAGTTCTTGAAACTTCTCGACGAGGTCCATACGCCCTCGACGATATGATTGCAATGGGAAAGGATGCTGGCAAGGAGCTTCTTTCTCGAGCAGGTCCTGGTTTTTTTGATAGCTAGTTAGTTTAACTTAGACTGTAGGATAAGGCCAGCGAGAGAAGATCAAGGCTTCATATCCAAATCTTCAAGTGAGTAGGAGTTCATATTCATCCTTTGAGATGAAGCTTGTTGTACTTTAAAGATGATTTTTTTTTTCCCACTCCTTTGTTTTCTTAATTGGTTGTGTAAATTAGAACAGAAATCATTTAGATTATCTTGGCTTCCCCAAATATTCAAATACAATTTTTCCCCCTTCTCTGTGTGCTTTATCATTTTTCAGTATAAAAAAAGACGGTATGAGAATTCTTTTTTTCTTCACAACATGAGTACGAGTTAAAATTGAAAAAGTCGAAAAGAAATCGAAACAAGAATTACCTAGAAAATGAAAATATATTGGTAATTATTGATTTAGCCAATTTGGATTTATGTAAAATTACAAGTTTGATCCTGAACATTAAAATAGGTATTTGAATTTTAAAAATTGTCTAATAAATTTTTGAATTTTCAATTTTGTCAACATAAGTCTTTGAAGTTTAAAAAGTGTTTAATAAGTTCCTAAACTTTCGATTTTTCGTTTAATAAGTCCTTGAGCTTTGCCAATCTGAGCATGACTCAATGGATATAGTACCAATTACCATTCCAAAGGTCGATGGTTCAATTTCCCACTTCCTCAATTGTTGAACTCAAAAAGTCCTTGAGCTGTCTATTTTGTATTTAATAAATCATTAACTTATTTGACATTTTTTAAAATTCACGAACCTATTTGACACAAAATTAAAAGTTTAATATTCAATTAGACACAAAGTTCAATGTTATGTCTAATAGATTTGTTAATTTTAAAAAGTATTGAGTATGTCATAGATTTATTAGACACAAAATTAAAAGTTTAAGAACTTATTTAATATTTTTAAAGTTCAAGAATTTATTAGACACAAAATTAAAAATTAAAAACCTATTGAACACAAATATGAAAGTTCTAAGGGCTAAATTGTAATATAACTTTAGTTTTATCAACTCAGTGGACTTGATCACCTTTCATCAACTTAGTTGGTTTCAGTCAATTTTGTAAAAGAGTAATTTTGTCAAAAAAATAAAGACAGACATCTAACTTCAAAATGGATTCAAATTCACCCATTTATTTACACCTCTAATAATAGATATGAAAGTTTTCCTGTGGATATCTGCCAACTGAAACAAGGGGAAAATAACATTTAATCAAACATTGAAAAATACATAACTCATCCCAAATCATGAGTCACCTCTCTGTTGGTTTAGTGTTGTGCAAAAACTCACTACGCAAGCATACGCAATCGTAGGTAGTAAATGGTAAACAAGGTCGATCCCACGAGGACTAATGCAAGTAAATTTATTGGAATTAAGCACAAAACTTACCAACAAAAACTAGCTAAAGAATGCAACTAAACTTGCAAATTGACTAAACACGAGCACAAAACCAACTACTAAACTAAGAGAAACTTAGAAATGCAAAGTATAACTTTAAACAACGATTAGAGAGGCTACACAAGTACTAAAATGATGAAAACAAGGGGTTGGAATTTAAGGGTGCAGTAGCAGTTTTTACCAAATGAGGTCATCAATGCTACAACATTAAACACCACATTGTTATACAGAAAGGAATTTTCACTTACAACCGACTCAAAAACAACTTGAACTCGATTTTCTTATCTTTAACCTTGAGTTAAACATATGTCTATGCAAACCCAATGCTAGATAACACTAATGATACCCAAATTCCCCAAAATCACAAGCTTGGAATGTATGTCTACACCCCACAAATTCTACCAAGAATTTACTTGCTCCATTTATGCTAATCCACCCATTCTTAACCATTTAAGTATTAAGAACTAGCTTATGTCTTACCTAAGGTGATCAAACTCAAGTAAGAACTTACAATAAACACCACAAATGGAAGTATAACTTCTTAGAAAAGCATTGAATCAAAAGGTTTCAACCAACCACATCATTCCCTAAATTCCAGCCCTAAAAATACTTAGCCCATGACCTTAAAACAGAGAATAAACCAGTAAAACTCAGAAATCAACAACATCTTGCAATTAATCTAAGAGTTATCTCCAAAATGGGTACAAAAATACGTTAATGTAGCTAAAAGCTTGATAAAAAGTTAGGGCAATACAAAAATCATCCACTATAAGGTAGAAACTAGAAAGGAAACGAGAAAGAGAGAGTAGAGGATGACGAATCTCCTTCTTCTTCTGGAAAACAGCCCAAAAACAGCAGCTTCTTCCTTTCTTCTTCTTTTTTTCTGGGTTTTTCTCCCCTTTTCGGCCTCTCCAACACTCCTCCCCGAGGATTCTGCTCTCCTTTTCCCTAAAAGGGCTGATTTAGCTCTCTTCATCCACGTGGCAGCAGGCTATTGGCTTGGTATTTAGTAAATACTGACTTATATGGTGATGCAAGCAGTAAATTTTCCGTAAAAACTGTGTCCCGATGTGGCTCACGATGCTGCAGCACTGGCAACCTCATTAGGAATGTGGGCTACAATGTTGTAGCATTGGCAACCACAATTCAGCATTCCAACCCACAAAATTTGCTCACCAACCCGGGAAAACCTGCCCAAAATCAGAAAATACTCAACCAAAGAAGGGAATAAAAGAAGATTTTTCAACATTCTTGCTTGCTTAAATTAGTACCCACATAATCGCTACAAAACTGACAACGGACTGCAAACAACTCGAATTTTAGCGGGGTCTAAGAGTGAAAATTGTGATAATTTACTCCCATTTCATGGGATTATCATTTAGTTTGCAAAACAACTTTTACAAACTAATTTTTAAAAACAAAATTGTTAACACTTAGGAGCTGTTTGGGATACTGAGTGAGTTATAATAACATGAGTTATAATAGTCTGTGAAATAATATAATATTGTTTAAAATACAGAGTTGTTTAGTCTGAGATTATAATAGTCTGTGTTTGGGATGCAGAGTATTCCACATGTTATTATAACACATGTTATTATAACCCTAGCCCCAAACAGCCCCTTAAAATCATTGTACAACTATTCAGCAATATGAACTTGGCTCAAGGGTTGATACACCTCTTTTTTCTCTAAAAAGTTGTATATTCGAATTCTCCCACCCCACGTGTGAATATAATATTTTCAATTTAAAAAAAAAAAAAAACTTATAAAAAAACATGTTAAGCTTTTAAAGACATCAACCAAACAGATCCTTAGAACTCAAGGACACAGTTGTACAACTGTTTTCTAGATCTGTTCAAGTAAGTTCATCATCAACCAAATAGATCCTTAAGGCTTCATTGATAACCATTTGGTTTTTTAAAATTATGCTTATTTTCTCATCATTTTTCTACAATAATTTGCATCTTTCTTAAGAAAACATATGAATTCTAAGTCAAATTCCAAAAACAAAAACAATTTTTTAAAAACTAATTTTTTGAGTTTTCAAAACTTGGTTTGGATTTTGAAAACATATGTGAAAAGTCGATATGAAAACAAGAAACTTATAGGTGTAAGTAGTGTTTCTAAGCTTAATTTTTAAAAATTAAATAGTTATCAAACAGAGCTTAAACTAGCCATTTCTGATCCTCCAGCTCCATAATAACATGTTATTCTTCAGTCAACCTTCAACCCAACTTACCAAAAACCTGCTTTATTGATTTCTAGAAGATCACAGCAGAAGTGATACACAAATTTCTCAACAGCAAAAGCAATATTTCATTGCAAAACTATTCTATTCATCACATTGGAAACTTTAGAACAAGCTTTCGAAGATTTAAGAAGCATACTCTTAGTCAGCCTTATCATTTAAAGCCATCATAAGTTAACCTCGTAGCATACAAAATCACTACAGTTTGAGGAGAAAATTTTTGCATACAAAAGTTACAGTTATTGAAAGGATTATCTGAACTCACAAACAAAATCAGAACAATAATGGCATCAAACCTTTGACTCGAGACGATTCAACTCCATCTCCTCCTATCTTCCTCTTCATCAACAGGGGTATACCACGATGGCCGACGCTTGGAGTTGCTCAATCTGTAATTTAAGAGCACTTCTTCATCGTAGAGCGCTCGAGTTGCCACCAGAACAATTGTCTTCAAAATGGGAGTATCTGATCCGTTGATTCTCGAACTTCCAGACTTGAACCAGAAGCTACCAAGCCTCTTCATGTTCACTTCTTCATTTGCAAACAATACATTTGGAATATAAGCTCTCATGTGCTTCTCTGTCAAGGGGAAATCGTAAGGACAAAGCATGACATTTGGAACCATATCCTTAGCTGGGTGGTTGGCGAAATGAGCAAAAGCTAGAGGGTTTCTACGCTCTAGAGCATCGCCACCATGCTCCACTCGTTTGGCTTCTAACGGTTTGCTCAGCATTTGCCAAAGACGATCTGATTTCTCATCGCCTTGTTTGGTCAGGTTACTTTCGGGTACAGTTAAGCCATCCCATACCTCGCGGGTATCAGCACCCAAACCCCAAGGTTGGGCATTGATTACAGTCCCGTCGTACCTTGTGATCAGATAAGGGTTCTGAGCATCAACTCTTGGATATCCAGGAATGTACTGATAATGAGCAGGGGAATATATGACGCCTGGGTATATTGCTATAACAGATCCGACATCAGCTTCACCATCTACAAAAAGACCTTGTCCAGCATCCTTGTGAGGGATTTGAGATGGCTTGATATCAAGAGTGTAGCCAATTTCATCCTTCAATTTCTGAGAAAGTTCAGAACGTCCCAATGGCCTCGTCTTTGGGATATCTGTGCTGTGAAAACATCAGTAACCAGTAGTCATCACAGAGGTGAAAGGAGAAAAGATATGAAAACAAAAGCTTTAGTTACCAAAAGAAGAAATTTATAAGAGCTGTTGGGAGTTAGTTTTAAAACTGTTTTGAATCATATTTAGTTACCTGTTTTTAGAAAAACTATCTTGTTTTCCATTTGTTTATTCGCACGAGCAGTCTGTTACAGTGTGAGTGAAGGAATATGTCCTATGTACTAATCAAATTTCCTAGCTCACTAGCAAATAGGTTAGTAGATCATCCAGCTTGGGTCATTGGAGCATGGATTGACGCTGGAAAAATAAACCAAGTTTTTTGGGGCAAGCAAATTGTGAAAAGATCTTGCCTATATCTGGGAAATCCACCTACTTTAGCAGCACTTGGGCAAAACATTTAGCCCATTTGGTAACCATTTTATTTTTAGTTTTCTGTTTTTAAAAATTAAGCTTGTAAATACTACTTCCACCTCTAGTTTACTTGCTTTATTACCTACTTTTTAATAATATTTTCAAAGTCCAAGCCATACTTTGAAAACGAACTTGATTTTTTTTTTTTGAAATTTGACTTAGAATTCAAATGTGTTTTTATGAAAAGTGACTTAAAGAATTGTGAGAAAACCAACATAATTTTCAAAAACAGAAAACCAAAAACAAAATGGCTACTAATCAGGGCTTTTCTAGAAATTGATTAGAGCAAGAGAATCTAACCAGCAATGTTAGTAGGTGAACTATTTCTGCCAACAGCAAAACTAAGACCACTTTTCCTAACAGGCTCATTGGACTGTTCAGGTGATTCTGCAGGTTCATTGCTCTTCCTCGTATCTGGAAGAAGAATTTCATCCATATGCTTACAAAAACTTTCAACCTGCGAATGAATGTTCTCTTGCACTTGCTTTTGTTGATCAGCAAAAGAAGCTTTACCGGCCATGTCGATTATCTCCTCTGCATCAGGCTCCACAGCATCCCTCCCCAAACGGTTGTAGCTGGAATTTCAAAATTTTATGAGATGAATTCTAACAAAGCCTACAAATTAATATGAACTTGCCAAACGTATAGGTTTCTAACAAGAGGTCTGTTAGGTTTCCTCCTTCAGATAACCTGCAAAACTCACTAAATACACCACAAATGGCCAGCAACACAGAATAATACTGTTCTATTGGCGAGCTCTAGCAAGTGTCTCAAGATTACAATGAGAAAATAACCACATAACAAGCAAGATGAACACAAAATAAACAAGAACAACACACAATAACTTCCAGCTATTCAAGAGAGATGGTTTCTCTCCTAGCACGTGAAAATCACTCCAAAATCATCAATGCCCTCTTTCCTCCCCCTCCCCTACAGAAATAACAAACTCCCCAGGCCATACACCCACGATCCCACACTCTCCACTATCCAACTGTCTTCTACAAATTTTCCTTCCTACCCCTCCTAGAATAAGTGTGTGACGATTTGGGGCCTCACAAGGTCACATCCCGAAAGATTTTTCATCAATTTGTTTTCCCGCTGAGAAGAGAGATGAAACTGGAAAGGATTTATACCGAACTAAGCAACCTTCATGAAGACCCCAGTTATTGAACGCAAGGATAGGAAGCCAAATTGATAGGATAAGGGTGACTGATTGATGGTATAAACAAGAAAATTGATGCCATCACTATAAAATAAATTCAATTTAGCAATAGACATAAAAATCAAAAAGTTCTTTCTTTGAAATGAGAAACAAATATACCATTCTCCATTCCAAAAATGTATACAAGGGACAAGGATAGAAGAGATAAAAGAGATATCAACCCAAGAAGCCAAAAAGATTACTAAAACCCCCCCTAATTGAAACAAATCCTGGAAAGAGAATAATTCACAAATACTTTTCTATAGCTCCCAAGAAGCAGTAGAAAGCAAACATTATAGCATTAAACGAATAGCTCCTATCTACTGTTGTGGAAATTTCCCAATCCTTTCAAGCCAGATCTCCCAAAACATAGCCCTAACCACCATAGTCCACTAAACCCTATGATTGTCTAAAGAATAGAAAATCATGTAAAACTGATTGTCCCAAAGAATAGCCCTTATTCTATAATTTTCCAATAAACCCTTTGATTAAAAGTCAATGTAAAACAGTTTTACATTGGTTTACAATACCCACTAAGAAATATTTTTTTATGGCACCCAAACAAGCAGTGATGCAGTCACAATAAAACACTTTGATACTGAGAACTCTCGGTGCATTTTCCAGTACAATACAAATAATGGCAGAAAGAAAAATTGCCTATGGAGATTTTAACGGACATTGGACTCTGCACTTGAATTTCCAGGGACAGAGCACTACACAAAAGTTTGGAGAGCAATTAAACTGAATTTTGGAACCAAATGATGCAATAGAAAAGTTAAAATGACCTGGTGAAAAGGAACAAGCGGTTCATATCTGCTTCAAACTGTATGTGCCTTGGATCCCTTGCAAACATTGGATTTTTTGCAAGAACCTTCACGGCCTGGATTTGTAAGTGTACATATAATAAACATCAGTGGAAAAACAAAAATTCAGACAGGGTAGATTGTGGAATCCAACGAATACATCCACATTGGAAGAAAAGTAAAAGAAATTAGGAACATGAAAGCATAAACATGGGAACAAGAACAAAGCAACTAGAAGAACTACTTCTGAAATCAAGGTTTCTGACATCTTAAGATTAGGAATGAAACAACCACGTTGTGTAGAAAGAAATAACACCTAAAAATCCTTCTTGTAAAGTATGGAGGCGCCAGTGTTTATAAACCACAACCCCGATAAGCTTCTTATCAATCTGAAATTGAACTAGTTGAATTGCCAGGTCCCACAAAATCCTCAATGTCAATTCAATTACTTCACTAAGACATTTATTTTCATTCCCTTTCCTTACTAGTATCACTATTTTGAAGCTGTATTCTCCTTCTTTGGATAAGATGCTGAATTAAACAACCATAAATACCGTGGATTGATGATACAATCAAAAGAACATAGTCGTAATACAAGAGTGTCGATCTCTTAACTAAATTCATAGCTCACGTCGAAAGCGCAAAGGCAGAAGTCTAGCAAATTAAAATGAAAAACCACAAACCGAGAAACTACAAATTCAACAACTAAGGAATCTTTATACAACCATGCTAAAAATTTCTTGAGATGGATCAGCACCTAAATTCATAGAACGTCATAGGGTAACAAATCTGCCTTAAATTCAGTAATGGGTCTTTTTCTAACACTCAAATATTAACCTACATTCTCTCTATCTATCTCCTTCCACTTCACATCATTTTCCAGCGCTTTCTCGGGAAAAGCAAGAACAATACCTCTTGAAATTTCTGAAACAGAAAAGCCATTGAAGGAATTGAACTGCAAGCTTGAGTATTCAAGTGAAGCAAATTAACTCCCGCGAACAAGAAGCTACTGGAGCAGAGATCAGCAATTGATTTTAGAACAAAGTGGAAAATCAGACGAATATATATTTATGTGTGTGGTCAATCACGCACGTAGCACGTGCATAATTTTCTAGGCCTTGCGGATGTATGCAGCGTTTGTTGGGCTTAGGAACAGAAATAGGCCCAAATGAAAAATTATTTGAGGAGGTTATCACAATGTGAATGAAAGTTTTGCATCGTTAAATGTAAAAGAGAAAAATTATAAAAATATTTTAATTTTGTATTTATTGTTATTAGGAGATATGTACATTTTCAAATTCACATTTAACAATTAATAGAAGACAGTTAGACCTCATTAAATAATTTTTCTATATGTGGAGCTAAAACATAATGCTCTAAATGGACCTAAAAAAAAGGTTTGGGCAAATTACATTTTTTATCTTTGAAGTTTGAGTTTGAACTCTAATCTATTTGGTAATTGAGATTTGAAAAGAAACACTTTAGTTCTTAAAGTTTGTGTTGGGATTTTCAAGAACAAGATACTAACCTCTTGTAGCGCAGCGGGTGTTGGGATTTTCAAGAACAAGATACTAACCTCTTGTAGCGCAGCGGGATTGTTGAAAATCCAATGACGACCGGAGAATAATCACGAGGAGAATTCTCACTTCTTCACAGCCTAAAATCTTTAGTGAAAATGAAAGGGAAAAAGAAAAGAAATCGAGAGGAGAGGATTTCTGTATCTTCAGTCACTGTTCTCTCATAGAACCCACGTAATTAAAAAACAAAAACCAACCACAGAGGTCTCTTTCTTTTTTGCGATATCTCTCTGCAGTTTTAAAACTGCAGAGATTCTCTTGAGATGGCAGTTACAGAAACTGCCTTCTCCTTTTTAATTTACAAAAATAAATTAATATATATAATTAATTAAATAACATATATTTAATTAATTATATAAATACCTTCATCTCCCACTCGCACATAATGTACTTTCATTATGGGAGTATAAAACACAACTCCTATCCTCATTTCTTAAAACATGGAACACATTCCTTTTCATTTGCATCAAAATTTCATACAAGAAAATGGGCCGTGTGACCGTCATACTTTTATCTCGAGAGCTTGTCACTTTACAACGGTTAAGTATATAAAGTAACCTAATAATTGAGTAGAGTAAGTATGAAGTGCCCTAGAGTCATTTAGTCACATAAATTATAACTTACGATCTCTTCTTGAAATATTATATTTTCATGTTTATGTATTCACAATCATATTACAAAAATATAATTGGTTGACCAGTGAATACATTACAATGTGACACTTGAAATGATCTTCCCTTTTCTAAAATGTTTCCATTTCAAAACAATTGATTACTAGGTAGGCCCCATTAGATCGAATCATTCATGACCATTGGTAACCTCCCTAAGATAGCTAACATCGAAATGAAACTTCAAACAATTTTAGCCAAAAGGTCATAAGGGTACTTATAGAGATTTTTCAATCTCAAGGGTCTCACACAACAAATAAGTAGAGATCAATTAACTTCTGCTACCCTTTGTGGTCATATTAAGCACATGTGGCATGAAACACATGTTACAGTATTTTACTCTTTAGCATCAGAGTGTATGTCTCAAGTAATACTGTACAGATGATAGTTCAAATACACTCAGTATCTAACTTGAGTCCACTACTCTACCTTAATATTCTATCAACAAATGATTATTGAACTTCCATCTGGCATTCATAGACAGTTTAAGATGAACAGTGGGATTATCATCCTCGATCATAATATGATCTCATCTTGATCACTTATCAAGGCGATATATTCTTTTAAGCACATGCTCTCTTTCTATTGAACTACTATAACAATAAAATTGCTTAAAAAATTATCTCATTTCTAATTGACACAAAAGTCATAGAAGCGATTGCTTGTGCGAGAAAGCCAATCTACTGTCCGACATACTTCTGATTATATGTACTAAACATTTGTGTGTATGTATTCTAAAGTACAAAACTTTATTTCATATATCAAAATAAGCGTAATACAATTTGTTGAGAAGTACAAAGTCAAAACCTACGCAATCCCAAATATTTAATGTGACTATTAAAACATCTCTAGGTATAGGCTTGGTAAAGGGGTATGCAACCATGTTGCTCGTTGATATATATTGCACATTCACTTCCTTTTGTGCAACCATATCTCTAACAAAATTGTATTTAATGTCTATGTGCTTTGTCTTAGAGTGATATTTGGGATCCTTCGTGAATGCTATGGCAGCCTGACTATCGCAGTTCACTAATACTGAGTCAGACGTGCTTTCTTTAAATCCCAAATGACTTAAAAATCTTTTAAGCTACACTGCTTCTTGTACTGCCGCTGAAAGTGCCACAAATTCAGCTTCCATTGTTGATAAGGCTATACAAGTTTGTTTCTTACTACTCCATGAAATTGCTCATTTGTTCAGTAAGAATACATATCCTGAGGTAGATTTTCTTTCATCTAAATCTCCCCCCCAATCAGCATCTGTGTAGCCTTCTAATTTCAAATCGTTTCCTTGATAGCATAGTGAATAATTCATAGTTCCTTTGAGATACCGAAGTATTCTTTTAACAGCCTTCTAATGGGGTTGTCCCGGATTTGACTGATATCTGCTTACCATACCAACAGCAAAGCAAATGTCTGGTCTCGTACACATCATGGCATACATGAGGCTTCCAACAGCACTCGAATAAGGAACCTTTCTCATTTGTTCTATTTCTTCAGGAGTCTTTGGACACATTCTTTGACTCAAACTTTCGCCTTTTGCGATAGGAGTATCAATGGGTTTGCAATCTTGCATTTTAAATCTTTCAAGAATTTTCTTAATATATTGACCTTGTGACAGGGCTAAAATCCTTTTGGAGCGATCTCTTTCAATCTTAACTCCAAGTATATAAGTTGCTTCACCCATATCCTTCATTTGAAAATTTGTGGATAGCCATTCCTTAATGGTTAACACGTACTCCTTATCTTTCCCAGCCAACAGTATGTCATCCACATATAGTGAAAGAATCACAAACTTATCTTTGTTTGTTTTGACATACACACAGTGGTCTTCATCGATCATATGAAAATCATATGAGATGATTACTTGGTGAAATCTAATGTACCACTGTCTGGAAGATTGTTTAAGGCCATAAATTGACCTCATTAATTTACATACTTTATCTTCTTGTCCTTCAGTAACGAAACCGATAGGTTGTTGCATGTAAATTTCTTCTTCCAATTCACCGTTTAGAAATGTTGTTTTCACATCCATTTGATGTAATTCTAAATCTAAATTGGCAACTATAGCTAGGATGAGTCTTATAGAGGTAAACCTCACAACAGGTGAGAAAGTTTCTTCATAATCTATTCCTTCCTGTTGTGTGAATCCTTTGGCTACAAGACGGGCCTTATACCTTTCAATTGAGCCATCAGCCTTACGCTTAATTTTAAGAATCCACTTGTTACCAATTGCTTTGCGTCCTCTAGTGAGATCAACTAGCTCCCAAACTTTATTAGATTTCATTGACTCCATTTCTTCTTCCATTGCTTTCATCCAATATTCTTTATTAGGACATTGAAGAGCCTCTTGAACATTTTTCGGCTCTTCATCATCGTCAGGTGTAATCATGTATATCTCATCATCAAAGAGACGTTTTGGTATTCTACCACGATTACTACGTCTGATTTGTGGTCCATTTAACTGTCGTTCACTTATTGATTCCATTGAATCACGTGATAATTGTTCAATTGAATCACACGCTGTTTTTGGTTTTTCTAAATCTCTCCCACTTGGATGAGATATTGTTGGTAGATCATTTATAGTTTCCCATGATGGTAAAAACGAATCGTTTTGATCATTATTTTCAAATAGGGATATCTCAGTATTGATCTCACTTTTTCTTGGAAAATCATTCTCCAAGAAGGTAGCATCTCGTGATTCGAATTCAGTCACACTCCCACTTTCTTGTTCACCAATGAACACATACCCTTTTGAAAGTTCTGAGTATCTTATAAATATACTCTTTTTACCTCTTGAACCTAACTTTCCATGTTGATGTAATGATTCATGTACATAAGCAGCACATCCCCATGGTCTCAAACCACTAAGGTCCGGTTTTCTACTGGTCCATAATTCATAAGGTGTGGAAGTGACAGACTTTGAAGGTACACGATTTAGGATATAAGCAGCAGGCAATAGAGCATCACCCCAAAAGGAGATTGGCAGTTTCGCTTGTGCCATCATTGACCTAACCATTTCTAGAAGAGTTCTATTTCTTCTTTCAGCTACTCCATTTTGTTGTGGTGTCCTTGGAGTAGTTAATTGTCTTACTATACCCTTTTCCTCACATAACTGTTTAAACTGATTAGACAGATATTCACGTCCTCGGTCTATTCTCAAGGCCTTAACCTTTTTATCTAATTGATTCTCCACCAAATTTATAAATTTTATAAAACACTCTAATGCTTCAGACTTGTGAGAAATTAGATAAACATAACCATAACGTGTGAAATCATCTATGAAAGTGATAAAATATTCACCCCCATGTCTTGCCTTCACACTCATAGGTCCACAAATGTCAGAATGAATTAATTGCAATGGAAGTTCAGCCCTAGTTCCTTTACCAAATGGTTTTCTTGCCATTTTTCCCGCTAAACAATTTTCACATATAGGTAAGTCAACAAAGTTAATTTGACCTAACAAGCCTTCTTTAGCTAATCTAGCCATTCTATGTTGACCTATATGACCTAATCTAGCATGCCACATAGTCACGTCAACATTTGCATCAACAGATGATGTTATCAGGGAAAAACTAGCATAATTATTGGATATCATATCAATAACATCCACTACTATAAAACCGTTCAACAGAAAACCATAACCATAAAGTATGTTGTTCAAAGAAAGAGTTAACAAACTACCAGACAATGTAAAAGTATAACCAAGTTTTAGAAGGACAGAAACAGAAAGCAAATTTCGTCGTATGTCAGGCGCATATAACACATCATGCAGAAACAGAGTACGACCATTCCGCATGTTCAACTTGCAAGAACCAATGCCCTTCACAGGTACACGTGCATTGTTTCCAACATAAAGCCACCTTGCTCCTGATGGAATTCGACGAAATTCCACATAAACTCCACGTTCTCTAGCTACGTGGTCTGTGGCTCCTGAGTCTACAGTCCACAAAGGATGAGAGTCAGCCAAAAATACCGAGCTGGAAACACAACTTTCAGAAATGAAATGATGAATCTTAAAATTTTCGAAAGTTTGTACCTTTTTGGGTTCAGTACACTCACAAGCATAATGACCCTTTTTCTGACAATTGTAACACTTGATATTTGCTTTCTTCTTTTTAGGACGAGACATGGGACGCTTTCCCTTACCTTTGTCATACTTACCTTGCTTATGTTTCTTATTCCTATGATCTCCCTTCCCCTTAAAATCTCCTTGATGTTTACGTTTGTGACCTTTGTTCCCATGAGAACTAGGTCCAGCCATATACACGTCAGCATTGTCAGGCCTTGTTGCCTCCATGCGATCTTCTTCTAACTCGAGGTGACGTGCAACATCAGTAAGAGTTTTAATTCCCTCATTGTGGGTAAGGTGCACCTTCATGTGCTCCCAATTATGGGGAAGAGATCTGATAGCAGCTTGAACTTGCTGTTCATCAGTGAGGACATGGCCAGCTTCTTTTAGCTCACTAATCATATAAGACATCTCCCTCATGTGTTGTCTCATATTGTGATTAGGGCGTTTCTTATAAGTGTCAAATTTAATAGTGAGTTGCCTAAGTTTGGTGACAGAAGTTCCACCAAACTTCAATTTCAATGCATCCCACATTTCCTTAGCAAGGTTGTAAGAACGAAACTCACGCATGACATCATTGTCCATGCTTCTCAGCAAAGTAATGCGAGCCAATGAGTTTTTCTTTTTCCAGGCATCATAAGCCTCACGGTCCCTTCTATGTTGAGCCGAGTTTCCTTCCTCAGGCTCACTTAACACATGGTTTAAAACTTCAAGAGCCTCTTGCTCTTCTAGGACATACTGTATTTTCATGGACCAAATTTCATAGTTATCCCCATTCAGCTTCTCACCTTTGTTTAGTTCAGCTATTATATTCTTAGAAGCATATGCCATAATTTCAGAGTCTACAAGACATATTTGCACAAAATTAATCCATTTGCACAACACACGACCCCTAGTATTTTACAATTTTCAAATAAATTTGATAATAATAATTTTACATAACATCGAGTCGAAATATTACTAAGTTTCAAAATCATCGTCTATGTTTTGTAAAATTATTATTCACAAATTTATCATATTGTAAAATAATCAAATTCGTTCATCAAGTAAAATAAAATGAGACATACTCATAACTTGATCACCCACATTCAAAACCTCAAAATGAGCACATATTTCATTCAACATCTGTAATTAACAATTAAATATTTACAGAATTCATGAAAGTTAATTCAAACGCAACAAAGTAATAGGGAATGAAGATTTTAAACGTATATACAAGTCATTAGGAAGTTCATGATTGAAGACTATTACCCTAGGGTTGTTCTACGTTGGACGAGTCCTATTTCCAAACATAATAGAACTATGCCTTTTCATGGCTCGATAAATAAGCTCATGCACAAAAGTTAAGATCACACAATCATATGAAATATTTCTTCTAAGTCTGTTAGAAATGTAATCTAAGAAGTTCTTCAAACTTTCATCAGGTAAAAGTGATCGAAAGGCACTCAGTCTTTTATCACTTGACAAAAGTCCTCCTTCCCAAATGATCTCTTGTAACTGACCATTCACTAATATGACATGCTTGTCTATATGCACCAAATCTAATTCATGACCTGGTTCAAATTTAATGTCATGCAAATCTTCTATCATCTTTTCCACTTTAGTTTTTTTTTTTTTTTTTTGAGCCTTTGTCCTAATTATTTTTGGTGTCTTTATCAACCTTGACATATTTTCTGTAACATATACAGAAAAAAATAATCAACATATGATTATGACACACAAAAAAAAAAACAAGACAAATTGAATAAAGAAATAAAATAAAAAAAAATATGACCATCCTTTAGGAAAATAAAACATATTAAGCAAACAAAACTTGCTTCTGGAAAGGTGGTGGGGACATTATTTAAGATCCTAAAGGTTAAGGGTTCAAACCTTAAAAAACTCATAAATATGTAACCTTTTTTTCTTTTTCTTTTTTTTTTAAATTTAATTTTATACCACCCTACTAAGTCTAATACTAATTAAACAACAAAAATTAAAAAAAATCAAGCCTTTACGGATTCAGTGCAAGATTTTTTTTTTTTTTTTCTTTTTTCGAAATATAAGGCTCATTTGCGGTTTCTAGCGTCTGAAATTCCAGAACACATTTCAGAATTTCAAATGGCCATAACTTTTTCGATACTTAACCAAATTAAGCATATAATATACCGTTAGAAAGCTCTTCAAACGTACTTTACACTCATATAAGGTTCATATGAAACAAGTAAGTGGACAAAAAGTAATTGAATTTCGAAACTTGTAGAGGCATGAAACCTTAAAAAAAATGTAACTCAAGAATTACTCAACCAAAATGCATGAAACTTTTCAGGAACTTTCTCAATACTATTCTTAACATACATGCAAAATTTCATAACAATTCGATGGGTATATAAAAAGATGCCATTAAAGGGTTCTAAGCATTTATGCTTCAAAATTAAAGGAAAAACATAAATAATACTAGAAGCCCTTTAACCTACGCTATGATACCAATGTTGGGATTTTCAAGAACAAGATACTAACCTCTTGTAGCGCAGCGGGTGTTGGGATTTTCAAGAACAAGATACTAACCTCTTGTAGCGCAGCGGGATTGTTGAAAATCCAATGACGACCGGAGAATAATCACGAGGAGAATTCTCACTTCTTCACAGCCTAAATCTTTAGTGAAAATGAAAGGGAAAAAGAAAAGAAATCGAGAGGAGAGGATTTCTGTATCTTCAGTCACTGTTCTCTCATAGAACCCACGTAATTAAAAAACAAAAACCAACCACAGAGGTCTCTTTCTTTTTTGCGATATTTCTCTGCAGTTTTAAAACTGCAGAGATTCTCTTGAGATGGCAGTTACAGAAACTGCCTTCTCCTTTTTAATTTACAAAAATAAATTAATATATATAATTAATTAAATAATATATATTTAATTAATTATATAAATACCTTCAGTTTGAAACAATGGAAAAGTGACATGACGTTATTGAGTTGACAATATTTACTAACTTTTTTGTTTTTATCTTATGTGACCTTTTTTCCTCTCGGTCCCTTCTCTTGTTCCTTTTATTTTACAATGGTCTTTGTTTTAAACACATATTAACCTTTTTTTTTATTGTTTCTTTTTTATCTAGATTGGTGTTTTTTTTTCTCGGTAAATGTTAATGTTTCTTTTTTTTTTTTAAAAAAAAAATAAAAACGTTAATGTTTTCTTATTGTTATTATTATTTTTTATTAGTTATACTTTTTACGAAAACTAATATTAAAATATATCAAGCTTCCCGACATAAAGTTCTAGATCCGCCAGTGGTTGTAAATTCCCTTGATTAAACGTCGCGTCATTTCGAACCATTTGTTGCCTTGTCTCTTCCTTCTTCCCTTCTCCTCCATCTCTCCTCATTAGAGATGTTCATTTTTATCGTGGGGAATGGGGGAATGAGTGGGGAGGAATTTTTTCCCTGCCCCTGCCTCGATTACTTTATTTTGTATATATATAAACTTTTATGATATATTATTTTATTTTTCTAAATAATTTTTTTTTAAAAAATCTCTTCAAATAGAAATTTATCATTAGGAATTAACAATTTGAATAGAAATCTTCTAAAAAAAATATTTTATTTAATCAAAATTAAAAAAATTAAAAATCATAAATAAGGAATAATTCTTCGAGGGGAACTCGATCCCCGTGAATTCTCTGTGGGGAATCTCCGCCCTGATCCCCACGGAATTAAATGGAGAATTTCGCAGGGACGAGAAATGAAATGGGGGCAGGGACGAAGAAGTCATTCTCGACCCCGCCCCGTCCCGCAGACATCTCTACTCCTCATCATAAAATGTGAAATGATCAGATTTAGTCTCTTTACAATAACAAGGTCTTGTTTGATAACCATTTGGTTTTTGGTTTGTGATTTTTGAAAATTGTGCTTGTTTTCTTACCATTTCTCTACAATGGGTTTCGTCTTTCTTAAAAAAATATTTGAATTTGTAGCCAAATTCCAAAACAAAAACAAGTTTTTAAAAATTACTTTTTTTAATTTTCAAAACTTGGCTTAGTTTTTTAAAACATATGTAAAAAGTAGATAACAAAACAAGGAAACTCATAGGTGGAAGTAGTATTTATAAGCTTAATTTTCAAAAATCAAATAGTTATCGAACAATATCTAATATTTTCAAATTTGTCTTCTTTTAGAAATAGTTACAATTTTGTACTTAATACTATAGGTGGTTTGAGGATAAAGTTGGGTGGCTATTTGACTTTTAAGCCCGAGTAGATTACAAACTCTTTTTTGAGATATTATATTTTCTATCCAAATTTTTAGGATATTATGTTGATTGGTATATTTTATTGAATAAATGTTGTCTCTTTACAATGAATAATACATGGGAATAAATACACAAAAGGGTGAATACAAGAAAGGAAAGTCCTAAAATGGTAGCCTAAATTACACAAAATTAGTAGCCTAAATTCATGTTAACACCCTTTATTCCCTTGTATTGTATTCAAGTGTCCCTTATCATTTCTCTACAATGGGTCTCTACTATTTTAGGACTTTCCTTTCTTGTATTGTATTCACCATTTTGTGTATTTATTCCCTTGTATTATTCATTATAAAGAGACAACATTTATTCAATAAAATATACCAATCAACATATTATAGCACAAATATGAGTTAGATTTTAAATCTAAAAACCTTTACAAAAAGTAGAGATGTCGTAGCTGCAAAACTATGACCCCTTTAAGCAAATTTCAACCTAATTTGGTTGAATACGAATCTTAAAATTCATTTATAGGCTTATCTTTGTATTCTTGCATGATTATGCCTCTTCTTTGAGCACTACGTACTTCATTCCCCCTCTCCTTATTCAAACAACTAGGTCGTATGGAGTATAGCCAACTAAGTAAGACATCAATTTTTTTGTACCAAACTGCAAACCCTTTTACTCTAGATTATGAATACTCAATCAGATCTGTCAAAGAACAAGTGGAGGACTACAAAGGAAGTGGCTAGCAACATTAATTTCTTGAGCCTAACTTAATTATAGCAAGTCAAAGATCTCAAAGGAATTAAAACACACTAGGAAGCAATCAAGTCAAAATTTTCATATTATTCTTATGTTAATTTATTAATTATCATAATCCACTCTCTCAAACACAAAGAAACCGTTAACAAACAAGTTTATTTATAAAAGTAAAATAGTTATCTAACAGACCATCGAATTGAAGTAGATAGTATACTAAATTTTGGGAGATACGGGTAAACGGTTGCCCGAGAGAAAGTAAGTGAGTAGAGCGAGTGATTGTTGAGGAGCAAAGACAGGGACTTGGTGGCCTGCCCCTCTAATGGTGGCCAAGGTGAGGCCTTCTTGGTAGGTTTCAACCCAACCAGCCACTTGATGCCTCTCATACCATGCCCTCCATTCTTCTTCAATCTTTAAATTCATCTCATCGATACTGTATTTTGTTGATGTTATCGGTATTCTCCCATCAGTGTCACCACTGCAAAATTACATGCATTTAAAAAGTTAAATGTCGATACCGATGAAAATATGCTTATGACCATAAACATTTCGACAAAGAGTCACAAAAACTCAAAACGTTGTAGAACGTCATAACTTTGGCCCTTGACCATAAGAAAGTATTCATATGATTCTGTACTTGATTCATTCGTATTATTTAGGCTTAAAATACTATTTTGGTTCCTATACTACTTTAAGTCTCATTCCATTTTAGTTGTTTTTCTTTCAAATGTCCAAATTTAGTCTTTGTACTTTCAATAAAACTTAAAATTGGTTCCTACGGTTAGTATCTATTAGTTTTTCCTCTATAAAATTTTAAAACATGTTCACATTGTGTCTTTTCTTGCATGAAAATTATTATTATTATTTAACTAATTTCGATAAAAAAAATTAACTTCAAAACTAACAGTAGGAACTAATTTTAAAATTTATTGAAAGTACAAGAACTATAATGAAATGAGACTCAAAGTACATGGACCAAAATAGAATTTTAACCTATTATTTATATAAACAAGCATATTTTATTCAACAAAACTAAATCATATTAAAGAAAGGCAAGTGCATATAAAAAGTTACAATAAAAATCTTGAACTCCTTAATTTTTAGTATCCATATTCATATCTTGGACACTTCTAGTGTTTTTCAAGCTTTTCAATGTTTAGGCAAAAAGGAAAGTCTTTGGTTCATATATAACTTATTTGCATATATATATATATATATGTATAGGAATTTACTTGGTCTAAAAAGTCTTAACACTAAACAAATCATTGTCCCTGTAATTTATTTATTTTTTTACTTTAATCGATGTGGAACTATATTTGCATTTCTAACCGAAACAAATAAAGAAGAGAAAGAAAGGAAGAAGAATGAATGAAAATTACCTATAAATCCAAATGCGGTATTGTGCTTGGAGTAACTTGTGAATGATGGGCAACACAGAATTAGGAGCATCAGTCCAATCTTGAATCACACTACTGCAAAAAAAAAAAAAAAAAAAAGGGGTGGGGGGGGGGGGGGGGGGGGGGGGAATTCAGTATTGAAGGTCCACAAAAGTTCATAAAACAAAACTAAATATATACACATAAAAAAATATATAAATTAGGCTACTTCCAAAACTTTGATTGCGTCTAGCAAATCTTTAAACTTTAGTGTATAACAGGTCCTTAAACTTTTAATTTTATATCTATTAAGTCCTTGAACATAGTTCAATTAGTTAAGATATATACACTCGACAAAGAAGTCTAAGGTTTGAATCTTCTACCTCACATGTTGTTTATAACTCAAAAAAAAAAAAAAAAACAAAAAGGTCCATGAACTTTAAAAAAGTATCTAATAGTTCCTTAACTTTCCATTTTTTTTTACTAATAAGTCCTTAATCTATTTGACATTTTTAAAATTCATCGACTTATTAGACACAAAATTGACTAAGATCTTGACTTTTCAATTGGATAGTGAATTTGTATTCATAAAAAAGAATGTTAGTGAATTCATAAAAAAAAATGTGTAATAAGTCAAGAATCTATTAGACACAAAAATTGAAAGTTAAATAGACCTATTAGATACAAGATTGAAAATTTATAAACTTATTAGATACCTTTTAAAGTTTAAAATCCTATTAAACACAAATCTAAAAGTTAAAGAACTAAATTTGTAATTTAACAACAAAATAAATATATAAAAGTTGAAAGAACAAAAGTAGAATGATAAACTTAGAAATAAATACCTGCAAGGAGTGTAAGGATAAGAAAGTTTAGTAACATTAGCATGTAGAGCCCTTTGAACATCCCCTCTACTAAAATACTTCTGTGCATAATTTGCAGTACATGGATCATAGCCTCTTGGTAGCTTACTCCATAATTTCTGAGTAAAAATCCAAACGTTAAAAAAAAAAAAAAAGCATTTATTAAAAAAGCGATCAGAAAAACATATACAGAAGGTTTAAATTAAAAATTTTTCGAGAGATCTGAAGTCTTACATATTTGGAGAAAATTCGAGGAGCAGCACTGACGAGTCTAAATACCGAGTCGAAAGAAGAGGAGGAGGAAGAAGAAGCGAGGCACATTGGAGCATAAATATTATAAATATCAATTTTGGTGTAAGAAACTAAAAAATCTCTAAAGTGATTAAGGCAAGAAAGTGTTAGGTTTGCAATGTCAACTGAGAAATTGCACTCTTTGAAGATGTTGGCATGGAGTTGATCTGATATTATGGCATGGCTCCATGCAAATTCCACCATTCCCCTTGTGTCTGCTTCATCATTGATGGCTGCATTTCCAATCTGATTAAAAAAAAATCATCATATTATTAGTTGGATTAATTTATTCCCTAAACTTCCATAAAAGTAACAATTTAGTCCTTCAACTATATTTCGTAATAATTTAGTCCATGTACTTTCAATTTTATAACAATTTAATCCTTATCGAAAAAAATCAATCAAATTAAATGTCGATTTTTATTATTTAACGATTTAAACTTTGTAGCTTATAAACATATTGAGTCCCTAACTAATTTAATGATCTACCTATGTAAAAAAATTCATTAATTTTAACAATAATGGGACTAAATCGTAACAAATTTTTAAGTATAGAAACTAAATTGTTACATACTAAAGTTTAGGACTAAATTTTTATAAAATGAGAGTACAGAGACTAAATTGTAACATATCAAAGTTCAAGAGACTAAATTGTTACTTCCATGAAAATTTAGCGACTAAAGTGATTTTTAACCCAAAAAAAATGTTAAAGTCTAGAATATTGGGGATCAATCTAAAGGGGATAGCTGGATAAAATAGAGTGGAATTACCTATAAAAGATATTTAAAATGAATATTTCAAAAAGAGATATTTGCATGTGCAACTTATTTTGTCAATTCACTTTTTAAAGCTATTTGTCTGCCACTTTGTTTCAAGAAGAATATATCATGTCATTTAAACTATTTTAAATTTAAAAACTAAATTAAAACAACCAAACTTTTGTGACCCCCCCCCCCCCCCCCCCCCCCCCCCCCCCCCCCCAAAAAAAAAAAAAGAAAAAGAAAAAGAAAGAAAGAAGTAATTGCTATACAAACATGATACAAAATGCTTAATTAAAACCTAAAATGGTTTTTTTGTTTAAGAAGCAACTTACCAATAAGCCCTTGAGGTTAATAATCAAGGCTTTGCTAGAATTTTTGTTTTTCTCATAAATGAGCTCAGCAAGTTGGGGAGCATAATGTCCTTCAAACAAATATAGAAAAAGAGATCATTAACAAGTCAATAATAAATTTATAAGGTCTATGTGATAACAATTTATAAAAATAATTCAATAATAATTTTTCACAAATCATAAATACACTCAAATCAAATACTAAATACATGTTACATAAAATTAAGGTTAAATTACAAGTTTAGCCTATAAACACTTAGGTTTGTGTTTAATATATCATTGAACTTTAAAAAGTCTCTAATAGGTTTTTGAACTTTCAATTTTATGTTTAATAGGTCATTGAACTTTAAAAATGTCAAATAGGTCTCTAGACTTTCAATTGTGTCTAATACGTTCCTAATATCAACCTTTTTTTTTTAATTAACAAATCTAATAGACATTAAATTGAATTTTATGTCTAATAGGGCATTAAACTTTCAATTTCTAGTCTAATAAATTCATGAAATGTTAAAAATGTCAAATATGCGAAGCACCTGTTACACACAAAATTGAAAGCTTAGGGTTTTATTAGACACAAAATTGAAAGTTTATGAACTAATTATACATTTTTTTAAAGTTCAAGAACCTATTAGACACAAAATTGAAAATTCAAGGATCTTCCAGACACTTTTTAATGTTCAGGTACCTATTCGACACAACCCTAAACGTACGTTGAGAGACCGAACTTGTAATTTAACCTAAATTCAAACTTCTCAAGCACTCATTTCCATTACATAATTCAAACACGCGTTATATATCCTAGTTTAGACATCTTTCAATCTTATGTTACATAAGTTCAAAATTTTCAAACTCGTCGATCAAAACGCTCCGAAATCAAAACTCAAACCATAGAAATAGAAAATTCAAAAAGAAAAAGAGAGAAGAAAAATACCAGCATAGCTCTCTCCAGCTATGTAGAATTCATGGAGTTTGAAACTTGGGAACCTTTTGAACCAACCAATAAGAAAAGCATGAGAATCTTCAGCTGTGACTTTATCTCCAAGCTTACGCAAATCTGATGATTTGTTTGTATAAGAGAATCCCACTCCCACTGGTGACTCCAAAAACAGCATATTTGCAGCTGTTCCACACATTTTTATTACATATAGACAAAAAAAATAATAATTATATATTTAACTTTTCTTAACGGTTAAATTATAAATTCGGTCCCTATAGTTTTGAGGAAGTTAGATTTTAGTCCCTATAGTTTTAAAAGTTAGAATTTCAATCCTAAAGTTTGATAAAACCTCATAAATAGTTTTTACTGTTAGAAGCAACTAACAGATTGAGTATGTGACATGATAACTAATTGTCACGTACTCAATCCGTTGGTAGCTTTTAATAGTACGAACTATTTTATGAGGTTTTATCAAGCTATAGGGATAAAAATTTTACTTTTAAAATCATAAGGACTAAATTCTAACTCCAAACCATATGGATCAAATTTAATTTAACTTTTTTTTTTTTAAATTGCTCTATAAAAATATGGATTTGAATTGAAACTTTGGAAGTACCTTTATTCCAAGAGTAAGGGTTGAGTTTTAGCTGCCCATTTCTCTGAACAAGGAAGGGGCCAAGTTCTTGTGCAGCTCCATAGGCTATGGAGGAGCAGCCTGGACCTGTTAAATTATTTGCCAAAAACATTCCAAGTTAAAACTCAATTTAGTGGATAACGTACCTGTTACTTTCGTTAACGTTGAAGGGTTTCAACTTTCAAACAAAAAGGATGAAGATTTGAACCTACAATTTTTAAAGGAAAAGTTACCTAATTAATATTTTAAATGTTAAAATTACAAATTTAGTCCCTGAACATTCAAGTTTGTGTCAAATAAACCTCTGGACACTTCAACAAGTTTTCCTAAACCTTCACTTCTAATAGGTCCTGAAACTTTACAAAGTGTCTAATAAGTACCTAAACTTTTTTTTTTTTTTGGTATCTAATAAGTTACTGAAACTTTCGATTTTGTGTCTAATCGGTCCTTGACCTTTCCCACATTTTTTTTTAAATTCACAAACCTATTGGACACAAAATTGAAAGTTTAATGTCTTATTAGACACAAAATTCAATTTTATGTCTAATAAATTCGTTAATTTTAACAAGATGTTGAATATGCCAAGGATTTATTAGACACAAAATTAAAAATTCGGGAACTTAATTGATATTTTTAAAGTTTCCAGATTTTTTTTTTTTTTTTTTTTGAGTTCAACAAAGTTTTGAGATCTATTAACACAAGATCAAAAGTTTAGGAACTTATTAGATACTTTATAAAGTTTATGAACCGATTAGATACAACCATGAAAGTTCAGTGACTAAATTTATAATTTAACCTATTTTAATTAAATGAGTAATATCATTACAAGGATTTTAAGTTTTGGCGATGTTTTTTCTCCATAATGCATGTCAAATTGTCGAGATATATAACTATTGCTAATGACAATTTTATTGTCAATAAATTTACCAACACTTTTTAAAACTGTCGGTTGAAGTTCTTTCTTTTGATGGTCATCTCTTATCATCGAAAAAATAACGTCTCTACCGACGGTAAAACAAAACCGTCAGTAGAACTAAAATTAAATTACATATATTTTCATGATATTGGTGTTTGAACTAATACAAAGTAGGCATAAGTTAATTAAATTAAAACCTTTTTTCAAAGTGAAGTAATACTTGGGGAAAAAAAAATTCCATGGAAAACTCGTTCACGGAAAACTCTTCACAATCCTCATTTTTGTGGAGCTAAGTCAAAGATTGTTTTGTTTTATAGAAAAGGGACAAAAGACAAAAGTCTATCTCCATCCCGTTCCACTTCATTGCCATTCTCAAAAAAAGTAAATAATTGGTTAAATTATAAATTTAGTCCTATAGTTAAAAAAAAATAATAAATTTCAGTCCCTATAATTTTAAATATTAGAATTAGTCTCTATAATTTGATAAAATCCTTATAAATAGTATCTACCGTATGGACTATTTATGAGAGTTTTATCAAACTATAAAAATTATTTATAAGATTTTACAAACTATGGAGACGAAATTCTAACTTTTAAAATTATAGAGACTAAAATTTAACTTTCTCCAATCATAGGGACCAAATTTGTAATTTAATCTAAATAATTCATTATATTGATAAACAACAAAAGTGGAAAAAAGTTGTTGAGACCAAAGGAAGAGGAGGGTAAAAGTGCCCATCACAATATATCGCATTTGAATCAGATCTAGATTCTTTATATAATAGGAATTGAGTGTTTTTCGAAAAAAAAAAAAAAAAAAGCCCTTCAATTGTTAAATAATAGAAAATTATGGTCTTATTAAAATTTGTCTTTGACACAAATAAGAATCTAAGAATCAAATTCAATAATAGGAAAATATGATTTGTTTTCCATGCAATATAAAAATATAACCTTGAAAACCAATCAATTTTGTATATAAAATTCAAAATAGAATATTTAAAGACATAAAAACTAAAATATAATAAATATTCAAATTTATAATTAATTAATCAACAAAATAACATTTTTTTTAATGTAGATTACAATATAGACAAAAGTTATATCAATCATAGAGTAATACTGTAGCATTTTTTTTCTTCTTCACAAAAAGACATGCCTCAATAACTTCAAACAATTATCAACAAGAGTATAGCTCAACTGGCATAAAATTTGGTCATAGATTTGAATCTCTCACCTCTAAATGTTGTTGAACTTAAAAAAAAAAAAACTTCAAACGGCCGAGATCTTTGGAAATGTTTTATTTTGTCGTTATATTTATTTTAAATTCTTACAATTGTTTTTTTTTTGTTAATATTCTCAACTCCTTACTTATTGGAAAAAAAATGAAGAAAAACAATATTTTAAAATTACATATGAATACATTTATTTGAATGTTTAAAAATACTTTTCTAGGATTTAGTGCTTGAACCTTATGCATTCGAAGTTGTACATTCGAGGAATAAGAAAAAAAGAAAATTTTGTTTTAAAAAAAAAAAAAGAAAAATTAAAATTTAGCGAATCTTTCCTTTATAATTTAGCTATTGTTTTTGTATGGTCCCTACATCTTAAAGATTGTAAAAGTATTTAGTAACAATTTATATTTTAATTGGATGATCATTCCATTTATATTCTCATAACTTAAATTACTTTATTTTATTCTTTAAAGTATCATTATAAAAACACCATTTCAAAAAAAAAAGTATCATTAAAAAATCACTACAATTCTTTATTGTTACTCATTAAATTTTCGTGTTGAGTATTTAATAGAAATATTAAGCATATTTTTAGTTTTTTTTTTTTAAAAAAGAAGAAATATTAACCGTATATTTCCAAACTCCATACTAATTTTGATACATATAGTTTTGAGTTTATGCAGTGGAATCTAAATTGCTAAAAAAAAACTGAAAAACAAAAAGAAGAAATATTAAGAATATCCAATTTCGAAATCTAATGCCAAAATCATATTAAAAAATTGTAAAAACATGAAATACAACTCTATTTTTATTAAATCCATTATTTTACCTTGAAAATTTTGGTAAAGAGAGACAAAAGTTTACATTTTAGCGGATAAATTAGATAGAATTTTAAAATCTTCACTCTGATCTACTTTAGTTGAATGAACTAAGTTTAAACCTTGGTTTTAACAAATGTGTAGTTGAGTTTAAGATTTTTCTTTTAAATTTCGAGGAAGGGACTAACAAACAAAATAATAAAATTTTTGGGGTTCTTTGTGCAACATTTTCAGACATAGGGGGACTAAATAAGAATAATAGCAAAATCAATGAATCTAAAAGAAGAGAGAGGGAAAAAAAAACCTCCATTGAGCCAAAGAACGAGAGGCTTATGAGCGACGTCGTTTTGAGCTTCAAAGAACCAGTAAAACAGAGCCTTCTCTTCACCCGGCCGGAGTTTGATGTAGCCGGCGTAATGCCGGAACTTCACAGGCGGCTGCTCCGGCAAGCCCGTAACTCTGTCGGCCTCTCTCCGCAGCGAATCTCCGTCGGCCAATCCCTCTCCGCCGATCCCCGCCGCCGTAGAGAGAAGTAAAGTGAAAAACAACGCCGACAAATTCCAAAAATTTGCCATCATCTCCGATTAACGGCAATAATTCTGTTCTCTCTTTAGAGAGAAAGAAGAGAGAGAGAGAATGAATGTGGAGAGGGAAAAGTGGAGAATTTTGATATTTAATATTACACGAAAAAGGAAGCTAGCTAGTGTCTCTCAATAAACGTTTTTTTGGCAACGTCTCTACCTTTTTCAATGTAATCACCTTTTTAGGTTTAAATTTGATTTTAATCCTCTAACTTTTGGTTTAAATTTGATTTAGTCCTCCAACTTTCAAAATTGTTCCATTTTAGGCAGTTTGAAATTGCTTTAATTTTTAAAATAATTATTGTCAACTGTGTTTCTAAAAAAATCAGTTATAATATGAAATAAATTAGTATTTGATAAATTTACTGTGTTTGGTAAATAAATTATTGTGATTTAGTTATAATGACTAAAAACAGACATAGTCAAAATTTGCATTTTTTTAATAATATTATCATTTTTAAATAATTGTTTACAAGGTTACATCCTTTCAATTTAAATTTATTTTTTGTTTGCTCAAAATTATTTGTTAAGTATTAAGAGAAATAACTGATTTTTTTAAAAAAAATCATGATATTAATTATTTAAAAAAAATGATTACATTCATCTAATCAATTTGAAAAATTAGAAAATAGAATTTGGTTGGATGAAAAAAATACTCGATATATAAAATCAATCTTAATTTCGATAAAATTAAAATTTTAAAATGTGTTAAGAAGAGACAACAGATTATATTAGAATCTAGGGAAAAATACCTTTTTAGTCCTTGAGTTTTTAACAATAGGTGCATTTAGTCCCTGAGTTTTCAAAATGGACATTTTTAGTCCATGAGTTTAGGAAAAAATACCTTTTTGGTCCATGAGTTTTGGAAATATACCTTTTTAGTCCCTGAGTTTTGAGAAATAGGTTTAAAAGGTCACTCGTATTATTTTTTTTAAATTTTTTTATATAAAATAAATATTCTTTATTAATTTTTAATATTAACGATTTTTTTAATTAAAAAAAAAAAAGCTCTCTTCCCTCTCTACCCCATTCTCTCTCCTCTCTCCTCCTTCCACCTTCCTTCCATTTTATTCATCCTTTCCTCTTCTTCCCACCATCTTTTTCTTCATCTCCCCTCTCTCTCAATACATCAATCAATCTTCATAAAAAAAGATAATTTTTTTTCCACCATGAATCTTCATAAAGGAGATGGTGGGGAGAAGGGGAAGAGACAAAGAAGAGGATAGGAAGGTGGAAGGAGGAGCGAGGAGAGAGAATGGGATAGAGATGGAGGAGAGATGAGAGAGAGATAATGGGTAGAGAGGGAAGAGAGATTTAATATTAAAAATTAATAAAGAATATTGATTTTATATAAAAAAAATTAAAAAAAAAATAATATGAGGGACCTTTTAAACCTATTTCTCAAAATTCAAGGACTAAAAATGTTTATTTCTAAAACTCAGGGACCAAAAAGGTATTTTTCCCTAGAATCTATTTTCAAAAGCTAGTAGGAATAGATTTTGTGAATGAACGTATTTTACAAAAGTGATTTTAATAGATTCATTTGCAATTAGTTTTACCAAACCCAAGAAGCAGCTAATATTTTTCTGTAATCACTTGTAACGTTCTCAAAAAGTAATCTCAAATGCATTTTTAGTCTTTGAATATATTTTTTAAAACGAGAAAAAAATTACAAAAAGTGTCACTGAAGTGAAAAGGTTATTACCGATTACACTATCAAACTTTCAATTTGATTGATGACTCTCTCCTAAAATTATGGAACTTTATAATTATGCCCTTAGATATTGCAAAATGCACAAACAACTGTACTATAAGGATTGTTACAATCAAACTCTCGAACTATAGAAGTATTTACAATTTGATCACCCGATTTCTTTTAGCGCTAAAAAAAATTAAAAACTATAGAAAAATTATTGAAAAAAAAATTAGTCTTCTTATTGATGTTGAGCTATTACCTTGATTTTAAGAAAACAAAAAATTGATGTAAAAAATTTTAATTTGATTGTAACAATCCTATACTTTGGGGACTTGATTTAAATTACAATACTTATAGTTTTTGGGTGGTTAATACATTTTGCAATATTTAAGGGTTTAATTATAATAATTTTGTAAGTTTAAGGTGGAAGTTTTATCAAATTGAAAATACGAGAGTGCAATATAATTGTAAAAACCTCTAGGCCTAAACGTGGTTTTTACAATTTTTCCTTAAAAATAACTATATTGGTTTCTAAAGTTTCAAAATATCTTTCATTCCCATAATTTTTTTTCCTAAAAAAAGAGTATTTTAATCATTGCTCTGTCACACCTAATATTTGTTCATTACATACCAACCTCAACTAATTTATGTAGCTCTAATATATATCAATGTTATTACATTAATATACATATTCAAAATCACATTATCAATTTAATAAACAATTAACATTAAAATAATGATGAGGATGACTAAAGTGGTCATGTTTTTCTAAAAAAAAAAAATCAAGACCGGACATTTTAAAATTTTGATAACACAAGACGATTTAAACTTCATTTTACTAATATGAGATTTATTTTTTTTTTTAAAAAAATGAGCATTTTACAAATGTAGAATAACTCAAAAGGGAATAAATTAGAGTTTCAAATCGTTTAAATTTAAGCTAATATTTAATAAATTGGCGATAAAAAATATTATACTTATGTAATGAACTTTCAATTTTGATCAATTCACTCAAGCAATCGATTCTCAAGAAATCAAATAATTTCAATTATTAAGGCCCCATTTGATAATAATTTAGGTTTCGTTTGATAATCAATTGGTTTTTAGTTTTTAGTTTTTTGTTTTTGAAAATTAAGCCTATAAATACTACTTTTATACCTATGAATTTCCTTGTTTTGTTATCTACTTTATGCATGTTTTCAAAAACCAAGCCAAGTTTTGAAAAATAAAAAAAGTAGTTTTCAAAATTTTGTTTTTGTTTTTGGAATTTGGCTAAGAATTCAAATGTTTTATTAAAAAAAAATGAAACTCATTGTAGAGAAATGATGAGAAAACAATCGCAATTTTCAAAAACAAAAAACCAAAAATCGAATGGTTACCAAACGAGACCTTAGGCCCCGTTTGATAACCATTTGGTTTTTGATTTTTGGTTTTTAAAAATTAAGCCTATAAATACTACTCCCACCTATGATTTTACTTGTTTTGTCATATACTTTTTGCCTATGTTTTCAAAAACCAAGCCATGTTTTGAAAACTAAAAAAAGTAGTTTTCAAAAACTTGTTTTGGTTTTTAGAATTTGGCTAAGAATTCAAATACTTCCTTAAAAGAGATGAAAACATTGTAGAGAAATTGGAGGAAAACAAGCTTGATTTTCAAAAACCAAAAACTAAAAACCAAATGGTTATCAAACGGGGCCTTAGTTTTTTGTTTTTAGTTTTTGAAAATTAAGACTATAAATAGTACTTACACCTATGGATTTCCTTATTTTGTTATTTATTTTTTACATATGTTTTCAGAAACCAAGCCAAATTTTGAAAACTACAAAAAAAAATTCAAAAAATTCAAAAACTTGTTTTTGTTTTTAGAATTTGGCTAAGAATTCAAATGTTTTCTTAAGAAAGACGAAACTCATTATAAAGAAATGATGAGAAAACAAACACAATTTTTAAAAACCAAATAATAGTTATGCCTACACAAATCAATTTTAATAAAATGTGGAAGTAGAGGGTGGAATCCAAAAATGAAATGACATAAATTATTAAGGCTCCATTTGATAACCATTTTGGTTTAATTTTGTTTTCTATTTTGAAAATAATGCTTGGCTACTCACAATTTTTTTGTAAGTTTTCCACCTTCTTAACAAACACATTTGAATTCTAAGCTAAATTTTAAAGACAAAATCAAGTTTCTTAAAATTATTATTTTTTTAGTTTTCAAAATTTAGCTTAGTTTCTAAAAATGTTTAAAAAAGTATGTAACAAAGTAAGAAAACTATATGTGGGAGTAGTGTTTACAAACTTAATTTTCAAAAACAAAAAATCAAAACCAAAATAGTTATCAAACAGAGCCTAAAATATACGAAAATTTCAATTCATTGGCTATGAGATGGCTATATCTCCCATTAAAAAGGGAAAAAAAGCAATATATTATTTTTCAATATTTGAAATTCCCTCCTTTTGAATTCTAAAGGATAATGAGTAGAAGATTGAAAAAAAAAAAAAAAAAAAAAGCAATTATTTCAACTACGTATTAAAAGGGGAAGAATTTTTCAAAATCCACTCATTTCCCATTACCTTTTTGTTGTGAGATTTGGAGATTCATCCTATATTTTACTACAACAATTTTCATAATACATCTAGCTCAATTTCTTCAAGAGATGTCTATATTATCTCCTCAACTTCATCCATTCTCTCTTTCTTTCTTTTTTTTTGAGTTCAACAATATGTAGGATAGGAGATTTAAACTCCTAATCTCTCGATCGATGGTACATACTTTATGTCAGTTGAGCTATGTTCATGTTGGCAATCTATTCTATTTTTAAAAAGAAATATTTAGCAAACCTCAATGAATTTATCATACCACATAGTGACATTCTTAGAAATTTAGGTTGGTGGATGTCACATCAGTTAAACTAAGATCTATAGTGGATACCAACCCTTCACATGCCTCCAAGCTCATGTTGAATGTTATCATAATGATGTTAACTCCCAATAACCATTGCACCCAAATGTCAAAGAGTTTACTATCATTTAAACCATAGATGTCAATTTTTGTTTTGGTACAAAACACTTTTCCAATGGAGTGAGGAATCTATGGTCCAAATGAAAAGGAAAATATTTAGATTATAGGAGTCAAGAGTTTATCATCTTTCACATCCATCGAGCTTTAAAAATCTACTTTGATATCTTGAGCACACTTTCAAATAAGTTCATCAAACTCATGTCCATTCATCTTTAATTTACAAGTTGGGTCTATATAATCTAAAATTATCTACATTTGTCTTTTTAATTTACTTATCTCTAGCCATGAATTTCTAATTCTATACATTATATAAACCTAGCTACCTTAGTTTTTACAAAATTACAAACCCGCAAAACAACAAATACGACTAATAACCCTTCTTAAATCTATTCCTCCTCACAATCTAAACATAACCCACACAAATTCAAGCTTCCTAACTACGCTCTAAACTATATAGGACACCCCTTTTAATTTTTGGCCCAAATGAAAAAACAAAAGCATTTGATATTTTTAGAACTACTTTTTAATCGATAAAACTTGACCTAAAGCATATAAGTCACAAACACAAATAACAAGTAAGCTTGTCTTTTTAAAAATAGAATAGTCATCAAAATGAGACTCGACACTCGACAATTTAGGAGCGAGCAGGAGGCAAAGCCTTAGTGGAAAGGAAATGAGTGAAAAGGGAGAGGGATTGGTGAGGAGCAAAGACAGGTACTTGATGGCCTGCCCCTCTTACACTAGCCAAGGTGAGGCCTCCTTTGTAAGTTTCAACCCAACCAGCCACTTCATGTTTGTGGTACCATGCCCTCCACTCTTCTTCTATTTCCAACCCCAACTTGTTTATGCTATATCTCGTCGCTGTTATTGGCACTCGTCCATCAGTGTCTCCACTGTAAAATTATCATTTCTTGTCTTATAATGTGTTTGGAATAATTTTTCAACGTCTTAAAAAGTGTTTATCATACTTCTAAGAATTGAAAGCATGAAATGGATAACGAAATATATAAATACTACTCAATGACCCCTTTAGCTTCGTCTCCTAAGAAGTACAATTAAAAGGAGAAAAAAAATTGTTACCTATGTGGTAGCATATTAATGGGAAAAAATTTCTAATACCATTATAATACATATTTCTTAGGTTAATCTTCAAACGTAGTGAAAAATTAGTTTATTTATATGATACAGTCTAAATTATTTTTAAATATTGTGCTATTATGATGTAAACGAAAAAACAATTACATAACTAGTCGAAATGAATAGCAATTTACTTAGAATATGTTAGGTTGAAATATTATTTGTCTCTATACTTTGAGAATCATTCTATTTTAGTATGCGTATTTTCAAATGTTCAAATTTAATTTTTGTACTATAGATAAATCTTAGAATTAGTCTTTATTATTGGTTTGAAGTTAATTTTTTATAAATAAACAAAATAATAATTTATTATTATTATTATAAAATAATAATATTATTTTTTATTTTAAAAAATAATGTAGATATCTTTTAAAATTTTATAGAGAAAATGCTAATAAAGAGGTTTCTTTTTTTAAAAAAAATTAATCATAAACTAACGATAGAAACTAATCTTAAAATCATAATCATGGTTTGCGAGATGGTGGGGAAATGTAAGAGAAAGAACCGTTTGGAAGTTTACTTTGAAAGCTGGGTTTTTTTTTTAATTCTTTATTCCTTTTAATAAAATATAAGTAAAAACATCTAATTTCCATTTTAAAATTTCCATTTTTAAAATATAAGCATTTCAGCCAACATGAGTATAATTCAATTGGTATAAAGTATATATCGATCTCAATTAAGAGGTCAAAGGTTCGAATCTCCCACCCCACATATTATTGTTGAACTAAAAAAAAAATACAAGCACAATAAGCTCTATGTACATCTTACAAGTAATTCTTGTCTCTTGTCAATTCGAGCATATATTAGTAGATAAGACAACTATTATCATTCTAAGGTTGATAGTTCAATATCTACCCTTACAATTGTTGAACTATTTTTTTTTTGTTTTAAAAAAACACATAGTCCTCTCTCTCTTACATTTTATTTCTCCCTCTAACTTATCTTTCTCTTCTTAGTATATTTCCTCTCTACCTAATCTATCTCCTAGTCCTCTTAGCATATTCTCTCTCTAACTTATTTTTCCATTATGAAATTTTTATCTATGTAACTTTCTCTCATCTAACTTTTCTCTTTCTCTCTAATATATTTTCTTTCTCTAATATGTCTCTTCCTAGCATTTCTCTTTTCTATCTCTAACTATTAGAAATTGTTAGCTTGAACATAACTCAATTGATTATGACATAATATTATATCAACTAAGAAGTTAAAGGTTCAAGTTTTCACCCCCACATGTTGTTGAACTTAAAAAAAAACTGAACATAGCTCAATAGTGAAAGCATTAAATTAGGAGTCGTTTGGTAACGTTCATGTTTCTTGTTTTCAATTTTTTAGAAATAGAAGCTTTTGGTAATTGTTCATGTTTCTTATTTCTCATTTTTCATAAATATTTTTTAAAATGTGTAAAAATTTTGAAAACAACAAAATCAAGTTTCTTGTTTCTTGTTTCTGATTCTAATTTTTTTCCAAAACATAAATGAAAATATTATTTTTATCATTTTTTACTTCTAAAATGCACAATAAATATCTAAAAACAAATATATCATTAAAAAAATAGATCTTTAATTTTAAAAACTAATTTTCATAGAGAATTTTATAATTTTAGTTTAAAATTTCAAAGAACAAGAAACAAGAAAATGGTTAATAAACATGTTTATTCTTTTTTTTTAATAGAAAAAGTAAAAACAAAGAAACAAAAAATAGTTACCAAACACAATTTTCTTTTAAAAAAAAAAAGAGAAATCATAAACACAAACGTTACCTAACGAACGCTTAAAATCCTCACCTCATTCATAATTCTAAGATTGATAAAAGATAAATTAGTTCCTCTCTATCACTTTTATTTTTCTCTCTAGACTGTAATATCTCTCTCCACCTTTTCTCTCTCCAATTCTCTTCTCTTTTTCTCCCTTTTATAACTTTTTGTCTCTCTTTAATATTTTCTTAACATCTAAATACAGTAATAAAGTTTGAAAATTGTAGTTACAATGGGGTAAAAACAGTCCAAATTTAAATGAAAAAGGGGATTAAGAATTAATTACCTGTAAACCCAAATACGCAAACCAGCATTGAGAAGCTTGTGAATGATAGGCAACACTGAATCAGTTGAGTCAGTCCACTGCCTAATTGCACCACTGTGCACAAAAACCAACCCAACCGTCACAGTAAAAAAAAAAAACCATTAAAAATAATATTAAACATGCAAATCTCTTTCATCATTTTTTTTGGTTCTGGTTCTTAAAAACCCGTTTGATAACATTTTTGTTTCTTTTTTTCATTTTTCATTTCTTCTTTTTTCATTAAAAAGGAAAAAACAAAATTATGTTTGATAAGGGTTGTTTTTGTTACTTATGACAAAAAAAGCTAAACATGTTTAGTAATCAACTTTTGTTTCTAGTACTATAAAAGTTTACATGAAATTTAGTTTTTAAAATAAAATATTCAAATTTTTTATGTTATATTTATTTTTAGATAATTTACAAGTAAAAAATGATAAAATAAACATTTTATTTATGTTTTTGAAAAAACTGAAAATAGGAACAAGAAATTTGATTTTGCTGTTTGCAAAATTTCTACACTATTTTGAGAACATTTCTAAGAAAATGGAAAAACGAGAAATAGTTACCAAACACATCTATCTCTCAAAAACAGAAACAAGAAACAGAGACGATACCAAACAACCCTTAAACTTTTAATTTCGTTTCATTCTTGATTCCTAAATTTTAAAAATAATTATTTTGATATCTTATAAATTTTGATTCTATCAAATCAATTACATAGCTTCGAGTAGGTATACTAATAAAACAAATATTGAATAATCAAATTTTAGGTGACAAAAAAAATATAAAAATTTAGAGACTAAAACAAACATTAAAATTTCATGGACCAAAAAATGAAACCATATATATATATAACTATAACTATGAGTGTGTGCAAAGAGTGTGCAGAGGTGTGGGTGTGAAAAGAGGTTTCAGAAAATTGATTATGATGATTTTAATGCCAATGGCAGAAGAAAACAGAAAGGAAAGCTCTAGTTCAATCATTCAACACATGCTCTTATTCATTGCAAACTCTTACTTTTTCTTTTCTTTCCCCACCCTCAAAATTTAATGCATTTCATTTCCCCCATTAATGCAACAACTAGCTAGTCCTACATTATTTAAACAACCCATTGGGTCTTGACATATGGTATACTCTTTAAAGTTGGAAATTTTGTATTTTTAATTTTTATAGAAAAGTTTGTTAAAGTTTAAGAAACATTAGATTAGTTCATATATATAATCTATGTAGGACTGTTTGGGGCGTAGGTTATAATAACATATAGGGTACTCTGCACCCTAAACACAGACTATTATAACTCCAGACTAAACAACTCTACATTTTAAATAATATTATATAATTCTACAAACTATTATAACCCACAGATTATTATAACTTATTCAGTGTCCCAAACAGTCCTTATACATTTGATGTATAAAAATAAATAATACCTGCAAGGAGTGTAAGGATATGGTAGTCCAGTAACGTTAGCATGAACAGCTCTCTGAACATCCTCTCTATTGAAAAACTTTTTTGCATAATCTTCCGTACACGGATCGTAGCCCAATGGGAGTTTATGCCACATCTCCTGAATCCTCCACATATATAAAATGCAATACAAATTAATTTACAATTTTATTTTAACTTTAATTAAAATTATTTTGCATTCACTGCATGGGTCAAGTGACTTTAATTAAACATATCTAATTAATTAGGTAAATGAAGGAAAAATACACCTCTATCCAATATACTTTTTTGGGTAAAATTTAAAAACTATACAAAGTTTGAAAATTTATAGATTAGAATAGAATAGAAATGAACGTACACACATAACAATTTTTTTTAAGAGTTAAAAGAGGGACTTACGTGTTTGGTAAAGATTCGAGGAGCGACATCGACGAGTCTTGGAAGGGTAAATTTAGAAGAAGAAGAAGAAGAGGGAGGAGAAAGGCAAACAGGAGCATAAATGCTATAGATATCAATGTTAGAGTAAGCCATCAAGAAGCCTCTGATATGATCCTCACAATGAATTGTTTGGTTCTTGGAGTTGGAATCAAGTGTGAACCCACATTCATTCATTATGTTGTGGTATAGTTGATCAGAAATTATCGCATGGCTCCAAGCGTACTCTATCATTCCCTTTGAATCTGTCTCCTCGTTAATCGCAGCATTCCCAATCTGTTTTTTTTTTTTTTTTTTTTCATTCGATTAATATGTATCTAATTTTCTCAATATTCTACATTTCAATAATAATAAAATTTAAAAAAAAAAAGAAGCTAAAGAAACCTTACCATGAAGCCCTTGAGATTAATAAATGAATCCTTGGTAGAATTTTGGTTTTTATCATGAATGAGGTCGGCAAGCTGAGGAACATAATGACCTTTAGGAAAAGAAAAATAAGTTAATTAATGTAGTTTTGGCCCAAAATTTTAAATTAAAAAAAAAAAAAAGGGTGTAAGAATATTTTTAAAAAACAAAAAACAAAAAATGAATTACCAGCATAGCTTTCTCCAGCTAGATAGAAATCATGGAATTTGAAACTTGGAAACCTTTTGAACCAACCAATAAGAAAGGCATAAGAATCTTCAGCTGTGACTTTATCACCAAGCTTATGTAAATCTGATGATTTGTTTGTATAAGAGAATCCCACTCCCACTGGTGCCTCCAAAAATAGCATATTTGCAGCTGAAATAGCCATACAATATAAATTTTAAATGACTATTAAATCCTCATTTCTAAATATTTATTATCTATTTTATAAGCTAAGGATCATAAAATAATGTTCTTATAAGTTTTAGAAAAAAGTAGAAACTGGAACAAGAACACATGAAACTTGATTTTGTTGTTGCTATAATTTTTACATAATTTTAGAAACGTTTCTAAAAAATGAGAAACGAGAAATAGGAACTGTTATCAATCGCTTTTGTTTCTAAAAAATTGAAAACAAGAAGTATGAAACGAGAAATAGGCCAGAATGTTATCAAACAGGCCCTGAGGTATAGATCAGAATAATGCAACTAAAGTCGCACATTATATTAGATAATAGAAAGGTCATTGGTATATAAGTAAAGAACATTTCTATTGGAACAAAATCTTTTGGGTGAAACCAAAAGTAAAACCATAAAGGTTTAAACTCGAAGTGGACAATACAAACATGAAGAGGTGTATTGTCCTGACAAAGAGTTAAGGTTATTTTTAGCAAAGTCAAATTTTGAGAAATGAAAAGATTAATTTAGAAAACATGAATATAAATAACTTTAAAAGAATTCTTTTCTTTTTTAATTAAAAAAATAGAAATGAAATAGTTATGTTAAAATACCTTTGTTCCAAGAGAAATTGTTGAGTTTTAATTGGCCATTGCTTTGAACAAGGAAGGGGCCTAACTCTTGTGCAGCTCCATAAGCAATGGATGAGCAGCCAGGTCCTGAAAATCATATACCAATTTATAAAATGCCATAATCAAATAATTTAAATTATATATATAACTTCGACAATTACAGCTCACCTAACTTTTACGAACCAAAGATTCATAAATCTAATTTCTATAACTAGCTATTTGCAAAATCAAAGGCGGATTATACAGAGACAAAATTTTGAATTATATATTTTATAAATTAAATTTTATTAAAATTGTGATTCAAATATTTCTTAAATTTTTTTTTTATGTATGTATGCATATATATATGTATATATATATATATGATGGTAATAGAAATGAATTTTACTTTAATGAACTTTTTATTTTCAAAAGTATTTGAGATTCTAGATTTAAAAATAGAAGAAGGGCCCAAGGAAGAAAGTTTGTTTGGAAATTGGAATTCATCAATGGGGGTAGGAATTTTCTTGCCAAAGTTTGATTTCTAATGGTTGGTTAAATTTAAAAATAAATCAAAGATAAACTGAAGAAAATTATTTGGAGTAACTTTTCTAATACTTTATCAGAAAAAAAAAAAAAGAAAAAAGCTTTTCTCGTAAAAATTAAATCTAATGGTTTAAATAATACACACAGAAATGCACCTTGTAATCTTGTTTATTATCTTCATTTTTTTTAATGACTCGACACTCGAGGTACATAGTAAATTATATGATAAAGAAGTATCTTTTTTTTATAAATAAATCATAAATAAAACATTAACTATAATCCTATTTTAATTCAAACTTTCCGACCTTTATGTTCTAATAAATTAGGCCAAACATATATTTTATTCCTTAGTGAGATTTTTTTTTTTCAATCTAGCCTTTATAGTTTAAAAAAAATCAATTTAATCCATTATATTTTAATATTTTTCAATTGTACCACTTTTAATGAATATTAATTAGTCAATAATAAAAAAAAAGGGATGATATTTAGTGAATTGATAGAAATTTAAATGAGAAATTATGTAATCTAAGTTATGAATTTTTCTAATTCCTCTTCCAAATGTCAAAGCAATTGGCAAAAACTTTCACTTTTTTTTTTTTTAATGTTAAGTTACTTAATTTTACCTTTAAATTTCTGTCAACTCACTAAGAAATGGTATTAATTTAAAATATTAAAATAAAAATAATCAAATTGAATTTATTTGAAAAATAGAAACTGAATTAATCAGACCCTTCAAACACTAACAACTAAACTCTATATTTAGCCAATAAATTATTCTATTTTTCTTTAAATTTTCATAAACATTATTTGCAATCTTCACAATTTTCATATCACAACTAAAATATATCATAAAGTAATCTTTTTCGGAGTTCGTGCCAGATTCCATATCTATAATTTGAAATGTCAAATAAAATTACTTTTTATAGAGACAAATTTTTAAAAGTGAAATAAGTAATAATAAAAGGGTAGACAAAAAACAATACCGACAGAAAGAAGGAAATGCAAAAGGAAAAGTTCAACTGAACCTTTTTTTTTTCTTTTCTTTTTTCAAATGAAAAGTGAAAGTAAAAAAAGAAAAAATCAATAAACAAATAAAAAGGAAAATCGTGAACCATGGAGATGATAAAAGGAAGGTGGGCCCAGGGAGAGAAATGGAAAATCCGAATTTAGAGGGGCCGTTAGTTAACGGCGGAAGGGAATATTGTCTCTTCTTTCCAGAAAGTTGGATTTTTGTAAGATTACTGACTCTCCTTTTACAAACAGAAGTCCGTTAGCTGACAGACAAGTACTTTTCGCCCTGCGCTACCCTCGTGCGCACGGCTTCTCTGCGATTTTCCCTAACTTTTTAGCTCCCAAGGACCTTTTGGTCATTTCGATCTCTTCCCAACCAATTATTTTAGTATTTTTATTTTAAAAGAAAAAAAAAATTCTCACTCGTGGTTTTAATAATTTTGAGTTTAGCATAGTGTAATATTAAAAAAAATTCTACCAACCTAAATATAACTCAACTACTTATAACATTGTCTATCCAAAAAAAAAAAACTTATGATATTTACCAAAGTGAACATAGTTCAATGGTAACTGACATGCACTCTCAATCAAGAAGTCAAAAAAACTACTTATGATATTAGTATGTACCTTCGACCAAGAAGTCAGAGGTTTGAATTCTCCACTTCCATATGTTTTGAACTATAAAAAAGACTAAGAAGTCTATGTATTAAGAAATTTTGGTTTGTGTAATCTATGTTTAGTTTATGGATTTTTTTTTAAAGAATATTACAATCTTTAAAAAGAATCGAGATTTGAATATGTAATTTTGAAATGAGATTATTAATGTTTATAGACTTTTGATTTTTTTAAAATTGACATGAAGCTTGAGGGATAAGTTTTAGAATCGTAATTCATGAGATTGTTTGCTTTAATGCCTAAGAAATTAGGCTTGACTCGACAACTAATGACATGCTACTAAGAGATGGATTATATTAAATATTAACAAAGAATAAATTATAGTATTCTACCTCGGTAAGGTTTTTATGAGGAAAAAAATGTATATATATGAATGATTAAATTATAATTAAACGTTTTTTTAATTTACTTTTAAAAAGAATATCATCAAATAATTAAACTATATTAAAATGTGAGGGAAAATGAGATATCTATTAATTGATGGTTATAATTGATTTAATTGCAATTGTTGAAATATTATTGAAATTAAATTTGTATTTAAAAGTAAGCTCGAAATATACTACATAACCATACTAAAACCTAAAATTAAGTTAGAAAAATAAGCCGCCAAAGTGAGCTTGGCTCAACAGTAATTGACATATATTTTCGATTAAGAGGTCAGATGTTTAAATTCCTCCTTTTCAAATGTTGTTGGAAAAAAAAAGTTAGAAAAATAAGAAAAAATAATTTAAGAAGTTATCAATTACTAATCCATATAAGAGAGTAAAAGTAGATAAATAGAGACATAAAAATGGTATGATAAAATTATAATGTAATTTCATGTTTATTACAAATAAAAATTATAATTCTATAATTAGTCATTAATTAAAATCTAATTAAATGATATACCCACCATATTTTTGGAGGCCCTTTTTAGCCCCTATAAACTCCGCCCACGTGCTACCATAAGCTAAACAATATCTTTAATAAATTCTCCAAATTAACATATCCTTCGAATGGAATTTCTATATTCTAATTTGAATATACTAGTTCCACTTTATTTTGCTTTAATTTTAATTTTTTTTTTTTAGTTCATTTTGCTTTTAAATTTTAAACTACCACTTGAACTACTAAATGATAATAAGTTAAAAACTTAAAAATATCATTTTGGTTTTTGTAGTAGAGTTTCATTCTATTTCAGTCTTTGTACTTTCAATAAGTCTTAAAATTAGTCGCTACTATTAGTTTGAAGTTAATTTTTATTGAAATTAATTAAATAATAATAATAATTTTCATGCAAGAAAATGCACAATATGAACATATTTTCAAAGTTTATAGGAGCAAATACTAATAGAGACTATATATTTTTTTTAAAAAAAAAAGTTAACAATTAACTAACACTTTATTGAAAATAGAGAAACTAAATTTGGACATTTGAAAGTACAGGAACTAAAAGTAGGATAGACCTAAAGTATAGAGAACAAAGTGGCATTTTAACCATGATGATAATTTGAACTTACAATTTTTAAAGTTACCAATTTCTTAACTTTTTTTTTCCTTTTTTGAGTTCAATAAATGAAGAGCTCGGGGTAACCTGAACATATCTTAATTGTTTAAAGCATATATCTTCAACTAAGAGGTCAAAGACTCGAATCCCCCCACTCCACATGTGGTTGAACTCAAAATTGTCAAAAAAAAAAAAAAAGAGGAAAGAAAAATAAAAATTTATTTTCTTTATTTTTTAAAGCATAACATACTCAATTAAGAGGTTAGAAGTTCAAATCTCACAACATCACATAATGTTGAACTTAAAAATAAAAATGGAGAAACAACATAATACTATATAAATCTAAACATACTTCAATTGTTTAAATCTCGTTAAATATTAGAAGTTCAAATATCTAATCTACCAAAAAAATATATATATATTTGAGTAATGTCAATATGAGTATAGTTCAGCGGTAAGATGTTCTAAAAGAATTTAAGAAATATTTTATTTCACATTAATAAATTCAAAAAAAATATATTAAAGGCGTTGATTTTTGTTTTTTTTTTAAAAAAAATTGGTAGTACCGTACCTACCTACCGAGCTACCGGCATGGAGTCGCAGAAGAAGCAAAAAAGAAAGAAATCAGAAATTAATGGAAACAAAACGAACCTCCGTTGAGCCAAAGAACGAGGGGCTTCCGAGCGACTTCGTTTTCGTATTCGTTTTCGTTTTCGGCTTCGAAGAACCAATAGAACAATGCCTTCTCTTCTTCTGGACGGAGCTTCACGTAGCCGGCGTAGTGCCGGAAATTCACCGGCGGCTGCCCCGGCAAATTCGTCACTCTGTCCGCCTCTCTCTGCCGCGCTTCCTCCGCCTCCGATTCCCCTAAACGCCCAATTTCTCTCCCCGCCGCCGCAGTCGCGAGGAGGAGAAGGAAGAGAGACGGATTTCGAAAAGGAGGCATTGGTAATAATGAATATGGAGAGAAATGAGGATTTGGAAAAGGGCTATTTGTAGGGAAGAGAGTGGGGAGCAACTGAGAGACGGACTCCGTTTTTTTTTTTTTTTTTAAGTTTTCTTTATTATAAATTAATTTTGTAGTTTGTATCTATTTAATTCATAAACTTTAAAAATTATCTTAAATGTTCTTGAATTTTATGTTTAATAAGTTTTGAACTTTAAAAAGTACTTAATCAATTCTAAAATTTTTAATTTTGTATTTAATAAGTTTTAAAATTTTTAATTTTATATCTAATAAATCATTAGTTTATTTGATCTTTTTCAAAATTCATAGACCTCTTAGATTTAAAAAAATAATAATAAAGTTTTAGAAAAATATTAATTTTGTATTTCTAATACATCAATTAATTTTTTTAAAAATTAACCCAAAGTTCAATTTTATGTCCCATTAGACATAAAACCAGCCTTTTTTTTAGGTCAACGATATATAGAGTAAGAAATTCGAATTTCTAACTTTTTGATCAGTGAACATGTTTTATAACAATGAGCTATGCTCATATTGACTAGAGAGTGGAGAGCAGAAATGAAGAGACTGACTTCATTTTTCACTCTATTATTATTATTATTATATTTTTAAAGTGAGTTTCATTAATTAGAAATATATATGCACTGTGCCGCGTGTGAAGTAATAGTGAAGAAGATATTAGTAAATGGTAAAGGAAACGAAGTTGACCCAAACTCAAATTTAGGGATGTTCTACAAAGGGAGGGAGGGAGCTAGGAGAAAAAAAATTTAGTTAGCTAAACGGAGACAGTAACAATTTCGAGGTTTTTGTACGAATGACCCATTTTCCAACGTTTTAATGACTGATGACCTACGTTCTGAAAATAATGAAATATGACACATTCTGATGTGGCATAGCGCGCAAAATTACACATGAGGGCAATATAAGGCAGTCTTGCTTGTTCACATTCTTGTACGCAGAAACGCTATCGCTCTAGCTCTCTCGCTCAAATGAGTGGTTGAAAATCTAGAGAAAAAAAAGACAAGAAAAAATTACTTCAGAGAATAGCTAGAACAACAGAGCTATAGCAAGAATTAGAGAGCGATTTTCCTTGTCTCTTTCTTTTCTCTAGAATTTTACCACTCATTACTATCACGAGTGAGAGCGAGAGAGTTGGAGCGAGAACTAGAGAGCGATTTTCCTTGTCACTTTATTTTCTCCAAATTTTCGACCACTCATTACTATCATGAGCGAAAGCGAGAGCGAGAGAGCAAGATCGAGAACTAGAGAGCTAGAGTTAGAACAAGAATGAGAGTATGATGCCCTCACGGTAATTTGAACGGGATGCAGAATACGGAAAGGGTCATATGTCATTAATTTCAAAATACTGGTCAAATGGTATCGATGCGCGTGAAAATGAGTCTTATGTGCAAATTTGCCAACAATTTTCCATCTCCACTCTGATTATTATTATTATTTTAATATATATGTTTGAACTATTTAAGACTTTGTTTTAATATTTAAGTTTTTTTTTTGTTTAATGACTAAATCAAATGGACCAGTTGAAACCTTCTAAAATCCATAGCAATCAAAGTGAAACAATGCCCAACCATGAGGATGACTAAGTATTTTTCTAAAAAACATAGGGACAAAATTAAAACTATGTCCAAAATATAGAAACTAAATTTGAACTTTAACAAAAAAAAAATGAAGATTTGATTGGTTGCATTTGGTTATAAGTTTTGGTTTTATGTATGAAAAATGAAATTATATATATAACATTATAATAATAGACTTAGGGCAACTCATACAAAAGGTCATTAATATTACCTGTTGAGTTATGTTCGTATTGATATGTATAAAAGTAGCTATAAAAAAACAAGAGGTAAAAAGATGAATGAGTTAACTATTTAGAGTGGGAAGTTAGGTAAAAAAATTCAGGTCACTAATGGAATGGGAAGTTGGGCAAAAAGATATGGGGAGGGAAGAGAGGTCAAAAAGCCAAATAAAAAGAATGATTATGGAAGCTTTTGGCACTAACCTAGAGAGTGTTAGGAGAAGTTGGGTGTTAAAAAGAAAAGAAAAAAAGAAGAAGATATTTTGGAGAAAAAATAGAGACATGTGAATAGTAAAGATGTGTTTGGGAGCGTTTTTAGTGGCAATAATACAAACCCTTTAATAAAAAAGTGTTTGATAAAAAAAAAATTATTTTGACGTTTTGTTTTAGACTCTTTAAATTGCTTTTGAAGTTTTTTTTTAATTAAATTACAAGTTTAATTCTTAAATTTTTAAATTTGTGTCTGTTAAGTCGTGGACCTTTAAAATGTATCTAATATGTTCGTGAACTTTAAAATGTGTCTACTAAATTCTTAAACTTTCGATTTTGTATCCAGTAGGACCCTGAATTTTCAATTTTGTGTCTAATAGGTCTTTGACATATCCTATGTTTTTTAAAATTAACCTACTAGACACAAAATTAAAAGGTTGGGATCTTTATTAGACATAAAATTTAATTTTTTATCTAATAGATCAGTTAATTTTTAAAAATTTTAAATATGCTAGAGATCTATTAGACACAAAATTGAAAGTTCAGCGACTTATTAGACATTTTTAAAGTTCGAGAACTTATTAGACACAAAATTGAAAGGTCAAGTACTTATTATACACTTTTTAAAGTTCAAATACCTTTTGAACACAAACTTAGAAGTTCAAAGACTAAACTTGCAATTTAACCTATTTTTTTTAATCAATCTTGCTCAAAACACTCTATAACTACTTTCTCATAAAACACTTTAAAGTATTTTGATTTTTTTTTCGAGAACATTTATATGTTACCTCCAAACACGATGATTTTAAGTAAGTTTTTTTTTTTTAACGCAGAGAAGATACTTTTAGTTTTAGCAAACCTAAAAGCACTTTCAAATGAGACAAAGAATCCAAAGAAAATATCTTAGAAGGTTGAGTGGTGTTTGTCACATAGTCCAACACAAAATTAATCACACGAGTCTCTTAGTCCAAGGCATAATCAACTTTGAGGGGACTTGACCCCATCCAAAGATATGGTTCTTTTTCTTATTTACTTTGTGCAAATGGTGGTGGTGGCAGCCATTGGATATGCTCTCACACGTTTTCTTTCTTCAACTACTTTTTTGGTTGTCGGTTAAATTTAAGGTCTTGTTTGATAATAATTATATTTTTTGTTTTTTGTTTTTAAAATTGCAGTCGTTTTCTCACAATTTTTTTATCATGGGTTTTCACTCTTCTTAAAGAAAATTTGAATTCTTAGCTAAATTCCAAAAACAAAAATAGGTTTTTAAAAATTATTTTTTTAGTTTTCAAAACATGGCATGGATTTTCAAAAAAATAGATGACAAAGCAAAGAAACTCATTGGTAGAACTTGGAAGTACTGTTTATTAGCTAAATTTTCAAAAACAGAAGATCAAAAACCATATAGTTGTCAAATGGGGCTTTAATCTATTTGATTCAAACTATATGAATTGAACTTAGTATCAATTTGATGATGCTTTTGACTTGATTAAATAAATCCCACAATATATCATTGTGTTCCAAGTTATTACCATATTGGATGTGTGAAACATTTTCCATTTATGTAATAATGAACTAGAGAATATATATTAGGGTTTTGGGTTGAGTATAAAATAAAGGGAAAATGGTAACCCTAAATCATAAAGATGGAGTAAATAGTATTGAATGAGAAATTTCGGCCAGTCACAAATTGTCACGTCATTATGCTAAATTAATGACAAAATTATAAATAATTAAATTTGAGACTAATTATAAATTGACATGTGTCCCAAATTTAATTTGAAGACAAAAATTGGCAAATTGTAAAATTAAAAGGTCACATGTCTTCATTATGATCATTTGACCAAATAATTAAACTTAATTTGGTCAATTGTCATATGGATTTTGGATCAAGCTTCAATAAAGCCTAAATTCTAAATGGTTAAGCTCAAAGCCAACAAAGTCCAAAGTTCATGTGGTTAGGCCCAAAAGTCATTAAAAGCCCAAGCCCACACATGGAAAAGCTCTATAAATAGAAAAGATCTTTTCCATTTCAAGTTCAAAAATTAAACTCTCCAAAGAACTTAGAAAGAATTTAGAAACAAAAAGATCAGAAGACTTCTAAGCTCTTAAAGATCAAACACTCTCTAAACCAAAGCCTTGAAGACCAGAAGACTTTAAAGATCGAGAACAAGCTGCAAAGCCCTCGAGACAAATTCACATTCGAGAACAAGCTGCAAATTCCTCGAAACAAATCCACATTCAAGAACAAGCTGCAAAGCCCTCGAAATAAATCCACATTCGAGAACAAGCTACAAATCCCTCGAATCAAATATACATTTGAGAACAAGCTACAAAGCCCTCAAACAAATTACACTAGAGAGAGAAAAAATCAGAGGATAAACATTAGAGATTGTACTTCACTACATTCAAATCAATACAAATTAAATTTACTTACACATGTTCTTATTTCTTTGTTGAAATTACATGTGAATAGGTAGGTTAACTTTTTTTTCCCAACCAATAGAAATAAATTTTGAAATTACCAATTTAAAATTTCCCGACTTTCCATTTAAAAACTAATTAAGATCGGAACTATTTAGAAAAATTCAAAGATTATACCGTGAGATACAAAATTTAAGGTTAAATATATATATGTTTTAGTTCCTAATATTTAGGTAATTTTTTTAATTTAGTTCCTAATCTATTAAAAATTTCAATCCCATCATTTTTATATATTTAATTTTTCTCAATTAAGCCTTTACAATCACTAAAACCCCGTTTGATAATCATTTGGTTTTTAAAAATTAAGCCTATAAATACTACTTCTCTTTTTACATATGTTTTTAAAAAATCAAGCCAAATTTTGAAAACTAAAAAAAGTAGTTTTCAAAAACTTGTTTTTGTTTTTAGAATTTGGCTAAGAACTCATATGTTTCCTTGAGAAAGATGAAAGTTATTGTAGGGAAGATATGAAAACCATTGTAAAGAAATTGTGAATAAAACAAGCATAATTTTCAAAAACCAAATGGTTATCAAACAGGGCCTAAATTTTAAAAGAATGAGTGTATGAATTTAAAAATAGGAATTTCTATAAGTTTGTCAAGGGTTAGCATATCAACATTTTAATAAGTTAATTTAAATAACAACGAGTAATTTCAGGTCAATAAATTACTTCATACTAAATTATATGAAATGAGTGGTTTTTAATTTTATGGGCAAGTATCATGTTCATTCAATCCAATTAAAACACATTACTTTTAACTCAATCAATAAAGTAATGTACTGTGACATTACATCATCATTTTGACAAATAATTATAACGTTTTGTGACACTAAGGACTTAATGAAAAAAGTTCCAATACATTACGGATGAAAATATAACTTTTAAAAGTTTAGAAACTAAATTGAAAAGGCACCAAAACATATATTTAGCCAAAATCTAATAATCAAATAGACACAAAAATAAAAAATTAATGGACTAATGTAGCTAATAAAAATGTAAAAGTACTAATATGATCCATTTGGGGAATAAGAATACATAATTTTATTAAAATGAAAAATAATGATTGAGAATTGGGGGTTCAATGGCAAAGAAGATGAAGAGAATTGAGAGAGGGTTTCTCCAAAAAAAAAAAAAAAAAAAAAAAAAAGAAGAAAAAGAAGAAGAGAGATGGTGTGAAAAGGAAAAAATAAAGATAAAAATAGAGGAAATGATTAAAATGAGGAAATTTAATTGAAGTGAAATGATAGGTGCCGTGAGGATGAGGATGAGAAGTAAAAATATTAATGGAATAGAGCTAGATTCCTTCTTCCTAACATCAGCCACTGATATTTATTTATTATTATTATTTTTAAATATATATGTACAATAAATTAATGAATGAAGATTTGAACTTCCAACTTTGGAAGAAGAAATAAATATCTTGCAGAGTTATGCTCAACAATTCAAAACTAAGAATTTGAAAACCACTCTAATAGAATTGAGTTAGGGCCTGTTTGAATTTTTTCTAATTTAAACACTTTTTTAAAAAATATTTTTAATAAAAAAACTTTATATATTATATTTTTTTTAAAAATGTTAAAAATCACTTTTGGCCTTGAACTTTCATGAAAGTAACAATTTAGTTGATGAACTTTAGTTTGTAACGATTTAGTCCATATACTTTCAATTTTGTAATAATTTAGTCCTTAAACTTTAGTATTTAACAATTTAGTCCCTATATTTTAAATCTGTAACGTAGTCCCTATCGTAAAAATTATTGTGTTAAGATTTAATGGAATTTCTTACTTAAGTATATGTATAAACTATAGGGACTCAATATGTTTATCAGTTACAAAATATAAATCGTTGAATAATAAAAAACGTCATTTAATTTTGATGAAATTTTTTAGTGTAAAAACTAAATTGTTACAAATTTGTAAGTATACGGACAAAATTGATACATACTAAAGTTCAAAAACTTAGAAGTACAAATTTAGAAGTATAATGACTAAATCGTTACAAACTAAAGTTTAAGAACTAAATTGTTACTTCCATGAAAGTTTAGGGACCAAAAGGGATCTTTAACCTTAAAAAAAAACCTTTAAATAACAGTTTTTTTTTTTTTTTTTGTTGCACTATATCCAAAATGATTATATTAATTACAAATATGTTTTTTTTTTTTCCATACTACATATTTTGATGATTTTCCGTTAAACATTTAAAAGATTTTTGGATAATCTATCTCTCAAAAGCTTCTTCAAAAATAGTTTTTAAATTAATCCAAGTTTTTTAAAGTTCTTTTATTTATGACTTTTTTTTAAAAAAAAATAACACTTTCCATCATTTAAAATCATTCCATAAGCTATACTAAGGGCATGTTTGGGAATGATTTTAGAAATAGTGATTTTAGTACAATTGATTTGTTTATAATTGATTTATGAAAAGTGATTTTTATATAATCATTTTAATGTTTGGTTTTACACTTTTAATAGTGATTTTCATACAATTAAAAGTGACTTTCAATGATTATGGCATTTTTTAGAGTGCTTTAAAATAAGTGTTTTAAGCTAAGTGATTTAATTATAATTAATTTTGTAAAAGTTTTAGTTATAAATAATTTTAATATTTGGTTCCACTCTTGTAAAAGTGATTTAAATTTAATTAAAAGTATTTTTTTAAAACGATTAATGTTTATTTTCAAAGGTGATTTAGAATCATCAAATTACTAAAAAGAGTATTACATTTGAAATTAAAAAAAAAAATAGAAGGTGGTAGACAAAAGTTATATCGAGAAAACTAAAAAATGAAGAGAGAGAAATTTAAAGCTAGAGAAAATTAAAGTTTCAAATTTTTTTATAAAGACATGGAGAGATGGAAATTTTAGAGAGATGAACAAAAAATTTAGAGACAGACAAATTTAATAAAGAGCGAAAAAATCGAAAGATAGAAAAATAAATTTAGAGAGATATACAAAAGAATTTGAAGAGAATGATAAAAATTTTAGGGAGAAAAGCTTTAATGAGAAAAAAAAAAGTTCAAAGTCAGGGACAAAAAAACTCAAGAGCAAAAAGTTATAGCAAGAAGTAAAATATTAGAAATAAAAAAAATTATAGAGATACAAAAATTATAGAGAGATGAACGAAAAAATTTAGAGATAAAAAAAAGTTATTTAGAGAGAGTTCATTGGAGAGAAAAAAAAGTGAGAAAATGAAGAAACATGTTAAAAAGAGAATAAAGTAAGACATAGACATTATAAAAACTTTAGAGAGAGAAAATTTGACATTTTTTAAATAATGATGGATGACTTCAATGGTGACAGTTTTGAAAATACATGTTTTTTGATGGAAATTAATGAATTTTTATAAAAGATGACGGTTTTTACCCGTCACAAATAGTATGATTTTTTTTAAATATGAAATTATAGTCATTTTGAAGACAAAATCACTTGAGAATCACCTCCCAAGTGATTGACTGAGAATCACTTAAAGTGATTTTGGATGTTTCCAAAATCAGTTTCTTATGACTGCCAAACATCACAATTTTGAAGGAGAATTGATTTTGGGCATGTAAAAAGTGATTTTGAGCATTCCAAAATCACTTCCAAACATGCCCTAAACACATTTTAAATTATTCATTTTTCCAGAGTATTTATAGAAAAATTGATTTTGTTAGAAAAAAACATTTGTTTCAAAAGTTATTCTCAACACTCTATTATATTTCATGTTTTTGTGCTTTTTAATTGGATTTAAATTTTGAAAAACATGTAAATGTTGTTTTGAAAAATTTTACTTTACATAAACCCACCAAATAGAAATGCCATCAACTTATCTCATACAACAAATCAAGACAACACAGAAAATTGGCCTAAGATAAAGAAGAAAGAAAAAGAGGGATGAAGAAGGAGAAAACTGACAGGTCCTTTGTGTTACTCTATTATTCTAAACGATGTATCAATTTACCCAATAAACTTTCAATTTCATCAATTTAAATCCTAAGCATAAAATAAGTATTTCAAGTTTTACCCTTTGTTCTATTTTTGCTAAATTCACATACTAATTTTAAGAAAATACAAGTAAAAATCTTTCAAAACTCATTAATAGGGTAAATTGGATCAATATTGCATTTATAAAAAAAAATTAGAGAAAACGAGGCTATTTGAAACAAATTAGGAAAAACGGAGCTTTTTTTTTTTTGTTATTCAAATTCGTTTCTTCAAAAAACGCACTCTCCCTAAGCTGTCAGAAGTCGTGTCAGAAGCCGTCAGAATTCTATTTTTTTTTTTATTTTTTGAAAAATAATGATTAAAAAATGATGGTTTATTTTTTTTTATTTTCGTTTCAATGAAGCGAAACTACTTTTTTTTTAATTTTTTTCTAATCATAATATTTAAAAGCATAATTATTTATTCTTTTAATTTTTAATTTTATTTTTAACCTAATGATTAAAAAATAATTATATTACTTTTTATTTTTTAAATACCAAATTATTACAAATACATAGTTTAATTTTATGTTAAAAATTTTCAAATACCAAATTAAAAACATGATTATTTTTTCTTTTATTTTTTATTTTTTAAATACCCTAAACAATTTTACAAGTTATTTTTTTCTTTGAAATAAATTACTAAATAGCTTTAACAAAATCCAATTGTATTAATACTGTTTGTGAATTGTTAAGTAATTTTAAACACCAGTGTGATGCGCCAATTATAGTGTGTGCAGCCAATTTATTTACCTGGCAATACAAATATGTGATTGTACTCATATGACTTACGAGGCATGCATGAAACGGGATTGGATTACTTATTTAGCTCCTTAAATAGCAATTTGAGATGATCAACAAAATTTAATTATTTTTGGACAATTAATCGAAGGGAGTACAAATGTTTTGCCTGGGTTTAATGAATGGTATGCTAGAATTAGTAGACAATTCATCACAAGAGCATAAGCTGCACAAAATTACTTGGTAAGAATTCATTTATTAAGTTTAGTGCTAGATATATTCAAAGATTGAAATTGTTTAAATTTGTTTTCAAGACAAATTCACCAACATAACTATAACTAGAAGAAAGTCTCTAGAACATCTAATATCTATATATCAAATTCAACGTTTCGATGAAGATATTCCAGTTCAAGGTCAAGATGATCAAGTTGAGAATCAAGAGGATCCAATTGAACATCAAGATGATCCACTTCTACATGTAGTGGAAAATGAAGCTCCAACACCTCCAATTGAGTAATCATGCAATCGGATTTTATTTAAAATTATTTAGTAATTTATTTCAAAGAAAAAACAACTTGTAAAATTGTTGAGGGTATTTAAAAATAAAAAATAAAAGAATAAATAATTATATTTTTAATTTGGTATTTGAAAAATGTCAACATAAAATTAAAATATGTATTTGTAATAATTTGGTATTTAAAAAATAAAAAGTAAAACAATTATTTTCTAACATTGGGTTAAAAATTAAATTAAAGATTAAAAGAATAAATAATTATGTTTTTAAATATTATGATTAGAAATTTTTTTAAAAAAAAGTGATTGGGCTTAGTTGAAAGCAAAATAAAAAACACTAAAAGAATAAATAATCATTTTTTTAGTCATAATTTTTGAAAGAATAATAAAAAAAAACAAAAAAAAAAACGGAATAAAGACGTGGGGGGAGAGAATGCGTTTTTGGAAGGAACGAATTCGAATAAAAACAAAAAAAAAAAGTTCTGTTTTTCCCAAATTGTTTCAAATGGTCTCGTTTTCCCTAATTTTTTTTTATAAATGTAATATTGACCCAATTTACCTCTCATTAATATCACCAAAAAGCAAACATTACATAAAACTTAGCTTGATCAATACACAAGATCGACTATTGAACAAATCTCCCAAAACTCACAAATTTTAACAAAAATCCTACTTTCAAGTCATTTTACTCTAAAGTCCTATTGATTTTGTACTTGATATATGTTTTATAATTCATTAAATGTATATAGGAATATTTTTTTAACAATTGCCAAATGAAGCCTATTGAAAGGTAAAAAATTACCATACTTATTAAAGTCTAAGGTAAAGATTACAACATCTATCAAAATTTAAGGTGTAATTTGATGAAATTGAAAGTTTAGAATAAACATTGATATACTTTGTTGAGTTCGGGAGTAAAAAAAATCCCCTTCTTTTTTCTATAAATAAATTTACACAAAACTATAAAAGAAAATCCACAATTTGGGGAATATACAAATACTCTCATTCAGGATTTTTTATACAAATAGAGTTATTTTTTAAACATATTATAAAAAAAGGGTGGGGAGTGAAACATTTTACAAAAAACGAGTACTTTTCTTGTCTTTATTGGAATGGCGCTGGTCAACAGTGGCGCTGGTGGTCAACAGTCATGCTGGCAAGGGTTTATTCAAATCGGTGGTGGTCAAAAAACTGATGTGTTTCCAAATCGGTGCAGCGTCATTCTCGCCGGCTCCAAATCGTACATCTCCAGCCCCAAGCTCAGCCCGATCCCGTCGATCACTGCCTTCCCGCCGGTGTGGATGCAGAAATGGTCCACCCCTGTTTTGAAAATCATCGGACTGGTTTTCGCCCCGCCGGCCTGTTTTGGGTTTCTGTTCATTTTTTTCACCAGACTCAGGACTAAAAATTGTAGTAGCTCTCTTGTGGGTAAAATTTTTGGGGCGATTTCGCGGAGGATGTCGACGAAAGCTCTGGTTGCGGCCTTGGAGAGGTTTTTCCCCAAGTGAAAACCAAGTTTCCTTTTGTCGTCCTCTGTTTGGATGCAACAGCCGTACGACATTCTTGTGCGATTTGAACACCCTCGAAACGACGTCGACGGAGATCAAACTGGCGCTGCAGCCCATTCTGGTGAGGTTGAAGACCTTGACGTCGTGCCGGAGTTTGTAATGGTTGATGATTCTCCCCGAGAGAGACGGAATCGACGCCAACATTGAGACGTTCACAACGAGAACATCGATTTCCGAAGGGGAGAATCCCGATTTGTCGAAGAGCTTTTTGATGCTGTCGTGGAAAAATTCACCTGGAATGCGTCTCTTCCAGAGACGCATTCCAATAAATACAAAAAAACAACATGCTTTTTGTAAAATGTTTGGTTTTCTACTTGTTTTCTGTAATTAGTTTTAAAAAGACCCCTATTTTTCTAAAAAGCCCTCTCATTCATGGTTGTATGAATTATTCCCAAACCTAAATTGCAAATCTAATTACAAGCAAAAGAATAATCAAACTCTTTAAGGGGCCGTTGTTTTTGGAATTTAGATAACCGAAATCTTCAGATGCCTGGAATTATAGATACCTGAAAATATAGATGTCCGACATTTTAGATAACTGTGTTTGTTTTGAAGGAATAATTTATAAGAATATCTAAGAATATTTAGATAACTATGTTTGTTTTGCAGAATGTCTTAAGATTATGTGTTATACCAATAATGTCCTTGCTAATCTATAGGTAATTTGTGCATTAGTTTAATATAATTTAAATTTATATCACATGCATTTTGTTCTTTATTAATTTAATGTTATATTTGTATATCAATTTAGTTTATACTAACGTTTATGTATTATTTTGTAGAAAAATGTAATTTATATTAGTTCAAAATTTTTATAAAATATTTAATATTAAATATTAATTCAATTATAACTTAACTTTATTTTATATCTAAATGTAAAATATAAATATAGTTAATTACATATGATCATTTATTAGTGCATAAAAACATTAATTTATTTTTAAATAAAAATGAAAATGTGAAATAAAGAAGATTGATAAGGGACTAAAAAAAGTCATTAGGGGTCGTTTGTTTGGTGATAATCCAAGATTCCCACCTTATGGCCATCTAGATTACCGTGTTTGGATTGTGGTAATCCTAAAATAGCCAGGCATCCAAAGACACCGGGTATTTTAAAATCCCACATTTTAAGCTATCTTGAATACCGTTGAAAAGATGGGTTTTTAAGATTCTCTTCTTTCAGGCATCTATTAAATTACATTATTTACCCTTAACCCTAATTATTTGCCACTAATCGCTTTCTTTTTCTCCAAGTCGTCTCATCAGTCGTCACTTTTCATTAGGATTTTTTTTCTTTTCAAAAACACTTTGATTTGCTCTATTCCTCTTCCAGGTATTTTTCATGTTCCTTTCTTACTTTCTTCCTCATTTTTTTTTCCTTTCGCTACCTTTCACATTTTTTTTCATTATGTTGTCTATTCAATTTTGATCACCTTTTTCTTTCATATGAGATGTATGTCGAGACATTGACCTTAAAATTGGAGGTCTCAATGAATGTCTCTTCATTTTACAGACCATCTAATCATTGATTTTTTTTTCCATTTTTGTTTTCTACATTTTTTACATTTCAAAATTTATCCATTTTTATTTTCTTCAATTTCAATATCTTCTACATTTTCATTTTCTGCATTTTCTGCATATTCATTTTCTTCATTTTCTGCATTTTCATTTTCTGCATTTTTACATTTTTTTTTATTTTCTGAAAATTAGTTTTATGTATTATAATTTTCTGTAAATGAGTTTTCTGTATTTTCTTCAAACTAAATTAGTTTTCTGCATTTTCTGTTAATTAGATTTTTGAATTCTCAACATTTTCATTTTCAACAAATTAAGTTCTGTTTTTTTTTGAAAAAAAATGAATTCTCAACATTTTCTGGAGTTCTATTTTCTGTATTTTTCTGAAAAATAAAATTTTGCATTTTGCATTTTTATTTTCTGCATTTTTATCATTCTTATTTTCTGCTATTTTATATTCTTTATTTTGTCTATAAACTAATTTTATGCATTTTTTCTGCTCTTTTATTTCTGCAAAATAATATTATGAAATATTCTAGATTTTTTTTTGCATTTTCTGATCTTTAATTTTCTGCAAATTAATTTTCTATGTTCTCAATATTTTATGCAAATTATTTTTTTGAAATTTTCTGCATTTTAATTTTTTTGTAAATAATTTTTCTGAATTTCTTTTCATTTTAATTTTCTAAAATTTAATTTAACAAACTTTATGTCTTTTTAATATTTTATTATTGAAAGTTTGCCAATAAGATAGTTTTTTAATTATTTGTTCTTATATAAATTCAAATTGTATTAAATTAATGTATAAATTACATGAATTGTCGTGAGGGCATTGTTGGAACATTATGTAAATTTAAAAGATTCTCAAGTACAAATCCTGCGAAACAAACACAGTTATCCAAATATTCCCAGACATCCTTAAAAACTTCCCTACAAAACAAACATGACTATCTAAAGATGCCGGACATCTATCATTCCGGTTATCTATAATTCCAGGCATATGAAGATTTCGGTTATCTAGATTCCCAAAAAACAAACGGCCCCTAAATGTTGCCCTCAATATGGGAATCCTAAGACTCATGTTTCAAAAGGGCATCCAAAATTGGTTAGATGCCACCTGTATGGGCATCCTAAGATACTTGCACATCTTAAAATGTCAAGGTATCATTTATTCCTACAAAACAAACGGAGTAATCCAGATACCCATCCCAAGAGAATCTTAGATTACCATGAAACAAACGACCCCTTATTGTCCATCCGAACATAGTTTAGTGGATAAGACACTAATTACCATTTTAAGGGTCAATAGTTCAATCACCACACCTGCCATTATTAAACTAAAAAAAATCAAACTCCTACCTATTTCCACCCTTCTCATATACCACATGACAAATTAGTCGGTTTATTTGATTTTGTATTCAAAAATGAATTTTATAAATTAATTATAAGTAAATTAGTAGATTGGGTTAAAAATTTTGTCGCAGATGTAATTAAATAAATATAAAATTGAAATTTTTATATCAAATTAGCATAATTAATATAATAAAAATAATTAATGATTAACGAATATGTTGATATTTAACTACCAATACATTATATTGTTGTTAAAGCCATTAATGGAAGTTTGTTTCTAAGTACTATTTAAAACATTTGTCTGAATCTCTCTCTCAAAAAAATAAAATAAAATAAAATATTTTTCTGAATCTCGTGAATTAAAATGTAACTTTTTAAAATTTAGAAACTAAATAGAATTTTTTTTTTTTGGTAAAAGAAACAATTTCATTGATGAATGAAATGGAGAGAACTCCAAGCACCACAAGGTGTATTACAAGAAGAATCTCCAATTGGAGATGAAAAAAGATAAACTAGAGAAACCAAAAGGTTGTACATTTTTGCACCATAAAAAAGCATTAGAAAGAACGTTATCCATAAAGCGATCAAAGGTAGAGGAAATATCCCTGAAGATTCGACCATTTCTTTCAATCCAAAGATTCCAAAAGAAAGCACGAACAATCGCAAGCCAAAGAATCCTCTTTACACCTTTGAACGGATGACCCACTAAATAGAATTATAATTATAATTTTTAGTATTAATTGGTTTAAGGTTAAATTTCAAGTTTGGTCCATGAACTTTTATGTCTAATAAGTTTTTGAACTTTAAAAATTATCTATTAGATCCTAAACTTTCAATTTGGTGTTGAACAGGTTTTTGAAATATAAATTTTAATAGATCCCTAACTTTTAATTTTGTGTTGAATAGATTTAAATATTTTTTAAAATTCACAAACTTAATAAACATAAAATTAAAATATCAGAGTCCTATTAAACATGAAATTTGATTTTGTGTCTAATAATCCATAAATTTGAAAAAATATTGCACAATCAGAAACCTATTAAACACAAAATTAGAATTTCAAAGACCTATTAAACAGTATAAAGTTCAATAACCTATTAAACATAAAATTTTAAAATCCATAGAATTATTAGACACCACCCTAAAAAATTAGGGACTAAACTTATTGTTTAACCTAGAATAATTAAATTTTAGATAATAAATAAATAAAATTCTAAATAACACTCCACAAAGCTCATTGTCATCATAAATCAAACTCTGCCATTTTTCTCTCTAAATAATATGAAAACCATTCATTTAGAACTCCAAATACAAACATTACTAGTTCAGTCCCAATTTAAAACTACAACTCAAAGAAACTATTTCCAATCTCTAATACAAAGAAGAAACTATTTTCAAATTCTAACATACTATATCTAGCCCCACTTTGTAATGCAGATGCAAAAGAAAACTAAGAGACTTAAACTAAAGAATTTGTATTGGACAAAACAAATTAGGTTATCTTCCACACCCACTTCCCATCTTCCAAATTCTCTCTTTCCCTCTCCTAAAAACATGATTTATGAATAAAATTTCCAAGACCCAAAACTCTACACTATTTTATAGAACAAACATTCCCAATTCAAGTAAAATGTGATTAGAAAGAGTATTAAGAAATCCATTGCCAGAAAATGACATAAATTCCATGAAACCCATTTCAAGAAACCCCCATAGCCATGAAAAAAAATTTGCAGACAAAAGCAAAACCACACCCAATTTCAGCTCACCAAATCAAAACAATCAGCAAAACCAAGTCCCCCAAGAAAGACAAATCATTCTCCTTCTTCATCCGATGAATTCTCTATATTATATATAAATGTGTAACGCATATAAAGACATAACATTACCAACCTTAAAAAGTAGCTATTTCTCATCTCTCATGTGTATTCTTGTTCCATTTCTCTGTCAGTCCATGACCATGTTCAGCTCCGGCAACCTCACCATCATCTCGTCCAGCGCATTCCCATCCCAGAGATCGGTTCCATGGCAGCTCTTCTTCTTACCCGACATCCAAACTTTGGAAATCTTCGTTGCAATATCTGTTTTTACAGCAATAAAATCATTAAGGCAGAGGAGAAAACAGGGGCTACCTGTGTGGCTGGTCGTCGGAATGCTACCGTCTTTATTCGCCGGACTCCAGTCTCCAAAGCAACCTGTACGAATGGATCACCGAAGTGCTCTACCATCAAAATGGGACTTTCAGATTCAAAGGCCCACGGTTTAGTAGCTTGAATTGTGTTGTAACTTCAAACCCTCGTAACATTGAGCACATTCTGAAAACAGAGTTTCCTCTGTACCCAAAAGGCTCCTTCTTCCGCGACACAGTCCGTGACCTTCTCGGCGACGGAATCTTCAATGCCGACGGCGAGATTTGGTACCGGCAGAGGAAGACGGCGAGCATCGAATTTCATTCAGCAAAGTTCCGGCGACTCTCTGTAGAGTCTCTTCACGAGTTAGTCCACTCTCGGCTCCTCCCAGTTTTACACAGGCATTTCGTCGAACACTTGGTGCCCATAGATCTCCAAGACATTCTTCTACGCCTAACTTTCGATAATGTCTGTATGATCGCATTCGGCGTCGATCCCGGCTGTTTGAGCCCTAATTTACCGGCGATTCCATTCGCCAACGCCTTCGAGGCGGCGACGGAAGCCACCGTCCTTCGATTCGTAACTCCAAATTTCATATGGAAAACGATGAGGTATTTCAATTTAGGGACAGAAAAGAGTCTCAAATTTTCCCTAGAAGAGGTCAATCAATTCGCGGAGAAAGTAATTGAAATGAGGAAAAAAGAGAAGGACGATGAAATCGAGAGATCGGACCTGTTATCGGTGTTCATGGATCTGAAGGACGAGAACGGAAAGCCGTTTTCCGACAATTTCTTGAAAGATATCTGCGTGAATTTCATACTTGCCGGAAGAGATACCTCGTCGGTGGCGTTGAGTTGGTTCTTTTGGCTGATTGATCGGAATCCAGAGGTGGAAGAGAGGATTCTGGAGGAGATCTGCCGGATACTGGAGAAGAGGGGAGAAACGGCGGCCGGCGATGTGGCGTTTGAAGTAGAAGAGATAAAGAAGATGGAATATTTGCAGGCTGCTCTTTCTGAAGCTCTGAGATTGTTCCCTTCTGTGCCTGTTGATCATAAGGAGGTGAGTTTTGGTTATTTATACCTTCTGATTTTATTGGGCAACATTATTCATTAAATTGTCATTTGGTCCTTTTTATCCCAACTTATTTTCAATTTGGTTTCTATTCAATTAAAACTTTTTTATTTAGTCTCCATAGTTTCGACTTAGTTTCAATTTAAGTTTTTTCACCCACGGTCGTTGTGGTTTTTTTAAAAGATTCGACTTCATTGAACATTACAAATAGAGAACTTATATGCATTCAACCAGATAAGTATAAAGATTATTTTTAAAGTTTGACCAAATAATGGAGACCAAATTGAAACTAAGTTCGAACTGTAGAAACGAAATTAGTAATTTAACCTTTATTTAAATTATTTTTTGAAGAGATTTATTTAGGGTAATTTAAAATTTTAGTCCCTTAACTTTTGTTGTTGTGTCTATTAATTAGTAGTCTCTAAGCTTTAAAAAGATTCAATTTTGTATCTAAACTCTCTTATTGCAAGTTTATTGAACAAAGTTGATAAGTTTCTTAGACCAAGTTGATCATATGAAATCTCTTTTATAGATGGTGTCATTTTGTTTTGTCCAACTATTTATTTCTATCATTATTATCCGTCACGTCGTGTCAGATCAACCAATATTTATCAAATAAACATGTCACATTATCACTTAGATTTTTTATCTTTTTATAAAAAATAATTTATTGATGTATGAAATTAACAAAAGAGGAGAGGAAAAAGGCCCTAAGCCAAAGGAGTAGCAAAATTATGAAAGCAAGAATAAGTGAAAACAATTTACACTAAGAGATAGCAAGAAAGATAATATTCTAAAAAAAAAAAAACCCTATCATTTGGCTATTTTTGTTCAGCAAAAATTAATTTGATCATGTCATCATTTAATCATAACGGGTTAATTATGAGCTATATAGAATCATAATTTAAAGTTAAAACATATAATGGAAATTTTACAAGTCCAATACTTCGTAATAATACCAAATTATAAAGCTATATTTTAATGCCATTTCCAAATGTATATTGACTTTTGAAAAACAAAATTGTTTTATAAACAAAATCAAATTTTCTATAAATACCTTTAAAAAAATTAATAATTTAAAATAAATGGATTTTAGATTATCAAAAGTGTTTTTTTTAATCTTAATAAATAAAGAAGCACTTTCAAAAAATTGGATATTAATTTAAAAACTATTTTGAAGAAACACTTGAGAGATAGATTGTCCAAAATGACTTTAAAGTAATTAACCAACAATCTTCAAAATATATCGGAAGGAAAAAAAAACATATTTACGCTTAAAGTACTTTTTAAAATATATTTTGTTTAAAAGTACTTAATTAAACTAGAAGATATTTCAAATAGGCCCTTACAAAAGTGTTATTTAATTGATTTGTCCCTTGATTCTTCTTTAGGTTATAGAAGATGATGTCTTACCAGATGGAACAAAGCTAAAGAAAGGAACAAAATTGATCTATGCAATATATTCAATGGGCAGAATGGAAGCCATATGGGGGAAAGATTGTAGAGAATTCAAGCCAGAGAGATGGCTAAGAGACGGTCGGTTCGTGGCCGAGTCGGCGTACCGATTCACCGCCTTCAACGGCGGTCCTCGACTGTGCTTGGGAAAGGACTTTGCCTACTACCAAATGAAGTACACCGCCGCCACCGTCGTCCTCCGCTACCGGGTGAGGGTGGCCGAGAAGCACCCTGTGGTGCCAAAGCTGGCCTTGACAATGTACATGAAGCATGGCTTGAAGGTGAACTTGTTTAAACGTGAGAAGGAAGAGCTTCAGAAATATTTCAAAAGTAAATAATTTGAGGAAATAAAATCAGGGGTTGTTCGTTGGATTTTTTTTTTTTTGTTATAGAAATGTTGATGAATATGGGTGAAAATTTGTTTGGGTTTGGTTGATTTTGGAGGCTTATTGTATGAACCAAATTGTGCAATTTAAAAGGGAAATCTCCCGTTCGATTTGTATAAAAATGTGTTTGATTTTAGTCTCCTGTTCTAAATAGAATTTATATAAGATTTCAAGTTTTTTTAATTTTATTTAAGGAAAAATATGCTTTTGCTCTTTGAAGATTTGGTTTAATTGCATTTGAGTTCTTTAAGTTTTCAAACTCAATAATTTTACCTTGAGGTTTGCTAGCATTGTGGTCCATCCATCAATTTTTTCATTAATTAACTAATAGAAAGTTGACGTGGCATTTTTTATTAAAAAATATTTTTTCAACTAAAAAAAATATATTTTTTATTATTTAAAATTTAAAAAAACATTTTTACATTTTTCTTTTTCTTTTTCTCTCTCTCTTTCCCCATCTTCCCTCTTCTTTCTCCCTCCACCCGCCGCTGCTGTTGACTAATTTTTTTTTCGTTTTCTTTCCTTTTTCTTTCTCCTCTTCATCTTCTTTTTTCATTTATAGAGGAGAAATCATCTTCTTCGTTCCATCTAGAACAAAGGAAATGGAGAGGAGGAAGAAGAAGAAGGAAAGAAAAAAAAAAAAAAAAATACAAATCGACTGTTAGCGATGAGCGACAAATGACAATGGGAGGTGGTCAGTGCTGGCAGGTTGTGGTGGAGGTGAAGAAGAGGAAAGGAGTAAGAAGAGAGATAAAAAGAAAAAAATATATATTAAAAATATTTTTTATTTTAAAAATTAAAAAAATTGTAATAAAAAGTTGTCACGTCAGCTTCAATAACAAAAAATATGACAAAGGGACCAAATGCTACTAATCAAACTTCATTGGTTAAAATGTTGAGTTTGAAAACTCAGGAATCTAAATGTTAATTGCTATCAAACCCAAACCTCATGGCCAAAAGTATATTTTTTTCCCTTTTATTTAATAGTATAATTATGTAACACTCGATTTTTTTTTTTTTGGAATTCAACAATTGCAGGGTGGAGAGATCAAAGCATCTACCTTTGGAGTTAGTAATTGGTGTCTTATCCAATGAGACATGCTCAAATTGGCATATTAAAATGATTCTCTTCAATTTTTATTAAATTTTAATTAAATGTATTTTTCCCTTTTATTTAATAGTATAATTATGTAACATTCGATTTTTTTTTTTTTTGGAATTCAACAATTGCAGTGTGGAGAGATCGAAACATCGACCTTTGGAGATGGTAATTGATATCTTATCTAATAAGACATGCTCAAATTGGCATATTAAAATGACTCTCTTCAATTTTTATTAAATTTTAATTAAATCATAAAATGAATTGAACCAAACACCAACTAGAAAGGGTTGTCTTGGGCCTGTTTGGTATGCAATTTGGATTTTGTTTTATCTTTTCGAATTCACAGAGTTCAGTGAATATGCATTTAGTAGATATGTTTTCGAATTTTGTGATTTAAATAGTGAAAATTCTGAAAATTATGTTTTCATTGTATCCAGATTTTGAATTTGAAATTTTAAAATGCAAAATTATATTAAAAAGGATAAAAACTTTAATAAATATAATATTTCATGTTAGAAACTCAATTTATTTTTGTTAAATTAAAATATGTATAATATAATATATTATAAACTATATGATATTGTAAAATAATAATTATACAAAATTTATAACACAAAACATGTTCATAAATTAATTAATAATGGTTTATATTAAACCTAGTATTTAATTTTGTAATTACAACTAGTTTCATGGTCTATAAATATCTTGTAGAAATGTCTTGAATCTATTATCTGGCACTCCGAATGACCAAGCACAGGTTCTTTGCTTATCGTTTGTTTCTGTCATAACAAAATATACTATAGAACACATTTTGAACAATTGTTTAAGTTGGAATCCAGTTTTTAAATCTGCTACCAAACATATATCTGAAAACATGAAATACAACTCTATTCTCATTGAATCCATTGTTTTCAAAATTTTATTTTCAAATTACCTACCAATAGATTTTGGTTTGTACAACACAAGGTTGGAAAGTCTAGATTTATATAATTTAGGCTTTATTTGATATTCATTGAAAATTAAGCTAACGCTTATAAACAGTAGTTTCACTCTCGAGTTTCTTTGTTTTGTTATCTACTTTTTACAAATATTTTCAAAATCCAAGTCAAGTTTTGAAAACTAAAAAAAAAAAAAAAAAAGACTCATTTGATAACTATTTTATTTTTTGTTTTTGAATATTAAAAATTAAGATTATAAACACCACTACCACCTACGGGTTTCTTTGTGATATCATCTACTTTTTACATGTGTTTTTTAAATCCAAGCTAAGTTTTAAAAACTAAAAAAAGTAATTTTTGAAAACTTGATTTTATTTTTAAAGTTTGGCTAAGAATTCAAATGTAAAATTTGGCTAAGAATTCAAATGTTTTCTTTGAAAGATAAAACCATTGTAGAGAACTAGTGAGAAAACAAGCACATTTTTTCAAAAACCAAAAATCAAATAGTATCAAACGATACCATAATTTTTTAAACTTGTTTTTGTTTTTTGAATTTGACTAAGAATTCAAATATTTACTTAAAAAAGATGAAGATCAATGTACAATTGAGAAAACAAACACAAGTTTTAAAAACAAAAAAAGAAAGAAGAAATCGTTATCGAATGGAATCTTATATTTTAATTGCATGAAAAATTGAATTAAAAAACCAATGTGAATATTGGTATCATAATTTGTAGATCTATTATTATTTGTAAAAGTGTGCATGTTGAGAAATAGATTTCCAAAACATAGTTTCATTTCACATAATGTCAGATTTCAAAATTTGTTACATTGACCAAAGCTCTCGACTTCACAACTTCAACCAACATGAGGAAAATTTAACGGTTAAAATATCTATTCCTCTTGAGGTCAGAGATTTAAATGTCCGTCCCATATTTATTGTACTAAAAAAAATCACTAACTTCAAACTATACAAACTTGACCCATAAGCAAAATGTAACCTGAACTAAACGGACATATATGAGGAAGAAAGTTGCTTAACATGTGAAAATGATACCTATTTCCGCAGGATCTAACCAAATGGGAGACTCCATGCTGAAACAAAAGTTCGATTCTTCATGTTATATGTCAACATATATAGCCATTTATAGGCATTGGGTTGCTTAAATACACTGCATTTTGAGAAATAATGAGATTGGTAGTTTTCTACAAGTAATCTTTCTCTGCATTTCCAGATTGAGATTCAGAATCAAGCTTTTCCATCCCATTCATCATAAAATTCCTTCAGGAATTCCTCCATGAACTTGTGTCTTTTCTCTGCCCTCCTCTGTCCAGCCTGAAATTCATGGCCAGACAATCTCTTAACATAACTGAGAGTTGAAACCTTTGTGATTTATATAAACTTCAGAGCAATCCTTTTTTTTTTTTTTTTCAGTTATGAAACACAAGAAGAAGAAGATGGATAAAACAAGGTAGCAAAAAAAAAGCCAAATCAGATATTCCATCACTTCTACCTTTGTTTTCATCAAATCCTTTATTTTTAGTAGCTTCTCGTGAAAGTGATTCACGGTAGTCTGCTCTTGTTTGTTCATGTATGCTTCTTTCGATAAACTTGTTCGTGGACGAATTGCAGGATCGTGCAGTACTCTCTTCTTGCTTCCACCGAAAGTGAAGCATCGTGCAATTCCTGAAAGGGAAGAAGAACTTAAGAGGCTTGTGCACATAGCAATGGTTTCAAGCATGATATAACAACAGATTAAAAAGATGAATAACCAAACTTTCATTATGAAAAAATGAAAGAATACACGAACATACAAAAATAAAGCCGACAAAAGGGAGCCAAACTACAAAAAGAGGCTTTAATCAAATAAAATAAGACCTAGAGGGTAATTACAAAAAGACCTCATCACCAAAGCCCAAAGAAAAACATAGAAACTAACAAGGGACCAAACATCGCTAAAAGATCTCTCCCGCCCCCTAAAGATTCTATTATTTCTCTCGTTCCAAAGACTCCATAAAATAGTACAAACCCTAGCTTGCCACAAAAACAGCATTTTCTCCTGAAAAGGCAAATGGAGCAGAAATTCCTTGATCATCTCCCTACAACCCCAAGAGCTGCTAAAACAAAAGCCAAATGCCTCAAAGAAATAACTCCAAATACCATTGGCAAATTCACATTTCCAGACAATATGATAAATTGACATGATATAACAGCAAATTACCAATAGCACCAATTGCATCTAAACGATCAGCATCTTGAACCACCCCAAACTCAGGAGAATATTCAACTTTTGAAAGGCCGGCAATCTCTTCCTTGAAGCCTGGATGTCAGAACATACATGAGGTGGAAAATTAGTATTTTAAGTACATTTTGGATAGCGAAAGAAATTCAGTCTAGCAAGTGAGCACTAATCTGGAAACTGTGTAAAAATTATGAAAATAACTAGTATGCACACCCACAAAAACCCGCCTAATATAATAATAAACTATAAGAACCACCATGGGTTGACCTAATGGTCAATAAGAGTCATATAAATAATAAAGAGTTTAGAGGAAATAGGTTCAAGTCATGATGGTCACCTACTTAGGATTTAATATCCTACGAATTTCTTTGATAACCAAACGTAGTAGGGTCAGGCAATTGTCCCGTGAGAATAGTCGAGCACTTGCGGATATCAAAAAATAATATATAAAAAAATAATAATAATAGTATACAGTAAGAGAACTTTGAGTTTCACTTCAAGATTACACTTTTTTCCTGATAAGAAGCATTTTCATGAGAATTCATATATCAAGGAGCATATATGACATTTCCTGATCTCAAAATCCAAGGTGATTACCAGAAAAAACCGATGCAATTGATGTCATTTAGGAAAAAAGAGTTAACTATAAAACTCTTACGCTATAAAACTCTTTGGCCAAGAACTCCATCTCTAGGCACGAAAATAGATAAATCAAAATTATCACTAGTCATAGTCAATGTGATATTCAATAACATCCGCAGTGTATTTGACATTTCATAGAGTACAATTAGAGTAGTGTAAAACAATTTCTCGTCAATGAAAAGGAAGGGAAAATGTAACTTTGAACATTAAACTATTTGCACAGTTTCTATAATATGTAAAATTAAAATCTAAAATAAAATTGGGCACTAGAACTTTTTACAGCAAGTTGCAAGGGAAGATTTGAGCTCTAGTTTCTATAATATGAATTTTGTGTCTAATATTTTTTAATATGAATTTTGTGTCTAATATTAAAACTTAAAACTATTATTATAGGTAACAAACGACGAACTTTAAATGCAGAAATATTAGAATTCCATGTAAAATCAACGAGTTCCAATAAATTGAAGCATAAAAGATACAAACCCATGCCCTTTATGATCGCTAATATCTTTTGTTTCTTGTTTTCCTCTATTCCCTCTTCCTCAAGAAAATTCTCCACAATTTTTTCCTCACTTGGGTTTCTGCACAGAAGAATAATTACTAACAGATAAGATCAAAAGCGAATCAACCTACGGGTAAAGAAAAATGAAGGCCTTGTTTGATAACGATTTCGTTTTTAATTTTCTATTTTTAAAATTTATATTTATTTCCTCACAATTTCTTTAGTCAAATTCCAAAACAAAAACAAGTTTTTTTTTTTTAATATTTGTGAGTGTAGCCAAGCTTACGCCCACCTCGACTATTCTCAAGGACAACCGCCTAATCCCACTACATTTGATTGCCAAGGTAACTCGTAGTATATTAAATCTTAGGTAGGTGGTTATCATGGCTTGAACCAAAACAAAAACTAGTTATTAGCTACTTTTTTTAGTTTTCAAAACTTGGTTTGGATTTTGAAAATATTTTTAGAAAGTAGAGAACAAAACAAAGAAACTCATAGGTGAAAGTAGTGTTTATAAACTTAAATTTTAAAAACCAAAAACCAAAAACTAAATAGTCATCAAGCGAAGCCGAAGTAATAAAAGAGATGATTGTGATCAATTTAAGCAAAGCAAGAGAAACAAACAAACCTCAAGTACTTGTAATCACCTGCAAGGTGGCAAACGACCAGTAACTAACTAATCAGTAACGATCAAGAGATGATAATATCAAAGGAAGAACATAAACCCTTAAAAACGAGTCTCCGGCTAGAGAAATAGATTAGAAATGCAAATACCAAACAGAGTTTACATTGTTCAATTGTGCTTGATTGCATATTGGAGCTTACAAGTGACTAAACACTTTTTCAAAGACCTAATATAGAGCCATGATCTAAAATAGATGCCGAAATGCAAATGAATAATTCTAGATAAGATACAGCCAAAGAATTCAGAATTTAGCATACTTTTCTTTTCAGGTCAAGGATCTTACTAGTATGAAAATTAGGCTCAGGAATAAGCAAGCTGTTATCGACCTTGTGCTAGTGTGTTCGACCAAAAGTGTAGATAAAAATGACAGAAGAATACCTATATCGTGGAGGAGCGCAGCAAGTTCCACCTGCCAAAATCACCAACTGAAAATCAGAAAGATTCCACGAATCATGAAAGTTAATAATCAATCTAACGTCCTCAATCGCCGATAAATGTTCGTTTTCCGAGAAAGTCTAGTGCAAACGGCGAAAATGCACAAATCAGAGCAATTAACATCTAAAATTCAAAATCAAAACGAAACAAAATCGACATGATTGTTGCGAAAAAAGGCAAGAAATGGAACTCGGAGCAGGATTTTTCAAGGAACGAGCATACGATTTCCATGGAGTCGGTGCTGGAAGAGAGTCCTTCTTCTTCAGCCAGTGAGAGAGCAAGGTCCCGAACTCTCCAGACGTGAGAAGGATCGTGTGACGCGTCGTTACCGCCCATCGCCATCTCCACCAGCTCCTCCGCCTTCTTCACCGTTCCTCTTCTCGCCATTTTCTCTTCTCTGTTTCGTCTCTCCGCCGCCGCCGCCGCTAAGTGAAGATGGAAGACGCACTGGAAAATTGTCAAAAATAGGACAAATAAAAGGACATTAAACAGATTTGTCATGGATTTTATTGTTCAAGATAAATAGGATAATTGAGACTATGAAATTACCAATTTATCATTCTTTAAAAAAATCTCTAACTTCACTTCTTTTGTAGCTTTTTCCTTCTTTCCTCAACATTTCTCTTTCTTCTTTCTTCATCTAACATTTCTCTTTCTGCTTTCTTCATCTAATATTTCTTCTTCACACACATCACTCCAAGCTTTTGAACAACAGGCAGTGGCAACGGCTACAGCTACAACGGCGGCGATGGTGACAAAAAAATTTCTTGAAAAAAAAGAAGCTCCATTTCTTGAAATATCTCTTTGGGTAGGCTTGACAAACTTTCTTCACAATTTTATATTTTGTGTTGATAAAAAAATTTGCTTATTTTTACTTTGTTGAGTGAAGAACAAAATGTGTGTAGTTTACTTCTTTTTTTTTTGTCGGTATGAGGTAGTTGACTGAGAATATTTAGTTGTTATTTTGGTTTGTGCTCTTTCTTGCATTGATTTGTAAGTATGAAATTCTAAGAAGGAAAAAAAGAAGAATGCAAAAGCTTTTAACTATGATCAATTTTTATTTTTTATATATATTGAATTTTTACTATTGTTATTTTGAGTGTTTAGCAATAAATAGTTGCTTGATTGGTACTTTAATTATGGGCTTCCTTCTTATTTCTTGCATTGTTTTGTGAGTACGATAAATTATGATAAAAAAAAAATATAATGCAAATAGTAGTTATTGTGGAATGTTTGGCCATAATTGTTTATTGAATCTTTGATTATAGTCTTCCTTCCTCTCTCTTGCCTCATGTTTTTTTTTTGTAGGAATTAAAGACTTTTTTATAATTCAAGAATGACCCATGTTCGTGTCTTAGTTCGTTATGGTGGAGTATGGGATGACGAAGAAAGAAAATATGAAGGGGGTTTGTTGAAAGTAGGGGTGTACACGGGTTGGGTTGGGTCGGGTTTGGGGGGTTTTTTGGACCAACCCGAAAATTCGGGTTAATCAATTCCCCAACCAGATCAACCCTATGCATGAGAGCAACCCAACCCAACCCAACCCATATATTTTCGGGTTGGGTCGGGTTGGGTCACCGGGTTGTTATTTTTTTCTTTCAATTTTGAATTTTGAATTTAAATAAAATCAAAATAAGTTCGTAATATTAACACGGAATTTCCAGAAACAAAATCAAAATCTCTAAAAATAAAATCAAATCAAAACAATAGTAAGAACTTCATATCAGAATCGATTTAGAGTTTAAAATTATGGCCTCTAGATCTACGAACTTGATATTCTCCTCAAAAAGTAAAATGAACACAAAATTTCCAGAAACAAAATCAAATCAAAACAATAGAGAACTTCATAAGTCACAAAAACAAACAAACAACAACTCAAAATCGATTTAGAGTTCAAAATTATAACCTCCAGATCTGAAAAAACCCAACCAACCTAACTCAAATCTGAAAGATTCAACTTAAAAACAAAAAAAATCTGGAAGATTCAACCTAAAAACAAAAGTTTCTAATACAAATGCTCTTTGTTTGAAATATATATATATATATAGACACACATACACTTGCAATGGAGAATCGAACAACGAACGAGTTGCGGGAAGGAGATGACAGCGAGCAGATGAGAGCAGATGACAGTGAACACGCCGGGCATATGAGAGCAGATGAAAGCGATCACGCAGAGTAGATGAGAGCAGATGACAGCGAGCAAATCGGGAAGAGCGGTGAAATCGTGAAAATTGAAATCAGGGCTTCCGTTACTCGATTTCAGTCCCTCACCTTCTGTTACTCGATTTCAGTCGCTCACTTCCGTTAATCGTGCAAGTGAAAGCGTGAGGTGAGCGAAATCAAGAAATCGTGCTTCAATCCTGCAATCCTGCGGCAAAAGTGGAGAGTCGAAAAGTGGAGAGTGAAGAGGTACTGAGGGCTGCGGCCGCAAAATGAAAAACGAAATGAGGGGACTAGGGTTTTTTACTTTTATATATATAGATATATAATATTTTTTTTTAAAAAAAAAACCTTATTTCCGGTTCGGGTTGGGTTGAACCGAGTCAAAATTGTCCCAACCCGAGAACCGAACCGAAATTTCGGTTCTTTCAAATTTTAACCCAACCCAACCCAAAAAAAAATCTAACCCAACCAAACCCTTACAATTTGGGTTGGGTAGGCCGGGTTGTTCGGGTTATCAGTTCGTTTGTACACCCCTAGTTGAAAGGTGTTGTCATAAGTAAAAAAATCACTCACAAAGATTTAGTGGTTGAAATATATGCTCTCACCGAAGTTAACCCTAAAGAGTTTGATATCAAACTGAGATGCATATATGAGATAAAATCTAAAAATCAAACTCCTCCATTTGAGATAAGTAATGACCGTGATTTGAAATTTTATCTTATGGATAAAAATATGTTTGAAGTCCCCATGTACATCTCATTTGAACCTAGGTACAAAGGTTTGACCCCAGTCAAAGATTTACATGTTGAAGGTAATAAATTTATTTCTGGGAGCAATCAAGTTAAGAACACAATGTTTCGATTCCATTGCATGCAACATTAGATGATAATGTAGTTCAAGTTGGCTTAGGTGATGACAGGAATGAGAGCTCTATATGGGAATCACATGATTCAAAAGAATATAACTTTGCAATGGAGTTTGATGTGGCCAAGAACTTTACTTGTCAATCCTATGACATCCCACAGGAAAGAAGTACTTCAAAATATTGTAAAAGAAAACGTGTCGTTGAATGTCAATCAGGTAGCCAAATGACATGCATGAATACAAATATTTGGTCAGAAGGGAGCTCTACAAATGACGAGTTGGAGGTCGGACAAATATTTTTTGGCAAGAAGGACTTATCCATGAAATTAAGTGTGATGGCAATGAAAAAAAAACTTTGAATTTAGGGTAAAGAAGTCTACTAAGGAGATTCTTTATGTTAGATGTGTTGATGATAAATGTCAATGGAGACTACGGACAGTCAAATTGAAGGGTTCAGACATATTCAAGATTTCAAAGTAAGTAAATGTTCATTCATGTTCACTTGATATTTTGAACCATGACCATAGACAAGCAAAATCTTGGGTAGTTGGGGAATTAATAAAATCAAAATTCAAGGAAATTGGTCATTAATACAAACCACGAGACATCATAGAAGACATGAGACAATATTATGGTATAAATATGAGTTCTGAAAAAGCGTGACGTGCTAGAGAAAATGCATATATGCGAGTACGTGGATCACCAGAAGAGTCATATAATCTATTGCGTAGGAATGATGAAGCACTTAAACTGGCAAATCCAGGTACATTTTATGACATTGAACTTGAAGATGGGCGTTTCTTCAAATATCTTTTTATGGCATTAGGTCCATGTGTTTGAGGATTTTTAAATTGTATGCGACATGTTATAGTTATGGATGGAACATTTTTGAAGTGTAAATATAAGGGTACTTTTATAATTGCCACTTGCTTAGATGGTAATAATCAGATTTTTCTCCTTGCATTCGGAATTGTAGATAGAGAAGGTGATGATTCGGTAAAATGGTTCTTGAAAAAGTTAAAAGGTGCAATAGGTGAAGTTAATGATTTGGTTTTTGTATCAGATCGAAATAAAAGCATAGCAAAGTCCATTGCTTCGGTATTTCCCACTGCATTTCACGGTCTTTGTGTGCAACATTTGAGAGAAAATTTGAATACTAAACTCAAGAATGAAACAATGGAGCATTTGTTTTGTAATGCTTCAAGAGCATATCGTGAGTCAAAATTTCAAGAATTATGGGGCCACATTCTAGCATTTGATAATGGTGTAGGAAAGTATTTGGAAGATGTTGGCCTTTCACGTTGGGCACGTATGCATTGTCCAAGAAGGCGTTATAATATGATGACTACGAATATAGCAGAGAGCATGAATGCTATTTTGAAAGAACCCAGAGAATTACCAGTTGTTGCATTTGTTGAACATTTGAGAGCTTTACTACAAATGTGGTTTTGGGAGCGTCGAGATGAAGCTTCAAAAGTTACATCCATCTTCACGAAATGGGCAGAAGGAATTGTACAGAAAAGCCAGAAGCATTTTTTAACAATGAAGGTTGATTCAATTAATTGTTATCAATTACATGTGAATGATGTGGATGACGAGGAGATTGTTAACCTTAATACTCGGGAGTGTAGTTGTAAGGAGTTTCAACTAGAGCAATTACCATGTGCACATGCAATTGCTTCAGCAAGAGCTCGAAGTATAAGTGTATATAGTTTATGTCATCGTTATTATACTAATGAATGTTTGTTGGCTGCATATGCAGAGCCTATTTATCCAGTCGATAATGCCTCAGAGTGGAAGACACCTATAGACTATGTGGAAATGAAGGTTTTACCCCCCCAAAGTAGTGGCTAGGGTTGGTCGGCGCCAAAGAAAGAGAATCTCATCAATTAGTGAAACTCCCATATTGCATAAATGTGGCAGATGCGACAAACGATGCCATAATAGATTGACATGTCGTAATCCGATTACATATGTCGAAAAGTAAAATGCGAGATTAATGGACCACTTGTTTGTTACGTTGAACGCTTTAGTTATATTAACCTTTTGTTGTAGTATTGAACACATTTGTTATATTAGTTGTTCTATTTTATCTAGTATACAATTGACTACTTTTGCATTCTAGTTTTGTTTGCATTCTGTTTTTTTTTTCTCGCAGTTTCTCGTACCTACAAAGCAAGCAAAAAAAAATGGGTACTTTTAAGAAAACTTTGTTTTTCTCGTAGTTTCTTGCAATTTCTCGTACTTATAAATCAAAGTTCAGAATAACAAATCATATGTAGACATTCCACAAAAACAATAAATGAGTTCTTTTAAAAAAAATGTTTTTTTTCTCATAGTTCCTCATACCTAATATGTTGGGATTTATGCCCTAAAGTCTTGTAATTAATAATTTATTTAAGAATTAATAATAATTTTGATTATTTTATTTGCAATAGAATATTATCCATTATATGAAAAATCTAAGGTTATTAGTGTAATCTTGAACAATATGTGGTTGACATACGAGAGGATCATGTTCAAGAAATAACCTAAAGGGTCATAATATATGGATAAGGTTGGGTGACTTATCTTGGTAACACTATTGATGCGGCCCACTTTGTAATAGTTACAAATGATTTGATCCAAATCATTCATGTGGAGACATGTGAGTGGGGGTATCTTATACAATGAGTTTGTATAAGACTGGACCACGAAATATTTAATCTCTCTTTATAAATCCGTTAATTGAGAAGATTAATATTTCATTAGGATGATCATATGCGACTCGATCTTAATCCTGAGTGAGTTATGAATTTCTGTCTGTGAGGGCTTGTCCTTTGATTTGCATGGGTGAGAGTGCCTTTTGTACCCGATTCAATATGCCTACCATTTTGGGGACTTGACCAAATAGGGAGTTGGGAACATAATCTCACAAGATGGAATTCACTCCTTCCCATATAGGGTAAGTAGATGAGTAGTTCCCTTAGGTGCTAATTTCGGGACTTGAACAATGGGACCCCACCCTCTCATTGGCCCAAGAGGGACTTAGTTTATAATTAGATTATAAACATATTTTCATTAGAGAATCATTGGTACTTAAGGTGCAAGATGTAATTATAGGGGTAAAACAGACTTTTGACCCAGCTGTAATTACGAACAACTCGTGAATGATCGACTTGCATGTAATGATTATATCTATGGACACAACTTGTCTTACAGTGCATAAGAGTGCAACTCTAGGTCTATAGTGAAGTGACCTATAGTTAATGAATGAAAATTATTTAATTAAAGAGTTTAATTAATTAATTTTGTATCATTGGAGCTTATAATCTGTAGGTCCATAAGGTCCCCTTGCTAGCTCATAGTAACACTAAAAGATCAATTTAGTTGAAAGAAAAATTTGAAATGTTCAAATTAATATTTAATTTGAAGTGTTCAAATTAATATTTAATATATTATATATATTAAATATAAAAGAGGAAAATATATTTATTGTATTTGATACATTAAATATTAAAAATTGAAATGTTCAAATTAATATTTAATTTGAAGTGTTCAAATTAATATTTAATATATTAGATATATTAAATAAAAGAGGAAAATATATTTATTATATTTGATACATTAAATATTAAAATAATTAATGTATATTAGATACATTAAATAAAAGATATTTATTAAATTTGAATTGGATTCAAATTAAGAAATAAATGTCGTAGTAGAATTTTAAACGATTTGAATAAGATTCAAATTGGTTAGATAAATATATTTTAATATATTAGATATTAAAATATATTATTTAATTATTTTCCCTAGACCACTATAAATAGGACTCTAGGGGTGAGCCATTGTGTATTCTTCATATAACACACATATCCTCAATAGAGAGAATTAGAGAATTCTCTCTAGACCTCTTCCTCTTTAATCCTTTGTGGATTTTCTTTCAAGAGGCTCCCACAAGCCTTGGTCTTGTGTTCGAGTCACAGCCATGAAGACTTTGTGGAAGAGATAAAGACCCACCAGAAGAATCTCCATATTTTGAAGGTATTTATTGTTTAACTCTTGTATTTTAGTTTAATTCTAAATAAATCAAAGACGATTCCTATTCTTCCGCTGTGGGTTTAATTCGATTATTCCCTTCATAAAAAAATAATTCAATATATCAAAGTGGGTACTTTGCGTTCTGTTTGTTTTCTCGCAGATTTCTCGCACCTAGAAAACATGACAATAAATAGGGAGCAAGCATATTGACATTCAACACACATCTCCTCAATAGAGAGAATTAGAGAATTCTTTCTAGACATCTTCCTCTTTAATCCCTTGTGGATTTTCTTTCAAGAGGCTCCCACAAGCCTTGGTCTTGTGTTCGAGTCACAGCCAGGAAGACTTTGTGGAAGAGATAAAGACCCACCAAAAGAATCTCCATATTTGGAAGGTATTTATTGCTTAACTCTTGTATTTTAGTTTAATTCTAAATAAATCAAAGACGATTCCTATTCTTCCACTGTGGGTTTAATTCGATTATTCCCTTCATAAAAAAACAATTCAATATATCAAAGTGGGTACTTTGCTTTCTGTTTGTTTTCTCGCAGATTTCTCGCACCTAGAAAACATGACAATAAATAGGGAGCAAGCATATTGCATTCAAACAATGTACTCAATATAATGAAATTCTCATTATAATATATATTGAAGTATTAGTAACTTAATACATCAGAGTATTTGTCCATAGTTGGAAAGCCAACTGTTTTCTAAAATATGGCATGTTTTTCTTGACATAAACTTACAAAATCAGAACCAGTTACACGTATTCAAACACCTTAACGGTGAATACACCACAATCACAATAATTATGCTGAATTAGAGCCGACTCTACCATTACAATGGGCCAAGGTTCTGTATGTCTAGACTCTCCACCTTGCCTTGTAAAAAAATCGGTACATTGCAATATCAATGGTACCAAAGTTCGCACTGGCTCCAACAACGTTGTCATCTCCTCGATCGTAGTGTATGATGGGAGGGAATCCCATACTTTGATCTCACACTGAATTAGATCAAACATATCAGCACCCAATGGTTTCCCTTTACATTGAACGGTGCATACACAACATCAACATCGACCCATGCATCCTTGAAGCCAGTATTACATCCGAGGACATAATCGACCAATCGGTACCTAGCTTACCAATCGAATGAGCTCTTCTCCTCGATGCACTCTTGATATAGGGGCCACTTTGCTTGTAGATGGCGCTGCACACACATATATTAGTGAATATGATAAACATATATACATTTAAATATGGTTTAATCAGCTGCACATACCATGAACACCATGTCTGCAGTTGTAAAGTTCTGTGAACAGAAGTTTTCATTGGCCTTCAGCTTCAACCGAATGAATAGGAAGATCGTGTCTAGGTGTTGTATAAAAAAATGCACCATAGTTAATTCCAAATTTGAATAACCTACCAATTGTACCAAAATACTACTTTAGCTCATCACTCAGCCAATGTCGACACATGAACAAGTCTTTAAAAAATGACTTTGGTTTTTTTCCAGTGATTGTGTCCCACAAATCACTGCTCATGTTCTTGTTAGTGATCTATCGCCTAACTCTTTCCAACTCGCTTGTTGGTATGCTGTGCATTGGATTGTACACATTTGCATCATCCATTAGTGGTTGAACATTGCTGGAAACCTTAGGCCGTTTACTTAGGGTCGTAAAAGGAGTAGAAATATGAATGTTTGCACGCTTCTTTCGTGCAACGCGAACATACAGACGTATAACTTTGAATGGTGATATCTCCGTCACATCTGACTCCTCACGATCTTTGGTTGAAGTATTTTGGGTCGGGAGCTCATTAACGGGGGCACTCACTAAGACCAAGTCATCGTGTTTGCTTACATCTTGTACCTCATGTTCAACGGCCCTGTATTCATCCTTTGGCATTTTCAACCATGACGGTGTACTTGGAATTTCAGCTTTGGACAAATCTTCTTCCATCGTATGTATTGTCGGTGTGCCCACAACTTCATCCACTTTTGTTTTTTCATTTTCTTCATCTTTTTCTTCACCGTCCTGTATTTCAAAAATAAAGTTTGAGAAAACATCCATATATAGTTGAACACAAACTTCTTTAAATGTATAATAAAATTGCATACCTGTTCTGATAGGTCAAGGGCTTTTAAGATCCTTGATAACATCAATTTCAGTTCTGCAATACTGGATGTCATCCGATCCATGCTATTTTCCAAGTTCGTGACTCGTTCCTTTAAGTCTGTATGCTCCTCTAAGGACATGAATTTGGACTTATGTTTTTTCTTCGAGCCACTTCTTTTCTTCTTTGATATTTTTTTCTGGCACGTCACGTCCTGTCACATCCTCAATGGGAATGTTTGATGTTTGGGCCAATGAATCCTTGAGACCCAAGAGGTAGGGGTGTGGAGCTTGTTCGCCCCTAATCACATCAGCGAATAATTTTTCCTCTTCTGTTGGCTCAAGGAACGCTTTAATTTTCATCTAGAAATTTGAGAAAGAAAAAAGTAAGTGCAAACAACATAATTAGGTAATATAAAAATGTAAGAAATTTACTATGTATATGTGATATACCTTTTATAAGTCAAACATTTGACCCTGTATAACATTGGAGGATGGAGATTGCGTGCAAGACCACTGTAACATACGGGGGATAGCATCGTCACTTATTTTCTTCGTAACACTACTATTTATGGTTGATATTGATTCGTATGCCCATACCTATGATACATAAGAAAAAACAATTATTTATAAAAACTAAGCATGTAAAATTTATGTAAAATATTGTTTGTACTTGTAACACATGGGAAAATCCAACGACAGTATATCTGTCCATGGTGCCTTTTCGTTTCTCCTTTTCCATGCTCAAGGCTATTTTCAGCCCTCAAGTGTACGTTCAAAAATGAGAGAGCCCCATTCATAACTATTGAATGTAGGTCAATCAACAACGATCCCCCATAACGTCGTGTCGACTTTTAGTTTCTTTTCTTTCCCCAACAAAACCAATTCTAGAAGGTATATTAAGGCCACTTTTACACCGTCCTCATCATCGCCTTCTATTTCAAAAAGACATTCTCTAATTCACTTGCATAAACAGTAGCCTTATCTTGAAAAAACTTTTTCCGCAGTCTATGATTTAATTTATGTTGGAAAGAAGAATTTTTAGGACTGCACTACAAACCAATTACTATATCAAACTCTGGTCGTCCAAAGGTACAAACCTCTCCTCCGAAATATACTATGTATAATGTTTCCAAAACTTATAAAGAAAAACTAATAAATAGAGATGTCCATTTTTCCCGTGGGAAAACCCCATTTAGGCAGGAAATGGGAGAGATAGTGGAAAAAAAAATTCCCTGCAAGCTAAACGGGGACGTGTATTCCTTGTTCCCATTCCCCGTTTAATTTTTGTATATTATATTTTTTATTTTTTAATATATATATGTATATATGTGTATAAGTATATATATATATCATTTAAAATTTTATTGTTAATGATTTAGATAATTGGATATGTTTGAATTATATAATTAAACATTTGAATTATATGTATGGATTAATTAGATAATTTGATATGAAATGTTATTTTGTTTTTATTATGAGGTTTAAGAATTTTATCTTTAAATAGAGATTTTTTTTTATAGAAAATTAACCATCTAAATGAGGTTTTGTTGTGAATAATTAACAATGTAATTGAAAATTAATGGATATTTCTCATGGAAGTTAACTATTTGAAAATTTATTAAAAAAATTATTTGATTCTTAAAAAAAGAAAAAAAAACTAAAAGGATAATAATTCTCCGCGGGGAACCCGATCCCTGCAAATTCCCCACGGAGAATCCCTGTCCCCGATCCTCACAGAATTTAGTTGAGAATTTCGCCGGGATGGGGATTAAAATGGGGGGCGGGGACAGGGATGGGGAAGTCATCCCCATCGCCGCGCCTGCCCCGTGCACATCTCTACTAATGGAGACTTTCTTTTAACGTTTAATAATAAACTAACGGTACAACTAATTTTAAGATTTATTGAGAGTAAAAGGACTAAAATGAGTATAATGACTAAAATTAGACATTTGAAAATACAAAAACTAAAATAGAAACTCAAAGTACAATGACCAAAATGATATTTTAACCAATATTACAAAATGCACAAATCATTCTTAAATTATAAGTATTGTTACAAGCAAATTTTTTACATCAATCATATGCTTTGATAAATCGAGATGTTGACTTAGCATCTATCTTAAAAACTAAAATTTATTGTATTTGTTCAAATTTTAGAGAATCGAAAGGAAAACAACAAAAGTTAGATCATAACAAGAGAAATTGTGACTGATAGCTAAAAAAAATAGTCAAAACGAAAAATGGCTAAAAATTTTTGTTATCCAGCATTGTGACTACTGAGTTTTTAGGAGAAGAGAGTGAATATTTTTTTCTGTTTATATGTTGTGCACAAATTCACCACGCAAGCATATGCAATTGTAGGTAGTAAATGATAAACAAGGTCGATCCCACGAGGACAATGTAAGCAAATTTGTTGAAATTAAGCGCAAACTTGCCAGTGCAAAACTAAGCTAAAGAACGCAATTAAACCCGCAAATTGACTAAACCAAGCACAAAAGCAACTACTAAACTAAGAGAGACTTACAAAGGCAAAATCTAACTTTAAACAAAGATTTGAGAGGCTAAACACGTACTAAAATAATAAAAACAGGGGGCTGGAATTTAGGAAAGCAATGGTTGTTTATGCCCAATTGAGGCTAGCAATGTTATAGCATTAAACACCACAATGTTATACAGAAAGGAAAATTCACATGAAACTTACCCGAAAACCTCTCGAACTAGATTTTCTTGCCTTTAACACTGAGTTAAGCATATGTCTATGAAAACTCAATGCTAATGAACACTAATAATACCCAAATTTTCCAAAATCACAAGCTTAGAATGTATGTCTACACCCTACAATTTCTGCCCCTTAAGGAGAAATCATTTGCTCCATTTGTGTTAATCAATTCCTAACCCTTTCAGAATTAAGAACTAATTTGTGTCTTACCTAAGTTGATCAAACTCAAATAAGAACTTGCAATAAACACCACAAATGAATGTACAACTTCATATAAGTGCATTGAGTCAAACGAGTTCAAACAACCACTTCACAATCCTTGAATTCCAACCATAAAAAGACTTTGAATATGACTTCAAAATAGAAAATAAACCAGTAGAATTCAGAAATCATCAACATCTTGAGATTAATCTAAGAGTTACACCAAAATGGCTACAAAAGTATTCTAACCTAGCTCAAAGCTTAAGAAAAACTAAGAGCAATACAAAATCGACAAGCTAGAATATAAAACTAGAAAGAAAATGAGAAAGAAAGAGAAAAGGATGATGGATCTTCTTCTTCTTCTGAAAAATTTGAAAATCACAGTCTTTTTCTACCTCTTTCTGTTTTATGGTTTTTTCTCCTCCTTTGGTCGGCTCCCCCTTCCCAAAGACTTTCCCCTTCAATTATTCCCCCTTAATGGCTGATTTGGCTCTCTCGTTCCCCGTGGCAGCTGATTAATGGTTATTTTTAACCATTGTTGACTCCCACGATGATGTAAGATTTAAATTTTGCGTCTATATGTGGTTTGCGATGATGTAGCATTGCTGACCACCTTAGAAATGTGGTTTATAATGTTGTAGCATTGAAAACCATATTCAGCTGCCAACTTATAAACTTGTCCCAAAAGCCCAAAGTTTCTTTAGCCCAACTTTATATTCTGGAAAAATCTATCCAAATGAGAGAAAAATCAACAAGAATAAAGGAACAATAGATGATTTTTCAATACATATGCTTGCTTAATTAAGTAACCAAATAAAAGCCACAAAACCGACAATGGAATGCAAATAACTCGATTTATACCGAGGTCTAATGGTGAAATTTCAATAATTTACTTCCATTTCATGGGATTATCATTATACCTCAAACATATACAAATATTCATAGTCAACCCCCAATCGCCAATTAATTCTTAAAAGAATCCCCAACAACCTGTATCCAAAAATGTCTCATACCACCCTTAAATTTATGATTTTCAAACTCATTTGGATTCACAGTTAATTTTTTAATACATGGATTTTCAAACGCCCGTAATTGAATATCGATTTTCAAACACTTGTTCGTACCATCAAATTTTTCCTAGAAAATGACTTTCCATCATATTACAATTACATACAATGGTGTCTGGGATGATCAATTATCATTCAACACGTTTTCAAACCATCCCAATTACTCAGAAAATGTTTATTCAACCGATTACGATTCTATACAAAGGTAATTAGGACGAGAAAAATATCTACAGCAGTTTTAAGATTGGTTCCATCTCTATGAGGTTTGATTCAACTTTTTCTCAACTCATAAAATCCATTGACAATTACCTCAGGCTCACTGTTGAAAAGAGAATTTCATACCTCTCCCTTTTTAGGAATAGGGTAAATAAATCGATTATTATAAAGCTCTCAGAAGACAAAGACAATTGCTTGGGTGCTTTCAATTTTGTCAAACGAAATAACAGTGAAATTTATAGGCATAAGTATGTAGTTTTACATACAACAGCTAAGATTCCTAATACCAAAAGTATGATACGATTATTATCAGAGTATATAGTATTATATACACATGGAAACTAACTACCAAGAGCAACAACAAAGTATCTCATATGTATGTAATTAAACACATCAAATCACTCAATACTTATGTGTATATAATAGTACATACATAGAAAAACTATAGCAGCAATCTATAGTATTACATACTAGTAACACACACATGTCTTACATACATGTGTATAAAATATGATGCACGCAAAAAATATAACGAACTTATATCTATATGCATATATACAAATAATAACTATAGCCAAACACAACTAATTATCAATCATTTGCATTCCTATGTACATAAGATTATATACATGGAATCAATATAGTAACTCGAGAGATAAACTGCAATACATGGGGTTCTATAAGCCCCATTATTTAAAAAAAAACAAAACAAAAATATTTTTAAAAAATCCTCAAAAAACATAATGAAGTTTTAGAATCCAAAATTTGTGTTTATAAATTTGAAACGTGGATCTTATAACCGTATCATTTTCAATTTTTTCGACATCTAACAAAATCCCTAAAATATCATAGTAGAGTTAAAGGATTTAAATACATAACATTTCTTTTTAAAATTTTAGTTAAGCAAAGAACACAGCTCTATCTTCAAGTCCCAATTTCCATAATGCAAAGTTCACCCAAAGAATAAAAAAATGAAATTAGAGAAGGATTAGTAAATGCATGTACATAGCTCACAACAGTCTTTTAAGTCTTAGCAACAGGGAGTAACACAGAAGATGTAGAGCTCGATTGTTTGAGAGCTTATAGTATAGACGTTCATGAAAGAAGATGGAAGTTGGAAGAAAATAACCTACCACACAAGAAGAAAGATGAATTCAAATCGGCTACACGTATAGGTATGTGATGCATTAAACTCTGACAAATATGAGATTCTTACTAATAGGGTTCATAATTACTGATTGTTTTGGGGATTTATGAGTCTCCTAGAATTTTATTTTTTTATTTTTTTATTATTTATTTTTTTTTTGCATTTTGTTCTTATTAGGTTTTTTGGTGATTTTATAGGCTAAACGTGATTTTTTTGGTGATTTTAATGTAATTTAGATGGTAAACTCATATTGTGCATTGCCTTCTTCTACGTTTTTCTAAACTCATATTGCATTGCCTTTTTCTACGTTTTTATAAGTATTCTGGTCATTTTTTATCCTAAATGAGCTATATCACTCAATTAATAATTAATGTAATTTAGTTATTTAGATTTCAAATACATATGCTAAACTCATGTTGCAAATTGCAACTTCGTAGTATCTAATAATTACATGATGTTTTATTTAATTTAGATTTTTTATTTTTTATTTTGAAATCCCTACTTTCTCTCCTCCTTATACTACATTTCTCCTCCCCAATATGTTGCATTATATTATTTTAGATTTGTTATCCATTAAATTTTAAAAAATTATCTAATTAATTCCTAAACTTTCATTTTTTTGTCCAATATGTCTCAGAATTTTTAACTTTATGTCTAATAGGTTATGGACCTATATATTCATCATTTTTTAAAAATTCACGAACCTACTAAGAACAAAATTGAAAGTTTAGAGTCCCATTAAACATAAAATCCAATTTTATATCTAATAGATTAGTTAATTTTTTATAAAAAAAATTGAATATGTCGGGAATCTATTAGACACAAAATTGAAAGTTTAGGGACATGTTAGACATTTTTTAAGTTCAGAAACTTATTAGCCACAAAATTGAAAGTTTGGGAACTTATTAGACACTTTTTAGAGTTCGGGGGACTAAATAAACACAAATTTAAAAGTTTAGGGACTAAACTTGTAATTTAACTTTAGTTGTTATTATAAAAAAAATAATGCAAGTCATTTTTATTTAAAAGAAAATTGGGACAAAAAGTGACCTAACTTTTTCTAATTATTAAATAAAAGTATTGATAAAGAACTAACTTAGTATAATGTTAATTTCCACACCAAAAAAAAAACGTAATATAATGTTCTAAATTCAAAAAATTAAAACTTTATATAATGTTATTTTTTTTTTTAAGAATAACTTAACATAATGTTATTGTCTTTTCAATAAAATAAAAATAAAATAAAAAAACCTTAATATAATGTTATTGTTTTAAAACAATATAATTTTCTATTTGATAAATTTAAGTGCCAATAATTATTTCTAGAATAGTTTCGATAGGGTACTGTTCTTTTTTTCTTCTTCTTCTTCTTTCTTTTTCTTAGTTCAACAACATTTGAGAGTGGACTAATTTAAACCTCTAACTTCTTGGTTAAGAGTGTCTTAATTAATTAAGCTATGCTCAAATTTACTATTCATTAATTATATTAGGGAAATTTTCAATTTTAACCATAAACTTGTCAAGTTGTATCAATTTTCACTCTAAACTTTCAATTTTATCAAATTGGACCCTAAACTTAGACAATTGTTATAATTCTTATCCTCTATTATTCAATTTCCACTAATTCACCTACTAATTTTAACAAAAATGATATATGAAAATCTCCATAAACTTACTATTCACACGTGATTTCAAAAGAAAAAGAAATGAAACACGTGTAAATAAATTTATATTTGTATTAATTTTGTGGGTGTGGTAAAATTTCTAATTTGTTCCTCTGATTCTTTCTCTCTCATATACAAATGTCTCGAGAGCTTAAAGTTTGTTCTCGAGTGATTTTCAATAAAAAAAAAAATTAAAAAACTTAACATAATGTTATTGTTTTAAAACAATATAATTTTCTATTTGATAAATTTAAGTGTCAATAATTATTTCTAGAATAGTTTCAATAAGGTACTGTTCTTTTTTATCTTCTTCTTCCTTTTCTTAATTCAACAATGTTTGAGAGTGGAGTAATTTAAACCTCTAACTTCTTAGTCAAGAGTGTCTTAATTAATTAAGTTATGATCAAGTTTATACTATTCATTAATTATATTAGGGAAATTTTCAATTTTAACCCTAAACTTGTCAAGTTGTATCAATTTTCACTCTAAACTTTCAATTTCATCAAATTGGACCCTAAACTTAGACAATTGTTGCAATTCTTACCATCTATTATTCAATTTCCACTAATTCACCTACTAATTTTAACAAAAAGGCAATATGAAAATCTCCATAAACTTACTGTTCACACATGATTTCAAAAGAAAAGAAAATGAAACACGTGTAAATAAATTTATATTTGTATTAATTTTGTGGGTGTGGTACAATCTCTAATTTGTTCTTATGATTCTTTCTCTCTCATATACAAATGTCTCGAGGGCTAAAAGCTTGTTCTCGAGTGCGATTATTGGTCTTTTCTAATCGGCCATTGGCTTGTTGACCTTGTTGGATCGGTCTTTGGCTTGTTGATCTTTGGATCGACTTTTGGCTTGTTGATATTTGGATCGGCTTTTGGCTTGTTGATCTTTGGATCGGTCATTGGCTTGTTGATCCTCTTGAAGATACGATCGAAGTCTTGGAGTCTTATACGCTTCAAATGTTTTCGACTTATCTTCAAATATATTTTGGTCTTTAAAGTCTTCAAGTCTTCTGGTCTTCAAAGCGTCTTTGGCCTTCGAAGAGTCTTCAGTCTTCAAGGAATGTTTAGCACATAAGGACTTGTCTTGAAGAGTCTTTGGTCTTCTAAGAGTGTTCAGCACCTAGGGACTTGTCTTGGAGAGTCTTTGGTTTTCCAAGAGTGTTCAACACTTCAACGAATGTTCAGCTCCTAAGGGCTGGTCTTGCAGAGTATTTGGTCTTCAAAGAATGTTCAGCACCTAAGGACTTGTCTTGAAGGGTTCAGTACCTAAAGACTTCAGGGAGTATTCAGAACTTAAGGACTTTGGCCTTCTTTACTCTCAATTCTCTTGAAGCTCTCTATAAAATAAAATTTCTGAACCTTGAAATGAATGAGAGCTCCTCTATTTATAGAGTTTTCCATGAGCATGTGGGTTTTGGCCATAATGGCTTATGGGCCCAAACTCCTTTGGACTGAGCCTGATTGATCTTGGGGCCTAGCCCTGTGGGCTGGGACTTTGTTGGATTGAGACCTCCCATTTGGGTTTTGTCTAAAATTGACCCAAATTTCATATAACCTTAATTACATATTTGGATTTTCCATAATTTAATTTAAGGATGCTTTCAAATTTAATTAATATCTAATTAAATAAATAATTTTGTCACTAATTTATGGAAATTTCTAATTAGCCAAAATTTCTATTCCAACACTTGCTAATTTCAATAAAATCAAATTTTGCATAAAATTAAGTTTGATGAATTTACAAATTAACCCTTGAATAACCTTACAAAGATTCACAAATTTCAACAAAAATATGCTTTTTTTTAAGTCTTATTAATTTTGTACCATACATATGTTCTAGAATTCATTGAATGACTTCTCAAAAAAAAAAAAAAAAAAGAATTCATTGAATGCATATGAGAATAGTTTTTCAACGATTTTTCAAAAGGAAACTTATTAGAGGATTAAAATTGGCGACACTTAATAACGTTTAGGATTAATACCGTAACACTTATTTAAGTTTGGGATGCAATTTTATAAAATTACAAGTAATTTAGGGTCAAAATTGATATAACATGACAAGTTTATGGGTAAAATTGTTTTTTTCTATTATATTATTATGTAATTTGATATTTAAACACATACCTATAACATAATATTTGAATTGCTGACTTGAGGATAGCTCATTTACCATTTATTTCAAGCAAAAACTTAATTTTATTTTTTTTTTCTTTACATTTCTTTTTTCGACAGTTGTCCAATAATCTCAGTTTTGATTTGTCATGTGATATAGTGGCTCAAGAGGAATTATACTTTTACAAAACTCTGCGATGTAAAGGTCTCATCATCCTCACCTGTTGTTATTGTTTTTTAGTTTTTTTTTTTTTTTATAACTAACAATGTTTTTTTTAATATATTTTTTGAATGTTTATTAGGTTAAAGTTTTCTAATTTGATTTTTACTACATTTATTTTATTCTTTTTTTGGATCAACAACGTGTATGGATGAAAATTCGAATCTTTGACCTTTTGATCGAGAATACATGTTTTAATCAGTTAAACTATGCTCAAGTTGGCCTACGTTCATTTCATTTAAATCCAACCAAGTTTTTTTATATTGGTTTTTTCTTATTTATAGCAATACATTATTGTTTTTATCTTTTCAACGGGGTATACATTGTTTTTTAAACAGTTACTTTATTAAGAATATAATTAAGTTCATAAAAGATACTAAAAAAAAAAAAGTTCATAAAAGATTTTATGTTATTATAAAATTAAATAAAATAGTAAATACCGTGTGGATAGCACACGGTAACATACTAGTAGTTTGTTGATTGAGATTATGTACTTAAAAATGAAAGTTTTTGATTGAGATTATGTCAGTTTATTTTCCATAATTAAATTAAGTCTTTTGTGTTTATAATACTAAAAATTTTGATTTCATCTTTATACTTTAACATATCAATTTGGGTTTTCTTATTAATAAATATTAAAAGGTTGTTCACCACATTATGACCATGCTAATTCTTTATTATATTTTCTATGACTCGATAGAGATTGGAATCTACAAAACAGACTATGATTAAATTGAATATGGAGTTAGGTCAGAAATCCTACCTCTTAAATTAAATTTTGGTTTGCATGTAAAATTTTGGGTTCTTTTCAAATTAATGAGTAGGGGGTTTAAATAAATAAAAAATAAAAAAGAAATTTTAAAGTTGGTTGAATAGATAAGATTCATATTGATTCAATTATTTAGTGTGGGTTGTTAGTTCAATTTTATACAATGTTAACAGCAATTTTATGATCGTGTCAAGTTCAAATCAAAGTTCAATTTTTAATTTTAATTTAAACAATAAAATAAATCTATGTTTCTTTTTTTCTTCTTCTTTTTTTTTTCTAATTCTACATGTATCACTTGGGTCTTAGGCATCAAATTATCAATTTTGAGAGAGATAAAAAAATCAACTCAAATGAAGCTTTTTTTTTTTGTGCAACATGTGGAAATTTGATCATTTGATCTCATGATTAAGGATATATGTCTTAACCAATTGAGTTATGCTCAAGTTGGCTTTAAAAGATGTACAACATGAAGACAATTTTTAAGTAGTCACCTAACTCAATACTACTCTAACCTATACACGCTTAACGACATAGTATAAGGTTGAAATAATATTTTTTGTTTTACCAAAGAACATCAAAATAGGCATAAGATGTTGGTGCAATGGAAAAAATACAAGTGTTTCTTTTTAACCATTTTATATATATCTTCACTTTACACATAGTGATAATAATGAAAAGTAGAGCATTTACCAACTCCAAGCTTACTCACACAAGATGAATTTAAAAGACAAGACAATAAAAAGAAAATATTAGTGATGATAAAGAATTTTGATAATGTTGTTGGCAAAAGGAAATAGATCAAGAGGACATATTGACACTAAATTAAAAGGGTTTAACTACTCCAATAAATTTGGAATTGTATAATTTGTGAGATGCCATTCTTCAATTCTTTTATAGAAAACTTAGGCCATAGGGGTTAGGTGGTACCAAATAAATGTGACATTAGAGTGGATAAGGCTTAGATTTTAGTTTCATTAAAGAAAAAAACTTAGATTTTAGTTTTTGTAATGGGGTGATTGTCCCCTTTCTTCAAAGTACCAAAAGTTTTTTATGATATCAAAGATGTTTTCATTTAGGCTAAATATATAATTAGTTTAAATGGTAAGTTAAGTCCTTGAACTTTCATGTTTGTATCTAATATAAGTCCTTGAATTTTAAAAACTATCTAGTATGTCCTTAAACTTTTAATTTTGTGTCAAATAGGTCCATGAACTTTAAAAGTATTTAATATGTTCCCTAAACTTTCAACTTCATATCTAATAGGGTCCCTAACGTATTTGACTTTTTTTTTTAAATTAACAAATTTACTATACATAAAATTGAATTTTGTGTCTAATAAGATCCTAAACTTTCAATTTTGAGTCTAATAAGTCCATGAATTTTTAACAATTTCAAATAGGCAATGATCTATCAGACATGAAATTTAAAGTTTAGAAAACTATATATTAGCCACAAAATTAAAAGTTTAGTGACCTTTTAGACACACAATGACTTATTAGACACAAAATTGAAATTTCAATAACTTATTAGATATTTTTTAAAGTTTAAGGACTTATTAGACACAAATTTGAAAGTTTAGGAACTAAACTTGTAATTTAACCAATATAATTCTATTCTTAATATTTGATTTTTGGGAAAAATACCTTTTTGGTCCCTGAGTTTTTAACAATATGTGCGTTTGGTCCCTGAGTTTTGGAAATAGACCTTTTTAGTCCCTGAGTTTAGGGAAAAATACCTTTTTGGTCCTTGAGTTTTGGAAATAGACCTTTTTAGTTCATGAGTTTTGAGAAATAGGTTTAAAAGGTCCCTTTTATTATTATTATTTTTTTATTTTTTAATATAAAATCAATATTCTTTATTAATTTTTAATATTAACGATTTTTTAAATTTAAAAAAAAAACCTCTTTATTAATTTTAAATCTCTCAATATTCTTGATCAATTTTAAATTATTAATTTTCAATATTAACGATTTTTTAATATTGAGAGAGAGAATGGGGTAGAGAGGGAAGAGAGTTTTTTTTTAATTTAAAAAATTGTTAATATTAAAAATTAATAAAGAATATTGATTTTATATTAAAAAAATAATAATACAAAGAACCTTTTAAACATATTTCTCAAAACTCATGAACTAAAAAGGTCTATTTCTAAAACTCAGGGACCAAAAAAGTATTTTTCCCTAAACTCATGGACTAAAAAGGTCTATTTCAAAAACTCAGGGACCAAACGCACATATGGTTGAAAACTCAGGGACCAAAAGGGTATTTTTCCCTTGATTTTTTAAGAGATTCGAATTTATCTTCTACGTAGTCGTTTTTTTTTTCACTCAAGCATTCATTATCGCAAAATATTAAAAAATTATTGATAAAATGATGATGAGACGCCAAAATATATTTTATTAATTGACTTAGAAAAACTTAATGTTTTAATTTGATTGATGGCCCAAAAATGATGATGGAATAGAGACAAGTTTACTCATTAAATTGAAAATCTACCCACTTTCTATGATCTGTGTAATAACTTGATTGCCCAAAAATGACATATAAAGTTGTATAAAATAGATTTAAAAAATGTTGCTATGCTAGCACATGACAACCTAATTTATTTTTTTTTAAAAAGGGGTAAAAAAAAGCTATTCAAATTTTCAAAAGACCAAGGATAAAATTGAAAAATAACACAAGCATTAAAGATTAAAGATTAGGAAACATCATATTCATATAAAATTTTCAAAATACTAAGAATAAAATTGAGCTAAAGTGAGCATAGTTCAGCAGTAATTGACATGTACCCTCAACCAAAAGATTAGAGGTTCGAATCCTCAACTCCTAAAAGTTGTTAAACTAAAAATAATAATAATAAAATTGAAACATAACACAAGCATTAAATACTAAAGATTAAAAAACATAATTCCTACTTTTCATTCGACGCTAAAAATATTTGCTCGTACGCGATAACTAATAGTTTTCAATGTAATTGATATAAAATGAGTGATAGGAAAATTAACAAAAATAAATAAATATATTTTCTCTAACATTTTTGTAGATATTCTGTATGTGATTGGAAAATGGAACCTGGTGGAAAACTTTGTTATCAATAAGATTTAAATTGAGTTTCAAAAAAAATAATAAGATTTAAATTGATATCCAAAGATATTGTTCCATTATTTATTTGTGCATTGTTGTTTTCAAATATCTATTCACAAACCAAAAATTTGTTATCAATTGGTGATTAAAAAAAAAACCCTAATTTGATTAAAGCGCGATATTGTCATTAGGATTGACTAAGGACTAATGTGATTTTGGTTAATTTTTTTAGTCAATAAATATTATTGATTTCTTTTCTTTACAAAAAAAATGATTTTTTTTTTTAATTTTGAGTTCAACAAATTGATGTATTGATTTATCATCAATTTTGAAATAAATAATATTGAGTCAAACAAAAGAATTGGAAAAACATGAAGCAATTCCTCATCTTTTGGAGAGGAAAAAATGGCAAAAGTAATAAAATTTAAACCAACTTTAAAATAATAAGACTAAATGATAGAAAATACCCTTGAACTTTTTACTTTATTTCAAAAATACTCCTGAACTTTCAAAAGTTTCATTAATATTCTTAAACTTTCAAAAAAAAAATCAAAAATACTCTTACCATTAGTTTTGGATGGAAACCGTTAGTACTTTGTTTAAAAAAATACCCCTAAACTTTGTACTTTGTTTCAAAAATACCCTTAAACTTTCAAAAAAAAGTTTAAAAATACTCTTACTGTTAATATATGGAAAAAAATCATTAGTACCTCACTTTAAAAATAACTTTGAACTTTCACATTAATACTTTTAACATTAAAAGAAAAGGTTAAAAAATGCCCTTACCATTAATATATGGATGAAAACCATTTATCTACACATGATTACCTCCCTCTTCTATTTCTTCTTTCTCCTCATTTGCTTCAATCTATGGCCTAAAACTTATCTATCTTTCCTTTTTTTTTCCCTTTCTTTTTCAATATCCTCTTACTCTTTTCTTCCATTTTTCAATCTCTAAAACTTCCATCATTTCTACTATATTCTTCCATATACTAATGGTAAGGGCATTTGTTGAAACAAAGTACTAATAGTTTCCATCCAAAACTAACGGTAAATGTATTTTGAACTTTTTTTTTAAGTTTAAGGGTATTAATGAAACTTTTGAAAGTTCAAAGGTATTTTTGAAACAAAGTACAAAGTTCAGGAGTATTTTTTATAATTTAGCCAAAGAATAATATAACATTTGAATAAATTAAAATCTAAAGAACAAAAAGTAAAATCATAACCGTATGAATGAAAGTGTAGTGTTAAAAAAATTAATAGAAAAACGGAAACCGTATGAAAGTACAAGGATATTTTAGGTTAAAATACCATTTTGGTCCTTGTACTTTGGATTTTGGATTTTGTTCCATTTTCGTCCATATACTTTCAAATGTCCAATATTAGTCTCTATACTTTCAATAAAGCTTAAAATTAATCCCTATAATAAGTTTGAAGTTAATTTTTATCAAAATTAGTTAAATAATAATAATAATTTTAATACAAGAAAAGACGCAATGTGAACATATTTCCCAAATTTATAGATGGAAAGCTAATACAGACTATTTTTTTTTTTAGAAAAGTTAACAATAAACCAAGAGTAGAGACTAATTTTAAGTTTTATTGAAAGTACATGGACTAAAATTGGACATTTGAAAGTACAATGACCAACAAAACCCAAAGTACAGGGACAAAAATGATATTTTAACCTATATTTTATAATTTACCTCGTTAGTAGAAAAAAAAGTTGAAATGAAAGGGATTTGTTTCAGTCTAAATCGAAGGAAAAATCCCCTTTGATTCAGTCTAAAAACAAAGAGGATTCTTATTTTTTTTTTAAGCAGAAAAGAATGGGAGAAAGGAGGAGAAGTGAAAAGAGAATAAGGATAGGGAGGAAAAAAAAGAGGAAGAGGAAGAGGGAGAAAAAAAATAATAATAATAAATATTTTTTATTTTAAAAAATAAAAATATAGGAAAAATTAAAAATATATTTTTTTAATAAAAAAAACAAATGTCACGTCAGCTTTTTATTGGTAATTAATAGAAAAACTAATGGAGTGATCAAAATAGAACTAAATGCGGATAAATTTGTTGAGTTTGAAAACTCAAGATCCTGGTGCAACCAAACCTAAAAGTATCCCTATTGCCTATTCTTTTTCGTCATTTACTTGTAATAACTTTGACATCGAGAAATTCATATTTAAATAGTAAATAGTATTAAATAGGTTGAGTTTTAAGATTAGTTTAATGTTTAAAAAAACACTAAATTTGCAGAAAAAATTAATTATCAAAATTTTAATTAAATCAATCTTATAGTTTTTTCTCTCTTTTTTCTATTGAGTTCAACATTCGTGGAGTGATATTTGAAATCGGTTTTAAGTATACATATTAAATATAGTTTGGTTTGTATCTATCAACCTGAGTATAGTTCAATCAGTTAAAATATTATATCTTTAACTAAAATATTAAAAGTTTAAACCTTCATCGTCACATGTTGAATTAAAAAAAAAAGAAAGTTAGATTGTTATCTTGATTTGCTATTAAATGTGCTTGTCATTAAAAATTTGATGAAAATTGCAAATTTCGTCCTTAATTTATCATAGAAGTTTTTTTTTCCCTATTTGAGAAAGGATTGGCTTGAGCCGTTGAGGATAAGTTATTTATTATCGATGGCTCAACTAATAAAATTTAATTAACTTTTAAGATTTGCGTTGAAAATTTGAATTCTCTCCTAATCATGTATCAATTAAAACTTTAAATTAATAATTGTATCAATTTAAACCGTGTATAAATTTACACCCTCTGTTAGATTCTATTTGAAAAACGTTAGTTCACATGTGTGCAAACTTATAATTGTATCAATTAAACTCTTAAACTTTCAAAAATAAATCAATTTAGACTTCAATTTGAATATTGTACATGCATCAATTCTCACACATGTGTAGACTTCTTAAAAATTTTAGACCATCCATTTGAAAATGGTCAATGAATTTTAAACGGAGTGTCTAAATTGATTTTCATTTATGAAAGTTCAGGGTTTAAATTGTTACAATTATTAGTTTAGGGTCAAAGTTTAAGGATATAAATTGATTTTTGCCCTTAATAATAATAAATATGGGGACTCCTCCAAAATATACTTTTAAAAGAATTATAGTTTTTTTTTTTCTGATATTATGATTCAATTGAATGAGTGGAAATTTAGATTTTATAAAGAAGATTATTAATATTTTAATCGAGTGAGTAATGTTGAGATTTATAGTAGTTTTAAAATTGTCAATCTAAACATAGCTCAAATGTTTATATACCCTTGATCCAAAGGAGATGTTTGATTCTCCACTTTCACATATTGTTGAACTTAAAATATGTGTATGTGCGTGCATGCGCGTGTGCGTGTGCGGTAATTTTGCTAATATGGTAATGAGTTAAAAAGGAACAAGTTTGCACATGACTTGATGAAAACTCGTTTTCTCTTGTCTAAACAAAAGTTTGAACACTTTAATGGATACTTTCCTTTCTATTCTTCTTTGTAAATAATTTTGGTTAAATTCAATCTCACTTCCTATGTTTTTATCTAGGTATTAATTTGGTCAATGTGCTTCTAGAAGTTTCATTATCATCGTACTTCTACCAAACATATATATATTATTAATGAGGAGTAACATAAATTCAACTGTATCTCTTTTTTATATATATGGTATTACAATTCAAACAATGAATTAAAATTTAGTCTTGAAACCTATAAAGCAAGTTATTAGTTCGATTGACATTTTGGGCAGTTGAGCTATGCTAGGTCAAAAAAATTAACGTATAGTTTGTTATTGTAATTGCACTAGAAAATATATAATGTAAATTCAATAGAGATCGTTCGATGTACTCCAAAACACATTTAGTTTTAGTTATCTCTTTTTTGTTTTTTTAGTCCAACAAGTGTAGATTAAGATAGGGGGATTGAAAATTTAATCTCCGAAGATGTATATGTAGGTGTCATGACCCAATGAGTTTAAGTCGACAGTTTTCTCTTTTCATTTTCAATCAAAATAATATCTTAAAACCCAACTCAAATTCAATTTTTTTTTTTACTAATATAGCTTGTCACATCCTTCACGTAATTGAAAATAAAATATCATACATCACTTCAAGAAAACGGGTCTATTGCAGCGGTTTGGCAAATGCTGCAAAGGTTTATACAATTACAGCAGTTTCTAGCAACACATAACCAAACTGCTGCTATTTGTACGTATTGCAGCAATTTGTTCACAACATTTTTAAAACTGTTGGGATATATATTCAACTGCAGTAGTTCGCTAAGAACATATATACAAACTGTTACAAATATGTCTATTGCCACACTTAAGTTGCAACATTTTTAGTAACTTTTGCAATAGAGTCGATTGCAACAGTTATTTTGCAATGTTTAAAACATCGTTGCAATAGTTTGATGCAACTACAGCAACTTAGTAGCAACGTATAAAAAAATCATTGCAAATATTGAGATTGTGTAGCAGTTGTCTAACAACATGTATATAAATTGCTATAAATATGTCAATTGCAATGCATGATTTGCAACGTTTGTGTTAACTGTTGCAATAGAGATTATTGTATTAATTAAACAACTCACTTGTAACATCGTTGCAATAGTTTAGTACAACTTCAGCAATTTTATTATGACATTTTAAAAAACTATTGCAATTTTGTGTATTGCAGTGGTTTGTTGTTCATAACAAAAAATTTACCACTCCAAGATTTTATACAATTACATAAGTTGTGTGGAAAAATTTTAAACAAACTCTATAGACTTAGATATGTTAGAAGTACAAAAAATGTCCCACACTGGCTTGGTAAGGGAGAAATTTATAGAATATAAGTGAGCACAATTATCTTAATTGGTATGTAGCCTTTTGGGTGAAACCAAAAGCAAAGTCATAAAGGTTTGTGCCCAAAGTGAATAATATATCATACCATTGTGAAGATATGTGGTGGATTCGTTGTCTTTAACAAGTGGGTATTAGAATCATGATATTAACCTAAAATCCGAATAGACAAATATTGAAGCCTTATAGTCATACAAAATGGTTGATGAAAGAGGAGATTAAAGGTGCAATTAATAGTGAGCAACACCAAGTCACTTCCATGGATAAAGGCGGAGATGAGGGATTAAAAGTGCAATTAATAGTAGGTAATGTTAGATCCCTCTTAACATAAATCACTGCAAAAAGTGTAGCAAGTAGTTAATATCTGTTGAGATAGCTAAATAAAACTGTTGTTATAGGAGGTACTATTGCAGCAGTTGTTAGAAGTCACTTCCAAAGATTTTGAAAAGAGTTGATAGATCCCTCTTAACATAGCTTCTACCAAAGGTTCATAAACCGCTGCAAAAAGTGTTGCAACGATTAATAACTGCTGCAATAGCTCAATAAAGTCGCTGCTCTAGATCTTGTTTCTTGTAGTGCATTACGAAACTCATTTGCAATATCCATGAATTTTTGTTACTCTTCACTAATAACATCGATAAACTTGAATCAAAAGAGAGAAACAGTGACAAAAATTTTAAAAACATAGAAACTAAATTAATTTTAGGTTAAATTACAATTTTAGTCTATGAACCTCTATGTTTGTGTTTAATAGGTCCCTGAATTTTGAAAAGTGTCGAATAGGTCTATGAACTTTTGATTTTGCATCTAATAGGTCATTGAACTTTAAAAATATCAAATAGGTTCCTAAACTTTCAATTTTGTATATAATAGTTCCCTAACATATTTAACTTTTTTTTTAAATTAACGAATCTACTAGACAAATAATTTATTCTGTCTAATATGACATTAAACTTTCAATTTTGTGTCTAATAGGTTCATGAATTTTAAAAAAAATGTTAACTAAGTCAAAGATCTATTGGAAACAAAATTATCTTAGAGACTTACTAGACACAAAATCAAAACTTTAGGGATTTATTATACACTTTTTAAAATTTCGAGATTTATTAGACACAAAATTAAAAGTTCAATAGCCTATTAAACACTTTTTAAAGTTTAGAAACTTATTTGACACAAGTTTGAAAGTTTAAGGACTCAATTCTAATCGGTCAAATATGAAAACTAAAATTATAACATAACTAATAATTTTTTAAAAAATTCTACAGAAAAAATAATAATAAATAAAATAAAATAAAACTAGCAAATCCGTATGGCGCTTCCTTTATTTGGAAAATGGCTCGTGGATTTGCTGTATTAATTAATTAGCAAAAAAAAAGGTCTCTCTCACGAGTATCGTGATCTTATATTTTGCAGAAAACGAAAAAAGCAAAAAAGAAAAGAAAAAACGTGATCTTACTTTAAATTTTAAAAAAAAAAAATTATGAAGGGCACAATAAAAGTGGGACCTGTAATTTGGTATTTGATAATGAATTTACATGGCATAATACTTAGTGAATTGGTGAAGACTAAGAAGAGAATCATAATTCGAATATTGAAGACTCCCTTTAAAAACCATTTGGTTTTTAGTTTTTTATTTTTAAAAATTAAGCTTATAAATACTACTTCTTTTTTTTTTTATACTACTTCTACCTATGAGTTTTCTTGGTTTGTTATCTACTTTTTACATATGTTTTCAAAAATCAAGTCAAGTTTTGAAAACAAAACAAATGTACTTTTCAAAAACTTTATTTTGTTTTTAGAATTTGACTAAAAATTCAAATGTTTTCTTAAGAACGATGAAACTAAAAATAGTAGTTTTCAAAAACTTATTTTTGTTTTTTCGAATTTGACTAAAAATTCAAGGAGGTGTTTGGCCCACCGTTTTAGAATCAAAACCCTTGGATTCGAAACCTTGGGGGTATATTTGGAGGTTTGAAAGCCTAAAAATCAGAAAACGGTGTTTAGGGTGTGCAGTGTTTGAAAACCCGGAAATCAAAAAGTTGTGTTTGGAGTGCAGTGTTCTGAACCCGGGGTTGTGGAGTTTTTGTTTTTCTTGTTTTTTCCGTTGCTACTCTATTCTCTTTTTTTTTTCCATTTCCTTATTTTCTAGTGGATCTCTTGTTAGTTGTAAGACCCCTTGTGTAAGTTGGGTCATTTTTTTAAGGACTTTTGAATGGACCTTTCAATTAGTATTAGAATTAGAAAAGGAAAATTGATTTGATTTGAGTCATTCGTTGCTTGCAGCTTCGAGCATTGTACAGTACAGTCTTTTACATTTCATTATGATTTATTGATTCTTTTCAGATTTGGGAATAAAGGTGATAATTTTTCTAAATCAATATGATGGTTTTGTTATAATTTGTGAGATAGCAAAATTCTAGCAATGGAATTGAAGTTAGGTTTTTACTCATTGTTTGGGTTTGATTTAGAAACCATCAGGGCATCAGAAACCAATGACTACTTCATCTTAGGCGATTACAACTTCCTCAAGCGAATTGAGGTTTTCGAGCCAGATTCTTCCAAATCCATCTGTATTTCCAATATTATGTATGTTTTTTTCGATAATTTTTTCATATTATTCACGACAAACCTCTTTATTAATCTATTCATCTCAATTTGTTCTCAGCATCTTCAATTGACTTCCTTATCTTTGATCTGGTGTTTGATTTTACTTTGTGTTTATGTATTATAAGTTTCTATGAATTCATTTAGAACTTTGTAGAGTGAAATTTCGTATTTAAATACTTTGGTATTTATGAAATTTAAGAATATGTACCAAATTATCCTTCAATTAGGATAGAATTTTAATTGCTATATTTTTTTTGTTGTTGTTGGCATTTCTTGTTTTAAAGTATTTGGGAGAATTTGATTTGTTTTGATTTGAATTTTAGATTAAATATAATGTATTTTGATTAGATATTTTGTTAGCGGCATTTTTTAAAATCTTTCAAGGTAAATGTTATGTGATTTTCATCTTAGATAGATTTTTAATAATTATGTTTGTGGAGAATTTGTTTTGTTTTGATTTGAATTTTAGATTTTATATAATGTGTTTCGATTATATATTTTGTTGTTGGCATTTTTTTAATCTTTTGAGGTAAATGTGATGTGATTTTCAATTTGGATTGATTTTTAATTATTATGTAATTTTGATTTTTTGTTGACCAATGATTTCTTGATAGCATTTGTGAAGAATCAATTTGTTTTTATTTGAATTTTAGCTTGAATGTAATTATAGAATAATTTTAGTATCTAGAATACAAATTTTGTTAAGGAGTATTTGTGTCATTTAAAAATTATATTTAAAATTTTGAAAAAATCAGTTGGCCATTTTTTCAAAAAAAATATTCTATGGCCTTTTTTCAAAACACACATTTAAATATAACTATTTTTGTCATTACCCTATGAAAAAATGGAGCAAAACCACAACCACATGTTGGAAAGGAAAAGTATTGGGTTGCATTGTTCAAAACCACCGAGTTGTAATGTTCAAAACTATTAGGTTGTGTTTGAAAAACCATGAGTTTTGAACACAGTAGCCCAAATACCGTTTTCGGGTTTGTATTCCAAAACCAGACAAATCCAAAATGGTGAGCCAAACATTAAGAACGATGAAACTTAGTATAGAGAAATGATAAGAAAACAATCACAATTTTAAAAAATCAGAAACAAAAAACCAAATGGTTATCAAACGGAGCCTAAGAGATAAATTTTTAATTCCTCATACTAAATTTCTAAGAATATATAAATTTTGATTTTTCTTCTCTTGAATGAGCTTTTTTTTATTTTTTTTTAATTTCTGCTAACTCACTTATTACCTTGCCATGTAAGTTTATTATAAATGGATTTTAACTTTCATCAGCAGTGAGGATATAATTAAAAATATATATGTTAAAATCTAATGAACTAAATTAAACTTTTTGGTATTCAAAAACAATGTTAAAAGCTAATCAACTAAATTAAAATTGTTTAAATTATAGGGCTTCAAACATACATTCGATGGGTAATTTATTCATACGTTTTCATTTATATGTAATATAAATATTATTTATTAGGAAGTTCGTGATGAGTGGTCTTTTTTTTCATATTCAATTTTAAAACATGACCTAATTTTTGTTTAAGTCGAACTTCTGATCTTTTGATCGATGGTACATATACTTTGCCAGCTAAGCCATGCTCAAGTTGGCAAGTTAAAGATTATTTACACCTTAAAATAAAGTAAACTAATGCATTAGAGGGGGCGGGGGGGAGGGGGGAGCCCCCTAAGTTGAGTTGAGTTGGGTTTTAAACCCAACTCATCGTTTGGCCCATGGAGAAATTAACTTCCCATAAAAAAATTCAACTCCACAGACTTGTTACAATGTTAGGATATTAATTCCACCGACTTGTACTGATGGACGTACTTTTACGTTTCCGCAAGCGCACTGGTCAAGTAATATAAAACGGTATTCCTACCGAGTATCGAATCCACAGAGATTGGCTTTTAATTCAATTAATTACCATGAATACTTTCACTTAACTTTATTTAGAGAATCGAAATCAAGAGAAGATAAACTAACTAACAAAAGAAAATAAAAACAGAAAAATAAATGGGAGACATAAACACGAGGGATAACTTGGGAAAGGATCAATTACTAAGTTAACAGACAATTATAACTCAATGGACAGTGAACTCATAAGTCTAGAAGCTCTAAAGACGTGGAATCTCCTCTCGGTCTCCTCCACTCTCAATGTACCAATTAACTAACCTAGGTCTCCCTAACGCTAGCTAACTCATACAAGGCATTAAGACTCTTCATTACGAACTTCTAATGTTTATTTATTAATTCCGACTGTCACTCCGGTAAATAAACACTAGTTATGCAATTGGGTTATTGTCTAAGTTTCTCTCATTCGAGTTTCCACTTAGAAAACTAATCGATTAACCAATGCCCAACTAACTAACCTTCATCACCAACTACAATTAATTAGCTATTAATCTTGCTGTCACTCGAGTAGTTAATTAATTGCGCATTAAGCTAAACTAAGTATTCTCTCTCGAGCTCAACTTAGAAATACCTCAATTAATTAGAGAAACAATGGTTAAAGGCATTAAGAAACAATTGCATAAATGATTCAAAGCCCTAAAAGCAATAAACATCTATTACTTAAGAAATCAATCCAAAGTTTCCAACAATCAAGCATAAAACAATGTTTAACAATGAAACCCAAGTAAGTAGAGATTAAACCATACAAAATTATTCAACAAAACCCAGAAATCTCTACTTTACATCCACTAATTAACTATAAGTGAAAGGAAAAGGGAAGAAATTGCAAACAAAGAGAGATATCACGTTTCTAAGGTGTTATCCCAAGAATCCAAGCTCCAAATCTTCAATACCGCTCAAATCTGCTCACAAATGCTCCCAAATCCTCTCAAAATAGCATGGAGTCTTGTTTAGGGCATAAACCCTCGGTTTGGCCTCCCAAAATCGAAGAGAAAAGATGGTATTTATAGCAGAAATCCAAAACAGATCTAAAAACCGCGTTCTGCTGTTATCGCAGCACCTAGGCGCTGCCCTCTCTGCCTTCCCAGATGCTTTGGGCGCCTGGGCGCTGATCCGACGACACGCAAGTGCACGTGATCGAAGTAATAAAAACTGGAGTATTCCAGAGTATCGTACCCAAGGGAACGGAGTTAATAAAATAAATTTCAGTTGGCACGAAATTGTTGGCAATTTGCAATTCAAAGTAACCAAGGATGAAAATAAATTGAGAGGTGTTTTAACGAAAAATGTGTTTGAAAATTTAATGGAAATAAAGAGGGATTCAAGTATGCTAATGCCCCTTTGGAAAGAAAATGCAACAAGAAAGCAATTGCAATCGTAGCTAACTCAGGAACTAAGTAAACCGAATTCAACTCTCATTCGACCTTCTTTGAAGTATCTTTAGGAGACTAAGTGATTAAACCTATATGTCTATGGCTAATCTAACTTAGATAGTTTTGCGCACAATTCTAGTGGTTTTGGAGTCTCGCCCTATGTCTAGGGTCGATGTTTCAGACTTATGTCTAAGCCCTTTCCTCCATTGCTTTTGCGACATCCGCTTCCCTTAACCCTTTCGGTATTAAGTTTTAGCTAGACAAGCAACACTAGATGGCCAGCTAGTTTTACCCAACAATTTACTCACCAAAAGCAAACTTGAGTCCAAGAATTAGCTAGATTGTTCTTACTCTCGAGCTTTACATCTTTCCTCTAGGGCATTCACAACTTGAATCCCAAAGGAAATTTAGCTCTTCATGATGAAATAATTTGAAATTGGTAAATTAGAATTGTAAGAATTCATTAAAAGAGACTCAAAGGAAATAATGCAATCGAATTGCAAATGCTATGCAAGTGACTAGTTTAAAGAAACAACCCAATGGTTCAAATACCAATTAACTTACGGGAAAACTGCAGTAACCTTGCTAAATGGAAAATTAATTTCGTAAAATACCAAGACAGAGGTTAAATGCCAAAATTGAAGAACAACAAGTAGCATCAAAATTGAAGATACTTGCAATTATATATGCAGAAACCGAAAAGTAGGCTCAAGATTGTTCAAATAGCAGAGAGTGAAATTACCACAACTTAATTCATCTTACTGTAATCATAAATCAAATACATAACCAAAGTGCTGAAAATTAAAAGACAAAACAGTAGCTAATCTAGCCCAAAATACAGAAAATCCAAGTGCAGAAATTGAAGCTTCATCCTAAAAACCCAACTTTCATCGGCTCAATCGAACAAAATCACCCTTAACCACTACCAACTTCGTTGTTGTGGGATTGAGAGAAGGGATTCTGGAAGTTTAAGATGAAGAACACTAGAAAAATAGCATCTAAAAATGAAAAATAAAACTGCTATCGGTGAAACAAACCCAAATTCGAAAAAAAAGCTTTTCTCCCCAGAAAATCTTCTACAATCGAATAAGTATTACTTTCTACCAACATATACTCGTTGAGATAAGATTGAGGAAGAAATTCGGACTGAGATCTACAAGAAACTAAAACAAAACAGCAACGAAAAAATGAAAAAGTGCAGAAAGTAAAGAAAACCCAAAAACATAAACTAAAATCTTCTACCAATCGAGCTCTATCTTCGGCTTTTCCTTAGTATTTTATAGGAGTTTTTGATCTAGGGCTTCATCTTCGTAATCAATGATCAATTACGGCATATCACTCCCTAAAATCGTGGCTAATTTGCTCCCAATCTTCTCGAGAATCACGTTCTTCCCTTTGTTTCCAAGTTTGCCGAAAATGCAATTGCAAGGCAATTGCATTGTTGTTGCATTTCATCAAAAATCTGCAATAAGACATTAAATAAGTGAGATTTTACCCTTTTTTGTTTTCTTTTCTCAACTTACTTAATTTAGAGGACCTCCATCAATCACATGATTAAATTCACTCGAATATTTTTATTTTCATCAATTAATATGAATAAAATCACGGATATAACTAAATTTTAAGGCCAAATAATCCTCATGAATGAGGATTATCAGGCGCCGGTTTCGTTTTTTTTTTTTTTTTTTTTTTTTTTTTTTTTTTTTTTTTTTTTTTTTTTTATAGACTTCACCTTGAAAGTCTTAAACTTGGACTTTCAAAATTAAAACTTCCTTACTTAACATTTTAATATTTTTCTCTTCTCTTCTTGAATTTTCAACAAAACTCCAAAAAGCTCCAATATCCATCAAAGCAATCTCGAACACTCGATTTTGCTCCGTTAGCTCGGTTTCTACAAAATCAAGAGAAATGCACATCAAAGTACACTAATTCAATACAAAACTAGCCAATAATTGGGCATAAATATAGCACTAAATTAATGTTATCATGTACAGTAACCCTATTAACATATTTTATCACCGCTTCTCCAACAACCAACGACCACCGTCGCCGACCTTTTCCAGCGACCGGCAGCCACCTTCCGCGACCACCACCAGCGACCTTCTCTGACGACCGACGACCATACGCAACAACTGACGACCACTGCAGACTACCTTCTCTAACGATCAACGAAAATCGTTGACGACCATATCCGACAACCGGCGGTCCCTTCTCCTGTGACTATTGTTGGCAACAATTTTCAATGACCGACGATACTCTCATGGTTCAAAATAATATGAAAACTTAGTTGGTCTGACTCTCTGCTCCAACAATCTTTCTTCAGACTTACGAACTCGACTCATTGTTGACCATTACTTATATTTTGTGAACCATAATTATGTTTTGCGAATCATGTAAATAGACCCTTGATATTTTGTGAATATTCCACTCTTACATGACACTAATGTTGAAATATATTGTCATTTTTTTGTCATCTTGAAAAAATAAAATGCTGACATTCTCTTTTTCAAAAATGTTCAATTTAGTACATTTGTTTAAACAAATGTAAACAAACAATGTTCCTTTGAAGAAGGAAAAAAAAAAAAAACATAATGGTCAATGTGTTTTAAAAAAATCCCCCATAATGAAGACCCTATTAGTAATTGAAAAAGGTCATAATAAGGTTTTCATTTGTAAGTTTCAAATAAGTTCAATGTGTGTTTAGAAAATGAAACCTTAGATTTCTATATTTTGATAGAAGTTCAATTCGTGTTTAAAGAAAAAAAAATACAAGTACATTGCATTTTTTCCATTTATCATTTGCTATTTGTTGTGATAACGAATGCAACATTTGATTTCTATAAATTGAAAGAAGTTCAATGTGTAGCAGAAAGAGAAATCAATGCTACATTGCCTATAGTTTGAAATAAGTCAATTTCTAAAAAAAAGAAAGATAAAGAATGATGTTTTTAAAAAAATATCAATGTTGAAATATATTGTTTTTTTTTAAGTGGACATATGAATTCAGTGTTGGAAAGTTGGGAAATATGTTTCTAAATGAATTATTGGAAAAAATAAAATTAAAGGAAATAAAAACAGTCAGCTAAAAATCAGTCTATTTCGGGTCACAAAAAACTGCATCAGATACCCCAGACAACTCAACTCAACTTTGCACCCCAAACACAGACTTTCTGACTCAACTCAACCCAACTTTACACCACAAACACAGACTTCTGAACTCACTGACAAGCTAACTCTGTCCAACTCAACTCTGCACGCCAAACGCCCCCTAAGATACATACATACATACATAGACACACAGGTCCCATGGTGGAGCTCTCAACTTTATTTTTATCATATTTACTAAATATGACTTATGCTCGAACAACATGAAGGCTCAGCTCAGCCAAACCCTTAATTCGAGTCTTCAAATTGTTATAAAGTCTCATTTGATAACGGGTTATCAAACAAGAGTTTAGTTCTTCTCAGCATCCCATCCAACTCCTGAATTCATATCTTCAAGTTGTTTTCTTTAGTTTTATACTTTTTGTTTATTGATTTAAAAATATCTAAAAAAATCTTTTTATTTGAAGAAAATAATTTAGAATTTTCTTACATCTTACTTGAAAGTCACATCTTCTTTAAAGAATTTTATCTACAAATATAGGATGCTAACGAATATAGAAAAAAAAAATTCTTTTTTCAATTTCTTTTAAATTTGATTTTTTTTTTTCTTTATATCAAATGTAAATGGAAAATGAGTAAAAATATTTTTTAAAATTTTAGTAAATTATTCTTTAAAAAGATTAATTTCATAAAAAGAAATTATAATTTTTATAAAACAACAAATTCTAATTATTATTTCACATTTCATTCTCTTTTCTTGTATAATTACATAAAAAGAAAATCAATCATACTATTTATTGAACAAACTAATATTAAAATATGTAAGCTCCTTACACAAAGTTCTTGATCTGTAAATGTATATATGTATGCATGTATGTATGTATATTAAAAATTGAATTATGCTCAAATTGACATATTAAATTTTAAATTATTTAATGAAGATATTAATAACCTTTGATTGAAATTTTGAATTTTCACAACGCATTTGTAATGTTATATTAATAGAACTATTATTAGAGTTGTCATCGTGAGCTTCACTCGATTGCATAATTTAGTTTGTGAAACCTATCTCTATGTCAAGTTAAAGATTTAAGCTTGTAAGTACTTGTATCAATTTTTACCTAAACCTTTAATATAAATAAATTACACCTCAAACTTATATAAGTGTTACAATTTTTACCCTCTAATAAGTTGTATTCAAAATATTGTTAAAAGAGTATTCTCATATGTGTTCAATAAATTATAAAATATAGGTATGACACAAAATTGATGGGATTTCAAAGAAAAACGACATTAAAAATAAAATGTTGTTGAAATTTGTGACTTTTGGCACAGTTATTTAATGGTTAATTTGTGCATTAATCAAACTTAATTTTGTACAATGTATGGTTTTATTGAAAGTAGTAAGTGTACGTGGAATTTCACATTACGTTTTGTTAAAATTAGTGAATAAATTGGCGGAAATTGAATAGATGGTAAAAATTGCAACACTTATTTAAGTTTAGGGTTCAATTTGATGAAATTGACCGTTTATGGTGAAAATTGATACAACATGACAAGTTTAGATATAAAAATTGATTTTTCTCCCATTTTTCATGACAAGTTTAGATATAAAAATTGATTTTTCTCCCATTTTTTAAAATTAAAAATTGTTGTAAAATTGAGAGGCGAAACCGGGCACCAAAACTTTACCAAAACATATAATAATAATAATAATAATAATACTTTACCAAAACATATAATAATAATAATAATAATACTTTACCAAAACATATAATAATAATAATAATAATAATAATAATACTAATAATACAAGTGTTAGAATATAAAGGGAGTATATATATATATATTATAAACAAAAGAAAGTGGAGATTTATGGCAAATTAAAAACAAATGAAATTAGAGAAAGTGGGAGAGAAAAAAGAAGATTGGAGAGATTTCTTTACCAAATGTCTATATTTATTTATCCATCAAGAACCACTATATATAGGCAATTAGGAGAGCATGATGTGGTCCATTTGGACACCAATCTATGGTCTTTGTTGGACACATGGAAGACACTTTGGCTATGGATAAAATGCCACTTGGTATGGATATCAAATGGGCATGTGGAATGGGCATTTATATTTACAATACTCCCCCTTAAATGCCCATTTATAAAATATGCCTCGTTAAAAACCTTACTAGGAAAAAAAAAAACAACCCAATGGGAAGAAAAAAAACCCTAGTGAAGGAAAAGAGTACATATTTTATATAGTTTACTATAATACATTCACTCCCCCTCATGGAGACATCACTTAAAGTCTTTGAGTCGCCGCATTCCAATGCTATATACTAATTTATCGAAGGTTGCAGTTGGTAATGCCTTCGTAAATAAGTCAGCCAGGTTATCTTTCGAACAAATTTATTGTACAGTGATATCGCCATTTTCTTCAAGATCATGAGTATAGAAGAGCTTTGGTGAGATATGCTTTGTTCTATCTCCTTTGATATAACCTCCCTTGATTTGAGCTATACATGTTGTGTTGTCTTCGTATAACATCGTTGGAAGAGGTTTACTTGAAGACAAGCCACATGTCTGATGAATGTGTTGTGTCATCGATCTTAGCCATACACATTCTCGACTTGCTTCATGAATAGCGAGGATTTCAGCATGATTTGAAGAAGTGGCCGTTATAGTCTGTTTCACTGATCGCCACGATATAGCAGTTCCTCCACATGTGAATAGATAACCTGTCTGAGATCTAGCTTTGTGTGGATCAGCTAGATAACCAGAATCTGCATAACCAACTAGATCATACTTTGATTTGTTAGAATAAAATAAACCCATATCAATTGTCCCTCGAAGATATCGGAGTACATGCTTAACTCCATTCCAATGTCTTTTTGTAGGATATGAACTATATCTAGCTAATAAATTTACTGAAAATGCAATATCTGGTCTTGTGTTATTAGCCAAATACATAAGTGCACAAATTGCACTAAGATATGGTACTTCAGGACCAAGTAGTTCTTCACTGTCATCTCGAGGTCGAAATATATCTTTCTTTACATCCAGTGAACGAACTTCCATTGGAATGTTTAATGGATGTGCTTTATCCATATAGAATCTTTTTAAGATTTTTTCTGTATAAATTGATTGATGAACAAATATCTCATCTGCCAAATGTTCAATTTGCAAACCAAGGCAAAATTTTGTTTTTCCAAGATCTTTCATCTCGAATTCTTTTTTAAGATATTCTATTGCCTTTGATAACTCTTCAGGAGTTCTAATTATATTTAAGTCATCAACATATACAGTTATAATAGCAAATCTTGACTGATATTTCTTTATAAAAACGCACGGACATATTGGATTATTTTGGTATCCTTCTTTCAACAGATATTCACTCAGGCGATTATACCACATTCGTCCTGATTGTTTTAATCCATATAATGATCTCTGTAACTTTATTGAATACAATTCCCGAGAACTTGATTCATATGTTTCTGGTATTTTAAATCCTTCCGAGATTTTCATATAAATGTCATTATCCAGAGATCCATATAAATACGCCGTGACTACATCCATTAGATGCATATCAAGCTTTTCATATACAGTCAGACCAATCAAATATCTTAGCGTTATTGCATCCACCACAGGAGAATATGTCTCCTCATAATCAATACCAGGCCTTTGCGAGAATCCTTGTGCAACAAGTCTCGCTTTATATCTTGTGACTTCATTCTTTTCATTTCTTTTCCTTACAAATACCCATTTATATCCTACAGGCTTGACGTTTTCCGGTGTTGGGACTACTGGTCCAAAAACCTCACGTTTTGAAAGTGAGTTCAACTCTGCTTGGATTGCTTCTTTCCACTTCGGCCAATCCTTTCTACGTTGACATTCTACGATAGATTTTGGGTCAAAATCGTCACTTTCATGAATAATATCGTGAGCAACATTATAAGAAAAAATGTTGTCAATAATGATATCATTTCGGTTCCATCTCTTTCCTGTTGTAACATAGTTTATAGAAATTTCATTATTATCCTCAAGCGTTTGATTTTCACCAATACTCTTTTGAGTAGTTGTATTCTGGATTTCTTCTGGAACATCCATACCTTTTATTGAATCATTTTGATTCTCAACTACTTTTCTTTTTCGAGGATTTTTATCTTTAGAACCTATTGGTCTACCACGCTTCTGGCGTGCTCCAGACTCATTATTGACAACTTGTTCCTTTGGGATATCAACTTTTGATGGAGCATTTGCAGCTGGTATATATGATTTAGTCACACTTTTAGTATCTGTGAATGCATCTGGTAGTTGATTTGCTATATTTTGCAAATGAATTATCTTTTGAACTTCAAGTTCGCATTGATTTCTACGAGAATCTAAATGAGATAATAACGATGCATTCCATGTAATTTCTTTTTCCAACTTCTTAATTCCTCCCCCTAATGTTGGAAAATTTGTCTCATTAAAATGACAATCAGCAAATCGTGCAGTAAATACATCACCCGTCAGGGGTTCAAGATATTTAATAATTGATGGGGAATCAAAACCAACATATATTCCTAACCTCCTTTGAGGACCCATCTTAGTACGTTGTGGTGGAGCAATCGGTACATATACTGCACATCCAAAAATTCTTAGATGGGAAATATTTGGCTGCTGGCCATAAGCTAATTGCATTGGGGAGTATTTATTATAAGCTACTGGCCTAATACGTGCCAGTGATGCAGCATGCAAAATAGCATGACCCCATACCGATGTAGGAAGTTTAGCTCTCATAAGCAATGGTCTTGCAATTAGTTGCAGACGTTTTATAAATGATTCTGCTAGACCATTTTGTGTATGAACGTGAGCTACAGGATGTTCAACACTTATCCCAATTGACATACAATAATTATTAAAAGTTTGGGATGTAAATTCACCAGCATTATCAAGTCGAATGGTCTTAATTGTATTATCAGGAAATTGTGCTTTTAACTTAATTATTTGAGCAAGTAATCTTGCAAATGCAAGATTTCGACTTGATAATAAGCATACATGTGACCATCTGCTGGATGCGTCAATTAATACCATAAAATATCTAAATGGACCACTTGGTGGGTTAATAGGTCCACAAATATCACCTTGAATTCACTCTAAAAATGCAGGTGATTCAATCCCCACTTTAGCTGGTGATGGTCTAATCATTAATTTCCCTTGAGAACAAGCATCACATGACAACTCATTGGATTGAAGAATCTTCTGGCTCTTTAAAGGATGTCCATGTGAATTCTCAATAATTTTTCTCATCATTATTGACCCTGGATGACCCAATCGATCATGCCAAATACTGAATATTTCTGGATTCATGAACTTCGGGTTCATTATTGCATAACTTTCGATTACTCGTATATGAGTATAGTATAATCCATAAGAAAAAGCAGGCAGTGTTTCTAATATACGTTTTTCATGTGAAACAATAGATGTTATATAGAGACACTCTATATTATTTTTACAATCAGTTTCAACATGATAATTATTTTCACGTATATCTTTAAAACTTAATAAGTTTCTTTTCGATTTGCTAGAGAACAGAGCATTATTAATTGTAAATCTTGTTCCTCTAAGCAAAATAAAGTTTGCTTTTCCAAAACCTTCAATCAGATTTGCAGAACCTGATATAGTATTGACTTTTGCTTCCAGCATTGTCAATCTAGAAAAATATTTTCTATTTATGAGTATCGTGTGCGTAGTTGCGCAGTCTGCCAGACATAAATCCTCATTGCTCATTTTCGAGTTACTCAACATATTGAAATTGTTCATATTTCTTCATTGAAAAGAAAAAAAACGATTACAAAGAGTCTTAAATATATATATACAAACAAAACAACAACAAAAACATACTAAACAGTACTTAATTTTCATACAAATCATCCTCTACTTGTTTGATTGCATCAATTCTCTCTCCAGGAGATTCAAAATAATCAGCTACATCAAGATGCATCATATTGGAGGGGTCAAACACATCATCTTCTTGAATGGCAAGATTTACCTCCACATTCTTTCCTTTTCCTTTTTCCTTCAGGGAAGCTTGATAGAGATCAACAAGGTGTTTTGACGTACGACAGGTACGTGACCAGTGCCCAGTCATTCCGCACCGGAAACATTTATGTTCATCACCTTTCGAACTTCTATCTTGTGGAGCCTTTCCTTTATGATCATCACTTCGTGTGGGTTTCTTAAAATTATAATGCCCACCACGAAAATAGGTATTTCTTCCTCTACCGCGGTCCCGACCTCGACCACGACCACGACCTCGACCACGGTTATTAAAATTCACAGCATTCACTTCAGGGAATGGTGTTGCTCCAGTTGGTCGGGATTCGTGATTTTTCATCAATAACTCGTTATTTTGTTCAGCAACGAGAAGACATGAGATAAGTTCAGAATATTTTGCAAAACCCTTCTCTCGATATTGCTGCTGCAGAAGCATATTTGAGACATGAAAAGTGGAAAATGTCTTCTCTAACATATCAACATCAGTAATCTTTTCTCCGCATAATTTTAATTTTGAATTAATTCTGAAGAGTGCAGAATTATACTCACTTACTGATTTAAAGTCCTGCAACCTCAGGTGCATCCAATCATAACGAGCTTTAGGAAGAATAACTATTTTTTTATGATCGTACCTTTCTTTCAAACCTTGCCATAGAACGTAGGGATTTTTTATTGTAAGATACTCCATTTTCAATCCCTCGTGAAGATGATGGCGAAGGAAGATCAGGGCTTTTGTTTTTTCTTGATTTGATGCATCATTTCCTTCTTTAATTGTTTCTCCAAGATTCATAGAATCTAAATGGATCTCAGCGTCAAGGACCCATGACAAGTAGTTATTTCCATTAATATCCAGGGCCGCAAATTCTAGCTTTGTAAGGTTTGCCATAATAACACTATCAAAAATAATAATATATTCATATTAGAAATTTAACATAAACCAAATGCGTAAAAATGGCTTACCTATAAGACTTACCTTTAGCGGGAAAAATGACAGAGTCTCGTGCTAATAACGTGTTGTAAAATTGAGAGGCGAAACCGGGCACCAAAACTTTACCAAAACATATAATAATAATAATAATAATAATAATAATAATACTTTACCAAAACATATAATAATAATAATAATAATAATACTTTACCAAAACATATAATAATAATAATAATAATAATAATACTAATAATACAAGTGTTAGAATATAAAGGGAGTATATATATATATATATTATAAACAAAAGAAAGTGGAGATTTATGGCAAATTAAAAACAAATGAAATTAGAGAAAGTGGGAGAGAAAAAAGAAGATTGGAGAGATTTCTTTACCAAATGTCTATATTTATTTATCCATCAAGAACCACTATATATAGGCAATTAGGAGAGCATGATGTGGTCCATTTGGACACCAATCTATGGTCTTTGTTGGACACATGGAAGACACTTTGGCTATGGATAAAATGCCACTTGGTATGGGTATCAAATGGGCATGTGGAATGGGCATTTATATTTACAATAAAAATAACATTATTGGAGTTTTCCCATCATAAATTTCCAAGTCATTTCTCATCACCAATCCTCTTGACATTTCATTCAAAGTCAACAAATTGCATGACAATTCAACATAGATTTCTAAATTAAGGTGCATAATAGTAAACTTTTAATAAATGTCTAATCAATTTATAAATTTTTAATTTTGTGTCTAATAGGTCCTAACCTATTAAAAAAAATTAAAGTCAAATTACAAGTTTAGTTTCTAAACTTTTAGGTTTGTGTCTATTTAATTCCTAACTTTAAAAATTGTCTTATAAGTTCATAAAATATTCAAAATTTTTAAAAATTAACTAATTTATAAGATATAAAATTTAATTTTATGTGTAAAAAGGACCCCTAAACTTTCAATTTTGTGTCCAATAAGTCTATAGATTTTAAAAAACATCAAATAGAACAATAACTTATTAGACATAAAAATGAAAATTCAATGATGTCTATTAGACACAAAATTGAAAGTTTAATAACTTATTAGATAATTTTCAAAGTTTAAGGACTAAATAGATACAAATCTGAAAGTTCATGACCCATTAGACACTTTTTAAAGATCATGGACCAAATAGACACAAACAAAGTTCATGGACCAAACTTGTAATTTAACCCTCTTTAAAATCTACATATTTATTAAATACAAAATTGAAAGGTCATGATCCTATCACGAAATCACGTCCAAGAACTTTAGAAAAATGTTGAATACATTAAGAACTTATTAGATACTTTTAAAGTCCATGGACATATTACACATGAATTGAAAATTTTAATTCCTATACTCTTGAAAATTTGGAATTCAATGGCTTATTAGACACAATCTTAAAACTTCCTTATAATTTACCACCAAAAAAAAATTATTAATACCAATTATTTATCAAAATGTCAAAATTTTCAATTTATTTTATTTTATTTCACATGGACCCTTCTTGTTTACTCAAATTCTATTTGAGACCAAGCCTACATCTTCCTTTAAAACAAAATCTCACTTCAACGCCCTTCTTCCAAATGCCGATCTCCTTTTCCTCTGCTCCATTTTTGTTCTCCCATGGCGGAATCATCTGACAAAATCTCTCCGTCCAAACGCCCACTCAATTTCTTCCTCCGTTGCTTCGGATCTTCCCCCGAAGTTGAAAGCCAAAAGAATCCGGCGACCGGCCGACGGGACCGCCGGATTCCGTCGCTTAGGTTCCGATTCAAGAAGTCCTCTGCAACTGTGCCGGTCGACTCCGCCGTGCCGGAGATCACCGTGCCATGTGACTATAAAGCCTCTTTTTGGCCGGAGCTAAAGAAACCCCCTCCGCCGCCGTCGATTACATCCAGAGCTCCGGCAGTCCGAGCAGAGATCGTGGAGTCGATAAAGCCGAGTCAAACTCGGAAGAAAACTGAGTCGGCGAAAAGAACCGCCGCGTTGTTGCACTCTGTCTCTCTTCCCTCCCGGCGATTAAACCGCCAAAAAGACTTGAAAAAAACAGTCTCCCATCTCCCCTCCGCCGCCGCCGTCGAAGCCACCTCGCCGGAGTCCTCCGACCGGCCGCAACCGGCGCCGAAGAATTCTCCGGCGAAGAAATTCGATCCGGTGATTGTGATTGTTGTGGTGGCGATTGTGGTGCTGTGGGGGCGACTCTGCGCCACACTCTGCACGGCGGCGCTGTTCTACTTCAGCCGCCGGTTGAGATCGGAAGTCGAACCAGACGGCGGCCGCGAGAGGCGAGTTTTGAATCGAGAAGGAAGTGGTTTCGGGAAGATTTCTGGAGAGGTTTAGGCGAAGTATATTTGTGAATACGGTTACGGGAAACCGCCATGTGAGGGAGCTTGAAGAATATTTTAATGGCGGAAAAGTGATAGGTTGTTCTGCTAATTTTTGTAAATTAATGACTAGTGGTAAGAGTTCAAATATTGTAAAACTAATAATTTGACTAATATCCATACATAGAATAAAAAAATAATAATAATAAACCGCTATTTTCATGATTTGTGTATACATATATTTGTTTAAATATCGTTTTCAAGCCGGTTAGGAGTTTTAAGACATTATGCTTGGTCAAATTTTCGAATTTTTATCTTCACATATTATTGACCTAAAAAATATATATCCTTTTCACATATAGACTTTGATGTTTCTTCAATTTTAGTTATTTAAGTCTCGTTTGATAACCATTTAGTTTTTTATTTTTAAAAATGAAGCTTATTTTCTCCTAATTTTTCTACAATAAGCTTCTATCTTTCTTAAGAAAACATTTGAATTTTTGGTCAAATTTTAAAAACAAAAACTACTTTTTTTTTTTTTTGAGTTTTCAAAACTTGACTTGATTTTTGAAAACATGAGTAAAAGTAGATAACACGGCAAGGAAACCTATAGGTGGAAGTAGTATTTATAAGTTTAATTTTCAAAAACCAAAAACTAAAAACTAAGAACTAAGGCTCCATTTGATAACTATTTGATTTTTTATTTATTTTCTCATCTATTATCTACAATGAGTTTTATATTTCTTAACAAAACATTTGAATTTTTAGCCAAATTTCAAAAACAAAAATAAGTTTTTGAAAACTACCTTTTTTAGCTTTGAAAACTTGGTTTTGTTTTTTAAAACATAGGTAAAAAGTAGATAACAAAATAAAGAAAATCATATGTGAAAGTAGTATTTATAGACCTAATTTTCAAAAACTAAAAACGAATGGTTATCAAACGAGATCTAAATAGTTATCAAACGGGACCTTAATTTTCAAGTTTGTTCTTAGTCTTTGTACCTCATTTTTTTTAATCTCTCATTAAACTTTGAATATATATGTTGTTGGTGTCATTGAAATTTATTAAAGTAATTTTTTTGTCCTTGTGGTAATTTGCTTTTAATAAAGGATTGTGTGACTTTGAGTATGTGTATTAGTGGGCATGTATTAAAATTATAGACGTTTTTTAAAAAAAAAAAAATTATAAAGGTTAGTTGAAGCAAATAATATGTGATAAAATTATAGCAATGACTAAAATAGTTTTTTTTAAAAAAATTTTAGATACTAAAATAAATATTTTGAAACTTTTCCGACTAAAATTATTAATTCTTTAAAGGTTCAATAACTAAAATAAACATTTTGAAAGTTTGTGGATCAAAATGAAATGAATCTTAAATTTTAAGGACTAAAATGAAATTTGAACCTTTTTTTTTAAATAGAAATCATCATTTTTTTTTAGTTCAACAATATGTGGGAGTGAGAGATTTGAACCTCTAACCTTTTGATCGAGAGTACATACCTCCCTTAATCATGCTCAGGTTGGTAATTAAAATCATTACAATTGATATATATTGATTAATATTTAAATGAATAATTATTTATGTAAACCAAGGTAACCAATCCGAGCATAACTCAACTTGTTTAAATAATACCTTGATCAAGAGATCAGAGGTTTGAATCCTCATTTCCATATATTGTTGAACTAAAAAAAAATAACAAAGGTAATCGATAATCTAGCTTGGATTTAGGCCATGGGAAACTTGAGAGAGAGTGCAAAATGACCAAAGTTTTTTTTTTTTTTTTAGTTTAACAACATGTCAAGGTGGAGATATATTAAGCTCTAACATATTGATTGAACTAATTGAACTAGGTTTAGGTTGATGACCAAAGTTCAATTGGTAGAAAGCTTTATATGAAAACTCCACATAATAACTTATTTATACTAATTTGATATAATGGATAAAAAGGCCAATCCACTCAAACAAGAGAAAAATACAAATCAAAATATAAAATAAATTTAATGGTCAAAACAATTTGGTATTTAGTTTTCTATTTTTTAAAATCGAGATTATAAACCATAATCCCACCATGAGTCCCTTTATTTTGCTATCTATTTTTTAGAAATGTTTTTAAAATGTAAGCTAATTTTTTTAAAATAAAAAAAATCATTTTCATGGCCATGTTTGATAACTATTTGGTTTTTGAAAATTGTCCTTGTGTTTCTCACAATTTCTCTACAATGGTTTTCATCATGTTTATAATGATTTTTATATTTCTTAAGGAAACCTTTGAGGAACCAAATTCCAAAAACAAAAACAAGTTTTTGAAAACTTTTTTTTTTAGTTTTCAAAACTTTGCTTGGTTTTTGAAAACATATATACAAAGTAGATAACAAAACAATGAAACTTATAGGTAGAAATAGTATTTATAGGCTTTGTTTTTAAAAACCAAATAGTTATCAAACATGACCTAAAAAATTTGTTTTTTTGTTTTTTTTTTTTTAAATTTGATTAAAGATTCAATTGTGTGTTTTAAAAAATGTAAAGAACATGTCAAATGAATTGTGAGGTGAAGGAAGCAAACATAAATAAGAAAATAATAATTAAAAACAAAATCGTTATCAAACACATCTAAATAAGAACCTAATTCTTATTAAACAATATTGAGAGACAAGTCTATTATTAATCATGTAAATAATGCAATAAACTTAAATAAATTAAAATATATACTTTTGAAACTTTGAGGACTAAAATAACATAGGTCCCATTTGATAACAATTTGGTTTTTGAAAATTGTGCTTGTTTTCTCATAATTTCTTTACCATTATTTCATCTTTCATTAGAAAACAGTCAAATTAATAAAATAAAATAAAAAACAAAAACAAAAACAAGTTTTTGAAAACTAAGGCCTCGTTTGATAACCATTTGGTTTTTAGTTTTTAGTTTTTGAAAATTAAGCCTATAAATACTACTTCCACCTATGGATTTCCATGTTTTCTTATCTACTTTTTACATATGTTTTCAAAAACCAAGCCAAGTTTTGAAAACTAAAAAAAGTAGTTTTCAAAAACTTGTTTTTGTTTTTTGAATTTCTAGAAACTCAAATGTTTCCTTGAGAAATATGGAAATTATTGTAGAGAAGATGAAACTATTGTAGAGAAATTGTGAGAAAACAAGCACAATTTTCAAAAACTAAATGGTTATCAAACGGAACCTAAAATGTCGGCCTCGTTTGATAACTATTTGGTTTTTAGTTTTTAAAAATTATGTTTGTTTTCTTATCATCTTTCTACGATGAGTTTCATATTTATTGAGAAACAAATTGAATTCTTAGCCAAATTCCAAAAACAAAAACTACTTTTTGAAAACTATTTTTTTTTTTGTTTTCAAAACTTGGCTTAGTTTTTAAAAATATATGTAAAAAGTAGATGACAAAATAAAGAAGCCCATAAGTAGAAGTAGTATTTATAGGCTTAATTTTCAAAAATAAAAAATCAAATGGTTATCAAATAGGGTTGTAGTTTTTAAAAACTTGTTTTTGTTTTTGAAATTTGGTTAATAATTCAAATGTTTTCTAAGGAAAGATGAAAATTGTGTAAAAAAAAAAGTATAATTTTAAAAAACCAAAAACTAAAAATAAAATAGTTATCAAACGGAACCATAGATTGAAAGTTTATGGATCGAACTAACGACTAAAATAACACCGTTCTAAGATATCAAATACTTAGGGGCTGTTTGGGGCAAGGGTTATAATAACTTGTGGAGTACTCTGCACTCCAAACACGTACTATTATAACCTCACACTAAACAATTATGCATTTTAAATAATATTATATTATTTCACATACTATTATAACCACATATTATTATAACTTATGTTATTATAACTCATTCAGTGCCCCAAACAGCCCCTTAGGGACTAGGGGCTGTTTGGAACGTATGTTATAATAACCTATAGAGTACTTTGCACTCTAAACACTGATTATTATAACCTTAAACTAAACAACTCTACATTTTAAACAATATTATATAATTCCACAGATTATTATAACTCATTCAGTGTCTCAAACAGTCTCTTACTTATATATATATGTATGTATATGTATATGTATTAGCTTATTTCGTTCATTTATTATTATTTTTTTAAACTACTTATTTAGTTCATTTATGTGCGTTAATCAATCTTCTTTTTAATTGCCAGGTCGTTGTCAACTCTTTTTAATTGCCTATTTGACTTAATTTTACTATATTTATTTACTTTTTTTTTCTTAATTAAGAAATGATATAGCGTAACCATCCTTCTAACAGCTTCATTATTGTTGTGCACGAATATCCATTCAAAGGGATTTATCATTTTTTAAATATAATTGTTGTACTTAATTCAGGAGTTAATTGAACTCAAAAAAAAAAAAAAAAAAATTCAGGAGTTAATTTTAACTTCAAATTTATAATTTTATTGAGCTAAACCATAAATTTAAACCAGAATGTTGCAATTAATATTTTTTCAAACCTAAACAAAAAACTTGTTCATAAACCAACCAATCAATTATACAAAATTCAACAGAACTAAACATAATGTCACAAAAAATGACTAAACTGAATCGTAAAAATTCTCAAACTCCAACCATGAGAAAGGAATTATTAAACAAAAATGAATATTTAAGTCCCGTTTGATAACTATTTGGTTCTTCAAAATTGTGTTTAAAGTGGCTTTCATCTTTCTTAAGAAGATATTTGAATTTTTAGCCAAATTTTAGAAACAAAAACAAGTTTTTAAAAACTACGGTTTCATTTGATAACCATTTGATTTTTAGTTTTTGGTTTTTTAAAATTATGCTTGTTTTTTCATCATTTCTCTTCAATAAATTTCATATTTCTTAAGAAACTATTTGAATTCTTAACCAAATTTCAAAAACAAAAACAAGTATATGAAAACTACTTTTTTTAGTCTTCAAAACCTGACTTATTTTTTAAAACATATGTAAAAAGAATATAACAAAACAAGAAAACTTATAGATGAAAATAGTATTTATAAGCTTAATTTTCAAAAAATAAAAAACTAAGACTTCGTTTGATAACATTATTTGGTTTTTGTTTTTTGATTTTTGAAAATTAAGCATATAAATACTACTCTCACCTATGAGTTCTCTTGTTTTGTTTTATACTTTTTACATGTGTTTTAAAAAACAAACCAAGTTTTGAAAACTATATAAAAAAAATAGTTTTCAAAAACTTATTTTTGTTTTCGGAATTTTGCTAAGAATTTAAATATTTTCTTAAGAAATATGAAACTCATTATAAAAAAAAAAAAAAAAAAAAAAAAACAATAAGAGAACAAGCACAATTTTCAAAAAAAAAAAAAAACTAAATTGTTATCAAACGAGACCTATTTTTTTTTAGTTTTCAAAACATGTTTTGAATTTTGAAAACATTTGTAAATGGTAGATAATAAAATAAAGAAATTCATAGGTAAAAATGATGTTTATAAGTTTAATTTTAAAAAAGTAAAAATTAAAATAAAAAATAAAAAAAAAGGTTTAAACTGATATTGAAAATTTTAAGTTAAAATTATTTATTGAGGGTAATAAATAAATACATAAACTTTTCCCATTACAAGTAAACCCTCGACGAAGAAAAAAAAAACAGTAATGTCTAAGAAAATGATACTGTTGTGGGTGAAATTGGACTAAAGAGATAAACCGGAATTACAAAGGAATCTTGCAATATAAGATTAACTTTTTCAAATCCAATTCCTAAATAGAAGGGGAAACCTTTTATATCCTTATCTAAAAAGGAATATGGAAAACAAATGTCCTATAAATATGTCATTATGACTCAAAGAAAGGGAGTTCAACTTAACCCTCATTCTCTAAATTATAGCTTGCTACACTCAAATTCTCCTTGCTAACTTAAGCATCGGAGCTGGTGTGGCAAATGCCACATCAGTGCCTAGCTTTTTCTCTTTTGCAGGTCACCTTTTTCCCCTAAATTACAAATTCATCGTGGTTGTCACGTGGAGGTCAGGTGAGATTTCTCCTGTCCAAAATTTGGCAATAACAGTTGGCGCCGTCTGTGGGGAACGAGAGTGCTCTACCTTGCATACCTGAATTGAGAAAATTAAAAGAAAAAGAAGAAAAGAAGTTGAGGGCTCACCAAATCAACATAGCCAAGATTATCCACATCTCTTAAATTCAATTCAGAAAGATAATTTTGGAAACTCCATATGGAAGAAGATTGATAAACAGAGGAATTATAAAGCAAGAACTCCTCAAGATTTCAAAATATTGAGGTTGAAGGTTTAAACAATTAAATATGAAAAACGAGACTACAAAGCAAATTTGGAGGAATCAACTTTGAAGGTTTCTACAAAGTTGCAAAATCACAGATAAGTTTACTTCAAACTTAAAACTTCATAGTGCAATATTTAAATTCAATAACCAAATTATGCATGTCATAATTGTTTTGTTATGATCTTTTGTCTATGATATAGCATCTTCATGCACTCTACACATGCTCTCTACATTTTTGAATTATTTAAATGTCATTAGCATGATAACATCAAAATAGCAGTTTTTGTGCTCTAATAAAGAATTGAACATCATGAGTTATTAAAAGTGCCATAACATATCTATAAAAAGAAATTTATTATATGGAATTCTAGAAGTCTTGAAATTGCTTGCATGATATAACAAGTTATTCAAACAGCAGACCACTTCATAAAATTCCATATTTTCCTTACATAAGTGATTGAATATATTTCATTCAGCTAAATCAGTATTTCATCTGCATTGAATTGCCTAACTCTCAAACTAGAGGGTGATTTCATAGGATATGAGAAAATATCATATTCATGAAAATTATATTTTGAATGCAGAATAATTGATGGAACATTCCAGATTCCACCTATTCAAAAATACACTTATGCAAGCAAGAAGCTACAAAGGCTACTAGATGGCCAAAATTCCCTCCTATGGGAGGTCGGGAAGTCCAGAATAGTCCCAACGGGGTTTGATGGCAATCCCACTTAAATTTGAGGACACCCTCGAATTTACATATTCTCTCCAGGAAAACGGCACAGATCGCGAATCCAGAGGAGAGTCTTAGCCCCCAAGAAAGATCGAAATGTTCCCTACGGGGTTGGACGACAATCTTGGGGAGATCCAAGGAAAACCTTGGAGTCCTAAATTTTCTCCAGGATGTGGACGAACACATATCCAGAGGAGAATCTTACCCACCAGGAAGAGACCGACCTACGGGGTTAGACGGCAATCCTGGGGATGATCTGAGACACAAAATAAGTGTCACGGAACCCTAAAATTCCTATAGGAAACAGAGAAACCAAGACGCGAGATAAGCGTCATGGAACTCTAAAATTCCTACTGGAAAACGGAGAAACCGACACTCTAGGAGACTGAAAATCCTCACAAGGATGGACAGCAATAACTAGAGATAATTCGAGGCAGACCTCGAAATGTCAACAATGACTCCAAAACTTAATAAGCTACTCCCAAGTCAGGCTCCATACAATTACTCCACACGCTCTTAATCTCGAATCCTAACTAGGGAGTGGGGGCTAATGTTGTGGGTGAAATTGGACTAAAGAGATAAACCGGAATTACAAAGGAATCCTTTTATATCCTTATCTAAAAAGGAATATGGAAAACAAATGTCCTATAAATATGTCATTATGACTCAAAGAAAGGGAGTTCAACTTAACCCTCATTCTCTAAATTATAGCTTGCCACACTCAAATTCTCCTTGCTAACTTAAGCATCGGAGCTGGTGTGGCAAATGCCACATCAGTGCCTAGCTTTTTCTCTTTTGCAGGTCACCTTTTTCCCCTAAATTACAAATTCATCGTGGTTGTCACGTGAAGGTCAGGTGAGATTTCTCCTGTCCAAAATTTGGCAACAACAGATACATATGCATATTTTTATCTCTAATGTACTCGTTTTTATTTTTTTATAATCTTTAAAAGATTTAATTTAATTTAATTTCTCATGCATTAAGTTTCAATCAAGTTCTTTATTCTTGATGAATGTTGACAAACATGGATGTGGAAATTTAAATTATTTTCAATTTTTTTAATGAATCAATCAATTTTTAACAAACCATAATAAATTTATTTTATTTGAGAAGACTTCATTTTCACGTTCTCTTTGGAGAAATGACATATGCAAAAATTAAAAATAATTTCTTCAATAATGGAAAGAACTCAAAAATTAGTGGTAGGATATCATCAGCCAAGACAATAATTAGTGGTAGACTTTTTTTTTCCCATCAAAATTGTCGTGGGTGACTTATTTACAATAAATACTTACATATTTACTATATTTTGAATAAATTTAGGTTAAATTATAAATTTTGTCCCCAACTCTAAAGATTGTGTCTACTAAGTTTTTTTAACTTAAAAAATGTATTATATGTCTCTATATTTTTTATGTTGTGTTTAGAAAGTTCATAAATTTTAAAAGAATGTCTAATAAATTTGTGAATTTTCAATTTTGTGTCTAATAGACTTTTAAACTTTATAAAAAAAATCATTAATTAAAGATTTACTGGACACAAAATTTGAAACCTAGTAACTTACCAAATACAATATTGAAAGTCCATAAATTTTTAATTTTGTATCTAATAGACTTTTAAACTTTATAAAATTTGTCATTAATTAAAGATTTACTAGATACAAAATTTAAAATCTAGTAACTTACTAAAAACAAAATGAAAAGTCCTATTAGACACACCCTTAAAACTTTAAAATTTTATTATGCACTTTTTTAACTTTAAAATCATTCTTTTTAAGTTTAATAATATGTGGGGTGGGGATTCAAACCTCTGACTTCTTGGTCAATGTCCGATATTTTATACCAATTGAACTATGTTCATGTTGACTTTAAAGATCAAACCTATAATGTAACCATGAGTTTACTAAAAAAAAATGTAACCATGAGTTATCAATCTAATCTAAGCACATCAACTTATATTAATGGTTTTTCCTTACAAATTTATAGTGGGTTTGGAATAACTTTTGAAAAAAAAAAATGCATTTTAAACTAAATCAATTTTTCTATAAACAACTCTGGAAAAACTAATATTTTAAAGTGTGTTTAATATAGTTTTTTTTTTAGTGATTTTAGATAATGAAAAGTGTTTTATTTAAAAAAAAAAGGATCTATTTGGAATACATTCTAGTTTAAACAATATTGAAAAAAATATATTTTCAATAAAAATGTTATTATATCTTACATTTTTTTCAAAAGTATTTTAAATAACAAATTTGTTTAGTTGCACTATATTCAAAAGTAGTAATTATATTAATTATAATTTTTTTTTATTTTTTATTACATATTTTGAGGATTTTTGATTAATCACTTTGAAATATTTTTTGGATCACCCCTCTATCAAGTGTTTATTAAAAAAAATTAATTAATTCAATTTTTAAAGCCCTTTTTATTTATTAAGATTTAAAAAAAAAACTATACTTGATCGCATAAAATCACTCAATAAGATATACTAAACACAATTTAAATTATTAATGTTTCTTAAGGTGCTTATAGAAAAATCGATTTAAAAAAACATTTTTTACAAGTTATTCCAAACACACTATTAATAAATAAAAAGTTATTTTTAAAAAAAATACTTAAGAGATATATTATTAAAAAATGACTTTGATTAACTGAAAATATTCAAAATATGTTTTAAGAAAAAATTATATATTTGTAATTAATAGACTCACTTTTGAATGTAGTGCAACAAAAAAAATTATTATTTAAAGCACTTTTTAGAAAATGTAAGATGGGAGATATTTTTTTATAAAAAATGCTTAAACGAAAGGGTATTCCAAACACACCCTTACCATCAAACTACCATTCCTTCATTAAAATTCTTCTTGTTTTGCTACCTACAAATTTGCTCTTGAAATGTGTGATTTTTGGTATAATAATTCAAATGTTGATTTTATTCATTGATCAAACTTTATTTTATTCAAAGTTGTTTTTTTAGTACAACAAATGTGGAGTATGAAGATTTAAACCTCTGCCCTAAGAGAAATAGTATATGTCAATTATCACTTACCTGTGCTCACTTTGACACACTTATCTAGCTTTATTTTCATTAAAACAATTTAAAATTTTAACATTTTTATATGGTACTATTTGTTGAAATTAGTGGATGAATGATAAGAGTAAAAAACACAACACTTATCTAATTATTTTTATTATTGATTTTTTTTTTCTTTAAATATGTTATAAAAATTATTTGGGCCGGGAATGTCTCTACTTGGGCCCAAATCCACAAACTCAAACGTCGATCCATCGGCTCTCTTCTCCAGTTCAACATATATATAATTCTCGTTTCGCCTTCAATTCCTACTTTCCCACTCAATTAGGGTTTTTCGGGCAGGCCTCGTCGACGTCTAGCCGCCATGGTACTCTTCTTCACCTTCGTCTCTCAATCCAATTTTGTTAGCTACTCAACTATTTTGTTGAATCTATCATGTTCTTCTATGAAATTTTGACGTTTCTTTTCTTCTACTATTGATTTCCTGTATGTGTGTGCGTCTGTGTTCTATCAGTCTGATCTCGTGTTCGATTCTGTCATGTATGATTGCCGAAGAGTTCTGTGATGGAAAAAGTAAACTGTTGACGCGATTGGTTGCGTTTTGGAAGTTCAGTACTCTGTGGAGTTGAACGCAGAGCATAGATGCTGTATTGTTTATGCCCTCGTTTTCTTTTGCGTGTTTCTTTTTTTATTTGTTCGTACTATCGCTTGATTTGGAAGTGTTTTTGTAGCACGGAATGTAGGAGGATGAACTTAACGAATACTAGTATTTGTAGCTTATGTTATCGAGGTCGTGGTTTTACTAAATTTTAATGTGTCACTGAACTTTTGGAGATGTTAGTATTGGCTGAGATCGAATTGTTCCATACTACATTCATACATTGCTTAAAAGAAGGGATTTTCTCCAAGATAAACATTGCACATGGAATGGATTAATGATTCTGGGGCCTTGATTCTAAGTTCATTGAACATTCCATAAAAAAATTAGATTGGTGAATAGAAATGCAGTAGTGGAGATTATATTGTGTTCGTAATAATTGTTGTCTTATTGATGTTTTTAGCTAGTAGTCATATTTCAGAATTTGATTGTGGATACTGTAATGGGAAACAGGTGAACGTTCCCAAGACAAAGAAGACTTACTGCAAGAGCAAGGAGTGCAGGAAGCACACCTTGCACAAGGTTACACAATATAAGAAGGGAAAGGATAGTCTTGCTGCACAAGGAAAGCGTCGGTACGATCGTAAACAATCAGGATATGGAGGTCAGACCAAGCCCGTGTTCCACAAGAAGGTTAGTCCATTTTCTCAAGTCCAATCGAGTTCTTATCTTTTCCAATCCAATGAAGCCTTGGGATTAAAATTGAAGTGAAACTCGTGAATCTCACAGGCCAAAACCACCAAGAAGATTGTGTTGAGGCTGCAATGCCAAGGTTGCAAACACGTTTCCCAGCACCCTATCAAGGTTAGAATGCAAAGTATTTCATTATTTTCTGTTATGGCCTCTTTCTATTCAGTATCTTGTTAATTTGATGCACTTGTCCAAACAATCTTTCAAGCATATAGTGATTCTCAAACTACATATTTAAGGCTGTTGTCTCTTTGGTCCATATAGCGTTACATCCATTTTACCCCCCTTAAAAAATAAACGCCCCTGTGACTGCTATACTGGTGAAGGCAGTTAATGCTAAACTTCTGAATGCCTTCGCCTTCGATGTAGTTCTTTCCACCATTCCTGATCACAACATTCGCTTTCGGGGTTTTAAAATCTGGTCGGTACTCGGGTTGCAATTGCAATATGTTTTTCTAAGCACTTTATTTTGAGGAATTGTTAGCTGTTTTAGAAAGTATGTTAAAGACCAAATGAGGAAAGGAAACTTTTGTCAGTTTTTATCTGGGTATTTTGCCGTTTCCTCATCACATTTCTAACTAAATGACTTCATTGCCAAATGCAGAGATGCAAGCACTTCGAAATTGGTGGAGACAAGAAGGGGAAGGGAACGTCTCTTTTCTAGACCTGTTGTCAGTTTTTATCTTTTGTCATTTCTTTTTTACAAGATCATTTGCTATTGGAGATTTTGCAGCATTACTTTGTTTTTGTTCAGCAATTAGTTCTACATGTCGTAACGATACTATTTAGCTGAAACTTTCTTATCTTAATTATTGAATTTCCAAATTTTGTATGCTCTTTGTTGAATGTGTTGAGTCGTTTCTCGTGGAAACTTATTTGTGTGATGAATCGGTCATTACTTACCAAATTAATCGATCGATTATGATTAGATTCGTCAAAATTTTATGTTCTCTTATCATGAAGTTAACAGAAGGAAATTCTATCTGTTCTTCAAAAAAAAAAATTATATCTTCACATTATTTCATCAATACCAAAGATAAAATATATAATTTGGAATCAAGGTTATTGTATTCTTTCTAATATTTGTCATATTGTGGACTGGCAATATCCTTGAATAATTTTTCACCATGAATGTCGTGTATGCATTTACATTCAAGGGTATAGATATTATAAAATAATAAACAAATTAAATTATATGACATGATTTATTGATTGAAAAGATAACATTTCACATGTCGTGTATGCAAAAAACATCAAATGAAATTTTAATTGGAACAAAAAAATGAAAATGAAAATTTTATTTTGGCTAAATTATTAAAAATGTCTGAACTTTGCCCTTGGTTTCCAAAACACCTTTTTATTACCATTGACCTTCTATAAATATTTCAAAACTACTCTTGGAATTAGAATGTTGGACGGAGCGAATTTTATTTCAATGGTAGTTTTGAAACGTTTATAAAATGTCAAGGATAATAGTGCAACTTTTAAAAGAATATGAGTATTTTTTAAATATAGGGCAAAGTTCATATGTACTTTATATAATTTAGCCTTTTATTTTGATATTTTTGTCAGGCGAGTAGTATGTGATTCTATCAAAATGAATGAGTGTTCTTTAGAGGAAATAAGTTTAGTTGTGGTAGTGATTTAGGATTGAACGTCGTATGAATTATCTTGACAACCAACAAATATAGTAAGGATTAGACAATTAGAATACTCAAAAGTACACACATTGATTTAGACGCTAATATCATGTGAATGATTCTCTTAAATGATCTGTTCATCCTTCTCTCTTTTTTTTTTTTAGTTCAACAATCTGTTAATGCTATAGAACTTAAATAAAATGAACAATTAAAGGAGACTAACAAAATAAAAGGCCGACAGTACCAAATTTCATGTATCCTTTTGTCCAAAGAAAAAATCATTACATGTATGAAACAATTTACAAAAATGTCGATCAAAATATTGATATCCAACTCATAGAAAAAAAAAATCAATCAACCAAAGGACAGTAACAAAACAAAAGGCAGGCAGTATTAATTTCATGTATCCTTTCCCACCCAAATAAAAAATCATTACGTGGATGAAAATACTGAAATTTCAATTTACAAAAAATGTTAATGAATATATTGATATCCAACTCATAGAGCCCCATATTTTCAACATTTTAATTGCATTTCTTGACATACAATTATCGATGCAATCTCTATTTATAAAAACTAATGCACTTGTTATTCAATGTTTTAAAATATATATAATAATAATTTTTTTAAAGTATTTAATCAAATATTAAAAAAAAACTGAACATGTCAACTTTAATTTATAAAGTAGTACATACCATATAATTTTTAGTGTCAAATAAGAAAAGTGAATTGAAGAATAAACTTTTCAAGTGTTTTTTATCAAAGTGTTTTCAAGTCATCTAATTTTTATAAAAATGATTTTTATTTATTGTTGAACTTGAAGATTTAAAATATATATATCATTGTTTACACGAGATTTCAACAGAGAAAGAGAAATGAGACACGTGTAAATGAATTTAAATTGTATTAATTTCAATTTAGTGGAGTACAATCTCTAATTTATTTCTCTGATTCTTTCTCTCAAATTTACATCTGTCTCGAGGGCTTTGCAGCTTATTCTCGAATGTAGATTTGTCTCGAGGGCTTCGCAGCTTGTTCTCAAATGTGAATTTGTTTCAAGGGCTTTGTAGCTTGTTCTCGAATGTGTATCTGTCTCGAGGGCTTTTGCAGCTTGTTCTCGAATGTAGATTTGTTTCGAGGGCTTCGCAACTTGTTCTCGAATGTAGATTTGTTTCGAGGGCTTTGCAGCTTGTTCTCGAATGTGAATCTGTCTCGAGGCAACTTGTTCTCGAATGTAGATTTGTTTCGAGGGCTTCGCAGCTTGTTCTCGATCTTCAAAGTCTTCTAGTCTTCGAGACTCTGGTTCAGAGAGTGTTTGATCTTCAAAGGTTTAGGGAGTTTTCTGGTGTTTGTTTCTGAATTCTCTCTAAGTTCTCTGGAGAGTTTCAACTTCTGAACCTCCAAAATGGAGGAGGGAGCTCTCTATTTATAGAGTTCCCCAAGGCCCCCTAGGCTTGGGCCTGACTGTTGGACTGGGCCTGATGAGCTTTGGGCATGGTCCTTAGACTGAGCCTGATTGACCTTGGGCCTAGCCTTTGTGGGCTGGGACTTTGTTGCTTAAGCTCTGCTGGATTAGGGCCTCCAATTTGGGCTTTGTTTAAAATTGGCCCAAATTTCATATAACACAATTGCATATTTGGGTTTGCCTTAATTTAATTTAAGGATACTTGCAAATTTAAATAATCCCTAATTAAATAAATAATTTTGTCACCAAGTTTTAATTAATGACATGGACATTTCTGATTGGCCAAAATTTATATTCCAACAATCATAAAAAAAATCACTTACGAGTGGGTTATAATAGTCTGTGGATTCTAATAAGTTGTAGAATTATATAATATTGTTTAAAATGCAGAGTTGTTTAGTTTGGGGTTATAATAATCGGTGTTTGGGGTGCAGAGTACTCCATAGGTTATTATAACCCACGCCACAAATAGTCCTTAAGGGGGTGTTTGGATTGGGGAGTTGGGGGGGAGTGGAGTTGGGAGGAGTTCCCAACTCCTTGTTTGGCCCAAGGATATTATAACTCCTATTGTGGGCCCCACAGATTTATTAACTCCCCCTCTAACTTCTTAGTGTGGATCCCACAAACTTATAAACTCATTTTTCAACTCCCCACAACTTTACTATCTCATTTTTTTACCTCACCTCACTCCTACCACTCTCTCTTCTCTCATTTCATTTCTCTCTCTATTTTTTAGATAATTTTTTTTAATTTCTTAATTTTAAAAAAAATCTTTATTTTTTTATATAAATTTCTCGTCATTATTACTAATTAATAATTAAATATAACTAATTATTAAAAAATAATTTTATTTTTATCCTATAATTTTAATAAAATTTTAACAAAAATATTTTTCTTTTTATTCTATAATTTTCTTTTTTAAATATAAATTATATAAGAATGTTTTAGATATGATACTATTATTTAAATTGAAATTCTTAGTGTAAATTAGAGTACTACATGACCATTTTTTTAATTGATAAAAACATCCCTATCTCACTTCTTCCACATGTCATCTACATTTTTTTCTTAAGTTTAAACAAAAATTACTTATAACAAATAACAATCTTATCTTTTTTTGGCTTATTTTTTTATTAATAGCTAAAAAACATATATAATTTATGATTTGAAGATAAGAAAAACATATTTTAAACTAACCCGTATTACTATTTAAGAAATTAGTGTTTAAAAATGTTAACGTATTAAAAAATTTTGGTTTTCAAATTAATCATATTCAAAGTAAAAAGACAAACGATTTCTCCTTCCAAACTTAATAACATAAAATAATTACAATAAATAACATAAATATATAGTAATATGAACAAAAATACTATATATAATATTCATTTTGAATGGTGTTAAAAAATATATATTCATTTTGAACTTAATTATTTTAAAATAGCATAAATATTTGATATTTACTTCAAAGAATATATTATTTACAAATTAATCAAACTTTAAATAATCCATTACATTGATTAGTTAGAAAAATAAAATCTTAAATTATATAAAACAAATTATTTTATTAAGCTTGAAAAACAAATCTTAAATTAAAATTTAAAATTGATGAAAACAAGTCTTTAATAAAATTATAAAATATTCATAAAATAATAAAATTTAAAATCTCAATTTTAGGATTGACGGAAATAAATCTATATTATTTCTAGAATTGAGAGAATAAAAACATAAAAATCTTCAAGTTTATTTGAATCCCGTAAAATTAATGAATTGAAATCTTTCCGACTCACATGTAATATTTAAAAAATTTGTAAGAATTTCTTTTATTTGAAACTATCCAAGGCAAATGAATAATTAATGGAATAGATATTGAAAAAAGAATATGGGGTATTTTGTTAAAAAAAAAATTCTTTAAAGAAATTTGTAAAGAATATATAAATTAATAAAAACAAAAAATTTCAATCTTAGAATTTATGGGAACAAATTCTTAATAATGAAAATTTTAGAAATTTTAGAAAAAATTTGTACAAAAAAAAGGAGCTAAAATCAACTTCATGTTTAATAAATATGTACCCCAAACACATATTTCAGAACTCCTACTCCCTGCAAATCCTTGCCCCAAACACAGATTTCCTAACTCCAGACTAAACAACTCTGCACCCCAAACACAGACTTCCAAACTCCCCAGACTTCCTAACTCCCCAGACATATTAACTCCTACTCCCTGCAACTCCTTGCCCCAAACAGCCCCTAAGTGTACACTTTTTATCATCTAGAGTGTGTTTCTATTAATATATCTGATTATTCTATAGAATAAATTATTGGAACTATGGTAACACAATAATAGCATTACAACAAATATCTTTAACTCACAAGTTCAATTGCATTTATGAAATAACATATCAATATTTCACACTGGGAAGAATAGACTCAATAGAAAAACTCCCAACAAATAGTATTGAATTAAATTGAAAATTTTAAAATTATAAAGACAAAATATAAATTAAGCTTAAATTATAGGAACAAAATTTGTAATTTAACCTCCTTATTAAGATGAAATTTTGAATCTAGGGATTCGTTTCTCATCCCCTTCCCTAAAACTATCTTAAATTAATTATGTGATGATTGAAGAAACCATTAAAGATTGAAACCAAGAAAGAATCAAATTATTTACTAAATACAATCAAAATCAAGAAGAAAAAACATAGGTGTGAGGCATGTACATCATACATGATCATATTAAAAAAAACTATGTAGTATCTCCATGTATAAAAATCTAACAATCATTAGAAGAACAAAACTTTCACTTAAATTTTATGGATCAAGATTTTCATTTTAAATTCACTTTACACCCTATTGAGCTACATGAATTATATCACTCAAAGAGTTGTTATCACCATCGTATATTCTATTTTCAACCACATCGACTCTCAATAAACCTAAATTAATCGTTTAACACGCTCTGAAAAAAAAAATTTAAGCAATCTTGCATGTGATTAAGGTGATGCAAATATCGATCGCGTTATTATTGAAACAAATATATCAGTTAGAATTAACAAATCTAATATAATTGGTTGACTGGTGTAAAAGTAAAACAAAAAACAGATAAATATATAAATGAATGTACCAATATGAAATTGTAGCAAAATCATAGATATTAGTTAAGGTAATATATGTATGTATGTATGTATGTATGTATTAAAAAAAAGTTATATTATTTTTCATTCTTTCTTTCTTTGTTTCTAGTATAAAATGTAGAAAAAAGAAAAATAAAAGAAAAAACGTGGGGCTAACGAAATAAAAAATTAAATTAAAAAAAAAAAAAGATACCTTATTAAAAAATGGATGAGATGGCTACTTTTAGACTTGAAAAAAAAATAGTTATTATTCATCTTTGTGTGTTTTTTGTATAAAATGCAAGAAAAAAAGAAAAGGAAAAAAAACGTGGAGGCTAACAAAATTAAAAAGGAGAGAGAGATACATGATGAAAAATTGGAGGAGTATTTGTTTTTGGTATAAAATGCGAGAAAAAGAAAAGAAAAAACGTTGAGGCTAACGAAATTAAAAAAGAGAGATACTTGACAAAAAATTGAAAGAGATGACTACTTTTAGACCTGGAAGATTGAAGCAAATGCGCAATTGTTAAAGGGAATTCCAAATAACATCTTCAATTTAATGCTTATCAAATTAAAATATTTGATTTAAATTAATTTTGAATCAAATTATCTTATTTTCGTTGCTTACATAATTATAACATTCAAACCAATTAAAGTCTAAATTTCCTAAAAATTAAAAATTAAAAAAAAAAAAACCCTAAGCCCTTTGACTTTAATTATGCTTACAACAATTATACTTAATTTTAAAAAAATAATTATACTTAATTTAACCTAAAAAACCGATTCTACTTAATTATATATATTTTGACATTAATCATATTTACAACAATTATATTTAATTTACTCAAAAAAAAATAAAACAATAATACTTACGATTATATAATTTACTAAACAAATATATATATATATATATATATATATATATATATATATATATATATATATATATATATATATATATATATATATATATATATTAAAACCGGTTAACAATTAGGTCGTTGAATATAAATATGTGAACATGCTTGGTTGTATATAAATTTACAAAAAAAAAATGGAGCTAACAAAATTAAAATTAAAAAAAAAAAAAAAAGATACCTGATGAAAATTGGAGGAGATGAAAAAAGTGCAATTTATGGAGGGAATTTATATTCAAATTCTAATTTGATTTGATTTTGAATCAAATTACTTTTCAAATTAAGCATTTTGATTCAAATTAATTTTGAATCAAATTATCTCATTACTGTTGTTTGAATTTGAAATTAAATCAGATATTCATTTTGAGTCAAATTATCATATCGAATTATGATGATTTAATTGATGTAATTAACTAAAAATTAAAGGGGTATTTTGGTCTAAAAATGTTTTTCAGATATTCTTGCTTTTTAATATAGTATAGATATAGGTATAGATATAGATATATACATTTCAAAAACGTTTTTTAAATTATAGCTAAAATTTTAAAATCAAACACAAAACTTGATTAAGTGATTAAATTCTTTTTTTCATAACTAAATAGAACAATTTCATAAAATATAAATCATAATAAATAGTCAATAAATATCATATCAAAATAATAAATAAATATTTTTTTAATTTATAAATAAATAAATCGAATCATTGATTAGTTGAGTAAGTAATTAAATACTAATTAATTTTAGCTATAAATAAATTAAAATGATAAGAAAAAAGGTATATAAAATAATAACATTCAACCAACCAAACCCTAAATTTCCTTTAAAAAACCATAAATAAAAAATATGAATATATTGAATTTGTGACTTTAAAATGAAAAGAAAAAACGTGAAAGAAAAAGAAAAAAACGATGGCTAACAAAATTTCTAAAAAAAAAAAAAAGAAGATACATGAAGCTATAGCTATTTTAGATCTGGAAAAAAAGAAGCACCAACAACAACACAAGAATTAATTATTGAAATTGAGTTGTATCAACTAAGATGTGAAAGAAAAAACAATGGCTATCAAAATTTCTACAAAAAAAAAAAGGAAAAGAAATCTACATGACTATTTTAGATCTGGAAAAGAAAAAAAAAAGTAACAACAACACAACATTGTAGAATTAATTATTGAAATTGAGTGGTATCAACTAAGATGCTTAGTGTAAAAAAAACGTAAAAGAAAAAAAAAAGATGGTTAGGTGTTAAAAAAAAAAACTTAAAAGAAAAAGAAAAAACATGGGCTAACAAAATTTCCAAATTTTCAAAAAAAAAAAAATAAGAGATACTTAACGAGATGACTATTTTAAATCTGGAAGAAAAATGAGAGGACATGTGAAATTTATAGAGTGAATTTGAATTGAAATTGTTATTTGATTTGATTTTGAATCAAATTAGATCTATTATCAAATTAAAAATAAGAATTAATTCAAATTCTTTAAATCAAATTATCTTGTCGTCGTTCTTTGAATTTGAAAATATACAAAAAAAAAAAAAGTTATTATTCTTCTTTGTTTCTAATATAATTAAAATGTAGAAAAAAAAAACGTGGGTTTAACAAAATTAAAAAAGATAATACGAATTGCATATATAAGAACTAAATGTATAATAATTGGATGCAATTTATAAAAGCAATTTGATTTGATTTTGAATCAAATTCCTTAGCGCTCGTTTGATATCAAATTAAGATTATTGATTCAAATTATCAAATCGGATTAGGACGATTTGATTAATATAATTAACTAAAATTTAAAATGGTATTTCAGTCTAAAAATATTTTTCAGAAACTCTTGCTTGTTAATATATTATAAATGTTAACATGTTCATAAAATTTTATTCTTGGCTTACAATACAGTCAATGATTAATCCATTGACATTGCTTAAAACTCACCTAAGGGCTAAGAGCCAATGTAGCAAATAATTTTTTTTTTCTTTTTTCCTGGATAAGAAACCGCACTTTCATTGAGAAACATGAAAGAAAATACGAGGCATACAAAAAACAAGCCCCAAAAAAGAACGTCCAGTAACTACACAGAGGGACTCCAACCCAACAAAATCAAACCAATATCAAAATTACAAAAAGGCCAAGTGACCGACGCCCTCAACAAGGCATTAAACCTCACCCACTCCCAAACTCCCAAATCTCATCACAAGACCGCTCCAGCTCTCAAAAAGCAAAGAACCATTTTAAACTCATATTTGCCAAGTCCTCCCCATTGCATTGAGGCCTGGTAACAAAGCAACTACCAAGCAGTGGTAAAAGATTGAGAATGCAACTAAAAGTTCTTTAAATGTTGGCTAAGCTAGTAAGAGTAAGTTTAAGAAGGGTTTTTTTTTTTTTTTTTCCCTCTTTTCTCTCTTTGATACAACGAGTATTCTAGTAGCTTAGACACATTTTGACTAATCTCACAGCACAACACAACCAAAACTCGTAAAATTTTAATATCCTAAGTAAATTGATCACCAGGGAATTTGAACCCATAATAGGAGACCAGATACACTTCCAATTGATCAAAAGTGCCAAAAAGTGAAGCTAAATACAAGTAGCTTCTGATCAAATAATAATACCATGTTCACATCTTATCATCTATCCAAAAAGCCTGTCTACCAAGCTCTTTAAAATCAACAAATACCATGCAACATGAATAAAAGAAAAGTTATCCATGTATATGAAGCAAACGCACTACAGATTGAAATGAACGTTGAACCAAAGGACAACTGCATTAAATAGTGAAACAAGCTGCAAAGGATTAACACCATGCTGAAGAAGAAACACTAGGAACTCCAAATGTGATAAAATCATAAAACATTTGTATGGAAGAATAGAATAATCCAGGTCGAAATCCAAAATAACCATGCTTTGCACTATTATAGCAGTCTTAGTGAAACAAGCTGCAAAGATTAACACCATGCTGAAGAAACACTAAAAACTTGAAATGTGATAAAAATCATAAAAAATTTGTTTGGAAGAATAGAATAATCCAGGTCGAAATCCAAAATAACCATGTTTTGCACTATTATAGCAGTCTTTCCTCAGTATTATTCGCAATATACACCCAAATGAGCATATCATAGCACAAAGAAGTATATGCTCAAGGAAATCTTAAGGTCAGCCGGTCCTAATCTCATTGCATAAAAGTATGTGTACCGAACTGAAGTACAAATTCTCCTGAGTCTGGTATGTTTATATAATTGTGCCACGATGCTGTAAAAATCTTATAAAACCCCTCCATTGTTTTGCTAAATTATGCAGCACATGACCATTGCCCATGTCATATAATGGATGCTATTCGTATAACTACGAAAAGTATAACTGTGATGCACCTGCCACATGATATTCTATAGAAGTGAACTAGAAGCAGACATGTTTAATCATAGAGCAAAATTTAAAATTTATTAAATTTCAACCTTTTCTCTTTGAAATGTTAACAAAAGCTGTCAATACCTATATCGATGCCGAATACACAAAATAACGATACTGATCCAAACAGCCAAAGGGACATTTAGCCAACTAAAAAATAATTATTTCCATCACATCTAGTAAGATAAGATCAACTTCAGATAAATCTAGCAAAAGTCAGTATGGAACTTTCAAATGCCATGCTTTCACATCAAGATCCTACCTCACATTCTTAACTCGAACCTTTATCTTTGCCTTCGTTACCAACTGCATCGGTCACCAGGGCTATTGGCCTTTGATCAATTACCTCGTCGATTATGCCAAACTCTTTGGCCTCTTCTGGGGTCATAAAATAATCCCTATCCATATACTTCTGAATAGTATCTACTGACTGTGACGTATGCTTGGAGTACAGCTCATTTAGTGCATCCCAAACCCGAACAATCTGTTTCGTGTGAATTGTCATATCCTTTGCTTGCCCACTGTATCCACCAGAAGGCTGGTGAATCATGATAGTTGCATTAGGAAGTGATCGTCTCTCACCCTTGGCACCAGCAGCTAAAAGAAGAGAAGCCATTGAGGCAGCCTGACCCAAACAGATGGTGTTGATGGGAGACCTTATATACCGCATGGTATCATATATAGCAAGCCCTGTAAATACATGACAAACATTGGTAATCTATCAATGGTGAAAACCTCGAATCTTCTAAGCAGGAAAGGTTGGCACTTGGAACGAAGTTTCTGATTATAAGTTTTGAATATAAAAGCACTTTGAAGCCTATTGGATTTGGGGTAACAAATAATGGAAATTAACATTATGGGGGGAAGGGAAGTAGAGTTCCAGCGTTGAGATTAGCCAAAATTTATAATTATTGGACTGAAACAATTTGAAATCCTATCGTTTTCTTGTCAACAAACATCAAATTGGGAGCATATAATACAAATCAATAATACTATACATTGTGCATATGTTAACTACCACTAGACCCAAAACCCAAAACCCAAAAGATTAAACCTATAGATTACCGAATATTTAATGATAATCTCCCACTTTAATATCATGTCATATCACCCCTTAACCCAATTTAATCATTTGTTCATACGCTTAACAACATTCTCAAAGTCAGAGAGGACAAGTTCAAAGACTGGTATAAATCATGATAATGCACAAAACAAATGAAATTGTTGAATTAGTAACGTATAAATTTCTATTATACCGGCAGTGACGGCGCCGCCGGGGGAGTTGAGGTACATATTGATGGGCTTCGAGGGGTTCTCAGACTCAAGAAAAAGGAGCTGAGCAACGACAACATGAGCAGTATCGTCAGAAATGGGGCCATTGATGCAAATTATACGCTCCTTGAGAAGACGAGAGAAGATATCGTAGGCCCTTTCTCCCCTCGATGTGTGCTCAATCACCATCGGAATCAAGCTGTAAGCGCGACGAAAATCCCTCGCCGCCGTTCTTCCGTTCGCCAAAGCTGTGGATTTAGCTAGCAGCATTGAGGTCGAAGCTAGACTCCTCCAAATCATGGCGAGTTGGTTCGATTGTTGGGATTGTAATCGAGGGTTTATCAGCTTCTTCCAACTTCAACCTCCAGATTTGAGAGTTTCTTCTCTCTTCTCTTTCTCTCCCGCTCTCTCCTTTTTCTCTGAAAGCCTGAAAATGAAATTTGGTTCTTTTTTCTCTCTTGAGTTTGTGGGCCGGATATTGCTTTTGTTTCCTTGTAATGACCCATTGGGCTTTCTTCGTTTCTTTTTGGGCTTACTTGTCTACACCAAAAACACAAATTTTGAATTTTGGGATTTAAACCAATTTAACCTAGTAATTTATGGGAAAACATATATATGGGTTAAATTAGGAGTTTAGTCTCGAACTTTCATATTAGGGTCTAATGAATAATGAGCTTTCGACTTTATGCCTAATTGATCCTAAAGTCCGCTTTATAACTATTTGATTTTTTATTTTTATCTATTTTTTTTCCAACAATTTTCATGTTTATTAAGGAAATATTTGAATTTGTTTCAAAAACAAAAACAAGTTTTTAAAAACTAATTTTTTTTTTAGTTTTCAAAATTTGGCTTGGACTTTGAAAATATTTGTAAAAAGTAGATAACAAAACAAATACACCCATGGGTGGAAGTATTGTTTATAAACTTAGTTTTCAAAAATCGAAAACTAAAAATCAAATGGTTATCAAGCGAGATTTTGACTATGATTTTGTGTCTAAAAGGTCTGTGAACTTTCAATTTTGTGTTTGATTGATATTTTGACCTATTCAAATATTTTTAAAATTTATGAACTTATTAGACACAAATTTGAAAGTTTAGAGTCATATTATACAAAATGTTCAAATTTATGTCTAATATATCTATTGATTTTAAAAATTTTCAACTGTGTTAGCGACCATATATATACAAAATTGAAAGTTCATCAACCTATCGCACACTTCTATGTTCAATAACATATTAAACACAAAATTGAAAATTAAAATACCTGTTTGGTGCTTTTAAAATATTAGAAACCGATTAGACACGTTCAACGACTAAACTTGTAATTTGATAAATATGTGTTTTTTCAGGATTAAACCATAGTTTGGTTGTGAGCTTTTACGTTTATTATATTTTGGCCTCTACATTTTCAAAATGTTCATTTTAGTCTATAAAATAAACGTTCAACTATGTTTCATACGATATAGATATGAGGGTGGCAATTTGAATCTCCAATCTAAAAAGGATTGGGTAGACACTTCAATTGTTGAGTTATGCTCATCTTGGTAGGAGACTGGCTATTTTTGTCATTGTTGTTGTTTTGTAGTTAATTGACAATTAAATTATAGATCTGGCATCTATGGTTTGAAGAAAGTTAGAATCTAGTCTCTATGGCTTTAAAAATTAGGGTGAAAATTGATATAGCTTGGCAAGTTTAGGGTTAAAAATTGAATTTTCCCTCAAAAAAGTTATAAGAAATAAAGAATTAAAATAAACATTTCAATGGTTATGAGTGTTATGGGTAAAATTCGACCACATGACAAATTTTGAATTATAACATAAGTGGAAGGGCAAATGTGCAAAGAAGAGCTTAAAACGAGTTAAAACGGATCAAATCGGACCACAGGAAAAAGAGACCGCACCTCTAAGAAATAAAAGAGGCAGGAATTTTGGCCCAAATTCCTCGTCGGCTAGGCCGACCCCACCATGGGGTCGAGCCCACCTCCTTTAGCTCCCTTGGCTTAGTCCATCCCGTCTCCGACATTTTTCATTTCCTAATTTGCCACGAATTGAGGATTATGTCTTGGAATGGCCCTATCACAAAAATAAAAGACAAAATAGGACTAAAATGCCCAATACATATCACAAAGGGCTGAAACCAAGCCGAAAGTAGATCAATGAAAGAAATGAACGAGGAGCGGACTTGGGCCGGAGCACAAGTACAGCCAACCTCTTTACAATGCCCTATTTTGGCCTTGTTTCTTATTCGCTCAACCCGAGCCACCTTCGTCCAGCCCAATTAGGTCCTTTTTCGTCCTATTCCTACGAGGAATATGTTGGGATTTATGCCCTAAAGTCTCGTAATTAATGATTTATTTAATAATTAATAAAAAAAAATTGATTATTTTATTTGCAATATAATATTATCCATTATATGAAAAATTCAAGGTTATTAGTGTAGTCTTGAACAGTATGTGGTTGACATACTAGATGATCGTGTTCAATAAATAACCTAAATGGTCATAGTATATGGATAAGGTTAGGTGCCTTATCCTGGTAACACTATTGATATGGTCAACTTTGTAATAGTTACAAATGATTTGATTCAAATCGTTCATGTGGAGACATGTGAGAGAGAGTATCTTATACAATGATTTTTGTGTAAGACTGGACCACAAAATATTTAATCTGATCTCTTTATAAATTCGTTAATTGAGAAGATTAATATTTCATCAGGATGATCATATGCAACCCGATCTTAATCCTGAGTGAGTTATGAACTCCGGTCTATGAGGGCTTGTCCTTTGAATTGCATGGGTGATAGTTGTTTTTGTAGCCGATTCAATATGTCTACTATTTTGGAGACTTTACCAAATAGGGAGCTGGGAACATAATCTCACAAGATGGAATTCACTCATTCCCATATAGGATAAGTTGATGAGTAGTTCCTTAAGTGCTGATTTCGGGACTTGAACAATGAGGCCCCACCCTCTCACTGGCCCTAGAGGAACTTAGTTTATGGTTGGATCATAAACAAATTGTTCATTAGAGGATCAGTGGTATATGTAATTATAGGGGTAAGACAAACTTTTGACCCAGCTGTAATTATGAACAACTCGTGAATGATCGACTTCCATGTAGTGATTATATCTATAGACACAACTTGTCTTACAGTGCATAAGAATGCAACTCTAGGTCTATAAATAATTAATTAAAGAGTTTAATTAATTAATTTTGTATCGTTTGAGCTTATAATTTGTAGGTCCATAAAGTCCCCTTGCAGCTCATAGTAACATTAAAATATCAATTTAGTTGAAAGAAAAATTTGAAATGTTCAAATTAATATTTAATTTGAAGTGTTCAAATTAATATTTAATATATTAAATATAAAAGAAGAAAATATATTTATTGTATTTGATACATTAAATATTAAAATTTGAAATGTTCAAATTAATATTTAATATATTATATATATTAAATATAAAAGAGGAAAATATATTTATTGTATTTGATACATTAAATATTAAAATAATTAATGTATATTAGATACAATGATACATTAAATAAAAGTTATTTATAAAATTTGAATAAGATTCAAATAAATAAATATCATAGGAGATTTGAATGAGATTCAAATCAGTATAAGATATATTTTAATATATTAGATATTAAAATATAATATTTTAATTATGGAAAAGATTTGCCCTTGGACTCTATAAATAGCACCATTAGGTTGAGTCATTAGAGATAACACACATCTTCTCAATAGAGAATTAGATAATTCTCTCTAAACCTCTTTCTCTCCAATCCCTTGTGGATTTTATTTCAAGAGACTCCCACAAGCCTTGGTCATGTGTTCGAGTCATAGCTAGGAAAGCTTTGTGAAGGAGATAAAGACCCGCCAGAAATATCTGCATATTTACTCCAAGTAAGTTTGCTTAATCTTTTTTTTTATTATTTTAATTTTAAATAAAATCAAAGACGATCTAATGCTTCTGTTGCAGAGTGAAACGTTTATTCATTTAGAATCCTCCAAAAAATCCTAGAAGATGAGTATTTAAGCTATCTTCTCACAGGGAGAAAAGTAAGCTCATTCCAGCCTCTCAAACTCTTCGAGAACTACCAAATTCTCTATAAACCTCACTGACTTAAGCATCAGAGCCTGTGAGGCCTACACCACATTGGTGTCTAGGTTTTTTCCTGTCTTGCAGGTTGTGTTCTTCCTCCAAGAATACAAATTCATCGTTGTTGTCATGTGGATGTTAGGTAAGATTTTTCATGTCCAAAATTTGGCAACAACAATTGGCGTCATATGTGGGGAAGAAAATCAAGCTTGCTTGAAAGAATCTGCATACCGTGTGCATTCAAGGATGAGCAAAATTATGGGAAAGCACAATTAGAATCAAGACAAAATCGATTCGAATGGAAGAACATGCTTCAAAGATCAAATTGAAGTCGCCAGAATCTGTCAACTGAAGTCGAGCCCGACCAGCCCATGTTGCCTGAGGCCGACTAGCACATGGTCGAGGCCAATCACGAGGAGACCGAGGCCGACCAGATCGTTCAAGCTACTCTGATTGAAAAGCGACTAGATCAACACGACCAACAAGGAAGCAAGATAAGTCGAACAAACGTAACGAAATCCGTCATATACTCGACATCAAAAAGCTAAGGTAAAAGGGGTCAAAACCGAGGCTGAGGCTGAGGCAAGAATAAAACCCTAACTTTGGATCAATGCGAAGAAGAGACAAATTTAAGAACCGTAATTGAGGAAAAAAAGCGACAGAAAGCCTTGGCAGAGGTTGAGGCAAGCAATCTTCCAAGCACTGAAGCGACGGATTTGAGAAGTGTCATCGAGTGGAAAAAATAACAAAGAGCTGAGGCCGAGGCCAATTTTGAAGTCGAGGCCGAGGCCAATTTCGACACTGAGGCCGAGGCAAATTTCGGGATCAAAGACGAAGCGAACAGTATGCCATGGAGGACAGAATTATTAAAGATTCAAAGTGAGCTAGACTATATCCAAGAAAATATGAACAAGGTAAAAAATGTAGGGTCTGATATTGATACTTTGATAGAACAAGTAGATCCACCTTTTACTGATTGAATCATGAATGTGAAACTACCTCCCACATTCAAAGTTCCAAATATCAAACCCTATGTTGGAAACAAGAACCCTGTAGTGCATCTAGATGTGTACAGATCATGGATGGAACTTCATGGAGTGGAATATGCAATCAGATGCATAGCATTCTCATTCACTCTAGTGGGACCAGCAAGAAATTGGTTTCACAACATAAAAATAGGATCTATTGGTTTGTTCAAGGAATTGGCTCGAGCATTTGTGACACAATTATTGGGAGGAAGAAATCAGCTCAAGCCAGCAACTCACCTACTTTCCATCAAACAAGGATCTAAAGAAACCCTACGAGAATATATTACTCAATTCAATAGTGAAGCTTTACGTGTTGATGATTGCACTGACGGAGCAGCGTTGATGACCATAATTAATGGACTTAGAGATCGAAGACTCATACAATCTTTGGGAAAGAGAAAACCCACATCATATGTAGAGCTCATCACTTGAGCTCAAAAGTACGTGCATGTAGAAGACTTGCTTTGTACAAAGAAGAAAACTGATGAGCTCAAAAGAATATCAAATCAATTAAATGATAGAAAAAGAGCAAGTGAGATATTACACCAAGAGGCCAAGAAAACAGAAGATGGATGACCATAAACCACTTCGATTTGGCCACCCATCCAGAAAGTTCGAAAAGTACACTCCAACATCAGTTCCCCTTGAGCATATTCTAATGGAGGTACGCCATTCAAACTTATTAAAGCGACATGAAAAGAAGAAAACATGATCAAATAAGAGAGATAGACAAAAATATTGTCTCTACCATGAAGATCATGGACATATGACCAGATACTACTTCCAGCTAAAGGATGACATTGAGGCTCTAATCCGAAACGACTTTTTTGAAGAAATACATCAATGTGCGTGTTGGAAAAAGGTCAAGGCCAACCTCATAAGAGGCTAAGGCCGTCCTCTTCATACAGAGTTGGTTTAGCTTTTATTTTCTTTGATCAAACTATGTTTGTTGAATTTAGATTCATTAAATTAAATTGATAAGTTAGTAAGTCTCATGTAATAGGCTAGATTTGATTGCTCATTTTAAGTTGATCAATACAAATTATGTTTTGAAAACGAATTTGTACTCAAGCAAAAAAGATCTTCCTACAAGTAATATCTTCCTTGAGTGGGGAGCTACTTAGGGGATATGCCTCCCTATTAAACAAAAGGAAGATAAGCTACTTAGGGGATATGCCTTATGAAATAGTTAATATTAAGAAAGCGGAAGCAATTTTGGATCTTAAGCACTATAATTTGACCAATTTTATTATACAAAAACATGCTCAAAACTGGAAAAAACAGAGAATGAAGAACACTACATTTGAAGTTCAAAATTGAAACAATATGTGGGCTTTATTTGAACACAAACCAGTTGTGGACCTCCTCTAGAGTTTTTCCTACTATCCTCAGGCCTTGAAATGAATTGTGGGATCCTTAATTGAGAAAATTTTTAGAGGGAGAGAGCAAAGGTCTAAAAAAGAAACACAACAGTTTTTTTTTCTTCTTCTTCAACACCTATTCATTTTCTTGTGTTTATTTGCTAATTAAAGCTATTAACTGAAAGAGTTAATATTAAGAAAACGGAAGCAATTTTGGATCTTAAGCACTCTAATTACATCAATTTGATCAAATAAATAGCATGCTCAAAAACGAAAAAACAGAGAATAAGAACACTACCTTTGATGCTCAAAATTCTCATAATCCTTGGCCAATTTCTGATCACGAACACTTCGTGGACCTCCCTTAGGATCTTCCCTACTATCCTCAGGCCTTGGAACGGATTGTGGGATCCTTAATTGAGAGAATTTATGAGAGAGAGAGCAAAGGTCTAAAAACCGAAAATTCTCCAATTTTCTACAAAATTCTTCTCACCCATGGTGTTTCTTCTTATTTAAAACAAATCATAAGCTTCCTTAAGCTTTGTGAAGATGACAACACATGAGTGATGAGGATTAAACAAGAAGGAGGTGGCCAATTTTGGTTAATTTGAAAAAGCAAGAAGCTTATTCATGGAAAAATGGATTTGGTCCTAAATTCATTTAGAATGAATTTGATTTTTCTTTTAATTTTAATTCAAAATTAATATAAAATTAATTTTAAATTAAAATCAAATTTTAATTAATTAAATAATTTAATTAATTTTAAATAATTATTTAATTTAATATCAAATATCAAATTAAATAATTGGACCAATCCCGATTTCTCAAATCGAATGTTCGAACATGAATCCCTATTCATGTTTTAAACCGAACCAATATTTAAATCAAATTTAAATATGTCCACCTCTTCTTTATCATAGTTTAATTCATAATTAAGCTATGAAACGTTAAGTATATCGAATATAATTAACGTTTTCTCCCAAAACCGAATTTGAACAATTCAAATTCTTTTCTCTCAAATTGTTACAAGGCTTAGTCCAAGCTAGTAAGGGGAACCTAATGGACCTACAGATCATGAGCTCCAACGATACGAGATTAACAGGCCAAACTCTTTAGCCTAGCTAATCAACATTCGTTAACTACCGGGACACTCCACTAAAGTCCAGTGGCTGCACTCTCCTCACTGTAGATATATTTATGTCCACTAGATATAACCATGGTTAGTAAGTCGATCCTTCACAGGTCGTTCGTAATTACAGCTGGGTCAAATAAACCGTTTTACCCCTGTAATTACTTCTTGTTCCTTAAGTCCCACTGATCCTCTAATGAACAATTGGTTTATGGTCCAACCAACAAACCGAATCCCTCTCGGGCCAATGAGAGGGTGGGCCCATTGTTCAAGACCCGGAGTCAGCACTTAAGGGAACAACTTCTCTACTAAACCTTAAAGCGGGTAGGAGTGAATTCCATCTCGCATGACTATGTTCCCAACTATCTACCCGGTCTTATCCCCAAAATGGGAGGCTTATTGAGTCGGCGATCTCGGGCCACTCTCACCCATGCAAATCTAAGGATAATCCAGAATAAACAGGAGTTCATAACACACTCAGGATTAAGATCGAGTTACCTAGGTCATCGTATGAAAATAGTCAGTTAAAACAATAAACGGAGTTAAAAAGTCTAAGTGACTATTTCGCGGTCCAGTCTTATGCAAACTCATTGCATAGGACGCCCCCACTTTCATGTCTCCACATGAACGATTCAGGATCACATCGTTAGTACTATACAAAGTGGGCCGCGTCCATAGTGTCCCCAGGATAAGGTACCCAGCCCTATCCCTATACTATAAACCGTTCTGACTATTACTCGAACTTGATCCACTTTTATGTCATACATAAAGTTCAAGTTTACATCTTATAGTCAAGGGTTCTTAGTTCATTGGGTTTGAGTTAAAAGGACGCAATTCACTTTATCCAATAACACCTGTACTGAATAAACCTCAATAACATCTTTATTGCAAAATGGAATATATATTGAGTTTACAAAACCACGAGTTTTAGGACACAAAACCCAACAATAACAAGTTTCATCAAGCTTGCTAAACTCGACAACACATAGATGAGAAGGATAATTCAAGAAGGATGTGGCCAATTTTGATGAATTTGAAAAAGTAAGGAGGTTATTCACCAAACAAATGAATTTGGTCCATAATTCATTCCTAAATGAATTTGAATTTCCTTTTAATTTTAATTCAAAATTAATATAAAACTAATTTTAAATTAAAATCAATTTTTAATTAATTAAACAATTTAATTAATTTTAAATAATTATTTAATTTAATATCAAATATCAAATTAAATAATTGGACCAATCACGATTTCTCAAATCGAACGTTCGAACATGAATCTCTATTCATGTTTTAAACCGAACCAATATTTAAATCAAATTTAAATATGTCCACCTTTTCTTTATCATAGTTTAATTCATAATTAAGCTATGAGACGTTAAGTATATCGCATATAATTAACGTTTCTCCCAAAATTGAATTTGAACAATTCAAATTATTCTCTCAAAATGTTACAAGGCTTAGTCTGAGCTAGTAAGGGGAACCTAATGGACTTACAGATCATGAGCTCCAACGATACGAGATTAAACGGCCAAACTCTTTAGCCTAGCTAATCAACATTCGTAAACCATCGGGACACTCCACTAAAGCCTAGTGGCTGCACTCTCCTCATTGTAGATATATTTCTATCCACTTGATATAACCATGATTAGTAAGTCGATCATTCACAGGTTGTTCGTAATTACAGCTGGGTCAAATAAATTGTTTTACCCATGTAATTACTTCTTGTTCCTTAAGTCCCACTGATCCTCTAATGAACAATTGGTTTGTAGTCCAACCAACAAACCAAATCCCTATCGGGAGAATGAGAGGGTGGGCCCATTGTTCAAGACCCGGAGTCAGCACTTAAGGGAACAACCTCTCTACTAAACCCTAAAGCGGGTAGGAGTGAATTCCATCTCGCATGACTATGTTCTCAACTATCTACCCGGTCTTATCCCCAAAATGGGAGGCTTATTGAGTCGGCAATCTCGGGCCACTCTCACCCATGCAAATCTAAGGATAATCCCGAATAAACAGAAGTTCATAGCACACTCAGGCTTAAGATCGAGTTACTTAGGTCATCGTATGAAAATAGTCAGTTAAAACAATAAACGGAGTTAAAAAGTCTAAGTGACTATTTTGCGGTCCAGTCTGATGCAAACTCATTGCATAGGACGCCCCCACTTTCATGTCTCCACATGAACGATTCAGGATCACATCGTCAATACTATACAAAGTGAGTCGCGTCCATAGTGTCCCCAGGATAAGGTATCCAGCCCTATCCCTATACTATAGACCGTTCTGGCTATTACTTGAACTTGATCCACTTTGATGTCATACATAAAGTTCAAGTATACATCTTATAGTCAAGGGTTCTTAGTTCATTGGATTTTGGTTATGGAATACACAATTCACTTTATTCAATAACAATTTTACTGTATAAACCTCAATAACAACTTTATTGCAAAATAGAATATACATTCAGTTTACAAAACCACGAGTTTTAGGACACAAAACCCAACACCTTCGTATTAAACAAAAAGCATCTAGAGTATAAAGACAACCCAGAAGCTAGAAAACTACAGAGGAGGTCGAGGCTGACCTTAACAAACAATGTTGTATGAACTTTTCAAGTTAAGGCACATGAATAGGGGGGCTTCCTGAAAGCTCAAAATAACTATGGTTGTCCCAATAAAGAAAGAAGTCGAAGCTTATTAAACCAGTCCTAGTTAGAGTCAGAAGAAGGAAAACAAAGTGATGAAGAAGTCGAGGCCGACCACATCATAGGGTGAGGTCAACTATCCTCAAGTAAGCTCCTACGGATTTTTGAATTTTTGGCGCATGGACATGAGACTTCTGCTTAGTTAAAATTATGTATAGTAAGACATTGATTTTACTTATTAAAGTTTTCTTTTTCGAATGGAAAGTTCATTAAAGTAAGACAATGAAAATAAGTGGGAATCCAAAGATGAATGATAAACCTTAGAATTAAGCCTTATTTAACTCCCAATCACTTAAATATATTATTGTTTTGTCTTAAGACCATTTGAAAATAGTTGAAATATTGCTTCAAGTTAAGAAAAAAAATAAGTATGACAGCACTTGAGATAGAGTTATAAATAAATTAATCTTGTTTGCAGGAAATATGGAAATTGCAAAATAAAATTGCAAATTCGAGATTCTGCAATTTTTGGACAACAAAAGAATTCAAGGAAGAACGAAAAATCCAGCCCAAAAACCCATATATGGAGAGCGTGAATTACCACACAAATTAAGGAAATTGGAGCACAATCTCGGGACAATTCAACCCTAGGAAGAATCTACAAAAGGAAGGAAGAAAGGAGGTGGCATTATTCATTCGTATTCAGGAGAGAATTTTGGTTCGTTGTGTTTCAAAATCGAAGCTATGTTTTTTTTTTTTTTTGCATTTTTTTTACTATGTTTTTGCCGATAACTTCAGTTTCTGTCTTTACTATACTGAAATTTCTTCTTGTATTACTGACTGTTGCTGGCTACAGCTTGGTTCTTCATTCGATTTCTTCTTTTATATTAAGTTTTTGATTGATTCAGTTTGATTTGACGAGTTTCAATAGTTTCTTCCTCGTTCAATCTTTATATTTCTATAGCAAGTTGTTTAATAATGATTTGTACTCTAGCATTCCAATCCGATTCAAGTGGTACTTGGATTGTTAAGATTGATCATATCTCAAAAATAGCGAGAAGATTTGGTCGATTGGAATAGAGTGAGGCTTCATAGAACAATTATCAACTTTACCTCTATTTTTAATTAAGTTTGTCTTTTGCTTTATAAAGGTTTCAATGATTATTGGTATATTTATAATTCCATCGGAATTAAGGAGGGAAGGAAGTAGAATTAATTGATGCTCTTGACTCTCTGTTTTTAATACCAATTGAGAATTTTCTTGAAGTCCTTGCGGTCATTGTCCAGAATTGTATTACAATTTCTTGTCCTAATTCTTTAATCAAGCAAGGCTGCTCAGGCTAAAATTATGTATTAACATAATTAGCCTTGGGTATTATTAGCAATTCACTCAATTTTCTAACATGAGTTTTTCTTCAAAAAATAGTTGTAAGTTTTTTTTTTCATTGTGAGCTAAACTTCTTAGGGGGTTCAAATATGTGAATTCCCTAAGAAGTAATTGTAGCCAAAATTCCAATAAAAATCAAGCCTACATCTCAATTGTTTGCTTGTGTTGAACAAATTTTCAATGAGATCCTAAATTGATCAACTAGGGTAGCAACTAAGCTTAGATCTAATACCGACAGGGTTAGTGATAAGCGGATTTTGCACAAGTAATGGAGAAAAGCGCTTAGACATAAGCCAATCCTTACCCTAGACATAGGGATTAAGGACTCCAAAACCCATAAAATTGTTGAGCCGAATTATCTAAGATAGAGAGACTATAGACATATAGGTCTCTCACTTAGCCTCCTAAAAACCTAATTTCAAGGTGAATATGAGAAGTAAGTTTGGTTTACAATTGAGTGTAGAGTAGGTTGGAATTGCAATTTTGGTTTGCAATTACAACTTAGGGCAATGACATTCTTGATTCCCATCTTATTCTAGATTCCCTTTGCAATTTCATTTACTAAGCTTATCTAATTTTCTATCCAATATTGCCAATTATAGATTATGCAATTCAATTATGCAATTTTTGTTATTTCAATTATTGTCATTTCTAGATTATGCAATTAGATTCTACAATTTTTTTAACACACCAACCCAACTTTATTTTTGCAATTTTAGTTTTCAAGTTGCAATTGTCCTTACACTTTGCTTTACAATATTTTTGTTACACCGTTTCCTTGGGATTCGATACTTGGTACTCACATACCATTTTATATTACTTCGATCACGTGCGCTTGCGTGTTCACCGATCAATGAATCTTGCATTCATTGGTAGAAAGTCTTACAATATAGAGGAGAAAGAAACAAAAAATGCAAAAGAAAACCCTATGGAGTAGAAAATGATTAAGATCTAGCCAGCCGAAACTGAGGCTGACCAGACCGTCCGAGGCTGACCAGATCCAACCATTTAGTTTTCTCCAGATTTCAAGCCCCGTCCATAGTTCCTTTTCCTCTAGTCGTGTCTACCTGAAATGAAGCTTGATAGCACATAATATGTGCTATCTTTAGGCTTCATTTTATGCTAGTTTTGAGACTTAAAAATATGTTTTTCACGTTCATAACTGTTTATTTTGTAGAAATTGAGCATTTGGAGCAAAATGAAGATTTTAGAAGAAATATGGTGATAAATGTGCTAATTAAGCAACCAATTTTGGAGACAATTTTTGGAGAAGAAAAATTATCCTAATTTAATTAGGTTATGGATTCTTAATTTGATTAGATTTTGGATTCTTAATTTAATTAAATAATGAATTCCTAATTAGATTAGGATATGGATTAACCCATTATAAATACCCACATTCTCTTCACTTCAAGGCATTCAACTTTGGAGAGCACAACTCTAAATTTCTACATACAAGAGTAAGAAGAGACCTGAGGGAAATATTCAAGACCAAGTTGTGGAGATCATACGGAGACGGAAAATCGACACACCAACATAATTTTTCTCTTCTTTCTTTTTATTTAGTATTTAAATGTTGTTTAAGAGTTTAGATTTTGTGATAGTGAACATGAGTGGCTAAACTCTTTTCTTATTCTAGGGATTGATGTAGCCATTAGACCTTATGTTTTAATTATTTAAATTTCATGATTGATTGTCATTAATTTCATTCATGCTTTTATATTCTTAATGCTTTTAATCTTTTGATCACGAATTAAATGTTATGTTGGTCTAAATTCACGCTTGAGAAAGGTAATTTAGATTAGATCCTAATTGCATGACTAAAGATAGTTCTAACTTAATAATGATTAGGGCTCCTTTTGAAGTTGTTAATGAATGAACTTAATGCTATGCATAACGTTAAAAATCATCAGAGATGTAGATTTTACCTTATTGCATAAGAATTGTTTGTCCTCGAAAGAGTCATTCATGATAAAAGACTTCTAGACTTATGAAATATTTGTTTGATCAATCTTGGATGTTTAAGTAATTTATTTATTTTAGTCTAATAGGTGAAATCAACTCCCTATAATATTCTTTCATCTGATTGTTTCAATTTTTATTATAATTGTTTTATTTAATCTTGCATCTATCATTCAATTATATTCTCTAAATAAAATTGGGCGATAATATTCATAGTACTTAAGTAAATTAGAAAACCAATCCTAAGGACGATACTCGAATACTCTTTCACTATATTAAAACTTGACCCGTACACTTGTGGTATTGTGCAAAAAATTACGCAACAAAGCTACAATTGGCAAAAGAATTGCTTTCGAATAAGCAAGAAACTACAAAAAAGTCATCCCCATGAGGTTGGACGAGTTATCCTACTGATGATCCAAGGCTCACCTTGGGACCTTTAAACCTGAGAAAATCAAGAGTAAGGCCATATTTTGGATTAGTCTGATAATAAAGAAATGAATCAAGAATTAACCGAGGCTTAAAATGGACTACATAGAAGAGGAGATTGGGCCAAAATGGCCAAACCTCATCCTCAGCTTAGGCCGAGGTTGAGGAGCCCAATGTTGCTCAAGGAGTGTGTGTCATGCACACTCCCGGTCCTTAGTGTAATTGGTTTAGCTCGATTCAATCTCCCTCCTGACCAAGGTTTACAAGAAAGAAGAAATGAAGAACCACAAGATCGATCATCAGAATGAGAGAAAAAAGTATGGGTCTCGATCTAGATATGGTAAATTATAGCCAAAATTTAAGAGCCTACTCTAAGATATGGCCAATCATGTCAAGCAATTTAAGCATGAAACACGCAAAACTCTTGAGCACCCAAAAGGTTGATTGAACCATAAAATGGTTTGGTTGACTGATCTTGGCAACCCAAAAATCTGAGAAAAATCTCATGATGGGTCCTTATTGAGCACGACAAAGCAAGCTTCATAAAGCTAAGCAGAGCGTGATGAATGCAAAACTCCACTTAGGTGTGGAGGACAAGCCTAGAAGATTGATTGGGTCCCTAAAATGGATTTGATTAGTTAATCTGAGCAGCCTAAAAATCCGAGATGAGTCTCACGATGGGTTTTTTAAAAATAACAAGTGAGAAGAATTTGGTTACATAAAACGAAGTACAAAAGTTTGTTCTGAAGACAAATTCAGACTTTAGACACAAAATCTATACTCCCTAATTAGGCTCCATACAATTAGTCAATAACTGACAAGCTAAACCATGAACCCTAATCAAGGAGTGGGGGCTAATGTTATGGGTAAAATTCGACCATCATGACAAATTTTGAATTATAACAGAAGTGGAAGGGCAAATGTGCAAAGAATAGCACAAAACAAGTTAAAATGGATCAAATCGGACTAAAGGAAAAAGAGATCGCGCCTCTAAGAAATAAAGGAGGCAGGAATTTGGCCTCGGAGGCTCAAATTCCTGGTCGGCCTTAGCCTAGGTCGAGGCCGACCACATGGGGCGACCCCACCATAGAGTCAGGCCCACCTCCTTTAGCTCCCTTGGCTTGGTCTAGCTCGTCTCTGAAATTTTTCCCTTCCTAATTCGCCATGGATTGAGGATTATGTCTTATAATGACCCTATCACATAAATAAAAGACAAAGTAGGACTAAAATGCACAATACAGATCACAACGAGTTGAAACCAAGCCGAAAATAAGTCGATGAAAGAAAAGGAACGAGGAGCGAACTTGGGCCATAGCCCAAGTTCCTGGCGGCCAAGGTCGTACAAGGCCCTCTTTTGGGCCTTGTTTCTTCTTCGCTCGACCCGAACAACCTTCGTACAGCTCAATTCGGTCCTTTTACGCCCTATTCCTACGAGGAATCCTCTAAAAACCCTAAAAGAGGAGTATTTAAGCTTTCTTCTCAAATGGAGAAAGATAAGTTCATTTCAACCTCCAAAACTCTCATAGAACTACCAAATTCTCTATAAACCCTTACTGACTTGAGCATCGGAGCCTGTGAGGCCTACACCACACCGGTGTCCAGATTTTTTTGTCTTGCAGGCCGCATTCTTCCCCCAATAATACAAATTCACCGCCGTTGTCGTGTAGAGGTCAGATGAGATTTCTCCTGTCCAAAATTTGGCAACAACAATGAACATTATGTATGTATAAAAGAACAGAGACTATTGTAGATTCTTAGTTTAGGGACCACAGTGAATTTTGATTTCAAAATAACTACCCATTTAGTATACGTTCTACTATGAGTGTGTAGGAAAGAACAAAGAAAAAAAAACAGACACCAAACACTCTTGAGCTGACAAATTCATTTGAAGTAGAGGAAGATGTTGGTTTTATCAATTTGGGGGTATGTGTGTTTTTAGTTCAACAACATGGGAGAGTGAATATTCAAACCTTTGACATTTTGGTTGAAGGTATAATACTTGAACTAGTCGAACCATATTCAAATTATCCTCATTTTTTTGTGCGTTTTTTTTAAAGTTAATCAGCCTATTTAAAAATGAATTCAAGTTCCAATATAAATTAAAGTAAAACCATAACAAACCATATGCATGCCTAAATTATACTCTCTCATTTTTGTTTTCAACAATTTTTTATTATTGCTAAAATCGAAAACTAAAAACCAAATGGTTATCAAACGAGATCTTAACTTTTAATTTTGTGTCTAAAATGTCTATGAACTTTCAATATTGTGTTTGATTGATATTTTGATATGTTCACAAATTTTTAAAATTCATGAACTTAATTAGACACAAATTTGAAAGTTTAGAGTTATATTATACAAAAGGTTCAAATTTATGTCTAATATATATGTTGATTTTAAACATTTTCAACCATGTTAGCCATATATATACAAAATTGAAAGTTCATCCACCTATTGCACACTTTAATGTTCAATAACATATTAAACACAAAATTAAAAATTCAAAGTCCTATTTGGTGCTTTTAAAATATTAGAGACCGATCAGACACGAACCTACAAGTTCAATGACTAAACCTGTAATTTGATAAAAAAAATTGTGTTTTTTTAAGGATTAAGCCCTAATTTGGTTGTGAGCTTTTACGTTTATTATATTTTGGCCTCTATGTTTTCAAAACGTTCATTTTAGTCTATAAAATAAACGTTCAAATGTGTTCCATACGATATAGATATGAAGGTGGCAATTTGAACCTCCAACCTAAAAAGGATTAGGTAGACATTTCAACTGTTGAGTTATGCTCGTCTTGGTAGGAGGCTGACTACTTTTGTTGTTGTTGTTTTGTAGTTAATTACTGGTTCAATTGCATATATGGTCTCCATGGTTTGAATAAAGTTAGAATCTAGTCCCTATGGCTTTAAAAGTTAGAGTGAAAATTGATACAACTTGGTAAGTTTATGGGTAAAAATAGAATTTTCCCTCAAAAAGTTGTAAGAATTAAAGGATTAAAATAAACATTTCAATGGTCATGAGCATTGTGTATGTATGTGTATGTATAAAAGAACATAGACTATTATAAATACTTAGTTTAGGGACCACAATGAATTTTGATTTCAAAATAACTGACAATTTAATATACGTTTTACTAGGAGTGTGTAGGAAAGAATAAAAAAAAAAACCCCAAACTCCAAACACTCTCGAGCTGACAAATTCATTTGAAGTAGAGGAAGATGTTGGTTTTATTGATTCGAGGGTGTGTGTGTTTTTTTAGTTCAACAACACGTGAGAGTGGATATTTGAATTTTTGACATTTTGGCCGAAGGTATGATACTTAAACTAGTTGAGCTATGTTCAAATTATCTTCATTTTCGTTTGTGTGTTGTTTTTTTAAAGTTTCATTGGGCTATTGAAAAATGAATTCAAGTTTCAATATAAATTAAAGTAAAACCGGAACAAACCATATGCATACCTAAATTATACTCTCTCATTTTTGTTTTCAACCAAATTTTATTATTGCTAACATTTTTTAAAATATTTTTTTAGTATGATAAATGTGGGGTATGAAAATTTGAACCTTCGACCTCAAGGGAAGGAGTATATGCCAATTACCACTAAACTATGCTCACTTTGATTTGTTTTTTTAGTTAAACAACACGCAAATGTAGAGATTCAAACATGTAATCTTTTGATTGAGAATATATACTTTAACCTTTATTTTTTGTACAACAAAAGTGAGGTATGAATATTTGAACTTCTAATCTGAAGAGAATAAATATATGTCAACTACCGCTGAGCTATGCTCATATTAACTATGCTTAGTTGGTTTTGTCAACTTAAACATAACTCGGTTGATTTTTCTTTTTTAGTTCAATAATATTAAGAGTAAGAGATTTGAACCTCTAACTTTTTAGTCGAATATATATGTCAAATACCAATGAACTAAATTCCCTTTGGCAATAAGGTTAAAAGCATTATACATCCATTATGAGTCCTAAACATTCAAATCCTCGAAAAAAGAATCATGATTGAATTGACTTCACCCGATCAATTTTTTTTTTAAATTAAAAAAAAAATGCATTCAAATCCGGGTCGGGTCAATTACACCCATATACCCGAATGCAGGCGGAGCCGTGAGAGAGCAACCCTATGAGCCACTTTGATATCTCTCTCCGCTCAAAATTTTCTGGCTTTCCCTTTTTGTCTCTCGCTTTCCCTCTCCGTCTCTCCTAAATCTCTCCCAAACTCCAAAGCCAAATACCCTCTCTCTCTCACTCCACTTTCTTCTAAAATCACCCCCATCTCCGGCACCGGCTCCGGCTCCGACCCCGACAGCCAATCCCAAATCCCGACCCCCAAATCCTTCCAACCAATCTTCCTCCCAATCATCTCCACTCCACCGCCTCCCAACACATCCTCCCCCACTCTCCTCCACACTCCCCAATTTCCGCCGCTAAAACCCCCGCTCCCTCCTCGATGCTTTAGCCCCACCACCGCCGGGGCCATCCACCGCCGGCGAGGGTTCCATCGTCTCCGCGTTTTCCAGGGGAATACTTCTCGCCCTGTGTGGATTTTTAAATTTCGTGTTTGGGTTTGGGTTTTGTCCGGAGGTCGACGTTTTTTGATTTTTTGGTTTTAGGGTTTTTTTTTTCTTTCTTTTTTTGTTCGTTGTTGTTCATTTATACGACCATGGCTCCGGGTCGGAGACGCGGAGCAAATAAAGGCAAGGCGAATAGAGAGCTCAGTTTGGGAGATCTTGTCCTCGCTAAGGTCAAGGGTTTTCCTCCCTGGCCAGCCAAGGTACAATCTTTGCCTTATTTTTTTGGTTTTAATATGCTGTTGCGATTTTGTTTATGTGGTGTATTGCAATTTGGGCAATGTGTTTCGCAGGGAGTCATAGTTTCATGAGTGTCGAGGTGTCACTGTGATGTAAATATATATTTTTTTTAGTTCCCGTTTGTTTGATCGTACTTCTCTTCTTCTTTCAGCATATTGGAATTATTTTTCAATGACGTACTTTTTGCGTTCTTGTATTAATGTTTGGCTTCTCAAGAACTTTTGGAGCTTGATGTTCTTGTGTTAGTTTCTCTAATTCTTCGACTCATATCCATCTATTCCTCAAGATTGTATTTTCATGTTAAATCTCGTGTGAAAATATATCTTGCCGAACTAGGATCAGGGCATAATCATGCGTTCTCTCTCTGGGGCTAATAAGTCTGCTTTCATCAGGAGGAATGAAAGTAAAATAGAGGCGGAAGAAAAATACGAACCATAACCAAGGGAAGGAGCCACCAAAAAGTAAATTAAAGGGCTCTTGTTACTTATGATTAAAAAATGGAAGATTACTAGAAGGTTTAATCACTTAGGCGGTAATAATCCTATGTTCTTGTCATTATTTTATTGAATGTCGAGGTTAAAGAGAGCGTTTTTTTGGGTAGTAAGCTAATTGTTACCTATTTTTATAAAAAGAGAAGCTAATTGTGTGGCTAGGGTTTGGAGTATCAATTCATTTGAACAAGGATCTACTTAGCCATTTGGAGTTATAAGGTATGATGGTGTTATGTTTACAGATTAGCAGGCCCGAGGACTGGGAGAGATCTCCTGACCCGAAGAAATGTTTTGTCCATTTCTTTGGAACGCTAGAAATGTAAGTATCTCTTTCTTAGTTTTTTTGTTTTAATTTGAGTTTGCAATGTGTATATGCTTCTCCCTCCCTCTCTCATGCAAAAAAGCTTAGTTTATGCATATGGCTTTTGATTGCCGAGTAAAATGCATAAATGAGATCATTAGACTGGAAAGGTGTTTGGGAATGGATATATAATGCTCATTGTAATTGTCATAGAGAATAGCTTAGTTTTTTTTTGAGTTTGCATTGTGTATATATAATGCTCTTTCTTAGTTTTTTTGTTTTAATTTGAGTTTGCAATGTGTATATGCTTCTCCCTCCCTCTCTCTCATGCAAAAAAGCTTCGTTTATGCATATGGCTTTTGATTGCCGAGTAAAATGCATAAATGAGATCATTAGCCTGGAAAGGTGTTTGGGAATGGATATATAATGCTCATTGTAATTGTCATAGAGAATAGCTTCCTGCATGCATTATTTGGCATAGGGTTGCTTATATTTATTCATTCTCTTCTATATATTTTTAATTGCAAAAGTTGTAACTTTGTCAACGTTTCTGGGAATTTAATTGCTGCACTTGAACCAATAAGTTTGAACTACTGTATACTGACCTTACCTTTTTGTGCGTGCATAGTTTGTATGTGTCAAGGTTTGTTGTCATACTCTTTTCTAACTGTACAAAGGTTTAAAATACTCTCTGCAACATTCTTTGTTGTTGATGCTTATGGTACACATCTCGTTGTGCTTGTTTTTAATATCTTTTCTTTTTCTTCATCCATTGCAGCCAGTCATTCTTTCCTCTCCTGTATTCATGCTATGAACACTCATGTACCTTTTACACTTTTTAATATCTTTATTCATGTATTGAAATTCACAGAGCTTTTGTAGCCCCTGCTGATATTCAGGCCTTCACTATTGTGGAAAAGAATAAACTATCAGCTCGTTGCCAAGGTAAAACAACTCAGTTTGCTCAAGCTGTGAGAGAAATATGTGCAGCGTTTGATGAAAAACAAAATGAGAAAACTAGTGGTATGAGAGTTGATATGGATAGATTGGAAACTGAAAGTGGTGCTCCCTGCACTGATGGGGTTGTGGATAATGAGTTAGATGTTGACTTGAATGATGAAGTGGGTACTGCAGAATCAAATGATGATGCTGTAAATGAAGGCATAGGTGACTATAGCTCTAGACTTGAGCGTTGTTCACAAAAACGAGGTGAAACCAATGTTGAAGACATTAAGCCTTCTGTTGAACGACGGCAGTCTGATGATTCATCTTCAGAAATTTCTTCTGAGCAGAAAGACAGTATATTAGACGTTTCACCAAAGAATGAAGCAGTGACATCTGAACCAGATAAAGATATTACTAAAACAGAAAAGCCTTCCGAACCCCAGAAGACATCTACAACCAATGGTCAAAATGTAAAAAAGGAAGGTGCTAGTTCAAAGAAGAAACAAGAGGCTGCTGCTAAACACCACAAAAGCAAAGGCTCTGCTGTTACAGCATCTAAGAACGAAATTCCTGATAATTGCCTTAATCTTCCAGAATCTGTTGTGGACTCAAAGGGTGGAAAGAAAGGCAAATCCATTTCTAGTGGAGGTATGAGGGAACATGGCCCTAGAGCTCTTAAACCAAATTCTGAGTCTGCTCATGGTAAAAAGACTAAAGACCTGCCAAAGGATAAAAAACATTTTAAGGACAAAGATCATGTGGCAGATGCGAACCGTAGTCCTAAGGAACAGGGACAGGGCAAAGGCAAAGCTAGTACTGGGAAGATGCCACAGATTAGACAAAGAAAATCTGATTTGGGATCAAGTGAAAGTTTGCGTCCCGCCAAAAAGTTGAAGCGAGGAGACATAGGGGAGGGTAAGGGATCACTCGGCAACAGCATAAAGGTTGCATCTTCTCCCAAACCTGTTGTGGCTGATGAAAAAGTGGTTAAAAAATCTGAGTTGAAAAAGTCTACACCCACTCTGAAATCAGAAAACCTTTTAAAATCTAGTCACCATTCAGATTTTGTTAATTCTGTGGCTGGTGATGAAACTGCGTTGCCTCTGACAAAGCGACATCGTCGAGCTCTCGAAGCTATGTTTGATTCTACAACTGCAGTTCATGATGGTAAAACTGATAATAGTCCGTTTTCACAGAGGTACGATGCTTCATGTTCTAGTAGTGATAAACTGTTGGCAAACCATTCCCATAAAAAAAGAAGAGCAGTTCGCATTTTTGATGATGACGATGAGAATCCTAAAACTCCTGTTCATGGATCTTCACGGAATATTGATGCAACTTCAAATGGTCCAGATGCTAGTAAGAATAATGATGTGCTTAATCAAAGTCCCATTACTTCTCCCTTGCCTGTTAATGGAACTAGTGGATCAGAGCATGGTCATTTTAAGGAATCAACTAGCCAGTTGCAGAGCTTGTCCTCATCGCCTAAAAAACCCCAAACTGAAGAATTGCAGCAAGAAAAACCAGCGGCTGTTAATGCCTCTGAAAGTCCTTCAGAATCAGGATCTGAGCAGTTGTCACCTAAGGAGGCAAAACCAAATTTGACTTCCCCGAAAAAGTCTCCTTCATTAGCTAATAGCACTGCAGCTTTGGAACAAACGAAGACTGTGAAACCCCCAATCAAAGCCTCCAATACCGGTGTCCAGAAACAATCACAGGGGGGTTCTGCAAAGCCCGTGGGTTTGACTTCAAATACAAATTCTAGCTCTTCTCAGAAGCCATATATCCTCCAAAAAAGTAGGTCACATTCCTCTGGAGAGAAGTCTAAAACTACTCCGAAATCAAGAGCCAATGACTCTACAATCATGGTGGGGAGTTCAATGGATCATGATGATCTTCATGGTGAAAGGTATTATTTCTTCTTTTTTTTTTTGGGTTTAAATAGAGTCGAAGTTTCAACTTTTGAGTGGTGTTTAAATTAACTCAATAATTTTTTAAATTAAATTATTTTTATTTTAAATAAATAGAAGCTTAGTAAGCGAAGTCAAGGTCACGGAGTCTGGCATGTCCATGAAGCATCTAATTGCAGCTGCTCAAGCTAAAAGGAGGGAAGCTCATTCACACAATGTCCTTGGGATTTTTAATTCTGGTATTTTATCCTCTGATGTCCGTGGTAGTCCTAGTCCTTCTCCAGTCCAGCCGCATTTATCTAGTACCACCCATTTGATGCTGGCAGACTTGAAGGGGCCTCTTCATCAAAAGGACGTGGCTTCTCCATCAACTCAAGGACATCAATTGGCGTCACAAAATCACACTGATGTTGAAGAAATAGAGGAGAAAAGAGTCAGCTCAGTACACAGATCTGTTGGAGATTCATTGAGTGGTGGCACTGAGGCAGCTGTTGCACGAGATGCTTTTGAAGGAATGATAGAGACTTTATCAAGAACTAAAGAAAGTATAGGACGTGCAACTCGGTTGGCTATTGATTGTGCCAGATATGGCATTGCAAATGAGGTAGGTTCTGACTGATGCTTGTTAACCTGATTTGATTATCCTGGATTAAAAGTGCTGTGGTTAGGATGGCTGTTAAAACATTTCACCTTTTTTTAATTATTATTTTTATTCTTTAAAGAAAATTTATTGACGAGTCCATATGGAGAAGAAAAATGCTCCTTTTTTTAAAATGACTTTTAAACATTTCTTGTGTTGCGACATTTCCCTTTGATTTTTTGATCTGAAATCTCCTTCATTTCCCTTTTTGTCTATATATATCCTATGTTGTCGTGCTATATAATACTGGAGCTATATATTAATCAAACTTGCTTGCTTCCACCAACACCTGGTCCTGGGAAGAGGAATGATATCAGCTCTCTGAATTAGTAGTGGTCCTATGAATGGGTGCAATCTGGTGCGTGTGTGTGTTTGTGTTTCCTTTTTTCTTCTTCTTCTTCTTTTTGAGGCTGTTGGATGATGCAAAAAGTTATGTCTGCAGCTGCCCCGTATTAATCTGGTTATGGTTATGGTCCTATTGATGATCAAAATTTATGTTTATGTTTTTTTTTTCCTGTGATAGTCATGGGCATAGCATTTGATCCACTATCTGTGCTTAAACTTCTATTACATTGCATCTATCAAAATGACTGGTTTGTGAACTAGAAATGAAATCTGGTTGTTGCATTGGATTTGGCTTTTGAAATGACTTTGTCTATATAGACTATTATCTGCAAATAAATGCCTGTTGGAAGAATCTCTGGTTGAGTTTTAGTGTCTAACTGCTTTTCTATCTGCAGGTCGTGGAACTTTTAATCCGGAAGTTGGAGATTGAACCTAGTTTTCATCGCAAAGTGGATCTCTTTTTTCTTGTGGATTCTATAACACAATGCTCACATACTCAGAGAGGTAGACGCACTTAAGATAGGTTTATTTGGAGTAAAAGGGTCCATCATTGGCAATACTAAATATATCACCTCTATGTTTATGATAAGAGGCTCTTCATTTCCCTTCTCACCATGTCATCTTTCTTCTTCTTTCTTAAATCTTTATAAAAGTAAATTTCATTGATGAATGGAGTATTCAAAAGCAGCATCCACTGGATTACCGAGAAAATTCTTTCTTCTTATGTTGATATTAGGTATTGCTGGAGCTTCTTACATTCCTACAGTTCAAGCAGCATTGCCACGTCTTCTTGGGGCTGCTGCACCACCTGGTGCTGGAGCTCGTGAAAATCGTCGTCAGTGTCACAAGGTGCTTATTTTTACTTCTGTCTTTAGAGGCTTATAGTTCATGCTGAAATAATTTTGAATATATTTCCCGAGGAACTCTCTCCAGGTTTTGCGTCTCTGGCTTGAGAGGAAAATCTTACCCGAATCTGTTCTTCGACGTTACATGGATGAAATAGGAGTGTCAAATGATGATTCATCTATTGGTTTCACCCTCAGACGTCCATCTCGTGCTGAGCGAGCCATAGATGATCCAATCAGAGAAATGGAAGGGATGCTTGTTGATGAGTATGGAAGGTGTGAATTTCACTTCACTCTGAGCTTTCCACCTTATATTATTATTATTTTTTAATTTGTTATATTATATTTCCATGCATATTATTTCATTCTTACATTTTCTAACTTTAAAAGAAAGCAAAGAACGATGTTCCTGAACATCAAATTTTGTGTTATATTGGGTATGGAATTTGGTAATAATTAACCCAGATACAAAAGTTAATACTATATCCTCTGATTGGTTTCTTGGCTTGTATCTCTTGAATAATTATGTATGCACGTTGAGGAGATTTTTGCCTTCAATGAAAGTTTGCTCAGTACAGTTTCACTTTGCCAGCATTTTTTTGGGAATTTTAAGGCTTTTATTTTTGTTCTCTTATTGTTTTTTGTTTTTTTTTTAAAATAAGAAACTATTTCATTGAGCATTTAAAATATGCAAAAAAAGAGGGAGGAAAGCCTCCACCCGAGCTAAGGAAGTTAAAGGATACCTTCCAATTAACAAAGAGAACATGAACCAAGTTAAAGAAAGATTTGGGTAATTTGCACCATCATAAGGCTATGAAAACTCAATATAGCTTTACTACTCTCGTATCCAATTGGAGAGGTTAGATGGGGGCTTTTCCCTCTCGTGTAATTTCATACCATCAACAAAATTGTTTCTTGTAAAAAAAAAAAAAGATAAAAGCTATGAGAACTATATGCTCCCATAGGTTTGGAAACATCTCTATTCTCCCAAAAAAAACTCTGTTGTTTTTCTCCAGCATAAAAATCCAAAGAAAAGCTTTAACGAAGTGATTAATCGCATAGATATAGATAAAATGATTGGACAACCAGGCATTAATTTGACCGACGTCTAGAGGTTTCCTTTTCTGAAAAAACCTTGTGGTTGCAGTGATAAAAAAAAAAGTTTCTCGATAGGTTGTAAAAGTGACCCTTCCTGGCCACAGTACCTGGTTTTCAATAAGTTGTCAACATTATCACGAGATTGCCAATTTTTCAATTCTTGGATGTGTATTAAGATGTTTTCTTTAATTCTTTGGATAGACTTGGTCCAGTATGCATTTGTTTTTCCTACTTTTGTTGGTTCGTATGACAGAAGAGTTTTTCTAATTTCTTTCTTGTAATCTTACTTTCATGATTTTATGCTATATTTTCAATGGGATTGAGTTTCGATGGTACCGTTTTTATCTGAGTGGGTTATGCTGAATTGGGAATCAGATGAACTTCTTCTGGAAAGTCTTTTGGTAATCTTCCTTGGCCTTTTGGTGTAGGGTGGACATAAATCTTCCCTTCCTGATGTACATGTTCTGTTTGTTGATATTTGTTTCTTGTAAAAACAAAAATAAAATTGAATGAAAATATGCTCCTGTGCTATTCCTTCTGTTTTTCTCATTTTGTCAATCGTTTTGTGACTCTCTTTCTGGAATTGTATCAGCAATGCAACATTTCAATTGCCTGGGTTTTTATCTTCACATGTATTTGAGGACGAAGATGAGGACCTTCCTACCACCCCATGTAAAGAATCCAATGATGCAACATTGGCGGAATCAAGACATGGTGTTGGAGAGGCAGAAGCGTGTGCAGTTACCCCGAGTGACAGGCGCCATTGCATCTTAGAGGATGTGGACGGGGAACTTGAGATGGAAGATGTTTCTGGGCATCCAAAGGATGAAAAGTCATTGATTGGAGATGGTTCTTTTGAAATAGATGCTCAACATCGGTCTTCAGATAGGGCAACAGAACTTGCTTCACATACTTCTTCAGAGTTTCCCCCTCTGCCAGAAGGTTCTCCACCTTTGCCTCTTGATTCTCCTCCTCCACCCCCACCCTTACCTTCTTCACCACCACCACCTCCACCTCCATCCTCTCCATTACCACCACCACTACCACCACCACCACTTCCGTCATTGCCACCACCTCCTCCTCTACCATCTGCATGCCCTCCACCACCTCCACCACCATTAATTTCCCAACCACCAGTACCTAGTCAGCCTCCATTGCCAAACCAGCAGATATTGCCGCTTCAATCTTCACAGCAGCCTTCAGCACAGCTTCCGTATCAAGCTCCAATACCCCGTGAATACTGCAGCATAGCTAGTGTAAGGATGCAATATATCGTTTGAAAAAGTATTTTATGGGTATAGTAGTACTTAGTTTGCGTGTCCTTTCTACAGGGAAATCAGCATGTGCAAATGGCTGGAAATGCTTCTCATGGGAGTCACGTGGATGCTTCTGCTAAAAGTGAAATATATGGCCAGCAGCCACCTTCTTTTGTCCCAATTGCTGTCTGCAATTCTATTGAACCTTCTGGATTTAATTCGTCAAGGCAATCGGAGTATGGACATAATGATATATATCTGAATACGCAAGTTTCTCAACCAAACCAGCAATATCAGCAAGGTAACCCCAACTTTATTCAAAGACAGATGCATTCTGGCCCACCTCAAAACCCACCCAGTCATTTCTCTTATGCTAAGCCTCCGGTTCAGCAGCATCCTCCTCATCCATACCATCATTCATATTCTTCGCCATCCCTTATGGATGGGCGGAGGCCTTTTTTAGGTGATGAACAATGGAGAATGCCTTCAAATGAATTCAAAACTGAAAATCGTCAAGGTGTATGGATGAACGGGGGGAGAAATCCATCACATCCAGGCCCACCATTCAGCCAGGAAGGTATTAAAATGTAAATATTTCATTGTGTATCTTGCTGTCATGATCTTGTGGCTTTATATCTTGTTTGGATATGCATTGATGGTGGGAAAAGTTAGGAAAATGAGTATGGACAGCTGTTTTTTTTTTTACTACTTTACTATCTAAAGTTAATGTGTACTATAGAAGGGATACAAATACCCAAGAACTCCAACCACTTGTGATTAAACAAAGGGTAATTATAAAAAAAATTGAAAGCATGAACCCAATGGAGTTTACTAAGAATGTGTGAGGAATGTGGACATTTTTGGGATAAACGACAGCTGAGAGGGACGAATTTTGCTTCTAGGGGTCATAGGCAGGGTGACCCTCCCTCCTCTTTTCTCTTTAAACTAGTGTCGATGTTCTGAGAAGGTTGGTCTTTACCAGTGTGGATAAGGGTTGTATTAAGGGTCTCCTTTTGGAAAGGGAGAGGCTTCACTTTTTGCAACTCCAGTTTGTAGATGATATTCTTTTTTTTTTTGCTTGGGGGATGTCACCCCCTTTGCTATTCTCACCTTGCCGTCTTTCTTTGAAGTGATGTCGGGTCATAAGATTAACGTAGGAAAGAGCTCCATTATTGGCATTAACGACAACCTTTCGAAATTGAATACTTTGCCTTCGTTGAACTTAGGGCTTCCTCTTTGGTCATAACCCAAGGAATGTCTCTTTTTGGTCTCTCGTGCTTGAGAGGTTTTAGAAACATCCCTCCTCATGGAAAAAAGCTTTCTTTTCTAAGGTTAGGAGACTTACTCTTATCCAAGCTGTGCTCTTCGAGATTTCTTTGTATTTTATTTATGTGTTCAAAATGCTTGTGTCCATTAGTAAAGGCTCAGAGAAGGTTATGAGAAATTTTCTATGGGAGGGAATCAAAGAGGAGGGAGGGTCTCATCTGGTAAGTTGGGAGGTGGTCTCCTTTGGAGTTTGGGGGTTTGGGTATAGGTAGCCTGAGACAAAGGAGCCTTGTTAGCTAAATGGTTGTGGTGTTTCTTTTGGGAGCCTAGGGCTTTATGGCACAGAGTTATTGTGAGCAAGTACGTCCCTCATCCTTTTGAGTGGGTCTAGAGTTATTGTGAGCAATTACGTCCCTCATCCTTTTGAGGGTTTATAGTAGTAGGCTGATGGGATTGTTTTAAAACCCTTGGAAATATATTGCTTTAGTTTTCCTTTTCTTTTCTCAATTTCTTAAATGCTCTATTCGGGATGGCTTGGATACCTACTTTTGGGTGGATGAGAAACCCCTTTGCTTTTCTTTTCCTCTTTTGTACCTTTTTTTAATATCCGTGTGTGTCTGGGCTAGCTTGCGCGCACTTTGACTATTCTCACGAGACAACTGTTTGACCCTACTACATTTGGTTGCCAAGAAAACTTGTAGGATATTAAATCCTGGGTAGGTAGCCACTATGACTTGACCACTAAGCCAACCCATGGTGGTTTCTCTTTTGTACCATCTTTCAGATACGAATTTTAAACTTGTGGTGTCTGTTTTGCTGCCTTTGGGAGGGTTTGTTCCTTCTTTGTCTCTTGCTTTGGGGTTTTGTCTCACTCTCACTAATAGAGAGTCGTTGGAGGTTACCTTTTTTTATCCTGCTTTTGAGACTCCTCTGTTACAACAAGGTAGGAGGGATTCTTGTTTTTGGTCCCTTTCTCCTTCCCAAGGCTTCTTTTCTAGTTCTCTCTTCTTCCTTATGAGGACTGCCTTGCTTCCCCCGGTCACCAAGAAGGTTAAGTTTTTTGCCTGACAAGTTCTGCATGGAAGAGTAAACACTTTAGATCGTGTGCAAAGACAAGTTCTGCATGGAAGAGTAAGCTCGGTTTCTTATTTAAAAAAAATGTTGATCATCCATTTTTTTACAACAATATACACTGAAGAATAGTGAGAAAACCAGCTTGCCATACCACATGGACTTTATCCCAAAACAACATATCTAAAGTGAATTTCCTTCATTATGCTACGAAGGTTGACCTTGAGCAATAGCAGTACTAAAAAATTTGCAAATCCTTTAACATTTTCGAAGCAAAAAGTTAAAGCCATGACAGGTGATTAAGATCTTCCATATGTCACACTTGCAAAGCATGAGGACCTCTTTTTTGCTAGTACAATATTTTCATAGAAGGGACAAAACTTTTCACTGGAAATGGAAAATTACAAATGGGTAATAGTAAAGATTTCCCATTCAGTGAATTTGAATCCCTCCCCAATACAAAAGATTATAGATTTATAAAATAAAACCACAAATCATTATAAAAACACCCCACCTAGAATAAATTACATTATAAGAATAAATACAAAAGAACTTGTAGCCTTTCACCAAAATAAGCATGACTTTTTGCAGAATCCAATTTTTCTTTCCACTCAGAGGTTTTTCCTCCAAAGATCATTGGGCTCCTTTTATTCCAAACACTCCAATAATAGCTTTTATGCAATGACTTCCTTTTATTCTAAACACTCCAATAGCTTTTATGGAATGACTTCCTTTTATTCCAAACTCTCCAATAATAGCTTTTATGGAATGACTTCCTTGTCTCCTTAGAACTCAAGGACACAGTTGTACAATCTATAGACCAGATCCTGTTCAAGTAAGGACCTTTTATGGAATGGCTTCCTTCGGTAAGGTAGCTGATAAATATTATCCTTCGGCCTCTTATCAAATACAATGGGAAAAATGATCTTTGTTTTCTTTTCTTTAAAATAAAGAAGATAGATTGAAGGATTTGTTTCCATAAAAGGACATTTTTATGTAATCTATCCATTATATTTAAACTATTCAGCTGCAACAGCCAAGCTCAAATGTTAGCCTTTCTTGGACTTTTTGATTTCCCGACAGCCTTTGTCCACAAATTATAACTCCTTGGAAGATAGTTTATACTTTAGCCAAAGAGGTAACTAAGAAACAGCTACTCGGGTCTTCACCTTCCGTGCACTTATATCAGCTCTAGAGGAAATAGAAATACCTCTCAATAACTCCCCTAAGCCTCTAACTCTAATTTTTCCTTTGCTGGATTTCTTGCCAAAATTATCCAAGATCAAGTCTTCATGCCCCAACCTCGAAACGGATAAAGATTTATGTTGAACCACCACAAATAAATTCAGAAATTGGAACGGAAAAGGTGGAAGTCCTATGCACTTATCCTTTCAAAAACGAGTTTTTCTTCCACCCTAAATTTTAATAATTGAAAACTTATCTACAAGATCCCACAATGTCGAGATATACCACTGAGGACTCCTACTACTACCTTTTTTTTAACCATCCAAAATCACCCACCCCATAAATACTAGACACCACCTTTGGCTGGAAAGGAATGGTCAAAATTTCAGGGATATTTTTAATAATTTTGATCGTTTTTGGATACGGTTCTTTCTAACGCTTTTATTTGGTGCAAAACTATTCAACCGTTTAGTCTTTATAGCGTATCTTTTTTAATCTCCAATTAGAGAGTTTTCTTGTAATTCTCCTTTAGGTGCTCGGAGTTTATCTCCCTTATTCCATTCATCAATGAAATGTCTCTTATATAAAAAAAAAAACAAAAAAAAACTAGAGATCACCTTTTTTAAAACTTTTTTTAAACAATACTCACAACGACCAAGACTTAGAAACTAGTTCCTATCCCACTACACTTCTCAACTGTCTTCCCCCATATCCTTTCCATTTTTTTTTCTCATTTTTATTTCATTTTTCACAAGACTTTACTTTTTTTTTTTTGTTTTTTATAAGAAACAATTTCTCATCGATGTATGAAATTTTCAAAAGGGATATGATATCCATGATTACATAAGGCCTTCCCAATTTGTTAAAAGGGAGGCATAGCTATATGAAGTAAAGGAGTTTGATAATTTACACCAAGATATAGCATGGTAAACAACAAGATAAAAAAGCCAGTCATGGAGTTGTTCCTTGTCTAGAAATCCATGATTACACAACAAGACTTTTCTTGACATTCAAAATAATGTCAAACCATAAAAAAGAAGACTTAAAGAATTGAATTATCTAGACTTTATCCTCATAAAAAAAAGTTGTAGAGTTTGTCTTCCACCTCTTGATAAACTGTAGTTTTTCCATCATCCAGCTTCTTCCTCACGTTCTCGATAATAGGTTCTAAGAAAGCCATCTTACTAGGATTCCTTGCCAAAACAAACATGAGTGGTGGTAGGCTGTCTTCTTTTTTGTGTTTATAATTCATTCCTCAGTTTCTTATTTATATATAAAAAAAAGAGTTGTGGGAATTTAGGCCATTACTACTTTCACCACTAAGACCTAGAACATGAAGACCATTAAGTTTGCAAATGCCCTCCTTAAGTGGCTTTGGAGATTCACCTAAGGATGGTGCATTTGAAGAAGGTGATCGCTAGCATATATGGGACTGAGTCTCTTGGCTGGGTACTTTTCCCCCCCTAAAGGCAAGGTGGAGGAAGACCGTGGTTTGATATAGCCAAAAAAATGCTCCCTCTTCTTCCATTTTTCTTCTTGATCTTTATTGCATTTCTCAGAAAAAGGACGGTACTTTTGCTGATTGTTGGAGCACAGAACAGCATGGCTGAGATTTAGGTTCCCGATGAAGTTTGTTTGATAGAGAGCTCGATAGTTGGTTGGAGTTTGTGGACAAAATTGATTTGGTTCCAAGTGCTTGTTTGTTTGATTTAAGATGCTAATTCAATTTTTTTTTATTTTCAGTCCCGGAAGGTAATTATACTTTTATTTATGCTTTACTGAAATGGACTCGTTCTTTGATTTTGAGCATCTTAGTATAGACCAAATGTAAGATTATCTTTGATATTCATTCTTCTTTACCTGTCAGTATCCACTACCCAGATGCTAAATAATTTATCTATGTAGGCTATTTTCAACCACCTTATGAACGACCACCAAGTAATATTGGTTTTCAGCGTCCTGCCTCCAATAGTCTACCATCTGGAGCTCCAATTTCTGGTGATTTTTTAATTGTACTCTATATGTTTTGTTGTTGTAATTTAGTTTTATGAAGAACTTCTGTAATTTTATGAGCATTTGTTCCCAATTTTATAGAGAAAACTCTTCTATCACATTTTTCCAGGTCATGGCATTCCTCAAATGTTGCCATCTAGACAAGACATTTCAACTCTTAATTGTTGGCGGCCTGCATAAGAGGGGTTATGTCTTTCCAATGTGAGTTCTTTTCTTGCATAATTGTAATGGCCACTAAATATTCTCTTCTGAATCTGTGCTGAAAACTTTCTTGCTTCATTTGTTGGATACTTCCATAATGTTCTTCCAGTGCTGAATGTGGAATTGGAATACAAATTGATTACTGTACTGTAAAGAAAGATCAGCTTTGTGCATAAATTTTGTACAACTTGAAGGCGCTGTCAAGACTTTTGGAGGCTCTTGGCTGAACTCTGTACATAGTAGTTATCCTGACAAACTTGATCCAGGAACATTTGCTCCCAAGTGTAGGCCCATGTTTCTGACCTGGTTAGTGACATCTAGTCTTAATTCTTATAATTAATTTTGCATAACTAGCTTGAAATGGCATTTTTATTCTATTATGAAGAAGCTTCTCGTAGCATTTCAGGTAGCTAGTTCAAACGTTTAAGGTTACTTTTATCTCTATATATTTTACATGGCATTTTCATAATCAGAATGGTTAATTCACACACTCTTCAATTCCTGAGGATTTTCTGTGAGTGGTTAAAAACATCTCCATTTTTTTCTTTCATTTTTTTCTCAATGAAAGCTCGGTATTTCATAAAAAAAAAAAAAATCTCCATTTTTTGTATGCTTTGAAAGAAAAGTTGTAATCTAAGGGAAAGAAAAGAATGAGCAAGGGAAGATCAGGGGTAACTAGTATGTATGCCATAATTCATCACCAAAATTTATTTGTTTGTGGTGGGGTCTTTAATATTAGGCACAAAAGTTTGAAATAAATTTTAATAATACCCATGCTTCTAATTGTTTTGTAGATGAAGTCCTAAATGAAGTTGGTTTTACCTTTTTTTTTTTATAAGAAATAATTTCATTGATGTATTATGGTTTTACATTAATGTACATAGAGAGTTCAGATTTTTAAATATTTAAAGAATAAACTGGCCTAATAGTTTCACCTGTCTCATGGTGGTATGTTTCTAGTAATGAAAGATGAGATGGAAAAAAAAGTTCCTTTCTTGGGCTGAAATTGCTCTCTCTTCTCATCCAGAGGAATAGAAAACATCTTGTTTGTTGGCCAATTTGGTAGTAAGAAGATAAAAATTTGTTATTTTAGGAGACTCATTGCTGCATTTGTTGGGAGCATACTCGAGATTTTCATATGTAATTTTGGCATGCATGCGTCATTGTTTTATGCATTATTTTTGCCTTATATTGTTATTCCTAAATGAGACAATTTCAGCTGGAGATAATTGAAGGCTGTCTTTCATTTTCCATAATCATATTTTTTTCAACATACAATAATAAACACCTAAAATCTTTGTAACTTATTATACTTGTTTTTTTTCCTGCCTTTTGCTTTATTCATTTTCAATTCCTCTTAGAGTTTGTATCTTTTGAGCATTAGTTAAAGTTTCATTTCTTGTGCAAAAAATAATAAGCATCTAAAGTCTGTTAGTTTGTTATTATATTTGAAGGCTTGACAAGGTAGTTGAATATAGTCGTCACTCATGTTTATAAATTCGTTAGGTATTATCTTACTTGATTGGAGCCCTTTTCTTTAGCTTGGCTTCTTATTTTATCCCAATAAAGAAATAATAAATTCACTAACTTTTCAGTAAAATGTTAGAAAAAGTTGCTAACTTCACACTGAAGTATTAAGATAGTTAGAGTTTGTCTTGAATTTTCATTAGTTGAGATAGGTTTCCAATGTCATGAAACTATCTTTTTAAAAATATTACATGACGTGACGTATGTGAGGTGTGGGGGATTTGAACTTACAAACTACAACACTCAGAGAGGAAGTAGAAATGCCTTAACGATCGCTCAAGTTGCAATGTTATAAACTATTAATAGAAGTATTATTTGGTCATAATCAATTTTATATTTATTGGTATAGTCCTCGAAGAAGTTGGAGAGTAAATTAGAAGTTGGAGAGTAAATTAGAGGGGAGAAGCTCATTTCTGGATTTCACTATCCAAAAAGTTTATTATGAAATTGAGTTCCCTATGTGGGGGGAGAGTTTGGATTATATTATTATTAGTATGGATTCTGTTCTGAGTGTTGATTTTGAAATGAAGTATGGAGAAAAGAAGTCCTCGAGGATTCTCCATTTCCAAATATTTCAAATTATGTGATTGACCTTTCCCATCTTTGTTTGGATTTCTGGCTGTTGACTGGGGATTTTAATGTTTCCTAATGGTCTCATGAAAAATCTAGTGGCAAGGTTACTCGGAGTATGAAGCTTTTCAATCATTTGATTGATCTTACTGATTCTCAAGTACAGCCACCCCCGAGTTGATTAATTTGCTTCTTTAATTAAGGCCAGTGGATTGCAATTTCGGGAAGTTGTCCCTTCAACTCCCGTTAGCTCAAATCTATGAAGATCATCTCTTGGAACACCAGGGGTTTGGGTGATGGGCCCAAAAGTGTTAGTTTTGAAAAAAGTATATGTTAAATTTGTGTCCTGATGTGGTGATGATCCAAGAAAGAAAAAAGATGGCTTTGACTGATAGATTTTTTTGTCAAGTCATTTTGGAGTTCACAAGTTATTAATTGGGTTTTCGTGGAAGCTTATGTCCGATCGGGAGGTATGTTAATTCTTTGGTTTGAGATCAAGCTTTTGGTTCAAGAAGTTTTTAAGGGGGGATTTTCTTTTCCGATTTGAGTTGCTAATCAACAAGATAAAATATGTTGGGTTTCTAATGTCTATGGTCTCAATTTTTATCGAGAAAGGAAGTCTCTTTGGGAAGTGTGGTGTTCTTTATATGCATATTGTGTTGGTCCTTGGTGTGTGGGTGGAGTCCTCAACTTTACTAGGTGAATCCAGGTACATTTCCCACTAAGAGGGCAAACTAGAGGTGGGGCCATCAATGATTGTGAAAGCTTTTTTGTTATGGTTTAATGCAGTGAAGGCTATTTTTTTGGACTTATGGCTTAAACGTATTCAGAGAACGTTTGAAGATAAGCAGTTAATCGAGTTGTTTGTTTTGATTTTGTTCATCTCTAGGCTTCCTCCTGGTGCACTCTTTCCAAGTCTTTTGAGGGATTTTCACTTTTCGATATTAATTTGAGTTGACATACCTTTATTGTTTCTCTTTGCTTCTTTCATTGATTGTTTTTTTTTTTTTTTTTTTTGATATCGGTGAGTGTCCGGGCCAGCTTACGCGCACCTCGACTAATCTCACCTGACAACCGCCTGACCCTACTACATTTGGTTGACAAGGAAACACGTAGGATATTTAATCCTAGGTAGGTGGCCACCATGGATTGAACCCATTCCCTCTTAGTTCCCCAAGGCCCTTTGACCACTAGGCCAACCCATGATGGTTGCTTCTTTCATTGATTGTTAGCAGCAAAGAAACGTAAAAAAACTATCATGGAAATACTCACCAAGCAGGGTACAAGTCTTCTTAATGAAAATGAGTTTGTTTCTGAATTCATTACCTTTTACAAGGATTTGTACACTAAAAAGGATCGGTTGGCAGCTTTTCCAACATCTTTGGATTGGAGCCCTATAAACAGTCAATCAGCAAATGATCACCGAAGAAGAGGTTTGGAAAGCCATTAGCCTTCTTGGTAATGACAAATCCCTTGGGCCAGATGGATACATCTCAAAATTCTTTAAAAAATGTTGGAACATACTCAAAGACGACATAATGAGAGTGTTCCAAGATTTTTTTAGAAATGGTATTATTAATGCCAACCTTAATAAGACCTACATTTGTTTGATCCCCAAAAAGTTGGAAGCTCGTACAGTGGTTGATTTTCGCCCCATTAGTCTTACCACTTGTCTATACAAAGTCATTGTCGTGTTTTATCTGAATGCCTACAAAGGGTGCTTCCTACCACAGTCACTGACTACTAGACTGCTTTTGTTGAGGGGAGATAGATCCTTGATACCTCTCTTATGGCAAACAAACTCATTGACGAGTGGAGGATAAAGAAAAGAAAAGGTATTGTCCTAAAGCTCGATATCGAAAAGGCTTTTGATAAAGTTGATTGGGGCTTTCTTGTTTGTATTCTAGAGGCAAATGGATTTGGCGTTAAGTGGAGATCTTGGATTTGTGGGTGCATTTCTTCAACAAACTTCCCCATCATCATTAATGGGCGCCCTAGAGGAAAGATTGTGGCCTCTCGGGGTCTCAGACATGGAGACCCCCTTTCTCCTTTCCTTTTCACTTTGACCATGGATTGCTTTAGTCGTTTGCTTATAAAGGCCGAAGGGGAAGGCAACATTAAAGGTTTTCATGTGGGACACGTTGCATAAACTATTTACAGTTTGTTGATGACACTATTCTGTTCTCTGATTTAACTAATGAAATGAATCTCATAAATCTCCTCAAGGTGGTGGTCGATTTTGAGCAAATGTCTAGGCATAGTATCAACCTTCAAAAATCAGAGTTTATTGCCATACATATGGACCCTGCTATCATTGATTATTTTGCCTCTAAGCATGGTTATAAAGTGGGATCTTGGCCTAGCTCCTATTTAGGCCTTCCCCTGAATGGGTCTCCCAAAACTCTTTCCTTTTGGGCTCCAATCATTGAAAAGATCGAGCGAAGACTTGCGATTTGGGGTTCATCTTATATTTCTAAAGGGGGCCGTTATACTCTTATCCAAGCAACATTATTGAGCCTCCCCATATATTACATGTCCATTTACACTATGCTAAACAAAGTTGTTCAGGTGGTTGAAAGACTTTTAGGGACTTTCTTTGGAAAGATGGACAACACCTCATGCATTGGGATTAAATCTTGCACCCTTTGGAACTTGGCGGTCTTGGATTACATTCTATAAAAAACAAGAACAATGCTCTTCTTGCTAAATGGACTTGGAGGTACAATAACGAGAAAGAAGCTTTATGGAGAATTTTGATTAAAGGAAAATATGGGTCTTCCACTTATCTCAATTGGGCATCTCTATCTACTGCTAAAGGGCCATGGAAACTCATAGTCAAACATCTTATTACCAGCTGCATATGCCACCAAGTGGGTGATGGCAAGGATACTTTCTTTTGGACGATCCATGGGTCACTACTCTTCCTTTGGCAACCCGTTTTCCTCTCATAGGCTTTCTTAGTGTAAAAAAGCCACCGTTAATGAGCTATGGAAAGACGAGAATAGAATTACCTCCACCTCCATCGAAATCTCAAAGATGAGGAAGCTATGAAATGGGGGGAATTGAGGTTTATCCTTGAACCGATTGTTCTCTCGCATCAAAAGGATTCGTGGAAATGGATTCCTAGCAGTAATGGTATTTTCTCCACAAAATTGCTACTGAATGACCTGGGGGATCCTAGCGCAACCTATGGGAGAAATCCTTAGTCAAGGTCATCTGGAAAGACAATTACCCAAAAAAGATTAAATTCTTTTTATGGGAGCTTGCTCACAATGCCCTTAGCACTAAGGACAACCTTCAAAAACACATGCCTCTTACGACCCTCTCTCCCAACTAGTGTTTATTATGCAAAAACAGTGAAGAATCTCAAGAACACTTGTTCATCCATTGCTCATATACGGGAAACTTTTGGGTAAAATTGTGCAGCATTTTTGGTTGGAATCTGATTCTCCCCCAAGACAACAGAACCATGCTTACTATGGTTTTAATGGGTCACCCTTTTAGGGATAGAAAGGCACTGTTTTGGATATCCCTTTATTAGGTATTTTTTGTGGATTTTATGCAAAGAACGTAACCAAAGAATCTTTTCAGACAAGGAGCTTCCATTTGACACTCCTTGACTCCGTTACTTATCATGCTATATCTTGGTGTAAATCTAATACTTTTTTTTCATCATATAGCTATGCTACCCTTTTATCCAATTAGGCAAGCCTCTTGTAAATCATGGACTATTCGTCCCTTTTGTAATTTCATACATCAATGAAATTGTTTCTTACCAAAAAAAAAAAAACAAATTATGTGATCGACCAAAGAGGAGCAAGAGAAAAGGTTGAAGTATCAGTGCCCCAAGCTCTCTCTTCTATTCCTTAACCATGGGACAAGAAAATTCTAATAAAATACTTGTGTGTCCATTCTTCAAACTTGATATAATTGAGTTTCTTTCTAAACCCCAAGTCCCTACATCCATTAAAAGAAGTTATAATTCCAGGCTTTCTTCATAATTCTCATCTTGTGATTTGAGAGCATTTGAAGTTCTGAAATAATCTCTATGAGAGGCTTATCACCAGGTTGCTTGTCTTCCCATAGGATAGTACTTGTACCACTATCGAGCTTGAGTTCTATAAAGCTTTTACATTGGCTTCTAGGGCTGCACCATTTAGTTTCATCACAAAAAGACCACTCTGGAGAGACTCCACCATAACGCATCTTGCATATCTATGTCAATTATTACCTCTTTGAAGATGGTCATCCAACTTGAAGGATTTCTCCAATATGCTAACAGCTTTCACGGGAAGTTTACAGATGGACGAGCAGTTCTGGCATACATGAAAGCGTTGCTTGAATAAGCAAAACATAGCAGCCTCATCGACTAGATCTGTGGAAGCTAAGTTGGGGAAAGGTTTTATTATAGCCTATAGGTACCGAGAGATCATCTATTAATCACTTGCAATTAGTTTATCTCCTCCCACCAAGGCAAAGATCTGCAATCTTAAATTTATTAGGATTTCTGAAGGAAAAAATCTTGTTAGATAGGACAAGGTGGCCGGACTGATTGACCAGGGACTTGGTTTTCGGTGTTTACACCGAAGAATATAGCCCTAGTGTCAACATTGTCAAGTGGCTTTGGTGGAGGTTTTAAGTGGGATCCCTGCGGCTGAGGGTGGTGGCCAGCATCCAATCCATGGAATTGAGGAGTTGGGATGGATTCCCAAACTTAATCCTAATAGAGTGAGATGTTGACTTGATCATTCATTACAGGACGTGCTCTTGTGCGTAAACTCCTTGGCTGTTGAATATCACTAGCAGTCAGTCCCCTTTTGTTGTGCAAAAACTCACTACGCAATCGTAGGTAGTAATTAGTAGACAAGGTCGATCCCACGTGGACTAAATAATGCACATTCTATAAAAAATAGTACCACTAATAACTAATTTTAAAGCAATTAAACGATCTAAAATTAACAAAATGCAAGCTTGACACAAGGAAATTAAATTCTAGCAATTTAAAGGAAATAAGCAGTTAAAAAATGATAGCAAACAAGACAAGAATCAACTGATTAAGGTGCTGGAATTTATGGAAATTCATTGCTAATTTTAGCTCCCAAATATTGTGTGATGCTATAGCATTGTGCAGCTTACTGCACTGTAGTAACGGAAAAACTTGAGAATAAATTTTGAAAATTATTTCTAATCCTTGAATTTCAGTTTTAAAGCAAAGTTTAATATATGTCTATGAAAACCCAGCTTTCAAACACATGGATAGCCCAATTTCCCTAAGTTTACAAGCCAAAAATATATGTCTATACCCTTGAATTCATCCCTAATTCAAGACATGAACCTACTTGCATTGCTTATGCTATTTCCACTCATTCTAACATTTTCAAAATTAAAACAAACTGGTATCCTTTCCTAAGTTGATCACTCTTAAGAAGAACAATAAGAAATAAAACAAACCCATAAGCAAACTACACTTCTATAGCATTCCGTAGCAAAAAGGCTCCAAAATAGAGCTGACTCCATAAATTCCATCTTAAAGAAATTAGCTCATGACTTCTACAATGAAAATAATCATAAACAAGCTACTACTCATAAACATCTTAGGTTTAAATGGAGATTCACAAAATAACAACCCTAGGAACAACTTAGCCTAATTAAATCTTCAAGAAAATTAAAAAGCAAGATACATAAATTGTAGAATAAGAAGAAGAGAATGAGAAGGGTGGTGGAAGAAGATTCCAGAAAAAGCTTCTTCTCCCTCCTGCGTTTTTCTTCTTCTCTTTCTACTGTATTTTTTTGTGATAGCCCTTCCCCCTCTCTCACGTTGGTCACATACCCCCTAAATTAGGGTTTTCTATCTTCCAACAATTGCTTTGGGCTTCTTTTTTTGTTTTTTTTCATTTTTGGCCCATCAAAATGGGTTTAAAGACCCAAAGCTACTAATACGTCATCAAAAATGGGCCCACATTTTCGTTTTCTGCCAGATTGCCAATGTTGCAGGCTACACAATGCTATAGCATTACTGTTTCAACATGCTGTTTTCAATCCTTAGGCTTCAAAAGAAGGGACAAACAAAACTACAATTAATCAAACTATAACAAGAGATTAAAAAGAGTAAAAGAAATAAGAAAAATGAAAACTAAACGAAAATCTGACTCTTAATTAAACTTAAAAAGAAACTTACTAAAAATAAGATAAAAGTGTGCTTTCCACTCAATTTTGACCAAGAATAAGCAAGAGATGATGCTAAACTAATCCCATTTCATGGGATTATCACTTTTCATCTGTTCTCTCATGATAATGAACATATGTTGTATTTAAGTACTGGATGGTTGAGTACTGAAGAATATGACAAACACAAAGGATTAACTTAATCCGATTAAGGCTTGGGTCCTTGCATTCCTCTGGTTTTTTCCTCTTACAAGAATGCTTTTGCCAAGTCTATGTCCAGTGCTATATGGTAGGGGTGTTCAAAGAAATGACGAAACCGTACTAACCAGTTCTTCATCTGACCATCTTCCTCTCTGACCTTCGTGCCTCTCTCCACCTTCAGTACTCTATTTACCTCTCTGATCTTCCCCAACGCTTTCCAGTACACTATTCCTCTCCATGATTATCTTTCTTCTCTTGGTGCTATATTCCTCTCTGATCTTGCTGTGCCAGGTAGATGACCATGTGAGCTTCAATTTTTTTCCTTGCTGGTACCGATCTGATGATTGTTGTACAAAGAAAGTTGTAGTAGTAGTACTAGTAGTTATTTTTTTTAGATTAATTATCAGGAGAATGATATTTTCCCCCCCAATGTGAGAACAGTTCTCACGTTCTGTCTAACTTTTCTAGATGTTTTCACGTTTTCTAAAACTCTCACTATTTTGTTTCTCTTGCTTCAGTCTTATCAGAGAAGTTTTAGGCTATTATGAATAAGAGCTTGTTTGCTAATTTTTGTATGGAAATTGTATGTTTAACTTTTATGAGTATGATGGTTTGGCTTGCTTTAGACGATATTATCTATTCGCTAATGCTATCGTGTCATGACCGTATATTGTTGACAGGTTTTGATAGATTTTTAAGATAGAGAAAGATGAGCAATTTTTGAGATTCTCAATTTGTTTACTTACCCGGGAAAAGAAAAGAGAGAGTCAGAATATTATATCCATGGAGTTGGAGATAGCTCGCAGCTGCAAAGATGAGATAAGACTATATTTAACATGGATTTTTGTGCCAAAGACGTGGCTGATCCTTCCTTATTATGCAGACTCCCGTTGTAAAGGTAGTCCCCAGATACTCAAAAAGAATTTTCAGATTTTATGTAATACAATACTTTCATTACATTGTACATGATATCATCCCCTTTTCTCATCTCACCACATCCTAAAGTATTTTCTAAAATAATTTATTTATGATTTAGAAAATCATGTCAGTCTGAATATAGAGTTCAATTATGAGCTTCATGATATCATCCCCTGATGGTTAAAACTCTCTCTTTATTATGTGCTCGGCCTTTTTTCTTTCTTTCTTTCTTTCTTTTTTACATCTGATAGATTTATTATAGTGGATGTTGAAACTTTGGCTGTATGCATGCATTTTGGTTGGGGGAGAATTCATTACTTGGCGCAGTTTAACAAACTTCCTAAAACAGCAGTGTGGTGTATTGGACTTATGAGTGATGTTGCCTTTGCCTGCACAATTGAATTTATTACCCTATTTCAACATGCATCTCCTTCACATTGATAAAGAGGTACCTTATTTGCTTTCTACTTGAATCTCTTGTTCTAATTGAAGTATGAATGAAAGAGGTTTCTGAGTCCATACTTTTTAAAATCATACGCATTATATGGTATTCAGTAATTTAGAGCTTGTTTAAATGACTTTTTTAAGTGCTTAATAATACTTTTATAACACTTAAAAGACGTTTTTTTAAGCACTTGAAAAGTCATTCCAAACCGATCTTTAGATTGGTGAAAAAATAAAATTTCCTTAGTAATTTTTTTATTCTTGGAAAAAAAAACTAGTATGATTGATGACATGAAAAGTTGATATAATTAGAGTTGTTAATGGTAGAGAATTCTAGTACAGTTGAAAATAAGGTAGTCATTGAGATCGACGGTGGTATTATAATAATCTTCAACAAAGTGAAAGGAAAAGGAAATAGAAATTGAACGTCACTTTAAGAAATTGCTTTTGTTTCAACTTTCAACTGAGTTGACCTCTACATAAAACTAATATACAACAACACTCAAATTCCAGTGATCACGTGGTGTGGCACGTGCCCGTTCCATTAATTTCACTGTTCTCAAAACAATCTCTCATCTTTAAGAAACCAACCATTCAAAAGCAAAAATGGACACCTGTTATTTGACTTTTTTGATTTCTTCTATAGTTTAGTTGTATTTTCTTGAACTATAAAAGACGGCATTAAAACCTGATAAATTATGGAGCAGCAAAAGTAAGTAGAAAAATTATCCTCTTTTTTTTTTCCTTATTTTAATCAGATGGAACCTAATCGAGTGCAGCTTTGTTTCTTCGACCCGTCAAAGGTTTTGGCAAGCCATCAAACATTGGTCTGGAAGCAGATGAAATTGCCTGTAAATCCGGTTTCAAACTCCACTTTGAAGCGGACCAGATTGATGAAGTGATGCCATTTTCCTGATCTGGCAAACTCGATGTGCTCGACGACTTCCTTACTGCAGCAAACCCGTCAGCAGCCACAAATGAATCCCCCAAACCGATTGGAATTGGAATCAATCCGACCTCGTTGTCGCTTGCCAAATTAGTTCTACTAGAAGTTTTGGGTCTTTGAGCCAAGAAGCCCTTTCCAGCAGAGGACGAGAACCCGTTACTTCCACTGCTGTTGTCATCTTTCAAGAGCATTTCAGGGGAATGGGAAAAGTCAGCTACAGATTTCTGGCGCCTTCTGATCAATTTATCGTTCCATTTGGGATCCCCATCGCCCGCTTCTGCAGATTGCAGATCAGACACCTCTCCTTTCTCACCCAGAAACCCATTCACTAAACTCTTGGATTTGCGATGGTTATGCATTAGTAAATCGGAATGCTGTGAGGTCCCAGAAACGGGCACGTCTTCTAAATAATGAGAGGCTCCTTTCCTGTAGACTGCCATTTCAAAACCGTCAATTCTCCTCTTCTGGTCAGATGGTTTGAGGCCATAGTAACCTTGCAAAGAGCTCATGGCTGAGGAGACCCTTTGTTCGGAAGACTTCAATTTGAGGGACTGGAACGATTCAAAGAAATCCAATGAAAGACGTTCACCTGGAGTCTTTTCAGAGCTGCTTTGTCTGCAAAACGATCCTCTTATCAACACAAGATATTGGAAAACTGAAGTTTATTTCTAATTCCGTCCACTTCTAAATTGAATTGTAACGGACACAATGTAATTTGATACATCACTTGTAATGAAATCCATGTTTGCACACTCGAGCATAAAGAATTCCAGGCAAAAATTTTGCCAATGAAATCATAGATGGAGGATTTTTTAAAAACATTTAACAACATTTAACATTTGTTCGGCTAGCCATTTCCTAGTGGTATTATATTTATGATGGATGCCATGAATGAGACTCCAAGTATATTAATTCATAATAATTATAAAAAAAAACAATAATTTCTTTGTAAATTCAACGTGAAGTTAGTTGAACTTTAAATTTTGCATCATCAAGCACCTGAGAACGATATTGCCATCACAATAGCATCCACTTATAATCAGGGCCCACTCTCCAACCATCACCAACAATTCCTACAGCAAAAGAACTATCAGTATACACCATTCCATCCCATCACCTCCATCAGAAAATGAACCACTAGAGGGCCTAAGACGTCCAAGCATCAAAGCATAGCCCTGGCTCCACTCAAATTTACTTTCTTAATGGCTTCGCTTAGCCCACTCAAAGCACAGTTCTACAAAATAGCAACACTACTTGAACCCCAACCTTAACCTCAAGCCCTTTATGACCAATAGCTGACAATTATGCAAGTCACTACCAAGCTCAAACAAGGCGTTGAACACAGCTCAACGGGACATAGCCATAGCCATCTTAGGAGAAAAAAAAGGTCAAAAGTAGCAAATATTCACTCAACTCACCTCATGCGTGGGCATATGTGGAAAAAATATCATAAATATCAAAATAGCATTCACGTACCCTAGAGTGTTTAGACCTTCCAATAAACAAGGAGAAGGAGGATGCCTTCCAGGGAGAGGAATCTGGAGAGATTTAAGAGCAAACATTTGAAAATCTGTGACTAGCCCATTCATCTTCTTTATATCTGCAACCTGGCAAATCACCAAAAACCACAATTACGGTTTTCTACTAAAAGAGATCCACTCATTTTATTGCAAAACATTACTCGTGAAGAGGGAGTGAGAATTTGTGTGCTATGCGCACTGTGGTGCATGCGCTTGGATCAGCTATGCTATAAGTATAACCAGATAACAAAAAATACCAATGAGAGATGAAAAAAATGGTCCATGACTTTGGAGTAAAAATTTCTATTATATGATTACATACTGACCACAAGAAGAAAGTCGATATGCATCGGAATGGCCAATTATCAAACTCTTACCATCTAGTGGGACAGCCAAGTATAGGAAAAAATATTCAATGTAGCCACCACATTCTGGTTGCTACCTCTAAACCCTTGGATACATAGTGAAACTGTAATTTTTTAGTTTCTCTCTCCTATATCTAACGGTATAAAACTGTCGGTCACATTCTACCAGCCTCCTTGAATGGGGCGGGTAACCCACTTTAGTTTTCTTTAATTCTGAAGTTTTTAAAAACTTTCTCGTTAACCAACTGAGACATAAGAATTTTGTCCCTTTGCTTTCTAATTTTCGCTATAAATTTTACAATTTGTCTTTCTCAATTCTTGTTCATCTTTATTTTCATATATTGCCCCCAACAAAAAACCATGGCTCCGGCGCTCCGCCCCTTTTTAACTAGAGACTTCAAAAAGGTCAAATTAAGCCGGAGAAAAGAAGATCTTATGAACATCTGCACATAGTCCATACAAGTCTAATGATTATCTCGGGAGGGGAAACAAATAATAATAAGTTCTGGTTCATTCCATTTTCAACATGAATCCGCCATAAGCCTCATTTGGTCATAACAGAAAATTCAAGGTACAATTGAGTTGTCATCAATATGATTTTTTAAGAAACCATACCCTGCCAAAAGGGAAAGAGATAAACTCTAGCCTTGTGGGTGCGGATGATAAGATTCATGAAAAAAAAAAAAAAAAAAGAAGCAACATCTGACACGCCAATATCAGAAGAAAAAGCAAAAACATTTTGAAATCATCATTTCAATTGTTTCCCCATCATAACAACGATTGAAAGAAAGTTGAGAACAATACAAACTAAAGCTAATTCAAAAATTCTCTTTCCATAAAAAAAATTATCTCAAATTCTGAAATGCGGTTTACCTCGACACCATATTTGATTGCAACTCCAGCAAGAGTATCTAATTTAGAAACCGGATGCACGATGCACTTAGGAGGAGATGAAACCTGCGAGGTCTTCCCAGAGCTTCTTCCATTCGGCGTGCTCTCTCCATAGACATCCACTAGATCTAACGCATGATATCCATTGCTCTCATAACTATACTCACAATTCCCATTTCCGTTCATCCGCCCCCTTTCCATCTGCGCCTCTCAAATCCACCATCCAAATCGATTTCGGTCAAGAAATCAAAACCATCATCGAATCAACCAAGATTCAAAATCAATCCAAACACACGCCAATTTCATCAAAACAACTCCACAAACCAAGACCTCCAAAAAATTCGCTTCAAAAAACAAACAGCGAGAATCGGGATGAACAGAAACACGAAAAAGAACCCTAGATCTAAATTGGAAAAGAACGAATGTAATCGTGAAAGAACTTTTTCGCCTTTCGAGATCAAAAATTCACAATCCAAAATTTCCAGGAAAGATAATGAAAGATTTTCGCTCTTCTTTCTTCTTCGTTTCTTCACAAACCCCAAGAAAACAAAAATAACCCCCTCAACCTCAATTATAGAGTTTGACGTTCATATTTTCTAATTTTCATAATAATTCTAATTATTTTTTTTCAATATTATTTATTTAATGATTATCATGAAATTTTTACCGCCTTGGCCCGGCCCACTATGGTAAAGGCCCAAATCTAAAGGCCTTTTGGGCCATTATTTGTCGGTGGCCCACTGTAAATCTCCGGCAAAATGCCTGAATTGAACTGTCGGCTGGTTTTTTTGCCGAACCGCGTGGGACCCAGTGACAGGTAGGCTCCAGTGGGGACCACTGGCATGCAATGCAATGGAAAGAGTCGAAAGACTTCGAAAAGATTCTTTAAAAATGTCAAAAAGTCGCTGGTTCTTTGAATATTCATTGGGTGTCTGGTTCTGACTGAAAACATAATTTGAAAAACAATCATTCACTCAAAATAGAGTTGTATTTCACGTTTTTAGATATATGTTTGATAGCAGATTTAGAAATTTGATTTCAATTTAAACAATTATTCAAAATATGTTCTATAATATATTTATAGACCATAAAACTAGTTGTAGTTGTAAAACTAAATATTAGATTAAATATAAATCATTATTAATTAATTTATGAACATATTTTTTTTATAAATTTTATATAATTATTATTTTACATTATCATATAATTTATATTATATTATACATAATTTAATTTAATCAAAATAAATTGAGTTTATAACATAAAATACTATATTTATTAAAGTTTTATAACTTTTAATATAATTCTGCATTTTAAAATTTTAAATTCAAAATTTGGATACAATGAAAACATAAGAATGTTGTTTTCAGAATTTATACTATTTGGATTATTTAATTTAAAATAAGAGAGTAAGAAAACAATTGTGTTTGTGTGTGTGTCTATATATATATATATATATATATATATATATATATATATATATATATATATTGATTTAGTTTTTTTTTTTTTGGTTAAATTATAAATTTAGTTTGGAGAAAGTTAGAATTTAGTACCTATAATTTTAAAAGTTAGAATTCCGTTCTTATGGTTTGATCCTCATAAATAGTCCCTATAGTTTTATAAAACCTTCATAAATAGTCACTACGATAGGGACTATTTATGAGACTTTTATCAAACCATAGGGACTAATTCTAACATTTAAAATTATAGAGACTAAATTCTAAATTTCTCAAAACTATAGGAATTTTTCGAGTGATGTTTTTCTTTTAATTTCATAATATAACCATATTTTGACTATCTTGCAATTAAATTTTAGAAAAACGTTAATGTTTTTATTAATCATTTAAAAAAAGACTAATGATTTTTTTTTTCTAGGCTGTCATTCTCATCATTCACACAATAGACTCTTGAACACCAAAGAACCAAAAAAAAATAGAGATGAAAGTTACTCTTTTTAAGTTTTTTTTTTTCTTTTACCATTGTATTGTGCAACTTTTTTGATCTTATCAATTTCTGATGAAATTCAATATATTATTTTGTCCATTGTTATACCACTCTATGACCTGCATACAAGATATAATTTACATTTCAAAAGAACAACACTTCTCTATTGTCAATATTGAAATTTCTTAAATTCCACTTCTCTTTCTTTCTCTGTGTTTCTCTTTCCATTCTATCAATAATTTAATTATAGACAACTGGAAATTCTTCTATTTGACCACCAGGAATATATTGTCTAGAAGAAACTACTCAAAAGAACATGGTGTTGCATTAAACATTTACCTTATTTTGATTAAGATTATTATTTTTTTTTATATTAAAGATTATAAGTTTATTTAGTACAGTCTCTATTAATAATAATAATAATAACATATTTTTAATCTCCAGCCATTTGTTGAATTCCTATTAAAAAAAAACTGGGATGATTAAGTTTAGTAAAATCTATCATTTATTAGATACTCAATTTATTAATTGCATTTCAAATTTTCAAAATTAGATATTAATACTAGTTTAAAGATGCAAATAAAAAAGTACCATTGAAAAATAAAGAAATCTCAATTTAACAACTTTCCATAGGCATGATTGACATAATAAAGTATGATAGAGGATTAAACTTACACGAAAAGATAACTATTAAATCCTTAAATTATATCTCCAAAAAATAAAGCTCTCAAATTTCATATTAAAAACTCTACCTCAAATTTCATAAATATTGATTTGTGCACATCTTAATAAAAGTTGATGGATATAACTCATAAACGGCATCTTTTTTTTTCCATGGCAAAAGCGGGGCATCTTTTTAGTATACCATCATTTTCATAAATATTGATGGAGATACAAAATGATTGGCTAGAAGGTAAAAATTAAGCAAAGGGGGAGAAATAAAACATTTTTGTTATAAACATTCTTTAATTGAAAAAAAAAACACATTTAAAACAAATTACCTTTTACTATGGAACCAAACTTTTCAACTTTCCAAACTAATCTTTTAAAAATCCAAGCGTAATAAAAAACACGGGGTAAAATATTATTATGCCCCCCAATTTTAACTTCTGAACCCTATTAACAAAAAAAGAAAACAAAAAGCATTCCTTTTCTCAATTATATTTTTCCTTTGACCAAAAGATTATTATAAAATATTAGCTTTGCATTGATCTCAATATAAAAAAGGTAAACTAAATTAATAAACTATTAAGGAGAGCTGCCAAGTAAGACTTGACTTCAAAATTTTGCAAAAATTCTACTGACAACACAGCAATGTCAGAGCATAGGCTTTAATTGTATTAATGCTCAATATAATAAGAGTTGTCAATTAACATATTAATTTAAGGGAAAAAAAAAAAGAAAAATAATTAAAGAACCATAAATATTAAAGGGTTTTCATAAAAGAAACAAGCACACTCAACTACTACTACTACTGCTACTTAACATGTCTTTCTCCAATTGCCAAAACTTTGTTTTCCCTTTTTGCTTTTTCATTTTTCCCTGTTTCTAAAAAGGAGACAATGACCAGACCATGCCCTTTTTCAGAGTTGTGAGGGAAACACACCATTAATTTGGATCTCTCATTCAATCATCATCACCAAATGTAGTTTTCTTTCCTGCATTCACACATTCATAACATTCAGGGGATATAAAAAAAAAATCAACCCAGAAAAGTAGAGAGGGAATTCAATCAATCTTGATCTTTATTTACCTGAAGCAGTTATGCTAGGTTTGTTAAAACCTCCTCGTCCTCCTCTACCACCTCTGCCACCACGATCACCACCTCGTCCTCTGCCCCCAAATCGTCCACCACTTCTACCGTCACCACCGCTCCTTCCACCACTCCTTCCACCGCCGCTCCTTCCACCGCCACCACCGTCACGACTGTCACTGCGGGGCTTGGCCTCGTCGACTGTTAGGTACTGACCATGGAGTTCGCTGCCATTGAGTTCAAGGGCTTTGCTGAAACTATCCGCATCTCTGAAGTCCATGTAAGCCATCCTGGAAACAGAAATTGACAAACCAACATCAGGATTGACACCGGTGTAATTCTTATGAAACTCCAGTTTCTAAAAAAATTGGCAACATTTCCTTGGTTAGCTCAATGATGGAGCGTACAACAAATTAATGCTTTAGCCGAGAAAACGACAGGATGAAAGAAAAGGCAAAATACGTATCGTGTCCATTTCAAAAACTGCCAAATATTTTTTTTATCAAGAATAATATTTGTGAAAATGGCAAACAAGCACAAGAACAAAATACAAACCCTTTAACGTTGCCAGTCTCGTAGTCTTTCGGAATTGATACCCTAGTAACGTCTCCACAAGTACCAAAATGATCTTGTAGGGCACTTCTAATCTGTAAGAAAAAGGATTTCAGATTCTTTGTAAGAAACAGCACACAAAACTGTAACATGGCTATAAAATCGCAGATAATATTATTACCTCGTCCTCGCCTAGAGATCGATCAAAACCACGTACAAAAATTGTATGGCTTGGAGCGCCCCCCCTTCCTCCTTTCTGGAATGAGTTGTTTCTCTCTTTGCTATTGATATCAACAAATGGGAAAAAGAAATGGGTCAATATGAATATGCAAACGGTGCTAAAAAAGGACGATATTCAAACTAAAAATGATCTTTACCTGTCATATGGTGTATATGCACCTCTTTCTCGAGCCAAGTCGAGTCTTACTTCACGATTTAACAGGAGTTCACCATTCAATTCAAGAGCCTGCAGAGAAAAAATTATAGAGTACAATGAGAACATAGCAATAACAAATATCAATAAGATCAAGAAATGGCTGAATGGACGTTCTTGTTCGCAAAAATGTTACTTCTGTCAGGTGAACATATTGAGACCAATTGAACTGAAAATAACCAAATATCATACTAGTTGGTGCACCATACAAAATGCAAATGAACTTTTCATATATGAAAAAATATATAAAAAATTTTAAAAGTATTTATTGATCTTTTTATAAAAAAGAATTATAAAATAAAAACAAATCAGGGTTAAGGCCTCTGCACGCTGCGTCCACTTCCAAGAAGGTCGCTGCGTTATTTTTTTTTTACAACCTTAGTTTTATCTATGTATAGAAAATAGGTCTAATTAGAACCAAAACCAAAAAGAAACACCAAGTCTACAAAAACCAAAATTAAATTTCCAAACTTCGACAAGCAACTATAAAAGTTTGTGTACGATGAATACAGAGAACATCTGTGAATTTTTCTTCAAAAATAAAACAAAAAAGTATATACAAAAACATCACCACCTACGATATAAATTTACGAATTCTAAAAGAATGGAACTGGACATTACTTTTTTAGCAATTTCAGGTGTCTCAAACTCCACATGCCCAAAGCCCTTGAACCTCCCATCATGATCAGAAGCAAAACGGATATCAATAGGTTTTCCAACATCATTAAAGAAATTTTCCCTGCAAAGTTTTTAGAATTCAATTAAGAAAATACACAGAGAGTATAAATCCAATGGCCAAAAAAGGGAAAATTGGCAGATAACCATTCAAACAAAAGTACCCATTAGGTTCAACATCACATGCAAAGACATCAATTATCAATAAATAATAACAAGGAGAAAAATAATTAAAATCAGAATAATAACACAAAATGCAACTTTAACATACACATCGGCCTGTTCAACTTGGAATGACAAGTTGCCAACAAACAGTGTCTTCGATTCACCACTCTGATCTTTAGGAGTAGAAGGAGTTTTAGGCTGCATGGAAATCATTAAAATTAATTGCTGAATATATGATAATATACTGGAGAGAACAAATAGCACAATGAAGGTAATTTACCGCTTCTTTCTTCGCTTGCTTGGTGGCTGCTTTTGGTGACATGGCATCTACCATTTCTACATCAGCATCCTATTACCCCAAAAAATTAGACACAGAGTAACCTCATTACTACATTACAATAAAAAAAATAATCAAAATGACATGATTATATTTTTTTTAATAATACAAAAAGAACGAGGCATCAACAAACACAGATCTTTCATGGACTAGCAAAAAGTGAATAATGAGTTACTGGAGCAGATGATCCAAGCTCTTTCAATTACTATAAAATCTAATGAACTACCGCAGTTACAATTTAAACAACATGTCTAGTTTATATCCAAGCTCATATTACGCATAAAAGTAGAAATTACAGCACCAAAACACTAACCACTTTCTTCTTCTTTTGTGGCTTTTCCTCCTCATCACTTTCACTGGAACCGTCATCGCTGTCTTCTTCATCCTCACTCTCATCACTATCCACATCCATCTTTTCTTGTGTTTTCTGAGAAGGATAATGAATTAAGACTTATTCCAACTTTAAAAAGTAGTATATCACTGAATAGAAATTCTACTAGATTAATTACATAGGCAAAAATGTATTAGATTCATTTTGCATAACCCAATGGAGGGATTAACACTTGAGAAATACCTGTTTAGAATCCTTTTTCTCAGAAGGAACAGCAGCTTTCTTTGGAGTCTGCAAAGACATGTTAGATAAACAATTTAATGTTATACATACATTATTGAATTAAAAAATTGCAGCATAATACTGTTGAATATATTTTTAAGAGTCATCTCATTCAAAGTTTGAAATTTTTTCTAAATGGGGCATTGGACACAGAACACTATTAAATAGCATAAACATAAAAACGTTAAAAAAAACTCAAAAAGCAAGAAGAGGGGTATCTATCTCAAAATTAACTAACTGCCAGCATAATAATGCCTACTACTCTTTGCTAAAAAATATAATAAACATCCATGAACCAGTAAACCTTAAAATAATGTGGCATTTATATTATGAAATTTACTGTGCCAGCTCGGCAAAGGAAATCAGTGAGAGATGACAAATAAATCAGTGGCCAGAAAAAAACCGGCATTATCTCCTATGTATAAAACAGAGATCTCAACTCAATTACTGAGCAGTGCTAAACAAAGGAAATCAAGAAGAAACAAACAAGAAACAGCATTCATCCTGATATCTAGAATGTCAATGAAGCTTATAGAATTAAAAAAAAAAAAAATCAGAGAAACAAAACTAAAACTGACAAATATAACACCCAAGCACCAGATGCATGAACTTAAATGTTAATTCATGGTTCAATGAGAGAACTCACATCGTCATCGTCCTCATCTTCAGAACTGCTCTCTGAACTCTCTTCTATCTTCTTAACCGGTTGAGCTTTTGCAGGAGCAGCTGCAGGCTTTTTTGCAGCCTGATACAGAGTAAAACATGGTTTAGAACATTGAACTGAAGCAATTAATGACAATGAACTCAAGCAATTTTGAAGTTCTTTTATAAATGTAGGACAACTCAAATGTTAAGTATGATAGTAAATGATATCAGATCTTTAATCACAATTACTACAATCAACAAAAGCAGGCACAAAAGGCAGGAGTATAGAATACTAAAGATCAAGTAAAATGTAGTATTATATTATACCACATCCTCGTCAGAATCACTATCCTCCTCATCAGAATCACTTTCTTCTGAACTATCAGTAGACTCTTTCTTTTTAGCACTGGCAGGTGCCTTGGAAGCAGCTTTTGCTGCAGGAACCTATGCAAAGAAAATCAAAGACTCAGAAAGTTCACTATTGGTTCTTGAAAAATCAAGATACCAGACAAACTAAAAGGCTGTGGGCAATAATAATTCAATCCTTACATCTTCATCAGAATCTGAACTACTTGAATCAGACTCATCACTCGATTCATCTTTAGTAGCAGCTGCAGACCCGTTTTTAGCAGAAGTTGAAGGCAGTTTCTTCAGTTCATTGCTTTTTTTGGATTCTTTATTTTTCTGGATCATTAAAAAAGAGTTGGCTTCAACTACAAAAAATCCCCAAATCTTAAAAAGGCAACACTTCCTACCAAATAAAAAAGACTTACAGGCTCTTCATCTGAAGAGCTATCATCCTCATCTGAAGTTTCGGAATCAGAACTATCCTTCTTCTTAGACACAACAGCAGTCCCTTTCTTAACAGAAACTTCAGATCCTTTCATTGTAGCTATAGCTGGCTTGGACGAGTCCTTGAAATAAAAGGAATAAATACAACAACAATTTATCAGAAAGATTCGCACATCACATAATCAACTACTACATGTTCACATCAAATACTTACATCTTCCTCATCTGAACTGTCATCTGACTCTGAGCTACTTGACTCCACTTTCCCTTTGGGGACAGCAGCAGGGACACTCTTTTTGGCAGCAGTAACTTTTCCCTTTGGTTCCTAGAAGACGAGTTCCATTAAATTGATTACAAGAATGTCAAGCATTTGAGAATAGATGAATAAATTGATTGCAAGTGCAAACACCCGCGGTGGAATTCTTATTTTATGCTCACATCATCAGAATCAGAATCATCATCAGAAAAGTCTTCCTCTGAACTACTGGATGCCTTGTTCTTTTTGGCAGGAACGGCAACAGAACTATTTTTTGCAGCACTTGGTCCCTTCTTCAATGTTGCAGCAGCTTTAGAAGCGGGCACCTGAAACAATTGGCAGATTAAAACCGAGATCAATCATACGGATTTATTAAGCACCTATCACACTTTCTAATTCTGTTTGATAAAAAATATATATACATATACTCAAATCCACCAAAACATATAATTCATTTAAAAGCCATAAAATTGAGGGAGTATGTTTACTCACTTCATCAGAATCAGAATGAGAATCTGAGGAGTCTTCCTCTGAGCTGCTGCTACTACTAGCAGGCTTACTCTTCTTTGCAGGGGCAGCAACACCATTAGCTTTTTTAGGGGGCACTTGTTCCTTCTTTGAAGAGGGAGCAACTTTAGGAGCAGGTACCTGGAGTAGTTAAAAACAAGAAAATAAGTAAACATAATTGCACTACAGAGTATACAGAGATTTCCTCTTCTTACTGACCAATATTGACCTTGCATAGAAACAAATAATTACATCGTAGCCAATGCTACAAAAATAGAAAAACTAAACAATTCAAGCAAAAAATATTAAGTATGCTTAAAAACAGAGAAACCATTAGCAGTGTACAAAGATCTCCATACATCAATCTCTGAGGACCCTTTATAAGAAGCAAAGTTTATAAAAAAAAAAATTATTTTTCAATTCAAGAAACTTATGTTCAAAAGTGGGTTTTCAATACTTAATAAACCAAAATAATAAGAAATAAAAGGTGCACTTTTATTATTTGAATATCATTCATTTGAAAAATAATTTAGGTAGTTGAAGAAAACATGAAAAAAAAAATCTCACAATTTGTTAAAGTCTAGAAATAGTAGGAAACATTCTTCAACGATTAATTGATCGAATAGATATCTAAAACATTTGTCAAAAATATTAATCTGTTATCGTGCTTGAGTCGAAACAATTATTCCAATTTATTGTCATAGCTAACCGAAATCCTATAGTTTTTTAAATGCTGACAATACTAAGAGTTGCATTGTAATGCTACAAATTTCCTTATCAAACACAATGAAATAACGTGCGAGAAAGCAGATAAAAAAATCTAGTCCATAATTACGATGGTGCTTACCGTTTCTTCTTCGGAAGAAGAATCTTCCTCAGAGCTACTTGTCTCCACCTTCTTCTTTTGTGTTTTCGCTTTGATCTTCTGTTTCTGAACTGCCTGCTCAACACCCTCGTCCTTTTTCTGCTTCTTCGCTACCACTTTTTTCTCCACGACCTCCTCAGCCGCTCTCTTACCTTCATAAACATCAAGGTACCAAAACATTAAACAATAACCCACAACAATGAAATACCAACCCACATAACCCACAAGAATCAAATACCAACCCACATAACCTCATCGATCTCCGCAACTAACACAACAGACAACATAACACTAGTAAAAACACAAAATCGGCTGAACTAGATAATGCATACTATACCTTTCTTCGCAGGCTTGGAGGCCGGGATTGCAGCCGGAGCTACATCGACCTACAACAATCAAACAGAAAATAAATAAAACAATTACGAATACTATTTAACAAATCATGCAAAAACTTCCAAAAAAAAAAAAAAAAACACGTCTCTGAGAATCATACGTACTTTAGTAGCAGATTTCTTGCTCGATTTCCCCATTTGAGATAGACCAAAAAACCTTGCAGAGCCCTAGATGGCTTCTCGAGAAAATAAGTAATGGAAAACGAAAAAGGAAAAAAGAAAAAAAAAACCAATGGAGGCTCTGCAAAAACCCTAGTCGTCGAAAAAGATTAGGGTTTTGGAGGAGCTGTAAGTGCGAAGTAGAGGCTTTACTTCTATATTTATAAGACGCTGATTTTGTATTCGGTGCGGGTTTTAGGGTTTCATCGAATTCGCACGTGTGAGATATAAATCGCTGAATCGCGGCTGTATTAATCGCCGTTCTAGTTTAATCTACGCCGTTCGTTGTCTTTCCTTGATTAGATCACTGCGGCGATTACGTTTCAAATCGTCCGTTGGTTTTGTGGACCCCACCGCGTTTCGGGCAGATATTTTGAGTATTTGATATTCGCGTAAACGTAAAAGTATATTATTTTAAAATTCGTTAAAAAAAATCAAATTTTCCACTTAAATTTTTCGAATTGTATTAATTTTTATCTTAAATTTCTAATGTATTCATTAGTTAATGTGCATTAATCAAACTAATTTTTGAACTGAGTTTGATTCTATTGAAATTAATGAGTTTGTGAAAATTTTTACATTACTTTTTGATAAAATTAGTGGACAAATTAGCAAAAATTAAATCAATGGTAAAAATTTCAACACTTATCTAAATTTATAGTCCAATTTGATGATATTTAAAATTTATGATGAAAATTGATACAACCTGATAAATTTAGAGATAAAAATCTGTTTTTTTTCCTAAAAAAATAATGGAAATTTTCGATTTTTACTCTTTTAACATTAGACTTTCCATATCTCAAGAATAAATAAATAAATAACTTGTACTTTCCTTTTTGTTTCCTTGAACGTTAACAAATTTGAGAAATTAATGTCTTTTTGAAACTAAATTCAAAACTCGTTTATGAATTAATCGATGAATTACAGTAATACACAATATTCAACCGCAAGTATTGTACTAAAAAAAATTGCACACGTAGCTTTCAAAAAAAAAATTTCACAACCATGTCCAAAAAAACCATTCAAATATATTTTTTCCTGGTCATAAAACCTTGCCGATAAAACACCAAAAGTTGCAAAGTTCGGCATTTTTTTAGTGGTAAGAAATTTTTTAATATCCATAATTGGTTAGATGTTTGAACTATGCTATTTTAGACAAAAATGCTTAAACGTTTTTTTTTTTTTTTTGGTAAAACACATTTCTGTTTAGTGTGATTTAAACTTAGTTTCTATCCGAATATTAACATTTTTAGTCTTTGAGATTTAAATTTTATTTCTATTTGGTCTTTGAGATTTCAAAAGTGACATGTTGGATTTTCAAAGTTTGAATTGAATTTCTAATTATTTTCTAAAGTTTGAAATTGGTTTCTAAATGGTCCCTTGTAAAGTTGACGTTAATTGACCTAATGGATTAGCGTGATAGTTTATATATGCTAACTAAACTTTGATGATGTTATTTTTTAAATGAGTTGAAATTTTTTTATGTATATTTTATTTTTTATACTCAAAGACCAATTGGAAACCAATTTCAAACTTTATAAACCAATTAGAACCAATTTCAAATTTTATGGACCAATTAAAAATCAATTTCAAACTTTAGGGACCAATTGGGAATCAATTTCAAATATTGAGTACCAAACATGTCAATTTTGAAATCTTAAGGCCCAAATGAAAATTAAATTCAAATCTAAATGACCAAAAGTTTGAGTATTTTCTACGAGCGAACACACTGACGATAGAAGGGATATCGACCGAAAAGTATAGTGAAAAGAATTAACTAAATTTCTTTTCTTTTAATCAAAAGATTGGTTTGCCTTTTTAATGTCCAAAAGGAACATTGAATGCAGTTTTATACCTATCATTTTCAGAAATTTGGATGTGCCAAAATCCTGACTTCATATTGAATTTTGAAAATATATTTGAATTCGAAATCCTTTTGAGTAAATCAGTTTTGTTAGAAATTGGATATCTAATCCATTCCAAAACTTTGTTTAAGGGTTTGCAGTTAATTACCAGCCTGGGCACACCACGCTCATTTTCTTCCTGGTTGTTTACATAGAATGTTGCGCATGACCAAAGACTCTTGGAAGGTCTGATCAGCTTCTTTTTTAGAAGATCTTCAATCTCCTTTCAGTAATGTTTTAATAACTCATAATTCATCTGGATTGGTCTTGCCTTTGTTGGAATTTGATCTTCTCTGAAATCTTTAACATATGGAAAATCTACCACATGCTTTTTTCCTGTCCTAAAAGGCATTGGGATGATTTGAACATACTTCTCGTTCAATTTTTGTCTTCAAAATTTGAATCTTTTCTTGGACGCTTTTATGAAGAAAATTTTCTTCAATTCTTTTGTAGCTGATTTCTTCTTTAAGAATGGCAATTTGTTTTTCTTTAAGATCGATCGAATTCAGGTTGTTTTCTTTACTCATAAGTTGTACATTATGAGCTTGAATCGACCTGTTGAATTCGAACAATACTTTTCTTCCAAGTAATTGGGTCGATATCCTTTCATCTGTTACTTCTAATGGGTTATTATTGAGTAATAAACGGTGTTCTGATCGAACTGAAACGTGGGGCTTAAAGAAAATATTTGTAAATTAAAACAAAGCTCCAGTTCAGTGCAAGTGCACACTGTCGATGCAAGTAATATAAAACTAGAAGTATTCCAGAGTATCGATCCCACAAGGAACGGATACAACAAAATTCAAGAGAATAAGCAAAGATATTTTCAAATTGCAATTGTGGGTAACCAATGTAAAACAATAAGTGATATGGTTTTTGTTGTTTTTGAAAAGAAGAAATAAAAATGATAAAAGAGGGATTCAAACGTGTTTTCGCTCCATTAAAAGAAATTGCAGCCTAATTGCAATTGCAATCATTTGATTCAACACTTAAACTTTGTAAACCGAATTCAACACCTATTCGACCTTCTATGAAATAGATATTTCTATGGCTAATACGAACTTAGTTAATTTTGAAACACAATTCTTTGGTTTTAAAGGTTTTGCCCTATGTCTAGGTCAAAAACAAATTCCTATGTCTAGGCTATTTTCCTTTATTGCTTTTATGAAAATCCAATTTTTATCTAACCTTTTCAAAATTAGACTCAAATCGTTGTATACTAATCTAGGTGATCAATCTAAACTAGTAATGAAAATTTCAATCAATAAAAGCAAACAATGCTATAAGATTAAGCAAGGTTGCTCTTACATATTAGGCCTTTATTCCTTTCTCTAAGGCATTCACATGCTTGAATCCCAAAGAAATACTTAGTTCATAATTAAATAAAAGAAAAATAATGATTTAAAAGAATCAAAGTGCATAACTAAAATAGAATTAATAAATACTTGAATAACAATTCAACAATAATGGAAGAACAACCAAAATTCTATTAATCAAAATAAATTCAGCAACTAATTAATTTCAAGAACAAAAGGAAAAAATAAAACAGTAGCTAAAAACTCAAAGTTACAGCGGCAATTAAGTTCCGAAAATAGAAGCAAATAACTTAAATAAAACATAAAATAAATTCTAAGAACGGGAAGAACACAACCCATTTTTCACTTCTTATTCAATCGACTCAACTCCACTTTTTTCAAAGGGAATTGAGTCTTCACTTCTTTCATTTTTCATTGAGGAATGATTTAATTTCGAAGTTGAAAGAGGCTCGAAAACATAAGAAAAACAGCAGCAAACATAAATAAAAACAGCAGAAAATCGACAGCAGAAAAATCATGAAACAACAGCAACTAAGGCCGAAAACGGCAGAAAATTTGATTCCGTTCTTGAGGCTTCTTCTCCAATATTTTTAGAGGAATTGGGCTAGGGTTTCCTTCTTGAATGATGCACAAATATGGCTATAATCCCAGCTAAAATCGTGGAGACAATATTGCACAAAATTCATAGATTTCAGGAGATTTACAAATTTTCCTTTAATTTTCAGATCTCTCGAAATTGCAATTGCATTTCTATTGCATTCTTCAAATTTATGCACAAAAACAGCAAGTAAGTGTGTTTTTCATTTTCTTTTGCTTTCTTTTCTCCATTTACTTAATTTAAAATGCTTCCAATAATAATTCAATTTAAACCAACTATTTGCTAGCCTTTTTATCTAATAACACACATAAAATAAGAAGAATAACTAAGTATAAAGGTCAAATAATTCTCATAAATGAGAACTATCATGTTCCTAATACCATGGCTTGACTTAAGTTTTTCACCAATAAGAATGAAGTTACGAAGCAAATACCTTCTTTGCAGATATGTGCTTCTGGTAATTTATGATTGATCTTTAATAGAGTTCCATTTGCTCCTCTTAAGATCTTTGTCACCTTCTCAAAGTATTTTGATGGTATAATACCTTCATGGATACAGTTCTGGTAGCTTCTGAGTCAATCAAAGTAATGAGATTTATCTTAAAATCTTGAATCTTCAAAGTTACCTATGTATACCATTTTTGGTATTGTACTCCAGTGATAGTGTTGAGGAATACTTCCTCTTCTGCAATAGTTTATGTAGGAACTTCCTCAATCTTATGTTTTCCTTGCTTCAAAACTGCAATTTCTGTTGTCAATTTGATAATTTCTTATCAACTTTGAAACTTCTTCCTTGATATTGTTGATTTCAAATTGTAAGTCTTGAATCATAACTTCCTTGGTTTCTTTGAATCTTTTGAATATATCGTCCATAGTAATTGGAACAATATCTAGGTCATCCATTTTTTTTTTCTTTGACTATTCTTCTTTTGAGATTTATTTCTTGAGTGACTTTTTAAGTTGTCTTAAGACTGCTTCTTTGACTGCGTCATCTTGGATATTGTCTAGCAAATCAAAGAGAAACTCCTGATCACCACTAATAACATTTATGCAATTTAAGCAATTGCATAATCTTCCACCTCTGCATTATTTTTTATGCTCAATTTCATATTCTCCTTCCCTAGATGAATATGAATCTGTTTATTCTCGTAACTCGAGAATTTCATCATTTGAATCTTCTTCAAAACTTGAAAAATCTTCTGAATCAAATCCAAAGGCCATTAGCAATTATTGCTTGAGGTCTTCGTTGATCTGTAGTTCATGTTGGGTTTTATGTCCTAAAACTCGTGGTTTTGTAAACTGAATGTATATTCTATTTTACTATAAAGATGTTATTGAGGTTTATTCAGTAAATATGTTATTGAATAAAGTGAATTGTGTATTCAATAACCCAAATCCAATGAACTAAGTACCCTTGGCTATAATATGTATACTTGAACTTTATGTATGACATAAAAGTGGATCAAGTTCGAGTTATAACCAGAACGGTCTATAGTATAGGGATAGGGCTGGGTACCTTATCCTGGGGACACTATGGACGCGGCCCACTTTGTATAGTACTAACGATGTGATCCTAAATCGTTCATGTGGAGACATGCGAGTGGGGGCGTCCTATGCAATGAGTTTGCATAAGACTGGACCGCGAAATAGTCACTTAGACTTTTTAACTCCGTTTACTGTTTTAACTGACTATATTCATACGATGACCTAGGTAACTCGATCTTAATCCTGAGCGTGCTATGAACTCCTGTTTATTCGAGATTATCCTTAGATTTGCATGGGTGAGAATGGCCCGAGATCGCCGACTCAATAAGCCTCCCATTTTGGGGATAAGACTGGATAGATAGTTGGGAACATAGTCATACGAGATGGAATTCACTCCTACCCGCTTTAGGGTTTAGTAGAGAGGTTGTTCCCTTAAGTACTGACTCCAGGTCTTGAACAAGGGCCCACCCTCTCGTTGGCCCAAGAGGGATACGGTTTGTTGGTTGGACCACAAACCAAATTGTTCATTAGAGGATTAGTGGGACTTAAGGAATAAGAAGTAATTACAGGGGTAAAACGGTTTATTTGACCCAACTGTAATTACGAACAACCTGTGAAGGATCGACTTACTAATCATGGTTATATCGAGTGGACAGAAATATATCTACAGTGAGGAGAGTGCAACCACTGGGCTTTAGTGGAGTGTCCCGATGGTTAACGAATGTTGATTAGCTAGGCTAAAGAGTTTGGCCGGTTAATCTCGTATCGTTGGAGCTCATGATTTGTAGGTCCATTAGGTCCCCTTACTAGCTCAGACTAAGCCTTGGAATAATTTGAGAGAAAAGAATTTGAATTGTTCAAATTCGGTTTTGGGAGTAAACGTTAATTATATGTGATATACTTAACGTATTATAATTTAATTATGAATTAAACTATGATAAAGAAGTGGAAATATTTAAATATGATTTAAATATTCGTTCGGTTTAAAACATGAATAGGGATTCATGTTCGAACGTTCGTTTTGAGAAAGTAGGATTGGTCCAATTATTTAATTTGATATTTGATATTAAATTAAATATTTATTTAAAATTAATTAAATTGTTTAATTAATTAAAAATTGATTTTAATTTAAAATTAATTTTATATTAATTTTGAATTAAAATTAAAAGATAATTCAAATTCATTTGGAAATGAAATATGGACCAAGTTCATAACTTCTTCACCAAGCTTATTGTTTGAAGCATATCTTCTTTCAATTGGCTTCTTCAAAAAGCTTCTTGTTTGAAGTTTATCTTCATTCAATTGGCTTCTTCACTAAGCTTGTGGCTTTCTATAAATAGAGAATAAACACAATAGGTGAAAAGATTAGAAAAACAAGAGATTTTTGTAGAAAACTCTCTAGCTTTTTTATTTAGATCTTTACTCATTCTTCTCCCAATTTCTCTCAATCAAAGATCCCACAATCCATTCCAAGGGCTGAGAATAGTAGGGAAGACTCTAGTGGTGGTCCAAGTAGTGTTGGTGATCCAAGATCTGCAAAGGATTAAGAGAATATTGAGCTACAAAGGTTTGTGTTCTTATTCTCTGTTTTTCCAGTTTTGAGCATGTTTTTTGTTTGATAAAATTGATCAAATTAGAGTGCTTAAGATCCAAAATTGCTTCCGCTTTCTTAATATTCACCCCTTCAGTTCATTGATTTTTCCTTTTAGAGGACATTTGTTTGAATAATGTCCAAATTTCTTGCACTTATAGCACTAGATTTGTCTTCCAAATTTCTTTGGTCTTCTTTCGGACTTGTGTTGAGTATTTCTATGATAATCTCTAGAGATCTTCCTTTTGTATCCCCTAGATTCCCTATATACGTTTGGTTTCATATATTTTCTTGGGGCTTTGGAAAATTTCTTCATTCTCCGAATCTTTTGCTTTTGAAGTTGATATGGGGCTTGAGTTTGTGGCTTTAGATTATACATGTCACAAAACTGTCACATTTCTCTTCTTCTGTGTGGCACTTGTGTTAGCTTTGTCACTCGCTTTTTGCTGGAAACATTGCATTGTGCCAAAATTGATAACGTTTTGAATTAAATCTCCTAGGTGAGTCTCTCCCACAGAATAGTTCCTTCGTTAATCTCCTTCATATGAAAAAGTAATTGAGACTAAAAGATACTTGGTAGTACAGATATGAACTTATCTTTCCAGTTATGACTTTCGCAATCTTCTCTCTTGTAGATTTCTGCCAAGAAAGTGTCTTTGTACCATCTAAAATCTTGGAGCTTTGGGCACCTAAGATTTTGAAGGAAGATACCTGACAGAACTCGAAAATTGTCGTTGTTGCCGATAAATGTTTTAGCAACAACATGAGTAAGAGTAATCAATGCATCTTCCACTTATTCTTCGATAATTGTTATGCTTGTAGAGGATGCTGCTGTTGGTGATTCGGCCATTCCTTCCATTACATATCCTGTTACAGAACCTGCTAGTTTTGTAGTATTGTGCTTGAGGATTTTTTTTCCTCTCATTGTCAGAATATTTGTGATCCCACCATCCTTTAAGGATACCTAAAAATCTTGAGGATAGTAGTCTTCTGTCTCATGATCTGAATGTCCTTTGGAGATATATGTAGTGTTTGTCATTAGCATCTCTTGAAGGACTCCCATGATTAAATATTCAGATAAACCATCTATGTTCCATTCATAAATGGAATCTCCATCGAAATATTTGTACGTCATAAAATTCCTTTCTTCAAATTGGAGATCTGACCTCGTAGGTCTTGGATACTAATTTCGTTGGTGTGAATTATTCGGAGTACAATTCTTCTGATTTTGAATCTTTAACATATCTCCTAGTCTATAACGCCTGGTTGTGATATGTTATTCTGGATCATTTTCTTCGAGCGCCATTTGACTCATGTGCTCGATCATTTGAGTAATTTCTTCATCGTTCAACATATTAATATGAGATGAAGAAGACGATTCTCCAATGGATAACTTCGACAGTCGTTTATCGACTTTCTCCATAAATCTCTCTGCTTTGGATTTCATTATGGGTACCGGGCTCCCAATATCCGTCCTGAAATATGGTGGTGATGTTTCAACACTTTTGAAGTCGCTTTTGAATATCACTCGTTTAGGTGATTCTTCAATGGTTTTTTCCTCAATCCTGTTTAGCTGTTGTGACATGGTTGAAAGAATTTTATTAGTATAATTGTTTTGAATCCGAAACCCTCTAATTCCTTTCGTAGGATTGTTTTCTTCTTCCTTTTGATCAATCAGCTTGAAGTGTGTTGTTGTAACAGTTTGGTTGAAACTTTCAAATTGTATGGCTTCTAGTGGAGGATGAGTAGAGCTGATTATGGCTCCTTTCACTGTCTTCCACTTGACTTCTTTCACTGTGTTGATTGATCTTTCTTCAAATTTCTTTTGATCTACATATACCATTCGAAAAATGGTATATTTTATTCTAGGCTCTCCATGGTCCTGATCCAGTCTTTTTTCATATGCCCTCTTTCTTTTTTTTCGTGGGCTCTGAAAAAGGCTTTTCTGGAGTCTGTCCATGTTGGACTTAGAAAGTCCTTTTTTAGGGCTTCCATGTCAACTTGAAATTCCTTCAAGATGACATTAAGTTGATTGGCCTCCATATCGATTTGAGTAGGAGAAGGTTGCTTCTCATAATGGACTTCAGGAATTTCTGGGTAAAGATCTACCTTCTTGATTCTAAGAGAATTTGATCTACGAATTCCTGTGGTCGTTGTTGCTCTATTGCTTGACGCACTATGCCTCGAAGGAGCAAAATGAGTAATTCTTGGTTTGGCAGGTTCTTCGTCTTCAAATTCGATTCGAACACTACCATATGGTCTTTCTTCTATAAGAGTTAAAGTCTTTGGCTTGGGTTGAGGAGGAGTAAATGCCTTCTCTAGAGTCCATAATGATTTTCTAGTGATCTCTTCCTATGTTAAAGTCTTTGGAACCCCAATCAGAGAATTTTCTATGTTTGCCTCGAATAAGATTGTTTGACCTTCTGGTGGATCTTCAACAATACATCGAGGTTTTATTGTTGTCTTCATCAGACGATAATTGATCCTGAAAATTAATGCAAATCCCTCTACTTCATCGTCAACATTTAATCATTTGAAGCAGATATCAAGGACTAACGTATTGACAATTTTTCACATCTATTAACGATACGTTGTAATTCAGATAGACGTTAAAATAGATAGGACCTTTTGCCATGTTAGCTTCAATAAGTCCTAACATGGAGTTCTTATAATCCATGTGCCTCTTATCTATTAAAGAGACAATACTTCTAGTATCCAGGCCAATCATGTATAGGGTTTTAATCCCTACTTGAACTAGACCTATGTGCAGAAACTTATACTCATATTCTCTATGTTTGAGGATCATATCCTTAGAGAATAATCGTATTGTTTTTGGGTTGCGAATGATAGAAATGGTCCGCTCTTCTAGTCAGATTCCTCGCTTTTGAGTAAAGTTAAACGTTCTCATATCATAAATCTTTGATGGATCTATTCTGGGTATGGTCCATTGATGAAGGTTTCTCTCAATGGTTTTAATACTTGTGGAGACGTTCTTAAGGCTAACATATGAACTGATGCCTTCTTGGAATCGATGTTTATTAGCTTATTCTATCATCATCTTTTATGCCTTTTCGACCTTTGATATTTTCTCAGATTTTGAATCATTTTTTGATTTGAGTTTTGAGACCAAACCTTTAATCAGCTTGGACATCAAAATAAAAAATAAAAATTTTCTCTTAACATAAGAGAAATAGAATGAATTGTTTTCAATAACTTCTCTTTCTTATTCACCTAAGATATGTGACTCGTTATCAGGGGGAACAGGTGACTTACCAACTGTCTTACGCCTTCTATCGGGAACACCTTATGCCCTTGCTAAACACCTGATCTTCCACGAGCGAACACACCGACGATAGAAGGGATTCGAAGGAAACGTATAGTAAAAAGAATTAACTAAATTTCTTTTCTTTTAATCAAAAGATTGGTTTAGATACTCTGATATTCTCCCCGAAAAAAAATTGAAATCAACAAAGACACATAGAATGATAAAATCTTTAAAGATTTATTGAAACTTGGCTCTGATACCAAATGCTCGATTGCTAACTGCAAAAAAGAATTAGGATCGAAAGATTTGATTACAAAGGGATTTGGGCTTTGGAAGGCTGAGTAACTATCGCACAAGGAAAGCTTGTGAATATTTCTCGATGCCTATTGAATACAAGTTAGAAGTCTTTTATAGACCCCGGAATTGAAATTACAATTGAAACAAGCAAAATAAAAGATAAGATCATATTTGACAGGACAAGACCCTACGTGATATAATCTTTCTCAATGAGACAAACAACTTTCTAAAAGTAATAAAACAAACTACTTTAAAAAGCAATAAAGTAAAGCGATAAAGGAAAGTGAATAAAGTTGTACAATATAATTACAAAATGACAAAATAAAAGATGAATGTTCATCATCACGCGTCCAGCTGTGCTTGTTCTATCTTTAATAAAGTAGCTTTATTAAAGGAAACTGACTGTCTTTCATTATTGCTTTTGCAAATACTTCAAGGTTGTTGAAGAGGCAAGGTACACTGGAAAGCTTACCAATGGATTCACTGCGCAACACCGCAACTTACCACTGAGAACACAATCCTAAAGACCAACAACAGTCATTTTCTTCAACCTTTGATATTCCAAGTAATAGTCTTTCACTAATCCAAGTAGCAACTCCGAAAAGACTGATTACACTATCTTGTTCCATTGAAGCGCTGCCACAATACTGGAAATGGATGATGAATTTACCATGTACAATACATAATTCATAACCATACAAGAATTTTGTACACCTAAATCTATACGCAAACTATTAATTTATAGACTCAAACACTATACAGAGAGAAGATCGCTTGTGAATTCGACCTTCGAAAAAGAAATATATATTAATTACATACTCTAAAAATTGTAATCAAAATCTAATATCTTGACTACAAAAACTAAGAAGAATGTACATGAAAAGACGATGACTATGCAAAATACATAAATTAAATGTACAAGAGGGGTGCCGAATGTACAGGAAAATAAAAATACTTTATTATTATTATTATAACTAGACTCACGAAGGTTGTGAATCTAGGAAAGGATCATTTAGATCGTATTGAGTCTTTTCTTAATCAGATACGAAACCTTCCGAAGAAGATGATGTTGTAGATCTTGCAGCATTGAGTACTCTTTGAAATTCTTCATCAGAGGTCGTCTGGTCGAGTCTAGCCATTAGTATGGATCTTGAATTTAGAAATTATGCATTATGCTTTGAGGGATTGAGAAGATTTGCGTTGTTTGCAAATCATTCTTTGAGAATCTTTCTTAGAACGTATTAATGTCAAACCATATAGAAAAAGACTTGAAATAATTGAATTATCTAGAGTTTGTCCTCATAAAAAAAAAAAAAAGTTGTAGAGTTTGTATTCCACCTCTTGATAAACTGTAGTTTTTCCATCATCCAGCTTCTTCCTCACCTTCTCGATAATAGGTTCTAAGAAAGCCATCGTACTAGGATTCCTTGCCAAAAGAAACATGAGTGGTGGTAGGCTGTCTTCTTTTTTTGTGTTTATAATTTATTCCTCTCAGTTTCTTATTTATTGAAAAAAAAGGTTAAATTATCAAAAATACCCCTGAGCTATGGGGTTGGTTTCAATTATACCCCCAAACTTTGAAAAGTTTCATTTTAACCCTTGAACTTTGATATTTGTTTCAAAAATACCCTTGAAGGCTTTTTTTAATTAAATTCATGGTCGAAAAATGATGTTTTTGCATTTGTATTGTTGCTTATGTGAACATATTTGAACATATACGTTGAAAAAAAAATCAAAACATATGCAAATACGTAATTTTTCTTCCATAAATTTAATGGAAAAAATCTTCAAGGGTTATTTTGAAACAAACTTCAAAGTTCAAGGGTTAAAATGAAACTTTCCAAAGTTCAGGGGTATAATTGAAACAAACCCTATAGTTCATAAGTATTTTTGATAATTTAACCAAAAAAAAAAAAGAGTTGTGGGAGTTTAGGCCATTACTTCTTTCACCGCTAAAACCCAAAACATGAAGACCATTAAGTTTGCAAATGCCCTCCTTAAGGGGGCGTTTGGCCCATGGGTTTGGGTTGGAATGAGTTTGGGTTCCAAACCCAAAATCATGTTTGGCACAAGGTGTTCAAAACCCTTGGTTTTGAAACACAACCCCTGGTTTTGAAACACAACCCCATGGGTTACAACAATGCAACCCCATGGGTTTGTGCCATGTTTTCCTCGTCCACTTGTCATTTTTCATTTCTAACAACCACTTCGACAACAAATCCGGTCACAACTCCGACAACCACCGACAACGACAACTCCGACCACTGCACCGGCGACCCGACCACCGCTGACGACTACTTCCGGCGACCACTGTGATGAGAACTCTAGAGATCAATCTGATGACCACCCTTGCGACCTAACCACCCCAACAACTTGACACCTCAATGACCCAACCACCCTGACAACCCAACTTGCCCGAACCACCGCCAATGACCATCTAACAACCACTTCGACAACCCGACTACCTAGCAACCGCCGCCGACAACCACCTAATGACTACTCCGATGACTACTTCGGCGATTACCCCGACAACTTGACAAACTCAACCACCCAAAACCACTGTTGACGACCACCTGGTGACCACTCTAGTGACTACCTTGGTGACCCGACCACCCTAATGACCACTCCAACAACAACTCCAATGACTCGACCACCAGACAGCCACCGACCACTCGAACAACCTAACCAATCATATGACCACTCCAGCAACCCGACCACCCAACACTACTGTCGACAACCACCCAACGACCACTCCGACGACCTGACCACAGTGCAACCACCATCGGCGACCACCTCGGCAACCCAACCACCCCATCAACCTGATCACCCCAACAACCACTCCAACGATCACTCCAGCGACTCGACCACGTAGTCAATTTTTTAAAATGTTAAAATAAAACTAAAAATGGCTACTAAACAACTTTTTAACCCACTATATTTGAAATAGGTTTCAAAATACTGTGCAAAATAGAGTTTCTAATATTTTAATTTCTAAAATAGAATTCGAATTTTATAACTCATTTATCCTTGAAATAGATTTCAAAATACGGTGCAAAATTTTGTTTAAATTCCATAATTTCTTAAATAGACCTCCAATATTTTATTTTTTTAAAATAGAGTTCCAAAATTATGTTTATGAATACTTTGTAAATAGAGTTTTAAATTCCCTAATTTCTTAGATAGACTTCCAATTTTTTAATTTCTAAAATAGAGTTCCAAAAATAGGTTTTAGAATACTTTGTGAAATAGAGTTTTAGATTCCTTAATTTATTAAATAAACTTCTTATTTTTTTAATTTCTAAAATAGAGTTCCTAAAATAGTTTTCTGAATACTTTGTGAAATAGAGTTTTAAATTCTCTAATTTTTTAAATAGACTTCCAATTTTTTAAATTTCTAAAATAAAGTTTGATAACTCTTCAATATAATAGTTATTCCTGTTTAAAAATCTCTTATTAAAGTATGATTACTGTGTGGAAGTGTAAGGGAGAACACCTGGAACCCGACCCACCATGGACGACAACTCGATGCCTTCATCACCTTCAGCTACTACTTAGTTTTAATTCAGTTTGGGTTTTGGACAACTATTGCTATTTCTTTTCTTCATTCCTTTCAGCTTATGTATTATGATATTATGAACTTTGGGCCTGTATTTGCATTATGGATTTCCTTTACTCCAGCAACATCATTCTTCTTTCCCACGTATTAATTATTTAAAATATATGTCCTTACTAATGTTATTTAATTTTACATCATCATGAATGAAGTGAATGAGATATTTGTACAAACTACACATTCATAATTAACTCTGCTTGAAATAATTGATCCACATAATTGGTTAAAATATTGATATGCAATTCAGTAAGCATTTATCAAGTAAAAAAAATGGATATAAAAAAAAAACCCTAAAAAAATTATTTAAAAAAACAGCCAAAACAAACTCAGCCCAGCCCAACCCAACCTTGCACCCCAAACACAGGTTTCAGCAAACCAGCCAAACTCAACTCTGTACCCCAAGGTTTTTGATTCCAACCAAGGATTCCTGATTTTCAAAGTTCCTGATTTCAAACCAGCGCGCCAAACAACCACTAAGGGGCTGTTTGGGGCAAGGAGTTGCAGGGAGTAGGAGTTGCAGGGAGTAGGAGTTAATATGTCTGGGGAGTTAGGAAGTCTGGGGAGTTAGGAAGTCTGTGTTTGGGGTGCAGAGTTGTTTAGTCTGGAGTTAGGAAATCTGTGTTTGGGGCAAGGAGTTGCAGGGAGTAGGAGTTCTGAAATCTGTGTTTGGAGTGAATATTTATTAAACATAGAGTTATGAAGTCTGAGTTGATTTTAGCTCTTTTTTTTGTACAAATTTTTTCTAAAATTTCTAAAATTTTCATTATTAAGAATTTGTTCCCATAAATTCTAAGATTGAGATTTTTTGTTTTTATTAATTTATATATTCTTTACAAATTTCTTTAAAGATTTTTTTTTTAACAAAATACCTCATATTCTTTTTTCAATATCTCTCACATTAATTATTCATTTGCCTTGGATAGTTTCAAATAAAAGAAATTCTTACAAATTTTTTAAATATTACATGTGAGTCGGAAAATTTTCAATTTATTAATTTTACGGGATTCAAATAAACTTGAAGATTTTTATGTTTTTATTCTCTCAATTCTAGAAATAATATAGATTTATTTCCGTCAATCCTAAAATTGAGATTTTAAATTATATTATTTTATGAATATTTTATAATTTTATTAAAGACTTGTTTTCGTCAATTTTAAATTTTAATTTAAGATTTGTTTTTCAAGCTTAATAAAATAATTTGTTTTATATAATTTAAGAATTTATTTTTCTAACTAATCAATGTAATGGATTATTTAAAGTTTGATTAATTTGTAAATAATATATTCTTTGAAGTAAATATCAAATATTTATGCTATTTTAAAACAATTAAGTTCAAAATGAATATATATTTTTTAACACCATTCAAAATGAATATTATATATAGTACTTTTGTTTTTCTTTTAACAAGTATATGTTTTTCTTATCTTCAAATCATAAAATTATATATGTTTTTTAGCTATTAATAAAAAAATAAGCCAAAAAAAGATAAGATTGTTATTTGTTATAAGTAATTTTTGTTTAAACTTACGAAAAAATTGTAGATGACATGTGGAAGAAGTGAGATATGGATGTTTTTATCAATTAAAAAAATGGTTATGTAGTACTCTAATTTACACTAAGAATTTCAATTTAAATAATAGTATCATATCTAAAACATTCTTATATAATTTATATTTAAAAAAGAAAATTATAGAATAAAAAGAAAAATATTTTTGTTAAAATTTTATTAAAATTATAGGATAAAAATAAAATTATTTTTTAATAATTAGTTATATTTAATTATTAATTAGTAATAATGACGAGAAATTTATATAAAAAAATAAAGATTTTTTTTTAAATTAAGAAATTAAAAAAAATTATGTAAAAAATAGAGAGAGAAATGAAATGAGAAAAGAGAGAGGGGTAGGAGTGAGGTGAGGTAAAAAAAGGAGATAGTAAAGTTGTGGGGAGTTGTGGGGAGTTGGAAAAAGAGTTTATAAGTTTGTGGGACCCAAACTAAGGAGTTAGAGGGGGAGTTAATAAATCCGTGGAGTCTACAATAGGAGGTAAAATACCCTTAGACCAAACAAGAAGTTGGGAACTCCTCCCAACTCCACTCCCCCCAACTCCTCAATCCAAATACCCAAGTGACTTTGGAGATTCATTGAAGGATGGTGAAGTGAAAAAGGTGATCGCTAACATATATGGGTGTTCGCTAACATATATATAAGTGACTTAGTCTCTTGGATGGGTGTACTTAGCCCCCCTAAAGGCAAGGTGGAGGAAGACCGTGGATGGGTGTACTTAGCCCCCCTAAAGGCAAGGTGGAGGAAGACCGTGGCTTGATATAGCCAAAAAAAAAATGCTCCCTCTTCCACTTTTCTTCTTGATCTTTATTGCATTTCTCAGAAAAAGGATCGTACTTTTGCTGATTGTTGGAACACAGAACTGCATGGCTGAGATTTAGGTTCCGGATGAAGTTTGTTTGATAAAGAGCTCGATAGTTGGTTGGAGTTTGTCGACAAAATTGATTTGGTTCAACCAGGGGAAGCCAGGACAACGTTGTTTGATTCTTTGACCCCTCGAGTCCCTTCTCCTCCAGGTCTGTGTTTTTTAAACTTACGAAAAACCTTTACTAAGTTTAGATCCCCTATGGTTAGCTGGTCTTGATATTTAAAATTTTGAGGATGGTTAAGGTCTTCCTTTGATCTCTGGAAAAGATTCAGAAGAAATTTCGTGATTGGGCTTTATCTTCTTCATGTGCAGTCTTTGCGCAATGTCTTTAGATCATCTTTTCCTCTACTGCCCTTTTGCGTTTAGGGGTTGGGGCTTTATATTGAATGAATTTGGCTTATCAGTTTGTTTGCCCAGAAATGTGGATGAGTGGCTTTTGAAGCTCTCATGGGGTGGCACCTGAAAAGCAAGGCTAAAATGTTGTGGAATTGTGTAGCAAGGGCTCTTCTTTGGTGTATTTGGAAGGAATGGAACTGAAAGATTTTCCTGAAAATCCAGCTTCTTTAGAAGGTTTTTTTTGTAATAGTGTACAAATCACCTAGTCTTAGTAGTATTATTGGCACAAGAAATTTCTAATTTTTTGCTATCTTGGTAGTCTTACTGCCCCCGTTTATTATATCTTGGTTTCATATAAAAATATAAAATATGCAATTTGGCCTTCTTTCAAACCTCCCATCCAAAAGAAATTTCTAATTTTTTGCTTAAGAACGTTATATGGCTGGGATTATGAAAAGAGCAAAGTAGGTGGAGACCTACAAAGTCAAATTGGCTTCTTTGGTTCCTAATGCTTGTTTGTTTGATTTAAGACGCTAATTTAATTTTTTATTTTGGTTTCGGAAGGTAATTACACTTTAATTTATGCTTTACTGAAATGGACTCATTCTTTGATTTTGAGCATCTTAGTATAGACCAAATGTAAGATTCTCTTTGATATTCATTTTTCTTTACCTATCAGTATCTACTATCCAGATGCTAAATAATTTATCTTTGTAGGCTATTTTCAACCGCCTTATGAACGACCACCAAGTAATATTGGTTTTCAGCGTCCTGCCTCCAATAGTCTACCATCTGGAGCTCCAATTTCTGGTGATTTTTTCATTGTGCTCTATATGTTTTGTTGTTGTAATTTAGTTTTATGAAGAACTTCTGTAATTTTATGAGCATTTGTTCCCAATTTTATAGAGAAAACTCTTCTATCACATTTTTCCAGGTCATGGCATTCCTCAAATGTTGCCATCTAGACAAGACATTTCAACTCTTAATTGTTGGCGGCCTGCATAAGAGGTGTTATTTCTTTCCAATGTGAGTTCTTTTCATGCATCATTGTAATGGCCACTAAATATTCTCTTCTGAATCTGTGCTGAAAACTTTCTTGCTTCATTTGTTGGATAAATATACTTGCATCATCTGTGCTGAATCTGTTCTTCCAGTGCTGAATGTGGAATTGGAATACAAATTGATTACTGTACTGTAAAGAAAGATCAGCTTTGTGCATAAATTTTGTACAACTTGAAGGCACTGTCAAGACGTTTGGAGGCTCTTGGCTGAACTCTGTACATAGTAGTTATCCTGACAAACTTGATCCAGGAACATTTGCTCCCAAGTGTAGGCCCATGTTTCTGACCTGGTTAGTGACATCTAGTCTTAATTCTTGTAATTAATTTTGCATAACTATCTTGAAATGGCATCTTTATTCTATTATGATGAAACTTCTCGTAGCATTTCAGGTAGCTGGTTCAAACGTTTAAGGTTACTTTTATCTCTATATATTTTACATGGCATTTTCATGATCAGAATGGTTAATTCACGCACTCTTCAATTCCTGAAGATTTTCTGTGAGTGGTTAAACATCTCCATTTTTTTGTACCCTTTGAAAGAGAAGTTGTAATCTAAGTGAGGGAAAGAAAAGAATGAGCAAGGGCAGGTCAGGGGTAACTAGTATGTATGCCATAATTCATCACCAAAATTTATTTGTTTGTGTTGGGGCCTTTAATAGCCTTTAATATTAGGCACACAAGTTTGAAATAAATTTTAATAATACCCACGCTTCTAATTGTTTTATAGACGAAGTCCTAATTAAATTGGTTTTACCCTTTTTTTTTTTATAAGAAACAATTTCATTGATGTATGATGGTTTTACATTAATATACATAGGGAGTTCAGATTTTTAAATATTTAAAGAATAAACTAGCCTAATAGTTTCACCTGTCTCATGGTGATATGTTTGTAGTAATGAAAGATGAGATGAAAAAAAAAGGTTCCTTTCTTGGGCTGAAATTGCTCACTCTTCTTATCCAGAGGAATAGAAAACATCTTGTTTGTTGGCCAACTTGGTAGTAAGAAGATAAAAATTTGTTATTTTAGGAGGCTCATTTCTGCATTTGTTGGGAGCATAGTTACTCAAGATTTTCATATGCACGTGCATGGATGCGTCATTGTTTTATGCATTATTTTGGCCTTATATTGTTATTACTAAATGAGACAATTTCAGCTGGAGATAATTGAAGGCTGTCTTTCAATTTCCATAATCATATTTTTTTAACGTACAATATTAAGCACCTAAAGTCTTTGTAACTTATTTTGCTTGTTTTTTTTTTCCCGCTTTTTTCTTTATTCATTTTCACTTCCCGTAGAGTTTGTATCTTTTGAGCATTAGTTGCCGTTTCATTTATTGTGCAAAAAATAATAAGCATCTAAAGTCTGTTAGTTTGTTATTATATTTGAAGGCTTGACAGGGTAGTTGAATATAGTTGTCACTCCTGTTTATAAATTCGTTAGGTATTATCTTGCTTGATTGGAGCCCTTTTCTTTAGCTTGGCTTCTTATTTTATCCCAATAAAGAAATAATAAATTCACTAACTTTTCAGTAAAATGTTAGAAAAAGTTGCTAACTTCACACTGAAGTATTAAGATAGTTAAAGTTTTGTCTCGAATTTTCATCATTTGAGAGAGGTTTCCAATGTCATGAAACTATCTTTTTAAAAATATTACTTGACATGAGATATGTGAGGTGAGGGATTTGAACTTACAAACTACAACATTCTGAGAGGAAGCAGAAATGTCTTAACGATCGCTCAAGTTGCAATGTTATAAACTATTAATAGAAGTATTATTTGGTCATAATCAATTTTATATTTATTGGTATAGTCCTTGAAGAAGTTGGAGAGTAAATTAGAGGGGAGAAGCTCATTTCTGGATTTCACTATCCAAAAAGTTTATTTTGAAATTGAGTTCCCTATGTGGGGGGAGAGTTTGAATTATATTATTATTATTTTTTGAAGAAATGGATTATATTATTATTAGTATGGATTCTGTTCTAAGTGTTGATTTTGAAATGGAGAAGTGTGAGAAAAGAAGTCCTCGAGGATTCTCCATTTCCAAATATTTAAAATTATGTGAACGACCAAAGAGGAGCAAGGGAAAAGGTTGAAGTATCAGTGCCCCAAGCTCTCTCTTCTCTTCCTTATCCATGGGACAAGAAAATTCTAATAAAATGCTTGTGCGTCCATTCTTCAAACTTGTTATAATTGAGATTCTTTCTAAACCCAAGTCCCGACATCCATTAAAAGAAGTTATAATTCCAGGCTTTCTTCATAATTCTCATCTTGTGATTTGAGAGCATTTGAAGTGCTGAAATAATCTCTATGAGAGGCTTATCACCAAGTTGCTTGTCTTCTCATAGGATAGTACTTGTACCATTTTCGAGCTTGAGTTCTATAAAGCTTTTATAAATGGATTTAGCTTCATCACGAAAAGACCACTCTGGAGAGAATCCACCAAAAGAACAAGACCAAGCTCATAATTACAAAAAGGGCTAGTGATTGAAGCCCAAAGGGAGGCATTAAACTTGGTCACTTCGTAAAACTCCTTCGCCCGATCTCTGCACCTCTCTAAAAATTCTATTGTTCCTTTCCAATTAAATATCCCACGAACCGGTAAAGAAGCTAGCGTGCCAAAGAACTTTGTCCTTCTCCCTAAAAGGAAAAGACTAAAGCTTCATTTTGATCGTTTTAATATTTGTAACATATTCATCTTCTGACATTCTTTGTGCTTTTCAGGGAACTGATGCATCTCAAATCAAGGAAGCAATGGATCTTGCTACATCTTTTGCATCATTAAAATTGAGCAAATGAAAGTTTTTAGGTTCCCGAAGTGTCTCAGAGGAGTTTTGCTATTCTGTTCTGCAGTTAGTTGGGCTAACTTATGGAAAATGTGTATGGAATACACACAACTCAAGTTGAAGGATTTACTGTCAAAATATTTGCCATGCCTTCCACACTTGATAGTTTTTTTTTTTTTTTTTTTTTTTTTGGGGGGGGGGGGGGGGGAATTGTTTTCATGATCTCTTTATTCACTCACAAATACTGGTTGGATGTCCAAAGGAATCATTGTGATTCATACTACAATTTTAAGTACTAGAAGTTGTAAAGCATTGTCATCATTACATGCCCATAGTGGCAATGTAAAAGTTGTCTGTTTTTTTATTATTATTTTTTGTATTCTGCTCGTGTGCTATAGAAAATTAATTGAATTATAGATTGTTGGCTCAACTCGATTCGTAGCTTGATTCGATGTTGAATCAAATCTAAGGGTTTGAGATTTTTTTTTTATTATTTTTTTTAAATCAACTACTAAATCAATTACTATCAAATTGAATCCAACCATTGTCAACTTAATTATAGCTCAATTGGTCAATCGTTGTTTACTTTTTGGAAAGGCTGGTTCAAACCTTCACGAGTTATCAATTAAATATGACAAGTGTAGATTTTATTTCAATGCACAACCAACTGCTGGATAATAGGGTTGAAGAATTACTTACACATTGTGTTGGAATGTTTCCTTGTGATTATTAGCCAATGGCTTGGCCAGTATTAAGACTACTAAAACTATCAAATATAGAAATCTCTCTAGATTATTATCTCTTACGGTAAGTTCACAATTTTATTTGCAAAGAAGCGATCTTATGGATAGGAGTTTACATTTACGCTGGGTGAGGCTATCGCTTTGACTACTCAAGATTGTTAGTTAACCTTATATAGTTCGATTGATTGTAGTCAAGATAATAGATTGATTAAAAGTTGGTGTTACCAATGGAGTAGATGGATAACAATCAAAGTAGCTTTGACACTCAAAAGAGCAGCTATCTCTATTAGACTTATGTTAGAGTTATAAGTGAATATTATAATTTGAAAATGAAAAGTCAATAAAACGAGAAATGGTACCTATAAATAAGAAGTCTACGATTATTTAGTCTTCAAGACAAATTAATGCAAAGGATATAAAAAAATATTCTAATGCATGCTAGATAGGTAGTCTATTTTGAGAAATTTCCTTTATCTTCCTCTCCCTTCTTTTCTAAGAACCCTAAAAAACTATATGGAGAAAGAGATGTATTGAAAAAAATAGATTGCTAGCCTGGCAACCTTAGAGACAGCATTAATTTTCTTTTGACTCTATCAAAGTTTTTATGAAGATGACCAAGCCTTTGAGAAATTTGGGCTCCATTGCCTTGAGTAGAAAGATTATATGATTTATTTTCTCTCTTAACAATGGTTTAATAATCACCAAACTTCATATAATATTTTTAAAAAACATTATGTTAAATAAAAGGGAAGAGATTCGTAATTATAATCCACATATGAAGACCCTAATATTTTACAATTCAAGTCATATTCAAATTAGCTCATTGAATAATAAAATAAGCAAAAAATTAGGTATTCAAATATTTTTCATATTAATTCCAAAGTGAGCATAGCTCAATAGTAATCACGTAGGGTCGGGGGGTTCGAGCCCCCCTTAAGTTAGAAACTTTATTTATATCAATAAAACAGGTTGATTATAAAAAAAATTTAAATAGGGACTTGGCCCATTGGCAACTGCCCGAAGTCCCCCTGTGTGTGTCTTAGAAATCCCGTGTTCGAAACTCACTTAAACTATTTTTCTGAATCCACCACTGGCAGTAATTGACATGTACTCCTTCCCTTGAGGTTGATGTTCAAATCCCCATACCCACATTTGTTGTACTAAAAAGAAAAGTATTTTTCACATTAATAGTGTGTTTGAAATAACTTCTAAAAAAATGTTTTTCAAACAAAATTAATTTTTCTATAAATACCTTTGGAAAAATTAATAATTTAAAGTGTGTTTAGTATAACTTCATAAATAATTTTAGATGATTAAAAGTGTCATCTTAAAAAATCTTAATAAATGAAAAGTATTTAAAAAAGGGATTGATTTAAAAACTATGTTTAAAGAAACACTTGAAAGATGTATTATAAAAAGTACTTAACCTATAAGGTATTTTAAGCACACCTAAAAAAATCACACAGAGAATCAAAGTGATACAATTTAGTAATAATTTAAGACATGAATTATTCCATATATATTACTATTTCAATAATATTACCGTGGTCAAGTTAAATAATTGTTGAGATTATTAAATGGAGAAAGAAAAAAAAACAGTTACTACACATTAAAAGATGTGCATATGTTTGGTCATTTCTTGAATTGGCCCAAAAAAATTTTCAGGAACAATTTTTTATGTTCAATAATCTAAAATTGCATTTGGCAGAGTTGGTGCTTTTTTCCAAAGTAAAATCAAAACGTCTCCTTTAAAAGAAATGCAAAAGAAAAGGTTAGATGGCTACAAATCAACCACCTTAATTTAGACTTTTGTTTCTCTTTAGCTTTTAAAAGCAAAAACACCATTCTTAGCCCTTACCATTGTCCAAAGACTTGTCCAATTTAGCAACCCAACCTAATCTTCTATCATATCATGTGTGTCTAATTATTATCAAGATCAGAAAGAGTCTAATCTTCAAAAGTAAATGTTTACTTAATTAAATTATGTCTAGTTGATTGAAACAAATCAGCTCGAACATAGGAATATGCCTTTGTTTGATAACAGCCACCTCGACTGAGTTATATGAAATGACAATGATTTAACTGTACTCATTCATTCTCCATTTAGATTTGGAAGGTCAACTCCGTCGCATACATTATTTGATCGAATTCCTATTAGCTTTAACTTTACTTTCATGACTATACTAACACATTAGAGTCCATGTATATTGTGATTCTTTCCTCAAGTTACTTATGGTCTAATGAGAAGTTTGATTCACAAAAAGCTTCAATAGCAACTACATGCCTTACTTTAAATTAAAAGACGTTTTACGACCACTTGAGGTATGTATTTCACTATGCAATATATGTCGAAGCTATACTGATATCTCTTCAGATTTGCGATAATTTGATGTGAAGTTATTAGACAATCAATGGTAGATATATGTCATACTACAAGGTTTGAACTCATTCTCCCAAAATACTTTTTTTTAATAACCATTAGACCAACTTAGGTTTTGTTTTTTGTTTGTTTATGTTTTTTTTTTAAGTACAACAAATGTAAGGTATAAGAATTTTAACCTTCGACCTAAAGGGAAGTAGATGCCAATAACCGCTGAGCTATGCTCATGTTGGCAACTTAATGTGGTTAGATGCAACATTATTATTATTATTAACTACAAGGTACAATGTTGGAATTTAAGAGGAATGTATCATTATTATTATCATTTATTTACTAAATCATGTCAATTCAGTCAAAATTTATCTAATGAATCATATTATCATTTAATTAATGTCATTAATGACATGTGCCAAATAAAAGTATGATCAAAAGTGTAGGGTCATAATTGAAACTTTATAAAGTTTAAAGTCTAAATAGACTGTTACTCAAAGAAAAAAAAATCTAAATAGATTGTCATTCGAGCATAACTTAGCAAATAAGACACCAATTACCATCCTAAAGATCGATGATTTGATCTCTCACCCCACAATTGTTGAACTAAAAAAAAATCTAAATAGATTGAACACTAAACTTATCAATGGATGAAATGTCGTTTCTGTTCATTTGATTCTGGCATTTCTCTCCGCTAGTACATTAATTTTATTATTATTATTTTTAGGCGAAGATTCAAATCTCTTGATGGAGAATATATACATTAACCATTTCCCTACTTAATTCAATTTAAATTTCAATTCACTAAAGTCAAAAGTTATAGGGCCAAAATTAATCAACTTACTAAGGATGTAAAAATGCATTTTTACCCTTAATCATATTTTAGGTATCACGTCTAATGATTTCGCATTCCCAGACAGCCCCCCTTCTTAACTTTACATTTTGACATTCATTTTAATAATAATAAATAATAACACGCAGAAATAGAACCAAGAGTTTACTTAAAAAAAAAAAAAACAAAGAAATAGAACCCGGAGTGCCCATTAGGCTCTGAGTTGGAGTGCTCGGTTATCATAATTTATTTATATTGTCACTTCACCATCTTCGTTGCGATTTTTCCGCCAGTTGGGGAAACATTTTCCGTCCAATTCTCCTTCCTTTCTCTCTCTTCTTTTCTTCGCCCAACCACTGTTTTCCGATCGGAAAATCTTCACCCTTCACCTTCTCCGTCCAATTTCTCAACTCCACTTCTCCCAATGGCCCATTTGTAGCCTTTCTTCTCCGGCGGAGGCCGATTCGGCCGCCATGTCTCGCCAAGTTCCGACCACTGCGTTCCACAAGTCCAAGACGCTTGATAACAAATATGTATGTTGGCAGTGGATACCTGGTTTCTGTATTGATAGGGTTTTGCTTACAATGGGGTTCTTCTTTCTTTTGCGTTTTTGAACTTTGTTTGGTTGTTTGGAATTTGTGTGCGCGGAATGTTGTCTGGGAGTTGGATGGATGAGGGAAATGATTCTTTGACTTCGTAATGTAGGTTGGAATGTAGCCTAGAATTGAATTGGTTGTTGGTCTGTTTGTGTGTGTGCGGCCTTCTGGTTGCTTTTGAAGATGATCGGCAAGAAAATGAAGTACTTGGAAGCAAGAAAGATTCTGAATTTTTGTAATCTGTTTTAGGGTTCAATCAGCGAGAATTTTGTTACGATACACTCTGTTCACTTCATTTCTTGTCATAGTGTCATGCTTCGTTAGTTTAAATTAAACATTCGATTATAGTTTTCTTTTTTTCTCTTAGTTATCAGAATATATAATCGAAGGTTGGAGTTACTTTGTTCATGTGGAGAATTTCTGAAATTCATAACATGTTCCAGTGGTTGGAGGTTTTAATGTGAATTCTTGGTGCAGATGCTGGGAGATGAGATCGGGAAAGGAGCATATGGGCGAGTCTACAAAGGTCTGGATTTGGAGAATGGGGACTTTGTTGCTATTAAACAAGTTTCCTTGGAGAATATTGCTCAAGAGGACCTCAACATTATCATGGTTCGATCATGTTTCTTTGATCAAGGCTTATTATCTTGCTGAATAAAAAATCTTATGCTGCTAAACGTGGAAACTTAAGTGAAATTGTGAAAGTTCAGTCTTACTACTGTTCTCATCATCTCATGTCTTTGAGGATTCTTCTGTTTCATTGAAGATCATAACCCATTGAGTTGGTATCAAATTTTCTTTGATTTTGAAATATCTTCTTTCTTCTGAACTAAAGAAGTGGAAAACTGCCACTGTGAGCTTTTACTCCATGTAATATGGTTCTGAAACTTCTACTTTAAGAAGCAGTGGATGCACATACATGACATGGACTTAGAAACACTTCATTTTTCAAAAAACTTAGGATCTGCTCCTTTTCTCTGGGCTTCCTTATGTTTTCTTTCATTTATTCTCAATGAAATTTGTTTTCTTCAATTAAAAAAAAAAACCCTTAGGACATGCGAATGACAATGGCATATTTATTAAAATATATATTTTTAACATTTTTGTATATTTATATATATTCCGATGACTTTCATGTGAGTTTTTTATTTTATTTTTTTATTTTTAAATTTATGATATTTATACTTAAAAGAATCAGATGTTCTTGAGGTTGCTAATTCCTTGAGAAGTAACGAAGCCTCTAGGCTAGATTGTTTCATGGACGAATTTTTCAAAAAAAAAAAAAAAAAAAAAAAAAAAGAATTACGGAACACCATCAAGAAATACATTATGGAAATATTCCACAGCTTTTTGAATGATGTCATCAATGCTAGCCTTAATGGAACATTCATATGCCTTATTTTCAAGATAACCGATGAAAAATTGGTTCATGACTGTAGACCACCCATCAATATTCTACCTAATGCTTATAAAATTATTTCTCATTCCTCTCCGATGGGCTCAAACGTGTCTTGCCACACACTATACAGAATTCCAATCTGCTTTAATTGCTAGAAGACTTATTCTTGATGCCCCTGTTATTGCTAGGGAGTTCATAGATGAATGGTGAAGGAAGAAAAATAAGGGCCAACCATCAAGCTCGATCTTAAAAAGCTATTGATAAGATAGATTGGAACTTCTTTCATAAAGTGCAATTATGCTTGTGTTTTCGAATGCAAACTTCTCTGTCATCATTAATGGTTAGCACATAGGTAAAATTCTAGGCTCTCTCGGAGTCTTAGGTAATGAGACCCTCTTTCCCAATTTTTTCTCACTCTTGTGGCAGGCTTATTTAGGTAACTTCTCTCACAAGGATCTTCACTAGGCCTCATTGATGGTTTATTTTGAGTAACTCTTCTCTTTGCATTAATCAACTATGATTTGCAAATGATACCATCCTTTTCTTGACATGTGACAACAATTACATCAATAATATTTTCAAAATTATTAAGATTTTTGAAGAAGCTATGAGGCTCAACCTTAACTATAACAAATCAGAAATATTGGGCATAAATTGTCGAAGATTCCTCTATTGAAAATACTGCAATTAGTTTCAGTTGCTAGGTGGGCGCTTAGCGAAACTCATACCTTGAAGAACTCTATCATTTTGGGCACCCATCATTAAACGTATGGATGACTGTAACTCCACAAATGGAGGATTTCTTTCATTTCGAAGGGAGGTTGCCACTCAATTATCCAAGCAATTCTCTCCAACCTCCCCGTTCCATTTACTATACGTCCTTTGTTATGCCTTCAAAGGTCATTAGCATAATCAAGAAACTCTATAGGCACTTTGTTTGGAGGGTTTTACCATTTTTTGGCTTGATCATTGGGTCTTTAGGCTTAAGTTTCCCTAGACTCTACTCCCTCTCCAATCGGAAACAATCTTCCATCAAAAACATTTGGCTGTCATCATCGAGAAGTTGGGACCTCAACTTTTGGCGAAGGTTCAAAGAAGAAGGAATAGTTGAATGGGTTTCAGTCACCTTTTTACTCTCTTCGACTACCCACACAGAGGATCTAGATTGCAGGCAGTGACCTTGGAAGGAATAATTAAAGGCCACTGCCCCCTTTCTCTTTATAAAGGTATTTGGAAGAATTAAAATTTTCCTCTGGGAATTTAGCAATGGAAGTAATTTTTTTTTAACAAGAAACAACACTTTTCATTGAAGAAATGAAAAGAGATCAATGCTCAAAAGATTTTAACACCCATTATTTGATTCAAAGAAGACTCCTTATACAAGCTCTTTCTCCTGGACGGTGCATTATGTGTAAGGAGGACCTGAGACACAAGGCCACTTATTCATCACTTGCCCCCTTTGCTAGCTAACTCTTTTTGACTGAGGATGCCCTATCTTCATTATGTGTCAGTACTTTTGACATTTTTATGATATTCCATATCATTTTGAATGATCTTTTTCATGCTTAGATATCAACCAAGTCTGTCAAGTCTAGACGTGTTAGTAGTTATTGGAAACTCATTACTTTGTAGTATTTTAATTGGTTTCTTAATTTGTGGCTCGAGTATCATATCAGTTGAAATTTTATGTAAATTTGGTACTTGGCTTCATTTTCTTTTTTGGCATATTTTCCCTGATCATATTCAAGTGCTCTCACTGGATATTTTTTCCTTCTCTGCTATTCAATTGTTGGTGGGATGTAATGATGATTTTCAGCAAGAGATTGACCTACTGAAGGTACCTTTCTCTCCATCAGATTTCCATTTACATTTCTTGCATTCATTTTGCTTAAATTAAAATACATTGTGTTTATTTTTATCAATGCTTTCCACATTTGCTTTTTCCTTTTCCACCTGGTCTTTTTATTGCTTTAAGGCTATTTGTGTTTGTGCTGAAGTTGGACTGTTCTATGGGTTTACTTGATTTCATGGCACCGAAGTCATTTTTTTCCATTTGGAGTTTGTGTCCTTTTCTATCTGTGACTGTTTCACTTTTGTAGAATTTGAATCACAAAAACATTGTGAAGTATCTGGGATCTCTGAAAACAAAGACTCACCTTCACATAATACTCGAGTGAGCAAGCTTGAAATTTTCTTTTATATAATCTAGGTCAAGGCTTTAATTGGGTATTTCACACAAGCTTTTTTGGCGGGGTTTTACAGGTATGTGGAGAACGGATCACTTGCCAACATTATCAAGCCAAATAAATTTGGACCTTTTCCAGAATCATTGGTTGCTGTTTATATTTCTCAGGTTTTGAAGTTTTCTATCATTGTCCTTTGTTTTGACCATTTCAGGGGCATGACTTATATTAGTGTTATACTATCATAAAACAGGTTTTGGAAGGTTTGGTTTATCTACATGAGCAGGGTGTAATTCATCGGGATATAAAGGGTGCGAACATACTGACAACCAAAGAGGCAAGTTTATTCTTACACTGTAGTAATTTATTTTAAAGGTCTGGCTTTTACATTTTTTATTAAAAAATTGCGTTCTCATTTCTTTTGCACGTACAAATGCTATAGATTACTTGCAAAATTGTTTCTTAAACGGGTGATTATTCCAGATACTCTGATACATGAAATATCTATGAAGATAAACCGCAACCTTTGCTATCAATAGAGTTAAGTTGGCTATTTACTTGAGGACACATTAGGACTGCTAGTTTAAGGTTGGTTATGCATTCTACATTATTTCCACATGGTTGAAATACGTATAAGTGTCAATTCAACAATTCAAGGTAGTGGGGATGTGATGGGGGAAGGAAGCTAAATCATTGTAGATTAACTAAATCCATATCATTACAGCCAGTTGAAACACTATTTTTATAGTGTTGAAGGATCTTTTTTTGAAAAAAAAAAACAAGAAATGGAACTTTTCATTGAAGAAATGAAAAGAGACTAATGCTCAAAAGATACAAACTCCTAAAGTGAATGAAATAAAAAGCAAAACAACATAAAAATTACAAAGGAACAATAAATGCATTAACGAACTAAACAATCAAACATCTCCCTAACTAAACATTAACAAACTAAACAACCAAACATCTCCCAACGGCTAAATGAGTAACTAACTAGGAAAGTTCAAGTACAAGTAATGGCCGTTAAAGAGTACATCAAATTCTCTATCACTTCTTGTTTTGTACATCTAAATTGGCTTTCGATAAAGAAACACGACTTTTCAGTGGTATTTGAAAAGTGATAAAGCTAGAACTCCCTCGTGTTAAAATTTGTTGACATTATCGTTTAACCCAAAATTAAAAATCGTTGAAGGAGTCTAGAATTCCATTCTTTAGTTTCCAAAGAACTCAAACCTAACTTGTATTTGTTAAATACTAAATTCACCACTTCCCCATCGATCAATTAAAATTCACAATGTTTATGTTGTGTGTCTTGTCCCATGTCTAGATCTGTGCTTCTTTGCTCTTTGTGGTTGTATTAAATGTGAAAGGTTATTTGCTTATATACAGGGTCTTGTGAAACTTGCTGATTTTGGTGTTGCTACAAAATTAACAGAGGCTGATGTTAATACACATTCAGTTGTTGGAACACCTTACTGGATGGCTCCTGAGGTATGAATTAGTTTCTACTGTTATAATATATATAATTATGTATATTTTTCCTTGATTGTAATTGTACATTCTCTAGTTTAGGGTTTTCTTGTGTACCTATATATATTGGTGACTCTCTAATAAAGAATACATCGAGTATTTCTCTAATACTGAGAACATCTACATGGTGATATTTCACTTTCATTTTTGTGTATAAAGTTTTTAGGCTTTTTTACACTGCTCGAAAATTTTGAAATTTCATTTGAACGGTCAACACAATACCAATAGTGACAAGTTTCTAAATGGCTTGAATCTTTTCCTTGGTGGACTGAGCTTGAGATAGTTCGTTTCAACTTTCCTTTGATTCTTCTAAAAAGTTTTACTTGACGACCTTTTGATGTAATTTTCGTTACAGGTAATTGAAATGTCAGGAGTTTGTGCTGCTTCCGACATATGGAGTGTTGGATGTACTGTGATTGAACTGCTTACATGCGTACCTCCATATTATGATCTACAACCTATGCCCGCTCTTTTTCGCATTGTACAGGTATAATGACTTCTATTCTTGCCACTTTAGGATTATTCATGTTGTGTACTGACTTTTCGTAGAGTAGGAATGTTAAGTTTTCATTTCATACCATCTTAGTTGTTTTTTTAACTGTGTGCCATATCTTAATTATTTTTTTTAATCAAAATTTTCTTAATCACATATATGTGTGTGTTTCATGGGCTCGAGTTTTCATACCATCTTAGTTGGGCTTGGATTGTCTCTAAATATATTCAAGACTTCCCTCCTTGGTATTAACATAAGCCTGCAGAATGTGGATGTGGTAGCTAACTGCCTAGGGTGTAAGATGGAAATTATGCCTTATTCTTACTTCAGTTCCCCCTTGGGTTAACCATTGCAATGTTGTTTTTGGGGAGCTGAAGGTGGATAAACTTAGAGCCAAGCTAGATAAATGTAGGAGTTTGCAAATTGCAAAGGGCGGAAGTTTGATATTGGCTCAATTGGTTTTAAACAGTGTGCCCATTTACTATCTTTCTCTTCTTCGTGCCCCGTCAAAGTTGTTAACTTTTCGGAGAAGTTGATTAGGGACTTACGGAATGGGGGTGAGCATGGACTAGGCATTTATTTATTACCTACCAGTATGCTCGGCTTTTTTTGGGAGAAAGTCCTCAAGGCTTTCCATTTGCATCTCACCCTCCCAGGCAATATGATCACTATGCTTGAATCGTTGATCATGGGTCACCCATTCACTAAAGGAAAGGCTGTTATGTGGGTATATATCAGCAAAACCACCGCATCTTTGAAGATATGGCGCAGGACTTCAATTCCTTCTTTGATCACTTGATCTATATTGCTCTCTCTTGGTGTAATTTTTTTCTTTACTTTTGTGATTATAGTCTCACATCCCTCATGGCTAATTGGGATTGTCTTTTGTAATTGTAGCATCCTTTGCCCTTTTTGTACATTTTATACTATCAATGAAATGAAGTTAACAGTTTCTCATTAAAAAAAAGTATAGACTAGGTTCCCACTTGGTTACTTGGAAATGAGCCTCTTTGCCGTCCATTTAGGGAGGCCTCGGGGTTGGGCCCTTCAAACAGAGGAACAATGCCCTTTTGATGAAATGGTTATGGAGATTCATTCAAAAGTAAAATGCTCTTTGGAAAAGAGTTACCGTGGCCATTTACTGGGTGCAATCATCGAAAGGAACACTCACTTTTCTGGGAATTTTTGCCTTCCAACTTTTCGTGATTAGCACCTCAGGGATGTTTGGCCTCTAATTAGCCATCAAAAGGATGAAGAATTCACATTAAAAGAGATCTTTCCTCTCTTTTGACCAATTGGAGAAGTCTTTTGTAACTCTTTTGGTTTGGGCATAGCCTTTCTTTTGTAAATTTCATACATCAATTAAATTTGTTTCTAATTATAAAAAAAAAAGAATTCACGTTAACTCCCCCTGCTATGAAGGCTCCACTGTCAGATCCTCCCTATTGTTGAGAACAAGAGAGCTAATTTCAAATTGCAATCTAATCCATTTGTCGATTTAAAGATACCCCTCTCTGTTTCGTACCCCCTCCAACATACACACAAAAAAGGGAAAAAGATAATAACCTATTATAGCCTACTGGGAAAAAGCAACAACTTAGTAGGATTTTTCGATTTGATGTTTATTGAAACGCCTTCATTTACAAGACTCAATGTGCAACACAAATTGGGGAGGGGTCTTGTAAGAATCTTTGGGGTTTAGCTTTCTTGTCTGATTTTTTGTTTTTCATTATTATGATTATCTTCTTCACTGTTGACTTGTTTGTAACTTTTAGTTTGATGTTTAAAAAATAAACCAGCTCTAGGTGGGGAATTGTTTGTAAGTGAGAAGCCCATGTCTATTTTTTGTTCATGATGTGAACATTTATTTATTATTTATTTGGACATTGACCTTGCTGATAAGTCTTTTCCTTCTGTTGCATTGTACTATTTACCAATCTCCAGGACAAGCATCCACCAATTCCGGATAGCCTATCACCAGACATCACTGATTTTTTGCGCCAGTGCTTTAAGAAGGTTTGCCAGGATTTCTATAATTGAATGAATTAAATTACATGTTTGAACATCTGCTTTCTGGGTATTCTTTATTATTTTTTCTGCCTCTCTGAACAAAAAAAGAAGGGCTGTTCTTGTCTTTTATACACCTTTTAAAAGTTTATTTGTGGCTTTAGGAAATTCTATAAGGTGTGTGAGAAGGCTAAAAATATGATATTACAGGTCTTTTAACTTCCATCTGCCTGTCGGGTATGACAAATGGTGTTTGCAATACACTTCAAGTATGTGACAACCATACGAAGTGTCCTTTACTGTCAAGAAACAAAACTAAAAGAACGTATGTAAGACCTGAAGTGATTAAAATTGAGAGTGAAACATCAACTGTTATGAATTCCATCCCTTTTATTTGACCAAAGATATCACATGCTTGTAGCATCTAAGAAGCACACACACTCTGTTTTTGGCAGAGTGTTTGTGTCATGTGTCAGACACGGATACGTTCGGACACGTGTCCAACATGCGAAAATCAGTGTCCAATTGGTTTATTATTTTTTTTAATATTGGACACGTTGCCTATTCTTCTGGACACGCCATGAACATGAACACCCAAAAAATATATCCAGCCCCGACCCTGAAAAATATCCCCAACTTGAAAGAAGAAAACTTAGAAAAAAGGAAAATAAACTCATTTTTTTCAACTGCAGTCAAAACCCTTGAACCAAAAAGAGAACCCATTTTTGCTGCTCCATAATAGCAATGAGGGAGAAAGAAAGTGCTAATCAGGAGAAAGAAACAGAAGAATAAAAGAGAGAGATTAACCATCTGATTTCCTTATAAGGAGCAACCTCATGTGTGCGTCGTACAAAAAGAAAACAAATAGGGAAGAGACCCTTGAAAAGCTAAGAACTTGCTGCTTTGTAAAAAAGGAGTTGTTGATTTCGAAGACTTACAGAGTAGGGCTTGGTAGAGGTAGTGTACAGCTGCTACTTGGTTTTTCCAACGGTTGGTTCCACTTTTTTTTTCCTCAATTGTTTTCTAATTTTTGATGGCACGGTTGGCTCACATTTAATATACTTAGATTTGAAGTGTTGAAATTTTTTAACATATACACCTATGAAGCACAAACACTTCATTTTTGGCCGAGTGTTCGTGTCGGGCACGGATAGGTCTGGACACATGTCTGACACGCTGTTTTACGTGTCTTTTTTTATTTTTTATTATTATTATTTAATTTCGGACACAGCTGGGAAAAATTTTGAAACAAAAAAGGCCCAAATCATTTAAATTTAAAAAAATAAAACAAGAAGGACAAATAATCGTGAAATTTGAAAATCCTAATAAGTAACACTGCCAATGTTCACTCGCCGCCGGCCGTCAGTTCTCTTTGCCACCGGTTGTTCACCATTTAAAAGTATGTTTTTTTCCCTTAATTTTCTATGAGTTAAATTAAATTAGAGTAAGTTAAACTTAATTAACTTGACATTTTATGCTTTTTAGTGGAATATATTTAGTATTTTATGTTAAATTTACATATATCTTAAAATTAAAAAAATAATTAAAAAAAGAGCATGTTCGTGTCCTAGTTTTTTAGCAATTGACGTATCACCGTGTCCTGTTGTGTCTGTGTTCGTATCCCATGTCCGTATCTGTGCCTCTTAGATATACACATTTGAAAAATAAATTTAAATATTGTGTATCCCCAAGGTGTCCGTGTCCTACTTTTTTAGAAACTGTCATGTCGTCATGTCCATGTCCCGTGTCTATGTTTGTGCTTCTTAGGATAGCATCTCATTTACTTTCATCTTTCTTAACTAAAGGATTGTTCTTTATGGAAAAGAAAATAATAATAATAAATGAGTTAAGTTACATCCCAACTGAATATGCCACAAGCTGGCTAGCATCCCACCTGTCATATAGTTTCTCATCTAACGAGGTCAAGGGAAGTAGTGAAGCATTTGTCCCCAAGAAAAAGAATACTTCCCTTGGAATAAAGTTGACTCCAATATCATACGGGCTGTGATAATCCAGGTCCTGCTGGCATAGAATACATATGCAGCGCGTATATGAATTCCTATTTTTCTGTATGGTGATGACTCCTTAAAGCCAGATGAATGCATATCTCTATGAACTATAGCCTCGTCTTGATTGTAAAAGAACTTTGGCATCTCTCCTCCCGGCTTTAAAACATCCAGGTGAGATGACTTCTGAGGGGATGGGTTACTCAAACGCAAACGCACTAAACTCGCCACTAGTAAATTTGGAGAATGAATCGTCAGTGCATGTAGACTCCTTCAGAGAAAAACACAGATAAGAAGCATCCTTTGAGGACAAGCAAACTGGATTTTGTTGAAAAAAGTCTATACAAAAAAAATTCTTGTTAAACAGTTTATCAATTTTTACCAGGCTCCGTAATCGTGGATATTTTATATGTGATTTGTTGCACTTTATAACTTTAATTTCAAGGCTTTGGTATTCTACTTGCCGGTCGTATCTTCTTTGAAATGGGAAGGAAATACATCACTTTGTTAGTCTATTTTGTAGTGAATGAATAATTTGGCGTCATCTTCGTGCAGGATGCTAGGCAAAGGCCTGATGCGAAAACTTTGCTTTCTCATCCTTGGATACAGAACTGTCGACGGGCTTTGCATTCTTCTCTTCGTCATAGTGGCACATTGAGGTAGTCATTAGCTTTTTTTTTTTCTTTAATATATAATTTAAAATCTTAGGAAATGAAAGACAACTTCTATTATTATCAATTTCTTGGGTATATTCTGTCAGAAACTAATAAAAGTAGCTTTAGTTTGAAATAAAAAAGACTATTAAAACATTTAGATGCTCATTTTTCATTCCCATTTTTGTGCCCTGTCAATGTGTTAGGTATCCACAAGATAAACACCTATAACAAGCAGAAAATTCACACAAACACAAGTATATCCAAGAACCAGCACTGTTCTATTGAGAGTTCTTCAACAGACAGTGGGTTAGTATAACCGATAGTATTGAGATAGCAAGATAATAGAAACCAAACAGAATATCCTCCAGCTATTCGAGAGAGCTGGTTCTCTCCACAAGACTATTCTTGCCTACAAAAAATCACCCCCTTCCCACAAGCCCACAAACCCCTACAAAATCCTCACCCACCCAACACGTACCGTTCGCACAATCATGCCCCCATGGTCCCCACAATGCTAACTTCCTCTCTTTCTCCCCAGAATACCCTTTCTAACATACGTGTGAATAATGGGAGGCCTAACACAATGCTATTCACTGGGTCATGTCTCGTACATCTTTTTCCTTTTTTGTATTTGTGTGTGTGTGTGTGTTCATTTAGGCTAGGTCATAGGCCACTGCACTGGGAGAGCCAGGTAATGGCAACTTCCCTGATCCAGATTTGCGTTCTTTGGGACAAGATCTGGACTTACCAGTTTCACACTAGAATTAATCTTCAGAGATCTATTTTGCATGAAATTTATGCAGAAAAAGATACATGCCATCTTCACTCTGGCTATTCCAAACTTTGATTAATATTTCTTATGGCAGAAACACTCAACAAGATGGATCAACAGGAGCAGAAATTTCTAATGGAGACAATCCAAACTCTTGTGAAAGCCCTTCAGCGGAGAAAAATGAAGTTACTGGTTCTGATTTTAAAGCTGTGAGAGTTGTATATTCAAGAATTACTTTGTTTATGAATTTAACATCTATCTCTTCTTCAAAGTTGCTTTTGAATTTTTGCATCTCTGTGGTAAGTTGGGTTGTCATTATTTCAGGATTCAAGGAAGGAGTTGTCATCAGATGTTGCCACTGATACGAGCAAGTCCCAAAAACATTTTGCTTCAGGCCCTAATTTTGTCGAGAAAGGAGAAAGCCTAGAAGAAGATACTCTATTGGATGAAGTTCCTACCTTATCCATTCATGAAAATTCATCTCTTCTAATTGGTTCTGGCAAACTTGCTACCTCTGAGCCAACTGAGTTTCGTGAATCTCATGGTAGAGTCCATGATGAAGTGATAATGAATGGTGAAGTGCCATTGGCAGAATTAAGAAAAGATGCTTCTAGGAAACATGGAGAGAAGGAAACTTCTACAACATCTGGAAATAGATCATTTGGTTTTGGACTTGAAAGTCAAGATAATAGTTTTCAAAAGGTATAGTTGTTGATTCCTTACTTTTGTTAGTTACAAAAAGATGAGTTGACATCTATGTTACATAAACATTTCTTTATGATCTATTGTTCAAGTTACTTTTGCTAGTTTTATTATAAGAGATCTAGTTCTGTCTAAAAGTTATTTCTATGATTCCGCCATGGTCATTTCCTTCTATCTTCCTGTTTTCAACCTCTTGCTAGTAATGGTTTTTTCTAACCACTCTAGCAAACTAGCTATCTCAGATAATAACATCCGATTTGGTTGACTGGTTTCTTTTCTTTTAGGTTTTTTCTCCCTTTACATTTTTCCTTTCTTGATATCTCAGGGTAGGTATGCAGTTTACTGAATCTACTATATTATTGATTATAGGAAGAGCATGTGCCCGGTCCTCTTCATATTCCTATTTGTGCGTCAAATATGTCAAATTTAGGGTTTTTGAGTCATAACATAGTAAAGATTTTTGAGTTATAATACTGCTTAGGAAATATGTCCCCTTTTGTATTCCTTTGGCTTTTAGAAATTCCTGCGAGCATGGCTTTTTAAGCAATAGCAAAGATTCTTTGGAATTGCTCAGTTCGAGCTCTTCTTGGGCTTATATGGATAGAGAGAAATCAAAGGATTTTTTAAGATAAGTTTGCTTTGGTGAATTTTTTTTTTTTTGTAATAGTGTATAACATATTACTTGTTGATGGTTCTCAAGCTACTGGAATTTATAACTGCAACCTCTTCATGATTATTAACAATTCGAATACTCTTTTTTGGTAATTTTGCGGGCCGGGTTTCCTCAACCCCAGCCCATATGCTGTATTTTCCCCATTTTTCTAATACATCTCACTTGTGTTTCTTATATATATATAGAGGAAAATATATCAGATATTTGAATGCAATGTCTTTTATCATATGCTTCTCTAGAACTGAATTTGTGTGGTTAATTTGAATTTTGGTTGTTGATTCCAGATTAGGATCAATCATTTATGAGTTTAAAGATCGAACTTTATTTTTACAACCCCCCCAACAAAAAAAAAAGGAACTTATGGATTGGTGCAATTGTTATTTTTGAAGGTTTCAAAGATGTCAATTGCTTTGGGAGGAAATGAGCTGAGTAAATTTAGCGACACTCCTGGAGATGCATCCTTAGATGATTTATTTCAACCTTTAGATAAGCTCCCCGGGGATCAAGCTGCTGAAGCATCAACATCTCTATCTACACCACAATCAAACATAGGTAATGTGCCAGTAAATGATGTTGGGAAAAATGACCTGGCCACAAAGTTAAGGGCTACGATTGCTCAGAAACAAATGGAAAATGAGATGGGACAGGCAAATGGTGGCGGTGACCTGCTTCGACTAGTGATGGGTGTTTTAAATGATGATGTTGATATTGATGGTTTGGTATGTATGTTACAGTATACTAGTATAGTTAGTATTCTAATACTCTTTTAATTGCCTCCACAACTGATAGTTTTGTGATTCTTTTAATCAGGTTTTTGATGAGAAGTTGCCTGGAGAAAACCTTTATCTTTTGCCGGTACTCAGTTCTTTCGACTCTAGGAAGTCCATACATTTTGATTCTTGTGAATGTAATATTAGAATTGACTTTTCAGTTATCTTTTTTTGTTCCTTTTTGTACGATTATGTTTCTTCCTAATTGGTATAATGTGTATAGTTTTTTTTAACTTAAACATGAATAGGGAATTATTGTTTTCCATTTCTTATCTTTCCTTTTTTCTGTTGGTAGGCTGTTGAATTCGGCAGATTAGTTGGATCATTGAGACCTGATGAACCCGAAGATGTAATTGTATCTGCCTGTCAAAAACTGATTGCCATCTTCCATCAAAGACCTGAGCAGAAAATTGTTTATGTTACGCAGCATGGTCTACTCCCATTGACAGAGTTGCTTGAAGTTCCTAAAACTCGTGTATGGTTTTTATATTTACCTCATTTATGTCATTGGTTTTTTGTTGGCTCAATCCCACTTTATAGAACTCGCCTATTTCTCATTATTGCAGATTATATGTTCAGTGCTCCAGCTTATAAATCAGATAGTTAAGGATAACGGTGACTTCCAAGAAAATGCCTGTCTTGTTGGTCTAGTAAGTAACTATTATATAATGTTTCCATCTAGCATTGTTCATCAGATAATAGCATTAATTGAAGCACTGCCTTTGGTACATCATCACTAAACTAATTTCTTCAATTGGTTTTAAATTCTTTTAGCATTTATGTTCCGTTATGCAACTTTACATATTACCATTTTGAACTTGAATACTTAATATAGCTTGAGTACTGGAGTAAGGTAGTTCAATCTGTGTGTGCTTGAATATTCTGTGAAGAATGAAGCTCCTATTCTTGGATCAGGAATATGTGGCTGGTTATCTGATGGCGGTTGTTAGTTTTGTTTATTGTACTCTCTGTTTCTATCTTAGGTAAAATAGATTAGTTGTTGATAGGGTTTTCTTGTAATTAGCTGAGTCTGAGTGCTATATCCAATTTTTTTAATTAAATAAAGTAAATAAAAAATTTGAGTAAATTTTCATATTTTTTCTCCGTGATGTATCACATAATGATCTATTATAATCAAATGCATCTTTTGGCCTCCCAAGTAGTTTACGATTCTACTCTTCCCCCTCTGATTTATCTTTTGGAGAAGTAGTGAATGAACTTCAATATTGGTCATTTTCTTATGTATCTATCAGATTCCTCTGGTAATGGGCTTTGCGGTTCCTGATCGTCCCCGAGAAGTTCGTATGGAAGCAGCTTATTTCTTTCAGCAGCTTTGTCAATCAAGGTTTGAACTTTGAAGTTTTAACGTTGTGGTATTAGTATGACCCTGCAAGGTTTTGTTTTAAAAAAAATTATCCTCTTACTAAGGATTTGTTTTAAAAAAATTTCAGCTCTTTGACATTGCAAATGTTCGTTGCGTGCCGAGGCATACCTGTATTAGTAAGCTTTTTAGAGGCTGATTATGCAAGGTACAGGTATGTAAATATCATTTTGCGACAGTTGAGCATTTATAGTAATTATAGGCATAGGTCTGGTCTAACGAGTAGTTAGTGTTTTCTGGCAGTTTTGGGGGTTGATGTATTTGAGAACTTAATACAATAAATTAGAAATGGAGAACAATTTTACGTAATATATACATAATAATGTTCAACCTTGTTTCTTTCGATAGGAAATAAGTACTTCCATGAGATGAAGATCGAACTTTGGATGAAGTCAAACCTATAACATGAAATAAAAATGCTTATCTGGAGCTGATATTTATCCATTGTGAAGTCTTAATGGTGAAGCGTTTCATTCTAAATCCTTATGTGCTACGATGATATATTTGTGAGTTACTAAGTTAAAATTGAAGCAATTGAGATCCGTTAACGCATATCTGCATTTTTCACTGTTGGTCCAGTTTCTCCCAGTTTCGATGTTTATTGTTTATTGTTTAATCAATTGCTCATTTAGTATTTTAGCTTTGTTGGTCGTTTGCAAATTAAATTCATTTTCATCTGATGTGTGTGCTGATCCTTAATTTGGTTTTCCTTTAAATTTTGCTATTATTCGTTTCTTACACATTAAACTCGTAAATATTGTATTTCTAGGGAAATGGTTCACCTAGCTATTGATGGAATGTGGCAGATCTTTAAGCTCCAGCGTTCCACTCTTAGAAACGGTTTCTGTCGTATAGCAGCAAAAAGTGGAATTCTACTTAGGCTTATTAACACCCTCTACAGCTTAAACGAGGCAACTCGCTTAGCTTCCATAACGGTTGGGGCTGGAAATCCAGTTGATGGTTTAACTCAATGGCCCCGATCAGGTCAACTAGATCCTAACCACCCTATATTCAGTCAGTATGAGGCCTCATTTCCTGTGCCTGATCATCCTGATCTTTTGAAGGTCAGGCATGGAATAGTTGATCATCACCTGTCTACTGGAACTCCAGAACCTTCTAGGGCTTCAACTTCACATTCTCAAAGATCAGATGCCAATCAATCTGATCACCGACACTTTTCCATAGATGCTGATAGGTCTCAATCTAGCAATACCACAAATGAAGCATTGGGAACTTCTAAACCGTCAGAGCTAGCATCTTTAGAAAAAGTCGTAAATTTAGCAACCAAGGATTCGTCTGGCTCTGCTTCTAAAGAACATGAAAATGTAGATAGATGGAGAACTGAGCGGATGGTCAATTCAAACAGGACTTCCACAGATAGGCCTCCAAAATTGGTGGAACCTGCATCTAATGGATTTCCTACAGCATCGGCGGCTACTCAGCAAGAGCAAGTTCGGCCCCTTCTAAGTCTGTTGGACAAAGAACCTCCTTCTCGACATTTTTCCGGTCAGCTTGAGTACATGCGCCACCTTTCTGGATTGGAGAGACATGAAACTATAATGCCTCTATTGCATGCATCAAATGAAAAGAAGATAAATGGGGAGCCTGATTTCTTAATGGCAGAATTCGCTGGTGAATATCTCTGTTTGTGAACCTGTTTTTTTCTTCCTTCTAACATGATAAATTAATTATGTGTATAATGGAGTGATATTATCAACTAACTAATTATTGGATTTTCTATTACTCATAGAAATAGAGATTAAACTTAGGTGCACTACAAAGACTAGGGGACAATCGCTGCTTGGGTATCTTAACAGTTTGCAGAGAGCTTTTTCTTGTATGTTCTTTGCAAGTTAAACGGTCATAAGGACCAAAACATTTTATGGGGCTAGTGATTAATAAATATTTTGAAAGCTTTCTTAGACATAACTCTTTGGTATTGGAATTTAACTTTGGTCAATCTTGGTGCTGCACATATTCCATTCTCGAGACAATATTTTGAGTAGCTTGACTATCTTTCAAAGAACCTAATTGTATTCTTTTCATCCCAGAGGTTTCTCAACGTGGAAAAGACAATGGAAATTTTGACCACACTTCTAAGGTTTCCCTTAAAACGGTGGCAAAGAAGGTAGGACCACTGGTGTCCAATGAAGGAGCTGCATCCACATCTGGAATTGCTTCACAGACAGCATCTGGGGTACTTTCAGGTTCGGGCGTACTAAATGCTAGACCAGGGAGTGCCACATCCTCTGGACTTCTTTCGCACATGGTTTCAACCATGAACGCTGATGTTGCAAGGGAATATCTGGCGAAGGTGGCTGATCTTCTGCTTGAGTTTGCTCAGGCCGATACAACTGTGAAGTCATATATGTGCAGCCAAAGCTTGCTTAATCGCCTTTTCCAGATGTTCAATAGGGTACAGCCCCCAATTCTCTTAAAGGTACCGTAGTGAATCTTTTCATTCATTCATTGGTCTGGTTATTTTGAACCAGTTGGTTTCTACTTTCTACTAACTGTGCTTCCATTTATATTTCATTTTGTAGATATTGAAGTGTATAAATCATCTATCAACAGATCCAAACTGCTTAGAAAATCTTCAGCGAGCAGATGCAATTAAATATTTGATTCCGAACCTTGAAATCAAAGAAGGGTCTCTGGTATCGCAAATACATACTGAGGTGTGCTTATTTTTCTCTCATTGTTTAGATAATCTACTTATATTTATGTTTTTTTTTTTGCTTTTTTGGATAAGAATAAATCTCAAAGAAAGAACTGTGTGGCTAAACTATATAACCTCAAATAAGATCATATTCATGACATACGTCTGAAATGGGCAATCTTTTAGGTATTTATTAACTTATTAATCTCTTTTAACATGTTTTACCCACACCTTGATTAACAGTCTTTTGTACATATTATTTGCTCTATAAATGCTTGGATCATGGTACTTTGCATTCCTTTTCTATTGCTTTATGTATTATTGCATATGTAGTTAGAACAGTGGTCAACCTTAATAATTGTTTTGTCATAATTTTGTTTATTAGAGGACTGGGTCTTCAGGATTCCACACAGTATTTTGTCTATAAATGCCTGTAGTATGTATATCTGCTCTAGGCAAATGCTTGTTTTCTCTCATTTACTACACGACAAAGAATCAACAAGATATTTCAGGTGAAGTTTCCTAAGATCATTGGTCCGAGCTGCTAGATGTAAAAGTTTAATAAATGAAAATATTTTATTTTCAATTGCTTTTTTTAGGCCATGAAAAAAGGGGGGAATATCTCTTAGAACTGGCATTTGGGGACCTGACGTCTCTATGTGGATTAGGACCTTTTTTTTTTTTTTGTTCGTTTTCTCTGCCAGTCCGTGATAACATTTTCTTCAAGAATGTATATACTTACTCGTGCTGTTTTAACTTAAAATTCTTAGCTTGTCTAAGTTTCGTGCTGCGTTTTTCTCTTAACGGCTGTATTCTTTTTGTCTGGTTTTACTACCTTGTATTCTATGTAGGTCCTCAGTGCACTATTCAATTTGTGCAAGATAAATAAGAGGAGACAAGAATATGCAGCCGAAAATGGAATTATTCCACACTTAATGCATTTTATTATATCAGACTCTCCTCTTAAAAAAGATGCATTGCCTCTACTGTGCGATATGGCCCATGCCTCTCGTAATTCTAGGGAGCAGTTAAGAGCCCACGGTGGATTAGATGTGTATTTGAGCCTACTTGAGGATGAGCTTTGGTCTGTCACGGCATTGGATTCTATTGCTGTTTGCTTGGCTCATGACAATGACAACCGAAAAGTTGAACAGGCTTTGCTGAAAAAGGATGCAGTTCAGAAATTGGTGAAGTTTTTCCAGTGCTGTCCAGAACAACATTTTGTGCATATATTGGAGCCCTTCTTGAAAATCATCACGTATGTACCTTTATCTGTCTGGTTAATTATGAAATGTCCTATCTGAGAGTGATTCTTTTTTTCTTTCTTTGTCATCCTTTAGTTTCTCAAGTAGTAGACTTTGATTTCTTTCTAATTTGTAATCTTATTACCCTCCCACTCTCCATTCCTCCCGGAAAATCATTCAATGTAGCCGCCGTGAATGACTACTCTTTAGAGTTAAAACATAGTTTTTAAATTCTCCCATACATCAAACGATATGAAATCATCATCCATATGATTCCAACCCCTTGAATAATTCCTTGCCCCTCCCTATTACCAGTGGGGAAATGCAAAGGTTACAAATGTTATACCAAATAACTGAAAATGTAGGTGCTGCAGTACCTTTGATACTTTAGATCATATCAATATTAACTGGACATGTACTTCTAATTGCAGAAAATCTTCCCGAATCAATACGACATTAGCTGTCAATGGATTGACCCCATTGCTTATAGCAAGGCTGGACCATCAGGATGCGATTGCTCGGCTTAATCTACTTAAACTGATAAAGGTAAGATCTCTTTATACGTGTGCAGTCTTCTGTTTGATGTGGCTTTGTAAGGATTCCGTAACGACTTAATATCGAACAAATGTCGATGATAACGGTATGTTTGATTTGAATTTTATTGAATGTCCAATGTTCGTGTGGCAGGCTGTGTATGAGCATCATCCACGACCCAAGCAATTGATTGTGGAAAATGATTTACCTCATAAACTTCAGAATTTGATTGAGGAACGCAGAGATGGACAACGGTCTGGTGGCCAGGTGTTGGTGAAACAAATGGCCACATCTCTGCTAAAAGCACTTCATATAAATACCGTTTTGTAAAAGCTTAGTATTTAGGATCCCCTGTATGTATGTATGTTGTCAAATGTATCACTTTTGTTTTCTCTTTTAATTAAATTTTGGCCTCCGCCCGTTTGCTTGTTCAGAAACCTGATTCCACAGTGATGCGCGATGTACGAGTGCTTTGTTTGTCTTGATACTAAATGTCATTTTTTTATGATGATATGATTATATATATACATGAAACGTATTGTTTGAACATGTGTTTCATAAATGTTTTTTATGTTTCATATCGTTTGGACATGTGTTTCATAAATATTTTTATACTTAGTTGTGTTTGAATGTTTAGTGTTGTCGATTATCTCTGTACTTTATAAAGTTTTTCTATAACTCCTGAAATTTTAAGTTCTCTGTTATCTTTGAACTAAGTTTACAACATGTTCCTAAACTCATAAATTTGTTTTTGAGAAAGACACTGCTTGACAAATCTTTCTTTCTTTTTTTTTTTTTTTGGGGGGGGTGGGAAATGCTGTTAAATGCATAGGTTACACATTGACAAGTTCGTCATTAGGCAATTAAAAATTTATGAATCTATTATGAGTTTTTCAAAACATAGAAATTGAATAAATAACTCTACAAATTCAAATCCGATTTATAATTTAACTTTCTAAAAAATTTGTCCCAACAGTATTTGGCTCAAAGTTTTTAAATTATTGAACTTTTTACTAGAAAGGCCCGAATCCATGACCTTTTGAAGGGTATCCCATTTCTGAAGAGTATCTCCAACAATGGTACATGTCAAAAATTCCATCTTTCAAAATAATGTCACCCCCCTTTGCCAATCTAAAGTTTACGTGCTCAAAACCGAGCTTCAACTTCAATCTAGAAAAACGATGAAACTGAGCTAAACATACAGGAGGCACAACACAATTAATCTCAGAATATATATTTCAAGTCAATCAAAAATATAATCTGAGTACCTCCCCCTTGAAAAAATGAAAAACCACCACATGTATTATACAACTTATGAACACATCCAAGCCACTCAGAAAAAGGTCGTTGTTAAACTTCTTCCTACGCTAAATGTCATGTCACCCCATAAATAGGCCTTATAAGGACACAAAACCTCAAGTGCGAGCATATTAACACAAATCTTCCACAGCATACAAAATTATCAAGCAGTGTTAAATCAAATCAGCAACGTTCATGGGCATCTCATCAATCTGGGTACTGTAGTATTGCTCAATATCTCTCAGGATCTTGATGTCATCACTTTTCACGAAGTTAATGGCAACACCCTGCGCGTTAAGCCATAAATTGGCATTAAAAGAAGTTTTAATATGCATGGCTTCCATGTAAGGAAATCATAATAAACATGTTCCGAGCAAGGCAACGTAAATGAGTTTAATCACGCTACAAGTTACCCATCATGTTCACTTCAAGTGGAATAAATACTATGAAATCAACTGAAATACAGAATGGAGTATCATACCTTGCGCCCAAACCGACCAGACCTTCCTATCCTGTGAATGTAAAGTTCTCGATTGTTTGGAAGGTCATAATTTATCACAAGTGATACCTGACAGAGGTTAATGCAAATAAACATAAGAATTTCTAGATTTCTCGGGATACTTGCCACAATCAGAAAATGAATGGAAAACAAACGCGAACATATTAATGATGTGCGTGGGAGTTCAAATAGTCAAGACAATTATGGAGACTTGGGGGATCACCAATTGAGAACGTAAACTAGGAAAAATATATATTTTGTCCTTACCAAATTCAATACCCACTCTTCTCTATATATCTCATCATGCAGAGATAGTTTTCTACTATGCTTTCCACTTTCCAGAGAATGGTAAATGACTATCCAGAGATTCTCCAAACATGGAGAAAGACCACCATGGTCATTTTTACATAATTTTAAATCCTTCGATTACACACAATCTTCATAACCTATAACTGATGCATGTGATCCACAAAATATCTAAGTAATTAAATCAACTGAAACTAATGGTGTGTTCATAACTAAAAGACCATTGAACTGATGCATATGATATACAAAAATATCCAAAAATCATTATATAGATATAATCTCTAATTCCACTTACAATAATTTTACTGACATTATAGAGACGATTCAACTAACACTAAAAAGAGTTAAAACATAGAGAAAATGGATTACTTGATCAGATCATATAAGCATTTATCCATTCAAACTTCATCATTAACAGGTTGAAATTGACTAAGACAACTACAACTAGAGTTAATTGAACTCGTAAGGTGCATTGACAAAAGAATCAATAAAATGAAAGAACCAACAACTTGCCTGCTGAACATCAAGCCCTCGGGCCCAAACATCAGTAGTGATTAGGACACGAGTAGTTCCTGATCGAAACTCCCCCATGATTGCATCTCTTTCCTTTTGAGGCATGTCCCCATGCATATGTGAAACTGTGAAGTTATTACTGCGCATCTTCTCAGTCAACCATTCAACCTGGAGGCAGAAGATCACATAAAATATTCAAAATGAAGTTAACTATTCCTCCACAATATTATTATTTTTTGTAAGGATGGATAAGGAAATATTTTACATCAAATACTGAAGTCCAAGAATCAGTGCAATGAGATCTAGACCTGAGGTAGGCCTCCAGTAGTTAGAACTTAGAAGTACATAGTAGAAAAAAGGGGTAAAGGATAGGTCTGATAACTAGTAGTGATGGTATGTGTAGGATTCATTGTAACTACTAGTTAGCTTCAATGTGATCCTCAGCAAGTATTTAGAAGGCAGTCCGGTAGAATGTGGGTACTTTTTGGGTTGTAATGCCCAGGAGTTAAGAGAGTAGGGGATCTCTTGAATTATCCTTATGTGATGGATCGCTGTTTCTAGTTAACAGTAAAAAAGAATGAGGACCAAAGGTTAAGCAATAATAAGACACTCTTCTAAACATATAGAATATACCAAAATCATCATGTATAAAGGCAAACATGTACGAAAGGGCCAAAATTATAACATTTTCTGTTTCAGGATGAGCCTGACAAGATTTAGAGATCTTTTTTAGGAGATCTGAAACAAAATTGTCGATCACATTACCTTACGCTTGGTGTTACAGAAAATTACAGCTTGAGTGATGGTCAAGGTGTCATAAAGATCACATAAGGTATCAAATTTCCACTCTTCCCTTTCAACTGCAACGAAGAATTGCTTAATACCCTGTCAATTTAAAAGCATGCATCAGGGTACTAATTTATATCCAAAAGGCATTTAGTCATCTAGAAATAAAAATATTACAAACCTCCAAAGTTAACTCATCACGCTTCACAAGGATCCTCACAGGATCTGTCATAAACTTATTCGTCATCTCTAGGATTTCATGAGGAAGCGTAGCAGAAATCAAGACAACCTACAATTAAAATTGAGGGGAAACCTCATTAGATTAACCAGCAGATCTGGTTCTAGGGATGGCCTGAAAATAGAAAACTACATAGAAAAGGTGAAAGGCACTGGTTGCCCATAACACAGACAGGTAAACAGTGCATGAGATTACATATATCGTATAAAATTTATAAAACCCATATGTACAAGAACATATTATTAATATCACATCAGTTACAAACTGGAACGTGAAGGAAACAAATGCAAGCAAGAATCTAAATTAAAATGAAGTTAGACGAGATTAAGTGTCTGTCACTTCAAAGACTTCATAGAAACAAAAAAAAAAAACTTTCTTTTTTTTTTTAGATAAAAAACAACTTCATTGAACTGAGAAAAGACAAAAACAGCCTAAAGGCGAAGGGAGGAGTTGAGCAATTATGGAGGAGTTGACCAAGGCTATAATTACAAAAGTATTTCCTGTTTCTAACACACCATAAAGTAATTTGTACAGTATTCCAAAAAAAAAAAAAAAAACATTCGATAGAACAGTCCTGTTATTACTTGGTAATCTGATAAGTCCTATTTCTTCCTTTACAAAATAATAAATCAACTGCATGCATTAAATTGGAAAAAATATTATTGTACATACAATTATACAAATTTGTCATCTTGCATATGAAAAACATATATACTAAATATTAATATTCATGTTAAACATGTTAAAGAAGTCATGCTTAGCAACCAATTCAAGGACGGAGCTGCATTTCATTTACTCATCCTCTTTTTTCCTCTCATGGGCACAAGCATTTACACACATTGTGGGGGGAGGAAGAGAGAGAGAAACCTGAAGTTCTGGTGGGAGATATCGATAAACATCATAAATTTGGTCTTTAAACCCTCTGCTCAGCATCTCATCAGATTCATCCTGAAAAAGTAAATATTAGAAAATGAAATGATAAAGTGTGAAAAATTACATAAGAAAATGAACTACAATAATTATTCTGGTAACAAGAGACACAAATTGAAGGGCACCCGAACTTACGAGAACTAACAACTTAATGGCTCTGGTACGCAATGTTCTTCTCTTGATCATGTCACATACTCTTCCAGGAGTTCCTGACACAACCTGAACTCCAAACTCAAGCTTTCTAATATCTTCACCCACACTTTTGCCTCCAATACATGCGTGTGCTTGTATATTAATGTAGTCGCCAATTGCCAATATAACTTTCTCTGTCTGAGTTGCCAATTCTCTCGTAGGGGACATGATCAAGGCCTGTACCCTGATTGGAATTAAGATACATAATGACCATAAGAATTTGAAGTTTAAAAGATCGTATTACAGTAAGATTAGATGCAGTGTTTTTAAAGGCTCAAGGCGCACTAAGGCGCAATGGCCCTCTGGAGCCTAGGCGCAAGGCGCACAAAAAGGCACAGGCTTTTTTTTGTAAGGCGCACTATACATAAAAAGCCATAATATATATATATATATATATATATATATACATGTAGCAAACCTAAGAGAAGCCCTTGCGTTTAGAGGTTTTACAATTTTTTTTAAATAATAACCAACCTAAACGCACAATTTGGACTTAAAAACTTAAAAACAAAATGAAATTTAATAATCCCTAGAGGCGCGTGGGCCGATGAAGCGCGAGCCTAGGCTGCGCCTTCTTACCCGCGCCTCGCCTCTTCGAGGCTAGGCGCTTCACGTGCGCCTTGAGCCTAGGCTCGCGCCTGGCCGCGCCTTTTAAAACACTGATTAGATGTAAATTGGAAAAAACTCCTGAGCTATGAGCCGAATGTATATTCCAAACTTGTAGGACAAAAACGAATGTATCGTTATTTTCGGGAGGTTTTTTTTAAATTTGGCTTCCTTTTAAAATTTCCAAAATGTCAACTCAAGGCTATAACAACTTCTTGTGGAAAAAACCAACTGACATCCGAACAATTTTTTCCTTTGCAATTGGATTTCCAAGCTAAGTAAATAAACAACTTGCATAGATTTTAAGCACGCAATATACAAAATAGAGAGAAGGAAAGAGGGAGAGAAAAACGAAACATTGAATATTCAATAGTGTAAACGGAACTCACTCTCTGCTGGAGGTATCAACCATTTGGCAAACGGTAAGGGCAATCATGGAGGTCTTGCCAGTTCCAGATTGGGCCTGAGCAATAACATCTCGACCCTCAATAATCGGCCTCACGGCTCTCTGCTGAATGGCCGAGGGCTTTTCAAAACCGTATGCATATATTCCACGGAGAAGATCATCCTTAATGCCCATCTGATCGAAACTCAAGATCGGCTCAACCCCCTCCGTCGTCTCGAATTCCAACTTATCTTCCGGCGCGTTAACCGTTCGCCGCCGATTCGGCGGCACCACGCTCGTTGTAGCTGCAGCCGCCATGTCAGTTGCCGAGATCTAGGGATTCGACTTGCCGGAGAGATTTCCCGATAATTTCCGGCGACGGTGAGGGGAAGAAATTGAGAAGAAACCGCAGATTAGGGCAGATGAACAACAGATCGACAGCGATTCGAGGAAGAAAGAGGGAAAAGTTATTGTGTTATGTACGGGCTAAAATCCTATCCAATTTTCCACAGTGAGAATCGAATCCTCACCGTCCATATAAACCCTAGAATATACGGCTCAGATCTGTCGTTTGTTTCAAAACCTTCGAGGAACGTGGGCTCTCACGTTCATAAGTTATATAGGTTAAATTATGGAGGCTGAACATATGGACAATTCTATCCTTATCTCTTAAATCGATGATTTTAATAATGCTATTAACGTATCTTTGAAAAAAAATAAAATAATGCTATTAACGTAATTTTAATTTTTTTTGATTTATTAGTTGTATAATTTTTTTTTTTTTTTTTGAGTTCCTTAGTTGTATAATTTATCTTTAATATTGTTATTAAAATTTTGATTTAATAATGTTATTAACGTAATTAATTTATCTTTATTTTTAAAATTTTCAAAATCTTAAACTCGTTCTTAATAATAATAGTTTGTACTTCATTCTATTTTATCAACATGAGTATAGTTCAACTGATATAAGCATGTACCATCGACCAAAAGATTAGAGGTTCAAATCTTTCACCTCCATATTGTTGAACTAAAAAAATAATTCTTAATTTATTTTATTATTATTTTTAATTAAAATAATATTTATATTATAAATTAATATAAATCGCATTAAATTAAAAATATTTTTTTATTTAAAAGAAAATTGAAAAAAAAATAGTTTTAAAGGCTCGTGTGTTTTTTAACAAATTATCCAAAATTTCATAATTTTTTAAATAAAATATAAAATAGTTATCAATTAAAATATAAGTTAAATTACAAGTTTAGTCCATGAACATTTAGATTTGTGTCAATTTGGTCCCTCAACTTTCAAAGTTACAAATTTAGTTGATGAATTTTCTAATTTTTTAAATTTCACGAACCTACTAGACACAAAATTAAAATTGTAGAGTTCCATTAAACATAAAAATCAAATTTATATCTAATACATTAATTAATTTTTAAAAATTTCGAATTTGTCAATAACCTATTAGACACAAAATGAAAAGTTTAAGAATCTATTAGATACTTTTGAAAGTTCAGGAACCAAATAGACACAAGCTTCAAAGTTCAATAACTTAACTTATAATTTAACCTAAAATATATAGAAAGTTAACATAGTGCAACAATGTAAAAGTTTCGAATTGGTTTAGATCTCATTTTGGTATATAAATTCTTTTTGTTTGTTTTATTTTGGTACTAAACTTTCCAAATATAATCATTTTGGTCTCTTTTTTTTTTCTTGAAATTATCATTTTGGTTCTTACTAGATTATCTTTTCACCTAACATCTCTTACTCAATACTTGTCTCTATTCTTTAAAAAAGAAAATGATTGTCTCTAACCTATGAGACTAGAATACAAGTTCGTAGTACAGATACATGAAGCTATGTTATTAATCTGCTAAAAATAAAATAAAGATAATGGCTAAAATGGTTTTTTTTCAAGTCTGCCATCTTTGAAAGTTCATAAATTAAAATAAAACAAACTCAAAGGTTCAAGGATGAAAATGAAATCTAAACGATACATATTTTAGTCTTTAATGTTTTAGTAATTTTTTAAATTTAGTCTCTATTATTTAAAATGTTTAATTTAGACTTCTAAGTTTTTACATTTTTTAATTGTATTCTTTCCGTTGGTAAATATTATATTAGAATTGGTTAATGATATATTTAGAGAGGATCATATTTAATGAGTAGATAAAACAAACAAACAAACAAAAAAAAGATTTGGGCTCATAGGGAAAAAGTCAAAATTTTTGCTGACTTCTTTCAAACTTGAATGCAAAATTAGAAATTTTCTCTTTGAGGTGGTCTAGTCTTTGTTTTTTATTTAAAAAAAAAATTATGCAAACTCACTAAGTATCATGCCGTGTCACATAAGATTTATCGTTAGTCAATTACATTCGCCAATTGAAAGAGTATGTACTAAATTAGAATTTTTTTAAACAATTTGGATTAAACTAAAAAGATTGAAACATTGGAGACTAAAACATGTATTTAGTCATTCTATAATTTTAGTTATGTGAAGTAAAGTTTGAATATATATTCTATTTTAAAGTTAAACTATAAATTTTCACATTGTATATTTAGTCCTTAAATTTTCTTTAAAATAATTTTTTTACATAGAAAAAAGAAAGCAATTAATTGCATCCTTAGAAGTTGAGTTATAATTTTACCTTGCCAAAAAAAAAAAAGTTGAGTGATAATTTTATACAATTTTTATGCTTAATTTAAATAAACAAATCTTTAGACAAAAATAAAGTATCATATACATGCATTCTTTTAAAATACATTATCACCTTATTTTATCAAATTATTTAATATGTGGGTTTTTTTTAAGCTTATTAATATGTGGATTAAGTCACTCCTTTATTATATTTATTTTTTATTATCCAATATGAACATAGGTCAATTTGCACAAAGCATGTACCATCGACCAAGAGGTCAAAAGTTCAAATCTCCACATATTTTATTTTCAAGTTCTCATTTTTCATTATAAACTTATTTTTCATCACTAGCGCAATGAGCACATTATTTATTTTTTACATCAAGTTATCTGTATAATTTATCAATCAATTACTCTAAAAAAATAAATCAATCAATTTGTCTAAAATAATAATAATAATAATAATAATAATAATAATTTATCAATCAACCTTTCATCAAATTCCAAATACCGACTCTCCTTTTTTTTTATTTATTTGTCATTCAATTATTTTGTGCGATGGAAGGTAATGTATCATTCTAATTAGATACATCTTAAGAAACTAGATGATGTTCTACATGGAGGTCTTATATCAAATAGAAAAGGCATAAAGTTTGAAAGAGATGCTACCCTATCCTTGTAAAGTGAGTATTGTAAAATATTTATGGAAAGTCTTTGAATGTTTCATTGTTAACTAATATTTTAAGCAGTTGAGTCATGTTCAAGCAAAATGTCTCAAACATTTTTCAATTATGTACATGTCGTACTTATTTAATTTTAATTTTTAAACTTTCAAATGTCTTTTTTTTACCTTGTTTTTCAATTTTGGTTAAATTACAAGTTTAGTTCGTGAACTTTCATGTTTGTGTTTGTTTGTGTCTATTTGGTTTCTAATAATAAATTCTTGAACTTTCAATTATGTGCTTAACAAATCATTGAACTTTAAAAAGTGTTTAACATGTCTTTAAACTTTCATAGATCATTGAACTTAAAGTGTCCGACAATTCTTTAGACTTTCAATTCTATGTCTAATATGTTCTTGACATGTTTTGACATTTTTCAAAATTCACAGACGTATTAGCACACAAAATTAAAAGTTTAGAGTCCTATTAGACATAAATTTAAATATCTATTAGATACAAAACTGAATGTTTAGATATCTTAGACATTTTCAATGACTAAACTTGTAATTTAACCCTCATTTTTTTTAAGGAACTAGGTCTTGATTGAACTTTTAGGGGCCGTTTGGTTCAAGGTTTGTTGTATGCCTGAGAATAAGATACATGAGAATTATTGATTGTTGTGTTTGTTTATACATTTGGGAATACTAATTTTTATAATAATAAATTATATTTTTGCCTTTTTTTATGAAATTAATTTTATAAATTTTATGTATTTATGATGCATTAATTAATGAACTCTTCAACAAATAGATGTAAATTAATTGATCATAATAGATGTATAATTTTAATTGAATAAATAATTATAAAAAGTTAAATTTTGTATACTAAATTATTTCAATTAATTAAATAGATTAAATAGATTACTAATTTATTAATAGTTTCAATAAATACACAATTACATTAATTTAGTTTATTTTTATAAAGGAAAAAAAATCCATTTTTACCCATAAACATGTCACCGTGTATCAATTTTCACTTTCTAACTTTTGATTTCATCAAATTGAACCCTAGACTTAGTTAAATGTTGCAATTTCTACCATTTATTCAATTTTCACTAATTTTAACAAAATATAGCTCTAACGTTGTTTTTCTTTAAAATCCTATCAATTTTATATCATATGTATGTTTTATAATTTATTGAAATCATATGAGAATACTTTTTTTAACAAATTTTCAAAAGAAAATTTATTGGGATAAATTGCAAAAAAAATTTAAGGTCGAGATTGCAATACTTATCTTAGTTTGGGGTATAATTTGATGAAATTTAAAGTTTATGGTAGAAATTGATACAACTTGACAAACTTAGGAGTAAAAATTGATTTTTTTTTTTCATTTTTATAAATGAGATTTCGTTGGGTATATTCTCAATCAATCAATTAGTTATGATTAATTTATTACAATTGAATAATTAATTAGGTTAATTCAATACATTATTATAAAATAATTTTTATACAATATAGTTGATTATAAAAAATAGTTTTAATATAATAAATAAATATATTCAAAAGAAATATGAATATTAACAAAAATAAGAGAGAGAAAGAGGAATGTACAAAGAAAACCCATACTTTTACAAGAGTATCAAATATCCTTACCCATGGGTGTACTTGTACAAAACCCATGAGAATAACTCATTCTTATCGTCAATGCTCCAAACCTTGTACCAAACAAGGGTATCACAAGCTCTTGCCCATTTCCATCTCCAAAAACCTTATACCAAACGACCCTTAATCCTTTATTAACTTTTAAATGCTATCTTTGTGATTGGTTTAAAAATAGGTTGTCAAAGATTTATATTAGTGCGTGTGTATATATACTCGATGGATGACGAAATTATGACAATCGATTCGCATTCTAATCTTAAACTTATAAAACAAAAGCAAATGACATATTTGTTGAGATAATTACAAACTATTTAAAATTTTAACATTATCATTAATCACAAATAGAAAGACAACTCGTGATCAATTTATCATTTGTACACAAATTAAAACAAACTAAACTAAAACACTTGGTAATCAAATGTAAATGCAACGAGTTTGATATCCTAAAACTAATTAACTATCAGCCTTCTAAGAAGGCATCGACCTTAGCGTTGGCAGAGGAACTCAAGAACTTCATGCAAAGAGGAGCTTTGACACCGGCCAGAGCCAATATGGCTGCTGGAACACTCCACAAGGATTCACCACATATGAGACCCGAAGCCACGGCGGGCGCAAACTCACCGGCCTTGATCTTGTTGTTCCTCTGCCAGAAGAAGAGAATCAAGCTCCCGACACACATGTCGATGGCGAAATAAGCACCAAGGTAGAATGGAATCGCCATACACATTGGACTTGGGATGAAACGGTAGATGCGGTATTCGGTATCGTACTTCTGGAGCAAATCTCGAATGATGTTAATGACAATAGCACTGACGAAGAAGCAAATGGCGAGGGTGAGGCAGTTTTTGGGGAGGGAAGAGACGCCCTCGACCCCAAGAAGAGCAATGCCACGGTACATTAGACCATATGGTGCAGGGTACGAGCCTTCGGGGTCTCCGACATTATAAGCTTTGAAGAAGAACCAAAAGACGAGAGGCGACAAAAAGCAGCCCATGGCGGTACCACAAACTTGGCTGAAAAACATCGAGCGGGGCGATGCCAGAGTCAAGTAACCGGTCTTGAAGTCTTGCATAAGATCAGAAGCAGTAGAAACAATGCTCATCATGACACCACAAGAAGCAAGACCAGCAATCACACCTCCATGGCCAAGGCCAACCCATGCACTGAAGATGATAATGGCAAATTTACCATAGTTTGATGCAAGAGACCAATCAGTGAGCCCACAGCCATAGGCATTACAGAAGGCCAAGACAGGGGCAATTGCATATGCAACCAAAATGTGGTACCATTTCAACTGATGGAAGATCAAAGGAACTGTGATAACAGATATGGCCGCAAGTACAACGTAGCCAAGCATCGCTACCCAGTTCGGGATTTGGTCTTTCAAGAAGTACTCGATTCTTCGTTGAGCGTCGTAGTCGGTAACGTCCAATGATGAATCAGCATTGTCATTGCCAGATTTCTGCTTGGCTAGGCTGTAGAATGTTTGGAGTAGCATGAAGAATACATGGTAAAGACCATCACCAAGCATCATAGCAATGGCAATAAAAACCTGAGAAATATTAACAAGTACATTACATTTACATCATTCACTTCAATAAGCAAGAAAGAGAGGGAATGAGATAGAGAAAGAGAGAGAGGTACCCTATAGCCTTGAATGCCATGAAGACTGCTTGCAGATAGAGAAGCGCTGTACCAGTCACCTTTCCTTGCCTCGATCAAGGGCCACATGATACCCCATGAGATGATGGCTCCAAGAAGTAGAGATATATTAACCATGAACGGACAGATCATTCCCACACCGACGTATGTAGACGAGAAGTCAAAGTAGAACCTGTAACATTCGACCAATTTAAGTATAAACGTTATGATTCGGTTGATTACATTACAAGTTGAGAATGAAAGAAGTTCTTGATTTATTACTCCAAGACTTCTAAACATCAATGAGAATTCATAATGAAAGAAGTAATTAGGGGTATACAACAAACCCGATAACCCGAACAACTTGGATTACCCAAACCAATCCGGAAGGTTAGTTTGGGTTAGGTTTAGGGAGTTCGGTTATCGAGTTGCAAAATTTTTGGTTCGGTTCAACCCAAACCGAACTGAAATTAATGTGTGTATTAATTATTAAACGAAACCCTAGACGCAATTTTCATTCACTCACGCACACCTTTCTTTTCGTCCATCTTCCTCTAAATCCTCTCGCCACTCATTTGCACAGTGCAACGCTGTTCATCAGTGGTTCTTCAGTTCTCATCGCTTCCCCTCTCTCTCAAGCATTCTCTCATTCTCTCCAGCACTCACTCACTCTCAAGCAAACGCCACAAAGGTACGTTTCCGTTTATCCAATATTTGTCATTCATCAATTCAGTCTCTCGGAAAACGGCAAACTGTGTGGTTCATTCAATATTTGATCTCACTGCCGACAAAAGTATGTCGCCGTTCATTTGTTCCCCTCTACCCATGTGCCAATTTATCTTCACCTCACCTCATTTTGTCGTTCAATCAGTCCTTTGATGCTAATCGAAGTGTTCACTGCAGCTCCCACTCAGCTTCGATTCTCATTGTCGTTCTAATCGACGTTTTGACACTCCGGTCGGCTAGATCTGTGAGGTACATAGATCTATTCTTTCTTTCTTCTCTTCTTTTTTTTTTTTTAACAAAGCTTTGATATTATTTGGGTTTAAATTAAATCTTCTGCTCTCTTACACGTAATGGTTTTGAACACTAAAAATTGATTAAAAGTTGCAAACATCATTCCCTTACTTATCTGCTTGTCTTTTTATTAGGCTTGAACTGCAAGTTGGGAGCTTTCCCTGTATTTGCTTATGGTCCCCATGCATAATTCTTGCCTCATTCTTATTATGATATTCTGATTTGTGATAAACTTAGACTTAATTGTTCATATTTTTAGATCTTTTTGTATTCCTTGAATGATTTATGTTTTTGGAGGTCTGCTTTGGTTAATAGTTTGTCATCCATATGGATTATGACATACCGTTGTTAATTTCCTCCCAGTTAAAGCTATATCTATGTATGTTTTTATTGAATTACTATGTTTGTTTTGGGGTGCTTGTAAGTTGTAAGTTCTAGTATTTTTTTTAATAAAGCTTTGGTATGCTTATATGTTTTAGTCTATTTAGTTGTGTGGAAAAATTGAAATTTGAAGCTGGTTGCTGATTTGTTGTGGCTGGAATTTTGTTGCCGGTATGGTTATATGTTTTAGTATTTAGTTGTGTTTGGAAAATTGGAAAATTGATATGTTGTTGATTTAGTATTTAGTTTTGTATAAAAAAACAAAGTATTTTAGGTTAGGATTAGATGGAAAGATTATATTTTGTGTTATTAGAAAATTCCAAAGGGTAAATTGTGATTTGAGTTTAGTTTCAATTGTAGGTAAAATATTTTCGTAGTAGATTTTTTTGTTATGGATGGCCTTTTTAAACTAATTGTTTTTATTTTTTTTAATTTTCAGGACCTAGCCTAATGCTTGTGATGCCAAATGTTGTGGTGCTAGATGTTTTGGATTCATTCTTGTTATGCAAATCTAGTGGGGCTAGAGATTTAAGAATTTAGTTGTAGTAATTGTATTAATAAATTGAATGACTATGTATTATGAATTTGTAAACAACTTTTAATATTTTTCTTCTAGGATCGAATGTTAAGATCACATGAACTTTGAAGTTTGATTTTTGAATTTTATATGATTTTAATTATTAGTTCAAGTAGGAATTATTTTAAATAATTAAGAAAATTAAAAAAAAAATTGAACAACCAGGCAACCCAACCCAAAAATATAGGGTTGGGTTGCAACCTAACCTCGGATTTTTCGGGTAGCCAACCTGAAACTCCCTAACCTAACTCAACCCAACCCGTGTACACCTCTATAAGTAATGCTTTATAATGATTCAATTACCTTTTTGCATAGGCTTGAAGACCAAATGTGGGGAAGCTGGAAAATCCACAGCCATCAGCAGCAGCAAAGAACCATTGGAACATTGCAAATAAAAAGCTGAAACAGAAGCTCTTGAAAAGGACAGCAACTTGTTTCCTGAAAACCCATAACCATGTATTAATATAAAGGTCCAACTTAAACTTGTAAAGAAATTTAAAAAAAAAAACAGAGCCAATGCTTACTTTGCCAGCTTAGCTCCTTTAGGTGTGTGAAAGCTATTGATGAGGTATGCAGTTGCAGTTCCACTTGGATAGGTCAACTTGTATTTTAGAATCATCATCTATTGGAAAAAAATCCAATTCAGAGATCAAATTGAATAATAATAAAAAAATAAGATTTTAATTTCATTTTGGTCCCATACATCCCTACTTGAACAAGAACTCAAACTCATTTGAAAGCCCAACATTTCATCTCCTAAATTAGATGTGGCTTTAAATAAACAAAAATATGTGTCTATTATATCAAATCAACAACTAAAATAGAACAAGACCAAAATAGAATAAACAAATTAAAACCAAACAAATGCATTTGAAAAGGGTTTTTAATTGCTTGCACTACTAACCTTTCTAAGAGGCACAATAGAGAATAGCCCAACAAAGCTAACGACGAAGAGAAAACCCATCATCCAACCCACAGAGAGTTTCTTGATATTTATCGGAATGTTCCCTTCTTCTGCTTGAGCAGCAATTTTGGCACTCATTCCCAGAAGATAACTAGCAGTTCCACCTGATTATCACGACATTCCAAACAGTTCAATAATCAAAATGAACAATGTAAATCGCAAAGAAGAAGAACAAAATCAAAGAATCCTGTAAAATAGTTCTCAATCGATGATCCCAAACATTCAACTATCAGCCAGAATCGATCATCGATTGTTCTAATTCAGATCCTAGACTTGTAAAACACGAATCGCAATTGAAATTACAGGGGATCGCAATCGAAATCGAAGAAGAAGAAGAACGCTTACTGCTAAACGCAATCCCGGAGGAGGCGACGACACAGGTTTGAATCACAGTGTTTTCCTGTCGAGTGAAGGGCTGTTTCATGAGACCAAACTGATTGAGAATCGAAGTGTAACCCTTCAAAATCGCGAATCCGAGAAGCCCAGCAGCGACATTAAGGGACGGAATAACCCCAGTGGTCAGATTCAGTTTACAGACGATGAAGTTGAAGACGATGCTAAGAATAAAGCTCGTCACAATAGCCCTAACCGTGATCTGATTCCGCCATGAAGGAACCTCCGTATTCCTGAAAGCATCTTCCACCATAATTCTCTCTCTTTCCTCCATCGCTGCGGCCGATTCGCCCTCGTTTTCCTTCATCCGCTTGCTTGGATTTCTCTCCATTTTTTCTGGCGATTTTTTTTCCCTCTGATTTTTGCTCTTTCTCGAATCGAAATGGGGAATTTATAGTGAGGGAAATTGAATTCGGAGAAGAACTAGGGAAAGGGGAAATTGAAAAGGAATTGAAATCCGACGGGTAAGAGGAAAACTGGAACAGATTCAAACCAGGCTGTGATTGAGATAAATTAGGAGATTCAAAAACGAATTGCGATGATCTGCCCAGATTCTTGTTTGGGTTTTGAAATTTATTTCTTTTTCAAGAGGGAAATTAATAAAATGAATTTTGAATTTTTGCATGAATTTGCATGGAAGGGAACTGTTCTTGATGATGTGGGGATCCGTAAGCAGTGGGAATTCTTTGGGGAAAGCAAATCTCACGGAAAATGACATATGAAAATTTAAAATATAAAGTTTTGGCATTATTATTTTCTTTAAAAAAAATTGGCAATATTAAAGTAACTAATTATTATAAAGTTTTAAATTCTTCTAATTTTTTTTTTTATATACAACAAAATGTGGGGGCCAAAGAGAGTATAGCTCAACTGGCATATTGAATGGTTAATGACCACGAGGTCTGTAGTTCAAATCCCCTAGCATGTCGTTTAAGGTATTTATATATTACTAAAAATGTTTTTTTTAATATAAAGTTGTTTTAAAATAATTACTCTCTTCAAAAATTGATAATGTTTTATTAAAAATTAAAAAGAGGGAAGTAAAGTATTTTTTGATCATTTAAAAGTGATTTTAAAGCTTTTGACAATAGAAAAGTGGTTTGATGAATGGTTAATGTAGATAGAAAGTACATGAAGTACTTTTAGAGGAAACATTTAATTATTTTTCTTTCAAATGTAATTATACAATTTATATTTCCTTCAAAAACACTCTTTTCGGATGGTTTGTCATATATGTATTTATAAGTATGTGTTTAGCACGCTTTTATAAAGTGTTTATGAAAGGCTAAAATGCTTTTAGACAATACATAAATAAATAGATAGTGCATGACTATTTTAAAGAGGGACAAAAGTGCTTTTAACCAATTAGAAACATGTCATTTTTTTTTATAATAAAAAGTAGTTCGAAAAAATCTAATTTTTTTTTTAAAAAAAACACGTTTAAAAACGAAACACTTAATTGATTTTCTTTGTTTACAAAATAAACCATTCACTTAAAAACATTCTCTTTTAACCAATTAGAAGTGTCATTTTTTTTTATAATAAAAAGTAGTTCGAAAAAAATCTAAAAATAAATTTAAAAAACACGTTTTAAAAACGAAACATTTAATTGATTTTCTTTGTTTAAAAAATAAACCATTCACTTAAAAACATTCTCTTTTAGCCTCTAACATTTTTTTAATATTTTAGTTTAGTAATGAACTTAAAATAAAAGTATTATAGTCTTTATTGTGTTTTTTTTTTTTATTATTAATAGCCTAAATTTATTTGAAAATGCAATACATAACCAACATGTGGCATCTATCACATACACGTATTCATATAGACATACATGATCCATCGATTGAGTAAATTAACAAAAAGGTAAATAATTTATCAAAGATTAAAGCTAAATATATAATTTAGTTTTTGTCTCATTTTTCTTTTTCAATTTAGTCTCCAGTTTTATGAAATCATGATGTAATATCCAAATACAACTTATGAATTGAGTTGAAAATATTTTATATTTAGCATGATTAAATAAATTTATCACTTAATTTCTCAAAAAAAAATGTATCACTTAAAAAAAACTTATTTTATATGACTTAGCACTTGATAATCTATTTAACCGGAATTACTTGTAATTGAAATTTGACCTATTTAAATTTTAGTACACTAATAATTACCAACCTCATAAAAATTATATTTTAAAATTTGTTTTGAAACACTATATTTTTTAAATCTATATATTGTCAGGAATGATGAAACAAATTCAAACACATGAAAAATGAAATTAAAAATTTTAAAGCACATGCTTGCTTACCACCAATCAAAATTTGACAACATATGTCAAGATTGAGTAAAAGTTACTCCTATTGTAGGTCCTACAAACTTATTAACTCATTATCTAACTCCCCATCATGGCCCCCACAGTTTTTCTATCTCATTTTTTCTTCATCTCATCTTACTTCTATCTCTCTCTCTTCTTTTCTCTCATTTCTCTCTTTATTTTTTTACATAATTTTTTTAAATTTCTTAATTTAAAAAATGTTCTCATCATTATTACTAATTACTAATTAAATATAAATAACTATTAAAAAATATTTTTATTTTTATCTTATAATTTTAATAAATTTTTAACAAAAATATTTTTCTTTTTCTTTTTGTTTTACAATTTTATTTTTTAAATATAAATTATATAAGAATGTTTTAGTTATGATATTGTTATTTAAATTGAAATTTTTTTATGTAAATTAGAGTACTTCATAACAATTTTTTTTAATTGATAAAAGTCTTCCTATCTCACTTCCTCCACATGTCATCTACAATTTTTTTTTTTAAGTTTAAACAAAAATTACTTATAACAAATAACAATCTTATTTTTTTTAGCTTATTTTTTTATTAATAGCTAAAAAATATATACAATTTGATGATTTGAAGATAATAAAAATATATTTTAAACTAACCCATATTACAATTTCAAAAATTAGTATTTAAAATGATTAATGTATTAAAAAAAAAATTTGATTTTCAAATTAATCATATTTAAAGTAAAAAGATAAACGATTTCTCCTTCCAAACTTAATAAAATTAAATCATTACAATAAATAACATGTATATGAATCACTCACATATTCTTCTGAATTATATGTATCCGCAGGAAATATATAGTATTTTGAACAAAAGTATGTATGATATTTATTTTGAATGGTGTTAAAAAATATATATTCATTTTGAACTTAATTATTTAAAATAACATAAATATTTGATATTTTATTTTTAACTTAGTTATTTTAAAACTTCAAAGAATATATTATTTTCAAATAATCAAACTTTAGATAATCCATTACATTAATTAGTTAGAAAAATAAAATCTTAAATTATACAAAAAAATATTTTATTAAGCTTGAAAAATAAATCTTAAATTAAAATTTTAAAATTGATGAAAACAAGTCTTTAACAAAATTGTAAAATATTCATAAAATAATATAATTTAAAATCTCAATTTTAGGATTGATAGAAACAAATCTATATTAGTTCTAGAATTGAGAGAATAAAAACATAAAAATTTTGAATTTTATTTGAATCCCTTTAAATAAATGAATTGAAATCTTTCCGAATCACATATAATATTTAAAAAAATACTGTAAGACTTTCTTTTATTTGAAAACTATCCAAGACAAATGAATAATTAATGAGAGAGATATTGAAAAAAAATGTGAGGTATTTTGTTCAAAAAAAAAATTTCTTTAAAGAAATTTGTAAAATATACATAAATTAATAAAAACAAAAAATCTCAACCTTAAAATTCATGAGAACAAATTCTTAATAATGAAATTTTGAGAAATTGTAGAAAAAACTATACAAAAAAAAGCCAAAATCAACTCAGACTTCATAACTTTATGTTTAACAAATCTGCACCTCAAACACAGACTTCATAACTCCTACTCCTTATAACTCCTTGTCCCAAACACAAACTTCCTAATTCCAGACTAAACAACTATGCACTTCAAATTCAGATTTTCTAACTCTTCAGACTTACTAACTCCTATTCCCTACAACTCCTTAACCCAAACAGCCCCTCTGAAGGTGGGGTTGTGTTTCCTAAATTAACCCTCACCAACTTTTAATTTTTATTATTATTATTTTTTTTGAAACTACCAACTTTTAATTTATAATATATATTGATTTATTTTAAATTTTTAATGTGAAGTAGCTGCTCAATAAATATATTGCTAAATTTTGGCAAAGCCAGCTTTTGCAAAGAGGAGCAATTGCAAGGTGTGAAAAAAAGCCAGCTTTAATCCTCAAGTTGGCATAAAGAATAAATGGAAGTTAATGGTGGAAAGATGCAGGTAACTAACACGACCTTCTTTCCATTTATGAAGAAACTAACTTGGGAATCTTTTCTGGTCAGATCCATATATGACTGTTTCAATAAATAATAAATACATATTATAAAAATGTATAATTTGGTTTTTAAAAAAAAATTAAGTTTGTGTCTAATACGTCTGTAAATTTGAGAGTGTCTAATAAATTTTTAAACTTTGATTTTGAGTCGAATAAAATTCTTAATTTATTAGACATTTTTAAAAAAAAAAATTCAATTTATTATAATAAAATTGAAAGTTTAGGGACCTATTAATTATTTTAAAAAAATAAAGACATATTAGACAAAACATTAAGAGTGCGTTTGGTTGGTGATCTGAAAATAAGAGATTCAATGAAAATGAGAGCTGTATTTTATTTAGTGCTTTCAAATATGCATTTGGTAGCCGGTGTAGAAACTCAATCACAATTTAACAATTGTTCAAAATTTGTTTGATAATATATTTATAAATCATGAAAATAGTTCTAGTTACCAACTAAATATTAGGTTCTCAACTATTATTAATAAATTAGTGAACACGTTTTATGTTATAAATTTTGTAATATCATATAATTTATAATATATAATATTATACATATTTTAATTTAATATAATGAAATAATTTTTTAACATGAAATACTAAACTTATCAAAGTTTTTAACATTTTAAATGTAATTCTGCATTTTAAAATTTCAAATTCAAAATTTAGATACACTGAAAACATAAAAATGTTGTTTTCAAAATTTTTACTATTTTGGATCACAAAATCCAAAAACAGTTTTCAGAAACAAATATGTCAAAAGTATGTTTTGAGGAATCCATTGGATTCAATATGAAAACATAAAACAGAATCCAGATTGCATAACAAGCCGACTCTAAACGTCTAGGATCTAAATGTGTAATTTAATATGTGTACACGTGAACACACGTGCATAGGTATGTTGCTTTTAATATGATCTCCACATATGTATTATATATATATATATAAAGGAAAAAACCCCTAAACCTAACAAAGACTTGTTATAATATGTTTGTGTTTTGTAACTTATTTGTATGGATAATTTGATATTGAAGACTTATACATTTTAGATTATTTAGTTAACATGTTTTATAAGGTATTTGGATTAAAATGAAAATTTTACATTTTTTTATTAGAAAGTTTAAGAACTTTTCTTTAAATGGGAACTCTTCTTGATGATTTAACCATTTAAATGGGAACTATTCGGTACGGAATTGATCATTTAATTCATAGCTTTCGTTAAAAAGTTCTTTAATTGAAAAATTTCTTTAAAAAAAAAATAAACTGGAAATAATTCAAGCAGAGAACCCAATTCCAGAGTTTCTCGCTCGGAATCCCCTCAAAATTAAATGGGTGAAGTCTCCACCCCCACTCCAATAATATCCCTACACAGACATATGCTTGCTATTAAAAAAAAAAGACATAAATTTTTGTGTATGGTATAAATTTAAGGCTAAATTATAAAAAGTACCCACTTTGTCCATTGTTTCAAAAATACTCTCATTCTTTCAAAAGTTGCAATACTACCCTTAATGTTTCATAAATATTTCAAAACTACTTTTGGAGTAAAAAAACCGTTAAAATGTTGAACAAAAAGTCGACGTGTTTGAATGATGTTTTTTTAGACTTAATCTAGACAAACATTCTAGTCATCGCCACGTCGATTTTTCGTCCAATATTCTAACGGATTTCTACTCCAAAAATAATTTTGGGTAATAATGCAACTTTGAAAGAATATGAGTATTTTTGAAACAATGGGTAAAGTTCAGGAGTATTTTTTATATTTTAATCTAAATTTAATATGTTTTTTTAAAAAATGCAACTTTTAATTTTTCTCAAATATAGCAAAATTTTGACTTTTTTTTTAATTGTATTTTTATATTATATTTGAATATGAATTGTGTTTCGATTGTGCTATTTTTTTAAAATGGTAAACTTCTTGCTAGATTTGAAATACAAATTTATATTATGCTATTTATGTAAATAATTCTAATATTTTGATCGAGGATATAATGTCTTAATCAATTATATTAACATACAACATTGTTACTAATGTCCTTACCGTTACAATATTTTAAGCTGGTCATATTAAACACTTTGTTCTCTCTCCAATATGTATAAAGTATGTGTGTGTGTTGTGGAGGTAGAAAAGATTAAATTATACAAAATGTATATGAACTTTATAGTAAGTTTCAATTATACCTGATATGATACAAAAAAATGCTTACCAAATAATATGAAAACCCTAGTGAATTGGAATTAGGAACCTTTTGATTATATGAACCCCTAATTATCAAACGCTAAAACTCTCAAATTCATTCGATTTCAACCCTAAGGATTAGGTAAGACACATATTGCCTTGAGATCAAAGCTCTTCAGACAAAGGAAAAGTTCTTTGCCACTCTACAATATAGGATGATCAATCCTACTCGAATGTTCTTGGCATGCAACTCAACACACATGAATTGCAAAAAGGATCAAGAAGCTCTCTTGGCTAACAAAAAAAAAAAAAAAAAATACTCAAAGGCTAAAACTCAATTCATTGTAAAAAAAGAACTTTGTACAACCTCATGGTCAAGCTTTAGATAGCTTCCCAAACCCTAAATGTCACATCATTGATCATAGCAAAATGACAAAAATATCCCTACTTAAAATGTTATAAAAAGGATAAAATTGAAAAATAATCAAATTACATTAAAATTATAAAATAATAATTTAATGTCTCTGGTGGTTCATATCAACAATGATGATTCACACGTTGGGTGATTGACGGTGATTTAAATGAGATATTATGGGATTATGAAAAAGAAGGGGGAGGACCTCGTGAGAGATTGCTGATTACAAATTTTTGAGATGTGATGGATGATTGTAATCTTCAGGATTTGGGTTTCGAAGGGGGTATATTTACATGTGTAACGATCGACATTTTCAGGTATTAATTAAAGTTTTAATTTTGAGATTTGAATTAATTGTAAGGTGATAAGCCTTAGAATTAAGGCTTATTTAAGTCCCAAGTGCTCAAAAAACTCTTGTTTGTCCTAAGATTAATTGAAAATGGTGGAAAATTGTTTGAAATTAGGAAAGAATGAAATGTGATAGCAATTGGAAGAGAGTTCTAAGTAATGTGGTTCTTTTTGCAGGAATTTCGGAAATTGCCAAATCAAATTGCTAAACCGTTTTGGCAATCCTGGGCAGAGCAGGAATTTCAGAAATTGCCAAATCAAATTGCTAAACTGATTTGGCAATTGTGTTCTGGGCAGAAATTTATGGGGCGTGAATGACGAAACCCATAAATGGGAAGAACGATTTCAGCACGATTCGAGGGAATTGGAGCATGATTTTTGGGCAATCTTCAACCCTAACGAATGCCTACAAATGGGGAAGAAGAAGATGAGCTATTAATTGGATTTTGAGGGCGATTTGAAGGATCAATTTCGTGGGTTTTTGGGTTTTAAAAAAGGAAAAAATATGCATTAAACCCATTTCGAAATTCTTCAATTACAGCTCGGTTTGGAGGAATTTAAGCACGAAATTTGGGCATTCTTCAACCCTAATGAAGGCCTATAAATGGGGAAGAAGAAGAGGAGAAACACAAGTCGGATTGGGAGGCGAATTTAGAAGCAAATGTTCGTGGGTTTTCGCACCCTCTGTTTTCCGAATTTCTGCTGTTTTTTTTGGCCAAATTATTCAAGTTCCACCTCGGTTTTTCTTCAGTTTTGTATTACGGAGCATTGCTTAAACAATCTCTAGTCTTCAATTGATGTACTTTTGAATTAATCTCGAGTTTAAATTCAAGTAAGATTGGTGGGTTTATTTCAATTTATGTGCTATGTTTTCCTGCTTCTTTATTTTTTGCAATTGGTTACTGTTTTCACTAATTCTTTTCTTGATTTGCCGAATGGTTGTGGGAACAAAAAGATTACTTAATTGCCCTTGAAGTTTTGGCTTAATTTCCATTAATTATCCTTGCTTGAATTCCTAGTAATAGCCAAAATTCATTTACAATTTACTGTTTTAATTATTTAATTTACACACTTTTACCATGAACTTTTTCTCAATAATTAGTTTTAGGATTTTTATTTTTAATATGAGCTAAAACTTCTTAGGGGGTTCAAAAATGTGAATTCCCTAAGAAGTAAATGTAGCCAAAATTTCAATGAAAACCAAGCCTACATCTCAATTGTTTGCTTGTGTTGATTAAATTTCCGTTGAGATCCTAGAGTGATCAACTAGGGTTTCAACTCAAGCTTAGATCTAATACCGACAGGGTTAGTGATAAGCGGATTTCACACAAGTAATGGAGTAAAAGAGCTTAGACATAAGCCATTCCTTACCCTAGACATAGGGATTAAGGACTCCAAGACCCATAAAATTGTGAGCTAAAAATTATCTAAGATAGAGGGACTATAGACATATAGGTCTCTCACTTAGCCTCCTAAAAAACCCAATTTCGAGGTAAATATGAGATGCAATTTTGGTTTACAATTGAGTGTGGAGTAGGTTGGAATTGCAATTTTTGTTGCAATTACGACTTAGGGCAATGACATTCTTGAGCCCCATCCTTTATCATTTCATTATCTAAGTTCATCCAATTTGCCATTTCATATTGCCAATTTAGATTCAGCAACTTAATTTTGCAATTTTTAGTCATTTCGCTCATTGCCAAATTAGAATCTACAATTCAATTCTGCAATTTCTGTTATTTCCAACATTGCCATTTCTAGATTTAGCAATTGGATTTAGCAATTTCTGTTTTTCATCAACAACCTATCCCAACTTTATTTTTGCATTTTTAGTTTTCCATTTGCAATTTTCCTTACACTTTTGCAAAACAAAACTTTTGTTACTCCGTTCCCTGTGGGATTCGATACTTGGTACTCAGAGACCATTTTATATTACTTCGATCGCGTGCGCTTGCGTGACCACCGATCATAAGGCCAATTTCATGTTTAAAGTTGTGTTGAAAGTTAATTTTAGAGATTTGCATAATTGAAAATTGAGAAATTGGAGGGTGAATAGGGAAGAAAGAAGGGAAAAAGTGAATTAATTGGTTTAGGGGCAATTTTGTTAATTAGGTGACTTTGAGCAAAGCCCAAGCCCAAGCCCAAGGAGAAGCCAAGCCCAAATATCCATCTCTATTATTTTTATACTGCACGCAGCCCTAGGTCAAGCCAAGCCGTCATCTTCTCCAACCTTCTCCTCTTCCTCCATGAAAAACAACCTCTACCATCAATCACTCTCTCTCTCTCCCTTTCACTACCAAGAGACCCATCCATTAGAAAGCTTCTTCTTCTTCAACAAACATCCATCGCTGAATTTGTCCTTGATAAACCTTAGAATTAAGGCTTGTTTAATTCCCAAATGCTCGAAAAATTCTTGTTTGTCCTAAGATTATTTGAAAATAGTGGAAGATTGTTTGAAATTAAGGAAGAATTGAATGTGATAGCAATTGGAAGAAAATTCTAAGTAATTTGATTCTTTTTGCAGAAATTCGGGAAATTGCTAAATCAGATTGCTAAACCCGATTTGGCAATCCTGGGCAGAGAATATATGAAAATTTCCTAGCCGCGTGAATGACGAAACCCATATATGGGAAGAACAATTTCTGCACGAATCATGGGATTGGAGCGTGATTTTTGGCAGATTTGAACCCTAAGAAGATCTACAAAAGAAGGGGGAAGAAGCTCGAAGAGGAAGGTGGGATTTCCTGGGGCGATTGGACGGATTTTTGTTTTGGGTTTCTTTTAAGTTTTTGAACCTCTGTTTGTAGTTTTTCTTCGGTTTTCAACGAAGAGCTCAATTTCAAGTTTAGTTTCCTTTAGTTTTGTATTACAGAGAGTATCGAACTTCTTGATTCTTTTCCTTTATGAACCTTCGAATCAAACTTCGGTCGATTTCAAGATTAAGTTCGTGGGTTTTTGTAGTTTTTCGCACCCTCTGTTTTTTCGCATTTCTGCTGTTTTTGACCAATTTGATCCAAGTTCTATCTCGATTTTCCTTCAAGTTTGTATTACAGAACGATGTTGAACTATTTCTATTCTCATTTTGAAGTATTTTGGATTTAAGTTCAAGTTTAATCAAAATATTTTGTGGGTATTTGTTTAAAAATCATACTCTGTTTTTCTTTATTTTCTTGTTCTTCTTTACCGAGGGCTTAGTTGCAGTATTATTGAAATCTCTTTCTTAGATGATGAATGTTTGTGGAGATTATCCCTTTATTCTACGTGGAATTCAAGTATAAACTAAGTTGAGGGGAAATCTGTTTTCATTAGCAAGTTCTTTAGACTTTCTTCTTGATTTTATCTTTGGATTGATTGTCCCATTTAATTTCTGCACTGTTCTTCGAGTTCTCCAGTCCGACTCAAGAGTTTCTTGAATCGTTAAGATCAATTGTTCTCTAAAGGTGGAGGAGATTGAATCGATTGGATAGGAAGAAGTGTGTTAGACAGTGAATTGGAATTTATTTATTTTTTTACTCCAGCCCCTGTTTTTCGTTAATTAACTTTTTGTGGAAATATGTTTTGTTCAATTTAAGGCTGTGGGAAGGATATGGCAGAGGAAGAAGATTAAAAATTTACTTAGTTGCCCTTCATGTTTTGGCTTAATTTCCATTAAACATCATTGCTTGAATTCCTGTAGTTGCCGAAAATTACTATTGCAATTTTTTGTTTAAGTTTTCAATTTACACAATCTTTTAGTATGAATTTTTCCTCAAGAATTAGTTTTAATATTTTTATCATTAATATGAGCTAAAACTTCTTAGGGGGTTCAAGGATGTGAAATCCCTAAGAAGTAAATGTAGCCAAAATTTCAATAAAAACCAAGCCTACATTTCAATTGTTTGCTTGTGTTGATTAAAATTCCGTTGAGATCCTAGATTGATCAACTAGGGTATCAACTCAAGCTTAGATCTAATACCGACGGGGTTAGTGATAAGCGGATTTCACACAAGTGATGGAGAAAAAGAGCTTAGACATAAGCCAATTCTTTACCCTAGACATAGGGATTAAAGACTCCAAAACCCATAAAATTGTGAGCCGAATTATCTAAGATAGAGGGACTATAGACATATAGGTCTCTCACTTAGCCTCATAAAACCTAATTTCAAGGTAAATAGGAGATGAAATTTTTGGTTTACAATTGAGTGTAGAGTAGGTTGGAATTGCAATTTTGGCTTGCAATTACAACTTAGGGCAATGACATTCTTGAGCCCCATCCTTTATCATTTCATTTTCTAAGTTTATCTAATTTGCTATCCAATCTTGCCAATTTAGATTCTGCAATTCAATTCGGCAATTTCTGTTCTTTCAATTATTGTCATTTTAGATTCTGCAATTAGATTCTGCAATTTTTGTTTTTCACCAACATACCAACCCAACATCATTTTTGCATTTTAGTTTTCCATTGGCAATTTTCCTTACACTTTTGCTTTACAATATTTTAGTTACTCCGTTCCCTGTGGGATTCGATACTTGGTACTCAGATACCATTTTATATTACTTTGATCGCATGCGCTTGCGTGACCACCGATCAGTCCTTCACGCCGCTGTACTGTTCACGCCGCGCACTGTTCACGACGCGATTACTGTTCACACGCGATTACTGTTCACCCCGCAGTCACTATTCACGCCACTGCTGTTCCGATCAACCTCTTCCAGTCCAGCGAGCCTTCAATTGTGGGTAAGCAATTAGTTTCTACATAGTTCTTTGATGATCTTGGTTAGGTAAGATTTAATTCATGAATCTTGACTTTGTTTCAAGAGTACCCATTCCGTTCCGGCATCAAAATCACGAGTGTGTCGCGGTCCAGTAGGATTTGGACTGTTGGAGCAAAATTTTCGGCCCCAAATCGTTTGACCGAGGTTCAAGACAGTAGAATTTTGGTGAGCATTTGGGTGAATTGGATTCTTGAGCTTAGTCAAGGTAAGGGACTTTATGTCGGTATGCTTAAATGCAAGTTGGGGTATGAAGTGAAAAACTATTTTTGAAATGAAAATATTTTTAAATGTTTTATTTATGATTTGTGATGAATTTAAAATGCTATATTTCGAAAAGGATTCTTACATGTAAAACTACTTTTGAAATAAAAAGATTTTTAAAATGTTATATTCATGATTGCTTATGAGTTTTGAAATTCTATGTGTGAAAAGTCATTCTCACATGTATGTTTGCCAGATATCCTTACAAATGTGATGCAAGAATTATGATGTATGCTGGTTATGTGAGAATGTTTCTATATGTTGCACCACTGATTGAAAATGAAAGATGTTTTGGGACCTCATGCATACATGTGTTTTCATGATGAAATGATTTCGAAGGCTGTGGCAATTACCCTCATAAATTTATTGATGTACATCTATATGAAAATGAGCCTTACGAGGCTATATGAAAAGGAGCCTGACGAGGCTTTATGTAAAGGAGCCTTACGAGGCTATATGAATGAAAGCATAGTTAGGATGGGTTAAATTATCCACATTAAAAGCCGAAGGAAAATATTTAAGGAAACGTTTCCGCTAAGAAAGGAATTTAGGTCCCACCAAAGGAAAAAAAAAATGTTTTCGAAAACTCATTATGTATGTGTATGCATATCCTGACTCGGTAGTGAGGTCACTTACTGAGTATTTTAAATACTCATCATTTTTCAAAATGTTTTTCTTTCCAAGTAAAGGCAAGAACATATTTTAGGCGAGTGGCAAGGTGGTTTGCTGAAAGGGTCATGGGTGTCATGAGGAGTATAGCTTCCGCATCTAGTTTATATTTTATTTAAAAATATGTTGTTAAGTAAACTTAATTGAAGTGAAACTATTTCATTTGATTTAACGTTTTGATTCACATTATGTTTTGCAATGAATGAAAAGGGATCCCGGACTAAAAGATTTTGATTGTTTAGCAAAAAAGTTTAATTCTTTCTGTCTTTTACCAAAGATTTCTAAATTCCATTAGCATGCATGTAGTAACGTCCCTAGAAAGTCTAATAGGATAAGTCGGGTCGTTACAACATGGTGCAACAGAAGAAATTCTGGCGAACAGATTAGTCTTCGACTTGACAAATTTTTAGTTAATAAATTTTTTTGTGCTCTATTTCCAGATTATAGGGTGTATAATTTGGATTAGGCTAGTTTAGATCATAGACTGATTGAATTATGCCTTGTAAGGGATTCTTCAGAAAGGTGGAATTTGGGAAAAAGGAGAATTTTCGATTTGAGGATTTTTTTACCCTAAATTCTGAGTCAAAACTTGTATTAGCCAAATGATGGGGTGGGACATGATCACTGTTGGGAGTTTACCTCTTCATAAACAATTGGAAGAATTGGCGATAAAGTTAGGAAATTGGGGCAGAAAAGTAAATTCGAATTTGGCCCCAAGCATCCGAAAATTGAAAGTTTTGATTAAAGAGGCTTATGATCAATCCCACCCACTAAATTTCTAGTTGATAAATGGTTTGGAGGCAGAATTGGATTTACTCTTACAAAAAGAGGAAATATATTAGCGCCAAACGTCTCGTTAGGATTGGCTTCGATAGGGAGATAGGAATACCAAATGGTTCCATCAGAAAGCAACAAGACGGAGGAAACGAAATGAAATTAAAGGAGTTTTGGATGCTAATGGAGTTTGGCAGGAAGACCTTTCAACCGTAGCTGACATATTTGTGAACTATTTCAGGAACATTTTTTCATCAACTAATCCGTCTATTGGGGATATGGACCAAATTGAGAGGGTGATACCTAGAAAGGTTTCTTGGGTGATGAATGATCAGTTATAAGCTGGGTTTACTCAGAAAGAGATAGAATTTGCTATAAAGCAATTTAATCCAACTAAAGCTCCAAGGCCAGATGGTTTCCCTGCAATTTTTTTTTTATCAAAAGTACTGGGACATAGTGGGACTGAAAACTATTAAGAGTTGTTTGGATATTATGAATGGGAAAACTTCTATGAAAGAATGGAATAAGACTAATATTTTTCTGATTCCTAAAGTTCGTGATCCGAAGGAGGTGATTGATTTTAGACCTATTAGTTTGTGTAATGTCATCTATAAAATTGTGACAAAGGTCTTGGCTAATAGACTGAAGGGTATTCTTCATGAAGTTATTGATGAATCTCAGTCGGCGTTCATCCTGGAAGGACCATTACGAATAATCTAATCATAGGTCACGAAAGTCTTCATTTTTTAAAAAAGCAAAAGAAAAGGGGAACATGTTTTGCAGCATTAAAACTTGATATGAGCAAGGCGTATGATAGAGTTGAATAAAGTTTTCTTAAGAAAATTATGCTTGCTTTGGGTTTCATCGTCTTATTATGGATTGCATATCTACAACTTCTCTTTCCATCCTTTTAAATGGACGACCTATGGGAAGCATCAATCCCACACTTGGATTAAGGTAAGGGGACCCTCTTTCGCTTTATCTATTTCTCTTTTGTGTAGAAGGTTTATTAGCCCTTATGAAGGATGCAGTTTCTTGAGGTCTGTTGTTAGGTATGGCGGTTTCGCGCCATAGTCCTCAGGTATCCCATTTATTTTCGCTGATGATAGTTTAATTTTTATCAGAGCAAATGCAATGGAGTTTGGATATCTAAGGCACATTTTTCATATTTATGAGAGAGCTTCTGGCCAGTGTATCAACCTGCGTAAATATGCTATGTGTTTCTCCCTGAATGATAATTCAGATTCGAAGAGTTATTTGCAGGAAATTCTACCTATGTTAATAGTAGAAAATCTAGGTACTTATTTGAGATTACCATCCTCTTTTACTCGCAGTAAGAAAGAGGATTTTAAAATTTTAAGGCGGTGTTTGTTTTGGGGGTTGGGCTTAGGGTGGGTTAGCTTTCCTAAGCCCAACCCTTATTTGGGACAGGGCTTAGGAAACCTTAATTTCCTAAACCCAAACCCATGGGGTTGAATACTATTCAACCCTATGGAATGTTGGTTTTTTTGTTTTGTTTTGTTTTTTTGTTTTTGTTTTTTTGTTTTTTTTGTTTTGTTTTTTTGTTTTGTTTTTTTTTAAATACTATTCTCTATCTTCCTCTTATTCCTTCTCTATCATTATTATTATTATTTTATCTTTTCCTTTTTTCTTTCTCCCTCCTTCATCCGTTCTTATCTTTCTTTTCATCTTCACCAATATCAACAACTCTTTTGATAAGTTCAAATGTGTTGTCTGTAACTTTCGAATTTTTTCTGTTAGTCAATTTAATTTAAAGACTTATTAGAATCATTTTTTTTAAAACTTAAGAACTAAAATGTTGTTGTTAAAATCTTAAACACCAAATAAAAATTAAAATAAAACTTTAGGATTAAAGGTGTAATTTGGCCAAAATATATAATTTCTAATAATTGAGTTTAAGATAAAAACATTATTTTATTTTGAACTTGCTAATATTAAAATAAAAAAATAGTATTTAATTTTAAATTAGTTAAAATAACAAAAGTATATGATATTTTGCTCAAAACTTAGTAAAATAGATAATTTATAATTGATAACTAGTAAAAAGTACTTATTTCCTTCTTTTTCTACTTGTTGCAAATAATAATAAAATTAATCTTTTTTTTTTCATCTGTTGAATTGAACTTTACGAGACAAATTATAAAAAATAAACTAATTTACATTAGAATTGTACCTCTAAATAAAATTTTATTTTTAATTTAGTTATCTAAAAACAAAATGAATAATAAATTAGATAGTTCATTTTCTTATTAGTTAGTAAAATTAAAATCTCAAATTATGCAATATATATATATATATATATATATATATATATATATATATATATATATATATATATATATATATATATAAAATTTTAGTCCAATCTCAATTTCAAAATTGATGGAAACAAATATTGGTTTAATTTTTTTTGGAAAAGTAATTAAAATTGAGTTGAATTTGAATTACAAACTTATTAAATTAAATTAGTAAAATAAATAATATTTAATTTTAAATTATTCATATTAAAAAGTATTTTACTTACCAATGAGTCGTATTCAAAGAAAAAAAAAGTAAATGTGTGATATTTGATTTCAACTTAGTCATATATTTTTGACATAGTCAATTAAAAAAAACCTACCCAATGTATTTTTTTATAGTTTAGTTATTTTTATATAATTAAATTAGTCAATTTAAAATAACAAAAATATATGAAATAATTTTAATTTTGAATTTAGTTATATTTGAACCATAAAAAAATAATTAATTTTTAACTTAACTATATTAAAATAAAAATAAATAAATAATTAGAATGAAAATTTAAAATAATTTAAAATTTAACCATTAATTAAATATAATCAAATATTTCATAAATTTAATATTTTAAAATATGCATTCCAAACCTAGGCTTCTTAAACCTGCACTCCAAACACAGACTTCCTAAACCCAGACTTGTTTAACATGCACTCCAAACACAACATTCTTAAACCCAGGCTACCTAAACCCCCAGCTTAACCCCTAAGGTTTAACATTCCCAGGTTTAAGATTCCAAACCTGCGCGCTAAACATCCTCTAAAGGATAGAATTTGGAAAGTGGTGCAGGGCTGGAAGGGTCAATTTTTTTTATGCGGGGGAAAGAAAGTATTGATAAAAAGCATTGCTCAAGCAATACCAACATATGCTATGAGTTGTTTCAGGCTACCAAAGAATCTCTGTGTGCAGATAACGAGTCATATTGCAAAATTTTGGTGGAGTTCAAAGGAGGGGAAAAGAATGATTCACTGGATGGAGTGGGAGAAACTTTGTAAACCTAAGGAGTTAGGAGGTTTGAACTTCTGAGATCTGGAAGGGTTTAATCATGCTTTGATTACTAAACAAGGTTGGCGAATCTTGACCAATCCTTAGTTGCCTATGGTAAAGGTTCTACAGGGTAGGTATTTTCAAAACTCTAATCTTCTAGATATTTCTGTCAATACTGTGCATCCTTCGTCATCTTATTTTTGGAAAGGCTTTGATGGGGTTTGGAACTTCTGAAAAAAGGGGTTCGTTGGAGTATGAGAAATGGGGAGTCGATCCGTATTGGTAAGGATCCATGGATTCCTAGATCGTGGTCTTTTAAAGTTTTGAACCCCGACAGGAGTTGAATGAGTTGAGAGTAGTTGATTTTATAACTTTGTCTCGACAGTGGGATGAGGATAACTCAATTTTTCCAGGTACAAGACGTCCATGATATTCTTAATATAATGATTTCTAGGTTATGGATAGTTTGGTCTGGCATTTTGACAAATTTGGCAAATATTCAGTTAAAAGCGGGTATAAAGTTGTCATGTTGTCAAGAGAACTTAATGCATCTAGTAGCGAGAATAATCATAGGAAATGGTGGAAATGTTTATGGAAAGCGATTGTGCCTTCGAAAATAAAGTTATTTATTTGGCAATCTTTTTATGATTGAATTCCTACTATGATGAATTTAAATCGAAGGAATTTGGATGTCCCTTTGATATGCCCTTTATGCAGGAGGAAGGAAGAGACAACTAACCATGCTTTGTTTAATTGTGAAAGGACAAAAGCCATCTGGCACAACCTTTTCCGCATTTAAAGTTGAAAAGACCAAATATTTATTCCATTCAGGAGCGTTGGCTGGAGGTGTTGGAATTAGCCCAAAGGGAGGAGCTTGAGCTGTTTTTTGTGGGGGCAATGACAATTTGGAATGACATAAATAATGTTGTTCATAATAGAGCAGGTGTGGATGGATACTGGATTATCTCCAAAAATTTAGGCAGGCGAATATCAGTGTGAATGAAATGGTTGGTGGGGTGAGTTCACAATCCAGTCATTCTGTTCCAAATGACTGGGTTCAGATTTTCATTGATGATGCATGTGATGAACAGAATAATGCAATAGGTGTAGGAGTAGCTATTCGAAGACTTGATGGGGTTTTGATGGCGACAATGAAAAATTATTTTCATTCATTTACATCACCTCTATGTGCTGAGGCTTGTGCCATTAAGGATAGAATTTGACTGACAAGTCAAATGGGGTTTCAAAAATGTCATCTTTGATTCCCTTTCTATGATCTCAATGTTAAATGGTCATTGTGAGGTTATGTCTGAAGTTCTAACTGTCGTTTATGATATTCAAAATATATCATTTGATTTGACCCATGTTCAATACTCTCATGTGCCTCACCTACAAAATACTCTCGCACATGGTTTGGCTCGTTTAGGCATGTTGGGTAATCAAACTCTGTGGACTCATAAATTTCCAAATTGGATCCAACTTTTGTTGTTAAGTGCGGATCTATCTTATGTAACCCATTGGATATCGATTTGATAAATGAAATTCGTATCTTTGTGTCTAAAAAAAAAATAGCAACTTTTCTATAGAAAAGACCTAACTGAATTAATAATGACATCAAGGAAAAATTTTATAAACAAAATTTGACTTAAATTACTCTGTAACATAATCATTACTTAGTGTTAAGTCATCAATCAACCCAAAAGTTTAAACTGATAGATAATGGAAAATTTAATTATATCAACACTCCAACACTCACCCTCACTTGTGGGCTTAAAAATTTGTAGAAAGACCCAACAAGTGAAAATCAATATTAATTGAGGGAGGAATTGACAATATTGGTGTTTAAGCACATGACCTCATACTCTGATACCATATTAAATTATCAATCAACCCAAAAACTTAAGCTGATGGATTATGAAAATTTTAATTATATCAACAGTCCAACACTTAGCTATGATTGACGTGTACTCCTCTTGAGGTTGGAAGTTCAAATTCTCATACCTCCATTTGTTGTACTAAAATATATATAGATAATCATTAAATGAATTACAGTTCTTTAGATTTTTATTTTATTTAGACATGATCCATAAACTTCTTAATTGTAGCCATGGTTAATTCAAACCTTTGGCTGCATCTCCACATGGAAACAACATCAACAGAGCTTACTCACCTTGAAACTTTAGAATTTTGAGGTCAAAGACAAATCCAATCACGATTTGTAGTACCAACACCACGTGAAGATAGTGCAAGATTGAATCCTCTTACGTTCCAAACATGCCTGTGCTTCTTCAATAATCACAGCTTCTTCAATAATCACAAAAGGTCCAACGATAGCAAACGATCCACTCTTGGCTTTCGCATACTTCTCGGAAAAGCCGACTGATTAGGGTTTTCAACAAAAATACATCTATGCTGAAAGTCTTCCAAGCAAGATCCCACTGAACACTAAAGCACCAAACCATTTGTTGGAGATGAACCTGAAACCAGAAATGAAAATGAGAAGCAAAAATTCAGAGGTCAACATAATATCAACACACTAAGGGATTGAAAAGGAAATATAAGCTTTCAGAATAGTCTATAGTGAAAAGGAAAAAAGGGAAAAACTTTAATACATATATCTTTATTTGATTTCGATAACATGAGGAGATGATAATTCAAACCTCTGACCTCTTGATCAAGGATATATACCTTAACCACTCGAGCATCTCAAGTTTGCAGAGGTAATGCATATATCTAGCTCCTCAACTATTGACATGCATAAATCTTTATCTAAACAAGATGTAAGCTTTCAGAACAGCCTATAGTATCATCACACTAATGGATTGAAACTAACAAAAAGTTTTACGGTCATAAGCATCATTCTAAAGAATTTTTAATTTCAAAGCACCAGCATGAAGATTTTCATCTCAAGTAGGATGAATGAAGGAGATTCGACATTTAAAGAAAACTCTATGGGTTAAGAAGGCCAATCAGTTTAAAATAGATGCATTCAACCCATAAAATTACCACACTCTTAATTTCTCTATAGTACCCTCCCAAATCAGACACATACTTTCTATTGCAATCGGCACGACTTGATTAGTCGACTGTCGATATCTGCCAAGCCAATTGTCCAGATGCAGCAGCCAAAAGTGCGTAAAACGGCCATCCTGCTCCACAACGGTAAGGAATAAGACGTCAAAACAAATTGTAGGTTAACCGAGAACTGGAAATTAGAAAATGAGGAAAGGCATAAAGTAGTTTACCAATTTCGGCATTGTAACCACTAAGAGCAAGACATCCAATGTTTGCAATACCAAACATCGTAATCCACTCCTTAGTTGAATCTCCAAATCTCAAAGCAGTAGATTTAACGCCAACTTTTAGGTCGTCGCCCTTGTCCTAAGGCCATCAAGAGTAAGCATTGCAAGCAGAAAGTTAAGGGTGATTTTGGAAGTGTTTTTAGATTGAAACATTTTTTCTAGTCGCGCTTTGGAAAAATGTTTTTTTAAAAGCATCTAAAAGTACATTAAAGTATTTTTCCAAGTTTCAAACACTTCTTCACATGCACCCAAAAACACCATTAAAATTTTGTCAAGTGTTTTTATTTAGTCCTAAAGTGCCTTTAAGATGTCAAAAAATGCCACTAAGCACATTATAACTGTGCATCGGGCTGATCCCACCTAGTAAATAATGTCCATTTCCTTGTATGTTTTCTAGCTTATGCAACTATGCTTTCAAGTATGGTAGAAGATACCGTTAGATTTAGAGTAAAACAATCAACATAACACAATCACCAATCACCAAATATCCGAAAAGAGTAGTGAGGTACACACCTTTTAAAGGCTCAATAACAGAGAGCCAAGAATAGTATGTATAAATATATGAGCTTAGGGTAGAACCCCGGTGGGTCACATAGAAGGCATTACATTACAGAGAAAGGAGAGACCTCTACAAAAGAGGCACGTGGCTAAGCTAATGTATAAAATAAAGAATATTATAGCCAGGCATAATACATCATATTCATGCACAATACACATTACGCGGCTTCCCTGATATTCCCCCTCAAGTTTCACTTGAGAGATCATTAAGGGTCAGCTTGTCTTTTGAGGCTGATGAAACATGACTTAAGGGTCAGCTTGTCTTTTGAGGCTGATGAAACATGACTTGGCTGCAGGTTTGGTGAAAGACATCTGAGAACTCCTAAAGAAATTTCTGGAGTATCTTAGAGGTAAAGGATCATGTATTTTCCCTAACTTCTTGGTGGAGTTCCCTGGCCCAAGATTTCAGCTATTGCTTTACAGAAGTGGTATGATTTTTTGCTATAAATTGCATCTATTTCACCCATGTTCACCACCACCACTTGAGTAAAACTTCAAGTGAACTATGAGCTCCCTCCCTCTATTGATACGTCTTGGTTGTTTGTGAAAAAAAAAATTGCCCCTAAAGCTTGACACAAAATCCTAATAAACAAAAGGAAAAGTTGGAATTAGACTTTACCTAATGTGCATATATCGTGTCGTATACAAGAGTCCAGAACACTCCAGAAAAATACAGTGGCAAAACAATAGCTGGATCCAAAGTTCCTCTGATGGCAGCCCATCCTAATAAAGCTCCCCAATTGAAGGTCAGGCCCAGATAGGCTTGAGGCTGCCATAAATATCTCGCTAAGTCACATCACCTACCAAAGTTCCTCAAAAGAAACAATATAAATAAAATACATAGCATATGAAATTAAAGCATCCTACCCAAAAAGTGAACCTCTTCATGAGAGGATAGGAGAACACTAGGAGCAAGGAGGATGCCCCTAAAATGCGACTGTTAAAAACATATAAGCTACATTAGAAACATCAAACTACTAAGTACGCGTACAGTACATTTACTACATGACCCAGCTTACTCTAAAGAGGAAAGGAAAACCAATCCAACCTGTAATTGTTCAGTTGAAGGAGAATTCCAAGTCCCAGAAACAATTGCAGCCCTAGAAAACTGATTCCCTGGGATGGGGTTAATTGATCACTCGCAACTGGTCTTAGCTTTGTACGTTCAACCTACAAATGATGAAACTCTCAGCCTAGGTATTATAATAGGGTGATCTCTGCAATTATGGAGAAGAATTCAATCATAAGACAACGTGTTCCATTCTACATGGTGATGGAGAGGAATTCAATTGTAAAACAATGTTCCATTCTACATGGTGATGGATAGTCATAATCCAATTGTGAAAGAATGTTCCATTCTATGTGGTCAAGAATTCATGGTGGCCACCTACTTAGAATCCTATGTGTTTCCTTGGCAACGAAATGTAGTAGGGTTAGGTGGTTGTCTTGTGAGATTGGTTGAGGTGTGCGTAAGCTAATCCGGACACTCACGGATATCCAAAAAAACAACCATAATCTAATTGTAAAAGAATGTTCCATTACATTGTGAAGAATACCCACAAGCTATTCTCTATGTATTACAGAGGAAAACATGTCTTACCATTAGATTCACTCCACCCTTTCATTATTGTTGGAGTTCGTCTCTCCTACGGCTGGTCATGGTGGAGTTTTGAAAACTTATCAGAAGTTGACAGGGGAAGGCTACCAGAGAGGTAAGAAGGCGAGGGTAAGACTATTTGCTAGTGAATGTGCTGTTCGTCAGCAAGCTAAATACTTAGCCTCGGGAGTCCCTTCAGGGACATCCGATAAATACTTAGCCTTGGGCACCTGCTGTTCTACTTAATCACACATCATGACAAGTGATGTCCCTACCATCTGATATTGAGACTATAGTAGATCATGGGAATGCAGCAACATAACTGATACAAACTAAGTGGGAAAGACATTTGTTTTGCATTACAATCATCCCATGCCAAGAAAAGGGAGTAGAAATGTCGCATGAATATAATTAATATCAGAAGGTATTATACTTAATTAATACAGATCCCTAAAAGTGCAGGGGTCAATACATCGATCTATCTCAAATAAAAACATGTAGATTTGCACACTACCTGCAGGGACTAACCAATTCGAACTACTTAAAACGTCAAGCTTAGGGATATGATAACAATGTACATGATGTTCATGATGTTCGTGGAAGAAAAAAGTGCACTGACCTTTGTATCAATATCTCGATCAAGGAGGTCATTTATGGTACACCCAGCACCCCTCAAAAGCAAAGCTCCACATCCAAATAGAGTCAGCATTTTAAAGTCAGGAAAATGGCCTGGAGATGCCGCCAAGGTAATTGACCTAAAGAATACAATTTACTATAGTTATGGATTTGGAAATCATGTGCCCCTTAACATTTATGATCCAGTCGAGAGTTTGAACATCGTCTTATTACCTATATAATACAAAATAACAAAAGCAAATTATAGTTCAATACATACGAATGAGAGGGTAATAAAATGAACAAATGACAGGCCTAATCTATTTATAAGCTATAATTGGACACAAATCCCAACTAAAATATACGATTTCGTAGCAATCTTTAGATACTTCACAAACAGTCTAGTAAAGTTAAAAAATAATACATATGATCTATATATGGAGACCTTTTTTTACATAGAACTATGGATGTTTGAACTAAATTATGCACGCCTCCACTAATTTCTCACGGATACAATACTAAAAATCAAACATGCATCGCGTTAATACATATCTCAACGATTATCACATTTTTAACACATAATTTGGAAAACATAAAATTGTCCTTTTACGACTAGACGACCAATAGTGATTACTATAATATAAAGACTGTTTATTCCAGAAACGGGCTGGATATTGAATATAAGAACCAATATCGTTTGCCAATTAACAATTATATAGTCTAAAAAATCCAACAGATTCTTACATTCCATGTTATTTTAAGTACATTCACAACAGAGCCCAACAAGGATCAAAAACAGAAGTAGCTCTTACCACATACAAGGCCAAGCAAGCAACCACGTCCCAATGGGTTTATCGATCCGCGCAAGGTGAGCATAAGGCTGCACCTTTTTGGGCAAATACAAAGCAATCCAGGACGTCTCAACTTTCGCCTGTGATCTTCCGTCATTGGCAACACTACCACACGGCTTCTCATCACTCTTAGAATTCTCTTTTACATCCGAAGACGTAGATAAACAACTAAACTTGTTCCGCGGGAGGATTGGGATATTAATTTCCCTCTATGAATCTCACATGACAAATAAAAAACAGCTGATTTGAGGAAGTCATGAAGGAAAAAAGAAATCCATAATGGTTATTAAAATATAAACAGGATTGTTGTAACAAATAACAGGCAAGGCCAAAGCTCAATATCAAAGAACGTTAGCTACCTTAGCCTCTTCATCCCTGACTGAGTGGAGACGGAAACGACCTTTTGTGTCATAAAGAAGCTGGAAATTCTCGTTTGATTTGGGAATCGACACGACATCTAAAACAAAGGGAAGCGCCATGCTTAAAATGTATATAAAAAATGATAATCAGAACACAAATTATGCAACAAAGAGACAAAGCCGTTTCAAGCAGTATCATGTTTAAAAGAATGACTTCCATATGAGTTAACAATCAAATCATTGGAGCATATTATTTATAGGTTACTGTTAAGTATCTTGTTTGCAAATGATAATTTGGATGGTAAAGTTTAAATGCATTCCCCATTCTCCACCACATTAGTTTCAGAAAATACTTTTTGTGGGGAAAGGGCTGATTGAAAATTCTTTTGACTTTAATTAAGAAGAATAGGGAGAGGAGTGGGAAATAAAGAAATACAGTGAAATGAAAGCTATACGAACATTAGACACAAAAAATACAACGTACACAACTTAGAAGGTGTCCCAGTAAACAGTCATTGGTAGAAGCTACTAGGAGGGTGAGGGGGAGCACTGGAACTAAAAGAGGACAATGCCCATATTTTCTTTTTTGGAATACAATGCCCATATGAAAGCATTGAAGCAAGTAAAAACTCCATACCTCCTCTAATTCAGTTCATAGAACCAACAGCCAATTCCCAAAAGAAAATATCAATTTAGACAGCTATTCTAACAACTGTGAAATAGTGGAACTTATGAGAAATGGTCAATAAATATTGAAACTCAAAAACATAGATAAATACAAAGTTTCAGATCAGCATACCCATGAACCCAGCAGGATAGGTCTTATCAGTCCTAACCTTCCCATCGACCAATACATGTCGTTGCATCAATATTGCAATGACCTCACGGTATGTGAGAGCATATTTCAATCGGTTTTGCAAAATAAGGATCAATGGGAGACATTCCCTTGATTTATGAGGTCCAGATGAAGGTTTGGGGGCCTACAAAGGGATTTAAAAGGTAGAACTAAATGTCAGAAATAAGTATAATGCGTAGCTACAAAAAAAAAGTAAACTGAAATGGAAACTAGAAATTTCACTCACAAATGCACCACCAAGTTTGTCGAGCATCCAATGCTTAGGAGCATTGAGCCTCTTTAAATGCTTCTTCAATCCTCCTGCCTGTCAAAGCCATAGACATTAATTTCGTGGACAAAGGTATCAATTTTGAACACCAAAATGAAAGTAAAACAAAAATATGCGGATGAACAGGGATTGCAGGACGAACAAACTAATTGAGCTTTTAGGTACAATTAAATGGTGACCCTAAATTTACATGATGAATGGTAGCAGAACAAAACTCATCCACACATTCTAGGGCACATATATCAGAGAAAATAACTCGTGTAGGCATTAGGTAAACATTTGTAATCCCGTAATTCCTATATGAAAAACAAATCGCACCCAAAGGAGTAAAAGAAGCCCTAAACAATCTGAACATATAAACTAAGGAAAACCAGTTGAGAGGGAGAGTTGGTGCATCATGGATGAATTAGCCGAGCTCGCAAGAAGCATCACTCTCATATACAGACTCTTTCGAAAATCCCAATCTAACAAATCAACAGGCTCGCAAATCACCTACTAAAGATACAGTAATCTAAAATTCAACAAACATAACAAAAACAAATCCAAATGGAGATGGAAACAACGATATAGAACATCTTAAAGGAGAACGTCGATGGAGATATCAAGCAAAGGAGAAAAGAGTTTGTAAAGAGATCCACCGACCATATCTTCAAAACGAAGTTTGACGGAAGTGAGATTGCCGCCGGCGCCTGCTGGAAGAGAGCTAGAGCTTTTGCAGAGGCGAACAGATCCAAAAGAATGGAGGGTAGAGTTAAGTTGAGTTGAATTGAGTTGGGAGAGTTAACGAGCAACACTTTGTAGAATAGAAACTACGTGAAATTACTTAAAATGGTAGAGAGTTAATTGCTCAAAATAATGGACTTGAGTTGTTTTGTGGGGAATTGATTTGTTGATGGATTAAACGGAAAAATTGGATTTTAAACCCAACTCAACCCAACTCAAATCAGTGGGCCAAACACCCCATCTTTAGAGAGAGGGAGAGGACTCTAATTAGGGCAAAATTTTTGGGCCAATAAATTGGTTTGGCAAGGAATATTTGGGCTGGCCTTTGTGGGAGAATTGAATCGACATTTTTTGGGCTCTTGGGCTTACGGCCGAACCAAGTGAATGTAAAAGTTGTTAAAAAAAGGGAAATTGTAAGTAATTATTAGAAAAAAATAGTCATAATAAAAAATAGCTAAAAATCAGTGATATTTAAAATTATGGCTACTATAATTTTAGGAGGATAGAGTGAACACTTTTTGTTCCATTTATACCATTGATATATACTCGTATTCACAGTCAATCCTCACAAAATAGATTTCTTTTTTTAAAAAGAAATATCTTCAATATTCTCTCATCTCTCACCATAACTAACTTGCCCCCTAAATTTATACATTTTTAAATTCTCTTATTTTTTAACTTTCTCCATTTTCAAACACTTCATCTAATTTTTCAACGTTCTTTATAGTTTCTTTAATTTTTCAAGGTGCAACGTTCACAAACAAAAACTGTGCTTGAGTAAATGGAAGGGAAAAAATGTAGAGAAGAAGTTGCAGGGTCATTTGATTTTTGGAGGCAAAAACAACGGTAAATAAAAATATATACATCGAGAATGTGATTGGTTCAACGACTCCTACTCTACTAGTGAAAGGAATGAACTCTTCATCCCTCAGCGGAAGCATTGGATCTTCTTTGATGTTATTTAGAATTAAACTAAATTACAAGGTTAAGCAAACATACCTTAGGATTATCATGGAGATATTTCTGGCGGGTCTTTATCTCTTCCACAAAGTCTTCCTAGCTATGACTCGAACACAGGATCAAGGCTTGTGGGAGCCTTTTGAAAGAAAATCCCCAAGGGATTAGAGAGGAAGAAGTCTAGAGAGAATTCTCTAATTCTCTCTATTGAGGAGATGTGTGCTATGAAGAATGCTTCAACCCAAGGGTTCTATTTATAGAGACCAAGGGAAGATCTTTGCCATTATTAAAATATTATATTTTAATATCTAATATATTAAAATATATCTTTTATTTATTTGAATCTCATTCAAATCTCCTACGATATTTATTTATTTGAATCTTATTCAAATTCTATAAATATCTTTTATTTAATATATCAAATATATATTAATTATTTTAATATTTAATGTATCAAATACAATAAATATATTTTCCTCTTTTATATTTAATATATCTAATATATTAAATATTAATTTGAACACTTCAAATTAAATATTAAATTTGAACATTTCAAATTTTAATATTTAATGTATCAAATACAATAAACATATTTTCCTCTTTTATATTTAATATATCTAATATATTAAATATTAATTTTAACACTTCAAATTAAATATTAATTTGAACATTTCAAATTTTTCTTTTAACTAAATTGATCTTTTAGTGTTACTATGAGCTAGCAAGGGGACCTTATGGACCTACAGATTATAAGCTCCAATGATACAAAATTAATTAATTAAACTCTTTAATTAATTAATTTTCATTCATTAACTATAGGTCACTCCACTATAGACCTAGAGTTGCACTCTTATGCACTGTAGAACAAGTTGTGTCTATAGATATAATCATTACATGCAAGTCGATCCTTCACGAGTTGTTCGTAATTACAGCTGGGTCAAAAGTCCGTTTTACCCCTATAATTACATCTTGCACCTTAAGCACCACTGATCCTCTAATGAACAATATGTTTATAATCTAATTATAAACTAAGTTCCTCTCGGGCCAGTGAGAGGGTGGGGCCCCATTGTTCAAGTCCTGAAATCAACACTTAAGGGAGACTCATCTACTTACCCTATATGGGAAGGATTGAATTCCATATTGTGAGATTATGTTCTCAGCTCCCTATTTAGTCAAGTCCTCAAAATGGTAGGCATATTGAATCGGCTACAAAAGTCACTCTCACCCATGCAAATCAAAGGACAAGCCCTCACAGGTAGGAGTTCATAACTCACTCAGGATTAAGATCGAGTCGCATATGATCATCCTGATGAAATATTAATCTTCTCAACTAACGGATTTATAAAGAGAGATTAAGTATTTCGTGGTCCAGTCTTATACAAACTCATTGTATAAGATACCCCCACTCACATGTCTCCACATGAATGATTTGGATCAAATCATTTGTAACTATTACAAAGTGGGCCGTATCAATAGTGTTACCAGGATAAGGCACCCAACCTTATCCATATACTATGACCCTTTAGGTTATTTCTTGAACATGATCCTCTCGTATGTCAACCACATACTGTTCAAGATTACAATAATAACCTTGGATTTTTCATATAATGGATAATATTAGATTGCAAATAAAATAATTAAAATTATTATTAATTATTAAATAAATTATTAATTACGAGGCTTTAGGGCATAAATCCCAACAACTAGTTTCTATCGCTAGAGGCCAAGGGGAGATGAAACAAAGTTGAAGATTGAAGAAAATCGAATGGCTAGGAGAGTTTCAAATGAAATGGGTTGTTGGGGAAGATGAAGAGCATTTTTCGTCATTTCTTTAATTTTCTAAGGCAACGTCCACAAACAAAAATTGTGCATGGGTAAATGTAAGGAAAAGAAACCCAAAGAAGAAGCTGCAAGAATGAAGAAATCGATCGAACACATTCGATTTTTGAAATCAGAAACGACAGTAGATAGAAATATATACCTCGAGCTTGACATTTGCATTGTAGATACTAATATACACAAGGACGGGGCAAGCCTAAATGAACCAATAAGAAAGAGGAAATACCAGCAAGAGAGATTGATAAACCTTAGAATTAAGGCTTATTTAACTCCCGATTGCTTAAAATATTCTTGTTTTGACTTAAGATCATTTGAAAATAGTGGGAGATTGCTTGAATTTAAGGAAGAAATGAATGTGATGGCATTTGGAATAGAAGTCTAAGCAAATTGATCTTGTTTGCAGAAATTGTGGAAATTACAAAATCAAATTGTAAATTTGTGATTCTGCAATTGTTTCTGGAGTAGGGAATGTAAAAATTACAAAATCAAATTGCAAAATCGGATTCTGCAGTTCTGGACAGCAGAAAAGTCAAGGAAAAACGAAAAAATTCTGCGCGAAACCCATTTATGGAAAACCAAATTGCCACCTGATTTGATGGAATTGGAGCACGATTTTTGGGCGATCTTCAACCCTAATGAAGGCCTATAAATGGGGAAGAAAAGGAGGAGCTAAGAATCGGGATTTGGAGGCGAATTTAGAAGCAAAATTTCGTGGGTTTTTCATTTGGTCCGAAGCTCTGTTTTTTTCTTCTATGGTTAGCCGACGACGTCAAGTTCAATTTTAGTTTTCTTTAGTTTTCTACTTGCATTATGAAGAACTTCTTGTACAACAATTTCTATTCTCCATTGAATTCCTTCTATTATTAAGTTTAATTTTTGATCAAGTTTCTACTGGTGGGTATTATTCAAGTTTTGCTCTGTTTTTCTGAAATTTTCATGCTTTGTTTTCTTCCGCAAATTCATCTAATGTTCTGCTTGTTCCTTCTCGGTTTCCAAACCGATTCAAGTGGTTCTTGAATCGTTAAGATCAATCGCTCCTAAATTGGTGGAGATTGAGTCAATTGGAATGGAAGGAGTTGTGCTGAAAAATTGTTGAATAAATTGGTTGAATTCATCCTCTGTTTTTGTTCAGTCCAGTATGTGGGAATGTTGTTTTTATTCAAGATTAGTTTCTTTGGGAATGTTTAAGCTTTTCAAATCTAAGGGGCAGAAGGAAGAATGAAAATTTATTCAGTTGCCCTTAAGTTTTTGCTTTAAATCCCATTGAAAATCTCTTCTTGATTTCCTTATAGTTTTGCCAAGAACAACACTACAAGTTATTGTTTTAATTATTCAATTTACCCAACTTCTAACATGAATTTTCTCTCAAAATTAGTTGTAATATTTTTATTTTTAATATAAGCTAAAACTTCTTAGGGGGTTCAAAAATGTGAATTCCCTAAGAAGTAATTGTAGCCTAAATTCCAATGAAAACCAAGCCTACATTTCAATTGTTTGCTTGTGTTGATCAAATTTCCGTTGAGATCCTAGATTGATCAACTAGGTTATCAACTCAAGCTTAGATCTAATACCGACAGGGTTAGTGATAAACAGATTTCACACAAGTGATGGAGAAAAATAGCTTAGACATAAGTCATTCCTTACCCTAGACATAGGGATTAAGGACTCCAAAACTCATAAAATTGTCGAGCCAAATTATCTAAGATAGAGGGACTATAGACATATAGGTCTCTCACTTAGCCTCCTAAAAACCTAAATTCAAAGTGAATAGGAGATGCAATTTTGGTTTACAATTGAGTGTGGAGTAGGTTGGAATTATAATTTTGGCTTGCAATTACAACTTAGGGCAATGACACTCTTGAGCCCCATTTTAATCCAAATTCCCTTTAAATTATCACTCACTAAGTCTATCTAATTTGTTCTCAATTATTGCCAATTCTAGATTCTGCAATTCAATTCTGCAATTTTTCTTATTTCGCTTATTGTCAATTCTAGATTCTGCAATCCAATTCTGCAATTTTTCTTATTTCTCTTATTGTCATTTCTAGATTCTGCAATTTTTCTTTTTACCAATACACCAACCTAACATTATTTTTGCATTTTTAGTTTTCTAGTTGCAATTTTTCTTACATTTTGCTTTACGATATTTTTGTTACTTCGTTCCCTGTGGGATTCGATACTTGGTACTCAGATACCATTTTATATTACTTCGATCGCGTGCGCTTGCGTGTTACAGTCGATCAGAGATCCTTGTATATCGTGGATCGTCAAGAGGAACCAGTAAATAAGAGGAAATACCTAATCAAACTTAATCTAGTCCAACAAGCATATGTACATGCCTTAATGCAGGGTCGAGCTTCGTTCGCTAGTGACAAGGGATGAGGGGCAAGGGTTTGCTTTATTGTTGGGTTTGGGAAAAAGCAATGGTATAAACAATGGGAGAGGCGATGGGGTTTCAAGTGGAGTATTAATTATGGCAAGTGGTTAATGATGACATTTTTATCTTTGTTAACAACATGTGTGAGGTATTAATTTTTATATTCAGTTTAATTTTTGCTTGCATAATGGGTAATTACAAATATTTCGATTTCATTAAATTATTACGGATGCATGGTCCAATATATACTATAAGTTAGATGCAAATTCAATAGCTTATCATTTAAATCGTTTTGTCCATCTATGTAACCTATGCATTGTTTTGCAAAATTAAAAAATTTAGTTCTTTTCTTTAAACTATCTTAACATAATAGTTTAGATTTGATTCAAGTTTGTTATATTTGGTAGGCTTAGAATCTTCTACCCTTAGAATCATGCTTTTTTGTAGGCTTTTATTTAGTTAGTTAGGGAGTAGAAAATGTAGGTAGGGGTATTTTAGTCACAATATAATTATAAAATCGTAATATAAATAATGTAAAAAAAGATTTAGACATTTTTCCAAATATAAACAATTTTAGTTATTTTTCAGTAGAGACTATCAATATTTAGCTAATCTTCTAGTTGTCCCTTCAAAAAAAAAAGGGCTAACTACATAAATGACATGTTTAGATATGCATTTTGAAAACTCACACGTTTGTTTGTTTGTTTTTTTTTTTTTGTTTTTTTTAAATCGCTAAATGATTTTTAACAATTTTAAATGGTATTAAATGACCAGAATACCCCTTAACAACTTTCATATCTAAGATATTAGAATTATCTTCTAATCATACGAAATCTAAAATTCAAATCTAAACAACCATATCTTTAAAAAAATATATTAAATAAAAAATTACTTAGATAATCAAAATATCAAAAAAGATAATTTGATACATAATTTTAAATTATTAATAATAAGAAATACTTAAAAATATAATTATACTTAAAAAAGTTCTAACTAGATTTAAGGAAACAAAAACAAAAATACACAGAACTCAATAACAACTAAATAATCAATAATCGAAGGGAAATTAAAAACGGAATACAAAAATAATGTCAAATTATAGAATCTTCCTTGCATTGAAGGATTAACGATTTCTGGTTTGATTCAACCGTTCTAAGTTGAAAACTATTTTTCAATGCAAGAAAGTAAATAATTTTTTTCAAATCAACTTTACTTTCAAAAATATATTTCTCATTACCGGCTAAATCTGATGACAAGAATCAAAGTCAATAAATTCAATAAATTTAAGTTGTCAGTCATCTTAGGTTGTGTCAGTCAGCTTAAGTTGCTGGATAGATTTAACAACGTTAACATGGGAGACTGTTGTATTTGCATAATTCAAGTCAACAATTTCACAAAAGTCCACAACAACATGGATATTGTTAGCCTAACCTCTGAGATGATCGAAAGGCACCATAGAACATCCATGTCCTCAATAATTCTAATTATACTAGATTTATTAGACTATTCCCTACAGACAGTCAAACGAGTAATAACCTGATTACTAGAAAGATGAAGCTTGTTACGAATATAGTCTGTAAAGTGCTAAAAACTAGAATCCATCCGAACCAAAATATTAGCTAGCTTAAAATTGTGGTAACGATTAGCTTCATCTCAAACCTCCTTGTACAATATACTTATGGATCGAAGCGTCATCACAACTACAAAAAAAAAATAACGTATCAATATAATAATTGTTGGGATTTATGCTTTAAAGTCTCGTAATTAATGATTTATTTAATAATTAATAATAATTTTGATTATTTTATTTGCAATATAATATTATTCATTATATTAAAAATCCAAGGTTATTAATGTAATCTTGAACAGTATGTGGTTGACATACGAGAGAATTATGTTCAAGAAATAACCTAAAGGGTCATAGTATATGGATAAGGTTAGGTGTCTTATCCTGGTAACACTATTGCAACGACCCACTTTGTAATAGTTACAAATGATTTGATCCAAATCATTCATGTGGAAATATGTGGGTGAGGGTATTTTATACAATGAGTTTGTATAAGACTGGACCACGAAATATTTAACCTCTCTTTATAAATTTGTTAATTGAAAAGATTAATATTTCATCAGGATGATCATATGCGACTTGATCTTAATCTTGGGTGAGTTATGAACTCCTGCCTTTGAGGGCTTGTCTTTTTATTTGCATGGGTGAGAATGACTTTTATAGCCAATTTAATATGCCTACCATTTTGGAGATTTGACCAAATAAGGAGTTGGGAACATAATCTCACAAGATGGAATGCACTTCTTCTCATATAGGGTAAGTAGATGAGTAGTTCCCTTAAGTGCTGATTTCGGGACTTGAACAATGGGGCCCCACCCTCTCACTAGCTCGAGAGGAACTTAGTTTATAATTAGATTATAAATAGATTGTTCATTAGAGGATCAATGGTACTTAAGGTGAAAGATGTAATTATAGGGGTAAAACGGATTTTTGACCCAGCTGTAATTACGAACAACTCGTGAATGATCGACTTGCATGTAATGACTATATCTATGGACACAACTTGTCCTACAATACATAAGAGTGCAACTCTAGGTCTATAGTGAATGGACCTATAGTTAATGAATGAAAATTAATTAATTAAAGAGTTTAATTAATTGATTTTGTATCATTGGAGTTTATAATCTGTAGGTCCATAAGGTCTTCATGCTAGCTCATAGTAACACTAAAAGATCAATTTAGTTGAAATAAAAATTTGAAATGTTCAAATTAATATTTAATATATTAGATATATTAAATATATAAGAGGAAAATACATTTATTGTATTTGATACATTAAATATTAAAATAATTAATGTATATTAGATACATTAAATAAAAGATATTTATAGAATTTGATAAGATTCAAATAAATAAATATCGAATGAGATTCAAATAAATATAAAATATATTTTAATATATTAGATATTAAAATATAATATTTTAATTATGACAAAGATTTTCCTTTGGTCTCTATAAATAAGATCATTTCGTTGAGCCATTAGACACAATCTCCTTAATAGAGAATTAGAGAATTCTCTCTAGATCTCTTCCTTTCTAATCCCTTGTGGTTTTTCTTTCAAGAGACTCCCACAAGCCTTGGTCCTGTGTTTGAGTCATAGCCATGAAGATTTTATAGAGGAGATAAAGATCCGTAAGAAATATCTCTATAATATACAAAGGTATTTTTTGCTTAATCTTATTTTTTAAATTTAATTTTAAATAAAATCAAAGACGATCCAATGCTTTCCGTTGCGGATTGAAACGTTCATTCCATGAACAACTTAATGTTAAAATTATATTTTGGTCTTTGTACTTTGAGTTTTGTTCCATTTTGGTCATTGTATTCTCAAATGTCCAATTTTAGTCCATGTACTTTCAATAAAACTTAAAATTGGTCCTTTATGTTAGTTTATTGTTAATTTTTCATTAAAAAAATTAGTCTCTATTAGATTTTCCTCTATAAATTTTAGAAATATGTTTACATTGTATCTTTTCTTGTATTAAAATTATTGTTATTATTTAACCAATTTCGATAAAAATTAAATTTAAACTTATCATATGAACCAATTTTAAGGTTTATTGAAAGTATAGGGACTAAAATTAGACATTTGAAAGTACATTGACTAAAATGGAACAAAACCTAAAATTCGGAGACCAAAACGGTATTTTAATCATAAATTAAATACCTAAAAATGGGAAGAGAATAGAAGCTGATGAATAAAATAAATTGGAAGAAATCAATGAAACAATCAAATTACGTTGTATAATATAAACAATTAATTAAAAATTCGTATGTGAATAACAATTTTAAAAATAAAATTGCATATTTGAATTCAAAATAACAATAGATTTTTAAAGGTTGGAGAGAATTTACATCAAGGGCAAACTCGCAATAATAAGAAATTGTCCCCCACGTGCATCCCACAGTGCCCATAAAACAAAATTTTATTTCGATGGGCATATTTCAAAACTGACTTCTTTTTTTTTTTTTTTTGCTATTCACACAAATTTCCCTAAAAAAATGGACAACAAGATAAATTGCTAAATATTAGTACGACAACTTGCTATTAGATTTTGTAGAAAATGTCTATATCTACATTTTTCATTTTTAATAATACGTTTTAAATATTAGTAGGCCAACTTGCTATTAGATTTTGTAGAAAATGTCTAAACCTACATTTTTCATTTTTAATAATACGTTTTTATAATTAGATTCGAATGTAAATGCCCTTAACTTTTCTAGTTTTTAAACCACCAAAGTAAAGCTTTAAAATAAAACATTATAAGTAAGAGAGAGATTTTATTTGTCTTCAACAAAACGTAACAACTTTGAATAAAATCTAAAATCTAAAATTAACTTGGTTTCAACAAAAATCTAAATTCTTAATATTACAAAACAAAAGACTACAAAAATGTATAACTTACACAAATTGGTAAGCACATTGGTCAAAACGATGAACTATCTAAGTACTTGCATCTATCTAAGAGTATATAGTAGAAAATATTTCTAAAGTGATTTTTCCAAAGGATTCAAACAATGAAAATAAGTTTAAGACGTGATAAAAATGATGTCCTGGATAACTTCTAGTGTTTGTATATATTCGTAGTTACACGTATAACTACGTATATGCAACTATAACATATGAAGTATATGTATCTATATACCCTAAAGCAACCCGTGAGGGTTGGACAATTGACATTAAAAATTAAAACTAATTACGCCTATATATAATTTGTGACATTAATTCAAATTAATTGCTGGTGTAATGGTATTGCAAATTCAACGACTAAATATATGCATAAAGACTTATGAATCAGATGTATGAGATGTGGAAAAATTGAATCAGACTTTTTGTTCAGAAGATGTTGAGGAGATTTTTAAAATCTCTATAAGCTTTACTGGGGTTCAAGATACTTGGGTGTGGCACTTTGATAAGCATGATCAGTTCTTAGTTAAAAGTGGCTATAAAGCTTTCTCTTTCTTTCAGCAGGAGAGCAGTGCATCATGTATTAGTTTAGATGTGAAATGGTGGAAAAGAGTATGGGCGTCCGTTATTCCATCAAAGGTAAACATTTTGTGTGGTAGAGTTTCCATGAATGTCTATGAACTTTGGTCAGACTACAATCAAGGAAAATTGACTGTTCAAATGTTTGTCCAATGTGTAGGAAACAGGAAGAAGCAACTTCTCATGCGTTTTTCTTTTGTAAGAGACCTAGGCATATCTGGAGAACTATTTTACCTGATTTTTATCTTTTTTGTCATTCAAATATGCATATCTAGGAAATTTGGTTGAAATGTGGACATGAACTAATTTTCAGGTACTTTGTGTGGGAGCATGGGCCATTTGGAATGACAGACATAATTTCATCCATGAATGACCATGTCCGCCGCTTATTTTCAAATGTGAGTGGATCCTTAATTATATCCAAGAATTCTGGGAGTTAACAATTTCGCAACGAAAGAGTAATGTGAGTACTAGAGTGATTCAACTTCAAGATTCAAAAATTTGGAGAATTGTGGTGGATGCTTCTTGGGTTGATACGGATGGTGTTATGGGCATAGAGGTTGTGATTTATAATCCAAATGGTGTTATGATCTCTTCTTTACAGAGCTCTCGCCCATGTTGTTCATCTCATTTGTTAGCTAAAGCATTTGCTATTATTGATGACTTAAGACTTGCTAATAGGATGGGGATTCAGATTGCTCAATTATTGTCAGATTCCAAATTGAATATTGATATGCTCAATAGTCAAATTCCAAATCTGATTGAAGTGGACACTACTATCCAGGATATATTGGGTTTACTTCCTCTTTTTCATAATATCTATTCATGTATCTAGAGATTGTAAGAGGATTGTCGATCTGTTAGCTAAAAGAGGTCATTGTGACTTTGTTGGCTTTATGGAATGATCCTTTCCCATAATAGCTTATGAGCTTAGTGGCGAAGGATTCTGATGTATCTTCAGCTATTATGGTTGTTCATTCAGATATCTAATGATATAATTCTTTCTCAAAAAAAAAAAAAAAAAAGACTTATGAAAACAGTTTATGAGATCAATAATGGTAATTAAGATGAACACACTAATAAAAACGATATCCTGGATAGCTTCTATTGTGTGTATATAATTACAATTAGACCTATGATTACATGATGGTAGGTTTAAATATGAGTATATTAGAATATATACATCCGCAAGAATAAATAGTAATATGCGACATTAATTAAAATTGGTTGCTACTATAATGGTATTACAAATTCAAGACTCATGAAAACAGTTTCAAGAATCAATAATGGTAATTACAAATAAATACACTTATAAAAACAATGCTCTGGATAGCTTTAAATACACTTGTAATTAGACCTATGATTAAATGATGCTAGGTTTAAATATGAGTATCTTGGAATATATACATCTACATATTGAACACAAAAATGGGTAACTCTAACTTGTCAATGTAAAATGAACAACATTGAAAGATTTAAAACACTAATTAAACCACCTATTGCATTCACCACAAAAAAAGTTCAAATCGAGAGTATAATTACCTGCCACCATTTAATAAATCATTCCCTCCATCTTCCCAAGCAACCCACACCGTCTAAAACTCTTCATCTTCCCAAACAACTCATTTCGTTTGAAACTCTCATATCCGTTCGATTTCCTTCAATTTTTAGCTTTGTTTTGTCTCCCCTCAGCCTCCAATAATAGAAACGGGCAAAGCAAGGGTCAAAGACCAATTGCATTCTCCAGGTATGTATTTCTATATACCGTCGATTCTGCTTCGGAAAATTGAATGTGTTCAATCTCTTCCTCCATGTGGCTTGTTCTCTACATTTCTTTTCCTTCCATTTATCCAATCACAATCTTCGTTAGGTTTCCTTTGTGAACGTTACATCTTGAAAAAATAGAGAAACGACGAAAGATGGTGTATTGATAGTTCAACAAAAGTTTCTAGTGATTGATTTTGTTATTAAAAAAAGACAATAAATAAAGTAGATTGATATCTAGGATTTAGATAAAATGTTTGAAATTGAAAATGGAGAAATTCAAAAAATAAGGAAGAATTTAAAAATGCACAAATATAGAAGGATGAGTTAGATACAGTGAAAGAATAATAATGATATATATATATATATATATATATATATATATATATATATATATATATATATATTTGCGGTTGGTGAGGGTTGGCTGTAAATACGAGTATATACCAGGAGTATAAATGGAACGAAAACTAATTCACTCTCTCCTCCTAAAATCAAGGTAGCCATAATTATGAATATTGGTAGTTTTTAGTCGTTTTTCATCACGGTTATTTTTTCTAGCTATTAGGTTACAATTTCCCCAAAAAATATATATTTATACCCCTAAACTTTGAGAATTGTATCACTTAAAACTCCAAACTAATAATTGTATCAAGTAAAGTCTTAACTTTTCACAAATGAATCAATTTAGACCCTTCGTTAGAATTTCATTTTAAAACCGTTAATGCATAGCTTTCACAAGTGTATAAGACTTCTTTAAATGCAGAAATTAACATAATTAGAGAGAAGTGTTGGAATCAAATAAATAGTAACGATTTTTCATTAATATGAGCTATTTTTTCATCTTCTCATCTTCCTCTATTTTCCTATACTTATTTAGAAAGAGTTATGTGATAAGTGATTTTGAGCGGCTTTTAAATAGAATCCACAAAAAAAGCTATAAATCACTAATAGATGGTCTAAATTGATTCACCTATAAAAGTTTAGGATTTAAATTGATACAATTATTAGTCTATAGTTTTAATTGATGCAACTTCTAAAGTTTAGGGGTAGAAATTAATTTTCCCCCCCCAAAAATATACAAATTTATCATAACCTTCTAAATAAAGTGATTTCAATATCACCCCCACAATGTTGATTTATTTCAAAGTTAACCCTTCCAATATAATTTCCCCATAATTTATTTCAATGTTTCAACAATCAAATTTTTAAGCTTTAAAATGATAACAAAATAATAATATTGACACTTGCATATATGACAAAATAAGTCAAATTAATTGTAAATATAGTAACAACAACATTCTTGATTTGCAAATATAGCAATTTTTTCATTTCGACTATAATTGGCAATGATGTCCAACACTATAAATTATTTGTGGTTGCACTGGCAGTTGGCACAAAAGTGTTGGATTTTGATTTGAACACAGTTTAAACAAATATTAAAAAATAAATGTGCCACAACAGTAATATTTTTTGTTCCCAATCTATAATGTCATTGTTAAATATTTTTTTTGAAGTATTACGGATATTAGTTTTGATAGGAATTGTGCCCTAAAGCTCATAGTTTTGTAATTAAATTTCTTAGTTATTAATAAAATAATTTGTTATTTTATATTGTGTGTAGCATTATCCAATATTGTATAAAATCTAAGGTTATTATTGTTATCTTGAACAATATGTAGTTGACATACAGGAGGATCATGTTTCAAGTAATAACCTAAAGGGTCTATAGTATATGGATAAGGTTGAGTGCCTTATCCTGGTAACACTATTGATACAGCCCACTTTGTAATTGTTACAAAGATCAAAATCATTCATTTGGAGACATGTGAGTGAAGGTATCCTATACAATGAGTTTATGTTGGGTTTTATGTCCTAAAACTCGTGGTTTTGTAAACTGAATGTATATTCTATTTTACTATAAAGATGTTATTGAGGTTTATTCAGTAAATGTGTTATTGAATAAAGTGAATTGTGTATTCTATAACCCAAATCCAATGAACTAAGTACCCTTGGCTATAGTATGTATACTTGAACTTTATGTATGACATAAAAGTGGATCAAGTTCGAGTAATAGCCAAAATGGTCTATAGTATAAGGATAAGGATGGGTACCTTATTCTGGGGACATTATGGACGCGGCCCACTTTGTATAGTACTAACGATGTGATCCTGAATCGTTCATGTGGAGACATGCGAGTGGGGGCGTCCTATGCAATGAGTTTGCATAAGACCGGACCGCGAAATAGTCACTTAGACTTTATAACTCCGTTTACTGTTTTAACTGACTATATTCATACGATGACCTAGGTAACTCAATCTTAATCCTGAGCGTGCTATGAACTCCTGTTTATTCGGGATTATCCTTAGATTTGCATGGGTGAGAGTGGCCCGAGATCGCCGACTCAATAAGCCTCCCATTTTGGGGATAAGACCGAATAGATAGTTGGGAACATAGTCATGCGAGATGAAATTCACTCCTACCTGCTTTAAGGATTAGTAGAGAGGTTGTTCCCTTAAGTGCTGACTCCGGGTCTTGAACAATGGGCCCACCCTCTCATTGGCCCGAGAGGGATTCGGTTTGTTGGTTAGACCACAAACCAATTGTTCATTAGAGGATCAGTGGGACTTAAGGAACAAGAAGTAATTACAGGGGTAAAACGGTTTATTTGACCCAGCTGTAATTACGAATGACCTGTGAAGGATCGACTTACTAATCATAGTTATATCGAGTGGACAGAAATATATCTACAGTGAGGAGAGTGCAGCCACTGGGCTTTAGTGGAGTGTCCCGGTGGTTAACGAATGTTGATTGGCTAGGCTAAAGAGTTTGGCCAGTTAAATCTTGTATCGTTGGAGCTCATGATCTGTAGGTCCATTAGGTCCCCTTACTAGCTCAGACTAAGCCTTGGAATAATTTGAGAGAAAAGAATTTGAATTGTTCAAATTCGGTTTTGGGAGTAAACGTTAATTATATGCGATATACTTAACGTACTATAATTTAATTATGAATTAAAACCACAAGGAAGAGAGAGGAACATATTTAAATGTGATTTAAATATTTGTTCGGTTTAATACGTGAATAGGGATTCATGTACAATCGATTGGTCATAAAAGAGAGGGATTGGTCTAATTATTTAATTAATATTTGATATTAAATTAAATAATTAAATGGTTTAATTAATTAATCAAGTTTTTTTAAAATTAATTTTGATTTAATTGAAACTTGACTAATCCTATCCAACCAAGTGTTGTCTTCCATAGGGGAAGACAAGTGTTGTCTTCTATAGGAAGCCAAATGTTGTCTTCCAGAGGAAGCCTAATGAAGTTTGATTAGTGCCTATAAATGGAATGAAACACAAAAGGATTGAGTGAATTTCTTTGATAGTTTTTTTTTTAAAAAAACTGTCTTGAGCTCTCTTCCTTCTCTCTAAAAATTCTCTTAACAAAGGATCCCACAATCCATTCCAAGGGCTGAGAATAGTAGGGAAGACTCTAGTGGTGGTCCAAGTAGTGTTGGTGATCCAAGATTTGCAAAGAACTTGGAGAATTTGAGCTACAAAGGTATGTGTTCATACTTTCTGGTTTTTTCCAGTTTTGAGCATGTTTTTGTTTGGTTAAATTGATGTACTTTGAGTGCTCGAGATCCAAAATTGCTTCCGCTTTCTTAATATTAACTCCTTCAGTTTATATAAGACTGGATCACGAAATATTTAATCTCTCTTTATAAATTTGTTCATTGAGAATATTAATATTTCACAAGATGATCATATGTGATTCAATCTTAATCCTGAATGAGTTATGAACTCCTGCTTGTGAGGGCTCGTCTTTTGATTTGTATGGGTGAGAATGACTTGTGTAGCCGATTCAATAAGCCTACCATTTGGAGACCTGACCAAATAGGGACCTGGGAACATAATTTTACAAGATGGAATTCACTCATTTCCATATAAGGAAAGTGAGTTGTTCCCTTAAGTGCTGATTTCGAAACTTGAACAATAGAGCCCTGCCTTCTCACTAGCTCGAGAGGGACTTAGATTATGGTTAGATCATAAACAAATTGTTCATTAGAGGATCATTGGTACTTAAGGTACAAGATGTAATTACAGAGGTAAAACAAACTTTTGACCCAGCTATAATTACGAACAACTCGTGAATGGTCGACTTATATGTAATGATTAGATCCATTGACACAACTTGTCCTACAGTGCATAAGAGTGCAACTTTAGGTCTATAGTAGAATGACCTATAGTTAATGAATGAATTAGTTAAAGAGTTTAATTAATCAATTTTGTATCAATGAGCTTACAACCTATAGGTTCATAAGGTCCCCTTGCTAGCTCATACGAACAATAAGATATCAGTTTAGTTTAAAGAAAAATTTGAAATGTTCAAATTAATATTTAATATATTTGATATATTAAATGAGGGAAAATATGTTTATTGTATTTGATACATTAAATATCAAAAAAATTTAATGTATTTAGATACATTAAAGAAAAGATATTTATAAAATTTGAATAAGATTCAAATAAATAAATAAATGTCGTAGAAGAATTTAAAAGATTTGAATAAGATTCAAATAGGTGAAATATATGTGTTTTAATATATTAAATATTAAAATATATATTATTTAATTATGGTAAGATTTGTCCTAGGTCACTATAAATAGGACCCTAGTTGAGCCATTGAGAGCATTCTTTAAAAATAATAGAAAAGAGCTCTAGAAATTCTCCTCCAATTCCCTGTCCTTCCAAAAAAGTTCCCACAAACTCTTTTGGTCCTTTGTTCGAGGCATAGCAAGAAAGGTGATAATTTTCATAATTGAGAATTATCTAGCCCATAAGTACAAGTTATGTTTGGATTCATTAGCAAAATTCTTTATAAAATCTTTTAAATTCCAAGAAAAACATCACGAACTCTTCAAAGTGAATCAAAATCAATACATGAAAGAAAAAAGAAGATATGCACTAATTAAGGTATTTTTGATGCAGTTTTTGTGAAAAAGATAGATTGCCAACGGATTGCTAATGAATTGTTGTAGCAATCGAACAAGGAAAACAAAAAAAATGGAATTTTCGGGATTTGTCAAATTTGGAAGATTTAAGTATTTATTTATCCTAAAATCAAGCAACGATTTCATACATCAAGTCGTATATGGAGTGTGAAGAAACCCTAGCCGCCATTGTCTGTCGCTACGGGTTTGCGACACGGAGAGGCCAACTTTGTTTCCAAAAGGAGGAAAATGGAGTCGCCACCAGCCTTTATTTAGAGAGTGTGACTGGTCACCCAAACATGTGTTAAGATGATCTGCGAATAAAATATTTTGGATTCGGGGGTCGTTTGTGTATGGGGAAGGTATTAGCACCCCACAACACTCGTTCAATGAAACGAAATTTTATAATTCTTGTGTTATTTCAAAAGAAAATGACCTTTGTAAAAAAAAAAGTTTTTGGTTTTGATTTTTAAATGTCCCATGTTTTACTGATCATTATTCTTAAATTAAATAATGAGCAATAATTATGGGTGGCCTAAAGCCATTCAAAATTTATTTGAATTTAATTTGGCATCCCAAAATAAATTCATCACCTCAAGAATATTAGAGAATCAACATCTTGATTTCCTAATCTCCATCATAGGAAAGTTTTTTTTTAGGAAGATGTTTGGTTTATTAATTTAAAAACATGTGTGATAAAATGATTCTTTTTAAAGAAATTCTTTATTATTTTTCTAATTTTAAAGAAGTGAAACTTTTTAAAAAAAAATATTTTAGATTTTAGATTTAATGTTTTGAAAAGAAATCAATGAGATGTTTTTTTTTAGAGAAATCAAAATTCTCTTTAAGAAAATCATTTTATGGAAATGCTCTTTATAAAACTATTTTTCCTTTGTACTTTTTTATGGAAAATATTTTTTTTAAAGGAAAACTTCAAATTTAGACAAAACAAAGTTTCCTAGAAAAAAAATTCTCTTTGATGAAAATGCTCTTTATGAAAGTATTTTTTGTATCCTTTATAAAAAAAAGTTTATTTATTTATTTTTTTTATTTTTTAAGATGGAAAACTTCAATCAAATATTTTTCCTTTTAAATAACTTCTTTTTTTTTAAGGAAAGAAAACTTTTTCATGCAATTTTTTTTTGTATTTTTATAGAAAATATAAAAAGGAAGAATTCATGAAAAGATAAATAATTGCACAAAAAAAACTTTATTGAACACAATTATATATTTTTTTTTTTAAGGAAAAATATTTAAATCAAATCTCGGCATCCCAAGATATTGATTTTTTTACCTCAAGAACCTTAAATTATCGGCCTCCCGAAGACTTAAAGTTCCATCATTGGAAAATTTCCTTATTCCAAATTAGAGTCTAAAAAAAACAATGGACTAAATATAAATGTGCAAAAAAATAATAATAATAATAAATACAAGAATTTACAAATCTAACATATAAATTTATATGATAAATAATTTTAAGTTCCTAGTTAAATAGCATGCCAACATAAAAAATAGGAAGACATAATACATGCTTGTAATTGTTATGCTAAAAAAAACTTAGAATTTATTCGCATAATGTCCTATATACTAAGACTTCGAAACACGATATTAACAAGCAAAGAATATCTCAACATGCTTTTATTTTATATCTAAACATATATCTTTAAGGAAGCATGCTAAAGAACACAATTGAGTAAATGATGGAAAAATAAAAACAATGAATGAAAAATAGAATGTTCATCAAAGATTACAGTTGTATAAGGGGTAATATTACCGGAGAGAAGAAATTGCCGCAAGCTACCTTGGGAGGGATCAATTGGTTGAGTGGAGCAAGTGAGAAGAGGATTTTCTCTTTTTACTTCAAAATTTTTTTTTTAAATAAAATGTATGTTGGAGTCAAAAATCGTGAGTGAGAGAGAGGAAGATTTTGTGGGGGAAGAGAGAATATGTGGGGAGATTTGAGAGGGAACTTTTGTGGGGGGAGAGAGAATATGTGAAAGAAATTTGAGAGGGATATTTTGTATTGGAGAAAAGAAAACGTGGAGATGGCTTGATGAGAGAGAGAAAGATGTGGGTGGTTGAGGGAAAATGTGTGAGGGAGAGAGATTGTGTCTAAAAGAGATGGTTTCCTCCTTTTTTATAGCCCAAACCCCAATTTTAATTAAGGAGAAGAATAAAATAAAACCTAAAGGAAATAAAATAAAACAAAATAATATCAAATAACACCTAAATAAATGATTGAGTTAATCCTTCCAAAAATTTCAAAATTTGATTTGTCCATAATGAAATCTCCTTCCCAAATAAAAGAATATATTTGGCTTAATTAAAAACACCAAATCTTCAAATATTTGATTTGGCAAATTAATTAGTCAATAAGATATTTGCTCTAATTAATTTTTACCAAATTTTACATATTTGATTTGGCTAATTAATTTTTACCAAGATATACTCATTTTCCTTTATTTTCTCTTTTTTTTACAAAAATGCAAAATAAAATAAAATAATGGACAAATTTAGGGGTCTACAGTTTGCCCCCCTTTGTTCATTCTTATAGAATAAAGGATGGACAAAGGTGTAGACCTTAATTTGTTCGTTTTTCTTTTGTTGATCTATTTATTTACTTTTTTTTTTTTTTTTTTTGATGTCAAAGAGCAAACAAATGTAGTTGCCATAAAGTGACATGCTGGGGGCCAGGGGTCAAACAAGCACCTTCGTAGCAAAGATGTCAAGGGCCAGGGGTCAAACAAGCACCTCATGACATGGTCAAACAAGTGTCATTGCAGCAAAGTGATATGCTGGGGGCCAGGGGTCAAACAAGCACCTCCGCAGCAAAGATGTCAAGGGTCAGGGGTCAAACAAGCACCTCATGACGTAATCAAACAAATGTCATTGCAGCAAAGTGATATGCTGGGGGCCAGGGATCAAACAAGCACCTCCGCAGCAAAGATGTCAAGGGCCAGGGGTCAAACAAGCACCTCATGACATGATCAAACAAGTGTCATTGCAACAAAGTGATATGCTGGGGGTCAGGGGTCGAACAAGCAAAGATGTCAAGGGCCAGGGGTCAAACAAGCACCTCATGACATGGTCAAACAAGTGTCATTGCAGCAAAGTGATATGCTGGGGGCCAGGGGTCAAACAAGCACCTCCGCAGCAAAGATGTCACGGGCCAGGGGTCAAACAAGCACCTCATGACATGGTTAAAGTAGTAGAAAATATGATGCGAACTTTTAACTTAAGTACTCATGGAAGATCCTTTACTGACAAACCAAAATTTTTTGAAAATTGCCCCATTATTTATGCAGTTTTTTTTTTTTTTTTAATACAAGAAATAAACCAAGATGGCTTACTCTTTTTTTTCAAAATGTATTTATTGTTGAAATATTTTGATAAATGCCTTTGAATAAAGATTCTCATCCAAAATTTGTCCCAGTATTTTTTTTTTTTTTGGGCTCAAAATCCTCATTCCTAGTCTGGTAGGCGCACTCGACGAACCATGAGTAAACAAATATTTTTGACTAAAACTCGATAATGAGGATGTTTAATCTCTTGCTTATTTTGGCTAGTTGGAAGATGATTCATATAATTCATGTCATATGTCTTTAGTTTTCTTTGTGAGACATTTATTTCGCCTTGTAACACACCCTTAGAGACTTTTATTTTGCCTTGCTTCCTTTCTTTTTTCTTTTTCTTTTTTCTTTTTCTTTTTTTTTTATTTTTGTTTTTTTTTCTTTTTTTGGGTCCCTCCTATTTTGCATTCTCATGGCTTTTTCCAAAAGAAAGAAAAGACTAACTTTGAGAAGTAGAAAGAAAGCGGACGATTTTATTGATAATAAAAGGGTACATATATTTGATAACTAATTTAAAAGCAAAAAATAGCTCTGAAAAAACTTATCCATGCCCCAATACAAATGGAGGTAATCGTTTACACATAATATCTCTTGACGTAATCTGAGTTGATAGGTCCTGTCAGATCATCTCCGTCCATGGTTGTTAACAATAATGCCCCTCCTGAAAAGGCTTTCTTCACAACAAAAGGGCCTTCATAGCTTGGAGTCCATTTTCCTCGATAGTCCTTTTGAATAGGGAGTATCCTTTTCAAAACCAGATCTCCTTCTTGAAAATGACGATGACGTACTTTCTTTTGATGCGCTTGCATTATTTTCCTTTGATACAGTTGTCCTCTACATAAGGAGGTTAATCTTTTTTCTTCAATGAAGTTCAATTGCTCATATCTTGCTCGCAACCATTCGGCTTCTTCTAGTTCTGTTTCCATTAAGACTCTAAGGGAAGGTATTTCTACCTCCATTGGAAGGACTGCTTCCATTCCATATACTAAAGAGAATGGGGTTGCTCCAGTTGACGTGCGAACTGCCGTACGATAACCATGTAGTGCAAACGGAAGCATTTCATGCCAATCTTTATATGTGACTGTCATTTTTTCTACAATTCTTTTAATATTCTTGTTAGCTGCCTCTACTGCACCATTCATCTTTGGACGATAAGCCGTCGAATTAGAATGCTTGATCTGAAATTTCCTGCACAACTCATCCATCATCTTATTGTTCAAATTCCTCGCATTATCTGTGATTATCCTCTCTGGAAGACCATATCGACAAATCAAATCTTTCTTGATGAATTTAAGGATTACGTTTTTCTTGACATTACGGTACGAGGCCGCTTCAACCCATTTTGTGAAATAATCAATGGCTACTAGGATAAAGCGATGTCCATTAGTAGCTTTAGGTTCGATTGGACCAATAATATCTATTCCCCACATCGAAAAAGGCCAAGGTGCTGTCAAAACATGTAAGGAGGAAGCTGGGGCATGGATCTTATCTGCGTATATTTGACACTTATGGCATTTCCAGCATATTTGATGCAATCAGATTCCATTGTAAGCCAATAATATCCAGCACGGAGGATTTGTCTGGACATCATATGACCGTTAGCATGTGTTCCACAAATACCATCATGGACTTCTTTCATAATGTTGTTTGCCTCTTTCGTATCAACGCATCTAAGAAGAACCATATCATGATTCCTTTTGTATAGTACCTCTCCATTTAAAAAGAATTTCATAGCCAATCTTCTTATAGTTCGCCTGTCATTCTCCGAGATTCCTTCAGGATACTCTCTATATTGTATGTATCGCTTAATATCGAAATACCATGGTTTTTCCTCTAATTCTTCTTCAATGTAGAGACAATATGCCGGAACTTCTCGTTTTTCGATCTTGATCAACTTTACTTCTTCGTTTAATTCAACCGTAAACATGGCAGACAAAGTTGCTAATGCATCAGCCACCTGATTATTATCTCGTGGAATATGGTCAAAAGTAACCACCATGAAATCTTGGCATAATTGAAGTATATGCTTTTTATAAGGCACTAATTTGGGGTCTCTAGTCTCCCATTCGTCATTCAACTGATGTATGACTAATAAAGAATCTCCATAAACTTGCAACTTTTTCACATTCATATCACATGCTGCTCGAATTCCCATACTGCATGCCTCATATTCTGCAACATTATTTGTACAGTCGAAGTACAATTTTGCTGTCAGTGGAAACAATTTATTTTCCGGAGATATCAGTATTGCCCCAATTCCATGTCCTAATTCGTTTGGGACTTGCTCAATTCAAATCTCTATAATCTACACACATTCTGACTTTTCCATCCTTTTTAGGAACAGGCACTATGTTTGCTACCCATTCAGGATATTTGGCTACTGTGAGAAAACCGGCATCTAGTTGCTTCTTTACTTCTTCTTTGACTTTTAATAACATATCAGGCTTTAACTTTCTCAATTTCTGTCGAATTGGCCTGCATCCATCTTTCAATGGCAGATGATGTACCACTATGTCCGTATCCAACCCCGGCATATCTTGGTAGGTCCATGCAAATACGTCACGAAATTCATGTAATAAAGATAATAACTTAGATCGTCTTTCATCTTTAGAAGTACTTCCCACTCGAACTTCCTTGATTTCATCATCTATTCCCAGATTGATAGTTTCTATTATTTCTTGGTGTGGTAGAGTTATTTTTTCCTCTTCATGTATTAAACGTAACAACTCGGGGTGATATGTCATCGGTGACCTCGCTATCTTCATCATATTCAACATTCAAGATTGGGGCATTGAAATCAGGTTCAAAATTGTTATCGCTTTTGCTTTCAAATATATCGCTATCAATCCTGAATAAATGTACAAAAGAGGAAAGAAAAAGAGAGAGAGAAAGGACTAGTAAATGATATGAAATCAAAACAAGAAACGACTTTTATTGAGAATGCAAAAATAGGACGCCCTATTACAAAATGAAAACTTCCTATAGTCTTAGGCATAACTAGTAGGAAACAAGACGAAATAAAAAGGAAATTAAATTACTCTCGGGGCTTTTCAAAACAAATAGGTAGATCTACAGATTCCCAATTGTCTAATTCGAAACCTGGAGGGCATTGATATTCCCAGGAATCTAATTCAGGCTCCCCGTGTTCTTCAATAATGGCGGTGATTGACAGATCTGCCATCTCTGGTACCAACATGTCTGCTTTAACATCATTCTTCTGAAAAATCTCATAAAGATGAGGTATGATCATTCTTTCAGCGTTTACTTCCCTATTTTCTAATTTGGCACTCCTCTGCTTTCTTTTTTTCTTCGTGAACATTTTTCTAGTCTGTAGTAGTTGGCTTGTAACCTAAACCAAATCTTTCGACTGCCTTGGGTAAAAACACCGGTTGGCTTCTTCCTTGCTGGTTTTTTCCTAAGCCTTTGCCAAATTTAAATCCTTCCTTTATCATGATTTTTGCAACCATCATTGAAGCTCTTGATAAGGATTGTTCAAGACTTTGGTCCTCTGTATGGGTGAATATGGTAGCATTCGCAATCTCGAAGGCTCGAAAAGAACATTCCAACGCTTCTTCTGCTGCCTCCACATAAGGGGTGGCAGTAGCTTTAGTTACTAACACATCCTCTTGACCGAATACACAAACCTGTGTATTATCGTAAACAAACTTCAAACGTTGATGTAAAGTTGATGGGATAACTCCAGCTGAATGAATCCAAGGTCTGCCTAATAGACAACTATAGGCTGGGCTTATGTCCATCACTTGAAATGTTATATTGAAAGTACGAGGTCCAATTTTGATAGGAAATTCAATATCGCCCACAACTCCCCTTCGGGTTCCATCAAAAGCTCTCACCACCATGCGATTATGTTTAATGTGAGACGTGTCTACGGGTAACTTCAAGAGTGTAGACATCGGCATCACATTTAAAGATGATCCATTATCAACAAGGACCTTTGCTATCGCATAATCCTTGCATTTTACAACTATATGGAGTGCTCTAGTATGCCCAGTACCTTCCGGTGGAATCTCTTCATCTGTGAAGGTAATAGTGTTTGAGGCAGTAATATTCCCCACGATTCCACCCAACTTTTCAACTGTGATATCATGATTCACATGTGCTTGGTTTAAGACATCCATCAAAGCTTTACGATGTGGTTCTGAGTTTAAGAACAGTGATAATATAGATATGCGGGCTGGCGTGCGATGTAACTGTTCAATCACCTTATATTCACTGTGCTTGATCAACTTTAAGAATTCGCAAGCCTCCTCATCTGATACCATTTTTTTGGATGAACTCCCCTTTGTTAAAATAGGCTCTTCAATCCAAATTTCATCGTGATCTTCTACTAAGTATTCCTTTCCTTTTCCTTTCTCCACTCGAGATTTTTGTTGACCCTCGACGTGTGACTCTTTTAAGCTTTCAGACTTGTAGCACCTTCCACTTCTCGTTATTCCACTAATTCCAGTGATGTTGGTCACCATAGCAGCTTCCTCATTAAGGACATGACCACCATAATTCCACGGTACTGCTTTGTTATCCTTATATTGGTAAGGAATAGGAATTTGGATGGTTAAAGGTTGTGAGATGATCAAGTTAGTCTGAACATATGAAGGTTTCTCTTTAAAGAAAATGACTAGGGGCTTTGGCTTGGATGGTTCTTGTGATGAGTCTTCTTTATCAATCATGTTTGCAGAATGATCATCAGTTTTACCTTCCTTTGTTAAGCATATCGCAGTCAGATTGTAAGATAAGCAATCATCCTCGAATATCGGTACACAAAATTATCATCCTCCTTGCATCTCGAAGAGACATGGATGGCATTAATTGTGTCGTGATTAGGAAGTGGATTTTGTGTGATATCTGGTACTTCTTCGGTTTTTTTGAATTTAAGCCATCCTGCCTTTATCAAGTCTTGAACTCTTCCCTTAAGAGCAAAGCAATTTTCTGTCGTATGCCCAACTGCTCCTGAATGATAGTCACATCGTACATTTGGATTGTACCATTTTGGATATGGTGGTTGCACAGGTTCCATAGGCACTGGAACAAGTTGTTTATTCTGAATTAATTGTGGAAGTAACTCTGTATAAGTTACAGGGATGGGATCATAGTTTCTCAAATTACTTCTAAAAACTCGTTGAGCATCTGTTGAGTTAGAATTTTGAGCATTTGACGAATAATTTGTTTGCCCCGGTATTGCCCTGTAATTCTGTCCTGACACATATGAGTTATTGTAGGAGCTTTGAGACCTGTTATTTGCTACTGGATAGTGTGTCGTCTTTGGACCATTCAAAGATGTCTTTTGGCTGTAGCCGATCTCATGGACCTCGCCTTCTTTCTTTTTCGGAATAATACTCTTTTTCTGGCTTAACTCCGATATTGTGTCTGCAATTCTTCCATATTTTATCCCATACTCAATTCTTTCTCCGATAGTTATGATATCTGAGAAATTTGTGGAAGCATTTCCAATCATACGATCGTAATAAGGGGATCGAAGAGTATTTATGAACATAGTCATTAACTCTTTATCAGTTAATGGCGGTTGAATTTGCGCTGCCATTTCTCTCCATCTTTGTGCATATTCCTTAAAATTTTCAGTACTTTTCTTTTCTAATCTCTGGAGATCCAAGCGATCTGGAGCCATATCCAAATTATGTTTATACTGTTTGAGAAACAGATCTGCCAAATCTTTCCATTTTTGAACATGAGCTCCATCTAACTGTATATACCATCGAGATGCAGGGCCTGTCAAGCTATCTTGAAAAAAATGCATCAAGAGCTTTTCATCTTGGATATGTGCCGCCATCTTTCTGCAGTACATGATCAAATGACTCCTTGGGCAAGATGTTCCATCATATTTCTCAAACTCTGGCACTTTGAATTTTGGAGGAATAATCACGTCGGGAATCAAACATAGTTGTGTTGCATCTATACTCCCAAACACTTTGGCACCTTCAATAGCCCGTAATCTTTCCTCTAAGAAATCTAGCTTTCCTTTTGATGCAATATTTTCCCCCTTCTTTATCATATTTCCAGAATTATTAGATCCATGGAAATGACCAGATTCATTCTTATGCTTTCCTTGCTGTATAAAAGGGTGAACTTCTTGAGGAATTGAAAATGTGGGATTTTGGCATGCTTCTCCTCCTAAAGGTGCTATTATAGGTGTATGAGTGTAGAAGATTGGTTGCACAGGTGCAGTCGATGTGCCGTTATGCTGAGGTACTGGTGGAGTAAAACCTGGGGGATAAAGTGGAGTATCTTCCAATTCAGGAATGACAGTGCTAGATTGTGGAGCTTCAGCCACAGACTTTCCTTTTTGCATAGTAAGGAGTTCCAAAATCTTCGACATCTGTTCCTTCAAAGACTCGATTTCCTGTCTCATCTCTTGGTTTTGGTCATTATCTTGTTCACTCATGATTCTAGACTGCGCCCTAGTCCGATAAGGATGTCGGTTTTGAGGTTGACGGGCTATTTTGAATCTTTATTATTAACCCCTTTTCCTGTTAAAGAAATTTTTTTTTTTAGTTATTATTATTATTATTATTTTGCCCTTATACAATTTTTTTTTTATTTTTTATGTTTTATGTTTACCTCTTTTTTTTTTACCAAAAAAAATGCAATAACCAACAATGAATGGAAAGAGATAAATATGAGAAATGGAACAAAAAGCATATTGGCTCCTTTTGTTGTGCGAAATTAAAAACAAAAGACTTCAAACTTCATTAATTGAAACAATAGAAAGAACTACAAGACTAAATCCAAAATACTATTGAAAGACCGTTACAACGCTAAAAGAAACGACTGAAATAAGATAATTCCCTACACAACATAGCTAAAAATTCTGCTAATTCTTCGCTATTGGATAGTAGTGGTGGGATGCCTCTTCTTAGCTCAGATCCCCATTCTGCAAATGCCCCAGCTCTTCTAGCCATGGCTCTTATCCTTTCCACAACATTATTCATTTGAACTCTCATGCCTTCGCATTCTTGGATCAAGCTCAAATTCTCTTGTCGAATGCCCTCTGTATTGGCTTGATTACTCAATAATGCTTCATACTTTCCCTTCCACTGATCATGATCTGAGAGTATCTTTGTTGCAGACTCTTGAATCCTTTGAATCCGATGCTCTAGATTTTTTATGGTTGTGCGTAATGTACCATTATTCTCCTCGGACTCGATGATTTGCCTAGTTCGTGCATCAATTGAAGTATTTAATTCAGAAACAAATTTTTGGAGGGAGACAATATTGCTTTCTAAGTCAATAATTCGTGTATCCTTCTCTTTCAAAACCCTCTGTAAAGCATCATTATCATTCTTCATCCTCCTGGCCTTTTTGTCTAATTGCCTATTTTCAAAGTCTAACTCTTGACTCTCTTTCTCGAGCCTGATTTGGTTATTCAACAACCTTTTTGTTTCGATCAGGTCTCTCTCTGTTTCTGCAGCTTGTTGCTTCCATTGAGTTATCTCTTGCAGTAACTTCTCGTTCTTTTGGTAGAGTGATAAATTTTCAGCTGTCAAACAAGCATGCTCGTCTACATCCTGGCTTAGAAACCTTTTCCTTTTCTGAATTATGCGGGTCATTCGATGAGTCTCATACCACGACTTGTAATCTAGTGTGGTTGTCTCATTATGCCTCTCAATATTGACTTTTTTTATCTCCTTCCAGGCTTTTATCACTCGCAACACCCTCTGTCCAGAACTCTCTAACTCATATCCAAACTCGAAATCTCCTGAATCATGTATTACCGGAATAAACTGTTCGATCCACATCTGTCGTAGGATTAAAAGAGGATTATAACTTGTGCCTCCCCAAGGGCCTAGTAATGGAACATTATGGAAATTCCCACACCTGTAAGTTATTGGTTTCAAAGGCATCCACATGGCTTTCCATATCACATTCTCAACTTCTAAATTTTCTAGAAACACTATCCATGATTCTTTACTTATAGCATTTACTTTGTGCTCTGCTATCCTAAATTCAGTGATCGGATCTCTAGCAAGGTTCCACGGGCTGGAAATTTCACTTGCGGGTAACCGAATTCTAGTGGACACCTCAAATGACTCATAAGCCAAATATACAATAAAGGAGAGCAACCGATAAATCTACCTTTTCCTTGTGTTTTGCAGAAGTCCAATGATCGTATTGTTTCGGCAAGAATTGGTATGATTGGATTAATACCATGTTGGACCTGAAGGAACAACTTAGCAACCTTCACATCCACGTATCCTTGGAGATTTGGGAACAAGATTGTCCCAAATGTGCATAATGCGAAAAGCTCTAAACCTGACCGTTCATTCTTGTATTGTCGAGTTAGCCTTATGAGATAATCTAAGGGTATTCCTTCACTTGTACCCTTATCCTTAAACTGATGTTCCATCTCACTAGCAGTCAAATTACCAGCAATTTTCGCCAAAGCCCTTTTACCTGTCAATCTTTTGTCGTAAAAATATAGTTTTGCTTCGAACATGATTGGCATTCAAAGTAGCTCCTGATACTCCTCGATAGTGGGTGTCACATCGTTTGAATTAAATGTGAAACATTTACATACAGGGTTCCAGAAGTGCAGGGCAGCTGTCAAGACATTTGTATCGACTTGAATGTCCAAAAGATTAGCAATGTGTCCATATTTGATCTTGAATGCGACTTTTTGCTCTGGAGTGAATTCTTCCCAAACTTCTTTTAGTTTTCTAACGTTTCGATGGGCATAACTAAAAGCATATGTTGCTAGGGCTTAATCAGATATTTCTTTTAACAGTTTTGTTCCTGATTTCCTTTGTACTTTCTCGGACCACTCGCGTACGAGCTTCTGGCTTTCAATAGTTACCAGTGACTTTCCTTCCATGGGAGTCCTAGTGTTGGATATAGCAAGATCAATCTATATTTTCAATAATGAAGATTGAGATTTTATTTCTAAAAAAAACTCTTTAGTTTTCTTTTTCGCACAACTAGGAAATGGGATGATAAGAAAAACTCTAAGGAAAGCAACCAAATATGTTTATGCAAGTATGATGGAAAAAAAATAATAATAAATAAAATAAATAAATAAAATCAAAGATATAGGCATGGTGAGATAAAATAGGAAAAGAAGACAACTAAGCAATTAAACAACTACATGTAAACAAAACACAATCCGTGTGGTAAAGCTCTATTGTCTAAAGGATAGAGGTCCCCAAGCTGTCCTCGATTTCTTCTTTATTCAAGAAAAAATCAGAGGCACCCTTATCAGCATCCTGAACAAGGTCGACTTGAGTGAGGGTTTTCATGTGCCTACACGGGAGTCATAGCTCCACGAAGGTCGCCACTACTAATCCTTGATTCTAATCCTAATGGTAAAGCCCGGGTAGGAGGCTTGTGTACGTGTGTGTTTAAAAAGAAAAATGCAATATATAAGGTCATATATACAAAACAATAACACAAAAAATAAAATTGACCCGCTTAAAAGTTGAAGTCCCCAGTGGAGTCGCCAAACTGTCGCTACGGGTTTGCGACACGGAGAGGCCAACTTTGTTTCCAAAAGGAGGAAAATGGAGTCGCCACCAGCCTTTATTTAAAGAGTGTGACTGGTCACCCAAAAATGTGTTAAGATGATCTGCGAATAAAAGATTTTGGATTCGGGGGTCGTTTGTGTATGGGGAAGGTATTAGCACCCCACAACACTCGTTCAATGAAACGAAATTTTATAATTCTTGTGTTATTTCAAAAGAAAATGACCTTTGTAAAAAAAAAAGTTTTTGGTTTTGATTTTTAAATGTCCCATGTTTTACTGATCATTATTCTTAAATTAAATAATGAGCAATAATTATGGGTGGCCTAAAGCCATTCAAAATTTATTTGAATTTAATTTGGCATCCCAAAATAAATTCATCACCTCAAGAATATTAGAGAATCAACATCTTGATTTCCTAATCTCCATCATAGGAAAGTTTTTTTTTAGGAAGATGTTTGGTTTATTAATTTAAAAACATGTGTGATAAAATGATTCTTTTTAAGGAAATTCTTTATTATTTTTCTAATTTTAAAGAAGTGAAACTTTTTAAAAAAAATATTTTAGATTTTTGATTTAATGTTTTGAAAAGAAATCAATGGGATGTTTTTTTTTTAGAGAAATCAAAATTCTCTTTAAGAAAATCATTTTATGGAAATGCTCTTTATAAAACTATTTTTCCTTTGTACTTTTTTATGGAAAATATTTTTTTTAAAGGAAAACTTCAAATTTAGACAAAACAAAGTTTCCTAGAAAAAAAATTCTCTTTGATGAAAATGCTCTTTATGAAAGTATTTTTTGTATCCTTTATAAAAAAAAGTTTATTTATTTATTTTTTTTATTTTTTAAGATGGAAAACTTCAATCAAATATTTTTCCTTTTAAATAACTTCTTTTTTTTTAAGGAAAGAAAACTTTTTCATGCAATTTTTTTTTGTATTTTTATAGAAAATATAAAAAGGAAGAATTCATGAAAAGATAAATAATTGCACAAAAAAAACTTTATTGAACACAATTTTATTATTTTTTTTTTAAGGAAAAATATTTAAATCAAATCTCGGCATCCCAAGATATTGATTTTTTTACCTCAAGAACCTTAAATTATCGGCCTCCCGAAGACTTAAAGTTCCATCATTGGAAAATTTCCTTATTCCAAATTAGAGTCTAAAAAAAACAATGGACTAAATATAAATGTGCAAAAAAATAATAATAATAATAAATACAAGAATTTACAAATCTAACATATAAATTTATATGATAAATAATTTTAAGTTCCTAGTTAAATAGCATGCCAACATAAAAAATAGGAAGACATAATACATGCTTGTAATTGTTATGCTAAAAAAAACTTAGAATTTATTCGCATAATGTCCTATATACTAAGACTTCGAAACACGATATTAACAAGCAAAGAATATCTCAACATGCTTTTATTTTATATCTAAACATATATCTTTAAGGAAGCATGCTAAAGAACACAATTGAGTAAATGATGGAAAAATAAAAACAATGAATGAAAAATAGAATGTTCATCAAAGATTACCATTGTATAAGGGGTAATATTACCGGAGAGAAGAAATTGTCGCAAGCTACCTTGGGAGGGATCAATTGGTTGAGTGGAGCAAGTGAGAAGAGGATTTTCTCTTTTTACTTCAAAAAATTTTTTTTAAATAAAATGTATGTTGGAGTCAAAAATCGTGAGTGAGAGAGAGGAAGATTTTGTGGGGGAAGAGAGAATATGTGGGGAGATTTGAGAGGGAACTTTTGTGGGGGGAGAGAGAATATGTGAGAGAAATTTGAGAGGGATATTTTGTATTGGAGAAAAGAAAACGTGGAGATGGCTTGATGAGAGAGAGAAAGATGTGGGTGGTTGAGGGAAAATGTGTGAGGGAGAGAGATTGTGTCTAAAAGAGATGGTTTCCTCCCTTTTTATAGCCCAAACCCCAATTTTAATTAAGGAGAAGAATAAAATAAAACCTAAAGGAAATAAAATAAAACAAAATAATATCAAATAACACCTAAATAAATGATTGAGTTAATCCTTCCAAAAATTTCAAAATTTGATTTGTCCATAATGAAATCTCCTTCCCAAATAAAAGAATATATTTGGCTTAATTAAAAACACCAAATCTGCAAATATTTGATTTGGCAAATTAATTAGTCAATAAGATATTTGCTCTAATTAATTTTTACCAAATTTTACATATTTGATTTGGCTAATTAATTTTTACCAAGATATACTCATTTTCCTTTATTTTCTCTTTTTTTTACAAAAATGCAAAATAAAATAAAATAATGGACAAATTTAGGGGTCTACATTGTCTATAAAAAGGAAGAAAAAACACACAAAAATGTGGAATTCCTCCTTAGAAGAAAACCTATTTTTCTGCACTTTTTCTATCTTCATCTTGTTGCTATCCTTTCGATTTGCTGTTGTTTTTTATTCTGTATTTTTTTTTTCAGTTCTGCTCTTGAGAAAAATCCAAAGTCCAATCCTTGGCTCAATCTAGGGTTGTGAAGATCTCTTCTAACTCAAAAGAGAATAAGGGAAATCGATTAAGGGTGTAATCGAGTAGCTTAGATTTATCTCTGTAGTATTTTTTTTTTTCATTGGGTTTTATTTTTCAGAGAAATTTCAGATTCGTTTACTTTATGTTCTTATTAGTTTGTTGTTGTACTGAATTCTCTTCATTATATACAAGTACCCAGTAGGTTTCATAATTTTCTTCCCCTTTGTTTAGTGTTTTTCTTTCTCAATTTCATAAAGTAAAATTTCCTATTACTGTTTTCATGGAGTTTACCATTTATTCAGTACTGTTTTTATTCTTAACCATGAGCTAAACCTTCTAAAAGGCCCTAAGGTAAGGATGCATAGCCAATAAAACTGAAGGCAATCGACATTAACTTAAATATGATTTGTTTTTACTGATTTTATTTCTTTATTCGAACCCTTGAATGATTAACTTGGGTTGCTTTTAAGTCTAATCTAATATCGAATGGGTTAGAAGAAGATGGATTTTGTAAAAGCAATGAGGCAAGAACTTAGACATAAGCCAAGCACGATCCTAGACGTAAGACGAGCCCCTCAAAATCAAGAATGCGATCTCAATCCACCTAAGTACGATTGGCCATAGACAAATATGTTACATCACTTAGTCTCCTAAAGGTTTTGAATCAAAACTGAATAGGAGTTGATTCTGCGTTTACCACGTTTCTGTACAATGTTCAATTATTGTAGCAATTGGTTAGCAATCGGTTCCTGTGATATGTCCGATTGCAGTAGCAATTGGTTGGCAATCGATTTCTGTAAATATCCGGTTGTTGTAGCAATTGGTTAGCAATCTTACCAACGGGTAGAAATGGACTTGAATCCCTACATTTTCCTTAGAGCCTTTTCAATCTGTTTTAAGTTTTGTTTTTCAGTTATGTTTTCACCATCACACCCACAAATATTTGTGTGTTTTATATTTTGATTACTAAAGTTTTTATTGTCGCAATCTTGTTACATTTTCAATTTGTAGTGTCCGTTCCCTTGGGATTCAATAACTTGTAATATTTTCCTTATTACTTGCATCGACAGTGTATACGTGCATTAAGGGTTAATCTTAAATTCTTATTAAAATTGTCCACAAGCTTCACCCGACCAAAAGGCTTTGTGGAGGAGATCAAGAACTGCCAGAGAACTCTCCATAACATTTAAGAACCGTTGTGGGTTTAATTTGATTATTCCCTTCAAGTATGTTCTTGACATGTCGATATTTCCATTAACATTTTTCTATGTGTCTATGAATTTGATGTCATTACCAACCTAAGAGGTGAATTGATATTCTACAAAAATAAAAATTAAAAAAAAAAACAATATTTTTATTGTATTATAAAAATATTGACAGAAATATTGAAAAATGTAAACAAAATATAATTAATATGAACATAATATTAATAACATTCTTTCATAAACTTACTTTAAAAAATGTGAGGGTACATTTGGTCGTAGATCTAAAAACATAAATTTGGAAATAAGTGATTCAATGAAAATCAAATTTCTATTTCATGTTTTTGGATCTGTGTTTGGTAGTAGATTTAGAAATTTGATCTCAATTTCATAATTGTTTAAAATATGTTTGATAGTATATTTATAAACCATAAAAAATAGTTACAGTTACGAACTAAATATTAGGTTGAATCTCAACTATTATTAATTAATTTTTTAGTAGCAACTATTATTAATTAATTCATGAACATGTTTTCTATTATAAATTTTGTATAATTATTATTTTATAATATATCATATTATACATATTTTAATTTGACAAAAATGAAATGATTTTTATAACCTGAAATATTATATTTATTAAATTTTTTATTGTTTTAAATGTAATTATGCATTTTAAAATTTCAAATTCAAAATCTACACTTAGAACACAAAAATGGTATTTTTAGATTTTTCACTATTTTGGATCATAAAATCAAAAAACAGTTTTCATAAACAAATCTACCTGTTGACTGAGAAATTTCGGTCAATCTCCAATTACCACGTCATTATTCCAAATTAATGACAAAACTACAAATAATTAAATTTGGGACCAATTATAAATTGACTGTGTCCCAAATTTAATTTGAAGACAAAAATTGGCAAATTCTAAAAATTAAAAGGCCACATGTCTTCATTATGACAATTTGACCAAACAATTAAATTTAATTTGGTCAAATGGGTTATATGGAATTTGGATCAAAGTTAAATAAATCTCAAATCCAATGGTTAGGCCTAAAGCCAACTAAAGCCCAAGTCCATTGTTGGGCCCAAAAGCCATTATGACCCAAGTCCACATGCCCATAGGAAAGCTCTATAAATAGAAGAGCTCTTCTTCATTTGAGGGGTTCAGAAATTATATTCTCCAGAGAATTCAGAGAAAATCCTTGAGGTCCTTAGGTGCTAATCACTCCCTAAAGTTCTTATGTGCCAAACACTCCCTGAAGTTCTTAAGTACTGAACACTCCTTGAAGACCAAAGACTCTTCAAGACTTGAAGACTTCAAGACCCTAAAGATTGGTTGAAGCTTAAACCTCGAGAATAAGCTGCATAGCCCTCGAGACAAGTCTACGTTCGAGAACAAGCTGCGAAGCCCTTGAAACAAGTCTACGTTCGAGAACTGTAAAGCCCTCGAGACATTTGTACATGAGAGAGAAAGAATCAGAGGAATAAATTAGACCACACCCACAAGATTAGTACAAAAATTAAATTTATTTACACGTGTCTCATTTTCATCCCTTTGTTGAAATCTCGTGTAAACAAATCGGCACGCCCAGTGGGACCATCTCTACCTCTCATCTCTTTCTTTCATCTCAACATACAAGTGACGTAGTGTCATCCAAAAAGACTTCTTCGATGACCGTTATTCTGTTACCCATAGTTGCTCCAATGAACTGAGGCTGCAAGACGATAAAGCTTCTATTGCAGACGAAGTAATAACACTACCGAGGGCATTGACTAGCAACAAGTTTTCTGTTAAGTTTAACCCCTTGTTCGATCTTGATTTTGACGTAGTATCCATCATGACAATTAAAGCAAGCACTGTGGATGAAAGAATGACAGAGATGCATGAGCAAATCAACACCTTGATGAAGGCGATCGAAGAAAGGGATTCTCAAATCGCATACTTAAAGAGCCAGATTGAGAACCCAAATTTCGCTGAGTCAAGTCAAACTCTCGCTGTCAAGGATTGAAATAAAGAGAAGGTTGTTGTACAAGAAAATCAACCACAACACTACACTTCGATCGCTTCACTAACTGTCCAACAACTTCAGGACATGATAACAAACTCCATTAGAGCTCAATATGGTGGGGCTCCTCAAAGTTCTCTCTTGTACTCTAAACCATATACTCAGAGAATCAATAGTTTGAGGATGCCAACTGGATTCCAGCCACCAAAGTTCTAGCAATTTGATGGAAAAGGAAACCCTAAGCAACATGTTGCTCATTTCATCGAGACATGTGAAAATGCTGGTACACGAAGATATCTACTGGTCAAACAGCTCGTCCGAATGCTGAAAGGGAACGCATTCGACTGGTACACTGATCTAGAGCCTGAGTCGATAGACAATTGGGAACAGTTCGAAAAGGAATTTCTCAACTGCTTCTACAGCACAAGACGCATCGTCAACATGTTCGAGCTCACCAACACTAGACAACGAAAAGGTGAACCCGTTGTCAATTACATAAATCGTTGGAGAGTCATGGGTCTCGATTGCAAAGATCGCCTCACTGAACTGTCAGCTATGGAGATGTGCATTCAAGGCATGCATTGGGAACTTCTTTACATCCTCCAAGGTATAAAGCCTCGCACCTTTGAAGAACTAGCAACTTGTGCCCACAACATGGAGCTAAGTATCACTAGTCGAGGAGATAAAGAGCTTCTAATCCCTAACATAAGGAAAGAGGAAAATAACATCCATAAGACTTTAGAAGAGTCTATGGTTCTAAACAAAACCCATCTCAAGTTGTCTTCGAAAGACAAGAGGGTTGAAAAGCGACAAGGAAATGAAAGGCGTCGTTTAACTTTGAAGGAAAGACAGAAAAAAGTCTATTTTTTTCCTGACTCTGATATTCCTGACATGTTAGAGCAACTACTGGACACACGACTAATTGAACTTCCTGAGTGTAAGCGACCAGAAGAGATGGAAAAAGTCGATGATCCCAATTACTGCAAGTATCATTGAGTTGTCGGTCATCCAGTAGAAAAGTGCTTTGTCCTGAAAGAGCTAATTCTAAAATTAGCTAAAGAAGGAAAGATTGAGCTAGATCTCGATGAATTAGCTCAAACAAATCATGCTGCAGTGACAACATACACATGCAGTCAAATACACTCTAGTCCGCTTCATGATCAAGGAGTGTGTCTAGTCCAATTTGGAGCCCTGGAACCTGTAGTTATTTGGTTTCAACATGAGGTACCAAAAAACAAACTTCAAGACATGGTCAAACCTACCAAACTTCAAGATTTCCTTCCAGTGGAGAAAGGGGAAGAAAATTTGGCAAGATCATATTGCTCCAATGTGGAAGAAGTTGAAGATTCAAAAGAAGCTGAGCAAAAGACTTCTGTCTTTGATTGCATCAAGCCTTCAACTACTCGACCTTCAGTCTTCCAAAGGATGAGTATGGCCGTGAAAAAAGAAGAAAACCAAAGTCCAACTTCTGTCTCAACTCAAACTTCAGTTTTCCAAAGGCTAAGCGTCTCCACATCGAGGAAAAATCAACCTTCAACATCTATTTTTTATCGTTTCAAAGTAACAAGTGATCAACATGAAAGGAAGATGAAATCTTTGAAGACGGAACTGTTCGATGAAGTGAACAATGACAAAAAAATTCACAGTCTTGTTCCTTCTCGTATGAAAAGGAAGTTTTCCGTTCTCACAAACACAAAGGGTTCCTTGAATGTGAAGAAAAATGTCATCATCTTAACAAATCCTACAAATAAAAGATCTGATCAAGACCATGATGAAGACAAGAACATCTAAGATGTAAAGAAAGCTCCTTATCGCAAGAGCCTAAATTGCATGATGCTCCTGACCCACACGAGCTTAAAAGGTGAACGGCCCCTAAAAAATCTTTGAACTATGTCTTGACTTGATCCTTTTCACTCAAAGGGTACGTAGGCAACTTAAAGGAAAATAAAACTTTAAGCTCAGTCTCCAAAAAAGTTTCCATCCCTGTGAAAACAAAATGTTACAAGTTGGAAGCATACGAGAGAGCTTCGTTCCCCTCAAATTCGGTCTGTCGCTCACTCCCCTAAAGTTCGAGCTTCAACCCCCTCAAGTTCGGTTCGTTGCTCATTCCTCTAAAGTTCGAGCTTCATTCCCCTTAAATTTGGTTCGTCGCTCGCTCCCCTAAAGTTTGAGTTTTGTTCCCCTCAGGTTTGGATTGTCGCTCATCCCCCTAAAGTTCGAGCTTTGTTCCCTTCAAGTTTGGTTTGTCACTCACTCGCTCTAAAGTTTGGGTTTCACTCTTTTCCAAGTCTGGGGTTCGCGCTTCGCCCTTTCAAGTCTTCGAGTTCAAGGCTTAGGTTCAAACATTGCTCGCTTGAAGTTCAAGTTTTCACTTCGCTCTTTTCAAGTTTAAGTTCGAGCGTTGATTGCCTACAAATTTGGTGATTTGCCTTCAAGTTCATCGTTCCGCCTCAAAATACAGCACTACGCCTACTAGTACGGCGTTTCGCCTCTAAGTTTGACGTTCTACCACCAAGTCAGGAGGATTCGTCCGTCGTCGTTCGCTCCTCCGCCAAGACATGAGGCTTTGTCCATCGACATTTTCTCCTCCGCCAAGTTAGGAGGTTCCCTCCGTCGACGTTCACTCATCTGCCAAGTCAGGAGGCATCGTCCATTGACACTCTCTCCTCCCCCAAATCAGGAGGCTCCGTCCGTCGACGCTTTCCCGTCAAGTTAGGAAGCTTCATCCATCGACGCTTGCTCCTTCGCCAAGTCAGGATGCTCCTTCTGTAGACGCTCTCTCCTCCGCCAAGTCAGGAGGCTTCGTCTGTCGATGTTCGTTCCTCCGACAAGTAAGAAGGTTTCTTCCATCGATGCTTGTTCCTCCGTCAAGTTAGAAGGCTCCTATCCATCGACACTCCTCCGCCAAGTCAGAAGGCTTCGTCCTGCAATGCTCGTTCCTATGCCAAGTCAGGAGGTTCCATTCGTCGACGCTCTTCCTCCAAGTTAGAAGGTTTCATCAGCCGATGCTCCTCCACCAAGTCAGGAGGCTCCATCCATCGACGCTCTTCTGCCAAGTTAGGAGATTCCATCCTTCGACGCTCTTCCTCCAAGTCAGAAGGCTTCGTCCTACGACGTTGGCCCCTCCACCAAATCAAGAGACTTTGTCTGTCGACGCTCACTCCTCTACCAAGTAAAAGGCTCCGTTCGTCGATGCTCGCTCTTCCGCGAAGTTAGAAGGCTTCGTTCGTCGACATTTGCTCTTCCACCAAGTCAGAAGGCTCCATTCACCGTCACTCACTTCTTCACCAAGTCAGAAGGCTTCAGGCCAATAGTGGTGTCATTGAGCAAATATGGAAGAACCCAAAAGCAAGAAAAATAACAAAAATAAAATAAAAATAAGCTAGAAGAAATATATGACTTACCTTGAAAGTTGTCTTTACCAGCGGCGGGGCTGTAGGAACACCATAGGCCTCGAGTGTTCTTGAGCTAACATCAAAGGGCGAGAGGTAGCTGTAGGTTCACCTAGAACCGCTAGGGTCCCACCCAAGTGTACTGCTCTAAAGATGGTGAGTGTCGTAGCTACAAGAGCTAATTATCCACGAATAGAGGTAGCTGCAGGTACACCTAGAACCGCCAGGGTCCTACCCAAGTGTACCCGCGCTAAAGATGGTGAGTGTCGTAGCTACAAGAGCTAATTAACCGCGAACAGAGGTAGCTGCAAGTACACCCATAACCACCAAGGTCCTACCTAAGTGTACCTGTGCTAAGATTGGCATCGTGGCTGCAAAAAGAAAAAAGAAAAAATTGAATTACCTCAAATTCCTTTTCTCTAGTTGATGGCAATAGGGTATTCATCAAGGAAAATGAGCTGTCAAATAAAGTTTCCTCCCTAAAAAAAACAGAGAGGGGGCAAAGTCAAAAGGTGTTAGCCTAAAAAAAGAGAAAAAAAGTTTTAAAAAAAATTGCAAAGGAAAAAAGTTTGCAAAAGGAAAAGAAAAGAAAAAAAGTTTGAAAAAAAGATTTGCAAGGAAAGAAAGTTAGCAATGTAAAAAAAAAAAAAAAAAAAAAAAAAGTTTACAAAAAAAAGAGAGAAAAGAAAAGAATTGAAAAAAAAAAAAAAAGAAGAAGGAAGAGAAGACAAAAAAAGAAGGAAACAAACTTACCCTTCAGCTGCAAGAAGAGGAGGAAAAAAAAAAGGCAAAAGCAAAAAAAAAAAAAAAAAATCAGAATTCTAATAGAAAAAAAAAAAAAGAAGAAAAAAGAGTCCAGTTGTTGCCTGCCGTCAACATGAAAGAAGAAGGAAAAAAAAAAGAGAAAATAAAAGAAAGAAAAAGAAAAGAAGAAAGAAGGGCTGAAAAAAAAACAAAACCTGTGCCTGCCGTCAACATGAAGAAGAAGAAGAAGAAGAAATTATGACGTGAAGCTTAAAAAAAAAACCTCACATGCGCATATGCAAAAAGAGGAGGAGGGAAGTTTAAAATTAAAATAAAATAAAATAAAAGGGTGAGGGTTGCTAAAAAAAAACCCTAATGCAGCCGCAGGCTCCTGGAAGAAGAAGGAAACAAAAAAAAAAAAAAAAGAAAGAGGCTCTCTGACATGAAAAAAAAAAAAAAAAAAAAGGAAAAGAGGCGGGGGTTGTATATTGTTGAAATTAAAAAGAAAAAAAGGGAGATACACATGATTGGAGGATACAAGTCTTCGCAAAAAAAAAAAAAAAAAAACTTGAAATTATAATTTAGCTCTAATTTTGATTCAAATCCTAATTTGATTTGGATTTTGATTCAAATCATATTTTAGAATCCTTGTCAAATTAGGAATTTTGATCCGAATTATCTCAATATCATAATTCAAATTCGAAATCAAATTGAATTATGGTAAAATATGGATTTGATTCAAATCGATTTGTAAATCAAATTCAAATTGGTCCAACTTTAAATTAAGTTGGATAAATTTTGAATTTAATTTAATTTGAATTATATTTCAAGAATTGATCGTCAAAATTTGGGCATAATCCAAATTTCATCTCAACTCAAAAGTTGACTAAAATTCAAGTTCAAATTCCATTCATATTCAAGAACCTAAATTCTATCCAAAGTCAAAAATCATTAAAGAATTTCAATTTTGCTTCAAATCAAAGTTTGGGCACATTCCAAATTTTGTCCCAAATAAATTTCGAAATTCAAGTCATTGACCTCAAATCAAGAAATTTTGGATGCAATTACAATTCAATCCCAAAACAAATTTGAGTGGAATGCAAAAAAAAAAAAAAAAAAAAAAAAAAAAAAAAAAAAAAAAAGGTTATGCTTCAAATCCATGTTAAAATTGGATGGAGTTTGGGTATTACTCGAAATTCAATTTGGAAATAAATCCAATTGAAATTCAAATCAAAGTTGGTCGCCAAACAAGAAAAATCAAAATTTTGTCCAAGATTCAAATTTTGATTAATTGGTGCAAAAAGATGTGTCAAAAAAAATCAAAATTTTGAGCCAAATTCATATTTTGATTAATTGACACGTCAAATGGAGTTAAGATTAGGAACAAAAAGCTTACATTTCAACTCCAAACTATCTTTTTCGAGATTCACCCAATTGCCACGTCATTATTCCAAATTATTGGCGAAACTACAAATAATTAAATTTGGGACCAATTATAAATTGACATGTGTCCCAAATTTAATTTGAAGACAAAAATTGGCAAATTCTAAAAATTAAAGGTCACATGTCTTCATTATGACAATTTGACCAAACAATTAAATTTAATTTGGTCAAATGGGTTATATGGAATTTGGGTCAAAGTTAAATAAATCTCAAATCCAAATGGTTGGGCCCAAAGCCAACTAAAGCCCAAGTCCATGGTTGGGCCCAAAAGCCATTATGGCCTAAGTCCGATGCCCATGGGAAAGCTCTATAAATAGAAGAGCTCTTCTTCATTTGAGGGGATTCATAAATTATATTCTCCAGAGAATTCAGAGAGAATCCTTGAGGTCCTTAGGTGCTAAACACTCCTGAAGTTCTTAGGTGCTGACACTCCTTGAAGACCAAAGACTCTTCAAGACTTGAAGACTTAAAGACCCTAAAGATTGGTTGAAGCTTAAACCTCGAGAACAAGCCATATTGCCCTCGAGACAAGTCTACGTTCGAGAACAAGCTGCGAAGCCCTTGAGACAAGTCTACGTTCGAGAATAAGCTGCAAAGCCCTCGAGACATTTGTACATGAGAGAGAAAGAATCAAATGAATAAATTAGAGATTATACCACACCCACAAGATTAGTACAAAAATTAAATTTATTTACACGTGTCTCATTTCCATCCCTTTGCTGAAATCTCGTGTAAACACTACCAAACACATATGGATTCAATAAATTTGAAAACATAAAACATAATTCAAATTGCATACCAAACAAACTCTAAAAGACTCATTCATTAATTTAAATTTCTTTTTTTTTAATCAGATATTTGTGATTTTTTTAAAAAAATATTCACCATTACTGGCATTTTATCCATATTTTCATTAATCTCTTATAAAATTGAGACTTCAATATTTTGAAAAAAATTAGAAAGGTGATAAATAAAATCAACTAAATCGAACTGAATTGAATTGTTTTTCACATCAAGCCAAAGACAACTAATAGTTTGGTCGTCATTTTAATAGATTTTATGTAATCTGATAGAGTAGAATTATTGATTGGGCCAAACCCAATATTCGCTTGGCCCAAATTCAAAAATAGGCCCAAAGACGGGTAGTAGGAGGACAAGCCCTCTAAGAAACGCCATCTAAGGCCAAAGAGACCTAGCATAGCTAAAGATGAGCCTAAGGCCAGTCCCCAAAAAGAGCCCCAACCAAGGCCCAAAAATGGCAGGCCAAAGCTGACCAAGGCCAAAAGGCCAACCCACATAGGGGTTGGCCATGGCCAATGAGACCAAGGCTCAAATGACAACCCCATGTCTAATTTGCCCATTTTGGGCCCAAGCCAGGGTCTAACAAGATTTGGGCCACGAGCCCGATATAACCAAAAGGTTTCTTCGCACGAGCTCGATACGAATTGGCTCGAGGAAGTCAGCTAAAGGCATGAATTCAAACTAAGCATGATCAAGAGGACCAATATTTGTTCCATGTAGCACAAACCCTATTCAATCCCTTAAGAGAAAGATTCCAAAAATCTTACAGTGATTTTTAGCCCAAATAGACCACTCTTTTCCATTACTCTACTACAGACAATATAAATAATGGGGATGACCACTTGAAATTGTTCAACAAAAACAACTCTTAAATTTATGGTTTAAGCTATAAGGGGGTGTTTAGCCCACTAACTTGGAGTTTGGTGAAGTGGGGTATACTCCGTGCTTGGCCGACATACTTCACAACACGGTGGTTAAATTACTCCACCCCACCAACTTCAACAGTGTTCACTATTGAAGTCTGCACATTTATCGAGGAACCACATCTTCCTCTCTTTCCCTCTTTCCCTCTATCCATCTTCCTCTCCCTCCCTCCCTCACATGTTAATAATAAGTATTTTAACATATTTAAAAAAGTATAATATGTTTATTTATTAATTTAAATATTTTTCATTAATTTTTTGTTCTATAATTTTTTCAAAATTATCCATCGACATTTTATCGATATTTTCATAAAATCGAGACCTCGACATTTCCGTTGGAGACCTCGATCTTCCGTTGACATCGGCATTTTAAACATTGATGTAAGCAACTTCTTCGAAATTGTAGAGAATCTTCTAAAATATGACTATTTTGGTAAGAACATTTTTTGACAGAAAAATATCATTTAATTTCATATGATAATAAATAACAAAGTTGCACATCAAGTTGTTAAAATATGTGTTTAAAAGATAATTTTTAAATTATAAGAAAACTAGTAAAATACGATTGTCTTTATCATAATTTTTTTTATATAAAAATATCATTTAATTTCATATGACAATAAACAACAAATTTTACTTAAAACTCATTAGGTTATGAAAAACAAACAATCCATAAAGGGTTGTTTGGGACAAGGAGTTAGTAAGTCTGGAGAGTTAGAAAGTCTGTGTTTGAGGTGTAGAATTGTTTAGTCTAAAGTTAGGAAATCTGTGTTTGGGATAACGAGTTGCAGGGAGTAGGAGTTCTGAAGTTTGTGTTTGGAGTGTAGATTCATTAAACCTAAAGTTATGAAATCTGAGTTGATTTTAGCTTTTTTTGTACAGCTTTTTTTTTTTTTTTACAATTTCTCAAAATCTCATTATTAATAATTTGTTCCCATGAATTCTAAGATTGGAATTTTTTGTTTTTATTAATTTATGTATATTTTTAAAGTTTTCTTTTAAGGAAAAAGAACATTTTGAATAAAATACCTCACATTCTTTTTCTAATATCTCTCACATTAATTATTCATTTGTCTTTGATAGTTTTCAAATAAAAGAAAGTCTTACAATACTTTTTCAAATATTAAATGTGATTCGAAAAGATTTCAATCCATTAATTTAAAAGAATTAAAATAAACTTCAAGATTTTTATGTTTTTATTCTCTCAATTCTAGAAATAATATAGATTTGTTTCCGTAATCCTAAAATTGAGATTTTAAATTATATTATTTTATGAATATTTTACAATTTTGTTAAATATTTGTTTTCATGGATTTTAAAATTTTAATTTAAGATTTGTTTTTCAAGCATAATAAAATAATTTTTTTTGTATATTTTAAGATTTTATTTTTCTAACTAATCAATGTAATGGATTATCTAAATTTTGATTAATTTGAAAATAATATATTCTTTGAAGTTTTAAAATAACTAAGTTCAAAAATAAAATATCAAATATTTATGCTATTTTAAAATAATTAAGTTCAAAATGATTAAATATTTTTTAACACAATTCAAAATGCATATCATATATACTTTTGTTCATATTACTATATATTTATGTTATTTATTGTAATAATTTTATTTTATTAAGTTTGGAAGGAGAAATCATTTATCTTTTTACTTTGAATGTGATTAATTTGAAAATCAAAATTTTTTAATACATTAACCTTTTTAAATACTAATTTCTTAAATTGTAATACATATTAGTTTAAAATATGTTTTTCTTATCTTCAAATCATAAAAGTACATATATATTTTTAGCTATTAATAATTTTAAAAAAAAACTAAAAAAAAGATAGGCTAAATGGTAGAAAATGCCCTTGAACTTTGTACTTTGTTTCAAAAGTACCCCTAAACTTTCAAAATTTTCATTAATACCCTTTGATCGGGTGAACTTTGGATGAAGAAAAGTAAATAAATACGTTCAACCTCAGTGCAATTATGTTCAACCCTAGTGTAAGTGCACACTGTCGATGCAAGTAATAAAATAAGAGTATTCCTGAGTATCGATCCCACAGAGAACAGTGTAACAAAAATATTGTAAAAACAACATAAGTAGAATTGCAACTTGGAAACTAAAAAGTGCAAAAATAGATTTTGGGTTGGTGTGAAATAATAATGGAAATAAAAATCAAAATGCAAAAACAAATTGCATAATCAAAATTGCAAAATCGAAATGACAAAGGAATAGCAAAATCAAAATTGCAAAAACATATTGCAGAATCAGATTGCATAAACGAATTTGCAAAATCAAATTTTCAAGAAATGTAAAATAGAAATAAAGTTGTAAGGAAAATTAATCAATGAGGAAAGATTGGGCTCAAGTATGTCATTGCCCTAAGCTGTAAATTACGAAACAAAAATTACAAATCCAACCAAAATTGTTACTCCTATTAACCTTGAAATTAGGTTTTAGGAGACTAAGTGAGTGATGTAAATGTTTATAGTCTTTCTATCTTAGATCATTTGGCTCAACAATTTTATGGATTTTAGAGTCTTTAATCCTTATGTCTATGGTAAAGCATTGACTTATGTCGGATGAGTCCAACTCTAAAATCCCTGATGAAATTTTCGCAAGTAAAATTCGACCGAGTGCACCATAAATTGGAAACTAAACTAGCTCTAGAATAAGAAATTGGCGCGTCGAGACTGGAGAAGAGATTGAGAAATTTACGATGAAGAATGAGGCAGGACATAGACCTGCGTGAAGTACGGGATAGCAAAGACGCCATTCCCAAGCCAAAACAAGCTAATAGAACTAACTTGTAGTGTAATCTCAATCAAATCGTCTCGAATGGCTCAAATTTGTTGGAAATTTGAAATTCCAATCGACCAATTACCATTCAGCAAGCTCCTTCGTCTTCATCCAGTTCCAAATTCCATCATTTCTCCATTGAAGCGACTAGACGCTCAGAATTCCCAATTTCCGCGTCGTTCAATTCTTTTCATGGCGGCTAAATGGCTGAACCCCCGGCAATTCTTTTGGTTCTGTAAAACCAGTCTCTGTTTCAGTTTTGCTTCATAGATGAAATTACTTGTGTAAAATTACATAATAATTTTTTTTGGGGGGAAAAAATTCAAATTCCACTCCGTTGTATCAATTTTGGTCATAAACTTTCAACTTCATCAAATTGAACCCTAAACTAAAAGAAGTGTTGCGATTTTTATCCTCGATTCAATTTTGTTCATTTGCTAACTAATTTTAACAAAAAAAAAAAAACGATGTAAAAATCTTCATAAACTCATTAATTTCAATAAAATAAAGTATTGCACAAAAATAAATCTGCCAAAATTCATAAATTTCAACAAACAAACAAAAAAAATTAACTATAATGTCTTTTTTCTCTAAAATTTTATCAATTTCACATTGTACGTATGTTTTTATAATTCATTGAACACATAAAAAAAAACTTCTTTTAACAATATTTGGAGCAATAACTTTTTAGAGGGTTTAAAATTGCAACATTTTTTAAAGTTTAAGATTAAGATTGCAATATTTATCTAAGTTTGAAGTTCAATTTCATAAAAATTATTAATATTAAAAAAAAATCTTCAAAATTCACATTAAAAAAAACCCAGAAATGTTGAAATTCACAAAATTTCCCTCCAATTTAAAGTTTTTGTTATTCCCTTTATGGTATTTGAAATTTACAACATATAGGGATCATTTCTCTAGAAGTTGTCACTCACTTAAGCTTTTAAACACAAAAACAACTCATTGGAACTCACAAGTACCCATTCACATAACATGAAAAATTACAAATTATCTTTCAACAAGTATATCGAAAGCATACACAATCTCATGATTTTGTAATCAAAATAAAAAAGCCAGTCGTGATGAAGTTCAAGAGACAACAAACATTTTACTTAACTACTTCTGTAAAATCACATAACAAAGGTTCAATAAGCGATCACTTGTTTAGTGTAACGTCATTATGAATCCACACAAAACTTCATTTAATCGTTCGTTCTTTGACATTTCATTCATCTTATAGCCGCAAAAAAATCTACCAGATACAACAATTAGCACACAAACTTCTACTTCTTAAAAAACAAAGTAACCTGATCAACAATCTGAATAGAAGCCAAAATTCTACAATCACAAACACAAAACCATATAAACCACAGATTGCCATACTCTTCCTGACGTTGAATTCAATCAATATGGCAGATCACCAGAGATCAAAAACGGAACAAGCGTAATTAAAGTCAACATACACAGATCACCAGAGAAAAACAAACAAGTTAGAGACAGAGAGAGAGAGAGCGAAGAAATGGCAAAAAGTACTTACAGAGAAGCTTCTCAAGTCAAGAGAGAGAGCTTTTAGGTCGAGAGAGGAGATTCCAATCGAGAGAAGAAAAAAATAAGATTAGGGCAGAAATTTTTCTTAAATATAGGGGTAATTTCGGTATTTTACACCTGGAATAGAATTTGTGTACATTTTGATTGTAACGGCCCATTTGGTTAAGGGTTTTTATGAGTGAGAATGAACTTGGGCTTTTAAATCTATATTTGTTTGAAGGTTTCAAATTAAATGCACATTCTTTAATAAGTGTACCTAAGAGTTTTCTAAACTTATCCAAAACTGTGGATTTTCTATTCTTCTCGTTCTGTTCTTTCTCTTTATCTTCCTCTTCTTCTTTTTCTTCTTCTTCTTTGTTTTTTTTTCCTGTATTTTTCGTTTCCTTTTCTTTTTTTCAACTCTCATTTTATTTCTTCTTCTTCTATTTTCCTTTTCATTTTATTTTAGGCATGTTTCCTTTTCTTTTATTTCTTTTTCCCCTTTTAAGCTTAAGGGGAAGCATAAAAGGTAATTTCTTTATCATCTTTTTCCAAGCGAAAGATAAAATACAAGGAATGTGTATTATGTATTTCGTCTTTTTTTTTTGTGTGGATATATGTATTTGGTAAATTAAGGTACTTATCTAGTTTGCAAAATTTATAAATCATACTATTTTATTAAATTTTGTCATTACCGTTTAATTAAAATTTTATCATTATTTTAGCATCTTGCATGCTTGTTTCCTTGAAGAAAATAAATACCAAACTCGTTTATGTTTAAGATTCATTGGGATTGCAAGTTTTTTTTTTTAAATCGGCGTAATAAAAAATAACAATTATATATGTTTTAAATGATTATTAAGATGCCTAACTTGAATTGAATTCAATTGATTAAAACATTATAACTTTAATCTCAAAGTCATAATTTTGAATTCCTCCTACATGTTGAACTTAAAAAAATAAAAAGGAAAAAAGGGATTACCAAGAGTTTCAACTTAAAAAGCCGCATCTCCTTCTCATGAGTCATGATAGAATTGTTATTGTTACCTCATAAATACTTAAATATAATTTTCCCAAAAAAAAAATCATAAAAATATAGACAAATTACATTTTTTTAATGACAGATTTTCAAATCTGTCTATTTGAGTTTTGAAAACACATTTTTAACATCGTTCTTTTGTTTTTATCTACAGCTATGATGAATTGGTGAAAACTAAGATTTAATTCTTGAATTTTTAGTTTTGTGGAATATTTCTATTTAATTCACGTTGTTATTTTATCATATGATATAATGAAAAGCTAAAACCCTTGTTTGATAAACATTTAGTTTTTGAAATTTATACTTAATTTTCTATAATTCATGACTTTCACATTTCTTAAAGAAACATTTGAATTCTTAATCAAATTCAAAAAACAAAAAGAAGTTTTTAAAAACTTCTTTTTTTTACCTTTTGTTTTTTAATTTTCAAAACTTGGGCTTTATTTTTGAAAATAGGAATAAAAAGTAGATAACAAAACAAAAAATCTCATAAGTAAAAGTAGTATCTAAAAGCTTAATTTTTAAAATCCAAAAACAAAAAATCAACCGGTTATCACATGAGACCTAACTAAATACTTTTGTAATATTAAGAATACCCGCAAAAATTAAACGAGTCTAAAAAATATAATTATATATATATATATATAATCAGTGAGCTCTGAATAATATTGTTAAAACGAAAAGTTTGTGTTGGCAGAAATTGTAGCCAAGAATATTCATACCTGCGAAAGAGGTAGAGAGATAAATAGCAAAACTTAGATCAAAATGAAGATATTTCCAAAAAAAAATTGGGCCCTTATATTTTTTGCAGATAAGGTTCCAATTCCAACTACCTGCTTTCTCCATGTATTGTCATCTGTCATAGAGAGAAATACAGAGCAATGGCAGAAGCTGGGCACCTTCTAACAGCTAGAAATATCAACTCCATTTCAAGTTCATTCGACAGAGCTGCACCAAATTATGCAACTCAAACATTCAAAATCAAAGCTTCTTCAAAGAGAAATGATATCTCCTTGGTAAAACACACTCTCCTTTTCCTATCTTTCAGATTTCTGCAGACTTCCATTTTCAAACACTCTTCCTCTTCTCACTAAACAGTCTATCTTTTCACACAATTTCCTTTCCATCTCAAAACTTTGACGGGAAGGAAAATTTGGATCAGTCTCTCTAGTTTCTAGCTTCTACTTTGCTCTCTTAGAGTCTCTAAAAAGCATCTCTCTCATTTTCTTGTGGCATTCATCTTTTTGTTTCAATGAAGAGAAGAAGCGCCAAAACTCCACGACGTCTGATCACGATATCAACATCAGGAAGCAAATGGCAGGGGAAATGGACCTGTGATTACCTGCTTTCCCTGCAAGACCTCAACTTGGAAGACTTAGTAGAAGATGAACATAAAAATGCACATGTCTTCATCAACCTCTGTATTGAGAAGGTAATTCCTACACTTTCTTTCCCAAAAAACTACGTTATGTTGTTTATAACAAATTTAGAGAAAATATGTCTGATTGATTGTTTTTTCAAAGAGGTTTCTTCTTTAGGTACTTCCTTTTATTTTGTTCTTGATGAACACAAAGATGCACTTGTCTTCTATCTACATTGGATCTAACTCCAATAACATCTTAGAGTGAAGTATTGTTAGAGAGGGAAAGAATTTTTTTTTAAGAGGAACATATTAGAAAGAGATTGAGAGATTTAGGAGTGTGTTAGAGAGGGAAAAAAAGACTTTTATTTAAAGAGAAGGGTGTGGTAAAGAGAGAGACCTTTATGGAGATGGTAGAGCAAGAGAAAAATGTGGTAGAGAGTTTTTCACCTACATAGGTTTGAGGATTTGACTTTTACAATCTAATATCTGTGAGTTCAAGTATAAATATCACTACAGTGTTTAAATGTTGTAGTGGTTTGTGCAATTTGGCCTAATTAGTTTTTACCCTCAGAAATGCCAGTTAAAATGAACTACTCCCTAGAGAACATTGGATGATCAAAGAATGGATCTAGAATCTGGTTTGTGCCATTCAAGAATCTTCCTAGATGGTTTGGTTTTAAAGAAAGTTGTCATTGAAACAACACCGAGAAATTTTGAATGCTACTTGCAGTGTTCAGACACGCAGCACAAACATCTAAAGAACACAATTCTTAGCTCAAAGAGAATAGACATTGAACAATCATTTTTTAAGCAATTTTAAGAATCTAAACAGCCAAAATGAGACTTAAACCACCAATCCTACAAAAAATGCTCAATCAGATTACTAGAATACTAACTTTCTCTTTGTTTACCAGCATGCAAGTTTTGGGTTCACCGTGGATGGAAAGATCAACACATCATTCACTCGAAAGTGTTGTACCTGTTCTTCTCCATACTGCAGAGAGGTAGCCCTGTTTAAACAACCAAACAAATGATAATATCACATAACGTATAGTCCTACTTCCACAACTTTATCTATCATGCAATTGCGGAATTTAAGGGCAGTTTTTATATTAAAAAAATATGAGTAATTTCCACAACGTCCCTGTCATCTTTATGTCATCTATTCACAAGGTTTCAATTGTGCTACATTCCACCGAGGTTCTAACACCTACATTTATTTTGATCCAACAGATCAATGCAAATTTTAATGTATTGGTTTTGTCATCAAACAGAGCCAACCGAGACATTCATCTTCCTGAAATTGGAGGCGATGATCCATCAGTAAGTATCTGAAGTTTTGCATTTCTTTCTCCACTTCTATCACTAAGAACTATCACACCCTGCTTAAACCTAACAGGTGATCTATGTTAAACCCGGACTTGAAGCTGATCTAGATTCACTGGTACGTGACACAATTAGACTTACCACCTCAACAAAGGTGAGAAGGTTGAATACAATGGAACTGAACTAGTTATCAATAACCATAATATCTGAATACTAGAAAAGCCAATTGGAAGAAGTTGACAAAATAATACCTTTTACAGAATACTTGCTCAGAGTTGTGTGAGAAATCTCAACCCACAGTGGAATGTAAGTGGTTTGTTGTAATTCAAGCTTCCACACGCAACCATAAGTTGTAACTAATAGATGAATCTTGCTTGCAGATATTGGGGCACAGAATGCTGCATCTATCGACAAGAGGTGGTCCAGGCTTTTGGAGCTTAGAAAATCTAATGTATAGACAACGAGCAATATATACATATACATATTGATTGTTGTTGATAAGCCTTAGAATTAAGGCTTATTTAACTCTCAATTACATAAAATATTATTGTTTTGTCTTAAGATCATTTGGAAATAGTTGAAAGTTGCTTAAAAATAAGAATGAAATAAGAATGAAGGCATTTAAGATAAGATTCTAAAAAAGTAAGTTTGTTTGCAGGAAATGTGGAAATTGCAATTTTATGAAACTACAATTCTGGGAGCAGCAGAAAAATTAAAAAAAGGAAAAAAAAAACTGCATTTACCCATATGCAAAAATCATCAATTCTTGCACGATTTGGGAGATTTTGAGTACGAAATTTGGGCATTATTCAACCCTAATGAAAACCTATATAAGGAAAGGAGATGGATGAAGAATGGAATCGATTTTGGAGGCGTTTTTGAAGTAAATTTCGTGGGTTTTCTTCTCGAATTTTTTCCTATGTTTTTCAGTTTTTCTCCTCTGTTTTTCGTGAAGCTACTGTTATGTTAGTTTTATTTTTTTTTCCTTTGATTTTTCAATTCGATTCAAGTGAAAACTTGGGTTGTTAAGACTCAATCTCTTCCTAGCCATAGTTGAGGGATTGAATTGATTGGAGAAGAAGTGAAGATTTGTTGAATGTTGTTGGAATTACTCTGTTTTTAATATAGTTGAGCAATGTTATTTTCAAGTTTTGTTTGATACACTTGACATTCTTATTGAATTCAATTTATATTGGAGGAATATAATTTACTCTTACTGGATGTTCTTGATTCATGTTTCTTTTCTTTCTTTTTTTGGTTTTGTTCCAGATTTGCGTTGAACATTAATCTCCTTGGGCTTTGTTTATTGATGTGGGTTTATTCAAGAATTGAGTAATGCAGTAGGCTACTGTTTTTATGGTATCTATTTTTCAATTCAATTTCGGATGGCAAGTTTTGTTTCAGTTGTTAGCTTGACTAATTGTCTCCTCTGAAGTCTTTATTTCGTGGGTTATTTCTTTAAAGTTCATGTTTCAATTTTCAGCTTTGTTGGATTCAATTTTGGAGGGAAAATTGTTTTTAATTACTTTAAATTTTTGTTGCAATTAGGATTTTAATATATTCTTCTAGTATGGAATTTTTATTCTAAATTTAGTTGTAGGATTTTTACTTTTAATATGAGCTAGACTTCTTTGGGGGTTCAAGGATGTGAATTCCCTAAGAAGTAATTGTAGCCAAAATTCCAACAAAAACCAAGCTTACATCTCAATTATTCTCGATGGGAAGTTTTGTAAGTAGTTCTTTGGGCAGGGGAGCACTCGTCTCCCGACCCTTAGATTGTTCTTCCTACTCTTTTTGGTTGGTTTATAAAATCTCTGTTGTTTCTTATCAAAAAAATATTTTCTAGAAACGTCTAGAGTTTCTAAAGAAGTATGAAGGTTTTTAAAAAATCGCAGCTACAGTCCCACCTTGAGAAATTTGGACCAAAAGAAACATGCGTACTTATGTAGAAAAGACAATTGGAAAGTGGATTTGTACAACTTCTTTTGTTGAAAAAAATGTAAAGTCATTAGATATTGGAAACATTTTAGCTTTCTCCTTGTATTTGATATGGTAAAAGTTTTTACAGTTTTTTTTTATTTCTTGGCTTTTGAGATTTCCATTGGAGCAGATGACTCTTTGACATAAATCAAATCAGTATGATGTAGTATCAGTTCCTACGATTGAATTTCCAATTGTTGACCTCCATCTGTGTTGAAAAGCCCCTTGGAAATTGATTGTCATTGCCAGCAATGAGTTTGAGGACTTGTGTTTTGAGGGATCCTTAAACTTACTTTAAAAATATTGTTCATCCCAAACTAACTTTAGAAACATGGTTGTTTATTATGGTAAGCTAGAACTTGACTGGGATGAGGAGGCAGTTAGCACCTTATGGGGGCGTTTGGAGCACCGTTTCGGAATCAGAACCCTTGGAATCGGAATCCTGGGGGGTTTGTTCTGGGGGGTTTGAAAGCCTGGGAATCAGAAAACAGTGTTTGGGATGCAGTGTTCTGAACCCTGGGAATCAGGAAACAGTGTTTGGAGTGCAGTGTTCTAAACCCTGGGGTTGTGCAATTTTTCCTTTTTCTTTTTTCCTTTGCTACTTTGGTCTCTTTTTTTTCCTTTCCTTATTTTCTAGTGGCAATATTTGGTTAGTTGTAGAATCCTTTGTGTAAGTTGGGTAATTTTTTTAGTACTTTTGAACGGACCTTTTAATTAGTATAAGAATAAGAAATTTGTTATTGGAAATGCAAATAATTACTTCGTAAAATACGAATTTTGGTTAGGTTTATAGCATGTATAAAAAAAACAGTTGTAATAATTTATTGTTTTTTACAGAAAAAAATGTGAGTTTCCAATGAAAAATAATTACTTTGTCAAATATCAAATTTGGTTAGGTTTATGACAAGTATTTTAAAAAAAAAGTAATATTTTATTGTTTTTTACCCAAAAAAATGTGAGTTTCTAATGAAAAATTAACATACTTTGTCAAATATTAAATTTGGTTAGGTTTATGACAAGTATAAAAAAAATATTTGTAACAATTTATTGTTTTTTACCAAAAAAAAATGTAAGTTTCCAATGAAAAATCAACATACTTTGTCAACTATCAAATTTGGTTAGGTTTATGACAAGTATAAAAAAAAAACATTTATAATAGTTTATTATTTTTTACAAAAAAAAAATGTGAGTTTTCAATGAAAAATAATTACTTTGTCAAATATCAAATTTGGTTAGGTTTATGACAAGTATAAAAAAAAATTGTAATAATATATTGTTTTTTACAAAAAAAAAAATGTGAGTTTCGAATGAAAAATAATTACTTTGTCAAATATCAAATTTGGTTAGGTTTATGACAAGTATAAAAAAACAAAATATTTGTAATAATTTATTGTTTTAAAAAAAAAAAGAGTTTCCAATGAAAAATAATTACTTTGTCAAATACGAAATAAAACAAACATTTGTAATAATTTATTGTTTGTTACAAAAAAAAAAGTGAGATACCAATTAAAAAAAACAATGGAAGAGACGGGAGAGAGATAAGAAAACTTGATAATGAAAACATGTGCCAAATGAGGAGCAAACCGGTGTGTTGGAAATCAAACCCCCCAATTTCACTATGCAAAACCATGGGGTTGTGTTTCAAAACCATTGGGTTTTGAACACAGTGGCCCAAACAAGGGTTTGGATTTGGATTCCAAAACAACCCAACCCAACCCATTGCTCCAAACACCCCCTATATGTAACAAAACCGTATTGTAAGATATGATTGGTGCATCTTTTTTATGACTATGAGATGCAATCATCATAGTCAATAAAAGTCAACCTCCAAAAATAAATGCTAATAACTGGAGACATATACAATGAAATTGTCTCATACCAATATCAGCTGATATGTAAACTATCTAGGAGGTGTTTGGAAAGGCCTCTTTGCTTTCTCGCCTACTTTTCCAAGTCTCTACAACAGTATTCTAGTTGGAACCCTGTTCCAAGAAAGAATTTAAATGATGATGACTCCAAAGGTCATCTATTCCTTAATTGCTCCTTCAACACTCGCTTCCAGGGTGTAGGCTACTTCCTTCAGAGCCCTTTTGCCCTTATACAAGACAATAATCCAAAAAAAAAAAAAAAGGAAGAAGAAAAAGAATAAAAAAAAAAAGACAATCATCCTTTCAAGAGAGAAACTAAGAATTTGTGACTCAGCATCCCAAGGACCTTCATACGGGGAATATGACTTACAAGAAACAAAATAATTCAAGAGAAGATTTTGCAGTCCTCTTAATTTGAGTGCATGGTCCCTTCTTTGATTACAAAAATGAAATTCGTCACTAAATGCTCCATCCTAGCTACCCATTGGAGAAAAGCAAGACTAAAGGGAAAAAAAAAAAAAAAAGAACCCATCCCATAAACAAACTATCTACCTAAATCAAACGAACACAATTTCCCAATAATCATAAAAAATGATCAATATTGAAAACTGAAAAATTGAATAAAGTACAACAAAATAACATAGAGGGTTTCCCCAATCTGAAGAATTGAAACAAACTACCAGCCTTCAGCGATTATTCCATTAATGAATCATAAGATGAAGAAGCTGAAATTAAATGAAAGATAGAGAAATGAGATAATACCGAAAAAGAAGAGGAAGAAAAATGGCGGGTTGGCGGTGAGAGAACAGGACTCCGAGAGAGAGAAAATCGTGAGAGAAACAACTATAAAAATGGTTGGGCAAAAAAGTTTGTTCTTCCTTTTGGGCGTATAAATAATGGGCCGAAGTAGAATAGAACCGTACACGGATTGGGTTGGGTCAATTTCGAGTCTATTTTATGAACCAACCCAATAATAATATAGAAACCCTTGTAAAAGAATCACTTCCCATAAATAAATATAAAAAAAAAAGTAAAAAAAGTCAAATACATTGTTGGTCCTTAAAATTTCAACGTAATTTCTATTTGGTCCGTGTATTTTTAAAATTAATACTTTTGGTCATTAAGATTTAAATTTTATTTCTATTTAATCTTTGAGGTTTCAAAATTTCTATCTTTAAAAAATTATTGAAAAAAATATTTTTATTGATATTAGGTATGAAATTGATGGAACTTCAAGAGGAAAAGAAAAAAAAAAGATATAAAAATTGTATTTTTGTTGAAATTATATAGTTTTGGGAGATTTGTTCAACTATCATTGTCATGCATTAATCTAGCTCAATTTTAGTCATGGCTTGATTTTTGTTGAAATTCATGAGTTTTGATTTTTATTAAAATTAGTAGGTAAATTTAGCAAAAATTAAACATATTGCAACCTTTGTTAATGTCTAAAGTTCAAATTGATGAAATTACAAGTCTATGGTGAAAAATTAATACATCATGCCAAGTTTAGGGTACCAATTGATTTTTTCCCCTAATTAGTACTAGTTAATTTAAAAGAATGATTAATAAATCTTGATAATATAATGTCTAATTAGATATTTGAACAGCCAACTTTTTTTTTAATGTATTTGAATTGCTAACTTGAACATAACTCAATTGGTTAAGACATATATTTTCAACCTACAAATAAGATGTTCGAATCTCTACCACACATGTTGAACTAAAAAAATAAATAAATAAATAAATGATGTTTATCAATGTTGCCACCATTGGAAGAGTGAACAAAATTGAAAGTTCATTAACCTATTAGACATGTATAAATAAAAATTTATTATATATTTTTAAAGTTCATAAATTAAACTTATAATTTGATCTAAAATTTAAATTGAAACATTTTAAATAATAAGGACTAAAATGAAAAAACACCCATATGTTAGAAACTAAAACATAAATTAGCCATGGAAACTTATCTGCAAGCATCCATAGAAAAGATGAAAAGTAAACTAAAAAAATAAAACATTGAGGCCCCATTTGATGTTTGGTTTTTGAAAATTGTACTTGTTTTCTCATCATTTGTCTACAATGGATTTCATATTTCTTAATAAAACATTTGAATTCCTAGCCAAATTCCAAAAATAAAACACAAATTTTTAAAAACAAAAAATCAAATAATTATCAAACATGATCTAAATCATCATCATTTTGACAAGATAATACAACTGATGATTGTACACAAGAAGTTTAGAGCAATTTACTCTTTAACCATTTTCTCAGTTTTGACATTACAATATAGAATACAAATATCATAATCAACAGACATGAAATTAATTTTCTGAGTTTAAGAGACCAAGTGAAAGATACAAAGAGAGAGAGAGAGGCATCAATCTCTCTTACCACAAATTTTAATCTAATGTGCTCAGTGAAATTTCAAAGAAAAAGATTAAATACAAAGAAACCAGAAACAAAGTGGGGGAGAAACAAGAATGCTACTTTGTTTACAAATGCACAAGCATCACTCAGCTGGCTGTTCTATATCAGCATAAGCAGTTTCAGCTTGAGCTTGTTCAGCTTCCTGGACTTCCTTCTCAGTCTTCCTCCCCTTCTTACATTTGTAATACACATGCATAAAGGTCCCTATGGCTCCGTACTTCTTTCGACACGCGTCGTAAAGTTCGGGATCGAACATTTTCCAGAACTCTTTCTCGCTCATCTCGGTCACCGAGTGCTGTGGTTGGAAACCATGGATTTCAATAAGCCAGTTCTCCATGTTGTGAACTGCCTGAGAACCGTCGTAAACTTCACCCCTCAGGACGGGCCCTGGAGCGTAGTAGACTCCGATGTCTGTGTACATCTGAGCGTAGGGGGTGTCGCCCTGCTTGAGTTGCAGCTCAAATCCTGGTTCAGGAGACACCATTGTTCTCATTGGGGGCTTGAACAATCTGTGTGGGCAGAGCCATAATGGGTACACCTGCAAATGATTCAATAATGACAAGATTTAAGAAAGGAGTGCCAAAACAAACAGAAAATGAGTGGAGACTCCTGGTTTTAGGATAATTGTAACCACTAAACAGTCCAAACATCCCAAATTCTCATTTGAATTGCTAGTAAACAACCACCATAATTTATTTAACCAGAAAACCAAGAAAATGACCAAATCTTCTTCTTTCTTGTGGCATGTTACTAGAAATCAGCCTTGGAAGAAATTTATTTTCAGTATCTAACTTTCAAGCTAATAGAGGACTATTATAAATAAGTTCAAAGGACAAGAAGAAAATTACCTCCATCTCCCTGTGGATCCACTCCAACGTATCCCCAATTCTTCGAAGAGGAACGAGCATGTCCTGAACAATATGCATCTCATGGTAATAGTTTCTGACAGCCTCACCTTGAGTAGCCTTTAGTAGAGAGACCTTGGGAGGCATCATCCACCCCAAGAGAAACCGGAACCACCATTGATCGGCGAATGGAAGGATAAGCTTTCCCTCCCAGTACAAAGATCTGGTGTGCCTGTGATAGTACTCTCTTGTTGGGATATATTCCACAAACTCCCCCTTTTCCAGTGCTTTTTGTGCATGCTGGTAAAACCAGGGCTTGAACCACCAGCCAATGCTGTTGATCACATTACCTTTTTTCTTGGCCTCTTCTTTGGATGCATATCTTCCTGTCATGCACACGGCTTCGGTAGGAGAATAAATCATGGTTTCTACGAAGTCGGGAACCTTCTCAGGGTTATCTTGATCTAAATCTCTAGGTGTAAATGAGTCCATATATGCCTGCCCAATATCCTGTAGGTTGCCTTTGGCAGGTTTGTATGTAAGCTTCATATATTCCTTTATATGTATAAGCTTGATCTCAGCAGACGCAAGAAAACCCAGAGTTCCTTGAGACCATGGGATGGCATAGAAAAGATCGGAGTATTCGTTATCCTTGGTCGCCCTTACGACTCTGCCGTCTGCAAGAATGATTTCATAGGCCACAACGGTATCAGAGAAAAGGCCATAGATATGGGAGCTTCCTTCAATGCCATAGCCATTGATGAGGCCACCAACAGTAAGATCATCGAGCTCGGCAACCACTGCAAGTGAAAGGTTCATGGGAATTGTGGCTCTAGATATTTGCCCCATGTTCACATGGGGCTCAACCTTTGCAATCATTCTCTCCTTGTCAATGTCAAGTATGTTTCGGAAAGCCGATAGATCAACCTCAAAGTGTCGTGCTCGTTTGTAATCAACATTTCGCATTCCCACTGCAAGCCAAGGCTTCCGGGCAGTGCAGACAAGACCATCCTTCAAAGGGTTTCTTTGTTTGAGGCGTTTGACAACTTTCTGGACATTTTCTTCATGTTCTATCTGCCGCTGCTTGTAGGACTTCCTCTCAGATCGTTTGTCCCCAAGATATTGCATGAAGTAGAAACCGAATGAGAATGGAAGAACTACAAAAATAACTATAATCCATCGAAAATTAACCAACAAGTCCACCCAGCCTTTCTTCCTCTTCTGTGACTTGGAGGCCTCAAGGTCTGACATTATGGCAAATCAAGATGCTTATCTCCTGATAAAGACAGGTAAAAGTCATAAATTGATAATAAGTGAATTACCTTTCACTAACTCTTCATCATTTTCCAGAATTACAAGTTATAACAACTCTAACTTGATCACAAAACTGCGAGGAAAATAAAAATGAAAATTGTTTCGTGCCGGAAAATTATTTCAGAACAAGATTCCGTTACTTTCAAATGATATAGCAACCTAAAACATGTCAGTAGATGATCCAAACCAGCCAACACGGTATCAAGATGGCAATAAACTATAAATACAAATCCTTACAAGTGTTCAACTTAGATTGAAATTACCCTGCACAGAAAGGAATTCTTGAGGCTATGCAAGATGAATATTTGGCAGATCAAAAACTTAGTTCGCATGAAAGTGTCTAATGTTGGAAAAAGAAAAACCAAGGAAGAAAAGAGGAATCAAACCTTCTATAGTTAATTGAGACGTACTTGTTATGGTGTAACTGTTTCTTTTCCAATTCAAGTTAATAGAATAGTGTAGTTTAGATCAATACGTCTTTAAAAAACGATTCCCTCCATTTTGTCTTTTTACAAAATGATTCTAAAACTAATAGCCAATTAGTCATAATTGTTCTCTGTTAAGGTATATGATGGGCAGAAATCTAACAACAGGGTACAAACTACAAACATCCTAATCAAACTCCACCTCAGAATAATAAGCAAAGCAAACTATTGAATGAGCTTAGATGTGCAGAGAAGTTTCTTTTTCCCCGATTCAATTTCGAGAGCTATTGAGTACATCATCTTTTATTAGTCCATTGCTTCACATTCATGAGAAGTACTATCTTGAGTTGAAGAACAACACAACTAAGGCTGGAATATAATTTCTGAACCATACAAACATGAAGTTCCCAATTCACTCAGAACCGCACTGGCACATAAAGTTACACAAAATCCAACAGAGATGCCTGAAATTAAGTGACCATTTAAGGGAACAGAAAGATGCTGTTGATTTGTGCTCTAACACATGGAACTCAAGGCTTAAAATTGTCGTCGAAGTTCACAGATAAAAGGATCTAGAACAAGTTCTATGATCAAACACAAAAAGAAAAAACATCAAAACTGGTTCATGATATCAAAGAAGAGAAAGCTCTCTGCATGTAAAGTCCTTTTACACTCTGCTTGAAAAACACCAAAGAGTTCAAAGGGACTGGCCAAAGGGCCAAAAACTTTCCACTAGCAGCAAAGCAACCATTCAGCCAATAGATAAAAGCAACCATTCCAAAGCCGATAGATAGAAACTAACTCAAGCAACCAAACATAAAGAACCGTCTATGGCTTACACAACAGAGAAAAATGCTGAAAATGGTGGAAAATGGCCACATCTTTTAATGAAAACAATAGAAGCAATTAGCGAGACGTGCAGTTCAAGGAGAAAACATTAACCACATGGAAAGTTGGGCAAAACGACATTTCACTTCAAAATTGAGAATAAGGACAAAACAAAAAAGCAGAACAACAATCAATGAGAAACAGATTAGACAAAAAAGGAAATTTCACTGTGTAATGCACACAGTTAACTCTGCAAAACTTTCTCTCGCAGAATCTCAAGCATTTTCCCGGAAAATCAAACCCAACTCTTAACCCCCCAAAGTCCTCCTTTCAATTTCTTTCACCCCCAGAATCAAAACAGAGAGAACAAGCCCCGCAAAACTGATAAACAAGCATCGATTGTCAAAAAAAAGGAGTAAAAAAGCGAAAAACCACAAGAACTAACAACCCAACACGAGAAAACCGATTTTCTCAGCAACCAAACACGATTCAAGAGAAGAAAATGAGAAACAAACAAGTGAGAATCAGAACTGACCCAGAAAACACCGAGCTGAGACGAAAAATTCTGCAGAGAAAGGTTGAAAGATTACAGAAACTAGCAAAGAATCTTATTGAGAAACTTATAGATGCTGAAAACGTGAAGAGAAGGATTGAAGCAGAATGAGAGTTGTAGCTACGTGGCTAGATTTTAACTGTTTCAGACAGCAAAGCAATGAAAGCGGGACAATATATTTAAATATTACAAAAAGAAAATAAAATTTGCTCTAATTATTGGTTTTTTTTTTCAACCCTTAACAGCTCAGTCTGGATATTTTAATGTGAAGACAACAAACCAAACTAATTAACAGCAAAATACGTGATTTATCGCCCAAATTTTATAACACAAGCATCGCTCAACTACCAAGACATACATTATATGATATTCAAATAACTATTATTTAAATATCTGACAATTTTTTTTTTTTGGTTTTTTTCCTTTTCATTTAAAATTTTTGTTTTAGATAATTGAAAGGAAAATTATAATGGATGACAAAATTAGTTGTTATATTTATAAGTTTGTTATCGGAAAAGTAATTTGTAAATATGACAAAACTTTTCTCTCGCACATATCAATTTTGTATTATTGATCAAATATATCACTATATACCTTTTTTTGTATAATTAATAAAGTATACCATCAATATTTCCTAACACAAAGTATATCATTGATATATTTTTTCTGTATCGTTAATAAAATATATCACCGATATATATATCTAATATAAAGTACATCATTGAAATACATGTTCTTATACTTGTTTAATATCTGCAAAATATTTTACCATGTACAGGTCATCATATATGCTACTTTCATAAAAGCCCTTAATTAAAATTCATTTGTACGTGATTTAGAAGATGGGTGTATTTATGTGTATTATTAAAAATAAAAAATAATAATAAATAGGTAGGTGTATCTTGAAGTATAAGTTATGTATGGAAATATTTTATATTAGGTATAGGTCAAACTTATATCAAAGATGACTCATTAGCTTGATACATACTAGTTTTAAGATAAGGCTGCTAGATATAATACATCTTTTATTTAGTCATGCTAACTTTATATTAAAGATGATTCGTATTAGTTTGATGTAGACTAATTTTAAGATAAGGCTGCTAGATATAATACATCTTTTATTGAGTCATGCTAACTTTATATTAAAGATGATTCGTATTAGTTTGATGTAGACTAATTTTAAGATAAGGCTGCTAGATATAATACATCTTTTATTTAGTCATGCTAACTTTATATTAAAGATGATTCGTATTAGTTTGATGTAGACTAATTTTAAGATAAGGTTGCTAGATATTTCTTTTGAGAATCTCTCAACTTGACTTGAGAAAGCACACATTTGCTTTGCATCTAGCCAATTGCCTGGCTCTATTCATCACAACAATACCGCTCATCTATCATGAAAATGATTTCTTAAGCTTTGAGACTAAGTATATATGTGTTAGCTTGTGTGATTTATAGTAACATCGGTAGTACTACTTACTCATGACTTCAACGAGTATCGAAGCACTCGCTATTACTAGATAGTGTGTTGAAGCACACATTTGTAGTTATGCCAACACAACAACGTAACCTATGTGTTAATGACTGCTTATTATAATTAGATAGAAAAATAACTATCTAATGATAAATATAATCATTTGACATCAAATACTTGTTGAATTCAGCCTACAACTTTATCATCTTGTACTTGACTACGTTGTCCAAAACCTGATCGACTAGCTTCCTATCATTGTTAGTTCAAGTTCTTAAATAATTTTCACTATTTGCATACCATTATATATGGATGGTGAATTTCTATTATCTCTAACTAACCTACAATAAAATATGAAAAGTTACAATATTTTTCTGTAGTGTATTAAATATAACTTAAAATACAAATATCAATCTGAGTGAAGTTCAGTGAATCAGACATGTAATATCATCTAAAAAATTAATGTTGCCACCGTTGAAACTAAAAAGAAAAAAAAGAAGAAATCTAAAAAGGACAATTAACTGGCCATCTCGAACATTTAATTATATATATTTATATCATTAAAAGTAGTGAAAGTCTTTGTTTTATCATTAAAAAATCTCAACTTCCAAAGTTCCAAGTAGTCCAAAGGATTTTATAGTTCTAAAAGATTTTATTTAAAGAAATTCGAACAGTGAACGATTAATCACATAACAAAATTTATATTCCAAAGCCCCGATATATATTTATAAAAAATATTTCAAATAAATATAATAAATCAAAAATTAAATATGTAATATTCGAAATCAAGAATACTCCAATGCTTACAAGAAACTGACAGCACGACATTCCTATTTAATTTCGAATTTCAAATAAACAAATAAAAAAGTTTGAGCGTTATCCACGCCAAAAAAAACAAAAAAAAACAAAAAAAAAAAACAAAAATGAAAAAACAAAAGCAACTCGATGATTTATTCTCCTAGCTTGATAATTATCTAAATTAATTAATCTAGCTGTCTAATGCTCAACTTATAGTTTATATTTATGATTAAATTATAAATTTGGCTTCTTCATTTTGATAGTTATGTTAATTTTTAAATAAAATTTAATTAAGACCTGAATTTCTATTTCGATACTACTAAACCCATGTCAATATTGTTACTTTAATTTAAAGGTAGCAAATTGATAGAATTAATGAATGATAATTAATTTTGACACGATATAATACAAGAGAATAAACCAAATAGATAAAATAAAAATGAACTAGCAAACAAATCAATTAGATCAAGCAATAATTTTGCCCACCTACCCAATCACATTTGTTGACCCATCTTCATCTACCCCTACTTTATTCAGCTATCTTATTCATTTTAACTTAACATATTAGTTATTAGTGTAGTCAGTATGCATGTTACCACTTAACTAACATTATCAATAATATGGACTTATAAGGATCAAAATTGAAAGTTCAATAATAATTGGAACTTTTTAAGTTAACTTGAACATAATTGATCAATAGATAAGGCCCCGTTTGATAACATTCTCATTTCTCGTTTCTCGTTTCATGTTTCTGTTTCTCGTTTCTCGTTTCTGTTTCTTAAAAACTAAAAACAGAAACATGTTTGATAACTATTTCTGTTTCTTGTTTCTTGTTTTGTTGGTAAAAATAAAATTTAGTCCATATACTATAATAAAACATATAACATGCATTAAAATAAATATAAAACAATTATAAAGAGGTTGTAGTATTTTATTAAGGCCAAACACCTAATTAATAATAATAATAATAAATTTTATTCTTCAAATGTTGTTCAAAATTGATATGCAGTGTTATTTCTCACTTCAATCAATTCACCTTGAACGATTTTGACTTATAAGAGTTAGTTCAATTAGACGGATTTGTAAATTGTGTAAGGTCAGACAATCAAACATACCCACATTTCTTTAATTTAATAATAAACTTTATTTTTATTTTTTCTTTAAAAATGCATTAGCCAATAATACACGCAAGTAAAATAAAAAAAAATAGAGAGAATGTATATATATATTTTTTACATTTAATGGTAAACATGAAATACATTATTAGTTTATATATTTAATAAAAAAATAAAATCGTACCAAAAGGAAAAATAATAGAGAATTAAATAAATAATAATAATTATAAGCTCGTTAATGTACAGTAAAAGAAAATAAGAAAATAAGAGAGAAGAGAAAAACATAAACGAAAAGAGAAAAGTAAAAAGGAAAAAAGAAAAAATAATAATGAACTATTAAAAGAAAAAAGATTATGATGAAAGAGAAAGAACGAATAGAAATAAATAAATCAAAAAGTAAGAATAAAAAAGATTAAAAAAATAAAAAGATTAAAAAGTATTAAAAGAAAAACAAATAGAATGGAAGAGAGAGAAAGAAGAGAGAGGGGAGAGATTGGTAAAATGAGAAATAGGAATACATGCATGAAATCTAGAAGAAAAAAAAAACAACAGAATTTAATAAACGACTTTTTGAAGTTTCTCAAAATCTGTCATTTTTTTAGAAATGTTTCTAAAAAATTTAGAAACAAGAAACATGATAGTTTATCAAACATATATGTTTCTTGAAAAATGAGAAATAGGAACAAGAAATAGGAAATATGAACGTTATCAAACGAGCCTTAAGATACTTATTATCTTCCCTAAGGTTGGTTCAACCCCTACTCTTACATTCATTGAACTAAAAAATAAAAAAGTTAAAGGACTAAAAAAATACAACAACCACCACCACGAAGATATCTCTACTTTCTCTAAACGATAGTTAGTTCGAATGTCTACCGTACGTATGATGATATTGAGTAATGTTTTAAATAAATAAATAAATGTGAACCTATGTTTTGCACTTTGCTATGCATTTATTTACTTATATATACAAAATAGAGAGATCAGGAGCAGAGAATGGCAAGAAAAATCCACACCAATAGAATCTTCATGAAAATCTCTTTCATTTATTTATTTTTTTTATATTTTTGGTTAAATCTCTTTTATTTTATTTTATTAATTATTATTATTTTGTTTCCTTATCACAATAATTTCGCGAATATTTTTATTTTATGAAAAAACGTCTATATCGTATAATGTACATATATTAGTGGCTAATTTAATCATTTATCATTTAATATTATAATAAATTAGAAGTTATGTAAGCAGTGACGAGAATAGTCATAAGCATCGAGGATAAATATAGTTTTTTTTTTCGTTAAAATAGTGGACGTTGAACTCTTGAACTTTTAGTAACATATGTCTTATCTATTAACTATGTTTGAATCGGTAAGTTTAGAATTGTCTAATACAATAAATTAATTTCATTTCAGACATGTTTTATAATTTATTAAACACGAATGAAAATATTTTAAAAAAAATTATTCAAATAAAAGTCTATTAAAAGGTAAAAATTGCATACTAATTCAAGTTTAAGGTAAATATTGTATATTTATCTAAATTTAACGTGCAATTTGATGAAATTGATAGTTTAGGGTAAGAATCGATACACCTTAGGTCTAGTGGTGAAAATCAAATGTTCCTTCTCTCTAATATATATTAGGATTCAAACATGGAATGAAGATTTCAACCTTAATAATCTCCTAACCAATTGAACTTTATCTATAGTTAAACGATAAGAAATAAAAAAATAAAAGGAGAAAGGAAATGGGAAAAAACTTATTTTATAATGTCATTGGTAATAGTTATAATTACTTTTTAAAAGAATAAGGACAAAAATCAATTTATACCCCTAAACTTTAGGGGTCGTATCAATTAAAACTCCAAATTAATAACTGTATCAATTTAAATTCTAATTTTTATAATTGAATCAATTTAAACATTATGTTAGTGATTTATAGCTATTTTCACTTGTTCCATTCAAAATCAACTCAAAATCACTTAAATAAAAGTATTATTCTCCTGAAGTCTTGTCAAAGTAGCAAGAAAAATTTATCACGTAATTCTTTCTAAATAAGGTAGAAAAATAGAGGGCGAAAATTTGCATATATTAATGAAAAATTGATACTAACTATTTGATTTCAACATTTTTCTCTAATTTACATTAATTCCTGCATTTAAGGAAGTCTAATACACGTGTAAAAGTTATACATTAATGATTTTAAAACAAAATTCTAACCGAATGTCTAAATTGATTCACTTATGAGAGTATAAAGTAAAATGATTTTTAAGGTGGGGTGAGAGGATTGAACCATCGACCTTTAAAATGATAAAATTGATATCTTATCCACAAACTATGTTCGAAATTGCCCCTCTCTCTTTGATTAAGATTTAGTTTAATTAAAACGTTTTAGTACTATAAGCCACTAGTCAAAAAGAAGAAAATTTTACCATTCGTTTTTTTTTCTTTTCTAAAAAAAAAACTTGCATCACAATGTCTAAAACAAACGATAAAAATAAAAAAAATAAATAAATAAACAAGCAAACGAACAATATATATATATTAAATCCACAAAACTTTACAAAATCAGTAGGTATAAAACCCATCTTTTTTTCTTTTTGTCTTTTTTCTTTTTTTGTGAATTCCCACCTGCCACGTTTTTAGAAAGGGCAATTTTTTTTTATTTTATTATATAGAATTGCAATTAAAAAAAGTGACTTTACATCTAAGTTTAGAGTTCCCTACGAACTTCGCTTTTAGACTGTCCCCAAAGCCTTCATTTTGTAAGTACAATTATAGACAAATAATTATTGCGTTTTTTTCTTCCTTTTTTCTTTTTCTTTTTTCTCTATGGTAAGTATATTAGGTACCTAATTTGATGGTTTAGGTGTATCATGTATATGGTAATTGCTTATAATTATAGCATCATAGGGAAGGAAAAAGAATGCTAAAAAGTTGGATTAGGAGAGATCAAAATAGTTTATGTTAAATTTATAATTGTTATCTTCCGTTTGAATTTAGTTTTGATTTGGTCCTTGTGATTTTAAAATTTCCAATTTGGTCATATGATTCAGGTTTAATTATAATTTGGTCTTTATGATTTAAAAAACTTTAATGGTTTAGTCAGACTTCACAAATTTTTTTTACCATAATAGGTTGTCACTATATTGAATATGGCATATATATATCTTCCATTTATATGGAAATGAAATTGTGATTTATATTTGGCTAATTCAGTTAGTTAATGGGATTTAGAACTAAGGCTAAGGAAAAAAATAGGGGAAATGAAGGTGAGCTTTCCGATGGGTAAAAAAATGGCTTATGGGTGATTTTTGAGACTTATACAAACCACAAAGACCAATGAAAATTTTTAAAATTATAGGGACCAAATTGAAAATTAAACCTTAATCATAAGGATCAAATTGAAACTTTTAAAGCTATAGAGTTCAATTTGGTAGTTTTAACCAATAATTCAATTACTTTTAGGAAGAGAAGAAAAAACCACATCCTAACAATTATTGGAATGCTTAATACCTAATCTAAGAGGACATTATTGAGTTCAATGCGTAATAATAAATATAAAAATACTTTCAAATTGACATAATAATTGAAAGTAAAATTTTAAAAATGAAGAAAATATATATTATTCAAATAATTAAAAAGAATCCTTTATACTACACAGTGATATATACCTAAAAAGAATTAAAATGACCAAGTAATTTTGAATATTTTATTTATAAAATTTTAGCTCTACTTCTGGAATAAAAAATTTATTTTTCTATTTTAAAATTTTAGAGAAAAAGAATCTATAAGTAGTTTATAGAACTCGTGTCTATTTCGCCATTTAATAATAAAAAATAATAATAAAATAAACCATTGAGGAACACATTTTTACATTTCTTTCTTAAAAAATAGAAAACAAGAAATCAAAATACTACCAAACAAACTTTAATGTTACCGTGCATGATTGAGATAGATATTTACATTTCAAAAGTGATGTATTACCAGCTAATAAGTTTATCAAAATATCTATTACCATACTTGACAATGAAAACAACAAAATTTGTTGAAATTTATAATCAAAATAATGTAGTTTAAAAAATAAATTAGAAAAATTAAAATCTATCGTATAGTTCTATCAATGAACCAATTAATAGATTTCATAAGATTCCAATTTTATCGACCACAGTAATAGTACTGTCCCACGTTGAATTATGATTTGAACTTTAATGATTTTGACCTATATGACAATCAATATTTTAAATGTTTTTAAAAATTTAGATGTGTTTTAATTTTTTTAATAAAAAAAATTAGCCAATATTTCAATGATTTTTTTAAAAAATGAAAATTTAAAAGTGATTTTCAGAAGATAATAACAAAAAGAAATTGCCAAAGAGTGCATAGCTCAACTGGCATATTGAATGTGTTAACGACTATGAGGTCTGTGGTTCGAATCCCCCCAACCCCTATTGTACTAAAAAAAAAAACAAAAAGAAATTAGAATGGTTTTTTTTTAGTAGTTGTAGGATGGGGGCTAAGGTATATGAAATCTACATGGTTTGATTAGAATGAATACATGCACCTGACTTTATAATAAAAATAAATAAATAAGTGAGAAAATTAAGATGAATTTGTTTTACCTTTTTCTTATTTGTAACCAAAATAAAATATTATTGCCCTTCACCTTTGGTACATAAATTGTGTTAAAAAAGGAAGAAATAAATCAACTAAAAAATAGTTAATAAATAAGACAAGAATTAACCAACAAAAAATCCAAATTGAACCTAAAAAAAGCAAGTTACTCAAACGTAGCTATAAAATCAAGTATCTCCAACAACGCTCTACAATTGTATACTCGAATTTTGTTAAAAACTATCCAACACAATTAGAAGAGTCACTATATTCATAAAATTATTTTATTTAGCGACAAGAACATTGATGTCTAGTCACAATTTTTTTTTTTAAATAAAATTAAAATATATTAATTTTACTACTTATTTAAATTCAGGGGTCAGTTGGATGAAACTAAAAAGTTAATTGCTGATATTTAACTCAGCAGAAAAAAAAATTAAAATTTTTTTTTGGAAGAAATAAAAATTTGAAGAAATTATTAAAGAAATATAATAAGATGAAACTTAGGTGGCATTGAAGTATAGAGTTGGAAAAATTAAATGTATTTATTTTTAAGTACATTGAACCTTGTTGCAAGCAAAATAATGTGAACACAATTAGTTAGCTGGCTGTCCCATGTGATTGGCACACCAAAAAATTGCAATCAAAATTAAATTAAAAAAGAAGTTTCAATCACTAATTTAGGACATGGTTATCACAATTATAAGGAACCATTTATTTTAAAGTTTGATTATATACTCATAGTTACTGTATCTATGAAATATAATGTATGCAAATAATAGTTTTTAAAATAAAATATTATTAGGTTTGATTTTGCATAAAATAGGATTGGATGTCTTGACATTTAAGGTTGCTAAAAATTAGATATTACACTTTGTTTTTCTTAATAGATTGGAATAATTTCATACTTCAAGGGAATTGACTATCCTTTAATATTAATATTACATTTCAAATACATCATTTGGAAAAATCAGGTGGTTTAGAAAAAAAAATTATTGGAAAAAAACATTTGGATGAGTGGTTAATGAAATGATATTTAAAAAACAAACAAACAAACTTTTAGAATAAAGTTGTTTGAGAGTTATTTTAGGGGAACTCCTACTTTTTGAAATAAAGATTTAAGAAAATTTGTTTGAATGAGTATTTTAAACCTTAATAATGCATAGTTTTATACTATTAAATGTATGAGAGAAAAATTACAAGATGTATTTTGAATGACTATTAAGAGATATACATATTTTGTAACTTACATTTAAGGCTTATTAAGAAGAAAAGTCAATTTCAATATCAATTCATACTTTCTTTAAATAAATAAATGGTTAAAATATCATTTTGATCTTTGTACTTTTGGTTTGATTCTATTTTAATTCATGTACTTTCAAGTGTCCAATTTTAGTCCATGTACTTTCAATAAAGCTTAAAATTGGTTTATATTGTTAGTTTATTATTAATTTTTCTAAAAAAAATGTATTTCTTAGTTTTCCTTCTATAAATTTTAGAAATATGTTCACATTGTGTCTTTTCTTGAATGAAAATTATTATTATTATTATTTAACCAATTTTGAAAAAAAAAAATAACTTCAAACTAATGGTAATGACCAATTTTAAGCTTTATTGAAAGTACATGAACTAAAATTGGACATTGGAAAGTACAGAGACTAAAATAGAATGAAATTCAAAGTACAAAGACTAAAATTGTATTTTAACCTAAATAAATTTGTTCATGTATAATCACCAAACCAAACCAACCCCACTAACTCTAGCTACAATCAAATCATGGATAATAATTAGTATACATATGATATATTTAACAAAATGACAATTAAATCAAAGGACACAATCTTCACAAATGATATTCACAAGAAGGGTCAACATAAAAGACAAAATACAAGATACAAGATACAAGCAGATACAGTACAGAAATGGTGTAAAGTTAACAGCAAAAGGAAAATAAAAAGTGGCAATAATTTATAGATAATTCCTGTACTATTTTGTATGTATTCAACCAAAGTTTGGAGTAATTGGCATGTATATTCGACCAAAAAATTAGAGATTCTCTCAAATTTTGTTGAACTAAAAAGACCATTATAATTTCTTTTTGTTATTATCTTCTTAAAATCACTTTTAAATTTTCATTTAAAAAAAAAAAAAATCAATTGAAGTATTGGCTAATTTTTTTTTATTAAAAATATTAAAACTTATCTAATTTTTTTTTAAAATATTTAAATGATTGATTGTTTTTTTTTTTTTTTAATTCAACGACATTTAAATGATCGATTGTTATCAAATAGGTCAAGATCATTAAAGTTCAAATCATAATTCAACGTATGACGTGGTCGATAAAATTGTATCATTATTGCGGTCCATAAAATTGGAATCTTATGAAACCTATTAATTGGTTCATTGATAGAACTATATGATAGATTTTAATTTTTCTAATTTGTTTTTTAAACTACATTATTTTGATTATAAATTTCAACAAATTTTTTTAATTTCATTGACAAGTATGGTAATAGATATTTTGCAAAAGTGAGCTTAGCTCAGCGGTAATTGACATGTACCCTCGATCAAGAGGTCAGAGGTTCGAATCTCCCCACCCCAAATGTTGTTGAACTAAAAAAAAAATAATAATAATTCTTTCCTTGGAAAATACGTGGTACTCAGCGACGGTAAGTACTACTTTCATTAATATTCAATGACGTATTTAATAAATATATTATTGAGAAAATTTCAATTTTTACTCATAAACTTGTCAAGTTGTATCAATTTTTATCCTAAATTTTCAATTTCACCAAATTAGACTCTAAACTTAGATAAATGTTGCAATTTTACCCTCTATTCAATTTCTACTAATTCACCCACTAATTTTAACAAAAAACAATGTGAAAATTTCCATAAACTCACTAAATTCAATCAAATAAAGTTTGGCACAAAATTAAGTTTGATCAATGCACAAATTAACCATTGAATAACAATGCAAAAATTTAGCTATAATGTTGTTTTTCTTTGAAATCATATCAATTTTGTACCATATATATGTTTTAGAACTCATTGAATGCGCATGAGAATACCTTTTTTTTAAATAATTTTTCAACTAGAAACTTATTAGAGGGTTAAAATTGCAATACTTTTTAACGTTTAGGGTTAAGATTGCAACACTTTATCTTTTTAACGTTTAGGGTTAAGATTGCAACACTTTATCTAAAGTAATTTGGGATGCAATTCGATGAAATTGAAAGTTTAGAGTAAAAATTGATACAATGTGACAAGTTTAGAGGTAAAAATTAATTTTTTCCCTATATTATTTTATAGTGTAAAATCTAATATTTAATTTCATATTTAGGTTAAATTACGAGTTTACTCCCTGAACTTTGAGATTTGTGTCTATTTGGTCCATGAACTTTCAAAAGTGTCTAATATGTCCACAAATTTTTAGTTTTATGTCTACTAGGTCCATGAACTTTCAATTTTGTGTCTAATAGGTCCCTGAAAAATTCAAAATTTTTAAAAATTAATTGATCTATTAGATATAAAGTTAAATTTTACATTTAATGAAACCTTAAAATTCTAATTTTGTGTCTAGTAGATCCGCAAATTTTAAAAAATTCGAAAGTTTAGGAACTAAATTTGTAATTTTGAAAGTTCAGAGACCAAAAAAACATAAACTTCAAAAGTTTGAGAACTAAATTTGTAATTTAACCTAATATTTACTAAGAGAAAGTACCTACTACAATAACATCGAGATTTTTCCTTCATGTTTTTAACATCATCATCTAACACTTCGACCAACTCTCTCTCTTCTCTCACTTTTCTCTCTTATCAATCTATCTTTTTCCCTCTTTGCTTACATATTTTCTATAAGGAAAATGTGAGAAAAGTTGTAGAAGTAGAGAAAGAAATTGTAGAAAAATTACAAATATCTCATTAGTGAAATGAATATATACTCAATATATAAATGACCAAACACACGGAATACATGTAAACATGTAAGTAGGCTTACTCATAGTATGAAAAATATATTCCTTGTTTCTATCAGTTCTGTACATAATACCTATTTAGGTACATGTGTTGAGCTTAGTGCAAAAGATCAGTAATTTAAAAGAATTAACTTAATGAATATTTGTTGTAAAATATTAATGTTGTACAAGCAACAAATATATATGAGGTAATATATATACGGATTTATAAATGGTGTATCTACATGGTATATATACATCAAACATACTTGCAAAGATGAACGTGTGTGTGTGTGTGTGTATATATATATATATATATATATATATATATATATATATATACGGTATATATTGTGAAAACATAAGGAAAAAACAAAAAAAATAATAATAAGAAAATTGGGAACACAAAATAGAAAACAAAAATGGAGAAGAAAATGGGATATTATGAAAAACATGTGGTAAGTGACGGGAAGAAAAATGGAGACTTGAACGATGATACCAACTTGAACGATGATACCAATTTGATTGCATAATAAATGAAAAATAAATAATTTGTTTGCATAATAATATTTTGAAATCTTGATTCTATATTTAATTCAAATATAACTTACCATAATTTATTTAAGTTCAATACGGAATAATTAATTTGAATCAACATATTAAGGAGTGAGAATCATAATTGGAAGGTAAAATGGTAAGAAATTATAACAAACAAATCCAGCAAATCTAAATGTGAAAAATTTTAAAAAGAAAAATATTTGTGAAAATTAGATTTAGAAACAACCCATTGGCACAATCTTCGATAAATTAATTAATAATCATACTCCATTATTTGATAAAATCGATAAAAACAAATGTAAATAAGAGAAAATGGTCTCTATTCTCTCATGCCAATTCTCTTCCAATAAACATGGCCTCAACTTAATCATAACTTTGGCAAGACTATTGTCTTGAGATTGACAAATATATTTTTACCAATGCCAAACCAAACTTTCATTGAAAAGAGGGGAAAAAGCCCAACTAAAGGAGTCCACTCACAAAAAGAAACTTTCATCGAGAAAGATGAAAGGATATACGAGGGCCTACAAGAAAAAGACCCAACTAAAGGAGTCCACGGACAGAAAAGGACTCCAATCTAAAAGAACAAAACCTAGCTCAAAGTTGCTGATTAGACCGTTTAAACAAATTCTCAAGTTGCAGATTCACCATATGGAAACTCAAAAGTAGAAATGTTCCAAATACCATAAGAACTTGGCAAAACAGAGAGAATTTGGAAAGAGAGCAGAAGAGCAAATTCAATATTCTTTAACCGATACAGAATAGTCTTTATATACATTATCCCTCTCTAGCAATGCTTACAACTAAACAATATTAGATTGCACAAACTAACAGAAAATTGAATACACTAAAACAACATAAGAGCCGTGATTTTGATACAGATGACTTATAACACGTGAATTAATAGAAATATATTTGAAAAATATCCAAACAATTCACTAATTAACTTTCTTCAGATACAATATTTCCTTCTTATATGCTTGTGTGCAAATTGATTCAGTGAATGAGATGAATAGAACTCACGAGTTTGATGCATCACCAGAAGGCCCAGGTCGGGCATTTAATAGATGCTGGAGGGCTTTGACAACAATGCTCATGTTTGGCCGGAAATCTGCCTCATATTGCACACACAAGGCTGCAACAGCTGCCAACTGCAATAAAGTTGCATCAGGTATTAGGTTCTTGTTACAACTTATTAAATATAAGGCAATACAAATATCGACGTCAAACAGTTTTAAAAAACATGTTCTTCGCCAACCTCCTCACCCCCACCTCTCTCCCTATGATTCTCACAATTCCCTTTTTTTTTTCCTGGTCTTCACTTTCTCAAGAAAAATTAGTTTCCAAAAAATTGACAACCACTTTGTAACTATATACTGCTAACTCATAAGCTGTTGTGCATAACGTTAACATAAGGTTCATAAACAATTTAGCTTCTTACAAGAAGCTTTTGAATGAATTCTAAATGCATCAGATGAGTATAGACCTCCCCCAAGATCAGAAAACCCAGTGCTCAACCTTTCCTAAGTCCAAAAAGAAATGAAAATTGCTTCGTATTATTAACATTACCTTTGCTACTGCCTTTGGGGGGTATTCTCCGCCAAGCCTTCCATCGACACACTGCCTAACTTTATCTTCACTCAGTTTTGGTGTAGCCTAATTCATTAAGATAACCCTGTAAGTTAACTTGCATGCGGGGCAAATATAAAAAAAAAAACCCAATTTTGAAGAGGCAAGAGAGAGGAAAAAGGAAGGGAAAATTAGTGAAAGCCAAGGGGAGAAGGACAAAAGAAAATCACCCAAGTAACTAGACTTTGTTGTCCTCGTGGTAGCGTAGGATCTACAGGTTTTCTCCCTGTTAGAAGTTCAAGCAAGACTACGCCAAAGCTGTAGACATCACTCTTGGCATTCAATTGACCAGTCATAGCATATCTGCCATGTATAGAAACAAAGTAAACAACAGTTGTGGCTCAAAAGTTATGAAATTATTTTTTTTTAAAATAAGAAACCAAGCTCTCATTGAGAAAAATGAAAGAATACAAAAAGACAAGAGACGTGCTAGAATAGTTATTTTCCAGGTGAAAAGTACTTCTATTATCAGGAAACAATAGTTAATAAAAATTCACCTACATATAGTCATCTGCATAATATTAATGAGTTTACAAATTCTTTTCCAGATGTGCCAGCTGGAAATACTAAAGGTGAAATATTGGACGTTGGCACAATTGATCAGCAGCTCAACAGTGAATTTCAGGCACTTTCAAGTTTCTTGGTTCACTGAACATGAGAGTATGTCACAACTCACAAGAAAAATGGCTGGAGATGGAAATGTTATTCTTTTCTTGTATGCGAATAGTGAAGCGGGCACAATTGTATTTTAAGTCGAAATCCAATGAAGCCAAAAATATAGAATTCATAATAGAAAGCAGTAGTAAAAGCATTTGAATTTTAGTTTCTCAATTGGTTAGAGTTAGAAATCTTACTCAGGAGCATGATAACCAAAAGTTCCAAGAACACGGGTAGAATGAAGGCGTGCTGCCATATCAGGAGCTTGATTGGACAAATCAAAGTCAGCAATTTTAGCAACATCATCATCAAAGATGAGTACATTGCTGGACTTAATATCACGATGGATAATGTGGGACTCGGCCTTTTCATGCAAATACTCGAGTCCTCTTGCGGCCCCTACAGCAATTTTAACACGCTGTGCCCATGATAGAACGGGACCAGGCTGTGCTCCTTTCACTCCTTTTCTTCCTGTGTAAAAAGTGCATGACAATACATAAGATTAATAACTTGGAAAAAAGTGAAAGATATCCTGGTAGTAGATGTTTCTGATACATATGTAAGTAAAAGAAATGTAAACTTAGAAAACATATCAACTTTTTTAAAGCTTTTGACCAGCAAAGTTGTGACATGATTATACGTACCATGAAGAATATCATGAAGTGATCCATTAGAAGCATACTCGTAAGCTAGTATGCGGGAATTCCCATCAATGCAATAACCAAGCAATTGAACAAAATTTTCGTGCTTCAGCCTTGAGACCATGGAGACCTAAACATTTATCATCTTTTAGACTCGATAAATATAAATGATGACACATGTTTTTTTTCTTTTTTTTTTTTTTGGAGGGGGGGTGTGCTGAGGGGTGCTCTGTATATAAACCTGTGCTAAAAACTCATCATCAGGCTGTTTGCTGGCATCTAAATTCTTGATCGCAGCAGGCTGCTCGCTTTTAAGCATCCCATAGTATACTCTCCCATATGAGCCCTCTCCAATCAAAGCATCATTTCCAAAGTTGTCTGTTACTTCCAATAGTTCATCGATGGGTATGGTAGGCACTAATATTGGTTGCATTTTGACAGCTTGAGTGACTGCTGGTGCAGCTTCGGGTTTATGATAACCTCCATTGTTTCCTATAAGACAATATTCAATATAAAAATTACAAATTAATGAATTACATTATTTCAAGAGCAAAAGTCGTTGCAGCCATTGTAGGGGAGGGGGAAGGTAAATTCAATCACGGGAAATAAGTGGGAAAACCCACAGATATGACATCGAATTCAATTCCTTTTAATTGTTACTAGATATGTTTGTAACTCTTCTAATGGTGCTAACAGAATACCTGTAGTATTTTTTGCTGCATACATGCCTCCATTGTCAGCTGCTTTCTGAATTTCATCCTCCTCACAGCAGCTAAAGCAGCTCATCTTTTCCCACTAATTGATTCCCTAAACTGACCAAAGTGAGGTTTCAGTCATCTTTAACTGGAGAAAGAATCTCTATCAAATAAATAAAATTACATAAAACTAAAACGTATCTAGATAGTTAAAACCAAATTTAAGAACTTCTTAGACCATGGAAGAAAACGTCCAAATTAAATCAAATTTCCAAAAACCGAAAGTGAGAGTCACACACATTAAAAAGTTGAAAACAAACTCCTTCACTGAAAATGAGAGTCACGCCAAAAGTGCAAAATCTTAAAAATGCATCAAATCCTCCCTTTGGATCTACCAAACCACTTCAATAATAACAGCACAAACAACAAAAAGCAGCAGAATCATTTCATCGCTTCCAACTCAAAGAATCGCAGCACACACTATCGCCGCTACTGTCACAACCCGCCCCAAATTACTCTATTAAACCTAGGGTGAGCTGTGACAGCAGTAGACCCCAAATGTGCAATGGAATCTATTGCGAAATATTTATCTCTTAACTATGGATATCTCGTAAACAACGCGTTCAAGATTTCTCTTAACTTACAATATATGATATGCAATGACTTGATAAGACTGGTGGCAGATTCTGATTAGCTAACTCTGGTTGAAACTCAAGAGCAACTTGGTAGAAAATTAAAAACAAAAGAATGAGCTAAAAAGCCCAGTGAATGGTAAGTCAATAAGAAAAATTAACTTTTAGGAAAATCTCTTTACATGGAAAACATAATTCAAACTCTATAAAAAAAATATAAATCATGAAAAATTTTTAACTTCTCAAGATCATGAAAATAGAGTGAAATTTGTAGCAAGGTTACTGTTACAAAATCTCTTAGGGGGTATTTGGCCCACTGACTTGAGTTGGGTTGAGTTGGGTTTAAAACCCAACTTCCCCGTTTGGTCTATCAACAAATCAACTCCCCACAAAACAACTCAACCCCACCGTTTTGAGTAATTAACTCTCCAAAGTGTTGCTCGTTAACTCTCCCCAACTTAACTTAACTCAACTCAACTCAACTCTGCCCAACTCAACTCAACTCTGTGCGCCAAACGCCCCCTTAGAAACATAAGCTGCACAAACTGAGATTTCAACTCTTGGAAACAACAACTCTTTAAACAATAACTCTTGAAACATAAATACGGGCCAATAAAAACGTATATAAAGAAATTTCATAATTTCAACTCTTGAAATGTAAGCATAAGCTCTAATCACCAAATTTGTACCCAAAACTGTGTCATACTGGCGTAGAGTAATCTCCATACACATAGTAGAGCAATCTCTATCATACGTGCACGCAGAGTAAACTCTATCATCTGTAATGCTTCAGAACCAGGATTTGGACCAGGATTCGGAATCCAGATTTGGCACCTAATGGCCCCGGCATTCCCCTGTATCCCCTGCGACCTGAGCACGCTGCATACTATGGAAACACATTCTCATAGCATATGGGTAATCACCATGGGTACAAAAATCTAGTGGTTTAAAAATCCACTTTTAACATAAAATTCTTAATTCTCAAACTCTTTCTTAAAATCGTGTTTTCTTACTCTAAACAACTTTTCATAAACTTGAGAGATTTCTGAAATAACATTAAACATTTATAATTTCTCAAATAATCATCAAATCTCTCAAATAATATAAAACATTTCCAGAGTCATTCTTTCTCTAAAACCACATGTTATAAACCTCATATATTCCTCAATAATCATGAAATATCTCAAATACATCTCTAAAACAATAACTGGAACTAAAATCATAAGATTACTGAAAATTCATAAAAAGTTTCTGAATATCTCATAACAATTACTCTAAAATCATATCAAATTATTGAATACTTGAAATTCCATAATAATAATTCAATAATGAAAACATTCGTAGAAATAAGCCACTCACAGAACAATTGTCGATAATGTTTGGCTCACAAGTTATTCTCCAATTTATGTTAAACCTGAAATTCCAATAACGCATAAATTTTGAATTATTTCCAAAAATGAAATAAAAATAAACTTTTGATTTTAACTATTAAAATCAATTCTTCATCCTTTAATATCACCAATTAATCAAATATTCAAATTACCCATTTTCAAGGTACATTTTTGTCCTTTTCCTTCCATTAATTAACATTCCTTCTCTTCCCTCACACATCATTTTTTTTTAATAAAATAACATTTAATCTCCCCCAATTTTCATTTTTCATGCCCACATGATTTTCCTCCAATCTACACCTCTCTCCTCATTTACATCTCCTCCTTTCATATTACAAATTGTCATAATAGAATAATGGTTTATCTACTCCAATTCAATTATCCCTCTCACATGGGCACCCATCTCAACCAAAACTTTCTCCCTCTTCATAATACCCTTGTACTAACCATCAAATCCTTCTAATTTCTTTTATTACCAATGTACCTTTAATGATAAAATAATCTATCACTTCTTTTCACTATTCATCATCTTCTTCCTTAAACTCACAAAACATTTCTTCCCTTTCACAAATCTACAACTTCCAATCTAGCCCATTCATTTCTTTCTTTTCATGACTATAAATTTTTCCATTGATCTTTCCACACCAACTATTCCTTTCTTGGAAGTCTCTCTCTCTCTCTAGAATTTATATTGCAATAGTCTACCAAAAACAACATGATTTGCTCATTCACAAATTTCTTCATACAACCAAACCGAGCAAGAACACAATAAATTAGTAAACCTCATACAAGCTTTCAAAAAGTAGAAGAAATCAAAGAGATCCACAACATAAATCTCAACCTTTCATGGTCATCTTTGTACAAATACTCCACAAAGAAAATTCATGGAAACTTTTAAACAAAAGGAATCAAAACCCCACCTTAAAAAGTGTCCAATAGTTCAATATTTTTCTTAATCTTCCAACTTTTAGAGAAAACAAAACTTACCCAGCTTGAAATCTTGCCTAATAAACTCTCTCCCCATTTCCGTCATTAATCACCACTTCTCCGGCGGCTTCCGATGGCTACCCACTTCTCCGACGGCTTCCGATGGCTACCCACTACTCCGACGACTATCTTCCTCTTTCCTCTTCTCTCTTTCTCCTTCTCTTCATTTCTTTCTTCATTTTTCTTTTCTCCCCCTTTTCTAGAACACTCCTCCCTCTCTTTTTCATTTTCATTTTCTTATTTTATTAAAACATTTCTTTTTGTGTGGCTTAACAAAAGCTACACAAAATTTCTCCCTTTTTTTTAATTTAATTAAAACCAAAAGCTTCCACTAGAAGCTTCTTTTATTTTATTTTTTTTTATTTTAAACTTGTTGCACTTGTACTCCACTACTCTTCAATTTACTTTTATTTCTATCTTATTTCAAATATTCTTCTCCTTCAAAATTTCAAAATCAAATAACACATATAATAATTGCATATCCAAATATTAGAAGATCGGAATCGAGCCTACGCATCAACTCATTCCAGTTCAACCGTCTAATTTCCAGATCAAACAAGTAGCAGCCGATAAACGAAACAATTAATTAAAAAAAAACGCCAAGAAACAACAAGTCAATTAACTCAAATTAACAAAATCAACATCATCGCCTCCAATTTTCACAAAACCTAGCCATTCACTGAGAGCACAGGAACACTACAAACTAAAATCGAAACCACTACAATCAAAACTACCAAAAGCTTGATAACAGTAAAGGATCCATCTATACCAGAAAAACAGAGTAATCCGACGAACTTTAAGAGATGAAAACTTCGATCGGAGTGAGAAAAAACAGTAAAGAAGAGTATCTGTGTACCGTCGTTCTGGTACTTCGTGATCTGAGCTCCGGAGCGGGCGAAGATTGCACTGCGTATTTTGTTCCGTAAATTTTTATCTCTATATTAGTTTTTTCTCTCTCTCTTTCCTCATAGGGACTTTATTGCGTTCTTTTTTCTCTCTTTTTTCGTTAAATTGAAAGTCTTAGTCAATTGTCACGTCTACGTGTAATAGGCCCCAACTTTAAAAGTAACTCATAAATCTTAGAATTTTACATTTGATGCTTAATAAAAAATTTTATATATTCCACATTTTTTAAAATTTAAAAGATTTTTCCGTTATAAAATTGAATTTTGTATCTAGTATGATCCTAAACTTTTACTTTTATCTAATAAATATGATATATTTTTTAAAATGTTGAGTAAATAAAAAACTTTCAATACGAACATAACTCAACTGACATAAGTATGTATTATCGACCAATAAGTCAGAAGTTCAAATATTCTATCTACATATTGTAACAAAAAAAAAAAGGAATAGATCAAAAACATATTAAACACTTGATAAATTTTAGGAATCTATTAAATACAAAATTCAAAGTTTGGAAACTTATTAAATTTTATGATTAAAATGTTATTTTGGTTCTTGTTCTTTGACACTTAGTTTTTTTTTTTTTCTTTTTTTTAAGAACGTTGCAATAAATTAACCAAGAACAGAACATCTATTCTCATTAATACAAGACCAAACCCAATTAGGGAAATTTGAAGACCAAAAACCAGATGCGACCCCTGAATTGGAGGGACGCGACCAAAATTCTAGATCCATGGCTGCAGCCTTCGCCAAGGAATGAGCAACTCCGTTGCGACTTCTGAGGCAATAATCATACGAAACAACCCCCAACACTGAAGCTTCAAAGCTGATTTCATCCAAGACACTTAGTTCTATTTTAGTTCATGTAATTTCAAATGTACTTTGACACTTAGTTCTATTTTAGTTCAAGTACTTTCAAATGTTTAAGTTTAGTGCTTGTACTTCCATTAAATCTTCAAAATTAGATTATGTTATTTTATTGTTAACTTTTTTTTAAAAAAAAATTAGCTTCCATTAGTCTTTCCTCTATAAATTTTGGAAACAACTTTACCTTGTGTCTTTTATTGAAAGAGAATTATTATTATTATTTTGTCATTTTTAATAAAATTTAACTTTGGATTGACAATAATTACTAATTTTACATGTAAAAAAAATAACTAATTTTAAGATTTTTTCAAAAATATAGGAACTAAATTTAGACATTTGAAAGTATAGATGTTAAAATGAACGAGACTTAAAGTACATATGCTAAAATGATATATTAAACAATATATTTTTTTAAATTAAAGATTTATTAACCACAACTCTAAGGGACAATTTGGGACATTGAGTGTATTATAATAACATGGGTTATTATAGTATGTAGGTTATAATAGTCTGTGGAATTATATAATATTGTTTAAAATGCAGAGTTGTTTAGTTTGAGATTATAATAATCTGTATTTAGAGTGCAAAGTACTCACATGTTATTATAACTCACGCCCCAAACAGCCCCTAAAAGTTTAGAAAATTTAACATTATTCTTTTTCCCCTTTCTTCCTTCTTTCTTTTTGCAAAAGTCATTTTTAATAAAATTTAACTTTGGACTAACAATAATGACTAATTTTACCTATAAAACAAATAATGACTAATTTTAATATTTGTCAAAATTATAGGAATTAAATTTAGACATTTGAAAGTATATAAATTAAAATAGAATGAGACAACGTATTGAAACTAAAATGATATTTTAAACTTTTTTTTTTATTTTAAAAATTTATTAAACACAAATCTAAAAGTTTAGGAAATTTAGCCGTTCTTTTTGCCCTTTCTTCCTCCTTTCTTTTTGCAAAAGTTCTTTTTGTTTCTTTCTTTTCACATTTTCGCCCTTTCGTTGTTAAACTGTTGAAATTGAAAATATCCAAGGAAACCGCAAGTAGCTATAATTGTTTATTTATTTTCAAAAAAAAAATTATAAAGTACTTTATGAATTTTATTTTTTGTCCTTTAACAAATAATATAAAAAGACTTGAGAATATTAAATTGATAAAGGAATGATTATTATATATATATATATTTTTTTTTTAAATAAAGAGATGAGATTTGAATCTACCGACTTTAAAAAGGTATTAATAATTAATAACCGATATCATAAATGTATATGTTTTAGAGAACAAGTAGTCTGATAGGTTGATTGTTAGGCCAAATTCGTCGAACATATTTATTTTATGAAGATAGAATATCAATAAAAAAAAATTAAAATCAACTATATCTAATTAAAATATTTTTTGATATTAAAATCATATATTGCAAAAATTGGTCAATACTCATAAGTAAATTTGATTCCATTGGGTTAATTTGTGTTGCCTTTGACATGTATTCTAGCGAAATTTTACTTAGTTGTGTGGAAATTATAAGGTCTATTTAGAGTCTTGTGTGTTTAAAATTTGACTTGTATTTTTTAAAATGAAAAAACATTTTTTTTCACATATAAAACTTATTTGACGTGATAATTTCTATAGAAAAAAAAAACCATCGAAAACAAATAAACACAAAACAAAAACATTATTTTGTTGTATTTTTAATTTACCGTTCATGTACGGTCAATTGATTCTTCTGATATATGACTTGATCTAAATGTGTTGCATTTGAAAGTTTAAGGGTATTAATGAAACTTTTGAAAGTTTAGGGGTATTTTTAAAACAATGTACTAATGGTTTTCATTTAAAATTAACGGTAAAGATATTTTTGAATTTTTTTTGAAAGTTTAAGGAAATTAATGAAACTTTTTAAAGTTAATTTAGCCTATAAAATAAATAAATAAAAATACAAAAGCAAAGGATATCTTTTTTTAATAAATTTTAAAATAGGAGTAAATAAAAACTTATTTAAAAAAAAAAAACCAAATAGGCCCCTAATAACTATTTGTATAGTGGCATTCGTATATGTGAAAAATAAAATCATAAATAAAATAAATTTGAACGCCATTAAAACCACCTACCTAAAATATTAAATTTTGACAGCCAAATATTAATGATTCTACATAGTCGATGCACAAGAGATAATTAAAAAATCGGTTAAAATACTATTTTGATTCCTATATTATGAGATTTGTTCTATTTTAGTTCTCGTACTTTCAAAAGTTCAAATGTACTCTCTAAACTGTCAATAAATCTTAAAATTAGTTATTACTGTTAGTTGATTGTTAGCCTTTTGAATATATATATATATATATATATATATATATATATATATATATATATATATATATATATATATATTAGTTTTTCCTTTATAAATGTTGGTAATATATTTATATTGTATATTTTCTTGAATGAAAATTGATATTATTATTTTACCAATTTCAATAAAAAAAAAAACTTAAAACTAATAATAATAACTGATTTTAAGATTTATTGAAACTACAAGGACTAAGTTTGAACATTTCAAAGTATAAATACTAAAATAGAATGAGACCCAAATTATATGAACCAAAATGATATTAAAAAAAAACTATATTTCGAATTATTATTAGAGGATGGTTAGCAAACAATTATTAGAGAAAAACCACATCGAATAATTTTTTATTTTAAATACCATACGGTCGAATAGATTTATAAAATTAACCGAGTTGTATGTAAGCTCGTCTAACTCTCATATAAATTTAAAAAAAGAAAATAGAAATTTTATCTAGCCCATGGAGAAGTCAAACATGGTTGATACATTATCTATAAATTAAAATGAGTTTCTTAAATTAGAATGTATAAAGTCTTAAAGGTTTATTTAATACACAAGTGAAATAAAAATATTATTATTAATATTATTAATTTGAAAGGATGATAATGTTTAATTAGTCATTAGAAATTTAGATAGCAATTTATTTATTTATTTTAAGGTTGCCGAAATTGACTTTCACGCCCCACGCGCCTTCTGGTCTTCGAGCGCGCCGTTATGGTCCAAGGCGGATATTATTTTTTTTTTAAAAAGTAGATGTAATTACGTGTCAGAATGTGATTGGATGTAATGTTCGTGAAATTTCAGCTGCCGAGGACGTTGACTTGGTCTCTACCAAAATCGAGAATTGTCTTTTCCGCTAGCTTTATTGGAATGAAAGCATTTCGTTTTTTCCCTCAAACTTCCTCTTTCCATTTTGTTTCAAAGACTTTGAAATAGTTCGTTTAGATTAAAAAAGAAAAAAAAAACCCGAGTTTAGTCTCTTGACTTTTTTGTGATCGTGTTCAATAGATTTATGAACTTTAAAAAGCATTTTATAAATTTTTTATCTTTCAATTTTGTATCTAATAGATTTTTTTACATCTCATTCAATAATATTCTTATATTTCGTTTTTTGTTTTTTTTAATAGAAAAAAACAAATTTGCGTTCAGTAATTGTTTTTTTGCTTTTTCTTTTAAATTAAAAAAAACACACATAAACATATTTGATAATTATTTCTTGTTTTTTGTTTTATGGGATTTTAAATTAAAAATGTAAAACGTTTATATGAAAATGAGTTTTTAACATTAAATATCCAAAATCTGTATATTATATTTATTTTTAGATATTTATTATGCATTTTATAAGTCAAGAATGATAAAATGATGCTTTTATTTCGAAAAAGATAGAAAAAGGAAACAAGAAACTTGATTTTGTTGTTTCCAAATTTTCTACGCAATCTTGGAAATGTTTATGAAAAATGAGAAACGAGAAACAAGAACACCAAATGCTTCCGTTTCTCAAAAACAAGAAACGAGAAATATAAGCATGCCAAATAACCCTTTAACTATCACTTTTGTGTGTTGGTAGGTTTCTAATGCCCCGTTTGATTATCATTTGGTTTTTGATTTTTTAAAATTAAACTTATAAATACTATTTTCACATGTAGGTTTGCTTGTTTTGTTATATACTTTTTACACATGTTTTCAAAAATCAAGCCAAGTTTTGAAAACTATAAAAAATAGTTTTCAAAAACTTATTTTTGTTTTTTAGAATTTGACTAAGAATTCAAATGTGTTTCTCAATAAAGATGAAACTCATTGTAGAGAAATAATGAAAAAACAAGCACAATTTTTTAAAACCAAAAACCAAATGGTCATCAAATGGGGCCTAAACTTTCAATTTTGGGTTTAAGGGTTCTTACTTATTTGTTGTTTTTAAAATTCATGATTTTATTAGATATATAATTGAATTTTATTTCTAACACGATCTTGACATTTTAATTTTGAGTTTAACAAAAAAAAAAAAAAAAAACTATTGTGCTCTATTTTTGTAGCTTTAATTCTACTGTATCATTGACTTTATTTATTAAATGATTATGTGACATGTTTATTATGCAAATATTATTAACTATCTCATCATATGTCGAACATATATTTCATACGAAATTGGATAGTTGGGAGGAAGAAAGTGACAATTTTGTGTTCACGCCAAATTTAGCTTTATCAAATGAATTTGATACACTGCTTTTAAAAAGATGCCTACCACTTTATTTGAAAAAAAAAAAACCTTTATTGTTGATTGTCAATTTGTGCTCACACCAAATTTAGCATAAATGAGATAGAATATTATAAAAATAATTGCATGTTTGGGAAAAAGTAGATCACAAGTAGGTCAATAATTACTATGATCATGATAAATCAATGCATAGATTTATCAGTAATTACAATGATTATATTTAATCAATATAGTTGTTGATTATATAAAGTAATGATTTTTTTTAAGTAGGTCATATTAATTAGGGCTTGTTTGGTATTTTATCTATGTTCAACTTTTTTTTTTAATTCACTGAATATAATGAATTAAATAAATTTTCTATTGGATGGGTTTATTTCAAACTGAAAATTACTATTAGAAAGTATTTTAGATTCTAAATATGCTACCCAACACATATTAAAAAATGGTGAAAATATATAATACAACTTTGTTTTAGGGATGCTCTTTTTCCTGCAGGGATCCACCTCGAACAGGACGGAAAATCCTCGATTAAGAGAAGAATGGGGGAGGAATCATGGGGAACAAATTTCTTGTGCCCTATTTGTATCATATTTCTCGTCCTTGTCCCATTTACTTTATATATATTTGAATCATTTGTGACTATGGATGATTATATTTAAATTTTAAGATTTTATTGTTTAATGACATAAATGTGAGATATTTGAACCATTTTAAACTCTTATATATGGATAATTAGATATGAATTATTATTTTGTTTCTATTAATAGGAATTTCCTCTTTAAATGGAGATTTTTCGTAAGAAATTAACCATTTAAACTTATACTAAAAAACCCATTTAAATGAAGATTCTTATTAGGGAATTAACAATTTAATTGAATTTTTCTTTTAAAAAAAACATCTAATTGAAATTTAAAAAAAAAAAAAAAAACAAAAACTAAGTGGGAATAATTTTTCGTGGGGAACTCGAACTCTGTGGGAAATCTATGCCCTGATACCCATGAAATTAAACGAAAAATTTTGAAAAGATGGGGAATAAAATGGGCCATGTCCTCATCCTGTGAACATCCCTACTCTATTTTTCTTGAAATCTTTTGTTTTTAAATACATGTTTTTGAATCATCAACCAAACGTATCTTGAAATTAAATTGATCAATGAATCTATTAAAAAATGTTTTATTTATAATTACTCTATTAAAAAAGTTCATATTTACAAATATTTTGAAAAGTAAAAACAATCAATTTCAAAATCATCTAAAATGATCAAACAAAATAATTTGATATAATTCTCCATTTACAACTTATGGAGGACAACAATTAAATTATGGGAAATTATGCCAAATAGAAAATTTTCAACCATATATTTTATAAATGATCCATTTTAAAAAATAATATCAGCTTTAGCATGATTCATCCTTATAAAAATATTTTATTTCATTTATACCCTTAAATAAATATTAATTATATTAATGTGATTTATATTAATGATATTAATGTGATTTAATGTTTTTATAATGAAATAATTCAATTTAGGCAAATCATTATACCATTAATTACTTATATATTCTTTTTATAATTTTGAATATTTTATTCGAATTTTTTAGATTTATCCTCCAATTGTGTTTGCCGCATACAACTAAAAATGAGTTGTTTTGCCAAAAAACCCAATTTTCATACAACGCCAAATTTTGAACATTACTCATTTGCCGTCCACTGTTAGAAAAAAGTTGTTTTGCCCAATTTCTTTTTCCTCTCTCATTTTTCATTCCGACAACAAACTATCCTTGCTACAATTTTCATTCCGATAGCAACTTCAACCTCAATCGCTTGAATATGAATAATGTTTCTCTATGAATCACTTTTTTTTATTGTCAATTTACTTAGAACACATGTTTTATTATGAATTGTCTGTCATAAACTCCACCATATATATCGTTTTGCTCATATATATCATGTTCATTATTATTTTTCATTATTTTTTCCTCGAAATTATATATACACTTTTATAGTTAAATATAATAAAAATTAATGAAATTGTACATAGTATATGTGTTATAAACATCATTAGTGATATGAAACGTTCTTGAAAATACTCGAAGTCAAATATATAATATTAAGTATACTGTAAAAAGAAAATATGCATAGAAATATATTATATATACATCTGTATATAATTCTATTATATTTTATATAAGCAATAAGTATAGTTATATTCACAAACAATAAGTATATAAACATAGGTAAATAATTGTCATATATTTTGTATTGGTAATAATCCCATTAATTTTGAGATAACCGTAGAATATATAGCTATAATGTCATAACATGATCTATCCATTTTCTACTTACTATATGTAATATATAATGTTCAATGGGTTCCTAAATATATACTATGTTGTATATTGTACCCATAAATATAGATGATGTTGAGGTATAGAATATATACATCAATATGCAATCATTTTATATATTTGGGATGATATGATAATCCTATTATATTATCAAATATATATTATATATACATCTACTATATTCTCAGATATATATTATATATACTCATACGTATGAAGAATGAAACCGTTGATAATGGAAAGGGTTATCTAGTTTTTAAAATTTAGGGAAAAAATCGTGAAAATCTTTCCTCCATTTTATTTCTTATACAAAATAAATAAATATCCTATTTTTTATTTTATATATATATATATATATATATATATTATATTTAGCAATAAATAGAGGGGTAAATGAGTAATGTTCCTCTAAATTTGACTTCTATTTGGCTTGAAAAGTGACAAAGCCGAGATTAATAACAAATCGTGTCATTTAAGTAAAATTTGGTTCCAAATATGCTCTATTCGTGAAGTTAACCCTTAAATTAAAGTAGTAGCAATGATGATAATTGCATGGGCTGTCTATCACTATGTTGACCCAAGCCCATAAACAGCCCAGTCACCTCGGCCCAAAGAACAAATCTATATGGGCCACTATGAAATGGCCCAATTTCAGATTTTCTTTTTCTCTCTTATAAAGTCCGATTTTCAAAAATTGTTGTACCTATCTCCTTTAGTCCTTATCAATAATTTAACAATATATATAGAAATACAATTTTGGTAGCATACTATGGAAGGTCATTTAATGAAAATATATTTACAAACAATAGTATACTAACATTAATAAAGATATTTGAACTCATAATAATAATAATAATAAAGATACATTAAAAGTTAGGTCAATCTTTAAGTGTAAGCCATAAAGTCTAGCTTACTCATCATAAAATTTATAAATTATAGACGTGTAAGAATAAGGTATCAATAAAGCCTAAAAAGCATAATTTGTAATCTTTTAGGCCTTCATCAAGGGTTGTTTTCAAAACTATCTTGTAATTGGGGCAAAAAATGACCGAAGTTATCATTTTTTGGCTATCACATAGCAAAAAAGATAATTTGAGTAGAGACCGCCAATTTTATTGGTGAAGTTAGTTAAATAGAAGAAAAAGAGCTTCATTTCTAATCTCAACTCCATTTCAAAAGGAAACTCTCGAGAAGTTTTCTAAGATTACAGCAGTATATGCTCTCTTCAAAATGAAATACATAAGCATCCCTAAGCCTATATAATGAAATAACATATTGGTTGATTGCACGACAAAATATAAATGGAGGGAGCGTACCTACTATTGTAGTATTGCTATATATATATATATATATATATATATATATATATATATATATATATATATATATATATATTGACTCCATTTAGGGTGAGGATTGAGAAGGGGGAGTACCTACTATCGTAGTATTGATTTTTTTTTCTTCACGATATTCTCAACTCCATTTAGGGTGAGGATCGGGATAGAACCTACAATCGTAGTATTGATTTTTTTTTCTCGATATTCCTGACTCCATTCAGGGTGGGAATTGGGAATTTTATCGATTGTTAAAAAGGGTTTAAATTGGGAAATTTGAGAAGTGGTTTGAAAAGTTTGATGAAGACTTTTATTTGAGGAGAAAACTGGAGGGTTCTTTTAAGATGATTTGTCCTTTTATGGTGGAATAATTGAAATGGGGGATGGATTTGGCTAGGGAATAGTACCCATAAGAGAGAACACCCAACTGCCTAAGATGCCTAGTCATTTTCAAAACCACTGTTACATTTTTACCCCTCATTTATAGAGAGAGACAAAGAGAGATTATAATTGGATATCCTTTTGCACATGAGGCACTGACAAGTGGTCGATCTTGTCAGTATGCTGATTTTATTTATTTTTTAAAAAAAAAAAAAGACAAAGAAAAAGAAAATTAAGAGAAGAGCATAAGATTTTGGGTTTGAAAACTAAAACTAGACATATTTTAGTTTCGATTTAGTTTGGCTTAGTTTGTTTAGGTTGAATTTTTTGTTGGTTTTTTATGAGTTCTCAATCGATGCTGGTTTCAATTTTAAAATTAAAATTTGAATTATTTCTTTCTATTTTTCTAAAGAAAAAAACTTGAGTGCAACCTAACCTACTTCAACACCATATATTTAAAAATCTAAAAATCCAAAAAACAAAAATTTTTTTTCTTCTTCTGTGGTGTCTTAGTAGACTACACCCAAGTTGTGCTATTTTCTAAATAATAGGTTAGTTTTGTGGTTTGGAAGCTATAAACTAGAAATACTTTAGTTGGTCGGTTTGTTTTGGTAGGTTAAACTTTAAAGATTAAATTTTTAGTTAGTTTTGGCAATTTGACAGGGAAAACTAAAAATTTAATTTGTTTTGAGTATTTTTATATTGATTTTGTCAATTTGATAGGTGGTTTCAATCTTCAAAGATGAGTTTTGAGAAGTCCTTATATTTTTCTCGCTTATGCTTCAATATAGTGGGTTGAAAACTAAAACTTTAATTTATTTTGGGTATTTTTAGATTGAAGTTTTAGTTGATTTTTTCAATTTTATAAGTTCTCAATCAATTGTTGATTTCAATTTCAAAATCAAACTTATTCATTTTAGTTTTCTAACCTAACATATATTTGTTTGGTTTTGTTTTTTATTAAAAAAAAATCAAATAAATTAGGTGTATCTATATTTTTTTAAAATAAAAAATATTTAACTTCATTTTCTTTTTTTTCTTTTTTTTTTTCAATTTTGATTAATTTTTAGTAGATTCACAATAGACAGTCAGTTCAATTTTAAGAAGAAGAAAAACAAGAGTTTGAAGGAGTTGTTTATTATTATTATTTAAAAAACCGATATGTCACAATTTGAAATTAATTTTTGTGAGAAATTGAACAGATGCCTACATGTTTACACTCGTGATAAGATTAGAGATGCATGTAAAATTTATCTGTGGCGTTAGTTATAGTAGGTCTCTCATTCTTTAAGAGTACAATTTTTTGAATCATAAATGGAGGGCCTAGAGAGAGAGAGCTCAAGAAGAGAGAGAACAATATATATATTTCTTTTCAAATTAGTATTTAAAAATGAAAATGAGAAAAAGAAATTGATCAAAGATGAAGATTGCTTCCTAATCCCAAACATTCATTATTGCTATTGGTACATTCCACACTCTTTTGATCTCAAAATTATATAATATTTCATCTATTTATTTGGGGAAATGTTTATAACTTACTCACATATATTTATTTCTTCAAGTAATTAAATAAAATTTTTGGTTGATTTATTTATTTATTTTTAATTTCAAACACATAATTTTTAAAGATATATAAACTGATACTCTATATTCATGGATATGAAAAGTTATAAAATTAGATTAAACACCTTGTTTTCGTTCAAGAATCTTTTAAGTCTCTCTCGTCCTCAATAGCTTTGAGAGTTAAAGAATGAGATATAATGAAGATGAGAAATAACAAAGGCCAAATTTGAGAAATTTGACTTAGATCAAGTTATATATATATGTAATTCGATTTACAATTCAATTGGATTTTAATTAAATTAAACATAATTTAATATAATTAATAGTTTTATTTCTATCTAATTGGGATATTACATAATTATAATGATAAAATAGGTTTTAAAAAAAATTAAAAACAGTTAAAAAAAAGTAAAAATCATAAAATATATTTAAAATTAAAATTAATTAATTTTTTTAAGTTATACATTCGAATTAAAAAGTCTAGTTACATCCACATTTTTTAAAATGTTGATAGTCTAGTTCAATATAGTTGATTTCATACTTGCATGAATAAAATCAATCGATATGAATTGGTTGAGTTAAGACAAACAAAAGTCACATGTTTTAACTTTGATTTTTCTTCTCTTCATAATCATTTTTATAAAAGCTTGAAAGAGATTGACAAAAAAACATAAAAGGATGGATTTATCTTTGACTTGGATTCTCTCTTCTCTTTTTCCTTCGTAGAAATTCTAAAGGGAGTCAACGAAAAAGGATAAAAAAAAAAAATTGATATCTCTCATCTTCGAAAAGTTTGAAAGAGAGGAGAGAGAAGATATTTAAAAATAAATAAAATGATTAAATTCTATTGTGGTCTCTAAGGCTCCGTTTGATAACCATTTGGTTGTTGTTTTTAATTTTTGAAATTTGTACTTATTTTCTCAATATTTCTTTGCAATGAGTTTCATATTTTTTTTAAAAACATTTGATTTCTTAGCCAAATTTCAAAACCAAAAATAAGTTTTTGAAAACTACTTTTTTTAGTTTTTAAAACTTGGTTTGGTTTTTGAAAACATATGTAAAAAATAGATAATAAAATAAGAAAATCCATAGATGGAAGTAGTATTTATAGTCTTAATTTTCAAAAATAAAAAATCAAATGGTTATCAAACGGAACCTAAATTTTCAAATTTTCTATTTTATCTGTCAAGCTATAAAAAAAATACCATTTTGGTTCTCGAATTTTAAAATGTCTACTTTCATCTTTGAACTTAAAAAAAAAAAAACAATCAATTTTTTCCTTAATTTCTTATTATTTTGTAATCTAATATTTGTGTTCATCCAATACATGATGATATTAGTAAGTCAATGCACATATTTGAAACGACATTATTCATGTGTTTAACAATTAAAGGTAAAATAATACGGATGACCATAAAATAGTTCTTTTTTGAAAAATTCAAAGATTAAATTAGACATTTTAAAAGTTTAGAGACTAAAATAAAATCCTAAAAAAAATTCAAAAATTGGATTTAAACCCTAAATAATTATTTAAAAAAAAAAAACAAAGAAAAGAGAAAAACTTCTCTCTCTCTTGAAAGATTCCAGCTTGCCAATGGGTCCAAACCACTTTTCGGCATTATTTATTTTTTTGCCTGATTTTAGCTTTATTTAAATGATTAGATTTGACAATTTCATATGAATCTCCTCTTGGTATATTACTTTTTTTTTTTGGTATACTACTTGCCAATTCTTTTTTTAAGTATTTTATCAGATAAATTCTAGAAAATACTTGCCCAATACATCACCTGCATTTATATTTCATGTCGATTTGACTTCAATTTCTTGTCAAATTTGAACATTTAATGTAATGTTCCTTTTATTAAGTTGATGTTTTTAATATGTTTTAATTTTACTAAATTAAAATATATATATATATATATATATATATATATATATATATATATATATATATATATATATATATATATATATATATTGAGATATTATGTCAAACTTTGAATTAGTTCATTCAAAAGGTAAAATGACATTCTAGAAAGAATGAAGTGTATTTTGTAATAACTTATTTATTTATTTAAAGATGATTAAAGGTTTTTCTTCTGTAAAATTTTAAATATGTTCAATACTAAGATTAATTAGGCGGTGTTTACATCGAGTTCAGTGAGGAATTTAATATAATTCCTTTGATTGAGGTCTCTAATTTAATAGTTTGAAAACTTATAAAAATAGGAATAGAAACTTCCTTAGTATTTACAAATTGAAATTTATAGACATTAGAGGTATAACTTTGACGAAAGATATTTGTGAATATTAGATAAACATGGAGTTTCATCTTAAAATCAATTGGTAATGAGAGGAGTAACCTATGTATCTTATTAAGATTATGAGATCTCTTTATCTCTTCGATGTGGAACCCTCAATATGCTCATTCAATATGGTGTCTTTTTGGGTTCACCATTCTTGAGTCGGATTCCAATTTTTGGATCAAATTCCTATTTGGGCTTCATGAGCTATGCTCTAATACCATATTAGAGGAACATGAGGTTTCATCTCAAAACCGATTGATAATAAGAGGAGTAACTCATATATCTTATTAAGATTGTAAGATCTTTTCATCTTTTTGATGTTGGTTCCTCAACAGTAAAAGAGACACTGATGAGACTTCTACATTTAGATGAACGTTGAATGCAAAGAAAATAAGATGTTTAGAAACAAATAACAACAAAAGAAGTAAACATAATATCAAATTAAAGAATCATAGGAGTAAGTCGAGAGATAGTAGGGTTGAGTGTTTGAATTGTAGAAAAAAAAAGAGATATCCAAAGAGGAAACTGCAATGCTCTAAAGAAGAACAAAGGGCACAATAGTTAGTGTAATTAACCTGATGCACTTACATTATAGAACAATATTAAAAAAACAAAACTTTTATTTTTAGTTTGACAACATGGGGAGGTAGAGGATTCAAAGCTCTAGCCTCTAACTTCTTAGTCAAGAGCATATGCCTTAACTTGTTAAACTATATTCAAGTTGACGAAAAAAAAAATTAATGATAAAAGTAAAAATATAATGAACATGACATAATGAATTACTAAATATGTTTTTGTTTTTCTTTCTCTAAAAAACAATTATCTATTACAAGAAACTAGAAACGAGAACGTTGTTAAAAGCAACCTATTAAAATATTTTATTCCTTTAAAAGCACATATAAATAAAAGTAGTGTATAATACTCAAAAGACAGGATCTAAGATTTTATGTTAATCAAATATGCAATTATATACTTGGAAAAGAATAACGCATGTGTTCCACTAGGACAACATGTTTTGGAAAATGATATTGTCTTAACTCAACTCCCCAATAACCAATCAAAAAATAAATTATATTGCATAATATACAATAATTATTATCAAATTTCCAATATTATAGAATCAAAATTTCCTTTTAAAGGGTGTTTTTATAGTGCTTTCTTTTAATTTTAAATTCCTAATTAATAATAAACGTTTGATTTAGTTTACGCTCTTGTTAATCAATTAACAAATTTAATATTTTAGTTGAATAGGAAAACTACATGTATACGTATTATTTGGGGTGGGAGATTAGTTAAACGTTGACTGTTAAATTTTCATGTGGAATGTTGAATAAATGAATTAGTGGAACTCGATATTTTGACCAGAAGTAACTTTGAAATTATCTATTGATTTGAGGAAAGAAGTGAAAACAATGTTTAGACCATTTAAACAAAAAATTGAGAGGATGAAAAACAAACGACATGGGTTGCAATTGACTACCTAAACTAAAAAATTGATCAAAAGTCAAAACCAACTAAAGCTAATTAAATCATCGAAAATTGAATAGAACCAAAATATTTTAGGTTACAAAAATATATAAATTCAAATCACTAATTAATTTAGTGGTCGTGTGAAAGACAAATGAAGCTAAATAATTTCTACCCACTTCTACCCTAATTAGTTGAGATATTACTTTTTAATATAAGAAAAACATATGATGTTTGAATAATCTTGAAATATTATTAATATTTTGAGCAAGTACACACCAAAGTTCTCTATTCATGACTTCTGTGGTGAAAAAAAAAAAAACTGTCCTATGTACGAGCACTTCCTCCAATAGCAAATGTTAAATTTAGTTGTGGATAAATTAGCAAAATAAAAAGAAATTACATTTTTTTTTTTGAAATTATAGGAAAAAAAAAGTGAAATAAAAAAAATTTGGCATTTTTTGGTGGGTAAAGATAAAGGTATAATTAGAGATGTCCACGGGGCGGGGCGGGGCCGGGGAATGGATTCCTCGTCCCCGTCCCCACCCCTCATTTCATTCTCTGTCCCTGCGAAATTTTCCGTTTAATTTCTCGAAGGAATTCGCAGGGATCAGGTTCCCCGCGGGGAATTTTCCTCCTTTTTTTATTTTTTATTTTTTATCTTTTTTATTTTTTTAAATTTATTCTCAATCATAATAAAAATCATTTGTAAATGAATAATTTTAAATATAATTTTATTTAAAGTAAATGTTATAAAATTTCCTAATAAAAACAATAATATACCATAAGTAAAAATACTATAATGTCGAAACAACTTAATTTCTAAAAATTAAAATTTCAATATTACAATATAGACTTTAATTTTTTTTTTTTATAACGAAATAGTCTTAAACTAATTCCTACTATAATTTTTTTTTTAAAAAAAAAAATCTATTTATAGGTAATAATATATATATATTATTATTAATCGGGGCGGGGACGGGGAATATATTCCCCGTCCCTGTCCCCGTTTAGCCAACGGGGAAAAAAACCTCCCCGCTCCCTCCCCTATTCCCCATGTAATCAGGGATTCCCCGCGGGTTAAATGGACATCTCTAGGTATAATTGGAGGATCCTTGTGGGCTCTTCGTGCTTGCTACCTATATTTTCACCCACTCACCAAGGAAACAAATCACCTATTTAGTTTAATACATAATCTTATTTTTAGTTAAATTACAATTTTAGTTCTCGAGATTTAGGTCTAATTTCTATTTGGTCCAAACTTTTAAATCGACACTTTAACTCGTACATTAACTAATTAGAAATATTTTTCAAATCTTAAAGACTGAAGTGTCGTTTTTTAAATTTTATGAATCAAAATAGAAATCAAACTCAAAATTTAGAGGTAAAATACCATTTTCGGTATTATTTTTATTATAACAAATTATAATTAATATTCAAAAAAATTTCCTCTTTAGTTTTTTAGCATCACTTCAACTTTGTTCAATATGACAGTCTATTATTGCATTACGATATCGAGTAAGTTTCATGATAGTCTTCTTTGACCTTAGTTTTCACTATTTGTATGACAATCTATTTCACTCCCATGTCTCAAAATCTTTATGATTTGATCAAAATATATTTGGTACAAGATGTCGTTCTCTCTAATAAGTAGAGGACTTGATGTGAGTTTAAGAGTGTTCATGGGGTAAGACAAAAACAAAAATGTCTTGTATTTCCTTGAAACATCCTTGTCCTCATGTATCACAATTAAAAATGGGCGAGATGAAATAAGAATTTTTCAAGGAAAAATTCTTGGGAAATGAGTTCTCCACTAGTTTTATCCATTAGAAAGTGTAACTTATTTTAAAATAAAAACATAATACAATAGTTTCAACGGTCGAGTACAATAATTGTTATAATTAATCAAAGGCAATAAGACAGTTATGACGGCAAGAATAAACAAATTGGAAGGAAAAAAGACTAATACAAAGTTTGTATTTAACAGATCCAGTTTTCAAAGACCTCCCTCTATGTGTAGTAGATAAATAGCTATGAAAATTGTGATCCATGATTTAACCTTAAAATATTGATTAAATTACAAATTTGGTCCCTATAATTTAAAAAAAGTTAGAATTTAGTCCCTGTATATTTATAAGTTAGAATTTTATCCTTATGATTTGATAAAACCTCATAAATAGTCCCTATAGTTTGATAAAATTCTCATAAATAATATTACAAACCATAGGTAGTAATTCTAAGGACTTTTTTTTTTAATTAATATTGCAGTTTTTTAAACTTATTGTAAAAATAAGGTACTTTTCAAACTATTTATAAAAATATTGTAGTTTTTATTAGGTGGATGAAGATCGTCTCTTGAAGAGACGACCTACAACATGTAACTGAATGTCGTCTCTTCAAGAGATAACATATACTCCGATTTTTTTTTTAAAAAAAAAAAACAACACTTTTACATGTCGTCTCTTAAAAAAACATCTAATAGACAACATATACAAAATTAAACACAATCTTTCGTTTTTGGTAAAGTTGGTTGTTGGATGTCATTAGCCTGTAGGCAAGCTTGGGTTCGAGTCTAGAGTAACTTAAATCTTAAGGTTTTTTTTTTTTTTTTTTTTTTTTTTTTTTACACAAATCAAATATAACAACTATAGTCTTTTTATTAATGTTTTAAGCCAATTGCATATTAATTATAATTTATTTCCTTCTTCTCAAAAAAATTGAAATTTACTTAAGTTTTAATTATTTAAAAACTTTTTTCTTTCGTTTTTTTCCCTCTCTCTTTTTTTTTTTTGACTTTTGTTTTTTTTTCTTTCTTTTTATTTGTTTTTTACAAATCAGATAAAATAACTGTAGTTTTTCTTAATGGTTTAAATCAATTAAATATTAATTACAATTTATTTTTTTTGTTTAAAGAAATTGAAATTTAGTTAAGTATTAATTATTTTTTAAAAAAATCTAATATGAGCTATTTTGTAATTAATATTCAATTGAGTTAAAAAATAAAAAATTAAATTGTAGTTATATTATTTTATTTTTAAAAAAACAAATGAAACAAAGAAAAAAATGGAGGGGCAAAAAATGTAAGGAAAACACCAACGAAAAAAGGAAAAAAATTGTATATAATTAAAACTCAATTAAGTTTTAATTTTTTTGAGAAAAAGGGAGTAAATTGTAATTAATATGCAATTGGCTTAAAACATTTTTTTAAAAAAAAAAAACTATAGTTGTTATATTTGATTTGTAAAGAACAAAAAAGAAAAAAAAATAAAACAGAAGAAAAAAAAAACTTAAGATTTACATTACTCTGGACTCAAAAAGAAAACCCAAGTCTGCCTACAAACTAATGACGTCCAACAACCAACTTTACCAATAAGGAGGATTGTGATTATTTTTATGCAAGAGACGACCTGCAGCCACATGTTGTAGGTCGTCTCTTCAAGAGACGGTTTCATTCACCTAATAAAATCTACAATATTTTTATAAATAATTTGAAAAGTAGCGTATTTTTATAATAAGTTTAAAAAACTGCAATATTAATATAAAAAAAAGTCTGTAATTCTGACACTTAAAATCGGACTAAATTCTAACTTTTTTAAAATCATAGAGACTACGTTTGTAATTTAACCAAAAATATATTTGAAAATTTATCCAATCACATATATATTCAATTGTGAATTCAAGTAAAGCTAAGTCATAGGTGAATGGTTCAATTTTATCTCACAATTGTTGTTGTTGAATTATAATAAAATTATTTTTTTATGACAGATATAAAAATATTAATTAAAAACTAGCTTAAACGTGAGCGGATCTACAAAGTCACAGCCTACAAATGGGCAAGCGGCCCCTTTTCACTCTTTCCTTCTTTTCCATTTTGATAATTTCACTGTTGAAATTCTATCTAAAAAATATTTTTTTATTTGAAATAAATGATGCAGACTCATGTGCCAGTTAAATACATATATATTTTTTTAATTAAAATACGTTTACTATGTACTTTCAAATTTTAAAATTTAGTCCCTATAATTTTAATAAATCTTAAAAATAGTTCCTACTTTTGATTTATTGTTTTTTTTTTTAATTCAGTCTTTATTAGTCTTTCTTCTATAAATTATATATTTCTTTGCATGAAAATTATTGTTATTTTTTAACAAATTTTGATAAAGATTGACTTAAAATAACTAATTTTAAGATTTATTGAAAGTACTAAAACTAAATTTGGACATTAGAAAGTACAAAAACTAAAATGGAATGAAATCCAAAGTGCATAGACTAAAATGATATTTTTAACCTTTTGTTTTCAATATTTTAATCTTTTGTAAGAAAAGTATAAATGTATAGATAATCTATTTCTTGACTACAATTAAAAAAAAAATGCATTGTAATGTAACTATAATCAAAATCGAAAATTATTATCTAAATGTTCTTAGATACTAAAAAAAATTAGTAGAAAAATATTATACGTATATTTATTATATATCAAAAATTGAAAACATAAAATAAATAATACAAATAAAAGTTTATCCGCTAACATGAATAAGCATCTTCTACTATTTGCCAAAGTGAGCTTAGCTCAGTGATAATTGACATGTACCCTTGACTAAGAGGTCACAGGTTCGAATCCCTTCAACCCTAAATATTGTTGAACTAAAAAAAAAAGCATCTTCTACTATTTTCCTTGAGGTTGGAGGTTTAAGTAAAATTTTCCAATAAAAAATATAAAAAGAAAACTAGTTTTCAAAAACTAGTTTTTGTTTTTGGAAATTGGCTAAGAATTCAAATGTTTTATTAAGAAATATGAAATCCATTGTAGATAAATGATGAGAAAACAAGTACAATTTTCAAAAACCAAACATCAAATGGGCCCTTAATGTTTTATTTTTTTAGTTTCTTTTCATATTTTCTATGGATGCTTGCAGATAAGTTATCATGGCTAAATTTATGTTTTAGTTTCTAATATACGGGTGTTTTTTCAATTTAGTCCTTACTATTTAAAAAGTTTCAATTTAAATTTTAGATTAAATTATAAGTTTTATTTATGAACTTTAAAAATATCTAATAAGTTTTTATTTATACATGTCTAATAGGTTCATGAACTTTCAATTTTGTTCATTTTTCCAATGGTGGCGACATTGATAAACATCATTTTTTATTTTTTTATTTTTTTAATTCAACATGTGTGGTAGAGATTTGAACATCTGATTTGTAGGTTAAAAATATATGTCTTAACCAATTGAGTTATGTTCAAGTTAGCAATTCAAATACATTAAAAAAAAAGTTGGCTGTTCAAATATCTAATTAGACCTTATAGTTATCAAGATTTATTAATCATTCTTTTAAATTAACCAATACTAATTAGGAAAAAAAATCAATTGGTACCCTAAACTTGGCATGATGTATTAATTTTTCACCATAGTCTTGTAATTTCATCCATTTGAACTTTAGACATTAACAAAGGTTGCAATTTGTTTAATTTTTGCTAAATTTACCTACTAATTTTAATAAAAATCAAAACTCATGAATTTCAACAAAAATCAAGCCATGACTAAAATTGAGCTAGATTAATGCATAACAATGATATTGATCATTTTTTATGATTATTGGGAAATTGTGTTCGTTTGATTTAGGTAGATAGTTTGTTTATGGGATGGGTTCTTTTTTTTTTTCCCTTTAGTCTTGCTTTTCTCCAATGGGTAGCTAGGATGGAGCATTTAGTGACGAATTTCATTTTTGTAATCAAAGAAGGGACCATGCACTCAAATTAAGAGGACTGCAAAATCTTCTCTCGAATTATTTTGTTTCTTGTAAGTCATATTCCTGTATGAAGGTCCTTGGGATGCTGAGCCACAAGTTCTTAGTTTCTCTCTTGAAAGGATGATTGTTTTTTTTTTTGTTTTTTTGTTTTTTTGTGAAAAGGGAAAGGATTATTGTCTTGTATAAGGGGCAAAAGGGCTATGAAGGAAGTAGCCTACACCCTGGAAGCGAGTGTTGAAGGAGCAATTAAGGAATAGATGACCTTTGGAGTCATCATCATTTAGGAGGTGTTTGGCCTACTGACTTGAGTTGGGTTGAGTTGGGTTTAAAACCCAACTTCCCCGTTTGGTCCATCAACAAATCAACTCCCTACAAAACAACTCAACCCCACTGTTTTGAGTAATTAACTCTTCACCATTTTGAGTAATTTCACGTAGTTTCCATTCTACAAAGTGTTGCTCGTTAACTCTCTCCAACTCAACTCAACTCTGCGCGACAAACGCCCCCTTAAATTCTTTCTTGGAACAGGGTTCCAACAAGAATACTATTGTAGAGACTTGGAAAAGTAGGCGAGAAAGCAAAGAGGCCTTTCCAAATACCTCCTAGATTGTTTACATATCAGCTGATATTGGTATGAGACAATTTCATTGTATATGTCTCCGGTTATTAGCATTTATTTTTGGAGGTTGACTTTTATTGACTATGATGATTGCATATCATAGTCATAAAAAAGATGCACAAATCATATCTTACGATACGGTTTTGTTACATATAAGGTGCTAACTGCCTCCTCATCCCAGTCAAGTTCTAGCTTACCATAATAAACAACCATGTTTCTAAAGTTAGTTTGGGATGAACAATATTTTTAAAGTAAGTTTAAGGATCCCTCAAAACACAAGTCCTCTCGCTCACTGCTGGCAATGACAATCAATTTCCAAGGGGCTTTTCAACACAGATGGAGGTCAACAATTGGAAATTCAATCGTAGGAACTCATACTACATCATACTGATTTGATTTATGTCAAACAGTCATATGCTCCAATGGAAATCTCCAAAGCCAAGAAATCATATGGATGAAAAGAGACTGGGCAAAAAAACTGTAAAAACTTTTACCATATCAAATACAAGGAGAAAGCTAAAACGTTTCCAATATCTAATGACTTTACATTTTTTCCAACAAAAGAAGTTGTACACATCCACTTTCCAATTGTCTTTTCTACATAAGTACGCATGTTTCTTTTGGTCCAAATTTCTCAAGGTGGGATTGTAGCTGTGCTTTTTAAAAATCCTTCATACTTCTTTAGAAACTCCAGACGTTTCTAGAAAATATTTTTTGATAAGAAACAACAAAGATTTTATAAACCAACCAAAAAGAGCAGGAAGAACAATCTAAGGGCCGGGGGACGACGGCTCCCCCACCCAAGGAACTACTTACAAAACTTCCTATCAAGAATAATCAAAGAAAGTGGATAATTACAAAAGAATTTGCTAAAGCTGATACTCCATCAAGAAGCATTTAGCTGTACAAAAGACCAAAAATTAGAAAAAGAGGTACACCACTATGAAGAGTGTGTTGACAATTACGGATGACACTGTTCTGGCTACCAGCGTCATTGCTAATGCTTTACAAGAGCTTGGGAATGAAGATGTTGCAAACTATGATTCACAAATAATCACTCAAGTCTTTTCTCTAAGTAAGTTTTTTTATGTTTTCTCATGGGATGTTCTAGTTGTTATATGTTGGTTATTGATTTGATACATTAGTTTTCTGTTATAAACTAATTATTCTTTTGGTTACTTTTCAGTTAACTAAGCTCTATATAAACAGCTTAGTACTCTTGTAATAAGTGTGGAAGTATTATCAATAATAAACAAGAGTATTTCATGGTATCAGAGCTTTAGTGACTAAACGTCATTTCCAGAACGATCCACATGGCATTTTCGTCCTCTTCTACCACCGCCACACCTTCCACCATCGATTCAATGATCAATCAAACCTCTCTACCCGTTCTTCTTCTTTCCAATGTCTGCAATCTGGTTTCGATCAAGCTCGACTCAGGAAACTATTCTCTATGGAGGCATCAAATTCTTCCGATATTTGAAGCTCACAAACTCTCTGGCTTCATTGATGGGACTTGCAAATCTTTGAGCCAATTTCTCCACGATGATACTGGAAATTTAACAACAAATGTCGACCCGAAATATGTCGATTGGATCGCCCAAGATCGAGCAATCAAAGCTCTCATCAACTCAACATTGTCTCCTTCTGTGTTATCAATGGTGGTTGGCTGCGTTACATCTCGAGATACGTGGGTTCGACTCGAGACCAGGTTCTCCTCTTTATCTCGCTCTCATATTATTCAGTTGCGATCGTCTTTACAAACCCTAACCAAGAAGTCTAATGAATCTGTTGACCTTTATATTCAACGTGCAAAAGAAATCAAAGATTGTTTAGCCAATATTGGTATTAATATTGATGATGAAGAAATGCTTATCTATATCTTGAATGGCCTACCAAGTGACTTCAATGCCTTCCGAACATCTATTCGAACAAGGTCGGATCCCATCACATTCGAGCATCTTTATGCCTTATTGAAAACAGAGGAGCAATCAATTGACCTACAGGTCAAGAATACTGAGGCCATAGTGTCTGCCACAGCTTTGCTATCGCTAAATCGATCCCAAGACACTCCTCGGGGAGGTTATAATCGAGGACGAGGGCGTTTTTCTGGAAACAGAGGATACTCTAATACAAACAGAGGACGCGGACGTTCGATGTTTCATCGAAATGTAGGTCCTCCTTCTAATTCTGATCATCTCAATCGTCCTGTTTGTCAAATTTGTCATAAACCAGGACATAATGCTCTTGACTGCTTCCACCGGATGGACTATGCCTATCAGGGTCGCCATCCTCCAGCTCAGCTTGCTGCAATGGCTGCTTCTTATTCATCTTCAAATCAATCTACCAACTCTGTTTGGTTAGCTGACTCGGGATGTAATGCTCACGTTGCTCAAGATTCATCCCTCCTTGCCTCAGCAATTCCTTGTCACAATGATGAACAAATATCTGTTGGTGATGGTCAAGGACTCCATGTTCAACACACTGGTAAAGGAATTCTCCCTACTCCCTCTTTCCACTTTAATCTTTCCTCCATACTTCACGTCCCCTCAATGACTGCCAATCTACTGTCTGTGCATAAATTGTGCCAAGATAATAACTGCACCATACTTTTTGACTCTACTTTCTTTGTTATTCGAGACAAAATCACTCACAAAGTTTTGTTTCAGGGTCCTTCTAAGAATGGTTTGTATCCGCTGCCCTCGGTTGTTCCTCAGCCTAAACCAGCTTCTCATGCCTTTGTCTCCACCAAAGTCTCCTCTTCTCCTTGGCACACTCGATTGGGACATCCATCTGATAATGTTCTTCATACTGCTCTCAGGAAAGCCAAAATTTCTTTTTCATTCAATAAATGTACTTGTACTAGTTGTCTTCATGGGAAAATGCATAAACTTCCTTTTTCATTGTCACACTCTTTGTCTACTGAACCTTTAAATCTTTTCCATAGTGATGTTTGGGGACCTAGTCCTACTGTTTCTTATGCTGGTTTTCGATATTACGTTTCTTTCATTGATGACATGTCTCGATTTACTTGGATATTTCCAATGATAAACAAGTCTCAAGTAGTTAACATTTTCAAAATCTTCCAGCCTTTTATTGAGAAACATCTTTCCAGACCAGTTAAAATTCTTCGAACTGATGGAGGGGGCGAATTTGTTAATAACACCTTACGAAACCATCTTCATGCACATGGCATCTCTCACCAAGTCTCATGCCCTTACACCCTTGAACAGAATGGTGTTGCTGAACGCAAGCACCGACACCTCACTGAAATGGCCATAACCTTGCCTCTCATGCTTCTTTACCACTTAAATTCTGGTACCATGCCTTCTCCACTGCCTGCTATCTCATCAATCGTCTACCCTCTGCCACACTTCACAATATTTCTCCATTTGAAAAGCTTTATGGCAAGCCTCCTGACATCTCTCACCTAAGAACCTTTGGATGCGCATGCTATCCTCTTTTACGACCTTATAACAAAAATAAACTCCAACCCAGGACTTCCCAATGTGTATTTTTAGGCTATACTCATAATATAACTGGTTATGTTTGCTACAATATTGAGACTGACAAATTTTTTACATCGAGGCATGTTTTATTCAATGAAGACTCGTTTCCTTTTGCCAACCTAGCCTCTAACATCTCTCCTCCTATTAATGAACCAGCTTCTACATTTTCAAACATACCTCTTCTCTCCATACTACCTACCACCAATTCTTCCAGTAACACCTATACCAATTCGTCTTTATGTCCTAGTTCTTCCACTCCAGTGTCATCTAACATTCCTAGCTCAATTCCTTCACTAAGTGTTGATACAGGTGTTGCTCCAATGACTAATAATCATCCTATGGTGACTCGTGCCAAGAGTGGTATATCAAAAAGAAAGCAAGGGTATTTAACCACTGCTGTCCAAACACCACTTGATGAAGAGCCTAGTTCTTTTTCTTCAGCATATAAACATGCGGAATGGAGATCAGCTATGGCAGTTTCTGCTCTACAACGACAGGGCACTTGGGACTTAGTTCCTTTACCATAAGGCAGAAACATTATTGGCAACAAATGGGTTTTCCGAATTAAGCGGAATCCAGATGGGTCTATATCTCGATACAAGGTTCGCCTCGTAGCCAAGGGATTTCATCAAGAAGAAGGGGTTGATTATGATGAAACATTTAGCCCTGTAGTCAAGCATACCACAGTAAGAATTCTATTTTCTTTGGCTTCACACTTTCACTGGCCTCTTCGCCAAATGGATGTAAAGAATGCATTCTTACATGGGACTCTAAAAGAAGAAGTATATATGACTCAGCCGCAAGGTTTTCTAGACTCCACCAATCCAGATCATGTGTGTCGACTGAGGAAATCTCTCTGTGGTCTCAAACAAGCCCCTAGAGCTTGGTTCGAACGATTTGCTACATATCTTCTTACACTTGAATTTGAAGCATCAAAAGCTGATTCGTCTTTGTTTGTCAAACACACTCCTCAGTCCACGACTTTCCTGCTATTATACGTTGATGATATTATTATATCAGGAAGTGATTCTTCTTATATAGAGCATCTCATACAGAGTCTCAAAGGTGAATTTGAGATGACTGACCTTGGAGAACTAAAGTATTTTTTGGGACTTGAAATCTCTCGTACTCAGTCTGATATTCATGTCAGTCAATATAAATACACCTCCGATCTTCTACAACAAACAGGTTTGAATGATTCCAAACCATGCTTAACCCCTTGTGCACTCAAAGAACCTTCGTCTGCTGCTACTACACTCACTGACCCAAAGCATTATCGCAGTTTAGTTGGGGCACTCCAGTACTTGACTTTCACTCGACCGGATATCTGTTTTGCTGTGAACAAAGCATGCCAAAAGATGCATAACCCGACTGAAGGTGATCTTGTTGCAGTCAAACGGATATTGCGTTATCTACAAGGGACAGGAGGTGTTGGTTTGAAATTCACAGCAAGTTCTCTTGACATTCGGGCCTACTGTGATGCCGATTGGGCTAGTGATCCGGTTGACAGACGCTCTACAACAGGCTTTGTGGTGTTTCTTGGGTCAAATCCAATCTCATGGAGTGCTAAGAAACAACCAACGGTTGCTCGGTCTTCAACAGAGGCTGAGTATCGGTCTCTTGCTTCTACAACGGCTGAGCTTTGTTGGATACGACAGCTACTTTGTGATTTTCACATACCTCTTTCAAAGGCTCCAACTCTCTGGTGTGATAACATTTCTGCCATATCTCTAGCAAATAATACTCTGTTTCATGCCCGAACGAAGCATATCGAGATCGACTATCATTTTGTACGGGAGAAGGCTATTCGAAAAGACATTCAAATTAACTACATCAGTAGCATTGATCAGATTGGAGACCTCTTTACTAAAGCTCTATCTCATTCTCGATTTCAATTACTGAGATCCAAGCTTTGTCTTTTTAAGCCTTCAGCTTGAGGGAGGATGTTATATGTTGGTTATTGATTTGACACATTAGTTTTCTGTTATAAACTAATTATTCTTTTGGTTACTTTTCAGTTAACTAAGCTCTATATAAACAGCTTAGTACTCTTGTAATAAGTGTGGAAGTATTATCAATAATAAACAAGAGTATTTCACTAGTCAGCACTTTGATTAATTTGACATTTAGTTCAACGGTCTTGTGTTGTTTACATTTCATTTTGAAAGATGAAGGTGTAAATTGATGCGTGACATAAACTTATCAACACTGACTCATTTCATTGTTTTAAATTGAGTGCATATTTTTGTTTATGGACAATGATTTCTAAAGTGGAATTAATTATTTATTACTCTAATGTTTTTATGTTAAGGGAGATTACTCATTTCTGCCACTAATGTTTTACCCCCCCGTTCAGTCTCTTTGCTTTCATTTTCAATTCATCTACCTTGTTATTTAAACTTGGGGAGAAGGTAGGGAAAAGCTTTATAACCCTCCTCACTTTTCAATGTAGTTTTGAGAATATGACGTCATGTGGTGGGAGAATTCGATTTTCCTGCCTCTGGGGTATGGCATGCTGCCATTACTACTGTTTTGAAACATCTGATGAATGGTTTGGTGAAACAAAAGACGATTGTATTGTACCTACAAGCAATAGTAACTTATTGGGTCTTCTATTTATGTTTTTAACTTGAAGGAGAATTATAATTGATGTGGCAAAATTAGTTTTAATTCCATTGCTTTTCAATGAGATGCCAACCACTTTTCCATTATGATATTGGCTTAGAAACCATGATACATAATTTAATATTACCAATGGGCAATCATGTTTTAAAAGCCTTGATGAACAACAATCAATATGTATACGTATATATTGCTCGTTGTCTATACATTAGATTTTCTAAGCTCCAAAAGCCTGGACCACCTCTTGTCGATAGATGCAGCATTTTGTGCCCCAATATCTGCAAGCAAGATTCATCTATTAGTTACAACTTATGGTTGCGTGTGGAAGCTTGAATTACAAATTTACAACAAACCACTTACATTCCATTGTGGGTTGAGATTTCTCACACAACTCTGAGCAAGTATCCTGGAAAAGGTATTATTTTGTCAACTTCTTCCAATTGGCTTTTCTAGTATTCAGATATTATGGTTATTGATAACTAGTTCAGTTCTATTGTATTCAACTTTCTCACCTTTGTTGAAGTGGTAAGCCTAATTGTGTCACGTACCAGTGAATCTAGATCAGCTTTAAGTCCGGGTTTAACATAGATCACTTGCTAGGTTTAAGCAGGGTGTGATAGTTCTTAGTGATAGAAGTGGAGAAAGAAATGCAAAAATTTGATACTTACTGATGGATCATCGCCTCCAATTTCAGGAAGATGAATCTCTCGGTTGGCTCTGTTTGATGACAAAACCAATACATTAAAATTTGCATTGTCATGCTGGATCAAAATAATTGTAGGTGTTAAAACCTCGGTGGGATGTAGCAGAATTGAAACCTTATGAATAGATGACATAAAGATGACAAGGACGTTGTGGAAAGTACTCATATTTTTTAAATATAAAAACTGCCCTCAAATTCTGCAATTGCATGATAGATAAAGTTGTGGAAGTAGGACTATACGTTATGTGATATTATCATTTGTTTGGTTGTTTAAACGGAGCTACCTCTCTGCAGTATGGCGAAGAACAGGTACAGCACTTTCGAGTGAACGATGTGTTGATCTTTCCATCTGCGGTGAACCCAAGGGAAAGTTAGTATTCTAGTAATCTGAAAGAGCATTTTTTGTAGGATTGGTAGTTTAAGTCTCATTTTGGTTGTTTACATTCTTATAATTGCTTAAAAAATGATTGTTCAATATCTATTCTCTTCGAGCCAAGAATTCTATTCTTCAGCTGTTTGTGTTGCTTGTCTGAACACTGCAAGTAGCATTCAAAATTTCTCGTTGTTGTTTCAATGACAACTTTCTTTAAAACCAAAACCATCTAGGAAGATTCTTGAATGGCACAAACCTGATTCTAGATCCATTCTTTGATCATCTGATGTTCTCTAGGGAATAGTTCATTTTAACTGGCATTTCTGAGGGGAAAAACTAATTAGGCCAAATTGCACAAACCACTACAACATTTGACACTGTAGTGATGTTTATATTTGAACTCATAGATATTATATTGGAAAAATCAAGTCCTCAAACCTATGTAGGTGAAAAGCTCTCTACCACATTTTTCTCTTGCTCTACCATGCCCCTCTCCATAAAGGTCTCTTTCTCTCTTTACCACACCCTTCTCTTTAAATAAAAGTCTTTTTTCCCTCTCTAACACACTCCTAAGTCTCTCAATCTCTTTCTAATATGTTCCTCTCTTAAAAATGTTTTTCTTCCCCTCTCTAACAATACTTCACTCTAAGATGATATTGGAGTTAGATCCCATGTAGATAGAAGAGAAGTGCATCTTTGTGTTCCTCAAGCACAAAATAAAAGGAAGTACCTAAAGAAGAAACCTCGTTGAAAAATCAATCAATCAGACATATTTTCTCTACATTTGTTATAAACAACATAAAGTAGTTTTTTGGGAAAGGGAAGTGTAGGAATTGCCTTCTCAATATAGAGGTTGATGAAGACATGTGCATTTTTATGTTCATCTTCTACCAAGTCTTCCAAGTTGAGGTCTTGCAGGTAAAGCAGGTAATCACAGGTCCATTTCTCCTGCCATCTGTTTCCCGATGTTGATATCATGATCAGACGCCGTGGAGTTTTGCTGCTTCTTCTCTTCATTGAAACAAAAAGATGAATGCCACTAGAAAATTAGAGAGATACTTTTTAGAGACTCTAAGAGAGCAAAGTAGAAGCCAAAAACTAGAGAGACTAATCCAAATTTTCCTTTCCATCAAACTTTTGAGATGGAAAGGAAATTGTGTGAAAAGAGAGACTGTTTAAAGAGAAGAGGAAAGAGTGTTTGAAAATGGAAGTCTGCAGAAATCTGAAAGATAGGAAAAGGAGAGTGTGTTTTACTTTTACCAAGGATATGTCATTTTTCTTTGAAGAAGCCTTGATTTTGAATGTTTGAGTTGCAGAATTTGGTGTAGCTTTGTTGAATGAACTTGAAATGGAGTTGATATTTCTAGTTGTTAGAAGGTGCCCAGCTTCTGCCATTTCTCTGTATTTCTCTCTATGAGAGATGACAATACGTGGAGAAAGCAGGTAGTTGGAATTGGAACCTTATTCTCAAAAAAAAAAAAAATATAGGCCCAATTTTTTTTTTTTTTTTGGGAAATATCTTCATTTTGCTATTTATCTCTCTACATCTTTCGCAGGTATGAATATTATTGGCTACAATTTCTGCCAACACAAACTTTTCGTTTTTTGTTTAATTATATATTTGTGTTTTCTTGATATATATATATATATATATATATATATATATATATATATATATATATATATATATATGCCACATTAGCATTAAAAAAATTTAGTAGTACGCGGATATCATTAATATTACAAAAGTAGTTAGTTAGGTCTCGTTTAATAACTATTTGGTTTTTGGTTTTTAAAATTTAAGCTTATAAATACTACTTTTACTTATGAGATTTTTTGTTTTGTTATTGAAAACATGCCAAGTTTTGAAAACTAAAACAAAGTAGTTTTTAAAAATTTATGTTTTGTTTTTGGAATTTGACTAAGAATTCAAATATTTCTTTAAAAAAGCATAAAGTCATGATAAATAAGTTGTAGAAAAATAAGCATAAATTTCAAAAATTAGATGTTTATCAAATGGGGGTCTTAGCTTTCCATTATATCACGTGATAAAATAACAACATGAATCAAATAGAAATATTCCATAAAACTCAAAATTCAAGAATTAAATCTTAGTTTTCACCCATTCCAGTATAGGTGTAGATAAACCATCTATTTTCATTTAAAATATCTTAAAAACGTGTTTTCAAAACTCAAATAGACAGATTTGAAAATCTGCCATTAAAAAAATGTAATTTGTCTATATTTTTTAAGTTCATTTTTTGAGTTCAACATTTAGGATTTCGAAACTATGAAGATTGAAATTATAATGCATGAATCAATTGAATTGCGTTCAAGTTGACATCTTCTTAATCATTTAAAATATATATAATTTTATTTTTATTATCTAGATAAAAAAAAAAACAAGCTTGCAATCCCAACCATTCTTAAACATAAATGGGTTTGGTATTTATTTTCTTCAAGGAAACAAGTATGCGAGATGCTAAAATAATAATTAAAATTTTATTAAATGGTAACGGCAAAATTTAATGAAATAGTATGAATTATGAATTTTGCAAACCATATAAGTACCTTAATTTTCCAAATACATATACCCACGCACACACAAAAAAAGACCAAATACATAATACATATTCTCTTTATTTTATCTTTCGCTTGGAAAAACTTGATCAAGAAATTACCTTTTATGCTTCCCTTTAAGCTTCAAGTTTTTTTTTTTTTTTTTTGCCAGAATGATACTTTACATTGCTAGTATGAAAAATATCAAACTCGGATTATACCTTTCACCAACCTTGAAAAGTTGACAAAGTGAGTATAACTCAACGATAATTGACATGTACTATTGACCATGAGATTAGAAGTTTGAATCCCTCCACCCCAAATGTTGTTGAACTCAAAAAAAAAAAAATTATTCAATTTACATGCGCCATTAAAACAAAAACAATAGGATCTTACTATTGCCCTAATTTATAGTTTACAACTTCACAACTTGCATCACTCTATCATTGATACCTTTTCACTTCTCTAATATTTGCCATATATTTCCTACCTCAAAGCATCCACATATGTAGTGGATGCACTAAATCCAAATGCCTGTTTCTACCTTTAAGTTATAGATAATGATCCCAAAAATGGTAGAAACCCAGAAAGAGTACCCAAACAATGCAACACATGATCATTATAAAAGACCAAACATGGGGATACAGTGATTACCATTACACTAATTTGCTCATTTCTTGTGTTTTTTTTTTTTTTTTTTTGAGCTCCAAAAAATCGGCAAATTTCGGGGGAAAGAAATCGATGGGCAGCCGAAGAAGCGAAGAATATTTGGCAATCCTTCTCTCCATCATCACCCTGTGAACTTATGTGACTCAAATAAGTTTTCCCTTCATAGATATACCATAGTTGTTGGCATAGAAGTACAATCAATCCAATTTGAACTGAGAAACTTGAGATAAAGAGATAAATAGCTGAAATGAGGAACAGAATGAAGTGTTTATGATTACTTGCACCAACACAGTTCCCTATCTGCACCCACAAGAGAATAATAATCAGAATGCTAGCGAAGCCTTGGTTATAAAGAAAGACCTATCCCATTATTAGTAGGGACTTCTCTAAAGTTCAAATTACCAACATAAAAATAAAATAAGTAAACAGCAAACTTGATGCCAACCAGGCTCCATAGTTCATGGTCCAAGGGGTAAGAGGCAATATCTCAATATTATTCTTCTTAAGTACTTAATACGCATTCTACTAAAAGGATCAAATATATTGGTAGATATCATTAAAATTAGCTGATTGAGAAAACAACAGGATATACAGCCCACACACCACCACCTGTACTTCAAAGGAAATACATGGAAGATCAGAACACATGACATCTATTGATTATCATATCAACTGATAAAGCAACTGGATTATAAAGCAGTGGTACGAAGAAACCAGATACAAAAATTGTATCCCGCTAACAAAATTTGTTTTGTTCCAAAATGTTAAGCACCCAAAGAATGGAATCTATTTCGACAAACGTTAATCAGTAGATATAACTAAAGGTAGAGAAGCCTCTTACATATCACAAAAAGTATGAATATAAGTAGGACACAAACAAAACCCCGATCTCGTAACCACCTCCACTTTAAGGACTTGTCGTCTTGCTTCTGTGCACTTTTATTTGTTATGGCTCCACACCAACCACACTTGAAAATAGGTGCACCTGATGGAAGCAAGAGACGCAGCCCACAACCCCAACAAGTTGCTTCTCGATCCTCTGCCACTGATGCTATGATATGCTCCTGTATATGCCAATATTATGAGAAAAAGGATATGCAACTTTTAAAAGTTGCCAACAAGCAAGACAATCAAGAATTTAAAAAAATTTAATCGTTGGTCATCCAGAAAAATCTAAAGCTCGTCATAACACTAGCAAGCTACCACTTTTTTAGAATGAAACAGAAACTTTGTATTAATGTGAGAACTCTAAGAGGAAATTGAGGGGAAAAAATAACAACCAACTAGACAGTGGATGAGCATCATACAGACAAGATAGCCATTAAGTGTAGATAGAAGTTCTCCTTGCTGCTTGGGTTTTCATCTTCATCATTTTGGCATGATTTATTTATAAATTTGGTAAGAAACATAGATATTCATTACTACCAAAATTCTGTAAAGAACAGATAAGAATCAATCCAGATAAACCAAAAGGATTACTATGGCATTATCAAACACGCCACATCATAGCTATCATTTCTTTCTGGGATAGCAATTATCTATCACGGTTCTGTGGAAACTGCTTGTCTATCAGAAGTGTATTTACTCATAATGTTCACAGAAATATCCATATTTGCTTAATCGCAGCAATTGTCACAGAACCGAAATCTTGTTTAAAGTTTCCATTTATCTACATATGAAAACAATCCGGTAATGATATTTGTGTAGTTTTTTCCCTGCTGGGTTAGCTGAACATACTGTACACAATTTATCTTTTTTCCTTTCCGTCAACTCTTCCATCTACAGAACAGAAATCCGTGGTCGTGACTCGTAAGAACAAAGATAAATACACCGGAATATTACAGATAAGAGATCGTGGAAGCTTTCAAAAACCAACAGTAAAAAGCATTTATATTCTCCCAGTAATGTTTACAAAAAGAATCTGATACTAAATGAAACACCAATCCCAAAGAAACAACAATTAAACTCTAGTTTATCAGCAAAGATTACGAAGCAAGACTACACCACAATGCAATCGAAGCCAACTGGGTAACAATCAAATGAAATCCATATGGGGCAAAAAAAGAAGTAAACCAAAAAAACTGCATTAGAATAAAAAACCAGAATAAACCCACCAAAAACCAAGCTACCAAAAGTCCGCAAATTAAATCAATCAATGACAAACGAACTGACCTTGGGAAGGTCGACCTCAGCCATCTCCTCGGGCTTTATTGTCCGAGCTGCCGTAATCATACCGAAGAATCCTAAAATCGGGGGCGGTTGGTTTTAGAACCAATCGTTGTCGAACAGTATCATGTTCTTCAACTGCAAATGAATCGAACAACCAAAATCTTAAGCAGACCCACCAAGAACTTGATGGTCAGCGGCGATGGAGTTTCCTTTGACCTGCTCAACGGTTTGATTCTTGCTTTCGAGCTCAATCGAATTGAATCGACATAGAATTTGGATCTCTATATTGAGAAAGTATTGTAGATTTCGTACGTATAAAAATGAAAATTTGAAAATACGTTTGAACATTACTTTCCATTTGTCCTCTCATCTTTAAAAACAAGTTCTAATCGCCGGCAAAGTCAATGAGATAATCCGTTTTGGTCTCGTAGACCTATTTGGTAGGCAATCTGAAAACATAATTTTAAAAATAGAGATTCAATTAAAACAAAGCTGTATTTCATGTTTTCAATTATGTATTTGGTAACATATTTAGAAATTGAATTCCTATTTAAATAATTATTCAAAATGTTAGTTGCAAAACTAAATATTAAATTGTATATAATCCATTATTAATTAATTTATGAACATGATTTTTGTTATAAATTTTATATAATTATTATTTTACAATATCATATAATTTATAATATATTATAGTATACATATTTTAATTTAATAAAAATAAATTGAGTTTATAACATAAAATATTATATTTAGTAAAGTTTTGGTCTTTTATAATGTAATTTTTCATTTTAAATTTTTAAATTCAAAATCTGGATACAATGAAAACATAAAAATGTTGTTTTCAGAATTTCCACTATTTGGATCACATAATCTGAAAACAATTTTCGAAAACACGTATGCCAAACGAATATTCACTGAACATAAAACATAATCCAGATTGGCTACCAAACATGCCATTAGGTTCAAATCTTTCGCTTCCTATTCTTTCAAAATGGAAAAAAAAACCCCTTAAATTGTGAGTTTTCTTAATCTTAAAAATGTAGAAAGCTATCCAAAATTAGACGAGCATTTTTATTTTTATAGTTCAAAAATTGCAAGGGCATATAACTGAATCAACGAACTTTGAGAGGGTAATTGATACTTTATCTACTGAGTTATTTCGAATTGGTAATTAGACGAATAATTTCATTAGACAAATGAATGAGATCTTAATTTAAATGGTAGCTTAAGCTATTTTTATATAATGAGATGTGATGAATTGACGGTTCTGTAGAATTATCTTGAATTTATTACTAATGGAATGAAAGATGAATGATTGCGTTAGAGAAGTTGTAAGAGTTTGCAAGTCCAAAAGTTAAAACCGTATAAGTTAAGTTTGAGAACTTTGTTGTTTCTATCAAAGCAAAACGAGCTTGAAAATACTATGAATCATGTCGACTCTCTCATTCGTAAAGTCTTAAATTACAACTATTTCTTGAGAAACTCTTTCACAAACTACACCTTCAATAGAATATGCTTTTATGTTTGGCAAAGAATTTGCTTTCTAGGGGAATTAAATGGAGAGTGTGTGACAAAAAGTTGATATATGTTTTATTATGATAGTTGGATTCACAAAATTTTATCAACTTGCTCATTAACGGTGATAATAGCCCTTCAAAATATTACTTAATAAATCAAGATTTTTTGATGGGAGGACACAAATCTTATTCCCCCCTCTCATACTTTCAAAACCAAAGAAATAGTGCTTTCTCAATGTATGAATTAGGGTTGAGAAATAAATTGCTCAATGGTCGAGAATTTTAGTAGGCTGATGATGAAGACATCCCAATTCCCAAATGTTGATATTCAGAATATAGAAACTCGTGTTTTATTATAAAAACTTTTATTACATTGATACTATTTCTTATAAGAAGAAGGAAAAAAAAAACTTTCAACGTTGTAGCTCACCAACGCCAGTAATCCTTCTTATGAAAAAGATCGTGTTTATTAAACCTCATAAATACTTTATCTATAATATGAGCTAGTGTAGTTTGGTTTAAATAAAATTTCTCTTTTTTCGATTCTCCCTTACACTAGAAGATTGTTCCATAGATATGAACTTTTCTTTGTGATTGTTTAAATCCCCTTTTTAAGATACCAAAATATTTACTCTTCCTTCTCCTTTTCCCTCCTTTTTTTTTTTCATGGAGTGGCAAGGGAACTAATGCCTCTATATTTCCTTTACAAAAGTAGATATTCTTTTTACAAAATTCTTACTTATCCTTGACAATATTTTGAGATGAATTTGATGACGATAAAATTATTTAAAATGTATTTACTAATTTTGGGTATATATATATATATATATATATATAGAATAAGGGTATATGTAAAATTATGCTCATGTAGTTGGAACAGTCAATATACGCATTAATTCATATTATAAATTAAAAAGTGAAAAAAAAACACTCAAATTTATACACAACATTTTATAGTATTACTCAACGTTATATGAGCATAAATAAATAAAAAAGATATATACATGATAGTTCTATCATTTTTTTTTTGAGTTAGATAGTTGATCATATTAAAGTGTGTCATATCAGTATCTTGATCACGTTAAAAATACACACAATTATATGTGGACAAGTATAAATAGTTGTATATGCACGTAACAAAATAAATACAATATTCATATCAAGACATTGAATTCGCATGAGAGTTATAGACTCGCAGTAAACATGCTAATGATGCCAATATTTCACATCTAACATTCTTATTCATTGCATCGTCAAACATAAATATCACTTGTCTCTTTGAATTCTAAAGATATTTTATAAGTAATAACATTAAAAATATTTAACTTAAGGAATTTAAGGTAAAAGAAAAACGTTAATCACACATGTGCAAACTTATAATTATATCAATTAAACTCATGAACTTTCAAAGATGAATCAATTTAGACCATCCGTTTCAAATGCATGAACGATTTTCAAATGGAGGGTCTAATTTTTTTAGAAGTCTACATACGAGTGAGAATTGATGCACGAACAATTTTCAATTTGAGAGTCTAAATTGATTGATTTATAAAAGTTTAGGAGTTTAATTGATACAATTATAAGTTCTAACGTTTTTCAAACAAAATCTAACTACAAGAATTTACATCACACTCACCACAATCCACAAGCTTAATTCAACTAAAAATTGCTATGTTGGGTCAAATTATAAATTGGATACATTTTAAGTTTGTGTTTATTTAGTCTATTTAAATCTAATATATCTTTAAATTTTTAAAATCGTGTTTACATCATTTTGGCCTACATCATTTCTCTCTCTCGAATGGAGGCTACTCTTCAGGCCTAAAATCTCTCTCCGATAGCAGTCCTTCCAAATCCAAATCGCCGTTCTTCTTCTTGCTGAATCTCACATTCGATTCTTCTTGATGGAATCTTTTGCCCTAGGTCAGTGAGTTTATATTTGTTATTCCAAAACAATTTTCGAATCGAAAAATGCAGTTAATATTGTTGGTTTGGTTTAGATCTATTTCAATTGTAATGCGAAGAACCCTACTTAGGCGTCCGTTACGTTTGGGATCTTCCTTTGCATCGCTCTACCGTTCATCAGAGTCTCGGTGTCCATATAAGCTTCGTTAGGTTTTTGTTATAAAATGGCAAGACATATCTTAAGGTTTAAGTGAGGGCATTTAAGTACATTTACACATAAGGACATTTTTTTTAATTAACCACATATCCTTGCCTTTAGGGCTGTTTTTCGTGCGTGAAACATAGAGAGAGAGAGAGTTGGGTAGCTGCCGATTACAGAGAACAGGAAGAATAGAGAGCAGCCGCACAGTACTGAAAATCGAAGAGGAAGAAAAATTTCACAGCGTGTGGGTCTCGTTTTTACTATCTATTTGCAGTGGGTATTCGGTATTAGATCTACAGCGGGTTGGGTCTTCAATTTCCGGCGTGGTCTTGATTTCACAGGTCTCGGTTTCACGTTCTGTTCAGACCGTGGGTCTTCAATCCGCTGTGGGTCTGGGCGTGGGTATCAGATTCGGTGTAGGGACTGATCTGTATTATGTTTCGTGACTGCAAACGCGAGGGTAATTGATTCCTGCGTGTGTTGGTGTTCGGTGCTGTGGGCATCCGTCCGTTCTGTGCCGTGGGTCTCGGTTTACAGGGGCTGTGAACGCGTGGGTCTCTGTGTTCGGTGTAGGTGCTGTTCTCCGACAACATCGAAGGTTGTTCAAAACAGTGGTATTCGATTGGTGCTCAAGTCAGTAAAGGTTTTGAGGTATTAGTCATTTTATCGACTCGATTTCAATCCATATTCTTTGGATTGGTTTATGCTCTCTGTACTTGTAAAATTTTGACTTATTGCCTCACAAGCTGGTTCTCAAAGTGGATGTAGACTGAAAGGTTGAACCACTATATATCTCAGTGTCATATTTTTCTCTTTGCTTGTTTGCTGAAATTGCGTTCTGATTTGGGCAAATTCAAGTTCGGTTTTTTAACAGTTTTCTTCCATTTTTTGCTTCAATATACTTTTGATAAAGCTGATTCCCATCTTGAAATTTAGCCGCTTGTTGATCTCCTGCGTGATTGTGTGGACGTAAGGTTTCTGAAACAAGCTAAGATTGTTCATGGGTTTTTGTTAAAATCAAAATTTCTAAACCACGATTCTCTAGTCTGCTTAATCATATTGCTCACGCTTATTTGAAATGCTCCGATATTGGTGCTGCATGTTACCTGTTTGATCAAATGTCCTAGAGGAACATATTTTTCTGGACTGTCATAATTGTTGGATTGGTTGAGAGGTTTGTTCCTCGATGGCTTTGAGTTATTATGTGAAATGTCGAGTTAGGGAATTTTCCTAGATCAATTTGCTTATTATGGTATCTTGCAGATATGTATTGGTATGGAGTCCATTGAATTGGGTAGAATGGTTCATGCCCAGATAACATATTAGAGGCCTTGCATCTCATACTTTTGTGTCTACTGCTCTTCTTAATACGTATGCAAAGTTACAAGAGATTGAGGATTCATTCATGATGTTTAACATTGTTACTGAAGTTAATGTACACTTCAGTTCTTGCTAATTCATAAATAGGATTAATTTTGACTCCATTACTTTTAAGTTTAATCTCTGCTATTTGAAAATTTCTTTTGTTGGATTGATTTGTCGGACTCCATTACTGCGTCTTTGGATTGATTCTATAACTTTATGGCTTTGAAAATTAAAAAGAATTTGGATTTTAAGAGATCTTGTTTGTTGGATTGATTTTGTTTAATGGTACAAAATCAATTGTACCTAAATCTCTTTTTCTAAAATCGAGTATTTTTAGTTCGGTTCGGTTTTAATGCAAAAAATTCATAAAAAACCGAACCGAACCGAGTTTATATAAATACACATTTTAGAATCCTAAATCACTTTCCTTTCAGTTTCAGCGGCCCCCATTCATCTCTCAGTTCTCTCTTTCTCATCTAACGCTTCGTTTTTCTCTCTCTAGGTTTTAGTTCTTGTTCGTCGAGCGTCGTAGTTGCAGTCTGGTAGCTTCTTAATCGTTGCGCCGCCTCTCTTCTCCATTGCTACTGCGTCCCAACCCTTTCAATAAGCTGCACCGTCGCGTTGCATCTCAAACCCCTCCCCTTTGCAGTCGCATCGCGTCTCAGTCGTTGCCGCCTGATCTTTTCTCCTTTGCCATCGCGTCCGTTACGTTCGGAACCCTAGTTAGGCGTCCGTTACGTTTGGGATCTTCCTTTGCATTGCTCCACCGTTCATCGGAGTCTCGTGTCCATATAAGCTTCGTTAGGTTTTCTTCAATCTTTTGCTTCAATATGCTTTTGATAAAACCGATTCCCATCTTGAAATTTAGCCGCTTGTTGATCTCCGGCGTGATTGTGTGGACGTAAGGTTTCTGAAACAAGCTAAGACTGTTCATGGGTTTTTGTTAAAATCAAAATTTCTAAACCACGATTCTCTGGTCTTGCTTAATCATATTGCTCACGCTTATTTGAAATGCTCCGATATTGGTGCTGCATGTTGCCTGTTTGATCAAATGTCCGCGAGAAACATATTTTTCTGGATTGTCATAATTGTTGGATTGGTTGAGAATGGTTTGTTCCTCGATGCGATGGCTTTGAATCAGGGAATTTTCCTAGATCAGTATGCTTATTCTGGTATCTTGCAGATATGTATTGGTCTGGAGTCCACTGAATTGGGTAGAATGGTTCATGCCCAGATTATTATTAGAGGCTTTGCTTCTCATACTTTTGTGTCTATTGCTCTTCTTAATATGTATGCAAAGTTACAAGAGATTGAGGATTCATTCATGATGTTTAACATCGTTACTGAAGTTAATGTACTGTGTACACTCCAGTTCTTGCTAATTCATAAATAGGATTAATTTTGACTTGGCTTTCTTCAATTCTTGCTAATTGGGGATAAATGTACACTTCATTAATTTTAGAGGGTAGGCCAAAAAACAGAGAACATTTGAAATCATAAATTAGACTAGAACAAAATAAGAAGATGCAGTAATGGAGAATTTAACTGAATTTGGGTGAGGGAATGGGGAATGGGGAATGGATGGATGGAAAAAGGAGAGATCTTAACTGAATTTCGTCAGAAGGGGAACTATAATGGTGGAAAGGGAGAATTTGGAAGAGGAATGATGAGTTGGGATTCATGGTGGGTTGTTTGTTTGTGGTTAAAGTTAGGGGTGGAAATTGTTTGGGTTTTTTGTTTTGTTTTTTTGAGATTGGAAGTTGAATTGCATGGGGTTGGAGATACGTTTATGTGGGGATGGAAAGAGTCTGATGTTAGATGGATGTATGAGTTTAAAATCTTTGATGTTTTAATGTAGGTACTATTTGGGTCCCATTTGATAATATTTGATTTTTGTTTTTTGTTTTTCAAAATTAAGCTTACAAATACTATCTCCGCTTATGAATTTCTGTATGAATAGATGACGAAAGATATGTCATATGAATCGTTTTCCTTTTGAAAAACAAGTCAAGATTGTTGTTGCATCAGTGACACTTCATAATTTTATAAGAACTCATTTTACAACTAACTTTGAGTTCAAGCCTTGTGACGATGATGAAGATTTGTTCCTCTCAAGTGATGAAAGAAACGGGTTGAGTGTTATTGAGGAAAGTGAAACTTCTTGTCATGGAAATGAGTTGGAAGAGGAGTGGGAGAAAATTGCAAAACTTCTTATGTCTCGTTAATGTCTTTATTATATAGTTTGTGTTTCAATAGAGAATATCTAGTTTAAGTATTTGTAATGATACAATACAAATACTTATAGATTGAATGAGATACGTGGATTTTGAATTTTCTTTTGATCTTTAGTATACATATTTTTCTTACCTAACATATTAATCATGCATATAAAAATCTAACAATAAAACAAATGCAAAAATAAATTAATAAAAAAATATATTTATCATAATTATTTAGTTAAATAATTTTTCAAATAGAAAATGCACTTTTTAGTAATTTGGTAATTTTGAAATCACTTTTGAAACCAAACATAATAACTCAAAATCACTTTTTAACATATGAAAATCACTTTTAAAAGTTTGGAACCAAACATCAATATGATTGTATGAAAATCAATTTTACAAAATCAATTGTACTTAAATCTCTTTTTCTAAAATCACTACTTTAACCATCACTTCCAAACATGCACTAAATTTATCATGAAACATGCCTTTAATCATTTTAAATCAATTTAGTGTTTGATTTTACATTTTTAAACACAATTTTTATTTTATAAAAACTAATTTTGAATAATTAAAAGCATGATTCGTGTTATTTTGAATATGTAGGGCAAATGACATAAATAAGTAGAATCAAGGAAATGGCGTTTAAAACCGATGAGGAGAGGATTTTCCAGGGTCAAGGGGGAACAATTGATCACTACATTTTTTAGCTCTACTCTGACTTCCCCGCCGCCGCTATCTCTTCACTCACTCACCGCCCATCACTCAAGTGGGATTCAGATCTTATTCAATTTCCCACTTTCAAGTTGCTGTTCTTTATCATCTGCATCGTCTGAGCCTCTGATTCCGCCATTTCCGACGTCATCTCTGTCAGCAATGCCGGGGGCCGGTTCTCAAGGATTGGAATGGCCGGCCGACCGCGTGAGGGACACGTTCTTTCGGTATTTTGAAGAGAAGAATCATGTTCATTGGAAGTCTAGCCCCGTTGTGCCTGTCAACGATCCGACCCTTCTCTTTGCTAATGCGGGTTTGTCTTTTTTCCTCGTTTTCTAGAGTTTATTTGCGTATTGTGTGGTTCTGGATTGAGGGTGTGGGAGGATAGTTTTTGGGGTTGTTCAATTTAGTGGAATTTGATGGGTTGTACGAAGATTCTTCAATATGACTTGATTGTGTGCTTGGGATTATGGGTTTTTGTTGCAGGTATGAATCAGTTCAAGCCCATTTTCTTGGGCACTGCTGATCCTAATACGTCTTTGAGCAAGCTTACTCGAGCTTGCAACACCCAGAAATGTATTCGTGCTGGTGGGAAACACAATGATCTTGATGATGTTGGGAAAGACACTTATCACCATACTTTCTTTGAGATGCTTGGCAATTGGTCGTTCGGGGATTACTTTAAGAAGGAAGCCATCACATGGGCCTGGGAACTTCTTACCCAGGTTAGTTGACTTTTACACCCAGATATGCATTCGTGTCTAAAATTGAGCAACGTTAAGAGTGGCGTGAGATTATATCATTATGGTCTATGACTCATAATTTACAATTCTTCGCCTTCTTACACACAACAATACAATATAGTTTGATTTTGTTATATATATGTATATGTATGTATGTATGTTTGTTTGTATAGTGTGATTTGGTTATATATTTTTTTTTGCTATTTTTCCGCTTGTGAACAATTCTTCTACTTATTATACGTGCTACTGCAATGTGCAAATCATTTTATTTGTCTTGTATGATGCAGTTAATTAGTCGTTTTGTTTGTAACAAATGTTTTTTGGGTAAGGAATGCTTGTAATGAAAATTAAGGGTATATAAGAAAGAAAAGGTTACCAGATGTCCAATTAAACCTCATGTAATGGGAAATTATAAAAAGCTCCCCGATCATCCATAATACAAAGATTGAGGAAATCACATTTCTCTTTGATATATTGGATGTCCAAGTTTATATCAGTTGATTATTTTTTCTCATAATAGTTGTGTTTTATGAACCTATAGGTTTATAAGCTACCCACGGATCGATTTTATGCCACCTACTTCGGTGGTGATGAGAAAGCTAGTCTTGCACCTGATACTGAAGCTAGAGACATATGGCTGAAGTTTTTACCTGCTGAACGTGTCTTACCTTTTGGCTGCAAAGTAAGATTGTATAAAAACTTCTTTCTGTTTTCTGCTCTTGCAAGCTACAAGTGTCTTGTTATCTTTCTGAAATATGGTGCTAGTATCAAAAATATGTTAAACCCCTCATTTCTTTATATGCTTTAGTTATCAAAGAAAACTAAATTTGTTAACAATTTTGTTTATCTTCTTTTTGCGTGTTTATTTCATGTTAGTTCTTAAACTTTTTATCTAATTTATTTTTTAAATTTTGAGCAGGACAATTTTTGGGAGATGGGTGATACTGGTCCTTGTGGACCTTGTACTGAAATACATTATGACAGGCTTGGTGGCCGTGATGCTGCACGATTGGTTAATAATGATGACCCTACATGCATTGAGATATGGAACCTTGTTTTTATTCAAGTAGCCTTCTTGTCCCCTCTTTCTCTTCTCTGTTTCTGTGTTTCTGACTCTTCAACCCAGAATCTTGTTATATGATTTTTGATCCTTGCAACAAGGGGAGCATATCTTTCCCAGATGTAGGTTATATTGTGGTCGAACTGAAGTATGTTTATAATTAGCATTCGAGTAGCTGTATCATATCTGACTTTTGGCATGCTGGTTCATCTGAGGCAAAAGCCTGAAGGCTTTAGAGGTTCTTGGTTGATATTGCAGTATTAGTTAGGTTTCCATTGAATAGAAAGGGGGGAAAAACTAAATGAAAAGGTAAGCACGATAGTTTTACTTCTGAAGGAAGTTTAAAATAAAAAATAATGGGAAGAGAATTAAGGATGCTACTACTAGTATTCCAGTTTCATTGCATCCTTCATCTTCTTGAATATAACCCACACACGTTTCAAAGTTATTAAGTTTGGTTAACAAGATAATGTTTGCTTTGACCTAATTTTTGTCTCTACATTCTTGTCTAGTAACTAATGTATGCATATCGATGCAGTAGATTTCCTGGTTCCTTTGTATCTTTTGATGGGTTTGGTCGTTTTCCTTTGTTATTGTTATTATTATTTGGTTATAAGAACAACTTTGTTGGTTATTAATGATTCAATTTATCATTGCTACAGTTCAACAGGGAAAATGATGGCTCCCTGAAATCTCTCCCTGCTAAGCATGTTGATACTGGTTTGGGATTTGAAAGGCTGACTTCGGTACTTCAGGACAAGATGAGTAATTATGACACTGATGTGTTCATGCCCATCTTTGATGCAATCCAAAAGGCAAGATCGGGATCTTTCTCATTAAATACATTTTTAATTTTGTAATTTTCTTAGGATATAATTTAGGATAATGTTGCAGCCCTCTGTAGTTTAGTGGTAACAGTTTCTATCATAGATAATACAAAATTATAAAGAGAGGGAGAGAAAAGCCAAGCTCCATGCCAAAGGTCTTCAAAGTGGCAATAAGAGAAGACTTTGACTTAAGGGTGTGTGGAATTTACAATTACACCAATAGAGAGCTACAAACAAAATATTACTCCCCAAAAATTAAAAATAAATGATTTTTCCCAATTGTCGAAGATTCAGTTATTTCTTTATAGTCAAATAAACCAAAAGAAGCCCTGACCGCCCGAGGAGATATCTCTAGATTGTATTATAAAATAGGAAACATTTTCTTATTCTCCCTTTGTAATAAACCAATTTATTGAACAAATGAAAATGGCAAAGGGAAAAATCTTAAGCCAGCAAAGTTCGAAAGTTCTCCTATTGGGAACTATGGAAGAAAAGGAATAATTACAAGAGCGTTTGGATACTGCACTTCAAAGGGAAGCAACAATAATAGTTAAATCCCAAATCAAACTTACCATTTCTTTTGTTTTCTAAGAAATTTTTTCGATTCCTTTCCAACTTCTCAAAGAATATAGTAGCATTTAGCCACAAAAGATGTTTCTCAATGAAAGACACCTAATCTGTGATTCAATTGCATGAAAGAAGAGTAATCATCTGGATCATTATATTTGGTCAAAATATGAATTCCTCTTATGGTGTTTTCTATTCTTTTATCAAATATTTGTAGGCAACTGGAGCTCGGCCCTATAGTGGAAAAGTTGGACCAGATGATGTGGACAACATGGACATGGCTTACAGGGTTGTTGCTGATCATATTAGAACTCTTTCATTTGCCATTGCTGATGGGTCTTGTCCAGGTGAGTACCATTGAAAAGATTAGATGCCTGGTTAGATAGCATTTTGAGCCCTTGTACTTGTAGTTAACTGATATGTTCTGTCCTCTCTCTTTGTTTTTATTTTTCGAACTTCCATAAGAATTTATATCGGAAATTCTTTTAATTATACTGGATTTTGATTTTTCTTCTTCGATATCATGGAAAGGATGGGGACAATTTATTAGCAAGTAAATTATACTTATTAGTTGCATAATTAATTGTTAACATTATGTGAATTTTGCATCTATTTTATACATCAATGAAATGGTTTTGGTTTTCTATAAAAAAACATGATGCGAATTCTGTTATCATTGTTAAATAATGATATTTGAACTTATCATGTCCTTCATATTTTGTTATGATTTGGATTTGTCATCCACCTTCACTCTTTGCACATTTGAAGCTAAAAAAAAAGTTTTTCATTTCTCTTGAAAAAATTCTTGATAGGTAATGAGGGGCGTGAATATGTTTTGAGACGTATTCTTCGTCGAGCAGTTCGATATGGAGGTGAAGTTTTAAAAGCTCAAGAAGGATTTTTCAATGGGTAGGAGGACTTTTATATTTTACTTGTTTGCCACTTCTAAATTTAACATGAAGAGTTTTGACTGTGGTTTTCACACGACTCTTCCCTTGCTGCTTCTTTTCAGTGTCATAATATAAATTTGAATTGTATGTTTTAATATTTGTTTATGTGATTGTTTTCTTTCAATGATTATGTTGATCCAGACTTGTGAGTACTGTGGTGAAAATGATGGGTGATGTCTTTCCAGAGCTAAAACAACATGAAGTGCGAACTAGGGAGATAATTGCAGAAGAGGAAGCAAGTTTTGGCAAAACTTTGCTGAAGGTATTTCTTTCCCGAAGGTTTGAGAGTTTGATGGATGAATGTTAAGGTCTTAGGTTTGATCTTTTTGGTAAGTTAGAAGGCTAAGAACTAAAATCCCTTTGGTATTTCTCTAAAGACTTGCACAGAAGTGGGTGTAGTATCTCCCCTAAATTAGTCAGGGATGGGCCAAATCTATATCTATGGTTAAGAAGAATAAACTTGAAATTGTCTTCAGCAAATGGCTGGATAAGAATTACAAAAAAGGTCTTCTGGCTCTGATAAAGTTGTGTACCCAGGGGTACTGACCTGGGTGCATCTTACTTATTTTGATTTGTTATTTCTCTGTGGAGGCTTATTTAATATTACATTTCTTGTTAACAAAATCTAAATAGATAACTTATTTGACGCCAGGGAATTGAGAAATTTAAGAAGGCCGCTCAAGATGTACAAGGGAAGATATTGAGTGGGCAGGTCTGTATTTTTATTATTGGTCTTTATGTAAATTATATCTCTTTGCACATACTTCTGTCTAAAGTTATGTGTTGCAGGTTTTCGTCTAGTCAAAAATTTATTTATGACTTTTATATCAAAGGTCTATGATCAATTGTCTTGAAGTGTCTTTGTTAAGGCTCGAGCATTACAATTTGGGATCACAATTTTATAGCTCTAAAGTATTCATTTGAAAAGCTTGAAACTAATTTGCATACACTCTTGAAAGGAGGGTTTTTTGTTTTTAAGTAATAACTTCATGTTGATGTTGAGGGTGGGGGTGTGGAGGGGATATACTATGGTGAGATGTGTTTTAAAGCTAGAATGAAATGGGAAATGTAGGATTGACATTTATTTTCAGCGTTCCTTCTTTTCTCTCTAAGGTTCATTTTCCATCTCTTATCCTGTAAATAAGTCAGTACTTGAAACTTGTATTTGTATGTGTTCTTTCCACAAAAGTAAGTGGATGAGTTTTTTTGTGCTGAGAGAATGCATCACTCTACCTCTTGCTTGGTATGGAAAAAAATAAAACAGACTTGTTTCCTGGGAAAAAAATAGAGGTTTGCTTGCGGGGTGTTTATTTCTGTGCGCTGTAAAGACCTCAATACATGATTAAGGTTTCCATTTGGAAGTTTACAATCAGAAGCCATCTGTTCAAGAAATGTTAATATATGTGGTTAATTTCATCCTATTGCGTTCTTTACTCTGTAGGATGCTTTTATCTTGTGGGATACATATGGATTTCCATTAGATTTGACTCAGGTACCTGCTCTCTCTCTCTTTCTCCCACACACACTTACTACTTGCTTGCATATGGTGTTACTAATTACATTTTCATGGGCTAGTTGATGGCAGAAGAGAGGGGCCTGCTAGTTGATACTCAGGGTTTCAATGATGCCATGGATGAGGCAAGGGAAAGATCAAGAAGTGCTCAAAATAAGGTGAGTTCTTTTTGCTAGGGTACATTCAAATTCGATTTTGGTGTTTGACCGTCCCTTGTTCTACCTTATGGTGGACCCAAGGTGGACAAAAATGGATGCTTTCATATGCAAAAGAAGCTATGAATGACGATGGATAATTTAATTGACTGGAGAAAACATTTCGTTCGTTTTATCTTTTGTTATATTCCTCTCTTCCAGCAAGCAGGTGGTACTATTGTCATGGATGCTGATGCTACAGCAGCATTGCACAAAAAGGCAGTTGCTTCAACAGATGACAAATTCAAATTTATTTGGTTCAAGGTTTGTGAATCTGTTATTGTCAGTATGGCTATGTTCCAATTCGGTGGTTGATGGACCTCAATGAGTTCTTGCATTCTCATATCCCATGGCAATCTTCATTTTCTGTGTAATGTAAAAAGTGCCTTCGTGGCCTTAAAATTTTTTTTGTTCCAGGTCTCCCTCTTTTAGTTTTAATTCTAGAAGGAATCTAAAAGATAAGGAATGCCAGTGTCTTTCTTCTCTTTTTTTTTTCTTTTTTTTTTCTGTTTGCTTCTCACCCTCTCTTTCTAGTAATCTTTTTTGCTTTGCTGGTTGCCTAAGGGGGGAACAAAACCATTGCCACTATCTGGAATCCAGATGTTTGTTTCTCTCTCTGACTTCATTCTCGGTAGTTCTGTTTCTTGTTAAAAAATTCTCAGTAGTGTGTCTTTGTCTGAGGTTGAGGACCAAAATTATGCTTGGTGGCATTGTTCTTTGTCATGTAGGATTTGGTGATTTTTTCCCCTTGACTTTTGGATCAGTCTTGAGCCTAATTTGGATTGTTGGGGTTTGGTTGAGGAGTTGATTTGAACTGTCGTTCTCTGATAGAGATAGAGGTAAATTTCTTAGACAGTAATTTTTGGCTATTTTGTGGAACATTTAGCTAAAGAGAATCAAGAGAATTTTTTCTGATAATGTGCTCAGAGGAGGATTTGGAATGTGGATACATTTTAATGCCTTCCATACAGACATTTCTGTCTACTTTGTGCCAGGATATTCTATTATTCCTGATTACTTACAATTGGATTGCTTACTTGTAACTTCAGGTCATTTCTTTTTCTTGTGTTTTCTGCTGCCTTGTTTCATTTTAGTGTGCTTCTCCTGGTGATTTTATTTTACTTTTCTTAATGAAAGTTTAGTTTCCTATTGACATGTAACATTCCAGGAATAGGCACAATTTTGGTTGTTTCACTGCTCTATGTATTTTTAAACCCTTTTATCTTTGTAATTCCAGGACCATGAAACTGTGGTGAAAGCTATTTACACTGGTTATGAATTTCTAGAAAGTGTAGCAGCTGGTAATGAAGTTGGTTTAGTTCTGGAATCTACAAGTTTTTACGCTGAGCAAGGTGGTCAGGTATTTTGAAATCTCGGATACCCTATCATGATTGCTTGATAAGAAAGGGCTTCATTAACCTTTCGGCAGATCTTTTGTACATGTCTGAGAATAGTAGTAGCCTTTGAGTTTACTACGGAAGAGAAACTTTAAATTGTTTGAGCAATATATTGTTGTTATTTTACTGGTCTGGTCTGTTCTGCCTTTTATCTGGTACTTTAATTGTTTTACATTTCTATTTACCACGTCAAATACTTCAACAAATGAGCTTTGGGAAAAAGCTCGCTCATGGGCTCTTCCCATTTGTTAGAAATAAAAAATTCCCCAGTTTGGGTGATCTTATGAAGTAGTTTAATGGGAACATACAATACAATGAGAAGACATAGTCAAATTAGGATTTGAAAATTATTCTATTGATAATTTGTTTGGCTACATCTTGTGCTTTTATGCGATTCTTTTCCCTTGTCATCTTTTCTCATTAATGTTTATCTGATATACGATATTCTTGTTTTTTGAATTAGATTTTTGATACGGGATTAATTGAAGGTCCCTTTGGCTCATTTCAAGTATGTAATGTTCAAATATTTGGAGGTTTCATCGTACATATTGGTTCATTTAATGGTGGGAGTAGCAGAATTTTTCTGGGTGACAAAGTTATTTGTAAGGTAAACTTTTGTATTTTTATGTGAATATGTTGTCATTTATATTTAATTGAAAATTATTTTACTATTCAGTGGTTTTGGGGAGTATTCTTTGATTTATTAATGAAATAACTTCTTATCTAAATTCCTTTTGCCATTCTTCATGAGTCTATTGATGCATGCAGGTCGACTATGAGCGGCGTAAGCTCATTGCTCCTAACCATACTTGTACGCATATGTTGAATTTTGCTCTTAGGGTATGTTTGAATTTTGACCTAAATGTAACTGGTTGTTATTAAGATAGATATTCCTTCTGTTTTAAAAAGCTGATTTGAGTTATAATTGTACAGGAAATACTTGGAAATCATGTTGACCAGAAGGGTTCAATTGTTCTTCCTGAAAAACTGCGATTTGATTTTTCTCATGGTTAGATTTCTTGTCAGCTGTTGTTTACTTTATGTGCCATTTCAGAGGGAATTATTTTCTTTCCTTTTCAGGTTTTTCAAAAAAGAACAGCGTATTTATAAACATGAATCACAGGGAGGGAGTCAGGTTTTTCAAAAAAGAACAGCGTATTTATAAACATGAATCACAGGGAGGGAGGGAGGGAGGGAGGGAACGCGGGGGGGAGGGGGAGGAACAGGCAACCTCCTTCCATTGAGGTTTCAAGGAAATCTCCTAACTAGCCAAATAATTTTCCATATAAAAATTCTTAGACTGTGTACACCATCTAGAGACAATTTTTTTTGGTAAGAAGTTGAGCTTTCGTCGAGAAAAATTGAGAAAAATGAAAGAATGTACAAGGGCATTCAAAAAACAGGCCCACAAAAAGAGTCCTTAAACTACCTACGGGAACAAACTCCAGTAGAAGAGAATGAGACCAAACTAATAATTACAAAAAGTCCAATTTACGAACGTCCATAAGAAACATTAAACCTCACAACAGTTTCCCACACCTCCTTCGGAGATCTCTCAACCCCTCTAGAAATTCTACATTCCTTTCGAGCCAAACTTCCCACAAATCTAGAGACGAATGATTTATTCTCCCCAAAATTGTGTGTAGGGAAGCTAATTTTCTATAGTAGCCGTGCTAGTAGACATCTGTCCTTAGTCCTCTTGTAGTTTTGAATAAGTGGCTTTCCATTTAGGAGAATGAAAGGAAAAAAATGGTAGCCATGCTAATACAATTTTATATCCATCTCCTCCACCTTGGACTAAAACCTTTATTCTCCAAAACCACATCCAGAAAATTTATGTCAACTAAATCTTTTTTTTTTGATAAGAAACAAAGATATCTATTATGCACAAAGGCCCAAAAACCCAGAAGACAACCTAAAGGCAAGGGAGAAGAGGAAACTCCCTTCCAAAAAAAACTATAAGAGAGCTTTCCAGTTCATCTGAATCATGGAAAAACTATAATTACAAAAGAATTTTCGATTCTTCTTACACCACCAAGAAACTAGGGAATGTAAGTTACTACAAAAAGAATCAAAAGGGGAGGCCTTATCTTGAAAGAGGCGCCGATTTCTTTCAAGCCACAAACTCCAAAGCAAAGCCCGAACTGCATTTGTCCACAACATTTTGCCTCTTTTGCGCAAAAGACCCCCTCCCAATGCCTCAAAAAGCCAGTCGTCCACTTTGTTTGGTAAACTGAAAGCAAGGTTAAACTCAGTAAACAACCAATGCCAAGCCTGAGCAGCAAACCGACAGTGTAGGAACAAATGATCCAAAGTTTCTGCATTTTCTGAACACATTAAGCAGAAGCTTGGAGAAATAGCCCAGTTCACACACTTTTTTTGGAGCAAGTCATGAGTATTGACTTTCCTATGAGCCACTGACCAGAGGAACACCTTGACCTTCTTAGGAGCATCATTTTTCCATATGGCTTCAATCAGAGGGACATGGAGAGAAGGGGGAGACTGTAATAGATGCAAAAAAGCAGATTTGGCAGTGAACTTCCCAGAATTATCAATAGCCCAAACGATTTCATCAACACCCTCTCCCACCCGAATAACATCAATCAGTTCAATCAACCGAATCCAGCTTGGGATCTCCCAATCAAACAAACCTCTTCTAAAACCCAAATCCCAGTCATTTGCTTCATTCCTCCAGCAATCTTCCACCGTGGCATCTGGTTTCATAGAAATCCTAAATAAATCAGGAAAGGAGGAAGCTAGAGGAGCATTGCCAAGCCAAACATCCTTCCAGAAGCGAATTCGACTGCCCTTATTCACCTTAAACCTCAAGAACCTGAAGAAAACAACCCCATTCTTAGCAATATCGAACCAAGGCCTGCCTTTTGCTCTGCCTTTTGGAGGGAGGGGGCACCAACCAAGATTGTCCAACCCATAAATACTGATGATAACCTTCCTCCAAAGAGCATCCTCTTCTCTCGAAAACCGCCATAACCATTTGAGAAGTAAGGCCCTATTTTTCTGTTTGTAAGCCCCGAGACCGAGACCCCCGTACCTCAAAGGGAGGGACGTTTTCCCCCAATTAACAAGGTGGCTACACCCATGGTTTCCTTCCTTTCCCCAGAAAAAGTCTCTCACTAATTTTTCTATCTTCTTTATAACACTCATAGGAGCCTTTAAAATCGAGAAGTAGTACACCGGAAGACTGCTCAAAACGGATTGGGCCAAAGTCAGCCGTCCTCCTTTAGAAATGGGGAAAGATTTCCATTTGTCGATCTTATGCTGGAACTTCTCTATTAGAGGGTCCCAAAAAGAGAGGGCTTTATGATTTCCGCCCAAAGGGAAACCAAGATAAACAAGAGGCAGCGATTCCAGTTTACATCCAACCTTAGAAGCAAAGTTTGTCAGCCATTGTTCTGAGAGATTTATACCAATAATAGCGGTTTTTGTGACATTCAACCCCAGGCCCGAGCAAAGGAGAAAGAGAGAGATAGTGGTCCACCAATTTTTAAGGGAAATTTCCTCAGCCGGGCAAAAAATAAGCGTATCGTCAGCATATTGTAGGTGGGTGACCATAACCCTCTCCTTACCCACAGGAATACCCTTCAAAATCCTCCGTTCACAGCAATAGTGAACCAACCGACTAAAAGAATCTCCCATCAGAGTAAAGAGAAAAGGAGAGAGAGGGTCACCTTGTCTCAAGCCTCTTTGAGCCATGATCTTACCGCGAGGTCTGCCATTTATAAATATGGAAAAATTTACTGTGGAGAGACAGCCCCTCATCCAACTTCTCCATCTAGAGCCGAACCCCTTTTTGTCAAGAATAAAATCCAAATACTCCCAATCGACTTTATCATAGGCCTTCTCGTAATCAAGCTTCAAAAGAATACCTGACTCCTTTTTTGCAATTTTTTCCCCCACTGTCTCGGAGGCCACTAAAACAGCATCCAGAATCTGCCTCCCTTCAACAAAGGCAACTTGAGAGTTATCAATAATCATCGGGAGGACCTTTTTCAATCTCTCCGCAAGCACCTTAGAGATCACTTTATAAAGCGAGGAGACTAAGCTAATCGGTCGATAGTCCCCAACTTTGCTAGCTCTCACTTTTTTGGGGATAAGACAAATATAAGTCTCGTTGGTTCTTTTGTTGATAACTCCTTTTTCAAAAAAATCTTGGAACACCTTTACTAGATCAGACTTCAAGATGTTCCAAGCCTTTTTTAAAAACTCATTAGTCATTCCATCAGGTCCAGGAGATTTGAGATGCCCCAAATTGATAACTGCACTATGAATCTCGTCCTCAGTGAAAGGTTGTTCCAGCCAGGAAGCCCACTGGTCAGTTAAAGGAGCCCAATCCAAATTTTCGACTTCCATCCTCTGCCCAACCGAGGCTGTGTACTGATCTGAAAAAAAACGCAGGATTTCATCTTCTATCTCCTTTTCTGTGGCAAGAAGGTTACCTTCGTGATCCTCCAAATAAGAGATCATCTTTCTGCACTTTCTAGCCGTCATCCATCTGTGAAAAAAATGAGAGTTTTCATCCCTCTCCTTCAACCACTGGAGTTTGCATTTTTGCAAAGTCAGACATTGTTCCTTTGACACCATATCCATCACCTCTGATTTTAAGAGGATTCTCTGCCGTATAAGATCACTAGTCATCCCCCCTTGTTCTTCAATATGATCAATCTCATCTATTTTATCCATCAAAGAACGTTTTGCCTCTAAAATATTCCCAAAGGTCTCTTTGTTCCATCGGATCAAACGATGCTTAAGGCCTTTTAATTTCTCCATAAAAGCATAACCTGGCCAACCCGTCGGGCTCATCTCCATCCACCAGGTCCTAATGAGATTCAAAAAGTTAGGATGATCTAACCAAGTATTTTCAAACCGGAAGGGGGAGGGGTCCCACTTTTGATTACCCAAAGAGAGTAAAAGAGGAAAATGATCTGAAGTTGGTCTCGATAGCTTTTGTAGAGTGATCTCTTTGAAAGTATTGAACCAAGCAGGTGAAAGGAGAAATCTGTCAATTCGAGTGGCTGTGGGCTTCTCACGCAAGTCTGACCACGTGTACCTCGCATTATTTAGCGTAATGTCTACTAAATTTGAATAATCAATGAAAGCATTAAAGATTCTCATACTTCTTGTAATTCTCCCTCCTTTTGATTTTTCGGAAATCCATCTTACCACATTGAAGTCACCAGCCAGGCACCAAAGATCCGAGCAAAGGCCTGCTAAATCCTCCAATTCCTGCCAAAAATCTTCTCTACCGTAGGGAGAAGGTGGACCATAAACCCCTGAAATCCACCCTCGAAAACAAGTATCGTAAGAGAAAGAAATAGTAATCGAGAAGCGACCCAACAAAGAGTCATCCACCGAGATCACGTCCTCTTTCCACATCACTAGGACACCACCAACCGCAGCCTCAGCATCTAAGGCAACCCACCCAATACGTTTAGCACTCCAAATGGACTTCACTAGCCATCTATTCATATAGTTCAGTCTAGTCTCCTGCAAGAGCACAACATCAGGATCAATTTTTTTAAAAAAGCCTTTAATGAGAGCTCTTTTTGAAGGAGCTCCAATCCCTCTAACATTCCAAGAGATGAATTTCATAAAATCACTTCTTGGCCCTTTTCTACTCTACATTCCTCAGTTAATAATTCATGCTCCCAGGCTCTAATTTGACTTGTAAGACCTCTGCTTTTCTTTTTTACGGCCGTACTACCTTTTGTGGAGATGGGCCGAATGCACATATTCCACTTTCTCAAAGATTTAACCATCTGTTTAGTAAAAGAGCTATCCTCTTCCTCCTCGGCCGCTGTTTCGCAAACGGCGTATTGTTCTTCCTCCGTCGCTGCCAAAGAGCGATTCTCCATCTGAGGCGGCAAAAGACCACTTCCGTAGCTTCCCCTTGAGGCAAAAGCTGGGAACCATCCTCCCGAAAACAAAAATGAAAGTCTTGTGGCGGATCTCCAACCTCTGGGTCTGGTTCCCCAAAGTCAACTTCGGCTTCAACCAACTCAGCCACACTACTCAGACTGGTCACAGAGACATCCGACCCAAAATCCCATCTTCTTTCTCTAAACTCTTTAGACTCCTTGGTGGGCCCAGTTGAAAAGACCTGACCTTTTTTAATCAAGGCTTCCTTTTTTGTCTCTTTCCCGAAAGTAACCACTTTTCCTTTTTCCTTCCTTTTGCCTTCCCCGTCGATTACAAGAAAGGTCTGATCCCTTTTTTAAAATTTGAGTACCACTGTAGCCAGCTATCGTGTAGGAGGAGCTTGAAGGATGAGACTCCGCATCCCTAGAACCCTGGTGATAGGCAGAAGCAATCAATTTACTGACATGGGGCTGTTCTTTCTTGTAAAGTAAGGCATCATTGTCTCTGTTTACACAACAGACCTCAGTGGACCCAGGGTACATAATATTAACCGTTGGACAACAGACCGCATCCTGAACTCTCCACAAATCCACTGGGTTAGGGTCTGTACCTGTTTTTGTCTTGAAAAAATCAACGGCTGATGCCGGCGAAAAGCCTCCGTGATTTCGAACATCTTTTCCGATCAGCAAGTTATAATCTTGATAAGTAACAACGGTGGCCATAAAGGTGTGTTCCTTATCCACCAGCCTGACCTCCGAAGGAATGAAGCCACAATAATTTCCCCTAACTTTGATAGCCACCTCCATACATTCAATGAGATTGGAGTTCAGTTCCGCATAATCAATAAAGCCCCCATAAATGTTTCCGATTGCCCTGAAAGTTGCTAAACTCCATAAATGTAGAGGGATGTTTCTGAATCTAACCCAGCCTCCATAAGAAGGGACGACCTGTATCCTCCCATGGGCAATAGGATCCCATGCTTCGACCTTCACTGTTAGAGGCCCAAAAGTAACCCATCCTCTGTTTGTCAAAAGCAAACGATGCATCTCTTCTGTAGGGCATTTAAGAAGGGCTTTATCAGGATGAAAAGGATTTATAATGAAGTTTTGTTGGGTTTGTTGTTGAATACAGTCAAGGATTCTCCCCCAGTCTTCATGAAAGTCTCTCCTTGTAACTACCAAGGTTTCATTCCAGTTAAGCCCTCTGACGTCCGTGTTTCCAGCACCGACTGTCCAGTCGTTTCGAACATAGTTTCCATGATTCATGATATGAGGATTCGTTTGCATAGTGGCTCGATTAGCACCCCGTCTCACCACCTCTGCAAAAGAACTTGTTCCTTCTACTTTAATTCGAAAAGGCTGCGACTGTTGAACAGGCTTCCCTTTCATAAAATTCATCAGCAATTGACGGAAAGCTTCCCATCCTTTGAAGTCTGTATCTGCTGGAATAACCAAGTTTCTTTTCCCACCGGAGCTCTGAACCTTTGTTAACTCGACAAAATGCCCTCTCTTATTTGAGGTTTTTTGAAGCCAGATAAAGCCGCCATTACACTCAGTCTTCCTGAAGAACTTTTGAGTCTGTGGAGTCAAGAGCAAATCCTCTAAAGTGTCTACAACCCAAACTGCTCCTATCTCTTCAATTGACAACTCGAAAGTTCTTCTTCCATGCTGTTCTCTCAGAGTGAAAAACCTTCCACTTTTCTCTTTGTCAAAAGAGATGAAAAAGACTTTGTTTTCAATTTTTGCAGAGAGAGAGAGTTCTCCATCGTCGTCAAACGCTAAAAATCAAGTAGTAATCGCCGGAGGGATCATCGGAGAGACGCCGGAGCCTTCATGATTAAATTTCTCTTTCGATTTTATCTCTCAGGCCTTAATGCTCACCACGTTTTTCTTTTTTTTTCACTAAGAAATAAATTCCAAGGATAGAGTACAGCCTCAACGAACATGCTTGATGTGTTTGGTGCCAGATTATGTCAACTAAATCAAAAGCTTCTCCATTATTCTCGTATTAGCTAGTTCTGTTTTTCTTATGGAGGAAGATGTTTTGGTCATTTTCAATCTTGTATTTGAAATTTTTATTGCTTAACTGCTCCTGAATTATAGGCAAGCCAGTGGATCCTGATGATTTGAGAAAAATAGAATCAATTGTGAACAAACAAATAGAAGATGAACTGGACGTAAATGCTAAGGAGGTAACCCTTGCTGAAGCAAAGTGTATTAATGGGTTACGAGCTGTTTTTGGAGAAGTAAGTTGCTAGTTATCTTCTTTATTTCTGAAAGCTTTTATTTTATTTTTGAGAAGCATGATCTCCAACATCTTCCCTGTTTATGACGCAGGTCTATCCCGACCCAGTTAGAGTTGTTGCAATTGGGAAAAATGTTGAGGAACTCCTGGCTGATCCAGATAATGAAAACTGGTTATCCATTTCTTCAGAGCTATGTGGAGGTCAGTGTGTTCTTGTCATGGCCTTCACTTTTGCAGCCTGGGCCAAGCTTGCCTCAAATAAATCCAATGGATTATTGCAGGGACCCATATATCAAATACGCGGGAAGCGAAGGCATTTGCCCTTCTATCTGAAGAAGGAATTGCTAAGGGGATTCGAAGAATTACTGCTGTTACCACTGATTCTGCCTTCAAGGCAATGGAGCAGGCTCAATCACTTGAGCAGGAAGTTGACGCTGCTTTTAACATAGATGGTAGCTTGCTGGAAAAGGTTTCTCTCTCACTCTCTTTCTTACAATTTACAAACACTAGCAGTGGCAGATAGGTATCACCGGGGGAAGGGATGATTGTGGGAATTTTATGCTTGATAGGCCGATTTTTAACAGTTTTGCCTTTGCTGTTATATTTTTACCATTTCACCGTTGCATTTCCCATGCCACTTATCCTTTTTTCTCTACTGGAAACAAAACTCTAATAAACAAGAAACAGATGCATGAGATTAGAGTTGGAAGGATACGAGAAGAGAGAACAATACCCAAAAATGAAAAGGAGAGCCTCATCTACAATAGGCCCTAGAAAAGGAAGAAAGACTATAAAAAAGTTTAGCCTTTTTTACACTAAGTTAATCTAAATAATTTGACTGTTTCAAACCTGACTCAAGATCATCAAACATGAAGAATTTTTGTATCATCATACTGTGAAACTTCAAATTGTGTTGTTCTCTGTCTCTCTCTCTCTCTTGGGTGGGTGGGTGGGTGGGTGCTTGCATCATTAAGTTGGAAATATTAGTCTGATCCACTATAATTATCAATTGGATTAAAATTTCTCTTGCTGCATGATGATTGCATTGAATGTGCCTCTAAAAGAAAATTATTTACGTTGAATATCTAACCGTATCCACGTGTTGACGGCTCAATTAAGTTAATTCTTGCTCACTTCTATCCTGCAGGTGGTTGCTTCATTCAAAAACCGTGTTGATTCAGCACCAATTCCTGCTGCTAAAAAAGCACAAATTAAGGCAAAGATTGCATTGCTCCAGGTATTGTTTGTAGACCCACTGTGCATTGATTACCCACTTAAACTGCGTATTTATTACCTGAAAATTGTTGTTTCCATATAGAATGAAGTAAAGAAGGCTCAGAAGAAGCTTGCCGAAGAAAATATGCAGAAAGCTGTCAAAATTGCCATTGAAACAGCAGAAGTGGCTTCTTCAGATGGCAAGTCCTTCTGTATATCCCATGTTGATGTTGGTTTGGATGTAGCCGCTGTTCGTGAAGCAGTTGTCAAAGTTATGGAACAGAAGGTCGTTTCTTATGCTTAGTAAAAAATCATTTTGATGTTTGAATCTACATTTTTAAAAGTTGTTTTGAAGTGCTTTTTGTCAGGTACTTGAGCCAAAATACTCTATAAGGACTTTCTCACAAAATAATTCAGTTTGACTTTTTTCGAAAAACCCTTTTATATTACTTTCACGCATGAAAATTTTAAGCATACCAAAGGCACTTCCAGCATAGGTTTGGATCAGACTTTTTTTAGGAAACAGAAACCATTTCATTGATAAATGAAATAGATACAATAGACAATCCTATTAGAGGAAATTACAAAAAGCATCTCCATTGAGATAACAAGGTAGATAAACTGTAATTATAAAATGGGGGTGAAAGACGGCTCCAGGATAATGCAAGATAAGAACCCTTAGTTTTGTGTGGCAACATACCCTATTCCTTGTTTCCAGGAAGTGTGGATTAGAAAGCATTATATGGTGTATGACACAACAATTAGTATCTTAATCTTGTAGAAATTAGAAACTTGACCTTAGCTCAACTGGTTAAGGCATATATCCTAGGCCAAAAGATCGGAGGTTTGAATCCCCACCCCCAGATGTTGAACTCAAGAAAAAAAAAAAAAAACTTGTAAAAATCAGAGGATTGAAATAGAAATTATACTGATAACTTGCAAATGGGAAAATACGAAAAACACTCCCAAGTAATTTGATGTGAATTTTTATTCATTTTATCCTCCAAGAAGAATTGTCCTGTGCTTGAACAACTAAATTATTTCTTGCCTTCATCACCTCTCACTCACTCGATTTACCTCCTACTGACAAACTTTTTAGCTAATGACTGATATAGCTTTAGTATCCTGATAATGCTTCTAACATCTACCCTAATGTTATCCTAACCAATTCACGTTTGCGATTTTTTTTTTTTTTTGGGGGGGGGGGGGGGGGGGGGGGGGGTTGCAAATGCATGAGAGTAAGAGTGTCCAAAGAATTTATGTCCCCACTGTGTGTTTCTATAGTAGAGGTGTGAAAAAGAAAGTATGACACCATTTCTCTCTCGCAATTTCCTTGCTTTCCCTTAGTGTGATAGTTTTCCATCACTCTACCATGGGTTCTCAAAGCAAATAGTCAATCTCCTCCCAAAGTGAAACATGTAGTTTATATCGAGAATTTCTCTCAATTTCATTTATGATTTCAAGGGAAGAAGATTTTCAATTGGAGAAACAATAGAGGTTGCATCAATAGTAAAATATCTTCTCATTAGAATGTGACGATTTGATTTTATATTTGTGATCAACAGGGCATATCGGCGATGGTTTTCAGCACTGATGAAACCACAAAGAAGGCTGTGGTTTGCGCTGGGGTTCCTCCAAAAGGGAGTCAAGGAAAACAATTAGAGGTGTCAGAGTGGTTGACAACAGCTTTGCAGCCTTTAAAAGGAAGGTGCGGGAAGGGGAAAGGTGGCCTCGCTTCGGGCCAGGTAAGTTTAATTACCTGCTTCTCTCTATAGTATTTTTTTGTTGAAGTTTCTCAACTCTAGTCCTACGAACCTCATATACAGTGACTTGACCCTATTCTCATGGGTGAGATTAATTTATTTGGCTCAAGACTATCATTTTATATCTGAACAATTTGCATGATGAGTGTCAGTGAGATCAGTAATTTTGATACCCTTGGGAAGTGTAGCAGATTCAGATTCTAGAAATAAACGAATTGATTCTTTTTTCTCCTTTTTCGTGGTTATATGATTTCAAGTTCAGGGATTTTGTTGTTAGAAAGACTTCAATGATTATGGAATAGGAAGATTAACCGCAGTTTCATTGAGAAAAATGAAAGAATACAAGAGCATACAAAAAACAAGCCCAAACAAAAGTTGACCAAAACTAATTACGGAAAAGGACTTCAATCCAAAAGAACAAGACCAAGCTCATAATTACAAAAAGGGCTAGTGATTGAAGCCCAAAGGGAGTCATTAAACCTGGCCACTTCCTAAAACTCCTCACCTGATCTCTCTACCTCTCTAAAAATTCTAGTGTACCTTTCCAACTAAATATCCCACAAACCAGTAAAGAAGCTAGTGTGCCACAGAACTTTGCCCTTCTCCCTAAAAGGAGAAGACTAAAGTTTTATTTTGATCGTTTTAGTATTTGTAATATATTCATCTTCTGAATTTCTGTGCGCTTTGCAGGGAACTGATGCATCTCAAATCAAGGAGGCAATGGATCTTGCTACATCTTTTGCATCATTAAAATTGAGCAAATGAAAATTTTTAGGTTCCTGAAGTTTCACTTAGAGGAGTTTTGCTATTCTGTTCTGCAATTAGTTGGGTTAACTTATAGAAAAGGGGTATGGAATACACACAACTCAAGTTGCCTTATGGATTTACAGTCAAAATATTTGTTATGCCTTCCACACTTGATGATAGTTTTTTTTTTTATATCTTTTTTTGTTGGTGGGGAGGGGGTATTGTTTTCATGATCTCTTTATTCACTCACAAATACTGGTTGGGTGTCCAAAGGAATCATTGTGATTCATACTACCATTTTAAGTACTAGAAGTTGTAAAGCATTGTCATCATTACATGCCATAGTGGCAATGTAAAAGTTGTGTTTGTTTTGTTTTGTTTTTTATTTTTTTGTATTCTGCTCGTGCTATAGAAAATTAAATTGAATTATAGATTGTTGGTTCAACTTGATTTGTAGCTTGAATCGATGTTGAATCAAATCTAAGGGTTTGAGGAAAAAAAAAATCAATCTTTTACGAGAATTGATAAAATCAACTACTAAATCAATTACTGTCAACTTGAATCAACTAAAATTGTCAACGAAATTATAGCTTAGGTGGTCAAGCATTGTTTGCTTTTTGAAAAGGTTGGTTCAAACCTTCACGAGTTATCAATTAAATATGACAAGTATAGATTTTATTTCAATGCACAACCAACTACTAGATAATAGGGTTGAAGAGTTACTTAACACATTTTGTGGGAATGTTTCCTTGTGATTATTACCCAATGGTTTGGCTAGTATTAAGTCTACTAAAACTATCAAATATATAAATCTGTCTCTAGATTATTAGCCCTTTCAAATTAATTGAATATTGCCTTTGGTTTTAAACAATTTAAGGCTTCATGGCCTTACGATATTAATCCAGTTTGCTTACTCATCCTTATCAGGTCACGGTAAGTTCACAATTTTATTTGTAATGAGATCTTACGGAGAGGAGTTTACATTTATGCTTGGTGAGGGCCGTGAGGCAATGGCTTTGACTACTATTAGTTAATCTTGTACATTTCGATTGATTATAGTCAAGATAATAGATTGATTAAAAGTTCGTGTTACCAACAAATGGATGGATAACAATCAAAATAGCTTTGACACTCAAAAGAGAAGCTATCTCTATTAGACTTATGTTAGAGTTAGAAGTGAATATTATAATTTGAACATGAAAAGTCGATAAAACGAGAAATGGTACCTATAAATAAGAAGTCTACTATCCTTTAGGCTTCAAGACAAATTAATTCAAAGGATATAAAAAGATATTCTAATGCATGCTAGGTAGGTAGTCTATTTTGAGAGATTTCCTTTATCTTCCTCTCCCTTCTTTTCTAAAAACCCCAAAGAACTATATGGAGAAAGAGATGTATTGAAAAAATACATTGCTAGCCTAGCAACCTTAGAGACAACATTAATTTTCTTTTGACTCTATCAAAGTTTTTATGAAGATGACCAAACCTTTGAGAAATTTGGGTTCCATTGCCTTGAGTAGAAAGATTATATGATTTCTTTTCTCTTAACAATGGTTTAATAATCACCAAACTTCATATAATATTTTTAAAAAAATATTATGTTAAATAAAACGAAAGAGATTCGTAATTATAATCCACATAAGAAGACCCTAATGTTTGACTATTCAAGTCATATTCAAATTAGCTCATAATAAAATAAGCAAATAATTAGGTATTTGAGTATTTTTCATATTAATTCCAAAAGTGAGCATAATTCAGCAGTAATTGCCAGAGCTATGTAGGGTCGAGGGTTCGAGCCCCTCAGTTAGAAAGTTTATTTATATCAATAAATCGAAAAATTTTAAAATAGGGACTAGGCCCATTGGCAACAGCCCGAAGCCACCCTATGCGCGTCTTAGAAATCCAGAGTTAGAAACCCACTTAAACTATTTTTCTAATTTTCGCTAATAATATATTTTTTTTTAACAAAAGAATTGTTATTCCAGTAAATAACTAATATTCATGGTTAATATATATATTTTTCAATAAAAGAACTATAAATGATTTACGGTTTATTTTTAAAATTTCATCTAAAAAAAGTTTATTTTTTTAATTTGATTTTTTTTATCAAATATAAATAAAAATATTTTACAATTTTTAATAAATTATTAAAATTTCAAGTTTCATTCACTTTCTTGTATATTTATATAGAAAAATCAGTCCTCTTTCTAATTGAAGTTACTAATATCAATATATATTAATGTGTTTAAAATTATATTTATATGAATTTATGCCCTTCCAAACATTAATTTTTAGATCTACAACTAAAGACAATTATGATTTTAGATTAATAGTTCAATTTTATTTATGTTTTTTTATTGCTTAATTGCAAACTATTTTAATGAAATTTTAAGTGAAGCCCCCCTCAACAAAATTTTTGAATCCACCACCAGTGGTAATTGACATGTACTTCTTCTCTTGAAGTTGATGTTCAAATCCCCATACCTAACATTTGTTGTACTAAAAAGAGAAGTATTTTTCACATTAATAGTGTGTTTGAAATAACATCTAAAAAAATATTTTTCAAACAAAATTAATTTTTCTATAAGTACCTTTGAAAAAATTAATAATTTAAAGTGTGTTTAGTATAGTTTCATAAGTAATTTTAGATGATTAAAAGTGTCTTCTTAAAAAATCTTAATATATGAAAAGTATTTTAAAAAAGGGATTAATTTAAGAACTATTTTTAAAGAAACACTTGAAAGATAGAATATAAAAAAATGACTTTAAAGTGATTATCCAAACATCTTCAAAATATGTAGTAAGAGGCAAAAACACATTTATAATTAATAAAATGACTTTTGAATATAGTGCAACAAACAAAAATTTGTTATTTAAAACGCTTTTTAAAAAATGTAAGATATAAAAATATTTTTATTGAAAACATATATATTTTTTTAAAAGTACTTTTATTTTAAGCACACCTAAAAAAATCGCACAAAGAATCAAACTGTTACAATTAGTAATAATTTAAGACATGAATTATTTCATATATATTACTATTTCAATAATATTACTGTGGTCAAGTTAAATAATTGTTGAGATTATTAAATGGAGAAAAAAAAAAACAGTTTCTACACATTAAAAGGTGTTGCATACGTTTGATCATTTATTGAATTGGCCCAAAAAAATTCAGGAACAATTTTTTGTGTTCAATAATCTACAATTGCATTTGGCAGAGTTGGTGCTTTTTTCCAAAGTAAAATGTCTCCTTTAAAAGAAATGCAAAAAAAGAAAAGAAAAAAAGAAAAAAAAAAGAGGTTAGATGGCTACAAATCAATCACCTTAATTTAGACTTTTGCTTCTCTTTAGCTTTTAAAAGCAAAAACACCATTCTTAGTCCTTACCATTGTCCAAAGACTTGTCCAAGTTAGCAACCCAACCTAATCTTCTATCATATGATCATGTGGTGTGTCTAATTATTATTAGGATCGTAAAGACTCTAATCTTCAAGAGTACATGCTTGCTTGATTAAATTATGTCTAGTTGATTGAAACAAATCAGCTCGAACATAGAAATATGCCTTTGTTTGATAACAACCACCTTGACTCGAGTTATATGAAATGCTAATAATTTAACTGTACTCATTCATTCTCCATTTAGATTTGGAAGTTCTACTCCGTCGCATACATTATTTGATTGAACTTCTCTTAGCTTTCGACCTTACCTTCATGACTATATACTAACACATAAGAGTCCATGTATATTGTGATTCTTTTCTAGTCTAATGAGAAATATGATTCGCAAAAAGCTTCAATAGCAACTACATGCCTTATTTTAAATTTAAAAAGACGTTTACGACTACTTGAGGTTTGTACTTCATTATGCAATATATGTCAAAGCTATGTTGTTATCTCTTCAAATTTACGATAATTTGATGTGAAGTTAACAATCAATGGTAGATATATGTCACACCACCAGGTTTGTACCCATTCTCCCAAAATACTTTTTTTTAATAACCATTAGACCAGTTCAATTTTTTCTTGTCAAACTGAGCATAACTCAGTAGTAACTGACATGTTCCCTTAACTAAGAGGTCAGAGGTTTGAATACCTCAACCCCTAAATGTTGTTGAACTTAAAAGAGTTTTTTTTTTCTCTTTTTTTAAAGTACAACAAATATAGGGTATGATGATTTGAACCTCCGACCAAGGGGAGTAGATGCCAATTAAAGCTATTGGCAACTCAAGGTGGTTAGATGCAACATTATTGTTATCATTATCATTAACTAAAAGGGAATTTAAGAGAAATGTATCATTATTGTTATTATCATTTATTTGCTAAATCATGTCAATTTAGCCAAAATTAATCTAATGAACATATCATATTATCATTTAATTCATGCCATTAATGACATGTGCCAAATAAAAGTATGATCAAAAGTGTAGGGTCATAATTGAAACTTTATGGAGTTTAAAATCTAAATAGATTGTTACTAATATATATATATATATATATTAAAAATATAGACAAATTACATTTTTTTTTTAATGGCAGATTTTCAAATCTATCTATTTGAGTTTTGAAAACACATTTTTAACATCGGTCTTTTGTTTTATCTACAACTATGCTCGAATTGGTGAAAACTAAGATTTAATTCTTTAATTTTAAATTTGTGGAATATTTCTATTTAATTCATGTTATTTTATCATTTGATATAATGAAAAGCTAATATCCCTGTTTGATAAACATTTAGGGGCCGTTTGGGCCACTAATGGGTTGGGTGGGTTAAAATAACCCACTCCCTGTTTGGCCCACCAATTATTATAAACGAGGGTTAATATAACCATACCCACCGTTTATGAACAGTTCCCACTGTTTTACTCGCACGCTTTCTTATGCAATTCCACGGGTTTGCATCACTTTTCTCCAAGCATCATTATTGCGAGGTTGGTTTTTGTTCCCATTTTCCTTTGTTTTCCTCTCTGTTCGTCTTCTTCACCGAAGGGTTTCTGGTGAGTTCGATCTTTTTTTTTTTTTTTTTTCATCCACTTTGTCTTTCGATTTGGTATGTTTTCCTTCACCATTTTTTAGGTTCGTTTTCGATATCTTTCTCCCTTTTTGTAGATCTAAATCACTGAAGTTTATTTTCCTTAATCTCTTGCTATTTTCACTCAATCGCTGTTTTTTTTTTTTTTTTTTTTTTTTTTCCATCCACTTTGTCCTTCAATTTGGTCCGTTTTTCTTCACTATTTTTGAGGTTTATTTTCGATCTCTTTCTCCCTTTTTGTAGATCTAAATCGATGAGATTTATTTTCCTTACTCTCTTGCTATTTTTTCACTAAATCGTTGTTGTTTTTTTTCATCCACTTTGTCCTTCGATTTGGTCTGTTTTCCTTCACCAATTTTGAGGTGAGTTTTCGATGTCTTTCTCCCTTTATGTAGATCTAAAACGCTGATGTTTATTTTCCTTATTCTCTTGTTATTTTTTAACTCAATCGCTAAAATGAATACTTCAATCCCCTATTTTTTTCTCCACAGCCGAAACCCTAACCAACCTCTTATTTGTGTTTATTATGTTTTTTTTTTCCAGATTCGTAACCTCGATTATTCACTCCCCTTGCCGCTTCGAGTCCTTTGCCGTTTCGAGTCCCTTGCCGCTTTGAGTCCCTTGCCGCTTCTGTTGTCGTTCCCTCTGTAGTTTCATATCCATTGGTTGTTTCGGTATATGAAGTTGCATGCTCCATTTGATGGAATCAGACCTGGAATTGCCTGGTAGGGGACATCCGAACAAAAAACGAAGCTTGGTAGGGGGAGCTGATCACTAATGAAGGTTTGTTCTCTTTTCTTTTTCACCGGCCAGTGATGAGTTCCTATTGAGATGATTTGCTGAGATTGGCATGGTTGTGAAATTCTTCATTATGTTGTTTTTTTGTTACTTCTTGTTGCAATATTTGTTATGATTTAACTTTTGTTCCCTGTTTTTTTTTGTAAATTTCATCACATGGTTGATTTTGTTATGTTTTTTCTTATGAGTTTCCATCGAGCTTATTTGCTGAGATATACATGGTTGTTATAAAATCCCTTCGTACAGTTTTTTTTTTAATACTAATTGCAATTTTTTTTTTACCATCCACTGCAATATTTGTTGCCATATTCAAATCTGATTTAACTTTTGTTCTCTTTTTTTGGTACAATCATTCTATGATATTCAATTTTATCCATTCTTTTTTATCACTTTGTTGTATTTTGGTCTCTTTTTTTTTTTTTTTTTTTTTTTTTTTTTTTTTTTTTTTATCACTTTGTTATATTTGATGTTCGCTCCTTGCTTGTGGAACAACCATGTTTTCTGAAATTCTATTTCTATGAATGAATTTTGAGAAATATCTCTGAGGCCGGTCTAAATGAATCAAAATTTTCAATACTATTGTTCTTTGATTTATGGAACAACCATGTTCTATGATATATGCTATATTTTGTTTAGTTGGTGGTTGTGTGCCTTTAATGAGGTGGAGATATTTATTTCCTTATAAAAAATTGTACCACTGCCTCTGTTTTTTTCAAAAGGGATGGTTATGGCATTAATGGGGCTGTCTTATCTAACTAGTTCTCTTAAATTTATTAGGTGCACTAATAAGTGCACCTAACCCTTTGCTAACAACTACTCTTCCATCATATCTTCTTTATATACAACATCATACTTATGCTATACTTTGAGGATAACTCCACACTCAACCTTCCATGCTCTGTTTGGTGAGTTCTTTCTTACCACTTCCCTATCCATTTCTTTCATATATATATGTGTGTGTGTGCGCGCGCGCTTCATTTATATTATATTTGTGAGTTTCTATTAATATATCTTATCCCACATGTGAAGGGGTCTACTTACTAGAAATCCAGTCACATTTGATGCCCATTCGCTCATCACCGCCTACAAAAAGGTATTTTTTTTCCACTGGCATGTATTTAAGTTTACAATTGTTATAGATTGGTACTAATTTTTTTTTTTTTTTTTAATATTGTAGGGTTAGAAAGTACGTCATTCCTTGACCTTCTTTGAGGTTCGTTAATTTAAAGCTGAGGATTCTTTCGTTATGTATTTGTATGGCACATTGTGTGAACTTTATTTCCTTATGTATTCAAACTAAACATTGGGACACTTGATTTCATTATGTATTTTTCTTATACTTGAAAATGTGTACGTTTTATATTTTATTCTTTAGAACAGTTTGGTCACATGTTATATATGGATTGAAGTATTTATGATGAAATTTTAGCCCTTTACCAAGCATGTGTGAATACAAAGTATTGTTTTTTTTTTTTTGTTTTTTTTGGATGCAACCAAAAAAATGAAAAAAGAATGCAAAACAGAAAGAATTCTATTTTTAATAAACAAAAAGGAGATATTTTTAATAGAAAATATTGTTTTCTTATAAGTAAAAAAACAAATGAAGTTTGAACATGAAAAAAAAAATGAGGGTTCAATAGAAAATATGATGCTTTTATTTGAAATAAAATAGAAAATGAGTTTTGTATACAAATTAGGATCTTGATTGTTACTTAAAACAAAGAAATGAAATTTGGATACAACTAGTTGTAGGCATTTTTGGTTTAAGAAAAAAAAAAGAAATTTAAATGAGACATATGATGTTTTCTTTAAATTAAAACAGAAAATCAATTTGGCATAAATAATATGATACTTTTTTTTAATTGAAACAAAAAATGGAATTCGGATACAACCAATTTTTAGTCTTTTGTGGATTAAAAAAATAAATTTGAATGACAAATATGATGCTTTCTTTGAATTAAAACATAAAATCAATTTTACATACATTTTATGTTTTTGTTTTCTAATTAAAAACCCAAAAAAAAAAATAGAACTTTAGATACAACCAATTTTATGATTCTTTTGGATTAAACAAAAATAAGAAATTTGAATGAAAAATTTGATGCTTTCTTTGAATTAAAAAAAGAAAAATAATTTTGCATACATAATATGATGTTTTTTGTATAACTAAAAAAAAATGAATACGAGAAATTGTACACTTTTTTTGAGTTAAAAAAAATATGAATTTTTAATTAGAAATATGATGATTTCTTTGAATTAAAACAGCAAATCAATTTTTTCTACATAGTAGGATGTTTTTTTTCCTAATTAAAACAAAAAAAAAAAAAAAGAACTTTGGATACAACCAATTTTAAACTTTTTTGGATTACGCAAAAATAAAAAATTTGAATGAGAAATATGATGATTTCTTTGAATTAAAAAAGAAAAATAATTTTGCATACAATAGGATGTTTTTTTTTTTGTATAATTAAAACTAAAAAAAAAAAAAAAGAACTTTGGATATCATAAATTTTACACTTTTTTGGAGTTAAAAAAAATGTAAAGTGAATTAGAAATGTAATGCTTTCTTTGACCCTAAACTCAACCCCTAAACCAAACTCCAAGCCCTAAACCAAACCAAACCCAAACTTAAAAACCCTAAACCTAGAAACTAAACTTAAAAACCATAAACACAAAACTTAAAAACCCTAATCGTAGTTAGTATTTGATTGATTGTCCTTAACTCAAGGATCTATAGATCGTGGGTTGAACCTATGGGAATTAGTTGCCATATTGGATCCTAGTTAGTATTTGATTAGACGTTTGTCTTTTAGGAACCAAGCTAAATCGCTTCCTATATTATGGACTCACGGGAACTAATTGCTATATTGGCAGCCTTCACCTCATCACAACATCATTTACTTATAATATTAGAACTGTATATGAACGACCATAAAAGAATAGAACATCAATCACTCTACCTCAGACATCACATTAGGCAACTAGTATTCTTTCGGCTCATCCACGAGTCTGACTTATGTTGTCGCGAGAGTACAAGAATGGACAGAAGATGTTTTGCCATACTATGTACCTTACTTAAGACAACAAGAGGTTTAGTTGGAACAGAGGTCGTAGATGTAGAAGAGATGGTGGCCATGTTCTTGCACATCTTAGCCCATGACGTTAAGAACCGAGTAGTTCGTAGACAATTTGCAAGGTCTGGTGAGACCGTTTCTAGGCATTTCAACTCCGTCCTTAACGCAGTATTGCGACTACACGATATACTGTTGAAGAAACCAGAGTCGATCACTAACTCATGTACAGATGAGAAATGGAAATGGTTTGAGGTACAAATCATTTTTAAATCCAACAATAATATAATGTGGGGTCCCCTAGAGTTATCTACGTAAATAAATATTCCATTTATTGTGTGAACGCATAATTGTCTCGATGCGTTAGATGGTACGTACATCAAGGTCAATGTAAGTGCCAGTGATCACCCAAGGTATAAAACGAGGAAGGGTGACATTTCGACCAATGTGCTTGTTGTTTGCAATACGACTGGAGAATTCATATTTGTCTTACCAGGGTAGGAAGGGTCCGCAACTGATTCTCGGGTGCTTAGGGATGCAATATCACGACCTAACGGACTAAAGGTTCCGAATGGTAATGAGCACATTCTTAATTGTTAACCATCCTAATACTAGGAAAATAGATTAAACGGTTCCACATTGTACAGGATAATATTATCTATGCGATCCTGGGTACCCTAATGCAGAGGGTTTTTTGACACCGTATAGAGGAGAACGCTACCATCTATCCGAATGGCGTGGGGGAGGGAATGCACCGACTACTCCAAGAGAATTTTTTAACATGAAGCATTCTTCTGCAAGAAATGTGATTGAAAGGGCATTTCAGACTGCTGAAGGGTAGATGGGCCATTCTTCGAGGAAAATCATACTACCCAGTACGAATCCAATGTCGAACCATCACGGTGTGTTGCATCATTCACAACCTCATCAACCGAGAGATGGGAGAAAGTTCAATGACTAATGACTTCGACGAGGTGGACTCAGCTTCTGCTACCATTAGGGGAGACAACATCAATTTCATTGAGACTTCTAATGAATGGAGCATGTGGAGAGATGATTTGGTCCAACAAATGTTTTCTGAATGGGAGTTACGTAATAATTGATGCTTTCTTGATTGTTTTGTTATATTAGGACTTCTTTATGTTTTTGGATATTTCTGAATTAACCGTTGCTTTGGAACCACATGTTGTACTATAATTAAGTATGTTATGTATTTTATTTAAAAAAGTAAATGAAGCATTTTCTTACGTTCTAGCTAAACTGTACAACGATGTATGTATGCATTTAGTAGAATGTCAGGTGCAATGAGAGCCCCCAAGCACTCATGGACGAAGAACGAGGACACGAAGCTATTGGAGTGCCTTATGTGGTTCGTCCAGTCCGGAGGGTGGAGATTAGACAACGGGACATTCCGACCTGGCTACTTGATGCAACTACAACGTATGATGAGGAAAAGGATACCAGACAGTGAAATTCAGTCAAACACCATTGATTGCAGAGTTCGAACCCTTAAAAAATAATATCATGCAATTGCAGAGATTCAGGCTGTAGTGGATTTGGTTGGAATGACAAATTTAAATGCATTAAGGTGGAGAATGAGACTTTCGATGGATGGGTAAAGGTAAGATTGTATAGTCCCCATATAACTTATATGTAACATTTTATAATATATACTTTTATCCTCATGCAGGGTCATCCGACTGCAAAAGGGCTGCGAAATAAGTCGTTCCCCCACTTTGATGATTTGGTTGTTGTCTTTGGCAAAGCTCGAGTTACAGGAGCAGCTGCGGAGATGCTTGGGGATATGGCATCCAATATAGGAGAGCATATGGATGAAGATATTCACCTTGGTGGCTCCCAGGAATACTTTGTCCCAATACCGCCGGGGTCAAGCCCAAGAATGGACATGGCCCAAGAGGAGATGCAAGGAACACCAACCAGTCGAAACAACACAGTAGGGACTTCCTCCAGGGGTAGCAAGAGGAAACGATCTCCTTATCACTCTGAGATGGTAGAGGTGGTACGAAATGCTATGGATTCATAATCGACCCACCTGAAGATGATTGCAGAATGGCCAAAAGAGAAGCGTGCAGTGGAGGTCGAAGTACGCGCAAAAATTGTAAGCAAGCTGTATATGATCCCAGAGTTGAATAACTGGGCCAGAGCATAGATTATGAATATCCTCTTCCATGATGTCTTGGCATCCGAGAGCTTCTTGTCTATTCCTCCAGAGTTGAAATTGGACTACTGCTAGCTCCTCCTCGAGAAAGACAACTGATTAACCCTTCTTCATATTATTTTTTTGGATGATAACAAACTATCTTATTTTTATGCATCTCAAACTCCAAAATGAATGATAACAGTTATTTTATGCATCTCAAACTCCAAAATGGTCAACTCATGGAACAAATCTTTTTTATTTCAAATTTGAAAAATTGATATTTAATATAGCATTACTTGTATAATACAAAAAAAAAATTGAAAAAAAAAGTCAGCATAAACACAACATTTAGAACTCTATGTTAAACAAATCTGCACTCCAAACACAGACTATTATAACCCAGACTAAAATAATTTGCACTCCAAACACAGACTATTATAACCCAGACTAAAATAATCTGCACCCCAAACACAGACTATTATAACCCAGACTAAAATAATATGCACCATAAACACAGACTATTATAACCCAGACTAAAATAATCTATACCCCAAACACAGACTATTATAACCCTCAGACTATAATAACCACAGGTTTTTCTTTCGTCAATCGATTTGGGTTTTCCTTTCTCTTATTGGTGTTCTTTATTTTTTTGCCTTGATCTCCTATGCCTTAAGTGAGTTCTTTTTGTTTTTCTAATTGTATTCTGATATGAATCCTACCATGCTATTCAAGATTAAATAAAAGCTTCAAAATGGAGTTGAATTAAATATTGTCAAGCTTCATTTATGATGAACTAAAGATGCATTTAATGAACTCAAGTGCAACTCATACTTCATTAAAGACAAATCAAGCTTCATTTATGCAACAAGGGCTTCAAGCTACTTCAAGTGGGAATTCATATATGCATGAAAGGTTACAAATCTTAAGTGGGTTGATTGAAATATCAATTCTCGGATTTATGGAGTTTTCAATGTAATTTTCAGTTTTAAAGTTTTGTTTTCAATGTTTTAAGTTACAATTTAGCTAGTGGACATTATGGTATTGATGGGCATGAGATTTACAACTCTTCAATAGACCATAGGTTACTCTAGGGTTGATTTTGAGGCAATATAAAGCCATGTAAGTTGTATTTAAAAGACAAACTTGGAAAATGTAGTAAAAAGAGCCTTTGTACTTTCTTTTAGCCTAGAGCTAAGTTTCTTTGCAATTCTATGTAGTTTAGGTTGCATGCTTAGAATCATTCAAGCTTGACTTGATCAATCTTGCTTGTGGAGTGATTCGAATCTCAAACAAGTTTTCTTGCCTTGAGATATTTGATCAACAAGGTAATTCGATTCTTACTTTCCTTGAGTTGATTTCAAAATTCATAAGGAGGTGTTAATTTCTTTGATTCAAGGCTCTTGCTTCAACACAAGCTTGGATCTTTGGGCTGAGAATTATGATTGCCTTATCATTTTGGAATCAGAGCATAGGTTGCATCTTTGTGGCCTACTCTAGAATTGATTCTATCTTTCATTTTAGCTTTTTCATTTTTTCTTTAAATTCTGTCCACTCATTTCATGCCTTCCATTTCATCTTTTGATTTTGATCTCATTTCCATCTTAAAGTTCATATTTTGATCTTGAAAAAAAAAAGAAAAAAAAAAAAAGAAAGGAGAAAAAAAAAGCATCCAGAAATTGTTCATGTTGAGATCTTGAATTGTTCATGCAAATTTGGTGTTTGATCTTTGAAATCTGAACCAATATGATATAATAGTGATATAACATCAGTTATCATTATTTTTGATAAGACAATCCTAATTCTCAGCCCAAAGATCCAAGCTTATGTTGAAGCAAGAATCCTTGAATCAAAGAATTAACACTTCCTTATTTGAAAATCAACTCAAGGAAAGTAAGAACCAGATTACCTTGTTGATCAAATATCTCAAGGCAAGAAAACTTGTTTGAGATTCGAATCACTCCACAAGCAAGATTGTTCAAGTCAAGCTTAAATGATTCTAAGCATGCAACCTAAACTACATATAATTACAAAGAAACTTAGCTCTAGGCTAAAAGAAAGCACAAATGCTCTTTTTACTACATTTTCCAAGTCCGTCTTGTAAATACAACTTACATGGCTTTATATAACCTCAAAATCAACCATGGAGTAACCTATGGTCTATTGAAGAGTTGTAAATCTCATGCCCATTAATACCATAATGTCCACTAGCTAAATTGTAACTTAAAACATTGAAAACAAAACTTTAAAACTGAAAATTACATTGAAAATTCCATATATCCGAGAATTGATCTTTCAATCAACCCACTTTAGATTTGTAACCTTCCATACATAAATGAAGCCCCACTTGAAGTAGCTTGAAGCCCTTGTTGCATAAATGAATCTTGATTTGTCTTTAATGAAGCATGAGTTGCACTTGAGTTCATTAAATGCATTTTTAATTCATCATAAATGAAGCTTGACAATATTTAATTCAACTTCATTTTGAAGCTTTTCTTTAATCTTGAATAGCATGGTAGGATTCATATCATTCTCCCTTTCTTCAAGAGGATTCGTCCTCGAATCTAAGGATGCTCGTGTAATGCAAACTTGTATATTTTGCCATCAATGGATTAAGATGAACTCTTTTTGTGGAACATGCTGCAAAATAATGTAAAGTGACAAGAAATAGGACCTTTCCACACTCCCTCACATGTTTACACTCTAGAAAGTTTAAGCCACTCGTGTTTACGCTCAATTTCTGGAAAACACTATGATTCTCAATATCACCTCTCAAAATTTGAAATGGAGAAGCCAATATAATTTGCAATCCAATGAGTAGTAGCACACTTTGAACACCAAGTTAACTTGACTTATGGAAATATTGAAGAAATCAAACAAGTAACAAAATCAACATATTTATAAATGAATGAACAAAGATTGAACATTAAATAAAACAGTACCTTTATGCAAATTCAATGCTGGCCAATAAATGTAGGTACTAAGAATGAAACTCTTTTGGGACATGTATTATTGTGTAAATGGAAAATAAGCTTCAATGCTCTATTCAAAGCATTGTGGAGTGATCGCTATGCTTTCGCTACAATACGCAAGTGCACGTGATCGAAGTAATAAAAATTGGAGTATTCCAGAGTATCGTACCCAAGGGAACGGGTTTAACAAAATTTACTTAGAATGACACAAAAGTGCTTGCAAGACACAATTGGGGTAACCGAAGATGCAAAATATAAGAGTTTGGTTTGTTAATGAAAAATAAGTGAAAAATCAATGAGTTAAAATAGGGATTCAAGTGATTCAAGCACCTTTGGAAAAATGTTATTCAAAATGCAATTGCAATCTTAGCTAAACATGTGAAAACTAAGTAAACCGAGTTCAACTCCTATTCAATTTTGATTCAAAATCTTTAGGAGACTAAGTGATTAAACCTATATGTCTATGGCTAATCTAACTTAGATACTTTCGCACAGAACTCTAGTGGTTTTGGAGTCTCGCCCTATGTCTAGGGTCGATATTCAGAACTTATTTCTAAGCCTTTTCCTCCATTGCTTTTGTGACATCGGCTTTCCCTTAACTCTTTCGATATTAAGTTCAAGCTTGACAAGCAATCACTAGTTGGCCAGCTAGGTTTACCCAAATCCAAATTCAACAAAAGCAAACAAAGTTCACATGCTAACTAGATTGGTTATGCTTTAGAGCTTTTACATTTTTCCTTAGGGCTTTCACCAACTTGAACTCCTAAAGAAAATTTAGCTCATTATGGAAGAAATGAAAAACAAAACTTTACTTGCCATAAGATTCAAAAATAATAAACTAAATAAAGGAATTAACTTACGGCTGCCGATTTAAGTGGATAAAGAAAATTTTCCCTTAAAGAAGTAACACTGCTGGGTTTGTAAAATTAAAATCCAATTCGCATAAATCCAGATACTGGAAAATTCAACCCTTGTAAAATAAGAGCCTAGGAATAACAAGCTTTTAAAATCCAATTAAAATTCAATTTGCACAGAGCTTGAAGCATTAAACAGAATGGGATTAAACCCAAAACGACACAAAGCTACCGAAGCCCTTTTACAGTGATCGGTTCGAAATTCTTTCTAAAAAAAAAAAAACTTGAATCTTAACCTCTTCAAACCTTTGTTGAGGAGAGATTTAATTCAGGATTTTAGGAGCAAACCAAATCATAAACTAATAAAAAGAAAAAAAAAAAAACAGATGCTGAAAGTTGAACTGCTGATGTGTTGAAAACTAAACAGAAAAACCCATAAAAAATAAGTGCAGAAATCGAATTCCTGGTTGAAAATGAATCAACTCAGAACTTAATTGAGCGAAATTACAAGAATGAAATGCTGAAAACAATAGAAATCATCCACTTGCTGCTACTGTAATAAAGAAAAACTAGAAGAAAAAGAACCCAAAAAAATAGAATGTAAAAACCCAAAAAAACAGAGTACGAATCGATACTATATTCTTCGTTTTTCCTCCCTTTTATAGAGATTCCGAGGCTTATTCTTCCACCTTGGGCTCCTTGATTCGTGGGTAAATGATTGAGCTTGAGATTAGGCTAGAAATTTTCCATAAATCAAGTAATTCCCGTGGGTTTTGGTGATTTTCTGAAAATTCTGCATTTTTTGTTAAGTCCAGACAATGCAATTGCATTCTTCTTCTTTGTTCTTCACCTTGCCTTCCCAAGGGAATGCAATTGCATTTCCATTTGCAATGTCTTCACTTCTTCAATTCTGCACAAAAACTCAACTTAAGCCAACTTTCATGCATCTTTTTACTTAATTCCTTCTTTTATCATATTCCCACAAGCTTGCATGAATTTATCTTATAAACACTATCTTTAGCTTGCTCGGTAATCAATAAAGCATGCAAAAATGGCAAGAACAACTTAGTTTTAGGGTTAAATAATCCTCATAAATGAGAATTATCATGGAGTTACAAGAAGAAGGTTGAAACAAAACAGCTCATTGCATTCAAAAGCAAAAGTGTAACTGACGAATAATTAATGCAAAATGGCTGGTTCTTAATATATATATATTGTAACTTACATCATTGAGTTGAAAATGGCGAAAATGGCTTGATCTAAGCAAAATTGAGAAATTTTAATCATGAAAATAGCAGATCTAACACACTTTTTCCAAGACATGAGCAAGAAAACATTTAGAACATTAGGAACAAGCTCTCGGGTTTGACAGTTTTTTTTAACAGATTATCCAAATTTGAAAAGTAGACCATCAAACACATAGAATTCATAGATCTCATAGAAGACAAAGATGTAGATAAGACCTAGATCTACAATACTGAAGAAGATGATGAGATGAAAAGACTAACAAAATATGATATTTTTATGCTTTTGGACAGACTACGAACTTGAACAGATTGGGAAAAAAAAACAAGATAATCAAAAGCAAATTCAAGAAAAACGCAAAGGAAACATATATCCGATCTTGAGCCTAAAGCTATGATGCCAAAATGATAAGGCAATCCTAATTCTCAGCCCAAAGATCCAAGCTTTTGAAGCAAGAACCTTTGAATCAAAGAATTTAACACCTCCTTATACAAATTTTGGATCAACCAAGAGACAAGGCTAGAAATAGATTACCTCTTATGATCAAAGATCTAGAAGCAAGATTTGGAAATCTTGTTCTAGATTGAGTCACTCCACAATCAAACTTGATCAAGGCTTGATTGAATGGCTCACATGCATTCTACCACAAGAATTGCAAGAAAAGGGTCTCAAATTTGAGACTTCATCTCATTCAATCATCATCATCATCATCTCTAATTACAAGACAAATCCCATAGGTATCTATAGCCTCCTCACAAAAGTAACCCAAAACCCTTCAAATGCCCAAAAAACAGTTACAAAAGTAGTGGCTATGATTAACATGTTTAGTAACTCCCTTTCTTAACTATCTAAACTTGAAACTAACATTTAAAAGCTCAAAAATTACACTCAAGAGTTTATGAAACTAAAATGACAAATGAAGTCTTCAAAATGATTTCCAAACTCAAATGTTATTCATGAAAACTCCATGGTAACTTAAACCTTGCACACATTGACTTCTAAAGCTTCAAATGGTTCTTCGTCCTTCATAATAGTTTTTAGCACATCAAATGGAGGTTGAATCGTGATCCTTATCATATTCTGTTAGTTGTTTAAAGAAAAATAAGACGTGAGTGGGTTGATTTAATTTTAAACTTCATTTAAATTTTAAACACAGTATTGATAGAAAGATCTTCAAATTTTAATTACGAAGCTACAATTCTAACTTAGCTTTTAGTAGTTAAATAATAAGAATTTCTATTTTATATTTTATTCTTTGTTTGAATTGATTTTTGTTGGGTTGTTTTTTATTCTCATTCCTATTGAGCAAACGTTGCAAAAAGTATGACCAAGTCCTAATCGCTGGCAAAGTCAATGAGATAATCCGTTTTGGTCTCTTAGGTTCAAATCTTATGCCTCCTATTCTTTGAAAATGGAAAAAAAAAAAACCCCTTAAACCGTGGGTTTTTTTAATCTTAAAAATGTAGAAAGCTATCCAAAATTAGACGAGTATTTTTATTTTTATAGTTCAAAAATTGCAAGGAAAAATGACTGAATCATCGAACTTTAAGAGAGTAATTGATACTTGATCTACTGAGCTATCTTGAATTGGTAATTAGATGAATAATTTCATAAGACAAATGAATGAGATCTTAATTTAAATGGTAGCTCAAGCTATTTTTATATAATGAGATGTGATGAATAGATGGTTCTGCAGAATTATCTTGAATTTATTACTAATGGAATGAAAAATGAATGATTACGTTAGAGAAGTTGTAAGAGTTTGCCAGTACAACTAGTTCTTAAGAAACTCTTTCAAAAACTACACCTTCAATAGAATATGCTTTTATGTTTGGCAAAGAATTTGCTTTCTAGGGGAATTAAATGGAGAAAACTTGATATATGTTTTATTAGGATAGTTTGATTCACAAAATTTGATCAACTTGCTCCTTAACGGTGATAATAGCCCTTCAAAATATTACTTAATAAATCAAGGTTTTTTTTTATGGAAGGATGCAAATCTTATTCCCCCCTCTCATACTTTCAAAACCAAAGAAATAGTGCTTTCTCAACTTATGAATTAGGGTTGAGAAATAAATTGCTCAATGGTCGAGAATCTTATGAGAAAAAACTTTATACATCCCAAATGTTGATATTCCAAAGATAGATACTCGTGTTTTATTGTAAAAACTTTTATTACGTTGATACTATTTCTTATGAGAAGGAAAAAAAAAAACTTTCAACGTTGTAGCTCACCGACGCCAGTAATCCTTCTTATGAAAAAGATCGTGTTTATTAAACCTCATAAATACTTTATCTATAATATGAGCTAGTGTAGTTTGGTTTAAATAAAATTTTTCTTTTTTCGATTCTCCCTTACACTAGAAGATTGTTCCATAGATATGAACTTTTCTTTGTGATTGTTTAAATCCCCTTTTTAAGATACCAAAATATTTACTCTTCCTTCTCATTTTCCCTCCCTTTTTTTTCATGGAATGGCAAGGGAACTAATGCCTCTATATTTCCTTTACAAAAGTAGATATTCTTTTTACGAAATTCTTACTTATCCTTGACAATATTTTGAGATGAATTTGATGACGATAAAATTATTTAAAATGTATTTACTAATTTTGGGTATATATATAGAGAGAGAGAGAGAGAATAAGGGTATATGTAAAATTATGCTCATGTAGTTGGAACAGTCAATATACGCATTAATTCATATTATAAATTAAAAAGTGAAAAAAAAAACACTCAAATTTATACACAACATTTTATAGTATTACTCAACGTTATATGAGCATAAATAAATAAAAAAAGATATATACATGATAGTTCTATCATTTTTTTTTTGAGTTGGATAGTTGATCATATTAAAGTGTGTCATATCAGTATCTTGATCACATTAAAAATACACACAATTATATGTGGACAAGTATAAATAGTTGTATATGCACGTAACAAAATAAATACAATATTCATATCAAGACATTGAATTCGCATGAGAGTTATAGACTCGCAGTAAACATGCTAATGATGCCAATATTTCACATCTAACATTCTTATTCATTGCATCGTCAAACATAAATATCACTTGTCTCTTTGAATTCTAAAGATATTTTATAAGTAATAACATTATAAATATTTAACTTAAGGAATTTAAGGTAAAAGAAAAACGTTAATCACACATGTGCAAACTTATAATTATATCAATTAAACTCATGAACTTTCAAAGATGAATCAATTTAGACCATCCGTTTCAAATGCATGAACGATTTTCAAATGGAGGGTCTAATTTTTTTAGAAGTCTACATACGAGTGAGAATTGATGCACGAACAATTTTCAATTTGAGAGTCTAAATTGATTGATTTATAAAAGTTTAGGAGTTTAATTGATACAATTATAAGTTCTAACGTTTTTCAAACAAAATCTAACTACAAGAATTTACATCACACTCACCACAATCCACAAGCTTAATTCAACTAAAAATTGCTATGTTGGGTCAAATTATAAATTGGATACATTTTAAGTTTGTGTTTATTTAGTCTATTTAAATCTAATATATCTCTAAATTTTTAAAATCGTGTTTACATCATTTTGGCCTACATCATTTCTCTCTCTCGAATGGAGGCTACTCTTCAACCCTAAAATCTCTCTCCGATAGCAGTCCTTCCAAATCCAAATCGCCGTTCTTCTTCTTGCTGAATCTCACATTCGATTCTTCTCGATGGAATCTTTTGCCCTAGGTCAGTGAGTTTATATTTGTTATTCCTCTTCGATTTTCGAATCGAAAAATGCAGTTAATATTGTTGGTTTGGTTTAGATCCATCTCAATTGTAATGCGAAGAACCCTACTTAGGCGTCCGTTACGTTTGGGATCTTCCTTTGCATCGCTCTACCGTTCATCAAAGTCTCGGTGTCCATATAAGCTTCGTTAGGTTTTTGTTATAAAATGGCAAGCCTTATCTTAAGGTTTAAGTGAGGGCATTTAAGTACATTTACACATAAGGACATTTTTTTAAATTAACCACATATCCTTGCCTTTAGGGCTGTTTTTCGTGCGTGAAACATAGAGAGATAGAGAGTTGGGTAGCAGCCGATTACAGAGAAGAGGAAGAATAGAGAGCAGCCGCACAGTACTGAAAATCGAAGGGAAATTGTCAAAAGTAGGACAACTTTAAGGGTATTAAAGAGATTTAGGATGAGTTTTAAGGTTGAAGACAAATAGGACTTTTGGGGGTATGAAATTACAAATTTACCCTCTTTAAAAAAATCCTTTAACTTCACTTCTCACATTCTTTTCTCCTTCTTCCTTCCATATTTTTCCTTCTTCTTTTCTCATCTAACATTTCTCCTTCACACGGCGGAGGCGGCGGCGGCAGCGGAGACGGCGGCAGTGGCGGCGGCGACGGCAAAAAAAAATTATTGTAAAAAAAAAACTTCATTTCTTGAAATCTCTCTTTTGGGTTGTTAAAAAAATTTGCTTATCTTTACTTTGTTGAGTTAGTTTATTTTTTTGTGTTCGTTTTGTTTCTTTTTCTCGCAGTTTCAAGTACCTACAAAGCAAACAAAAAAATGGGTACTTCTAAGAAAACTTGTTTTTTTTTTCTTGTAATTTCTCGCAATTTCTTGTGCCTATAAATCAAAGTTCAGAGTAACAAATCATATCTAGACATTCCACAACAACCATAACAAACGAGTTCTTTTAAATAAAAACTTTTTTTTTCTCGTAGTTCCTTGTACCTAAAAAACAATCAAATATATCAAAGTGGGTACTTTGCGTTCTGTTTATTTTCTAACAGATTTCTCACACCTAGAAAACATGACAATAATAAGGAGCAAGCAACTTGACATTCAAACAATGTACTTAAAATAATGAAATTCTCATTATAATATATATTAAAATATTAGTCATTTAATACATTGGAGTATTTGTCCATAGTTGGAAAGTCGACTCTACCATTACAATAGGTCAATGTTTTGTATGTCTAAACTCTCCACCCCGCCTTGTAAAAAATTTGGTACATTGCAACGCAAACATACGAACGTATAACTTTGAATGGTGATATCTCTGTCACATCTGACTCCTCACGATCTTTGGTTGAAGTATTTTGAGTCGATAGCTCATTAACGGGGGCATAGAAAGAGTGAAATATGTCAGAAAACAATGGGTCAATGTTTTCTCGCACCTATAAAACAATGAACTAAATAATGATAAACACCCTAACAAACCAATCCAGCACCAAGACATATGCAGAAACTACTTAATTTATCATGCTGTTTTTTTTTCTCGCACCTAGAAAAAATGCACTAAAGAATGATAAACAACCAAGCAAAGCTATCCAACATTCAAACATATGTAGGGACTACTCAATGGCCATAGCACAATTGAAAATTTTCAAAAAAAAAACTAAATTTGCATTCTATTTTTTTTCTCGCACCTTTCTCGCACCTAGAAAAAATGCACTAAAGAATGATAAACAACCAAGCAAAGCTATCCAACATTCAAACATATGTAGGGACTACTTAATGGCCATAGCACAATTGAAAATTTTCAAAAAAAAAAACTAAATTTGCATTCTATTTTTTTTCTCGCACCTAGAAAAAATGCACTAAAGAATGATAAACAACCAAGCAAAGCTATCCAACATTCAAACATATGTAGGGACTACTTAATGGTCATAGCACAATTGAAAATTTTCAAAAAAAAAACTCAATTTACATTCTGTTTTTTTTCTCGCACATTTCTCGCACCTAGAAAAAATGCACTAAAGAATGATAAACAACAAAGCAAAGCTATCCAACATTCAAACATATGTAGGGACTACTTAATGGCCATAGCACAATTGAAAATTTTCAAAAAAAAAACTCAATTTGCATTCTGTTTTTTTTCTCGCACCTTTCTCGCACCTAGAAAAAATGCACTAAAGAATGATAAACAACCAAACAAAGCTATCCAACATTCAAACATATGTAGGGACTACTTAATGGCCATAGCACAATTGAAAATTTTCAAAAAAGAATTCATTGAACATGCTGTTTTTTTTCTCGCACCTTTCTCGCACCTAGAAAAAATGCACTAAATTAGGATAAATAACCAAGCAAAGCTATCCATCATCCAAACATATGAAGATACTACTTAATGGCCATAGCACAATTGAAAATTTTCAAAAAAGAATTCATTGAACATGCTGTTTTTTTTCTCGCACCTTTCTCGCACCTAGGAAAAATTAACTAAAGAAGGAAAAATAACCAAGCAAAGCTATCCATCATCCAAACATATGCAAAAACTACTTAATGACCATAGCACAATTGAAAATTTTCAAAAAATAACTCATTGAACATGCTGTTTTTTTTCTCGCACCTTTCTCGCACCTAGGAAAAATGCACTAAAGAAGGATAAATAACCAAGCAAAACTATCCATCATCCAAACATATGCAGAGACTACTTAATGGCCATAGCACAATTGAAAATTTTCAAAAAAGAATTCATTGAACATGCTATTTTTTTTCTCGCACTTAGAAAAAATGCACTAAAGAAGGATAAATAACCAAGCAAAGCTATCCATCATCCAAACATATGCAGAGACTACTTAATGGCCATAGCACAATTGAAAATTTTCAAAAAAGAATTCATTGAACATGCTGTTTTTTTTCTCGCACCTAGAAAAAATGCACTAAAGAAGGATAAATAACCAAGCAAAGTTATCCATCATCCAAACATATGCAAAAACTACTTAATAGGCAGGCAGCCCAAGAGAGAATGATGGTAGTGATACCTACAAGAGAAATAATTATTTTTTTGAATAAAAAAAAATGTTGGTCAACTAGAAAGTAAAGCACCAAAAGCTATGAAATTAAAGAAAATATAAACCTCATTAATGGAGCATCCTAGTTCTTCAAGATGTGAAGCAGCAACACGTATTGCGGAATTTACTTAACCATCAACACCATGATCAAGACTTTCACGAATTAGGCCAACCCTCAATCCTTTCAAGGGTTTAGATTCCAACGAATCAACACCACAGACGCACTTTTTACCATATAACATGCTCGTTTGTTACCAGTAGGAAATTAACACCACAGTCGATACCCTTCGAGAATCCGAGACCCACCAGTGGAAGGCATATCGACAGTACAAATATTGTCCTTAACACCCACAAGCACCCCAGCCAAAGGACCCAATTCGTAGCCGTTAGCTGCAATCGGAGTTCTCGCTGTCGCCGTGCGTGCTTGAGGAGAGCTGGTCGATTTTCCCTTTCTTCGTGTCGAGCAAGAGAGATGGAAGAGAACTGGAGATTCAATTTGGGAATTAGGGCTCAGTTTATTAAAGGGTAATAACGTCTTTTCCCTCTTAAAAAGTCCTATAACTCTATATGTTAAAAAAGTGTACTAAAACTCTTTTGTCCCTTAAAATATGTCCTATTTTTTACAATTTCCCAAAATCGAAGAGGAAGAAAAATTTCACAGCGTGTGGGTCTCGTTTTTACTATCTATTTGCAGTGGGTATTCGGTATTAGATCTACAACGGGTTGGGTCTTCAATTTCCGGCGTGGTCTTGATTTCACAGGTCTCGGTTTCACGTTCTGTTCAGACCGTGGGTCTTCAATCCGCTGTGGGTCTGGGCGTGGGTATCAGATTCGGTGTAGGGACTGATCTGTATTATGTTTCGTGACTGCAAACGCGAGGGTAATTGATTCCTGCGTGTGTTGGTGTTCGGTGCTGTGGGCATCCGTCCGTTCTGTGCCGTGGGTCTCGGTTTACAGGGGCTGTGAACGCGTGGGTCTCTGTGTTCGGTGTAGGTGCTGTTCTCCGACAACATCGAAGGTTGTTCAAAACAGTGGTATTCGATTGGTGCTCAAGTCAGTAAAGGTTTTGAGGTATTAGTCATTTTATCGACTCGATTTCAATCCATATTCTTTGGATTGGTTTATGCTCTCTGTACTTGTAAAATTTTGACTTATTGCCTCACAAGCTGGTTCTCAAAGTGGATGTAGACTGAAAGGTTGAACCACTATATATCTCAGTGTCATATTTTTCTCTTTGCTTGTTTGCTGAAATTGCGTTCTGATTTGGGCAAATTCAAGTTCGGTTTTATAACAGTTTTCTTCCATTTTTTGCTTCAATATACTTTTGATAAAGCTGATTCCCATCTTGAAATTTAGCCGCTTGTTGATCTCCTGCGTGATTGTGTGGACGTAAGGTTTCTGAAACAAGCTAAGATTGTTCATGGGTTTTTGTTAAAATCAAAATTTCTAAACCACGATTCTCTAGTCTGCTTAATCATATTGCTCACGCTTATTTGAAATGCTCCGATATTGGTGCTGCATGTTACCTGTTTGATCAAATGTCCTAGAGGAACATATTTTTCTGGACTGTCATAATTGTTGGATTGGTTGAGAGGTTTGTTCCTCGATGGCTTTGAGTTATTATGTGAAATGTCGAGTTAGGGAATTTTCCTAGATCAATTTGCTTATTATGGTATCTTGCAGATATGTATTGGTATGGAGTCCATTGAATTGGGTAGAATGGTTCATGCCCAGATAACATATTAGAGGCCTTGCATCTCATACTTTTGTGTCTACTGCTCTTCTTAATACGTATGCAAAGTTACAAGAGATTGAGGATTCATTCATGATGTTTAACATTGTTACTGAAGTTAATGTACACTTCAGTTCTTGCTAATTCATAAATAGGATTAATTTTGACTCCATTACTTTTAAGTTTAATCTCTGCTATTTGAAAATTTCTTTTGTTGGATTGATTTGTCGGACTCCATTACTGCGTCTTTGGATTGATTCTATAACTTTATGGCTTTGAAAATTAAAAAGAATTTGGATTTTAAGAGATCTTGTTTGTTGGATTGATTTTGTTTAATGGTACAAAATCAATTGTACCTAAATCTCTTTTTCTAAAATCGAGTATTTTTAGTTCGGTTCGGTTTTAATGCAAAAAATTTATAAAAAACCGAACCGAACCGAGTTTATATAAATACACATTTTAGAATCCTAAATCACTTTCCTTTCAGTTTCAGCAGCCCCCATTCATCTCTCAGTTCTCTCTTTCTCATCTCACGCTTCGTTTTTCTCTCTCTAGGTTTTAGTTCTTGTTCGTCGAGCGTCGCAGTTGCAGTCTGGTAGCTTCTTAATCGTTGCGCCGCCTCTCTTCTCCATTGCTACTGCGTCAGTTGCAGTGTGGTAGCTTCTTAATCGTTGCGCCGCCTCTCTTCTCCATTGCTACTGCGTCCCAACCCTTTCAATAAGCTGCACCGTCGCGTTGCATCTCAAACCCCTCCCCTTTGCAGTCGCATCGCGTCTCAGTCGTTGCCGCCTGATCTTTTCTCCTTTGCCATCGCGTCCGTTACGTTCGGAACCCTAGTTAGGCGTCCGTTACGTTTGGGATCTTCCTTTGCATTGCTCCACCGTTCATCGGAGTCTCGTGTCCATATAAGCTTCGTTAGGTTTTCTTCAATCTTTTGCTTCAATCTGCTTTTGATAAAACCGATTCCCATCTTGAAATTTAGCTGTTGTTGATCTCCAACGTGATTGTGTGGACGTAAGGTTTCTGAAACAAGCTAAGACTGTTCATGGGTTTTTGTTAAAATCAAAATTTCTAAACCACGATTCTCTGGTCTTGCTTAATCATATTGCTCACGCTTATTTGAAATGCTCTGATATTGGTGCTGCATGTTGCCTGTTTGATCAAATGTCCCCGAGAAACATATTTTTCTGGATTGTCATAATTGTTGGATTGGTTGAGAATGGTTTGTTCCTCGATGGCTTTGAGTCAGGGAATTTTCCTAGATCAGTTTGCTTATTCTGGTATCTTGCAGATATGTATTGGTCTGCAGTCCATTGAATTGGGTAGAATGGTTCATGCCCAGATTGTTATTAGAGGCCTTGCATCTCATACTTTTGTGTCTACTGCTCTTCTTAATATGTATGCAAAGTTACAAGAGATTGAAGATTCATTCATGATGTTTAACATCGTTACTGAAGTTAATGTACACTTCAGTTCTTGCTAATTCATAAATAGGATTAATTTTGACTTGGCTTTCTTCAATTCTTGCTAACTGGGGATAATTGTACACTTCATTAATTTTAGAGGGTAGGCCAAAAAAACAAAGAACATTTGAAATCATAAATTAGACTACAACAAAATAAGTAGATTATAGTAAACATAAATTAAATCATAGGTGGAAAGGGAGAATTTAACTGAATTTGGGTGAGGGAATGGGGAATGGATGGATGGAAAAAGGAGAGATCTTAACTGAATTTCGTCAGAAGGGGAACGATAATGATGGAAAGGGAGAATTTGGAAGAGGAATGATGAGTTGGGATTCATGGTGAGTTGTTTATTTGTGGTTAAAGTTAGGGGTGGAAATTGTTTGGGTTTTTTGTTTTGTTTTTTTGAGATTGGAAGTTGAATTACATGGGGTTGGAGATGACCTTTTTGTGGGGATGGAGAGAATCTGATGTTAGATGGATGTATGAGTTTAAAATCTTTGATGTGATTGACCGGAAATCACCCCGAACATTTTTCCTTATTCTATTCATTTGTTGAAATACCGAAACTGCGGATTTTTTTGCCCTAGCTCATTTCTCTCTCTCAAATGAGGCTGCTTTTCATCCCTAAAATTTCTCTCTAATCATCGTTCCTCCAAAATCAGAATCTCGGCCTTCAACGAGGGGATTGATTCAACTTCAAGAAGGTCTGAGGCAACAATCGTGAATTGGTAAATTTCCCTTTGTGGTCCTGTGGATTTTTGCAATTGGGGCTGTTTGGATTGGATTCTTTTTGATTTTGTTGATTTACAGGGGCCTTTTCAATTTGGCAAAAGCGCTGAAGGCCATTCGAAAACGAAAGAGATTTGGGAGGTCGAAGAGGTTGATTTCAAGATTAAAGGTTTGTCGATGGACTTCTTCTTCTTCTCCTTGTTTTTCTCCTAATTCTCTCTCTTTACGCCACGATTCTCTAAAATTGCGATTCATTTTTCTTTGACTCGCCGTGAAAGGTATCAATTTTATAGGATTTTTTTGCCTTTTTCTCTTACTGTTCGCGCTTCATTGTGATTGTTTTTTGTTCATCTACTGCTTAATCCCATTGGTTTTACGCTGATGATGTTGATTTGATTTGATTGATTGTGTTGTCTTCTTTGGATTTGCTTTGGTGGTTTGTTCTTGTTTTTATCTCTTACTGTTATGAGTTTTTTTCCCAATCATTTGTTCTTCCCACCATCTTCTATCCTGTAAGTAACTTTTGATGGGATGAGAGGAAGGTGGGTTCTTATATTTGAGGTTGAGAGATCAAATACACACATAATATGTAGTTTAAAACGTGGAAAGTTTTGTTCTCAACAGTACGTTCCAAACTCAAAATCACCATAGTTTGAGTATGTAATATATCTACTCTCTCTGTCCCTTTTTTGCCATTTTATTGGGCTGAATGGAAGGGAGAGATAAAGAAACATCACCCTATAGGCGAGAAGCAAAGATCAAAAACAAAAAAAAGTTTAGTTGGTTGGTTTTGGGTTGAATTTGATTGGATTTTTCAAATCATTGAATTTTTTTTTCAATACTGCTTCTACAAGATGCTAATATGTTGATTGAGAAATATAGGGGTTTCCTTTTATATCTTTATCATGAATATGGATCTCTTTATAATGGAGATTAAATATAGATGCCATGATTTTTTTTGGGGGTAAATTTACTTTAATGTCTTGCTCTGATGGGTTGTTTGCTGGTTGGGTGATTTATGAGAATTCAAGGTATCAATGCCTTTTATGAGTTTTATTCTCTTCTCATGGATAAGATTTTATCCTCCTAACTCATATTCAACGGATAATAGGACTCTATACAAACACTAGGATCCTGTGAGGATTATATTGACTGAAATCCTAATTAGTTTCTTATTTTCTTATCTTTTATAAGGTTGAATTTGTTTCATTTTGTCCCTAAACTTTGAAAATATACATATTGGTCCTTAAACTTTCAAATTAATCATGCATATAAAAATTTAACAATAAAACAATTGAAAAAAAAAAATAATAAAAATAGATATTTATCATAATTATTTAATTAAATAATTTATCAAATAGAAAATGCTCTTTTTAGTAATTTGGTAATTCTAAAATCACTTTTGAAACCAAACATCAATATATGAAAATCACTTTTAAAAGTTTGGAATCAAACATCAATATGATTGTTTGAAAATCAATTTTACAAAATCAATTGTACCTAAATCTCTTATGCGTTGAGGATATAAAGTCTATCTCTTTTCTTCAATCTTTTGCTTCAATCTGCTTTTGATAAAACCGATTCCCATCTTGAAATTTAGCCGCTTGTTGATCTCCAGCGTGATTGTGTGGACGTAAGGTTTCTGAAACAAGCTAAGACTGTTCATGGGTTTTTGTTAAAATCAAAATTTCTAAACCACGATTCTCTGGTCTTGCTTAATCATATTGCTCACGCTTATTTGAAATGCTCCGATATTGGTGCTGCATGTTGCCTGTTTGATCAAATGTACCCGAGAAACATATTTTTCTGGATTGTCATAATTGTTGGATTGGTTGAGAATGGTTTGTTCCTCGATGCGATGGCTTTGAATCAGGGAATTTTCCTAGATCAGTATGCTTATTCTGGTATCTTGCAGATATGTATTGGTCTGGAGTCCACTGAATTGGGTAGAATGGTTCATGCCCAGATTATTATTAGAGGCTTTGCTTCTCATACTTTTGTGTCTATTGCTCTTCTTAATATGTATGCAAAGTTACAAGAGATTGAGGATTCATTCATGATGTTTAACATCGTTACTGAAGTTAATGTACTGTGTACACTCCAGTTCTTGCTAATTCATAAATAGGATTAATTTTGACTTGGCTTTCTTCAATTCTTGCTAATTGGGGATAAATGTACACTTCATTAATTTTAGAGGGTAGGCCAAAAAACAGAGAACATTTGAAATCATAAATTAGACTAGAACAAAATAAGTAGATGCAGTAATGGAGAATTTAACTGAATTTGGGTGAGGGAATGGGGAATGGGGAATGGATGGATGGAAAAAGGAGAGATCTTAACTGAATTTCGTCAGAAGGGGAACTATAATGGTGGAAAGGGAGAATTTGGAAGAGGAATGATGAGTTGGGATTCATGGTGGGTTGTTTGTTTGTGGTTAAAGTTAGGGGTGGAAATTGTTTGGGTTTTTTGAGATTGGAAGTTGAATTGCATGGGGTTGGAGATACGTTTATGTGGGGATGGAAAGAGTCTGATGTTAGATGGATGTATGAGTTTAAAATCTTTGATGTTTTAATGTAGGTACTATTTGGGTCCCATTTGATAATATTTGATTTTTGTTTTTTGTTTTTCAAAATTAAGCTTACAAATACTACCTCCGCTTATGAATTTCTGTATGAATAGATGACGAAAGATATGTCATATGAATCGTTTTCCTTTTGAAAAACAAGTCAAGATTGTTGTTGCATCAGTGACACTTCATAATTTTATAAGAACTCATTTTACAACTAACTTTGAGTTCAAGCCTTGTGACGATGATGAAGATTTGTTCCTCTCAAGTGATGAAAGAAACGGGTTGAGTGTTATTGAGGAAAGTGAAACTTCTTGTCACGGAAATGAGTTGGAAGAGGAGTGGGAGAAAATTGCAAAACTTCTTATGTCTCGTTAATGTCTTTATTATATAGTTTGTGTTTCAATAGAGAATATCTAGTTTAAGTATTTGTAATGATACAATACAAATACTTATAGATTGAATGAGATACGTGGATTTTGAATTTTCTTTTGATCTTTATTATACATATTTTTCTTACCTAACATATTAATCATGCATATAAAAATCTAACAATAAAACAAATGCAAAAATAAATTAATAAAAAAATATATTTATCATAATTATTTAGTTAAATAATTTTTCAAATAGAAAATGCACTTTTTAGTAATTTGGTAATTTTGAAATCACTTTTGAAACCATATATAATAATTCAAAATCACTTTTTGATATATGAAAATCATTTTTAAATGTTTGGAACCAAACATCAATATGATTGTATGAAAATCAATTTTACAAAATCAATGGTACTTAAATCTCTTTTTCTAAAATCACTACTTCAACCATCACTCCCAAACATCCACTCAAAATCATTTAAAATTGATTTTTGGGAAAAATACCTTTTTGGTCTCTGAGTTTTTGGCTATAGGTGTGTTTAGTCCCTGAATTTTCAAAATGTACCTTTTTGGTCCTTGAGTTTTGAAAAATAGGTTTAAATGGTCCCTCAAGTTACTTTTTCCGTTTTCTAATGTAACAGTGTAATTTTTTTTATCATTTTTTTTATTGTTTTGAATATTGACCGATACAAAAAAAAATAAATAATAATACCAAAAAACCCCTCTCTCCTTCACTCACCTCAGGCACTGCCCCTACTCCTCTCTCTCTCTCCTCTCACTCGCCCCACCCCCCTCTTCGATTTCTCTTGATTCCGGCCATAGGCTTCTTAGGCGGCGAGTGGGAAAGACAAAATTAACAAATAAACAGAAGCAAAGTAGAGATGGAAATTGGGGTTTTGATTTTGAGCCAAACCACACCCACAACTCCCAGATCTCTCTCTCTTCAACCTCAATTTCTAATTGTTTCTTCTTCTGTTGAGGTTTTAGGGCTTCAAGATCAAGACCCTCTTCAATTGAATAATGATTTTTGATAATGATTTCTTTCTTTTTCTCTTTTTAGTTTAATTTTGATAATGATTTTTGCTGTCGACATCTTCTTCTTCTTCATTTCGACGGCAAGCTTCACAGTGGTCAGCGTCTTCTTCGTTCGGCGGTAGGTCCTGTTCAATGGCGACCGAGTCTACACAATACCCACAGTTTTTTGAGCATCATTCCTCCCGTTCGACGCTTGTTCCGGCTGAAATCAAGAGAAATCGAAGAGGGAGTGGGGCGTGAGTGAGAGGAGAGAGATAGGAGAAGGGGTCATGGGTCTGAGCTGAGTGAAGGAGAGAGAGGGGTTTTTGTTTTTTTATTTTTTTTTATTTTTATCTGTCAGTATTCAAAATAAAAAAATAGATAAAAAAATTACACTGTTACATTAAAAAACGAAAAAAGTAACGTGAGGGACCATTTAAACCTATTTTTCAAAACTCAGTGACCAAAAAGGTACATTTTGAAAACTCATGACTAAACACGCCTATAGTCGAAAACTCAGAGACCAAAAATGTATTTTTCCCTTGATTTTTATAGAATTAGGTGATAGGTGGTTCTATAAAAATGTACTCAAATTCTATTCATTGTGTAAAATACCGAAATTACCCCTATATTTAAGAAAAATTTCAGCCCTAATCTTATTTCTTTCTCTCGATTGGACTCTCCTCTCTCGACCTAAAAGCTCTCTCTCCTGACTTGAGAAATTTTTTCTGGAAGTACTTTCTGCCATTTTTTCTCTCTCTCTGTCTCTAACTTGTTCGTTTTTCTCTAGTGATCTGTGTATGTTGATTTTAATTACGATTGTTCGAAAGCGCTCGTCAAGCTGGTTTGATTCGCTACAGTTCCTCCTCCGGAGAAAGCGGCTTCCTCCTTCCGACTTGTACACCGTCGCCGCGTGCAAGGTCTCCATCTCTCTCTCTGTCTAATTGAAAATTTTGAATGATCTCTAATTGATTACAATCGCTCTGCTTTGCTGTGTTCTTTCTGTTTCTTTAAGTTTCTAGTACTAATTTTCAATTGAATAGAATAGTGAATCGGAGCGGAGGAATAATTCGAGATAGAGAGTGAGGAATTTCATATAACATGTGAGAGTGTATGTTCATTTTCTGGAAAAATGCAGCGATATTTTCTAGTTTTGCTTCTTGTTTGATAACACTGATATCTTGTGTTATTTTGAAGCTTTGGGGGAATGGGGTTTTCCTAGTTTTTTTTTAATTTAAATTTTTGCATGTGTTGTTGGTGGGAATTCTTTGTTGAATATGTTTGCATAAATTGAATCTAAAGTAATCTGATTTTTGGGAGGATTGAAATGGTAATATTAATAATTGTGCTTATCTTGATTAGAGTTTTACAGCCGACATTTATGTCAGATATGTTTAGTTGCTTTCTTTTAAATTCGCTTGAACTTCACTTGCCATATTGATTGAATTCAGCGTCAGGAAGAGTATGGCAATCTGTGGTTTATATTGTAGAATTTTGGCTTCTATTCAGATTGTTGATCAGGTTACTTTGTTTCTTAAGAAGTAGAAGTTTGTGTGCTAATTGTTGTATCTGGTAGATTTTTTTGCGGCTATAGGATGAATGAAATGTCAAAGAATGAACGATTAAATGAAGTTTTGTGTGTGTGGATTAAGAATGACGTTACACTAAACAAGCGATCGCTTATTGAACCTTTGTTATGTGATTTTACAGAAGTAGTTCATATTATATTTTCACCAAGAAAGTTAAGTAAAACGTTTGTTGTTTCTTGAACTTAGTCATGTCTGGCTTTTTTATTTTGATTACAAAATCATGAGATTGCGTATGCTTTCGATATACTTGTTGAAAGATAATTTGTAATCTTTCATATTATGTGAATGGGTACTTGTGAGTTCCAATGAGTTGTTTTTGTGGTTAAAAGCTGAAGTGAGTGACAACTTCTAGAGAAACATTATGTTTTTATGTTACTTTTCATGCTCGTTCAAATGTATTTTGTTTTTTTAGTTATTGCCATTCTATCTTTTATGCTTTAGATGAACGCCATATGTTAATTGTCCCTACCCATTATGTCGTTGTTTGGTTCATGTTGTATCTGAAAATCCCCATGAAAATCAAGCTTGGAGAAAAGAAAAGAAAATTCTCCTCTCCTTTAATTGTGATTTGTTTTCTTAAAATTCATTTTTAGAATATTTGTGTATTACTTAAATGCCAATCTTTATTTTAATCATAAGTTTTAGTGTTGAGTACCAAGATATATACGCATGTAATTAGTTCTAGGGCAAAGATAGTTTTATTATCACAAGTCTCACTTTCTTCGATCCCTTTTCTTTTTTAATTCTTCCTCTATTAAGGAAGGAAAGTCAGAAAAGTCCATTTAAGAATTAAAAGAAGTGGATGGAGATGTAAGCTGGTTATTGGGTTTGACATCTTTTTGGTCATCTACACCGTTGAATTTTTAAAAACTTATCCTTTGAATTTGGAAGCATTCTTTTAAAAATAATGGGCCATTTTGATGACAGTGGGTCTGAGTAATCATTTTATTGTGTGATTTCAATCTAGTTTTGATTTTATTTGTATGTTTTCTTGAATTTTGAAAATATTACCATTCAAATATAAAAAAATGGTATGCTTTGTTTAAGGGCAGTGGAAAAACAAACTTATCTGTTTACTTAGTCTCCTACAGCAAGAATTGTTGGCATTATATTCTTAGTATCTTTGGTATTTCTTAGGTATTCAAGAAAAGCTCCATTGATAGCATTTTTCAACTATTATGCGATTTGATATTCTGAAATTACTTAGTTAAGACATCAATTTCTTAGTTTTGGTGCTCATTCTTTATTATTCTGAATTTTTTTGGGTTTGTTGTTCTGTTTTGTGCTGTTGGTTGATTTCTTCTCATAATCTGTGAAGTCTTTTGCTAGATGATAAATTTAGTTTCATTTAGTTTCTTTTGAATTGTTCAGTTGAACTGGGTTTCTTTTGAATTTGGTTTATGTCCCCTCAACCCTTCCTTTTCTTTTAGAATGTGGATGGATATTTTGATGAAAAAGATAAGCAAGTAAAGGCTATTTGAGATGATATTGTTGCTGAGACTTTAAATGGGAACATACCTAACTGTCATTTTAGTAAAATTGGATGGGGGAATGTGATAAAGAACTTCAATGAAAAGGCTGGAAAAAATTATGGATACAGATAGCTTAAGAACAAATGGACATCACTCAAGAAAGATTGACAAATTTGAAATAAATTGGTTGGAGTTGCTACAGGATTAGGGTGAGATAATTTAGGACAGACAAGTAGAGCGGGAGAAAATTGTAGAACTTCTTATGTCTCATTAATGTCTTTAGTTTATATTTTGTGTGTTTCAATAGATAATCTCTAATTTTAAGTATTTGTAAAGAAACAAACATTTCTAGATTGAATAAGATATATGACTTTTGAATTTTTATTTTGATATTTATTATGTGTATATTTCTTACTTAACATATTAACCATGCATATAAAAATTTAACAATAAAACAAATGAAAAAAATAAATATTTATCATAATTATTTAATTAAATAATTTCTTAAATATAAAATGTCCTTTTTACTAATTTGGTAATTCTAAAATCACTTTTGAAACCAAACATAATAATTCAAAATCACTTTTAAATATATAAAAATCACTTTTAAAAGTTTGGGCAATGTGATTGTATGAAAATCAATTTTAATAAATATATTATAAACTAATCAATTATGCTAAAATCACTATTTCTAAAATCATTCCCAAACATGCACTAAATTTATCATGGAACATGCCTTTAAGTATTTAAAATCAATTTAGTGTTTGATTTTACATTTTTAAACACAATTTTCATTCTATAAAAACTAATTTTGAATAATTAAAAGCATGATTCGAGTGATTTTGAATATGTAGGGCAAATGGCATAAATAAGTAGAATCAAGGAAATGACGTTTAAAACCCGATTGAATGAGGAGAGGGTTTTCCAGGGTCAAGGGGGAACAATTGATCACTACATTTTTTAGCTCTGCTCTGACTTCCCCTTCTCTCTTTTCCCCGCCGCCGCTATCTCTTCACTCTCTCACCGCCCATCGCTCAATTGGGATTCATCTCTTTTTCAATTTCCCACTTTCCAGTTGTTGCTCTTCATCATCTGCATTGCCTGAGCCTTTGATTCCTCCATTTCCAACAAATTTGAGCCATTTGTGACGATTTGATTGAGATTACACTACAAGTTAGTTCTATTAGCTTGTTTTGGCTTGGGAATGGCGTCTTTGCTATCCCGTACTTCACGCAGGTCTGTGTCCTGCCTCATTCTTCATCCTAAATTTCTCAATTTCTTCTCCAGTCTCGACGCACCAATTTCGTATTCCAGAGCTAGTTTAGTTTCCAATTTATGGTGCACTCGGTCGAATTTTACTTGTGAAAATTTCATCAGGGATTTTAGATTTGGACTCATCTATGGGTTATCTACGTCTTCAGATGTAAAAGAGAATTCTAAGAGTGATGAGAAGCTGTGTGGTAGTGTTGCTAATGACGGAAGATCACAGGCGAAAGTTGAGACGTCCTGGATTGCTTTGTATTTGCCCAAAAAAGTGCAGCCTTATGCTCACCTTGCGCGACTCGATAAACCCATTGGGACGTGGTTGCTTGCTTGGCCTTGTATGTGGTAAGAGCTACTTCTGTTTTTGATCCCTGTTGGGCTATGTTGTGAATGTACTTAAAATAACATGGAATGTAAGAATCTGTTGGATTTTTTAGACTATATAATTGTTAATTGGCAAACGATATTGCTTCTTATATTCAATATCCAGCCCGTTTCTGGAATAAACAGTTTTTATATCATAGTAATCACTATTGGTCGTCTAGTTCGTAAAAGGACAATTTTATGTTTTCCAAATTATGTGTTAAAGATGTGATAATCGTCGAGATATGTATTAACACGATGCATATTTGATTTTTAGTTTTGTATCCGTGAGAAATTAGTGGAGGTGTGCAGAATTTAGTTCAAACATCCATAGTTCTATGTAAAAAATGTCTCTTATATTGATCATATGTATTATTTTTTAACTTTACTAGACTGTTTGTGAAGTATCTAAAGATTGCTACGAAATCGTGTATTTTATTTGGGATGTGTGTCCAATTATAGCTTATAAATAGATGAGGTCTGTCATTGGTTCATTTTATTACCCTCTCATTCGTATGTATTGAACTATAATTTGATTTTGTATTATATAGGTAATAAGACAGTGTTCACTCTCTCGATTGGATCATAAATGTTAAGGGGTGCGTGATTTCCAAAATCCATAACTAGAGTAAATTGTATTCTTTAGGTCAATTACCTTGGCGGCATCTCCAGGCCATTTTCCTGACTTTAAAATGCTGACTCTATTTGGATGTGGAGCTTTGCTTTTGAGGGGTGCTGGGTGTACCATAAATGACCTCCTTGATCGAGATATTGATACAAAGGTCAGTGCACTTTTTTCTTCCACGAACATCATAAACATCATATACATTGTTATCATATCTCTAAGCTTGACGTTTTAAATAGTTCAAATTGGTTAGTCCCTGCAGGTAGTGTGCAAATCTACATGTTTTTATTTGAGATAGATAGATGTATTGACCCCTGCACTTTTAGGGCTCTGTATTAATTAAGTATAATATATTGTTTGGTGCCTCTGGACCGAGAGAAACAATAGAATCTTTAGGGGAAAGGAAAGACTGGCTAGTGATGTTTGGTCCCTTGTTAGATTCTATGTTTCTCTCTGGGCCTCGGTGTTGAAGCTTTTTTGTAATTATTCGTTAGGTCTTATTTTGCTTGATTGGAGCCCGTTTTTGTGAGCGTCTCCCTTGTTTTTTGTGGGCCCTTCTTTTTTGTAGGCCCTTGTATTCTTTCATTTTTTCTCAATGAAAGTGTGGTTTTTCTATCAAAAAAAAAAAAGTTAATTAAGTATAATATCTTCTGGTATTAATTATATTCATGCGACATTTCTACTCCCTTTTCTTGGCATGGAATGATTGTAATGCAAAACAAATGTCTGTCCCACTTAGTTTGTATAAGTTATGTTGCTGCATTCCCATGATCTACTATAGTCTCAATATCAAATGGTAGGGACATCACTTGTCATGATGTGTGATTAAGTAGAACAGCAGGTGCCCAAGGCTAAGTATTTATCGGATGTCCCTGAAGGAACGCCCAAGGCTAAGTATTTAGCTTGCTGACGAACAACACATTCACTAACAAATAGTCTTACCCTCGCCTTCTTACCTCTCTGATAGCCTTCCCTTGTCAACTTCTGGTAAGTTTTCAAAACTCCACCATGGCCAGCCGTAGGAGAGACATAACTCCTCCAACAATAATGGAACGGTGGAGTGAATCTAATGGTAAGACGTGTTTTCCTCTCTAATGCATAGAGAATAGCTTGGGGTATTCTTCACAATGTAATGGAACATTCTTTTACAATTAGATTATGGTTGTTTTTTTTGGATATCCGTGAGTGTCCGGATTAGCTTACGCACACCTCAACCAATCTCACAAGACAACCACCTAACCGTACTACATTTCGTTGCCAAGGAAATGCATAGGATATTAAATTCTAGGTAGGTGACCACCATGAATTCTTCACCACATAGAATGGAACATTCTTTCACAATTGGATTATGACTATCCATCACCATGTAGAATGGAACATTGTTTTACAATTGAATTCCTCTCCATCACCATGTAGAATGGAACACGTTGTTTTATGATTGAATTCTTCTCCATAATTGCAGAGATCACCCTGTTATTATACCTACAAACTGAAGAAAAGAATAATTTTATGGCAATTTTTACTTCTAACTCGTACATGCTTGGCTGAGAGTTTCATCATTTGCAGGTTGAACGTACAAAGCTAAGACCAGTTGCGAGTGGTCAATTAACCCCATCCCAGGGAATCAGTTTTCTAGGGTTGCAACTGTTTCTAGGACTTGGAATTCTCCTTCAACTGAACAATTACAGGTTGGATTGGTTTTCCTTTCCTCTTTAGATTAAGTTGGGTCATGTAGTAAGTGTACTGTACGCGTACTTAGTAGTTTGATGTTTCTAATGTAGCTTATATGTTTTTAACAGTCGCATTTTAGGGGCATCCTCCTTGCTCCTAGTGTTCTCCTATCCTCTCATGAAGAGGTTCACTTTTTGGGTAGGATGCTTCAATTTCGTATGCTATGTATTTTATTTATATTGTTTCTTTTGAGAAACTTTGGTAGTTGATGTGGCTTAGCGAGATATTTATGGCAGCCTCAAGCATATCTGGGCCTGACCTTCAATTGGGGAGCTTTATTAGGATGGGCTGCCATCAGAGGAACTTTGGATCCAGCTATTGTGTTGCCACTGTATTTTTCTGGAGTGTTCTGGACTCTTGTATACGACACGATATATGCACATCAGGTAAATTCTGATTCCAACTTTTCCTTTTGTTTATTAGGATTTTGTGTCTCCTAGCTTTAGGGGCAATCTTTTTTTCTCACAAACAACCAAGACGTATCGATAGAGGGAGGGAGCTCATAGTTCACTTGAAATTTTACTCAAGTGGTGGTGGTGAACATGGGTGAAATAGATGCAATTTATAGCAAAAAATCATACCACTTCTGTAAAGCAATAGCTGAAATCTTGGGCCAGGGAACTCCACCAAGAAGTTAGGGAAAATACATGATCCTTTACCTCTAAGATACTCCAGAAATTTCTTTAGGACTACTCAGATGTCTTTCACCAAACCTGCTGCCAAGTCATGTTTCATCAGCCTCAAAAGATAAGCTGACCCTTAATGATCTCTCCCGTGAAACTTGAGGGGGAACATCAGGGAAGCCGCGTAATGTGTATCGTGCATGAATATGATGTATTATGCCTGGCTATAATATTCTTTATTTTATACATTAGCTTAGCCACGTGCCACTTTTGTAGAGGTATCTTCTTTCTCTGTAATGTAATGCTTTCTATGTGATCCACCGGGGTTCTACCCTAAGCTCATATATTTGTACATACTATTCTTGGCTCTCTGTTATTGAGCCTTTAAAAGGTGTGTACCTCACTATTTTCGGATATTTGGTGATTTGTGATTGTATTATGTTGGTTGTTTTACTCTAAATCTAACGGTATCTTCTACCATACTTGAAAGCTTAGTTGCATAAGCTAGAAAACAGACAAGGAAATGGACATTATTTATTGGGTGGGATCAGCCCGATGCACAGTTATAATATGCTTAGTGGCGTTTTTTGACCTCTTAAAGGCACTTTAGAACTAAATAAAAACACTTGACAAAATTTTAATGGTGTTTTTTGGTTGCATGTGAAGAAGTGTTTGAAACTTGGAAAAATACTTTAATGTACTTTTAGATGCTTTAAAAAAAAACATTTTTTCCAAAGGGCCACTAGAAAAAATGTTTCAATCTAAAAACACTTCCAAAATCACCCTTAACTTTTTGCTTGCAATGCTTACTCTTGATGGCCTTAGGACAAGGACGACGACCTAAAAGTTGGCGTTAAATCCACTGCTTTGAGATTTGGAGATTCAACTAAGGAGTGGATTACGATGTTTGGTATTGCAAACATTGGATGTCTTGCTCTTAGTGGTTACAATGCTGATATTGGTAAACTACTTTATGCCTTTCCTCAGTTTCTAATTTCCAGTTCTCGGTTAACCTACAATTTGTTTTGACGTCTTATTCCTTACCGTTGTGGAGCAGGATGGCCGTTTTACGCACTTTTGGCTGTTGCATCTGGACAATTGGCTTGGCAGATATCAATAGTCGACTTATCAAGTCGTGCCGATTGTAATAGAAAGTATGTGTCTGATTTGGGAGGGTACTATAGAGAAAATTAAGAGTGGTAATTTTATGGGTTGAATGCATTTATTTTAAACTGATTGGCCTTCTTAACCCATAGAGTTTTCTTTAAATGTCGAATCTCCTTCATTCATCATACTTGAGATGAAAATCTTCATGCTGGTGCTTTGAAGTTAAAAACTCTTTAGAATGATGCTTATGACCGTCGTATTAAAAACTTTTTGTTAGTTTCAGTCCATTAGTGTGATGATACTATAGGCTGTTCTGAAAGCTTACATCTTGTTTAGATAAAGATTTATGCATGTCAAAAGTTGAGGAGCTAGATATATGTTTTAGCTCTGCAAACTTGGGCTGTTCAAGTGGTTAATGTTCAAGTGCTTAAGGTATATGCCCTCGATCAAGAGGTTAGAGGTTTGAATCTCTATCTCCACATGTTATCGAAATCAAATAAAGATATATGTATTAAAGTTTTTCCCTTTTTTCCTTCACTAGAGACTATTCTGAAAGCTTATATCTCCTTTTCAATCCATGAGTGTGTTGGTACTATGTATCGTCTTTGACCTCTGAATTTTTGCTCCTCCTGGTTTCAGGTTCATCTCCAACAAATGGTTTGGTGCTTTAGTGTTCAGTGGGATCTTGCTTGGAAGACTTTCAGCATAGATGTATTTTTTTTTATTATATAAAGTAATGGTTTTTTAATTAGATCATATTAATTAGGGCTTGTTTGGTATTTTATCTATGTTCAACTTTTTTTTTGTTCTAATTCACTGAATAAAATGAATTAAATAAATTTTCTATTGGTTATTTCAAAATGAAAATCACTATGAGAAAGTATTTTAGGTTCTAAATATGCTATCCAACACATTAAAAAATGGTGAAAATATATAATACAACTTTTTTTTTATAGATGCTCTTTTTCCTGCAGGGACCCACCTCAAATAGGACGGAAAATCCTCGATTAAGTGAAGAATGGGGGAGGAATCATGGGGAAAGAAATTCCGTGGCCTATTTGTATCATATTTCTCCGGCTTGCCCCATTTACTTTATATATATATATATATATATAAATACATGATTATATTTGAATCATTTGTGACTATGGATTGGATGATTATATTTAAAATTTTAAGATTTTATTGTTTAATGACATAAATGTGAGATATTTTAACCATTTAAAACTCTTATATATAATTAGATATGAATAATTATTTTGTTTCTATTAATAGGAATTTCCTCTTTAAAGGGAGATTTTGTGTAAGAAATTAACAATTTAAACGTGTACTAAAAAAATCATTTACATGAAGATTACTAGTAGGGAATTAACAATTTAATTGAATTTTTCTTTTAAAAAAAAGCATCCAATTGAAATTTAAAAAAAAAAAAATTTAAGAGGGAATAATTTTTCGTTGGGAACTCGAACTCTGTGGGGAATCTATGCCTTGATACCGATAAAACTAAACGAAAAATTTTGTGAAGATGGGGAATAAAAGGGGTTTGTCCTCACTCCGTGAACATCCCTACTCTGTTTTTCTTGAAATCTTTTGTTTTTAAATTCATATTTTTGAATCATCAACCAAGTGTACCTTGAAATCAAATTGATCAATGAATCTATTAAAAAAATGTTTTATTTATAATTACTTTATAAAAAAAGTTCATATTTACAAAAATTTTGGAAAGTAAAAACAATCAATTTCAAAATCATCTAAAATGATCAAACAAAATAATGTGATATAATTCTCCATTTACAACTTATGGAGGACAACAATTAAATTAAGGGCAATTATGCCAAAGGGTAAATTTTCAACCATATATTTTATAAATGATCCATTTTAAAAAATAATATAAGCTTTAGCATGACTCATCCTAATAAAAATATTTTATTCCATTTATACCCTTAAATAAATATTAATGATATTAATGTGATTTAATGTTTCCATAATGAAATAATTCAATTTAAGCAAATCATTATATCATTAATTACATATATATTATTTTTTATAATTTTGAATATTTTATTCAATTTTTTTAGATGTATGCTCCAATTGTGTTTGCCGTATACAGCTAAAAATGAGTGGTTTGCCAAAAAGCTCAATTTTCATATAACGCCAAATTTTAAACATTACTCATTTGCCGTTCCTTGTTAGAAAAAAGTTGTTTTGCCAAATTTCTTTTTCCTCTCATTTTTCATTCTGATAGCAAACTATCCTTGTTACAGTTTTCATTCTGGTAGCAACTCCAACCTCAATCACTTGAAATATAAATAATGTTTCTCTATGAATCACTTTTTTTATTGTCATTTTACTTAGAACACATGTTTTATTATGTATTGTCTGTCATAAACTCCATCATATATATCGTTTTGCTCATATATATCATGTTCATTATTATTTTTCATTATGTTTTCCTTGAAATTATATATAAACTTTTATAGTTAGATATAATATAAAATAATGAAATTGTACATGGTATATGTGTTATAGACATCATTAGTGATATAAAACATTCTTGAAAATACTCGACGTCAAATATATAATATTAAGTATACTGTAAAAAACAAATATACATAGAAGTATATTATATATACATATGTATATAATTCTATATTTTATATAGGCAATAAGTATAGTTATATTCACATACATATATTATATAAACATAGGTAAATAATTGTCATATATTTTGTATTGATAATAATCTTATTAATTTTGAGATAACCTTAGAATATATAGCTATAATGTCATAACATGATTTATCCATTTTCTACTTACTGTATGTAATATATAATGTTCAATGGGTTCCTAAATATATACTTTGTTGTATATTGTACCCATAAATATATATGTTGTTGAGGTATAGAATATATACATCAGTATGCAATCATTCTATATGTTTGGGATGATATGATAATCCTATTATATTCTCAGATATATATTATATATACCTCTACTATATTCTCAGATATATATTATATATACCCATATGTATGAAGAATGAAACCGTCGATAATGGAAATGGTTGTCTAGCTTTTAAAATTTAGGGAAAAAATTGTGAAAATCTTTCCTTTACTTTATTTCTTATACAAAATAAATGATGTTTGGAGAGAAGGATATAGGTTTCAACGGTTATGGTAAATATCTTATATTTTATTTTTTATATTTAGCAATAAATAGAGGAGTTAATAAGTAATGTTTCTCTAGATTTAACTTCTATTTGGCTTAAAAAGTGACAAAACCGATATTAATAACAAAACGTGCCATTTAAGCAAAATTTGGTTCCAAATATGCTATTCATATAGTTACCCCTTAAATTAAAGTAATAGCAATGATTATAATTGCATGGGCTGACTATCACTATGTCGGCCCAAGCCCATAAACAGCCCAGTCACCCTCGGCCCAAAAGAACAAATCTATATGGGCCACTATTAAATGGCCCAATTTCAGATTTTCTTTTTCTTTCTCTGATAAAGTCCAATTTTCAAAAATTGTTGTACCTATCTCCTTAGTCCTTTATATATATATAATCTAGGGGTGATTGCACATATGGCAAAATTTACCAAAATAATAGCAAAAATAGCAATCTCTAAAACTATTTGCACATATAGCAAACTTTATCACTTCTATTGAGTCTATCACTGATATACTACATATATTGTGATTGACGTCTATCAGTGATGGGAGTCTATCGTTGATAGACTTCAATCACCACACTTGTAATCTATCGGTGATATATTTCTATCAACGATAGAAGTAATAGACTTCAATCAAGTCTATCAATGATAGAAACTGATATTCGATAGGAATATTAATCTATTAGTGATAGACTTCAATATTTTCCATATTTGCAAATCTTTTTAAAAGTTACTATATTCACAAATAACAAACTCTAATTTACCACCCATTACAATTTCCCTATAATCTAATTATATATACACACACAATCCTGGTAGCATACTATGGAAGGTCATTTAATGAAAAAGATATTTACAAACAAGAGCATACTAACATTAATAAAGATATTTGAACTCATAATAATAATAATAATAATAATAATAATAATAAAGATACATTAAAAGTTAGGCCAATCTTTAAGTGTAAGCCATAAAGTCTAGCTTACTCATCATAAAATATGTTAATTATAGACGTGTAAGAATAAGGTATCAATATAGCCTAAAAGACATAATTTGTAATCTTTTAGGCCTTCATCAAGGGTTGTTTTCAAAACTATCATGTAATTGGAGCGAAAAATGACCTGAGTTATCATTTTTAGGTTATCACATAGCAAATAAAATAATTTAAGTAGAGGCTGCCAGTTTTATTGGTGAAATCAGTTAAATAGAAGAAAAAAAGCTTCATTTCTAATCTCAACTCCATTTCAAAAGGAAACTCTCGAGAAATTTTCTAAGATTACAATAGTATATGCTCTCTTCAAAATGAAATACATAAGCGTCCCTAAGCCTATATAATAAAATAATATATTGATTGATTGCATACATATCTACTATCGTAGTATTGATATATATATATATTTCTGACTCCATTTAGGGTGAGGATTGGGAAGAGAGAGTACCTACTATCGTAGTATTGATTTTTTTTTTTTCGATATTCTCGACTCCATTCAAGGTGAGGATCGAGAATTTTTATCGATTGTTAAAAAGGGTTTAAATTGGGAAATTTGAGAAGTGGTTTGAATAGTTTGACGAAGACTTTTATTTGAGGAGAAAACTGGAGGGTTCTTTTAAGATGATTTGTCCTTTTATGGTGGAATAATTGAAATAGGGGATGGCTTTGGCTAGGGCATAGTACCCATAAGAGTGAACACCAAACTGCCTAAGATGCCTAGTCATTTTCAAAACAACTGTTCCATTTTTACCCCTCATTTATAGGGAGAGAGAGAGAAAGAGAGAGATTATAATCGGGTATCCTTTTGCACAGAGGCACTGACAAGTGGTCGATCTTGTCAGTATGCTGATTTTATTAAAAAAAAAAGAAAAAGAAAAAGAAATTTAAGAGAAGAGCATAAGATTTAGTGTTTGAAAACTAAAACTATAAATATTTTGGTTTCGATTTAGTTTGGTTGGGTTCATTTAGGTTGAAATTTTCGTTGGTTTTTATGAGTTTTCAATCGATGTTGGTTTCAATTTTAAAATCAAAATTTGAATGTTTTCATTCTATTTTTCTAAAGGAAAAAATTTGAGTGCAGTCTAACCTACTTCAACATTACATATTTTTTTTTTAAAAAAAAAAAAAAAGGGGAACCGACGTTGTGCTCTTTTCTAAATAATAGGTTAGTTTTATGGTTTGGAAGCTATAAACTAGAAATACTTTAGTTGGTCGGTTTGTTTTGGTAGGTTAAACTTTAAAGATTAAATTTTTAGTTGGTTTTGTCAATTTGACAGGTTTCTAAATTGATAGGTTGTTTCAATTTTCAAAAACGAGTTTTGAGAAGTCCTTATATTCTCTCGCTTATACGTCAACTTAGTGTATTGAAAACTAAACTTTAATTTGTTTTGGGTATTTTAAAATTGAATTTTTAGTTGATTTTGTCAATTTGATAGGTGGTTTCAATTTTCAAAGATGAGTTTTGAGAAGTCCTTATATTTTTCTCGCTTATACTTCAATACAGTGGGTTGAAAACTAAAACTTTAAGGCATCGTTTGATAATCATTTGGTTTTTGAAAATTAAGCCTGTTTTCTCCCAATTTCTCTACAATAGTTTTCATCTCCCTTAAGAAAGCATTTGAATTCTTAGGCAAATTCTAAAAACAAAAACAAGTTTTTGAAAACTACTATTTTTAGTTTTCAAAAGATGGCTTAGTTTTTGAAAACATAGGTAAAAAGTAGATAATAAAACAAGTAGATCCATAGGTGAGAGTAGTATTTATAGGCTTAATTTTCAAAAACCAAAAACTAAAAACTAAGGCCCCGTTTGATAACCATTTGGTTTTTGGTTTTTGGTTTTTGAAAATTAAGCCTATAAATACTATTTCCACCTATGGTTTTACTTGTTTTGTCATCTACTTTTTACCTATGTTTTCAAAAACCAAACCATGTTTTGAAAACTAAAAAAAGTAGTTTCCAAAAACTTGTTTTTGTTTTTAGAATTTGGCTAAGAATTCAAATGTTTCCTTAATGGAGATGAAAATCATTGTAGAGAAATTGGGAGAAAATAAGCTTAATTTTCAAAAACTAAAAATCAAAAACCAAATGGTTATCAAACGGGACCTTAGTTTTTGGTTTTTGGTTTTTAGTTTTTGAAAATTAAGCTTATAAATACTATTCTCATCTATGGATTTACTTATTTTGTTATCTACCTTTTACCTATGTTTTCAAAAACCAAACCATGTTTTGAAAACTAAAAAAAGTAGTTTTCAAAAACTTGTTTTTGTTTTTAGAATTTGGCTAAGAATTTAAATGTTTCCTTAAGGGAGGTGAAAACTATTGTAGAGAAATTGGGAGAAAACAAGCTTAATTTTCAAAAACCAAAAACCAAAAACCAAATGGTTATCAAATGGGGCCTAATTTATTTTGGGTATTTTTAGATTGAAGTTTTAGTTGATTTTTTCAATTTGATAGGTTCTCAATCAATTGTTGATTTCAATTTAAAAACAAAAGCAAACTTATTCATTTTAGTTTTCTAACCTAACATATATTTGTTTGGTTTTGTTTTTTATTAAAAAAAATTAAATAAATTAGGTGTATCTATATTTTTTTAAAATAAAAAATAGTTAACTTCATCTGTTTTTTTTTTCCTTTCAATTTTGATTAATTTTTAGTAGATTCACAATAGACAGTCAATTCAATTTTAAGAAGAAAAAAAACAAGAGTTTGAAGGAGTTGTTTATTATTATTATTTAAAAAACCGACATGTCACAATTTGAAATTAATTTTTGTGAGAAATCAAACAAAGGCCTACCTGTTTACACTCGTGATAAGATTAGAGATGCATGTCAAATTTATCCGTGGGGTTAGTTATAGTAGGTCTCTGATTCTTTAAGAGTACGATTTTTTGAATCATAAATGGAGGGCCTAGAGAGAGAGCTCAAGGAGAGAGAAAACAATATTTTTTTTTCAAATTAATATTTAAAAATGAAAATGAGAAAAAAAAATTGATCAAAGATGAAGATTGCTTCCTAATCCCAGACATTCCTTATTGCTATTGATACATTCCACACTCTTTTGATCTCAAAATTATATAATTAAGGCTCCGTTTGATAACCATTTGGTTTTTGGTTTTTAATTTTTGAAAATTAAGCTTGTTTTCTTCAAATTTCTCTACAATTGTTTTCATCTCTCTTAAGGAAGCATTTGAATTCTTAGCCAAATTCCAAAAGCAAACACAAGTTTTTGAAAACTACTTTTTTTAGTTTCCAAAACATGACTTGGTTTTTGAAAACATATGTAAGAAGTTGATAACAAAACAAGGAAATCCATAGATGGAAATGATATTTATAGGCTTAATTTTCAAAAACCAAAAATTAAAAACCAAATGGTTATCAAACGGGGCCTAAGAAATTACATATTTCATCTATTTATATTTGGGGAAATGTTTATAACTTACCCACATATATTTATTTCTTCAAGTAATTAAATAAAAAATTTGATTAATTTATTTTTTATTTTTTATTTTTAATTTCAAACACATAATTTTTAAAGATATATAAAGTGATACTCGGATATGAAAAGTTATAAAATTGGGTTAAACACCCTTTTTTCTTTCAAGAATCTTTTTAGTCTCTCTTGTCCTCAATCGCTTTGAGAGTTAAAGAATGAGATAGAATGAAAATAAGAAATAACAAAGGCCAAATTTGAGAAATTTGACTTGGATCAAGTTATATATATATGATTCGATTTACAATTCAATTGGATTTTAATTAAACTAAACCTAATTTAATATAATTAATAGTTTTATTTCTATCTAATTGGATATTACATAATTATAATGATAAAATATGTTTTTTTTTTTTTTAAAAAATAATAACAGTTAAGAAAAGTAAAAATCATAAAATATATTTAAAATTAAAATTATAAAATAGGTTTTTTTACACATATTTTATAAAGTTATACATTCGAATTAAAAAGTCTCGTTACATCCACATTTTTAAAAATTTTGACGGTCTGGTTCGGTATAGTTGATTTCATACTTACATGAAAAAAGTCGATCAATATGAATTGATTGAGTTAAGACAAACAGAAGTCACATGTCCTAACTTTGATTTTTCTTCTCTTCATAATCATTTTTATAAAAGCTTGAAAGAGATCGACAAGAAAATAAAAGGATGGATTTATCTTTGACTTGGATTCTCTCTTCTCTTTTTCCCTCGTAAAAAGTCTAAAGGGAATCAAAGAAAAAGGATAAAAAAAAATGATATCTCTCATCTTTGGAAAGTTTGAAAGAGAGGAGAGAGAAGATATTTAAAAATAAATAAAATGATTAAATTCTATTGTGGTTTCTAAGGCTCCGTTTGATAACCATTTTGATTGTTGTTTTTTATTTTTGAAAATTTTGCTTATTTTCTCAGTATTTCTCTGCAATGAGTTTCATATTTTTTAAAAAAGCATTTGATTTCTTAGGCAAATTTCAAAAACAAAAATAAGTTTTTGAAAACTACTCTTTTTAGTTTTTAAAACTTGGTTTGGTTTTTGAAAACATATGTAAAAAATAGATAATAAAATAAGAAAATTCATAGATGGAAGTAGTATTTACAGTCTTAATTTTCAAAAATAAAAAATCAAATGGTTATCAAACGGAGCCTAAATTTTCAAAATTTCTATTTTATCTTTCAAGCTATAAAAAAAAATACCATTTTGGTTCTCGAATTTTAAAAATGTCTACTTTCATCTTTGAACTTTAAAAAAAACAATCATTTTTTCCTTAATTTCTTATTATTTTGTAATCTAATATTTGTGTTCATCCAATACATGATGATATTAGTAAGTCAATGCACATATTTGAAACGACATTATTCATGTGTTTAACAATTAAAGGTAAAATAATATGGATGACCATAAAATAGTTCTTTTTTGAAAAATTCTAAGATTAAATTAGACATTTTAAAAGTTTAGAGACTAAAAAAAATCCTTAAAAAAAATATCTAAAAATTGGATTTAAACCTTAAATAATTCTTTAAAAAAAAAAAAAAAAAGAAAAGAGAAAAACTTCTCTCTCTCTTGAAAGATTCCAGCTTGCCAATGGGTCCAAACCACTTTTCGGCATTATTTATTTTTTTTGCCTGATTTTAGCTTTATTTAAATGATTAAAGTTTGACAATTTCATATGAATCTCCTCTTGGTATATTACTTTTTTTTTGGTATACTACTTGCCAATTCATTTTTTTAAGTATTTTATCAGACAAATTCTAGAAAATACTTGCCCAATACATCACCTGCATTTATATTTCATGTCGATTTGACTTCAATATCTTGTCAAATTTGAACATTTAATGTAATGTTCCTTTTATTAGGTTGATGTTTTTAATATGTTTTAATTTTACTAAATTTAAAAAAAAATATATTTTTTTTTGAGATATTATGTCAAACTTTGAATTAGTTCATTCAAAAGGTAAAATGACATTCTAGAAAGAATGAAGTGTATTTTGTAATAACTTATTTATTTATTTAAAGATGATTAAAGGTTTTTCTTTTGTAAAATTTTAAATATGTTCAATACTAAGATTAATTAGGCGGTGTTTACATCGAGTTCAGTGAGGAATTTAATGTAATTCTTTTGATTGAGGTCTCTAATTTAATAGTTTGGAAACTCATAAAAACAGGAATAGAAACTTCCTTAGGCCCCGTTTGTTTCATTAGTTTTGAGATGAGTTTTGGCAATGGTATAAAAAATCAATGTTTGTTTCATCGATCCTTACTTTTTAAAACTCAAGTAATTATTACCCATGGATAAAAATAACCCATGAACCATGAGATTTTATTATCCTTGTAGGAGATGAATTTTTTTTTACTTGGGACTTTTTTCCTAGGAAAATGGAGAAGAGAGAAGAGAGGGAAAAGTAATAATTAAGCTCCAAAATATTAATTATCATCCATATCCAAACACATACATGGATTATTTTTATCCATGGGTAATAATTACTTGAGTTTTTAACTCCTAGATATTTATATTTGCAATCCAAACATGCCCTTAGTATTTACAAATTGAAATTTATAGACGCTATAGGTATAAATTTGACGAAAGATATTTGTGAATATTAGATAAACATGGAGTTCCATCTTAAAATCAATTGGTAATGAAAATGGTAATCCATGTATCTTATTAAGATTGTTAGATCTCTTCATTTTTTCGATGTGAAATCCTCAATATGTCTTCTCAAGATGGTGCCTCTTTGGGTTCACCACTTTTGAGTCCGTTCCCAATTTTTGGATCAAATTCCTATTTGGGTTTCATGGGCTATGCTATGATACCATATTAAAGAAACATGAGGTTTCATCTCAAAACCAATTGACGATAAGAGGAGTAACTCATATATCTTATTAAGATTGTAAAGTCTTTTCATTTTTTCGATGTTGGATCCTCAACAGTGAAAGAGACACTGATGAGACTTCTACATTTAGATGAATGTTGAATGTAAAGAAAATAAGATGCTTAGAAACAAATAACGAGAGAAGTAAACATAATATCAAATTAAAGAATCATAGGAGTAAGTCTAGGGATAGTAGGGGTCTGAGTGTTTGAATTGTAGAAAAAAAAAAAGAGATATCCAAAGAGGAAACTGCAATGCTCTAAAGAAGAACAAAGGGAGCATAGTTAGTGTAATTAACCTGATGCACTTACATTATATAACAATATTAAAAAAAACAAAACTTTTATTTTTAGTTTGACAACATGGGGAGGTAGAGGATTCAAACCTCTAGCCTCTAACTTCTTAGTCAATGACATATGCCTTAATTTGTTGAACTATATTCAAGTTGACGAAAAAAAATTTAATGATAAAAAGTAAAAATATAATGAACATGACATAATGAATTATGAAATATGTTTTTATTTTTCTTTCTCTAGAAACAATTCTCTATAACAAGAAACTAGAAACGAGAACGTTGTTAAAAGCAACCTATTTAATATTTTCTTCCTTTAAAAGCATATATAAATAAAAGTAGTGTATAATTCTCAAAAGACAGGATCTAAGATTTTATATTAATCAAATATGCAATTATATACTTGGAAAAGAAAAACGCATGTGTTCCACTAAGACATGTTTTGTAAAATGATATTGTCTCAACTCAACTCCCCAATAACCAATCAACAATCAAATTATATTGTATAATATACAATAATTATTATCAACTTTCCAATATTATAGAATCAAAATTTCCTTTTAAAGGGTGTTTTTATAGTGTTTTCTTTTAATTTCAAATTCCTAATTAATAATAAACGTTTGATTTAGTTTATGTTCTTTTTAATCAATTAACAAATTTAATATTTTAGTTGAATAGGAAAACTATACGTATTGTTTGGGGTGGGAGATTAGTTAAACGTTGACTATTTAGATTTTCATGTGGAATGTTGAATAAATGAATTAGTTGAACTTGATATTTTGACCAAAACTAAATTTGAAATTATCTATTGATTTGAGGAAAGAAGTAAAAACAATGTTTAGACCATTTAAAAAAAAAAAAAAAGAGAGAGGATGAAAAACAAACTACATGGGTTGCAATTGACTACTTGAACTAAAAAATTGATCAAAAGTCAAAACCAACTAAAGCTAATTAAATCATCGAAAATTGAATAGAACTAAGATATTTTAGGTTACGAAAATATATAAATCCAAATCACTAATTAATCTAGTGGTCGTGTGAAAGATAAACGAAGCTAAATAATTTCTACCCACTTCTAGTCTAATTAGTTGAGATATTACGCTTTTTAATATAAGAAAAACATATGAAGCTTGAATATTCTTGAAGAAGAAGAAGAAGAAGAAGAAGAAGAAGAAGAAGAAGAAGAAAAAAAAAATAAAAAATAAAAAATGTCCCTACTTACAAGCACTTCCTCCAATAGCAAATGTTAAATTTAGTTGTGGATAAATTAGCAAAATAAAAAGAAATTACATTTTTTTTAATTATAGAAAAAAAAAAGTGAAATAATATATATATATATTTTTTTTGGCATTTTTGGTGGGTAAAGATAAGGGTATAATTGAAGGATCCTTGTGGGCTCTTTGTGCTCGCTACCTACCGGTTCATCCACTCACCAAGGAAACAAATCACCTATTAGTTTAATACATAATCTTATTTTTATAATTTTAGTTCTCGAGATTTAGGGCTAATTTCTATTTGATCCCAAACTTTTAAATCAACACTTTAACTCGTACATTAACTAATTAGAAATATTTTTCAAATTTTAAAGATTGAAGTGTCATTTTTAAAATTTTATGAATCATAATAGAAATCAAACTCAAAATTCAGAGGCAAAATATCATTTTCGGTATTATTTTTATTATAACAAATTATAACTAATATTCAAAAAAAAAATCTCTTTATTTTTTAGCATCACTTCAAAGCTTTTGTTCAATATGACAGTCTATTATTGGATTATGATGTCTCGAGTAAGTTTCATGATAGTCTTATTTGACCTTAGTTTTCACTATTCGTATGACAATCTATTTCACTCCCACGTCTCAAAATCTTATGATTTGATCAGAATATATTTGGTACAAGATGTCGTTCTCTCTAATAAAGTAGAAGACTTGATGTGAGTTTAAGAGTGTTCATAGGGTAAGGCAAATACCAAAATGTCTCATATTTCCTTGAAACATCCTTGTCCTCATGTATCACGATTAAAAATGGGCAAGATGAAATAAGAATTTTCCAAGGAAAATTCGTGGGAAATGAATTCTCCACTAGTTTTTATCCATTAGAAAGTATAATTTATTTTAAAATAAAAACATAATACCATAGTTTCAACGGTCGAGTACAATAATTGTTATAATCAATTATGACAGCAAGAATAAACAAATTGGAAGGAAAAAAGAATAATACAAAGTTTGTATTTAACACGATCCAATTTTCAAAGACCTCTCTCTATGTGTAGTAGATAAATAGCTATGAAAATTGTGACCCATAATTTAACCTTAAAACATAAGTTAAATCATAAATTTGGTCCCTATAATTTGAAAAAATATAGAATTTAGTCCCTATGTATTTAAAAGTTCAAATTTTATCCTTATGATTTGATAAAACTTCATTAATAATTCTTATAGTTTGATAAAATTCTCATAAATAACCTTACAAACCATAGGTAGTAATTCTAACACTTAAAATCATAAGTACTAAATTCTAACTTTCTTAAAACAATAGAGACCATATTTGTAATTTAATTAAAAATATATTTGGAAATTTATCCAATTATATATATTTTCAATTGTGAATTCGAGTGATGCTAAGTCACATATCATCATTCTAAAGGTCAATGGTTCAATCTTTATTTCACAATTGTTCTCGTTGAATTATAATAAAATTATTTTTTTATGACAGATATGAAAATATTAATTAAAAACTAGCTTAAACGTGAGCGGATCTACAAAGTCACAGGCGACAAATGGGCAAGGGGCCACTTTTCACTTTTTCTTTCTTTTTCTATTTTGATAATTTCACTGTTGAAATTCTATCAAAACAATATTTTTTATTTAAAATAAATGATGCAGACTCATGTGCCAGTTAAATACACAATTTTTTTTATAATTAAAATACCATTTTGATCTCTATAATTTACTATGTACTTTCAAAATTTCAAATTTAATACCTATATTTTCAATAAATCTTAAAAATAGTCCCTACTTTTAATTTATTGTTAACTTTTTTTTTTAAATTCAGTCTTTATTAGTCTTTCCTCTATAAATTATATATTTCTTTGCATGAAAATTATTGTTATTATTTAACAAATGTTAATAAAGATTGACTTAAAATAACTAATTTTAAGATTTATTGAAAGTACTAGAACTAAATTTAGACATTATAAAGTACAAAAACTAAAATGGAATAAAATCCAAATTGCAGAGACTAAAATGGTATTTTTAACCTTTTATTTTCAATATTTTAATCTTTTGTAAGAAAAGTATAAATATATAGATAATCTATTTCTTGACTACAATAAAAAAAAAAAATGCATTGTAATGTAACTATAATCAAAATCGAAAATGATGATCTAAATGTTCTTAGATACTAAAAAAAAAAGTAGAAAAATATTATCACGTATATTTATTATATATCAAAAATTGAAAACAGAAAATAAATTTTAGAAAGAAAAGTTTATTAGCTAACATGAATAAGCATCGTCTACTATTTTCCTTGAAGTCGGAGGTTATAAAAAGAAAAAGAGAAATTTATCCAAGGATTTTTTTAAGTAAAATTTTCCAATAAAAAATATAAAAGGAAAAAAAAAGAAGAAGCTAATTCATTAAACTGGTCCCAGGACACCAATGTAATGGTCCTTTAAGTAACCGTACAGTTTCACATGGCCACTAACTTGCCTTGTACTTGGGCAAGAGGGAAACCAAATAAATAAATAAGTAAACAAATAAATAAACCAATAAAATTTAATATTAATAAGTAATGAATTAAAGGAAAAATTATTTTTAAAGTTATGATATTTTGATGGTACAGATTTAAAATTTTGTAGCCACATGGGAGATCAATTTCAGAATTTTCCATTTTGTTTTGGTGATTTGAAAAAAAAAAAAAAAGAATAAATGAGTAGGGAATCTCAATCGTATCTCCCTCCAGTTCCATTTGAAATGGGGTTGGAGACGAAGTTAGGAGAGATTTCTCTTGATATTTTTTGATGATAGGAATAAGAATAAACTCTGACCTCTAATATATATGTTTGTTAACACTTTTATTAAACTGTGAAATATATACAAAAACTAACTTAAATACTATGGGTACTAATTTTGTCATTAAAAAAAGGTTAAATTATCAAAAATACTCCTAAACTATGGGTTTGGTTTCAATTATACTCCTGAACTTTGAAAATTTTCATTTTTAATCCTTGAACTTTGAAGTTTGTTTCAAAACAATCATCGAAGGTTTTTTTCGTTAAATTTATGGATGAAAAATGACGTATTTGTATACGTTTTGATCTTTTTTTCAACGTATATGTTCAAATATGTTCACATAAGCAACAATATAAATGCAAAAACATCATTTTTCGTCTATGAATTTAACGAAAAAAAGCCTTCAAGGATTGTTTTGAAACAAACTTCAAAATTCAAGGGTTAAAATGAAACTTTTCAAAGTTCAGAGGTATAATTGAAACCAACCCCATAGTTTAGGAGTATTTTTTAATAATTTAACCTTACAAAAACATATACATTGTTTTTAAAAGTTGGGATTTGAATTTAGTTTCTGATGGCTTGCTTGCGTTTTCAAAATTAATATTTTTTGTCCTTGATATTTGAATTTCGTTTCTATTTCGCCTTTGTGGTTTTAAAAGTGACATGTTTGGTCTTTGAGAGATTTGAATTTGATTTTAATTGGTCCATAAATTTTGAAATTAGTTTATAATTTGTCCTTGAGTATAATAAATAATATATATATTCTAACTCATTTGAAAAATACATATCAACAAAGTCTAGTCAACATATGATAACTATCATGTTATCATTCTATTAGGTCAAGTAATGTCAACTCTACTCAAGAATCATTCAAAAATCAATTTCAAACTTTAGGACTAATTAGAAATTAAATTCAAACCTCGAGAACCCAATATGTAACTTTTGAAATCTCAAAACTAAATAAAAACTAAATTCAAATCTCAAGACCAAAAGTGTTAATTTTGAAAACCTAAAGACCAAAAGCGAAAGATTTGGAGAGGAAAAAAAAGGAAAGAGAAAAATAAAATAAAATAAAAATGTCACCTAAACTAAAATCAATATAAGTTGCCACATCATTCAAAAAGTTCCACCTCAACCATGTCACGTAATTTATTAGTCAACTAACAGTCAAACAAACTCATGATCATTTAAAATCATTTTCTAAACTTTAGGATCAATGTTCAAAAGTGTATTATAATTTATATCTTTGTTTTTTTCAATATGTTTTTACGATAATAAAATTATATTATATTGAATGATTTAATTTTTTGGAACCTCTAGTTCCTGAATTGGGGATTCCTCAACCACGATTCAAATTCCTCATATTGAAGAGTGGGGCGGGCATTACCAATCCTATTTTACCTTTTGCTAATGTCTACACGTCTTTTTTTTTTCTAGTACAACAAATAAGAAGTTTAGAGATTTAAACTTCCGACCTCAAAAAAAGAAATAGTGGCAATTATCACCAAGTTAAGCCCACTTTAGTGCCTACGCACATGTCTACGTTCTTAATAATGGCTATTACATAAACTTAATTTTTTTGGAATAAATGATCATTACATGATAATAAATGCCTACCTCACTAAAATATATTTCACATTAATTTTCTTTATAGGCTAAATATTTATTAGTGAGACAATTATATGAGTGATTGTTTTGGAAAAATATTTCATTATACCCTCAAACTAGAAAATAAATAACACTCAACCCGTCAATTCAAGTATAACTCAGTAGATAAGACACTAATTAATTACCACTGTAAAAGTTGATGGTTTGATCTTCATTTCCGCAATAGTACTAAATAAAATAAAAATAATACTCAACCCAAATATTATTTTTTTAAACAAAAACTTTTAAACTATTCATTAAGTATGTATAAACACACACAAAGAAGTGGAGTAGTTGGGTTATAATTATAGCCCAAACATGAACAATTTTCTTTTACAAAAAATTAGAAATTTTGCAAATTATAAAAAAAAAAATTCATAAATCAAAGTTCCATTAATTAAGATTTGTCTCAAGAACGAGATGATGGACACTTTTAAAAAGATCCAAACTTTTATAAAATTAACTCTTACAAAACTAAAAGAAATGAAAATGAACTCAAATTAATATATATATACACACATGCATACATATATATACACATATACATACATGCATACATACATACTTCATATTTTACGAGATATATTATTTCAAAGAAATATCATTACATCCTCACATACATACATATATATTGTCAAGTATATATTACAGTTGATTAGGTTCTCATTAAATTGTATTTTGTAACATATAACAAGTCATCACATACTTTTTGGTAACATAGTGTAGAAAAAGTCAAACACTATACATTCATAGAGTAGGCAATGGATCTAAATGATAGACTATAATTGGTTCAATGCATGCACTCGAGGATTTCAAACAATTCAATTAATGAAACGAAGATTTAGTCTGCCCTAAGATCATAAAGGTATCATCTTCTTCATAGGAGTTACCTGTAATGACACGTGATCTTCTACCAGTAAATTCTCATTTTCATTCTCATTCTCAAAACCTAACATCTGCATAACTATTCTTTTAGCTCTCAGACATAATAGTTAATAAAAAAAATTATCGCATCATATTTTTCAAGACAATATAGTGAATTATACAACAAACCTGAGATGAAACTTTATTGAAAAAGACTTAACTTATAATTGTAAAAGTACCCCTATTTAAAAATTTGGTCATAATTACAAACTTAGTGTTTTTATTAAAGTCACTCTCAATTATAAATGGTAAAAGGGCTTTCAATTCTAGATACAAATGGAGTATTGGCTTTCAATTCTAGATACAAATGGAGTATGTTAAATCGTATGACTTGATCACATGTGAACTAGCTGTAAATAATGTTAAATGTTTGTTCTTGTTTAATGATAATGTTATTGAACAATAGAGTAGTTCAATGATGGGTTTATTAAATGAGAGAATAGTCTAATGATAGTACAATAAAATGTTCAAAGGAAGACAAGCATAGGAAAACTCCTCTCTAACTTTATTCTACGAACCAATAATCGAGATGAGTTAGATGGAAAATGAAAATAAATTAATACGACAAACAAAATAATTGAATTGGTCAAAATTTAAGGATGACAATAGAAAAAAGTGAAATTAAAAAAAAAATATATATATATATATATATTCATCTTTATCTCAACCTCATTCCAAAAGAACGTAATTAGGCTAATTTAAGAAACTCCTAATACAAAATAATAATAATAATAGTTTAATTAAGGGTAGTTAAGTAATATTCCCAATTTCTCATTCCTCGTCATTTTTTTTTAGCAAAACATGTTCTAGAAATTGTAAAAAAAAAAAAAAAAAAAAAAAAAAAATCTCCATCTCCATATACATTATTTTTTCATCCTCTTCAACCGCTATATCCTAATCTAAAAATGATAATGATTCCATGCAGATTTCATCAATACACATACAAAACTTATCTTATCAATTCTAATCTACATTAAGTGATAAGGTGACACGAATGCTATTATAAAGTTGGCCAATCTAAATGAAACCAAACAAAACAAGTCGTGAAATTCAAGTTCCATTTTAAAACATTATTGAATTCTTATTCCCATTCCCATTCTATTCTAAATTCCAACTTTATGTCGAATCCCATTTTCTTTTTTTTTACCCCAAACACAAAAATCAAAACAATTTATTTCTTCAATTATTGATTATGATGAGATGAGAGAGAGGTTGGTTGGATTGGGTAAGTGGGGCAGGTGGGGCTGCCCGAAATAAATCGGTTGCTCCACCGGCGAGAAGCTCCGGAGACAGTTTGAATTGACCGATTGGTGACCCGCTGCCCAATAATATATCAGCGGTCAAAAGACTCCAAGTCAACCCAGCTGGGAATTCCGACATATTTTCCTTAAATATTTTTGTTTTTTTTCTTTTTAAAATGATAATGGTTATTATTTATTGTTATTAGTTCAATGACGGTGCATTGAACCTATGCTATGCTCCATTAACTCTTACTTTAATTTTCCCATAATATGTTTTTTGTTTCCTATTTTCTCTCTCGCTAAATATATCATAGAGTACTTAATTTTTTTAGGTAGCATTGAATATGGAGGAGAAAAAAAAAAGATTTATCTTCTTATTCAATTGCTCGTTCAAGAGGATTTTGGCTTCATCATACTTTCTTTTCGTATAGCTTTGGACAATTAAGTTAACCTAAAAGTCTTGTAAAATAGAAGGAAGATTCCTTCATGGGTTCGGGTTGAATTTTGTTTATAAAAAGTTGACGTAACATTAAATTATTATTTTATTAATATGTTTGGACATGTGAGGGTGTCACCTGAAAGAAATAGATTTTGTTGATGAGTGGGTTAGATTTTGTTAATGGATCAGTTGAGTTTTATGTGTCAAGTAATATTTGTAGATGATCATGTCCAAATATCAAAATATGTTAATGAAACAATAATAGAATGATACATTAAGTTTTTGTAAATAAATTTTTAGGGAATGATCTAATTAATATTTTTTTAATACGGCAAGGATATAATTGAGAATTTTAAAATATTAAAGATTAAATTAGAATTATCTAAAAGATTATGGACCATTTGGTAATATATGTACATATGTTTTTCCTCAATTTATGTAAACATATATTATAAATTAAATTAAATTATAAAATTTAGCCGATGAGATTTGATTTTTATGTTTAGTCTTTAAAATTGAAAAGGCTTGGTTTAAATCTAATATTCGGTCACTAAAATTTTATTGTTGTTCTATTTTAGTACATTAGTATATGAACTTTAAAATATAACTAATTTGGTCTTTTTTTTTTATTATTCTATTATATAATATTTTCCTATTAGATAATCGATTAACATGTAGCTCCCATACGCACTCATGTCATTAGTTCATATATTCAAAAGTTAATCTATTTAATGACAAAATATCAGTGATAGTAGGATGATTATTTTTTAAAGTTTAAAGACCTAAATTAAAATAGGCACTTCCAATGTTTGAAGACTCAAAAATAGAATATGCCAAAGAGTTTATGAACAAAAATTAGAAATAGATATTTTGAAAATTTATAGACCAAAATATTGAAAGTTCATGGACTAAAATGTACCTTAAACTAAAAAGTTTTAATTTTGTTCTTGATCTTTTGATATTGTTTTAATAAATTTTTACCATCAACATCGTTCCTTAAAAATTGGCGTTACAAGCCAATTGAACAAATAGTAAGTAATAACTATTTCTTTTAGGGTACTAAAAAAAAATATTTCTTTTAGGGTCCTAAGATTAAAATAGATATCTCAAAAAGCTCCAAAACTACAATAAAATAATTCTCAAAATTGAGGAAACAAAATGAAAATTTAAACCAAAACATAAAACAGTTTTATAATTATTCCTTTAATATTGTACTGGTTAAATTGCAAACAAATGTTTAAAAAATGAATATAATAAAATACAATAATTTGATTGGTTATTGAAGATGATTTGAAAAGCAACGGTCGGATTTCTTTTTATTATTTTTTTTCCCGAAATAATTAAGCCATCATTAATCGGATCATGAATCTTTACTAAGTCTAATGTCTGAGTGGTGGCCGTTGATTCAGATCCACTTTAATTGATATCAAACATGATTATTTATTTATTTATTTTAATTTCTTTTAGTTCTTGTTTGTTTTAATATTGAGGTTATAAAAAACGTTGGAAAACCATTTACATACTTTAAATTTATTAATGGTATTTATTTTATAATTTGAGAATAATTGTGGAAAAAATATACTCATTGGAGTCCAATTTATTTTCGTTTCTACTTTGATCTTGTTCTTGATTTTCATCTAAGGGAGAAAAAAAACGTGTCAAATAGCTATTCCATTTTTTTCCCTCTCTCCCATTTACATTTTAAGAGAAATCAAAATGTTACAATAATTAATAATAGATTAAATTATACAAAAAAACTCATTAATGTTAGGTTAAGTTTCGATTATGCCCGACTTTGAAAAGTTTCAATTTTACCTTTGAACTTTGAATAAATACATTAGAAGAGTTTTTTCGTTAAAATAAAATGGAAATTGACACAATGACTAACGTGTAAAATTTAGAAGACATACATGACATTATTTATAACATCACTCACACATTGACGTGATAGTTAATGTGTAAATATTGATTATGTAAATGAGTTAACGATATCTTTTGAGATGAAATAAATAGTAAAAACAATCTTAATTTGTAAATAATATCATGTACGCCTTCTCATTTTTACACATAAGTTGTCACGTCAATTTTCATCCTTTATTTTCATGAAAATATATTTTTTGGACTAATGTCAAAGTTTAAAGGTATTTCTTGGACCAAATTTCAAAGTTTAAAGGTATTTCTTGGACCAAATTTCAAAGTTCAAAGGTAAAAATGAAAATTTTCAAAATATAGGGGCATAGTTGAAGCCCTACCCTAAAGTTCAAGGGTGTTTTGTATAACTTAACCTTAATAATAATTTATACGAATATTTTTCATTTTCTTTTAGCTTTTTTTAAAGACCCATTTTTCCTTACCTATGTATGAGTTAAACCTCCATCAATATTATTGTGATTGTGTGATACTATTTTTGTTAATGTTAGTTTTAGTTTGTAGCTATGGACATTAGTTTCGATCAAAATAGATGCTCACTACTTTGTTTGGGTCTTTCTTTTTCTTTTATTTTTTAATTAATAGTTCTATTTCCATAGTTGAGTTTATGAGTTTTTTATGACAAGATTTGATATTTCATTGATCTAAATAGAGTTAAAGTTTTAGGTCATCTCAATATAGTTGAGTAAATAAGACTTCTATTACATTCTTTAAAATTCGAGGTTCGATTTCTTACTCTCACACATTTATTGAACTAAAAAACATATCAAATATTCCATGCATTCTCAAATGAATTGTATGTTTGAAATCTATTGTCCTCATTTACAATGTATCATCATTAAAAAAAGATTATTCAGGAATTAATTAATTGGTCTTTAGACAATTTTCTTGATTTTGAGGAGAGTATTAATTCTATTGTTTATTTAAGTTATTCAAGGTGAAATTTGATTAAGTTCTAATTTCGTTCAAATAAGGTTAACCTAAGCATAACTCAACTAGTTAATGTATATATATCATCAACTAAAATGTCAGAGATTTGAATCCTCACCTTCACACGTTGAAAAAAAATGTTGGAAGCATGAAAGTAAAAGATTTTTTTTTTCCCTCATAGTTTTAGAATTGCTGTTTTTTATGTAACAAAACATTACTCACTTTTCTAAACTATTTTTAGGCCTCTCCATCTTAAGACTTCTTATTCTTTTTATAAATGAATAAATACAAGAAAAATGATCCAACAGAAAGGGAAGCTCATTATGATGTTTCCAATGCACTAAGAGACCATGGTTGTCAACTGTTGGATTATAACTCATTATTATGATACCTGTCTCTTTTGTTATTTTCTTATAATTAATAACTTTATCTTTCATGAGTTATCTACTAATACTATACAATAAAAAAAAAATTAAGATCATATATTAAAAAATAAATTATTTATCCTTTTCAAATAAAAAATATATATATGACTTTGTTTGATAATGTATGTGTGTTTATACATGCATACATGCATATATTTGTTGACATTTTTCTATATTTTGTGGTATACTTTCATGAAAAAAAAATTATATGTTGATTCCTAAGGCCCCATTTGATAATCATTCTTTTAGGACGTTTGATACTTATCATTTTTTTTATTTTTAAAAATTAAGCTTATAAACACTACTTCCACCCATGAGTTTTTTTTGTTTAGTTATCTACTTTTCACATACATTTTCAAAATCTAAACTGGAATTTGAAAAAAAAAATAGTTTTTAAAAAATAGTTTTTATTTTTGAAATTTGACTAAGAATTCAAAATGTTTTTTAAGAAAGATGAAAATCATCGTAGAAAAATAATGAGAAAACAAGTACAATTTTCAAAAATCAAAAACAAAAAATCAAATGGTTATCAAACGGGGTTTAAACTTTTGAAAATTTTATTTTAGTCACTCAACTTGTAAAAGACAGACATGTCGGTCTCTAAACTTTTAAAAATAACTATTTTGATAATTTATATTATTATATTAATATTTGTCCACCCCAATATATGCCTCAACTAACATATATGGTTTTATAAATGTCCATGGGAGCAACATTTGAAAGAGTCAAGTTGTCCACGTGTCAGAAATTAATAACAAAATGATGACAATGATAAAAATGATTATTTTTCTAAAGTTTAAGGACAAAAGTGAAGAAAATCTAAAAAATTTAGGGACTGAAATAGACATTTTGAAAGTTCAAAGATAAAATAATTCATAAAAATTTAAGGATGAAAATGAAATTTAAATTTCAAATTTTATTTTAAAATCAAGCTTGGGTTTTCAGAAACAGAAAATGAAAAACAAAATACAAAAAGTTAGAACCAATGTGAACCAGAAAATTTGACTATTAATTTGTTTGTTTAAACAAGAATTTGACGATACTTTAATAAAAGAAAAGGCATAATATTCAATATCAAATGAAGGTAGACAGGTTAAGAATATTGCAAATTATGACAAATTTTTATGCTTTGGGCATTGAACGTGTGCTAAAAAAAAAGCCTTAAAACACTTTTTTTTGGGATTAATTTTCCATAATTTGATCAATAAAGTGAGATTTATTTATAATTTTCTTATAAAGTGAGACGATTTTTTTTTCTTTTGCCAAGTGAGATGCTTTTCCCTTTCTCGTTAAACAAACAGCACTTTTTAAGAATTTGGAGTTTTCCATTCACAAAACACCAAAAATTTGCAGAAAATTCTGTGTCATCATATTTGAATAATAATTTGTTAAATTATTTCATGTACTTTTTAAAGTTTCATTATTTTATTTATTATTTGATTAAAAGTTTCGATCAAATCAATATTAATGAGAAATAACATAAATCCAAAGTCATATTATAGACATCAATTATACTTTAATTTAATGGTATATATATTGTCGACTAAGATGTTGTAAGTTTGAATCTTTCACCCCACATATTATTGAACTAAAAATATAATTATACTCAAATTCATAGTTTTTAACAAATATTATTCATTGATTTTTCACGTAAAAAGTCATATTATGGTATATATTTGATTTATGTTATTTCTTATCAATGGCATAGACACATCAATAAACTTTAATAAAAGGATAGAGATGATAATCAAACTAAAAAAACTAATAATTTTAAATTTCACCTTAATCCCTCAACTTTTAGATTTATTTTAATTAGTTACTTTCAAAATGTATATTTTAGTTCTTGAATTTTATAAAAACAATAATTTTGGTTTTTACCATTATTTTTAACTCCAACATCCTCCATCATTTTCTTCCTCTATTGCTGGTATAGAATTCACACTAATTAATATAATGGAAAACCCTTCTTTTTTTTTTTTTTTTAAGTAACAAGCAAATCATATTTTTAATCAATATCAAACCCACCAAATACCCAGTTCTCTCACCCTCTATGCCTTTCAATACGCTCTCATGTTAGAATATTAGTATTCATATTTGAAGTTATATTATCCATGATTAGAATAAAATAAAAACAAATGCTAAAATAACTATTTAAAAAAAATTTAAAGACTAAAGCAATATTTTAAAAGTGCAAGAACAAAAAAGATTAGATCTAAAACTTGACCGACTAAAATGAGATTTAACTATAATTTTATCATTCTTTCAACAAAAAAAAAAAAAAAAAAAACTATAATTTTATCACGATTAAATTATGGGTTTGATCCTTGAACTTTTAAAATTGTGCTTAATTTCATTGACTTACAAAATACTCTTTAAAATTTAAGTATCCATTAAACACAAAATTGGAAGTCTAAAAACTCACATGACACCGTTTAAAGTTTAAAAACCTATTACACACAATATTGAAGATTCATTCATGAATCACACTTTGTAAAGTAAAAAAAAAAAAATCTTAAGCACAACCCTCAAAATTTAGAGGCTAGATTAAAATTAAAGTCTATGAACTTTCAAAATTATGTGTAAATGGTCCCGGCCTAAACATTAAAAGTGCCTAAAGAACCTTCAATATGTTCTTCCTTTCAATTTTGTATCTATTAGATATTAGACCTATTTGATAGTTTTTTTACAAAATGATCATACCAATTTTGTATCTAATACATTCCTCACCTGAAAGCTCAACGCATCCAAAAACAAAAGTATTACACTACTTTTAAAGCTCGAAAACTTATATGACAAACTTCAAAATTTAGAGACGAAACTTGTGATAGAAGGAAGTTGAAATTAAAGAGTGATAATGTAGGAAAGAGGGGATAGATAGGGGGACAACACCCATGGGGCAGCAACACATCACATCAAATGTAGGTCTTAGAAAACCGAATTAAAAAAAAGAAAAAAGAAAAAGAAAAAGATGCGCGAAGTAGAGGATAATTGCCCTCCCTCCCCTAGAAGCAACGCAAAAAAAAAAAAAAAGAGGAGGAGGAGGAAGGCAAAGGGCATCTTTTTTAGCCATGGCGAGAGCGAGGGACACGCGGTGTTGCAGCATTGGGCCCCACCATTTTGCTTTCTCTCTCCTCTGTATATTGTACTCTCTCTCTTCATCCATTGATGGATGGAAAAATATTGGAATGCCAAGGACTCTCACTCAATTTTGTACTATCAATAGTTTTCTAAAGCCCCCCCCAAAAAAGTTAAATTACTTATTTATCCCTCATTAACTTTTAGAGTCTGATCGATCTCTATTAACAATTCTACTATGTAAGCTTTTAAGATTACGTATGTTTGGTCTCTATACAAGAGAAGTTCTCTGGTAAATTTATGAATTTTTTTTTCTTTTTTAACGTTTGAGTTGAAAATATAATTGAGTATTTGGAGTGTGAGTTATAATAGTCTGTGAATAACTCTGCACCTCACAAACTATTATAACTCAAACTAAATAACTCTAATCCTAAATACATATTATATAACTTCACAGACTATTATAACTCACTTAGCATTCCAAACAGTCCCTAATATTTTAATTGGTTAAGTCATGATCAAGTTGGAAATGTTATGTTTGTTTGGTGTATGTACTTTCTATTTTATGTCTAATGGGTGAATCTTTGAACCTATTTGAAATCAAATGCTTTAAGTGTGTTTTTCTAATAGGTCTCTAAACTTTCAAAGTTGTGTTTGTTTGATTCCTGTATTTTAAAAAGTTTTCTAATAGACTCGTGGAGCTTTCAAGGTTGTGGACTTTTTTTTTAGAGGGAGAAGGTTGTGGAGGTTTGGTTATTGTACTTAATTTTTTTAAAATGTGTTTTGAACTTTCAATTTTATATTTGATTAGTCGTTGTGTTGTATTAACTTTATTAATTTTATCATTATGCCATCAAATATTTAAACTTGACTGAAATTAGCTGTCATATAATCCTTAATATACACTAACAAAGTTGATGAAAAAAATTTATCGACACTAAATTGAAAGTTTAGAGACTAGAAATACATAAATCAAATACATATGCTAACTTGAGCATATCGCTAAATAGTTAAGATATTATATCATCGACCAAAATATCATAAGCTCGAATCTCTATTCTTACCTAATCTTAAAAGTTAAAAAAAAAAAGTTATCAGAAAGTCCATTGATTAAATAGACGTAATCTTGAAAGTTAATGAACAAAAGTGGTAGATTTACGTCGGAAGGAAAGAAAAAGAAAGGCCAAGTAATGCAACACTAAATTTTCTTTATTTTCTTAATTTTTTTTTCTTGTTCATTTTTGTTCTCTCTCTCTCTCTCTCTCTCTTGCCAATCTTTCTATGGGTGTTGTGTTGTTGTTCCTCTCTTACAATTACCAAACCTTTACCATCACTACTCCCACTCCCAGCACCCAATACGAATCAAAGCCCACACGCTTTTACATTCATTCATTTCGTCATCGTCATCGACCCTCATCTTCCCCACTTCCCTCATCTCTCCGACGGATTTCCGGCCGCTGATCTCTGTTGACTCTACTCGGTATTCACTTCCCTCCCTTCAATTTCTTCGTTTTCCCTTTAAGTTTGCTTTCTTTCTAATTTCTCGCTTTCTGGGTGTCCATAGCTCAGTGTTCTCGAGCTGGGTTCCTGTTTTTTGGGCTCTTCAAGCTCTTGAGCTCGTTGGTTTTTGATGATTTGGTGCGAATTCTTGTTATGGGTTTGTGGGTTGCTCTTAATTGGAATTGTGGATGTGTCGGTTTCTTGTTTCTGGACTTTTGGGGCTGGAGTGAAGCTGATTAGATCACGTTAGGAATTTACTTGTTTTGGTTGAGGGGTTTTTGAGCTTTGATCTGTTGCTTGGATTTGGTTAGCGTTTTGTACTTGATTGTTTTCGTCTTAAGAGGGAGTTGAGTTGGATAATTGGATCTTCTCAGTCTCTTGTTCTTTTTGAGAAATGGAGGCTGGATATGGAGGGGAAGCTTGTCAATTGTACGGTATGGGGTCTATGGACTTGAGGGCTGCTGTTGGGAAGAGGAGTCTTGAATGGGATTTGAATGATTGGAAATGGGATGGAGATCTCTTTATTGCTAGGCCTTTAAATACGGTGGAATCTGATCATTTGAGTAGGCAACTTTTTCCAATCGTCTCTGGGATTCCCTTGACCGGAGGTTCGTCGAACAGTTCCTCGTCGTGCTCTGATGAAGCTAATATGGGGATTGAGAAAGGGAAAAGGGAAGTGGAGAAGAGAAGGAGGGTTACTGTTGTTGAAGATGAGAATCTTAATGATGAAGCTCGTACTTTGAGTTTGAAGGTTGGTGGAAATGGTTCTCAGATTGTGGAGAGAGAAGCAGGGAATTGGGAAGGAACTAGTGGGAAGAAGACTAAATTGGGTGGGGGAAATTCGAATCGTGCTGTTTGCCAAGTAGAGGACTGTGGAGCAGATCTGAGCAATGCTAAAGATTATCACAGACGACATAAAGTCTGTGAAACGCATTCTAAGGCGAGTAATGCGCTTGTCGCAAATGTTATGCAGCGATTCTGTCAACAATGTAGCAGGTGAGCTTTCTTTTAATTAGTTTAAGAACCAATATCATAAATTCATGCTGTCCATATGCTCCAGTCATAACATGGTTGTAAATTTCTACTGTCTTTTTGGAGTAAACCTTACAAAGTGATTACTGAAATTGTCTATTTTGTATGGTACCTGTAACTTCATCAGAGACTTTGGCTCCATAGTTATTCCCTATGCTTACAGTTTCTTAGCCTTGACTCTTTGAAGTTTCTGGCGTTGCTGGTTCCTAATAACATACGACTGCTGTAGTAAAATTTCTGCTGTAATGTTACTCTGTGGAATCTGTTGGCAGGTTCCATGTTCTCCAAGAGTTTGATGAAGGGAAACGGAGTTGTCGTAGGCGATTGGCTGGCCATAATAAGCGCAGAAGAAAAATTAATCCAGATAATGTTGTTAATGGAAATTCTCCACCTGATGAGCAGACTAGTAGTTATTTATTGTTAACTCTGTTGCGAATACTTGCAAATTTGCACTGTAAGTAACTCTGTCACCCAAGAATTATTTCGAGAATTAATATGTAAGTAGTTAATCTCATTCTCATGTTTGATTCTCTTCTTTTTCCTAGCTATGCTACTCTTTGACTTGCCCCTCCCTACTGGCCTCCTCCAAATGAGTTTCCACTCTTTGTTTAAGTCCTTTGGGCAATAACTAATCTAAATATATAAATTTTGGCAACTACAGTCTACAGTTATTGCCTTCTTAGATTATTTTTGATAAACCAAATAAACAAAAGAAGAATAACTTCTGCACTTCGTTGCAAAGCGAGGTAATTAAATCTGCAGACAGAGAAGCAACGAAGTTCAGAAATAAAATTGAACATCCATTCTGATATCCAAACTGGTACTTTAGATTGCTTGCTACCATTTCGTTTGGCACTGTGATCTCATTACCTGACTTAAACAATTCAGATGGTCATCTTTAAATGAAGCACCATCCTTAAGATTTGTTTCTAACGAGATAAATTCATTCATATCTATTATTTATTTGTGTAAAAAGCTAATATAACATGTAAAAATTTATTTTCTACTATCAATAACCACATTTCATCTTTATAGCCTTCATAAAAACAAAAATAGTGTTACATTTATATAATTTTCTTTTAATTCTTAGATTTATTCTGATTTTTTAGTAATGCTTGAAATTGTCCACCATGTATCAAGTGTGATGGATATATATGGATATATATATATATATATATATATATATATATATATATATATATATATATATATATATATATATATACTCGAATATAAGGTCGGTGCCCCAATAACTTCAGTTTGTATGAAAATTTCTTTCCCCCCCTTTTCTACTTCAAGACAATATGGTTCAACTTCATTTTTCTTTCTTTCATAACTATGATTTTGAAAATTCTTTGCCTTTTCCAGTGTTTAGTGCTGAAAAGCTTTTATATCTCATTCATTCTATGTCTACTGGTATAAAAATCATGCATGTCAGAAATATATGTACATCTTTTTCTGTGTTGAACTCTTGTTGTCCTTAGCATATTATTGTGTGATTGATCTTGTGCTATTTGGTGTAGCCAATGGATCAAATCAGACCACAGATCAGGATCTTCTTTCTCATCTTATACGAAGCCTTGCCTGCCAATCTAGTGAGCATGGAGGAAAAAACCTATCTGGGATTCTGCATGAACCTCAGAATTTGCTGAACAATGGGGCATTAATCGGGAAATCAGATCTAGTTTCTACTTTTCTCTCAAATGGTCCTCAGGTGCCTTTGAGACCTTCTAAACAAAATGACACGATACCAATATCTGAGACACCAGCACAAGCAATTGTTAGGGGAGGAGACACACCGGCTATTTCTTCTATAAAACCAAGCACTTCGAACAGCCCTCCTGCTTATTCAGAAATCAGGGACAGTACAGTTGGGCAATGCAAAATGATGAACTTCGATTTGAACGATGCTTATGTTGACTCAGACGATGAGAGACAAGCACTCCCAGTGCACATGGGAACAAGTTCTCTTGAATGCCCTTCTTGGGTGCAACAAGACTCTCATCAGTCAAGCCCCCCTCAAACTAGTGGAAATTCAGATTCAGCATCTGCCCAGTCGCCTTCTAGCTCTGCTGGAGAAGCTCAGGTAATGTTGTGGAAAAACTGCAGGCCATTTGTTATTACCCTCTCCCTTTCCTGTCTCAACATTTTTAGTTCCTTCATATTGGTATAGATTGGAGAAGTTCTCTACATATGTGAATAGTGGACATAAAACAGCAGATACAGGTGTTCTTGGATGAGGATTTCTCCTGTGATCTGCCTGTGTTGAGAACTACTGTATCTTATCCAACAGCTTACTGCTGCCGATGTGGAAAATTATGTTTTTATTAGCTGTATTATCAAATTTTGTGTAAATATGATTAAACACCGGATGGAGCATTATGGTTTTGTTAATTAAAAAAATATTTTCAGTGAAATTCCAACAACTTCTGCTTGTCTTTCAGAAGGTGGATGGAAACAATATGGTTACTTCATTTTGTCTTCAATAATCGAAACTCTTGTTTCTTGCTTTATAATATCTGTCTTCCCATTTTAATTTTCAAGGCCATAATTGTTATTCCTATTTTCTTTTATGGGTCAACATACCATGTTTCTTAATCAAGCCTGGTCTTAGGCCTTGCAGTTTGTACTTTAATCCATTCTACAAACGCAAAAGAGGCTGTATGGGAAGTTTTCTATTCAATCTTTTTGAAATTTCTCTCTTCTTTTTTCATTCATTCATGCTTTTGTTTTTTGTTTTTCTGTTTCATCATCATCAAACGTTATTTATTGCTAAATCTTGCCTGTTTAGTTAACCACACCATCTTAGATGATCTCAACTCCTTTACTACTCTTCCCGATCTTTCTTCGAACTTCTCTCTATCATGAAGACACCTGACTTGATTTTTTAACTCATCTAAGTACATATGATCTCTTAAATCATCTTTATAGAATTATGGGATTCATTTCTTGTATGCATTAACACATTGTTTTTTACATTCCTCCAGAGCCGTACAGATCGCATCATTTTGAAATTGTTTGGGAAAGCACCAAATGATTTTCCTCACGTTTTGCGAGCTCAGGTATGTGAAATGTTACAACCGAGCATTTGAAACAGTTCGAGATCTCCCTCCCTAATTCTTTGCGACCTTTTCTTTTAGGTTCTCAATTGGTTATCACACAGTCCCACAGAGATAGAGAGCTATATCAGGCCTGGTTGTGTTGTTCTAACAATATACCTACGACAGACTGAGGCTGCATGGGACGATGTAAGTTTTCATGTTCTCTCCTGATCAATCAATTACGGGGATGCCTTTCTTGAGCTATCATAAAGACCCATTTCTTGATGGTTTTTGATCTCTTTACTTCAGCTTTGCCATGACCTCAGTACCAGTTTGAATAGGCTTCTTGATGTTTCGGACGATGCTTTCTGGAGAACTGGATGGGTTTACTTGCGGGTTCAGCATCAAATAACTTTTGTTTATCATGGTCTGCTTGTCTCTAGTTTAAAATGACTTTCAAATGTTGTATAATACTCATTATTATCTTTTTTTTTATGCAATATTGAGGCAATGATCATCTTTTATGTGCTGCAGGTCAGGTTGTAGTTGACACATCCTTGCCTCTTAGAAACAAGAATTACTCTAGAATCACAAGTGTAAACCCAGTTGCCGTTTCTATATCTAAGAAGGCTATATTTTCGGTTAAAGGAATAAACTTGAGCCGACCTACAACTAGGTAACATCATCTTTTTGTCTATTTTCTTCTCTGAACTTTTACTTGTATTAGTCTTATATTTGCAAATACTAAACCCGATTTCCAGGTTTCTCTGTGCAATTGAAGGGAAATATCTAACTCAGGAAGCTTCAGATGAGTCAACAGAAAGTGGTGATAACTTGAAGGCGCAAGATGACAGCCAACGCATTACCTTTTCTTGCTCTATTCCTGCCGTCTATGGAAGAGGATTCATTGAGGTGCAGTATTTTTTATATTCTTCTTACAATACATCTTTACACTAACCAAGAATTTTTTACCAATGGACTTTTTTTTTTTTTGGGGGGGGGGGGGGGGGGGGGGGGGGGGGGGGGCATTGGGTAATGATTGGATATTTTTTAGGCGATGCCTTCAATTTACTTTCAGTTATACAGTTTGATGGCTTTGAATCAATATTTTTATTCATCTTCCCACTTTTTTTCCCCTTAAATTTTGGAGTTTGTTTTATAGGAAAGGATATATTGATAGAATGAAAATATACAAAAGAAAGGGAAGGCCTAAAAAAGGTTTTTTAATGAGCACAAAAAGATATAAAGCCATAATGGCATAAAACTCTTTTTATGGTTATATTTTTCCAATGGACTGCCCCCTCCCAAATTCTTAGAGGTGGCCTTTTATTTTCTAAACTGTTTAAACCATTTCCTTTTGAGCATAGCTTTAATTTAGCATGCAGAAACATTTGATGGACCTTATCTTCACTTTTTCAAGAGACCTAGACTCTTCCAATCCTAGCGAACTCTCTAGGCCAAACTCTAATCACAGAATAACATTCTCTCCCTCACTTCATACACTAATTCCCTACTCTTATGTAACAAAATGTTATCTTGTTTGTTACTACCAATCTGGGCTGTACACGTGCATGCGGAAAATGTTCTCTCCCCACGTTAAGTAGGCTTAGTGTACTTAGTAGTCTACCTTCCAGCATATTCAAGCTTAATTGGTGATTTTACATTTCTTTCACTTTTTCATCAAAGGAACATATAGGCTGCATCTTCATACTTTTCATCTTTAGATTTATGCCATGCTATTCCAAGGATGTTTTTTTTGCTACTTATCCATGCAACGTTTCATATGCTTTGATGTGAAAGCTCTATTATAAACACTTCTCGAAGTTGAAATTTCCATTTATGATTTTGATTTGAAATATCCAGGTTGAAGATGATGGTTTCAGCAGCAGTTTCTTTCCTTTTATAGTTGCAGAGGAAGATGTTTGTACAGAGATCTGCACACTTCAGAGTGCTTTAGAATTCACTGAAACGTGTTCAAATTCTGGGGAAACTGCGGAGCTGGAAGGAAGGAGTAATGTGATGGAGTTTATTCACGAAATCGGTTGGCTATTTCATAGAAATCAGTTGAAGTCTAGATTAGGTCACTTGGATCCTAATGAAAATCTCTTTTCACTGCCACGGTTCAAGTGGCTCATGGAGTTCTCCATGGATCATGATTGGTGTGCTGTGGTTAAAAAGCTGTTAGATGTTCTTCTCGATGGGACCGTGGATGCAGGAGATCACCCATCCTTGAATTTTGCATTGACGGAAATGAGTCTACTTCACCGAGCAGTGAGAAAAAACAGTAGGTCACTGGTGGAGCTCCTTTTGAGATATCCCTCAAAGTTGAAGGATACATCAAGTTCTGAAGACAATGCATCCATTGATGGAGGGACTGGTAGCTTCCTGTTTAGACCTGATGTCGTTGGCCCGGCCGGTTTGACCCCTCTTCACATTGCCGCTGGTAAAGATGATTCCGAGGATGTTCTTGATGCATTAACTAATGACCCGGGAATGGTAAGGATTATCACAGTATGCTTTCTGATTTACGGTTTCATATTGTCATGCATTAGTCACGTCACGGTCACTTGGAGCATTATCGATTATTTTAAAATTATTTTCCCCTCTCTTCTTATTATTAATTTTCGTCGATATTATTAGGAATGAGACTTGGAACCAAGTACTAGAAGTAGTTCACAAAATCAGTGTTCCTTTTTGTCCCAAAAAAAAACTTTAGCTTTAGGACATTGAGAATGAAGAAATGACTGGGTTGTTACAGGTGGGAGTTGAGGCTTGGAAGAGTGCTCGAGACAGCACGGGCTCAACACCTGAGGATTATGCCCGTTTACGTGGCCATTACTCGTATATTCGCCTTGTCCAGAGGAAAATCAACAAGAGATCAGCTGGGCATGTGGTGCTGGACATCCCTAGTACTCTCTCAGATGGTAGCTGGAATCAGAAGCAGAACACTGATTTGACCTCCTCCAGGTTTGAGATTGGTAGGACAGAACTAAAACCTACTCAGCAGCATTGCAGGCTTTGTGTCAGGAAACCGCTCGGTTGTGAAACGTTGTCTAGTGCGTCTCTGGTCTACCGGCCCGCAATGCTTTCAATGGTGGCCATTGCTGCTGTCTGTGTGTGCGTGGCACTCCTATTCAAAAGCTCGCCCGAGGTTCTCTATGTCTTCCGCCCCTTCCGATGGGAACTATTAGATTACGGTACTAGTTAGACCCATCTATTAATGATCTACCTGACTAAATTATAGGTAATGTATTTATATGAAGTTATGAAGTTGAAATTCAGTAGAACCTGTAATGAGTTCCAGATTGATATACTTTGTTTCACGTGTTATCGATGTTCGCTATACTCAGCCATCTGACTTTGTGTGTGCGTGTGTGTGGACTGCTCTGCAAATTTTAGTTCCCAGAAACTGCAGGTAGAGAGTATGTTCACTGGACGACGATCGCTTGGCAGTTGACTGGAACCGAGGAGCGTCCAAAAGGGTTTCATATTCTTTTTATTTTTACTTTCTAGTTCATGTAACAAATCTCATTTTCTAGCTGTTTTTTTACGAGCATATGCTTTAATGTCATGGAAATTTTATTGAAACAAAGGGATAGATTCTCAGTTTCCCTACCACACACACACACATATAGGAGTCAAAGATTTGGCTGATTTGTTCAAAGGAACTTTTGAGATATTTTCTTTCCACTTAGTTGTTCTATACAAATGTTAGAAGGCTCATTCCAATATGTTTAGTTTTTCCTATTTTCATCTGTTTCATATTGAAGTGTTAAACACTTCTTTCTATCATTTTTGTCCACCATATCTATTAAATCAATCAACCATTCACGAAAGAAAACAGAAGTTCATGACTATTATAAGAATTAGATGCATAAATGTTTGGACGAAAGGGTAAACATATTGTTCATGAAATAATACGAAAAGTTCAATATAAAAATATGCTCTTTCATTCAAAATGACCTTTGATGACAAATGAATAATTGATATGAAATGGGCCATAGTCATTTATTTCTTGATAGAATCTTCAAATTTTAAATGCCTTTCATAAAACACTCTAGTTTTGTATATCTTTCATGAGCATATGTTTTAATGTCATGTCACATATCATAACAAGGGGAATAAATGTTTATTAAAACAAAGGGATAGATTCTCAACTTGGATATAAGAAAATGATAGATTCTCAATTTGTACATATATATACAGTTCGACCTCAAAGGAATTTCGAGATATTTTCTATGTGTTAGTTTCATATTTTTATTTCCTTTGTGTTAAAGTTTTGAAACAAATAAAACTATGCTTTTTTACCTTTTATTTGTCACGTATGTCTAATCAATTAATATTTATCTAATAGATATGTTACAATAATTTTAGTCAGTATTAACAACATAGACTACATAGAATTACAATTCAAATTCAGATACATAGTTAACTTATTATTATTATTTTAATATAGGGCTGAAATAGACATAACTTCCCAAATTTAAAGAATAAATTTGTAGTTAAATTGACATTCTTATTTACTCATCTTTATTTCTTTAGTATAAAGATTTCATGGTTGATCAATGGGTGCCATTTTTTCGTTGGGTGATGTGAGACCATCCATTGATCTAAATTGTATGGTAATAAACATACTTATGTTACATAGAATTAATTCCCTCTTTGTCTATTTAGTATATTCCTTAATAAAAAAAAATTATAATGCTCATTATCCTTTTTAGAAAATTAAACACAGATATTGTTAGTAATGATCCTTAATTTTTAAAATAGGAAGTAAAAATAAAATCGTTGCCAATATGTTTATAGAAAAATAAAAAAAATTAATAAGAAAAAAACAAAAATAAATATTTATAGATGGAAAGTAAAGCATAGAAGATTGTTGATAAAATGAAGCAACTATTAACAAAAAAAAAAAAAAAAAAAGACAAAAATTCATTGAAAGAAGTGACTATTAATAAGAATTAGATATATTTGCATGAAAGGATAAACATCATATTGTAGATGAAATAGTAAGAATGTTCTATATAAAAGGTACAAATGAGACCATTTAATCATAAAGTAATATATAACAATTAATAAATAGTTAATATAGAACGAACCACATTCGTTCGAAAAAGTATAATCCTTTTATATAAGATCTATCCAATCCTAAAATATCCTTTCAAAACCTTTTATATAAGCCACCGTTTGATAACCATTTAGTTTTTGGTTTTTGGTTTTTGAAAATTAAGCTTGTTTTCTCCTAATTTCTCTACATTGGTTTTCATCTCCATTAAGGAAACATTTGAATTCTTAGCCAAATTCTAAAAACAAAAATAAGTTTTTGAAAACTACTTTTTTTAGTTTTCAAAACATGGTTTGATTTTGGAAAACATAGGTAAAAAGTAGATGACAAAACAAGTAAAACCATAGGTGGCAGTAGTATTTATAGGCTTAATTTTCAAAAACCAAATGGTTATCAAACGGGTCTTACCTTTTCAATTTCTATCAACTTTATTTCTTAATAGAATCTTCAAATTATAAATGCCTTTTAGAAACCACTCTAGTTTTCAATTAATTTCCCCCTTATGGGAAGTTGGTAACCACACTTTTGGAACCATTACAAATCCCAATTGCTCAATTTCTGATCCCTTTTCCCAAAAAAAAAAAAAAAAGAAAAAAAAGAAAAAGAAAAGAAAAAGAAAAAAACTCCTTGTCATATGACTAAAGAAAAGCCCATATTATTTTATTTATTCATTGCCTTTTTTACTATTGGCTGAGCATTATTTGCTAGTGATTTTGATGTCACAACTACTGTCATTTGTCACACACAAAAACAAAAAATTAGCATAATTGGAGTGGTCTAATATTTATATTGTTTCTTTTTATGAGTGGTAGATTTGACTCCTCTTTCTTATTTAAAAAAGATTCAAAATTACTTCAATCGATTAAACTTTAAACTCATTCCAACATGAATGTTTCTTAATTAAAAATTAAAGTTTGGTAATTACTAATTTTATATCTTGAAAATGTTTTTGAAATCTTAGATCAATTTTAAAAACTAAAAGTAGAAAAAGTTGTATTCATGTTATGTTTCTAGATTTAAAATCTAGTGTTTGAGAAATATAAGAAAACATAAAAATGAATATAAGAAAACAAAAAAATGAAGTAGAGAATAGAAGTTAGTTATATTAAATGAATATGTAGATTGTAATTATTATTCGATCAATATTTAGATATTTTTTTTTGAGTTCAACAAGTGGGGGTGGGAGATTTGAATATGTGCCTCTTGGTCGAGGGCACATGATTTATGCCAGTTAAGCTATACTTAGTTTGACAATATCTAGATTAATTATATTGATTATGTAAATAATCAATAATTATACATAAAATAAAAAAGTGTAAATCCGAATTCGATCAATATCTAAATCGATTATATTTATTATGTTGATCAATCATTGTCCATAAAATAAAAGTATACAAATTACCAATATCAAAGTCAATATTTGATTTTTGTCAAAAAAAAAAAAGGTCAATATGTGATTAATAAATTGTTAGAAATACTATACACACACACATTCATATATACATATAGATATATTACGAATTTGGCCCATATATTTTAGACATCATTTTAATTTGGCCTCATTCTAAAAGTTTTAATCTCGTCCGTATAGTTTAAGTTATGTTTAATTTGATATCCATAGTTTTAAAAGTTTCAATTTAATTCCTATTGATAGTCATGCCTAAGAAATCGTCATCTTTTGTTATCATATTGAATATTCAACACATTTTTTAATTTACGCAGCAATAAAATCTATAAGAATTTGAGACTAAGTAAGAAAAAAGAAAAAAAAAATAAGCGGGTTTTCATATGGATAAAAAAATAATTCATGATTGCTTTGTAAAATCTAACTAAACTATAAATACCAAAGTGAAATATTAAAAACTAAAGAAACTAAATTGAAAATTTTAAAATCATAAATATTAAAATAAAATTAAATCGGAACAATAGGAATCAAATTTGTTATGTATTCAATTTGTTAATATAAACATTCACAAATTAATTATGTCACAAATTATGAAAAAGATTGACAAAAAGAAATAGAAGCCTATCCTCATAGACAAGACAAAACTTTAGCACTTTGAGAGAATGGGAAAGTCAAGTGAGTGATTTTTCACATCATTTATGAAAAGGTTGTTTATTTTATATTAATTAATAAAAAGTAATTCATTAGATTAAAAAAAAAAAGATAAAAGTTTCACATGTTAATTAAAAAAAGATAAAGTTTGTTATTTTCATGCTCTTCAAGTGGTGCATTTTATTGGGTTAATAATATTTGGTTGGTGATTGAGTGGCATGTGACTAAACTCTATTTATAGACCTCCCAAATGAAAGAATTTAAGATGTCAATATTGAATGTTAGATTCTCGAAAAATTATTTAATATGGTTGGTATAATGTGACAATTGACAACTACTTTTACATGGTCATTAAATTTATAAAAGAAGAATTAAGATATATTTACATCATACATCTAATCTAACAGTTATGAGTGTCAACTTAAACATAGCTCGTATGTTAAAATATATCGACTTTCTTTAAAAGGTCGTAGGTTCAAATATCTACCCATACTTATTATTCTAAAAAAAATATATAGTTATAAAAGTGACGTTGAATAAATTTTTTTAGAAGGTTACTGTAGAAATGCTTTGAAGTACGAAGATTAGTTTATTTTTCTTAATTTTGGGCTTTTTGGGTCTATTCTGTATTAGGGTTAGATGTGTACCATATATAAACCATCTAAATTCTTATATGAAATCTCTCTATATTCTGTATTCAGTTTTCTCCTCAAGATAATAAAATACTCTTATCCCTCTACCCGTGGACGTAGCTAACACACCATCAGTGAACCACGTAAATCTGTGTGTCGTTTTATTCTTTCTATGTTTCTTGTTTGTCGTCTGCTTCTGTTTTAACGAGCTTAATATATGATGCCCAAAGCTAAGATTTGTGTGTGAAAAATTATGAATGACGCATCCCCACCCGGGTTAATATCTTAAAGAAAGGAATCGACATTAATCCTAATTGTTTATTTTGTAGGTTGAAGGATGATTCAACTGCACATGTGTTTTGGGTATGTAAGTTTGTGAAGAGGGTGTGGCTCCATTATCTCCCAAATATGGCTCCTATGTTTGACTTGTGCAGGGGATTGGATGATGGAGAAGCTGGGGGATTGCAAGATAAAGGAAGTGGTGATGATCTTGTGGTGTGTTTGGAGTTACAGGAATTCGCTGAATATCAGAGGAGACAAAGCTCATTTGAACTACATTTTCAGACTCATTGATTGCTACAAAGAAGTAAATTATTTAAACACTGTTAGAAGCTCTGGTTCCTCTCAGGTGGAGAACTATCCTGGTCAGGATAAGTGGAAGCTGCCTCTCCCTAATATATGGAAGTTGAATGCAGACGGCTCGTGGAATTGCATCCGCGAGAAGGGTGGAATTAGCTGGATAGTCCGTGATTCGGATGGATCTCCAATATGTGCTGAGACTTTGACAATTAGATGGAAGCGGCCGATTAAGGTCCTTCAAGCAAAAGCCATTGCTGAGAGCCTGTTGCATCGTCAAGCGTCTCCCTCGTCCCCTCCATTTGATCTTGGTGTAATCAGATGCTTTGGAGGTGGTTACGCTTCTAAACAAAGATGGTGAAGATTTCACATATTTCCAACTTAGCAAAGGAGATCAATGATTTGAAGCAAGTTCTGGGTGCTATCGTTTTCTCCTTCTACCCGCGGAAGTGCAACGGTGTTGCCCATCGCTTGGCTCGAGCTACCACTAGTGTTGTTAATTTTTTTTGATCAAGATCAATTTTCTCCTTTAGAAAAGTGTAATTTCTTTTGGGATTCTGATTTTCCTCGATGGCTTTCCTCATCGTGCTTTGAGGATTTGGTGGTTGGGGTTGTTGGGGACTTTGTCGCCTTTTAATGAATTTGCTCTTTTTCAAAAAAAAAAAAAAAAAAGAAGAAAAGAAATTAAAGGAACAAAAAATAACTTCATATTAAAAATAGATGTAATACACCAGAGTTAAAAGTAAAGAAAGTACATGAAGTGAAAAAGGAAACTAAAAGAACAACTAAAAGAAAGAAAAACAAAAACTAAAAATCCCTAAATTTATTTGCTCTATCTAACTTGATTCCACATTTTTCAAGGAGAATCAAGTATTTAAACTTTTCTTCTTTCGAATCAAGTGTCCGAATAAGGTTTGATCAAATAAAGGAGAAGAACTCTGTATGGCAGCTTCAATTCGAAATCTTCAATAAAAAAAACAGTGGAGTTCTTCTAGAACTTTGTGGAGGAATCAAAGATAATGTCTTGGAGTGCAATAGTCACCTTTTATAGACCTTTTGGGGCCGTTTGGCCCATGGGTTTGGGTTGGGATGGGTTTGGGTTCCAAACCCAAAACCATGTTTGGCACAAGGTGTTTCAAAACCCTTGGTTTTGAAACACAACCCCATGGGTTACAACAGTGCAACCCCATGGGGTTTGTGCCATGTTTTCCTCTTCCATTTGTAGTTTTCCATTTTCGGCGACCACTCCGACAACAACTCAGGCGACCACTCCGATGACAACTCCGGCGACCACTCCGACAACAACTCCGGCGACCACTCAGATGACAACTCCGACGACCACTCCGATGACAACTCCGGCGACCACTCCGACAACAACTCCGGCGACCACTCCGATGACAACTCCGGTGACCACTATGATGACAACTCCGGCGACCACTCCGACAACAACTCCGGCGACCACTACGATAACAACTCTGGCGACCACTCCGATGACAACTCCGGCGACCCGACCACCCCAACAACTAGACACCCCGATAACCCAACCACTCAAACAACCCAACTTGCCCGAACCACAGACAACAACCACTTCAATGACCCGATCAGCCGACAACCATAGTTGACGATCACCTCGAAAACCTGACCACCTAGCAACCACAGTAGACAACCACCTAGTGACCACTCCGATGACCTGACCACCTTGATGACTACTTTGGCGATTACCCCGACGATCTGGTAACCCAACCACCCAAAACCACTGTTGATGACCACCTAGTGACCACCCTGGCGACTCCAACAACCCAACCACTGCCACAACCACCCAGCGACCACTCCGGCGACATGACCACCCTGATGACCACTCCAGCGACCCGACAACTACTGCTAAAAACCACCCAATGACCATTCCGGCGACCTGACCACCGTGCAATCACCACCGGTGACCACCTCGGCATACCCAAACACCCCATCAACCCAACCACCCCAACTACCACTCCAACAATCACCCTAGCGACCCAACCACCTAGTCAATATTTTAAAAGGGCCAGCGTGGACGGCTATATGCAAAACTAAAGGCGATCCCAGGGATGACAAGGCAAGACTGAATGGCTCTTGCAAAGACTATTCTCTCGGATAGTATGATGTTGAACTCCTTCTTTACATTCACCCCAGATTGGAAGTATGATTACTACGTGAAAATTTTGGGGAAAGCACCTAGAACCTGACTCTCTTTTCATCACTTTCATCTACCACTCTTATGACTTATATTTGTGTTTGGACAACTACTTCTACTTTCTTGTCATTTCATCTGGAATGTGTGTTATGATATTTTTAGAACTAGATCTTAGTTCTAATTTTTGGTTTTACTTTACCATTGGCAACACCATTCTTACATTGCACCTATTAATTATCTGTTGCTACGCATAATCTTCAATTTTATGTCATCATGAGTGGAGTGAATGAGATAGCATATAGTTATACAAACTACACATAGTATAATTCAAATTGAACTATAGTTGTAACAATTTCTCTACATAATTGGTTAAATAGTTGGTATGTAACACACCAAAAAAATTATGAAGTTAAAAAAATGGAGTAGGAAAAAAAACAGTGTAAGATTTTTTTTTAAAATAACAAACAGTTTGAAAAATTATAAAAAAAAAAAAACAAACAAAACAAACCCAGCCCAACCCAACCCTGCACCCCAAACACAGGTTTCAGCAAACCAGCCCAACACAACCCTGCACCCCAAACACAGGAATCAGAAACCCCAGGGTTTCTGATTCCAGCCAAGAAACCCCAGGTTCCAGAACCCCAGGGTTTCTGATTCCAAACCAGCGCGCCAAACAGCCCCTTTAGGGTTATGGTTTCTGTCGAGATCAGTGTGTTGAGTTGTAGTTGACAATATATCTATAATTTTAGGAGATTGATTGGGATTTGATGGGAGAATCTGTCAAATTCGTAATTTTCACACTGTTTGTCGATTTGGTCTAGTTGTGACTGCAATCTTGGTTGCATTTTGGACATTTTACAGCTTCAGCTAAGTTTGTCCTCTGACTTAATATGTGGTTGCAATTTTGACCATAATCTGGACAAAAATACAACTTCTGAACAAAAACACAAAAACTCATTAAATTCTTTAGAAATTGATTCACTTTATACCTAATTACTTTCTTTTAACAAATCATGGTTGAAAACATGTGCTTGACTCGTTTTTATCTAAATTCGCTCTTTTGACAAGATTTACAATAATAAACGCATAATTTCTAAACAATAAACTTAGGTTTGAAAGTTAAATAACCCTTATAAATGAGAGTGATCACATGTCTACATCATCATGTTAATACAACTATTGAAGCCACGTCATCCTATCTATTAAAAAATTGACAGAAAAATAATTGAAATGACCAAAATAATAATATATTTAAGTGTAGGAACTAAAATAAATATTTTGAAAACTTGAGGAAAAAAAAAGTCTACAATTTTAGATAGCAAAATGAGATTAAATATTTTTTTTTCAAATGGTTTAAATTAGGGTTGTTTCAAAAAAGGACAACCCAAAAAATCCAGTAACCTAACCCAACCCAACCCAACCCAACCCAACTCATACGTTTGGCTTGGGTTGAAAATTAATTTGAGTTAAATTTTGTTCTTTTTTTTAAAAAAAAATTAGTTAGGTTAGTTCGGTTCCTCGGTCTACTAAGGTTAAATTTGACCCAACTCAACTCAACCCAACCCACAATAATACATAATAATAAGTTTTATAAATTTATTGTTGACTCAAGATTCATTTACCGTTCAAAATCATTTATATTTCTAACTCAAATTAATTTTGAACTCGTGGATTAAGTTAGTTTTCAAAAATTTCAGATGGTCGCCTTTTTCTAAAACACGTAATTAAAGGCATATTTGAAAGCAAAGTAGCTCAACCTAACAACTATGAGTTGCGAATTTTGTTTGAAATATGATGGAATCAAATAGACGCAACTCAATTTTATAGGTTGATTTATGTTGAGTCATAACTTAATAAAGGTCACTAGAGTTATAGAATTTACAACTCGAACAATTAGCTGGTTGAGTCCAAAATATCACAAAACTCAATCTAACCCAATTCATAAACGCCCCTAGTTCAAATAATTAGCCGTGATAAATCTAGAATTTTATTTGTGCAATCTTTCATCATACCCTAAAAAAATGGGGAAAAAAAACTCACATACGTAAGTGTTTTTGGCCCTCTTTTCCTTCATTCATGAAACACTCATTATTTTCCATTGTACTAATAGCCCTTCAACCATTTATTTGTTGGTGATAGTTTTAAAAATGAGTAGTTATCCAAATCAACACGGAATTCTCATTTCTTTTTGGTTAAATTATAAAAAATACTTCTGAATTTTGTCATTTACTTTTAAAATGCCTCTATTTTTTTAAAAAAATTGTAATATTACCCTTAATCTTGTATAAATGTTTCAAAACGATAAATATTTCAAAACGATCATTGGAGTAGAAAACCTATTAGAATGGTTGGACGCAAAGATGACGTGCATGAATGCGTTCTTTCAAACTTAATCTAAGCAAGCGTCCTCGTCATCATCACGTTGTTCTAGGTCACTGCCATGTCGATTTTTCATCCAGCATTCTAACAAATTTCTACTCCAATGATGGTTTTGAAAGGTTTATGAAAGATCGAGGATAATATTGTAACTTTTGAAATAATATGAATATTTTTTAAATAAAAGACAAAGTTTAATGGTATTTTTTATAATTTAGCATTTTCTTTTTTTAGTAATTGGAGCATCGAGTTTTTTTTAAGCTAATTTGAATTTCATAATCAGATAAACTGAGAAGTATTTAACATTAAAAAATATCAACTAAAGTGTAACTCAATATTTAATGTCAACGATGTTATTAAACAGAAATTTAATTGATCTTTTTTACATTTCAAGAACCTATAAATATATTTGTTAACATGGCGTGGGGTGGAGAGAATGATTTTTTTTTTTTTTTTTAATGTTTGGTCTTTTAGATATTAAGCTATTACGTTTGAGGAAATTATTTGCTTTTTTTTTTTTAGATGCATAAAGATTTATGTGGTTTTTTAGTCAATTAATCGTGACCTTTAAATCAACCCTTTGAATTCAACTCATAGAAAATTCGAACTTATACTTGTTGGGAAAATAAAAATGTTGAAGAAATTTATTTTGGGATAACTCAGATTGGAATTGACTAAAAAGAGGTAAAATTCAAATTTAAAATCTCTTACATTCCTTTGATGACTATTTTGTTCTTTCTTCCTCTTCTTCTTCTTTTTTTTTCCCTTCCATTTGATACTCCCTTTAGTTTTTAAATTTTGTCTAAAACTCTAAAAACCTTTTTTTAATAGAAAATGAATATTATTAAATAAATTGCTTTTCATTTCTAAGTTCAAAACAATTATTTTTCAAACATAGAAAATAAGAAAAATTATAAAGAGTTACCAAAAAAACTTTTGAGAACTCTTTCTTGTTTTAGTTATCCATGTAGATACAGAATTTTCATGCCAACATGAATATAACTTAATTAGTTAAAGTAAATAAGATAGATATGTTAGAAAAATAGAAAAAAAAATGTGTTTTTTGTTCTTTTGAGTATAACAAAAGTGGAGGTATAGAGATTTGAAACTCCAACTTTAAGAGAAGGAGTACATATCAATTATCACTAAGTTTTCTTCACTTTGACGAAAAAATGTGTTATAATCTTAAATCAAGTAGATTGCTAATGAATTAAAAAAAATGGGTGCACGGTCGGGCTAGGGTTGAGTTCATTGAAGTTCATAAAAAGAATAGATTTAAAAATAATAATAATAATAAGAAAAGGGATCAAAATCGAATTTTCCAAATCCATATTTCTTGAATGTAAAAATTTTCATAAGTTATCTCTTCCAAGGAAATTTACATGCAATACAAAGACTTTTTAAGAGATGAGTAGACTTTTTACCTCATTGCCAAAGAAGAATAAAAAAGGGAAAGCAATTCATCAAATTTGACTTGCATCTTAAAAATCACTTCATTTTTCTTATTGAGACAAAAATAATTGGAGTTGCTCAAATTTGGTTCAAATTCCATCCAAATTCAATGTATATGGGGTAGCCTATTTTGACTTATTTTATTACCCAAATTATCAATTATTGGCCTAGCTAAAGTAGTATATTATATTTATGGTGATTAATTTGGGTTAAATTATAGTTTTACAATCTATGTTTTAATTAGTTTGGTCTTTACTATTAATGAGAATTAACAAAAATCAAAAGTTATTTGTGGTTGCAGTCTAAAAGAAATCACAAAAATCAATCTAGCATTATTTGTACTCCAAGATGAGATTTATCTAGTTTTCTTTCGACTTTTCAAATTTCAACCAAAATAATAAATCTTGCAACTTGATCGTAAATTTATATTTCTTAACCAATGTGACTTTCTAGACTCTTGCATGGTTAAAATAAAATGTTATATTATATAAATAGCAACCAAAATAATAAATCTTTCAATTTGATTGTAAATTTATATTTCTTAACCAATGTGACTTTCTAGACTCTTGCATGATTAAAATAAAATGTTATATTATATAAATAGTTCATTCGTCATATTTACAAATAACTTGTCACGTTAGATTTTTGTTATTCTTAATAGTAGAAAGAGAATCTGATAAACTAAACTTTAATAAAAGGAAAAGTGTAAGATTTGATGATGGGACTTAAAAAAGTAATAAGGGTCGGATTGAAACTAAGTTAAAATATAGAGTTTAAAATTATAATTTAAACCATTAATTTTTTAATTTACCAAAAGCACATAATGCAAAATAACAAATGAGCTATAGCATCTCCCATGACATTTTCCTCTTTTTTTTTTCTTTCAAATTATCATAGGGTTTAAAATATTAATTTAAAATATTTTATTTTTTCAAATAAATTTCTTTACAATTTTACAAACTTTTAAATTGAAATTTCAATTGTGTTTTTTTTAGAAACTAAAAGAAGAACAAAAATAACTCTATTTGGACAAATTGTTCATCTGTCGGCGGAGCAGTCAAAAGGTCCAAAATACCATCACAATCTTGCAAAATTGGAGATTTGTCGAGGATAGTATTGTAATTTTAAGTTTCGTGACTTTGACTTGTACATAATTTGAACCATCGATATTGGTTCCTCGTTTATTGAATATTCTTTATCATAAGTTAGTCTTTTGGTTATTATTATTATTATTATTATTTATTTTTACTTTACTTCATGTCCCATTCATTTTCAATCAAATCCCTCGATTAAAAAAGGGTTTTAATTTTTTATTATGTGGAATTGAAATTTGAAATGACTCTACTTTATTTGATAAACAAATAAAATAGACACGATGAATTTCTATTTTTTAAATTTTATTTTACTTGTTTCTCTAATCACAAATATTCTCGTTATCTCTTTTCATGAATTTGATCCCTCTCTCTTATCTTTCTATTTTAATATCTTGATATCTCTCAATCTCTTTTACTTGCTAGATCTTTATCTCTAATTCGATTCTTTCGTCACTCCCTCGATTTCTCTCTCCTTCATTTTAGTCTCTCTCACTACCTTGTCTCTCTCCCTTAGTTAAGGTTATCGAGTCATCCATCTATTATTTCAGTGGATAATTTTTAACATAGATTGAATTACTCATTAAATATTCTATGTGGATAATGTTTTTCTTTCTCTAACAATATTGCATAACATATGAAATGAAAAGATTTGAATCTACCACTTATAATAAAAAGGACTATTGTCTAGTCGCTTGAACTCTATTTAAGTCTTCAATGAATATGTATGTTTTGGAATGTTAAAACTTACAAATTTATATTGTGTTGAATTTTTTATAACATTACATAGACCATTATTTTAAACTGCATGTATCAAATATAGCAATAGACAATCTAAAAACTTTATTAAATGCAATAAAAAAATTGAACTTTGAGGGCCATTCTCATTAAAAAAAAATTATATAAAGTTCAAAATCTCAAAACAAATTTAAATAATTAAAAAAGTTCAAAGGAATTCTCTTATATAGTTCAATAAAATAAAATAAAAAGAATTCTCTTCCACTATTCTAAACTTTGAAGAAATTCAAGAGACCAAATGGTCCAAATCTGAGCTTCCAAGACATCCGGTAGATGAATGAAACAGATACCGGCTGGGGTTGGTGATGACCGGCATCTGCCGGTAAAACCTAAACATGGAGGGGAAAACAAGGCAACCTCTTTGCTCCTTTTACCTTCTCCTCTCACCAACCCCAACTAATTCTAATCACCCATTATTTTCTCCACTCTAATAATTTATTTCCTTAAAATAGACCAACTACTTTTTTTTTTTTGAAAAAAAATCAAATTTGACCAGGGACTTATGAGATTGTATCGATTTTAACTATAAACTTTTAATTTCATCAAATTATACCCTAAACTTAAATAAGCGTTACAATTTTTACCCTCAATTCGAATTCTGCTAATTCATCCACTAATTTTAACGAAACACAGAGTAATATCTTCATAAACTCATTAATTTCAATAAAATAAATTTTTTCACAAAAATAAGTTTGACCAATGGACAAATTAACCATTAAATAAATTTGCCAAAATTCATAAATTTCAACAAAAGAATTTAGCTCTAATGTCGTTTTTCTCTAAATTTTCATATCGTACATATGTTTTATAATTCATTGACGCATAAGAAAAAATTTCTTTCAACGATATTTAGAGTGAGAACTTATTAGAGGGTTAAAATTGCAACACATTTTAAAGTTTGAGGTTAAGATTGCAACACTTATCTAATTTTGAAGTGCAATTTGATTAAATTGAAAGTTTAGGGTTAAAATTGATACAACTTGACAAGTTTAGGGGTCAAAATTGATTTTTTTTTTAGCATTACAATTCAAATACAGGAGTCAAGATTTAGATCTTTGAATTATAAAAGAGATTGTCAATGTCTTACCATTGAACTATGTTGTCTAAGTCGATAATAATGCTCTTTCACAATTACATAAAAATTTATCTCAATCAAAATATTACACTAGAACATTGCTAGAGTAATTGAGAGTAAATAAAAATTTTGGCTCCACCAACATACCCTAGCTTTGTTATGCTCTAGGGTCACCATATAAAAAGAAATGAGATTGATACACGAAGGAATGTCAAATCCAATTAAACTATCATCCCCTCAAATTGAAATGAAAAATCAACTAGCAAAAAATTTCAAATTGAGAATATTGTGGTTTTGGATGCATACACAAGAGACACTACGCTATAACATTAAGAGCCCAAATTCAAATTTAAAATGAAATTCAAATAAAATATAAATAAAGGAAACTTATGTTTTTTTAAAATTCCAATAAATAAAATTTCTTTCAAAATCTAACAAATAATTTTTAATAAATTACAACAATAGAAATACTAAAAAAAAATCCACTAACATTTTTCCTAACAAAGTTCAAAGTTTAGTAATATAATTGAATTTTATTATTAAAAAAAAAAGTTAACCATCTAAATTTATCGACTAAACTTATAATTTAATTTGAAAAATATATTATGTTTATTACATCATCAACTAAAACTATAAAAATAAAGAAAATCTAAAGAGTAATAATGATATAAGCAAATATTTTTAAAATTTTGATATTTTTCCAGTTAAATTTTTTGGATAATGAAATTTAATTAATTGAAAAAAAATAGTAATACTGATTAAAGCAACGAACCAAATACCATGCTTGAAGTGGAAGATTCTTACACCAATCTCCAAAAGAGGAGAATCCCCACCGGCTGTATCGGTAACCGGTCGTCAGCGCTAGTTTTCTCTATAAATATGAGCAGCGAGAGCCAAGTATCTTCGTGTCATCGAGCGCCGATTACTCCTGTGGGTCTCTGCTCTGAAACTGCGCCTTCTCTCTAAACCCATTTCACAAATTCCTTCAGATCTATAGCCAATTTTCTTCTTACAGGTTCATCTCTCTCTTTCTCTTTCCTTTAATGGCTTCGTCTGTGATTGTGTATGTGTGAGTTGGAGGAGAAATGGATGTTTCTGCTTTTGAAGTCATTGGGTTTTGTGTTTGTTTGTTCTTGCTACTAGGGTATCTGGAATTTTGTTCGTTTTGGGTTTTATTATGTGGGATTTGATTGTGTTTTGTTTGTTTTTGGCGGAATTCCTCTCGGATCTGACGGCGTTTTGAGAGCTTTTCTTTTTTGGGGTTGGTTTTGGAGTGGTGTTTGTTGTTTTTAATGTTTGGAAGATCTGGTTCTTGTAAGTGTGGTGCTGATCTGAATTTGTTAATTGAGATTACAAAAGGAATGTTCTATTGTAATCCTTTTTTATATTGGTTTCAAATTTTGGTGAACTCTAGGGCTGTGGATTTCTATCTTTTCTTACGGATTTCAACTGGTTATCGCTTAGTTTTTGTGTTTTTCGAAGTATAGGATTCTGATTCGCATTCGAGGTGAAATGTTCCCTTTGCAACTGAAAATTTCTAGAATCAATTCATATGCTTGTGCTTATTCTCTGTTGCTGAGCTCATAAACTTACTATATTTGAATACTGAAGGAGATTTCTGCATTTTTGTGTTTTTTTTTTTTTTTTTTTTTCCCTGTAGCTCGAGAGAATGGAGACCTTTCTATTTACCTCCGAGTCTGTGAACGAGGGTCACCCAGACAAGCTCTGTGACCAGATCTCTGATGCAGTTCTTGATGCTTGCCTTGCCCAAGATCCTGATAGCAAGGTTGCTTGTGAGACCTGCACCAAGACTAACATGGTTATGGTTTTTGGAGAGATTACAACCAAGGCTGACGTGGACTATGAGAAGATCGTCCGAGATACTTGTCGTTCGATTGGATTCATCTCAGACGATGTGGGTCTTGATGCTGACAACTGCAAGGTCCTTGTCAACATCGAGCAGCAGAGCCCTGATATTGCCCAAGGTGTCCATGGCCATTTCACTAAGCGACCTGAGGACATTGGTGCTGGTGACCAGGGTCACATGTTTGGCTATGCCACGGATGAGACCCCAGAACTTATGCCCCTTAGTCACGTCCTTGCAACGAAGCTCGGTGCTCGCCTCACAGAAGTGAGGAAGAATGGTACCTGCCCATGGTTGAGACCTGACGGTAAGACCCAAGTTACTGTGGAATACTATAATGATAATGGTGCGATGGTCCCTGTTCGAGTCCACACAGTTCTCATCTCCACCCAGCATGACGAAACTGTCACGAATGATGAGATTGCAGCTGACCTTAAGGAGCATGTGATCAAGCCCGTCATCCCTGAGAAGTACCTTGATGAGAAGACCATCTTCCACCTCAATCCCTCTGGTCGCTTCGTCATCGGTGGCCCACATGGAGATGCAGGTCTCACCGGTCGTAAGATCATCATCGACACTTATGGTGGATGGGGAGCTCACGGTGGAGGTGCTTTCTCCGGAAAGGACCCAACCAAAGTGGACAGAAGTGGTGCTTACATTGTTAGGCAGGCTGCCAAGAGCATTGTAGCCAGCGGTCTTGCTCGGAGGGCAATTGTGCAGGTCTCTTACGCCATTGGTGTGCCTGAGCCATTGTCAGTCTTCGTCGACACATACGGAACCGGGAAGATCCCCGACAAGGAGATTCTCAACATCGTGAAGGAGAACTTCGACTTCAGACCCGGAATGATGACCATCAACCTGGACTTGAAGAGAGGTGGCAATGCCAGATTCTTGAAGACAGCCGCTTATGGACACTTTGGAAGGGATGACCCAGATTTCACCTGGGAAGTTGTGAAGCCCCTCAAATGGGAGAAGCCTCAATCTTGAGATTTTGTGGTCTGTTTAGATCCGCCATGGAAATTGGAAAAGTGAGCTTTGTTACTACTGGATGAATAATGTGTGTGCTGCCCTTATTATCTAAGGTAGTAGCTGCTAATGTTGTTCTATTTTTACATATGAGATCCTTTTGTCCCCGCCTTACTTTTTTTTTTCCCCCTTACTTTTCTTGTTGCCTATTTTACCTTCATGATGATCTATCCTTTTTGTACCAGTTTCTATACTATGAAAAGGGAATTCTGTCCTAAGTTTTTTTTCCCTTTGAACTTTTAACTTCTGGATCGAGAACATATTCCTTACTAGGCTCAGGGTGGCGTCCATGAACATATTCCTTATTAGGCTCAGGTTGACATCCCAGTTCAAATTCTTTTTTTAGTTCAACATGTGGGTGGGAGATTCGAACTTCTAAACTTTTAGGAGGTGTTTGGAGTAATTGGTTGGGTTGGGTTGTTTTGGAATCCAAATCCAAACCCTTGTTGGGGTCAATATGTTTCGGAACCCAACACAACCCCATGGTTTTGCATAATGAAACATGGGGGTTTAATTTTCTAACACATTGGTTTGCTCCTCTTCTAACACTTGCTTCTCATTGGAAACTCACTTTTTTTTTTGTTTGTAAAAAACAATAAATTATTACAAATATTTTTTTTATACATGTCATAAACCTAACTAAATTTGATATTTGAAAAAGTAATTAATTCTCATTGGAAACTTACATTTTTTTCTATAAAAAATAATAAATTATTACAAATATTTTTTTATACATGTCATAAACATAACTAAATTTGATATTTGACAAAGTAATTAAATCTCATTGAAAACTCACATTTTTTTTTTGTAAAAAATAATAAATTATTACAAATATTTTTTTATACATGTCATAAACTTAACCAAATTTGATATTTGACAAAGAAATTAAATCGCATTGGAAACTCATTTTTTTTTTGTAAAAAATAATAAATTATTACAAATATTTTTTTATACATGTCATAAACCTAACAAAATTTGATATTTGACAAAGAAATTAAATCGCATTGGAAACTCACTTTTTTTTTGGTAAAAAATAATAAATTATTACAAATATTTTTTTATACATGTCATAAACCTAACTAAATTTGATATTTGACAAAGTAATTAATTTTCATTGGAAACTCACATTTAAAAAAAAATTATTACAAATATTTTTTTATACATGTCATAAACCTAACCAAATTTGATATTTGACAAAGAAATTAAATCGCATTGGAAACTCACTTTTTTTTGTAAAAACTAATAAATTATTACAAATATTTTTTTATACATGTCATAAACCTAACTAAATTTGATATTTGACAAAGTAATTAATTTTCATTTGAAACTCACATTTAAAAAAAAATTATTACAAATAATTTTTTTATACATGTCATAAACCTAACTAAATTTGATATTTGACAAAGTAATTAATTCTCATTGGAAACTCAATTTTTTTTTTTTTTGTAAAAAACAATAAATTATTACAAATATTTTTTTATACATGTCATAAACCTAACCAAATTTGATATTTGACAAAGTAATTAATTCTCATTGGAAACTCACATTCTTTTTTTGTAAAAAATAATAAATTATTACAAATATTTTTTTTATACATGTCATAAACCTAACTAAATTGGATATTTGAAAAAGTAATTAATTCTCATTGGAAACTCACATTTTTTTCTGTAAAAAACAATAAATTATTACAAATATTTTTTTATACATGTCATAAACCTAACCAAATTTGATATTTGACAAAGTAATTAATTCTCATTGGAAACTCACTTTTTTTTTTTGTAAAAAAACAATAAATTATTACAAATATTTTTTTTATACATGTCATAAACCTAACTAAAATGATCTTACAACTAACCAAAGATTGTCACTAGAAAGTAAGGAAAGGAAAAAAAGAGAGACCAAAGTAGTAAAGGAAAAAGGAAAAATAAAAACTGCACAACTCCGGGGTTCAGAACACTGCACTCCAAACACTGCCTTCTGATTCTCAGGGTTTAGAACACTGCACTCCAAACACTGTTTTCTAATTCCCAGGCTTTCAAATCCCCTAGAATAAACACCCCAGGGTTCTAATTCCAAAACGGTGCTCCAAACGCCCCCTTAGTTGATGGTTGTGCTATGTTTGGTTGGCTGGCTCGAAGTTCAAATTCTTATTGGTCCTGAGTGCATTTTTCTTTTCTTTTTTGTGTTCAATAACATTTGGGTGTGGAAAATTCAAACTTCTAACTTCTTAGTAAAAAATACATGTCAATGACTGCATTGATTGTGACAATAATTCATATTTATATTGGTAGGGCTTTGGCAGGGTTATAGGTATCTTTTTGGTTGTATGACCTTTATTTTGTGGGAGTAAAGATCTTAGGCTTAATTTAATATAAGGGTCATACAGAATGAACTGTTTATCAATAATTAATAGCTTCTAAAAGGTTCTGATAGTTGAAACTAGGTTTCTTCTTTGGTCGTTTCTTTTATTTTTTTTTTTCCCATTAGATGCAAGGAGTAGAAGAATTTACAATTTTGGATTCACTTGGAAAATGCATCCCTTTAAAAAATTGTATCTTTTTTAACAGGATGTGGGACGGTTTCCAAAGAATACGCTTTTTGACATTATAACGTTAAGTTTAAAGTATTATTTTTTATAGTAAATACATTTTTTGGTTGTTGAGTTGGAGGATAGGTTTCTATTTGGTTAACGTTTCAAAAAGTAACATTTTAGTTTTCAATGTTTAGAAAATAGTTCTAAACCGTCTCTGAGTGAAGTTGACCGTAACATAATTGATGTGATAATTTTTAAATGATGTGACACATTTTATTAATTTTAGATTAAGTGGTTTTTTTTTCTCTCTCTCCCTTCCCTCTCCCTTCTTTCTCCTTCCTCACTTTTCTTCTCTCATTCCCTTGGCCACAATTGCTAAAAGCAAGTACCAACAAAATAAACCAAGTACCCTATTCCAAGGATATCCATTTTTGGCATGCAGCAAAATTGAAGAGAGCAACCAAATAGAAACCTTAAACTTAACAATATAAAATAGCAAGCAAAAGCACGATAGCTAGCAAGCAAAAGCAATTGCCTCAGACAACTATGTGCAACCAACAATCCCTCGCTTTGATGGTCATTATGATCATTGAAGCATGTTGATGGAGGATTTTATGCGGTCCAAAGAGTATTGGACCATTGTTGAAGCAGAAGTGAATGAACCAGCTGCTGGAGTTGCCTTGTCAGAAGCTGAAGCTAGAGGAACGAAAATTGAAGGATCTTAAGGCAAAGAATTATTTATTCCAAGCCATTGATCATGCCATCTTGGAGACCATTTTGCAAAAAGATACATGCAAGAAAATTTGGGACTCCATGAAGAAAAAGTATCAAGGAACAACGAGGGTGAAAAGACAGCAACTCCAAGCTCTTCGCAATGAGTTTGAGATTCTTCAAATGAAACAAGATGTGGATCCATGGAGAGAAGATTGAAGATGTAGCTGTGGTTGAGAAGATTCTTCGGTCGATGGATCCTAAATTTGCATATGTGGTTTGTTCAATTGAGGAATCAAAAGATATCGATAACTTATCAATTGATGAATTACAAAGTCCTTTACTTGTGCATGAGCAGAGAATGACGTCAAATACAAGTCCAACGAAGAACAAGCCTTGAAAACTTCAACTCATGGTGAAAACTCAACAGGAAGGGGATCTAATAGAGGTCGTGGAAAATGACAAGGAAGAGGAAGAGGTGGTGGACATGATCAACACAACCAAACATCCAACAACAACTTGAGATTTGATAAGTCCAACATTCGATGCTATCGTTGCCATAAGTTTGGTCATTACAAGTCTGAATGCAGGACCAACCTTAACCATGAAAAAAGAGAGCAATCCAATTTCATAGAGACAAAGGAGCAAGAAACACTATTGATGACATGTCACCACAATGATGAGCTTGGACCAAACGTATGGTATATAGCATTGGCTGCAGCAATCATATGTGTGGTAACAAGTCTCTTTTTTTTTTTATTTGGATGAAAATTATCATTCTACTGTGTCATTTGGTGATAATTCTAAAGTAAATGTTGTGGGTAAAGGCAATATTTAAATTAAGACCAAAAGAGGCAATGTTGAGACTATATCAAATGTGTTTTTATATTCATGATTTGAGAAGCAATTTATTGAGTGTTGGACAGCTACAAGAGAAGGGCTATGTCACAACCATCAAAGAAGGCGCTTGTGAGATATATGATCCAGGGAGAGGATTGATAGCTCGTGTTGAAATGGCCTTAAATAGGCTATTTCCACTCAAACTAGAAGGTTTTGAATTATGTTTCAAGACTAATGTAGATCAAGACCCCATGTGGCTTTGGCATTTGCGATACGCCCACTTGAATTTCAAAAGTTTGCATGTCCTTTCTCAAAAGCAAATGGCGGTTGGCCTTCCCCAAATTTCTCCTCCCACAAAAATATGTGAAGAATGTGTTGTTGGCAAACAACATCGTGAAAATTTTCCAAAAGGCAAAGCATGGAGAGCACGTAAACCTTTGGAGTTAATTCATTCCGACATATGTGGCCCAATAAACCCAATATCAAATGGGAATAAGAAATATTTTATTTCTTTCATTGATGATTTTTACATAAAAACTTGGATTTATTTCTTGCAAAAAAGGTCATAAGCATTCTCAATTTTCAAGAGCTTTAAAGGGGTTGTTGAAAATGATATTGGGAGAAAAATCAAAACTCTTCGAACGGATCATGGAGGAGAATACATGTCACAAGAATTTGTAAATTTTTGTGCTGAGCATGGAATTCGACGCCAGTTGACAGCAGCCTACACACCTCAACAAAATGGTGTTGCTGAAAGAAAGAACCATACTATCTTCAACATGGTTCGAAGTATGATTGCAAATGGAAGAGTTCCAAAACAATTATGGCCAGAAGCAGTAAATTGGGGTGTTCATGTTTTAAATTGAAGTCCCACTTTTTCGGATAAAAATATGACTCCTCGAGAAGCTTGGGATGGGCGTAAACCATCAGTTGACCACTTTAAAGTGTTCGAGTGCATTGCATATGCACACATTCCTTACGAGAAGAGGAAGAAGCTAGATGATAAAGGTAAAAAATGTGTCTTTCTTGGCATTAGTGAGCAATCAAAGGCTTACAAATTGTTCAATCCGATCACAGGTAAAATTGTAATTAGTCGAGACGTTATATTTGATGAACTAAACACTTGGAATTGAACAGAAAACACTCTAGAGCAACAACCAATACATGTGAACTTTGTAAGACAATGATGTATCTTTGTCACAACAACCTGGAAATCCAGTGCAACAATCAGTTGAGGCTATTGAGGCTCAAACAGAAGGTACAAGCTCAAGATCACAACGAATTAGAAGAAGACCAGCATGGATGGAAGATTATGATGTTAGTGGTGATCTTTCTGATGATGCACTTGTTCATTATGCTTTATTATCATAATGTGATCCATTAACTTTTGAAGAAGCTATCAAAGATATAAAATTAATGGAAGCAGGCCATGGATGAAGAGATTAAGTCGATAGAGAAAAACAACACTTGGGAGCTATCAGAACTTCCTGAAGGGCAAAACTCCATTGGTGTTAAATGGGTTTATAAAACGAAGCTGAATAAAGATGGCCAAGTAGACAAGTACAAGGGTCGTCTCGTTGCAAAGGGGTACAAGAAACAAATTGGCATTGATTACAATGAAGTTTTCGCTCTAGTTGCAAGACACAATACCATTCAAATGGTGGTAGCATTGACAGCACAAAACAATTGGAAAATTCTTCAAATGGATGTAAAATCAGCCTTTATGCATGGAAACTTGAATGAAGAGGTTTTCATAGATCAATCCCCTGACTATGTTCAACAGAATAACAAAAGAAAGGTATATCGATTGAAGAAAGTTTTATATGGCTTGAAGCAAGCTTCTAGGGCTTGGTATAGTCAAATTGAGGCCTACTTTATTAGAGTTGGATTTCAAAAATGCCCATATGAACATACTCTCTTTATTAAATTTCAACCTCCAAACAAGATTTTGATAGTATGTTTGTATGTAGATAATTTGATTTACACAGGCAATGATTCAGTTATGTTTGAAGAGTTCAAGTAGTCCATGATGGCAGAGTTTGAAATGACAGATCTAGGGATGATGCATTATTTTCTCGGCATTGAGGTAATGCAATCAATAGCTGAAATTTTCATCAATCAGAAGAAATATGCACTGGAGATCTTGGACAAGTTTCAAATAAAGAATTGTAACTCAGCCACAACTCCAATTGAACCCAGTTTGAAGCTCACAAAGGACCATGAAGGAAATAAGGTCAATAGTACTCTCTATAAGCAAATGGTTGGAAGCTTGATGTACTTGACAGCTACAAGGCCTAATATTATGTATGCTATAAGTTTAATTAGCATATTTATGGAATCTCCAATTGAGCTTCATCTCCTTGCTGCCAAAAGAATCTTACGTACTTAAAAGGGACTCCTGATCTTGGCATATTTTATCAAAAAAGAGGAGAACTAAGCCTCGTTGGTTTTAGCGATAGTGATTATGCATGAGATTTAAATGACAGAAAGAGTACTTCAAGATATGTTTTCATGTTTGGTTCAGAAGGTATCTCATGGTCTTCCATAAAGCAATCAATTGTCACATTATCTACCACTGAAGTTGAATTTGTAGCAACAACATCATGAGCATGTCAAGCCATCTGGTTAAGGAACATTCTTGAGAAGTTGCATTATAAGCAAGAAGAAGCATCTATCATTTATTGTGATAACACTTCAACAATCAAGCTCTCAAAGAATCCTATCTTGCATGGACGAAGCAAACACATTGATGCAAGATACCATTACTTAAGGGATCTTACAAATGATGGAATCATCAAACTAAGCTACTGTAGGAGTGAAGATCAAGTTGCTGATATTTTAACCAAGCCTCTCAAATTAGCAACATTTGTGAAGCTTCGAATTTGCTTGGTGTTGTCTCTTTGTCTAGTCTAAACTAAATACTAATTGCATAGTTTTTAGTTTAAGGGAGGGTGTTAAAATTGAATAAGTTTTTTTGTTAAGTCAAATTACCTATTCCATATGTTTGTTTCCTATTCTCATGATTATCCTAGTCTTATGGAAGTGCTAAAATTAGTTGTACTGAAGCCTATATAAGGCTTTGTTTTCATGAAATTCATCATCAATTCATTCTTCACTTTCTTCCTCTCTTTCATTTGTGCTCTCCTCTCTGAGTTTAACAATATTATGTAACAAAATTTCGGCTAAGCTCCTTGGGTTTAAGTTATTTTTGAGTCGTGTGTCCTCGGGCCATGGAAATATGGGGTTCAACATAGATATAGTTGTTTTGTCGAGTTCTTGTTTCTTGTTGGAATTAAGTGTATGTAGCTAAAAGGTATCTCGATCTAAGTTATGAGAACTTGGTCTAAAAGGTGCTGGGAGTTCATTGATCGAGTACTTGTATCATTTCAGTTTAGGAAAGTTTCAATATATAAAGATAGAGATTTAAACCTTTGATCTTTTGGTCGAAAATAGTGTCTTAATCAATTAAGCAATACCCAAATTAGCAAGTTTAGAAAAGGTTTAAAAGCATTTCATTATTTCTATATGATGTTTAGTTATATAATCAAAAGTATTCTTACTAACATAAACATAATTCAACTAGCATAAAGTATGTGCTCTAAACTAAGAAGTCAGAAGTTTGAATCTCTCGTCCTACAAGTTGTCCAATAAAAAAAATGCTCTTAAAAATTCTATAATTAAAATAAAGTGTTTTTAAATAAAATACTTAATTAATTCTTTTCCCAAACATACCACTTTAAAATGATGCTCTAACCTCACTCCAAATGACACTCATCAAGACCGAGGTTTACACCATTTTTCTTGAGTTTAATAATTTCGAGGTGGAATATCGAACCATCGACTTTTGGAATGGTAATTAGTGCCTTATTCACTGAGCTATACTCAGATTGACAAGGTTTACATTGATATAATTGTTAAAATACCTTAATACAAATTAAACTCAAAATCATAACAACCCAAACTGCTCCATACATCTGGCTTCAAAGGACATGGGCATTCTTCCAGCATAAGATTATTTCTAAACTTCTATTATGCCTTATTTGTCGCCAGTGCCTCTCACTTGTCAATTAATACAGCCTGTGAAAATATTCTTGGTGTCAGCTTGAGGACCACCAAAGGCTACTTATCATTCACAAGATTAGTATTCTGATCAATTAAACAAAATCTATAATGGTTCCTTGATTGGTTGAGTGAGATAATGGAGATTGTTTGAGTTCTAGATATCTCCTCATCAACCAATTGGAAGAGGATGAAGATCCACAAGGATAGACTTTGTGGGTCTCACCAGACACTATATAAGAAGATTTCATTCTTCTGGCAATTCATCAATAACTTAATTCAAAAGCACTTTGAGGACTTA